>OZ022258.1:34437553-36857555 GCA_963978905.1 Trichostrongylus colubriformis | reverse complement strand
TATCAGACGCTCAAGGTCTTCTTCAGAGGAATCGAGCATTACTCAAACATCTTATAGGAGCCAATTCTCTCTTTCGCAAACATACGATTCATTTCGTGAGTGAGCATTTCTTTCCTTGTTAAACAAACTGCTGGGATCACATAGCCATCGCTTCTCAATCTCATCAATCACTTCAGAAAATTTCTGGGATATGTTTGATTCAGAAATATTCCAAAGGGCGTCCACATGAAGCTGCTGTAAGTAAACAGGCCACATGAATAAACTTAATTGTAAAAACTGTAAACATAACTGAATAAAACAAATCAACAAAAGCAAAAGGGAACCAATCAAAAACATGCCCGTGTACAACTTATCACTCTCTTCAAATCGACGAATATGAAATATAACGGCATCTAGTACTCTTGCGACTTCAATGAGCCCAGTGACCGATTAGACTAAATCTTCTCAAAAACTCGTCTTGCTCCCATGTCTGTCTTCCGTTTGAAGTTCGGCCAACCCTATTCAAGATGATTCATGTGAAGAGTGTGCTGATTACAGACAGCGGGGAGATTTGACGGTAATTGCCAATGTCCTGTGGATCTCCCTTATTCTACAGCAACACAGTTCTCCTGGTCTTTCACAATGCGGGTGCCTTGCATTCTTACAGGTAACATGTGAAGAGCCTAACAAGAGTTTTGACAGGGACTGGCGGTAGAGCCTTAAGTTGCCCGGTCTGATCCTGTTGAGAATGGATGCTGTACCATTTTCACCGGTGAAATGGCGTGTCGAACTCTGCAAGGGAGAACTGAAGAGACATATCCATCTTGCCTCAGATTTCTCTTTGGCATGTAGACGTGGCTATTCAAAAGATCTGAGTGGAAGTCGTAAATGACCTCCCCCTTTGCTGTCTGGTAGCAGTACCTGTACCTTCAGAACGTCGGAGAACAGTTATTTAGCCCTATGAGTGGCGAAACAACGGCGGGCATTGCGGATGCTCCTTCCAGCCTCTGATGCCAGAGCCAGCGCTGCTGCTCTTCTCGCCTCCAGATCTTCTTTTACCGCCCCTTGTCCTGCTTCCTAGGCACGAACATCAGTTTGTAATCACCTGCGGCTTGTGCGGCTCAACGTTGGTGCTTGAGCTCAAGAATTTCCGAAAAGAAACGCTTTCTAGTGACTTTCAAACTCTGTCTTCGTGGGACAATCACGAAGATGTCCAGTGAGTTGGATGTACTCTTCATTAGTATTTCCGAAAACGGAACCTTTCCATACACCGGCGCGGGAAGCAAGGTGGTTTTAGTTGATTCAGTTGATTGTTATAGAATTTAGCTTCTTTGAATAGCTTCTTGAACTCTCTTTTCACTTTTTTTCACTTTTCACTTTCTTTTCATTTTTTTTTCTCAAAAATAGGGAACATCATCATCATTTTCAAAAATAGGGAACAAAAATAGGGAACATCAGCGCAAGTGAGTCGATGGTCTGATCATGTGTAGAACATCGACGTCGACCACGAAAGACCTTCGACGGAAGATGATGTGATTGATCTCGCTATTGCATTGCTCAGGTTGTTCACCACGTGACTCACAAGTCCGTAGCAGATGAGAAAGCTTCTGAAGCTGTTAGTTATCACGGATGAAGTTGATCAACTTGATGAACCCAGATACCCTTTCAACCCGCTCAATCCATTCCGTTTCGTGAGTCCCAGTGGGATGGTCGTCTTCCGTTCTCCTTAAGCCGCGTTGACGTTGGAATCGCCGGAGGTTATCTTGATGAAAATGTAGTCTTCCTCATATTACTTAACCAAATCATAACCATATCAACATGAAATGATACAGACGTCGTAGCTTGATATTGGTGCGTAGGGACAAAGGTTGGTCAAGTCCGGAATGAAACCACATCGTAAACGGTGATTTGGGTTGTCAGATTTTCATGTATCGATGTTCATGTATAGGCGAGTGTGAACAAAAACGACCACACTGCCATGGCTTCTCCAGTGGCATGTTCCAAGAAACGATTCTTATCTTGTCTCATAAACAGCATAAAACGGTCGATCCTTTTCTGTCTCGGTCAGTCGGATGACGTAGTACTTGATCTTCTTGGCCTGCATCATCGTATTTTTGATACTCTCCTGCGATGCGAGGGCCCGTGTGTTGAAAGTACAGATTGCCGTCCTAGTCATACTTGATCTAGGCGGCCTTTGATGGCTCTAAGATACAGCAGCTTTTCCTGAGCGGTCCTACGCAACGCTGCCTACTGAGGGTTCCCCAGGTTTAGTGGAATGAGGCCGATCCTTTTTGTGTTCTCGGCATGATGAAAAGTCGCGAGTACCTTGAGACGCTCTGTCGTGGACGCTACGTATACGCCGAGTAGTCAGTCAGGCTATTCCGATTGTGAGGCTTATTTATTGGAGGCCACCCCGAAGCACCTTTTATGTGAATACCGGATGCTAGAGTGCAAGCTTTTAGCTGGACCGAATACGGGATACCAACTGCACCATACAGAACGCCCCCTCATTATGCGAGAAAGGTATGCTTGGATACAGAGGGTATGAATCATTCTAGTACAGGAAAAATGTCCATCTCGTAAATCTACCAGCGTATTGAGGCAAGTACATGGTGGCTTTTAGTCCGCGGCTTGCCCTCACCTAGGGTCGCCTCACGCAGATTTGCCACCTAACGGCTCGACTCGAAATCCTTCCAACAAGTGGGGCCATTCGGTGAAAAAGGTTCTTCAATCCTTTGACTCCGTTGAGACAGAAGCGGCTATCGAAGCCTTGAGTACTTTGAGTGTACCTACTCGGAACATCAGAATACTTCTTGAGCTCTATAGCAACTTCACGACCAGAATTTCACCACTCTACAACTCTACAAGAAGATCATCATCGACGTGAACAGAGGGGTTGGAAAGGGCAAAACCATCATGTCTAAGCTTTTCATTGCCGCTCTTGAGAAGGATAGCGCCAACAGAATTAGGAAGACATCCGAGTGTAGGTCGATGGTCGGCTTCTAGACCACCTACGCTTCGCTGACGACATCATGCTCAAAACACCGACAGTCTAGCAAACAGAGCTAATGCTAGCTGTCATCGACTGTGAGTGTGAAAGAATCGGTTCACAGCTGAACATATCAAAAATGATGTTCATGAAAAATTATTTGGTGTCTGATGCCTCACTCACGTTCAACGAAACGATATAATTGAATGTTCCATAAATATGATAAAGAAAATGAATCGTCTGCTTAAGAGAAATTTGGCACTCCTATAAGATGTATGAATAATGCTTGCATTTCCTCTGAAGAAGACTATGAGCGTCTGATAAGTAACATCGATAGAGTTTCCATTACCTTACGCGCTCAACATAGCCATCACTGATTGACTGAAAGATGCATTGTCCTTTTCCACCTACAACTACCTTGCACTGATAAGCTATTTGTGAACGTAACCATGCTTTCTTCTGGAAATTATTGTGGGTCATCCTAACCTAGATATAGCTCATCATCTGAATTAGGAATTCTGAAATTGTGAATTGGGGCAGAATCATGCATTAAACAGATCAGGTGCATCGCGCTTCAACATGCGCGCGTCCAGAAAATTCAGCGGAAGTTGATGCGAGCACACGACACGGTTCCACTGTTTTTCCAGCTGTTGTAAATATACGGGTAATATCAGATAGCCAGAGGGATTAGATGGCTATAAAATGGAAGTGAGAGCGATGCAGCATAGCACTTATCATTCAATCGTTCTATGACAGCTACGCTTGTCATATTTCACATAGACTTCAGTCATATCACTGCCTTTTTTAAAACGCTATTTCTTCTACACGGAAGATCCACGTCAATTCTATAAATTTAAGCAACGTTTGGACTAAATGCTAAAAAATGGTCGATTGAGCGTAGACCGAATACCATCACTAAAACTGAAAAGTTGTTATTAGACATCAGCATAATATTGGCATGTGAGAATGCACTGCCGCGATACCTTCTTTTAATCGGGTCCTGCTCAACGCTGCAGTGGTGAAATAACATATTACAGAATGAGGGCTATACTCCTCATCTTATTATTGTTTGTTGCCGCGGGTGGATTGTCCGAAGGGAGTTTCTTGAGTAGAGTGGTTTCTGGTGCAAAAAACGTCGGCGCAAAAATCAAGAATGCAACGATTGTGAGATATGAAAAGGTTTGCTTCGTTCTTTAATAATTTTTGCTTCATAAAATTTCCCGATTAGAGCTTCATTTTTGTGTTCATTGAGTGCCCAGTTATGTCGCTTTTCTACTTTTTAGAATCCGTGAGTGCATTTTGCATACTCTTCCTAATAATTTTAGCTCACCAATTCTACGACGTTCCTCAATGTCCGCAGTAAGCTCAAGAACATGAAGAATAAAATAGTGATGACATTTAAACAAACACCTCAACGCTTGAAGGCACTCATGGAGAAGTTGAAGGTAATGTTCATAAGCTGCTGGCCACATTCTCATGGCATATATCACATAAGTCATATATTAAGAACTGGTTTTCGAAGGTGAGCCATTGTGTATCGAGTGCACACGGAGATGGGATGTGAGCTGGTTGGCTCTAGCTGACAGTATCACAATTACTCAGTTTTACAGAAGATAAAAGCGTGGTTCTTCGATAGGAACAAAATCAATCCGAAAGGCGACACCATCGACCAAGTCAATAATAACAGTGGCATCACCGATGATATGTATCAGGGTGACATGATTCTGACAGAGTACGTACAACAAACTGCACAAATCACAATTCTATGGAATATTCTTGTAGAGAACAAATTGATGAGATCGACCATGATACAGACGAGCAGCTTGCCAAAATGAATTCCTCATCACCTTCAATGCCGCGTAGAAAACGTCAAGCGCTCGTCGACGAAAGGTACCCAGCAACGTTATGGAGTGAAGGGGTGAACTACTACTTCCATCCCTCCGCCAGTAAGTGCTTTCATGATTCATGATAGAGTGCATATAAGGTAACAGTAGTCACCAACTTGCAGGTATAAAGGTGCGAAATGTCTTCACGAAAGCAGCAAAATTGTGGGAAAAGGATACCTGCATTAAATTTGTTCAAAACCAAAGAGGTAATAATAATTACAGGTTAATGAGGTTAATATAACATGAGTCCTTTCTCCAGTCATTTGAGCGATGAAATGATTACAATGGTCGCGTATATGCAAATTAATCAGTTTATCAATACTGTGCAGCAAAAACGGATCCATGATGACTTCGAGTTGCCTTCCCGTTACAGCAGATGCTCGAATAATGGTAGCCGGAGGAGCAGGCTGTAGTAGCAACGTGGGAAGGATCGGTCGCGAACAAAAAATTTCGTTGGGAGGCGGTTGTGAGACGGTGGGCATCGCTTCGCACGAGATTGGCCACTCTCTTGGACTTTTCCACACCCACTCCCGAACTGATCGTGACGACTATATTGATGTGTTCACAGACCTTGTAACGGTAAGTGCTTAGCAAAAAATTAACCTTGTTCTAAGTCTGTGCAGTCATAGCAATGAGTCTCTGCTCGTTAGGTTCGAAAGAATTACATGTAAGGACCAAAGCGAGTTAGACTACTGTGCAAAAGCTCTATGTTCCCTATGATAGGTGAGATGCTGCCAGCAGTGCAGCATTGAAGAATGATCAGCAAAGTTATGAAAAACCTTGGAGTGAGATCATCAAGCAGTTCTTGTGTGGAATATATTAACAGCTTTGCATCGCTGTCATATTGATCCAAAAAACGCACATCTATGAGAAGTAGCGGTCGTACGTAAAACACGATGCTCTCACTCGTAGAAGAGGTCACCTACAGGATAATTGCCAATTAGCCAACGCCCATGAAAAGCATCAAATTCATTCATTACCGTGAAGTACGCCCTCACCACTTTCGAGAATCCATGGTTTATTTTCACATTAGAAATACACCGCCGTATTGGGCGCCCAAGTTATCGCGAAAAGTTCCTATAGGAATGAAATCTTGCAGTGCTATGAAGAAGGAAGGGGGCTATAACAAAATTCATTAGATTTAATTCATTAACCCTTAACCAACATCTTCTATGTGGTCTAGTTTTTGACAGAATCTGTTTCTGAAAGTGTTTTTCCTAGAAGTTCTGATTTTTGCAGTGGTTGGAAGCATGATAATCAAAAACGCTAGATTTCAAATTGAATGAGCTGCGAGCATTCAGTTATACTCATTTAAAAATATACACATCCGTGAGCGACGAATAACAGTCTTTTCTCAGATCAATTTCATAAATGATTTCAACAAAGAGACGCCAGATAGAACCGACAATTACCATGTGAAGTACGACTATGGTAGTATTATGCACTACGGTGGAACGGTGTATGTTTACATTTATAATAAATCAAAACAGTGTTTCATTTTTGAGAGCCAGCCATGACGTTTGTACTAGGGTAGTAATTATCTCAGCCTCATGAGCATTAAGTTTCGGGACAGAAAATGGCTACAAAGTTAATCACATCTGCTAATTTATTGTTTGTTAACAGTGGAGCAAAATTCATTGCAAAAGGCCGACCAACAATTGTACCGAAAGATGAAATGTATCAATCGACTCTGGGATCTCCATTTATCTCGTTCACCGACCTCTCCATTATCAATGAACATTACCATTGCAAAGGTTTGACGTACTTTATTGAAAAAAAAAACTTCGTAAAAGTTACCCATTTGCCAAAATTACACACATTTCTCGCGAGCTAATACAAAAATAGGATATTATTCCATGATTCGTCTTATACAGCATGGCCTGCTCATTTAGCTTCAATCGCGCTGATACAACAGATCTGAGTACATGCAACACGGAATACAATGACAGATATCGTCTTCCCTAATAAAATAATTCAGAAAAGTGCGATCCTGTTAAATCAGCTAAGTGCCAGATGGGCGGATTTCCTCATCCTCAAGACTGTCAAAGATGCGTCTGTCCTGGAGGTTACGGTGGAAATCTTTGCAACGAAAGAGTGAGCTAAGCCAAAATGCAGATGTATAATAACCAGATTGGAAGGAGCATTGTTTTCAGCCGTCAGGATGCGGCCGAACGATACAAGCCTCACCTGCTTGGTCGAAATTCGAAGATGTAATTGGGCGTGGTGGTGATCAGGTCGAAGACTTTGATGTATGCAACTATTGGATTGAAGTATGTCTTATACTCTTATAAAATACATGCGATTCTAAAATATATGCAGTTTGGCGTTGATTCAATTGTCGAGCAATGTTAGGAACATTCGAAGTAATCTCTGATAGGATGTAGTCACCCTCATTATGAGTAGCAAAAATCTTCAGGGGCCGTTGACCGTTATTAAATTGATTATTGCAGTCCCCAAAAGGAACGGAAATCGAAGTAAGACTGATAGACTACGAATTGGGTGTTTCTATCGACGGATGTGTCTATGCTGGAGTGGAGATTAAGACGAACAAAGACCAAACGCTTACTGGCTACAGGTACTATCATAGTAAACATGAGAATCCGGAAATGTTTGGTTTTTTCTTAGCAAGTTAAATGTTTTTTATAAAAGTTTCCAATGAGAATAGGCAATTCACATCTTGTTGTACATTAGCCACCCTGCATTGTTTTTCACCATAGCTATAATTTATAACTATTGCTTATATTCTAGAGCGAAGGATTTTAAAATAGACTTGATTGAAGGTTCTGCTCACCTAAAGCCGCTGGAACAACACTTCGCTCATATTCGAACCGTGTTCCAATAATAACCTATAACAGATTTGACACCTCGAAGACTGTTCTCGAATACCGACACGGTATGCTTAGAACATTTTGCTATATTTATAATCCGTTTGATTCAACCAAATATGTTCAGTTCCTGCAACAAGTGACAGATCGAAGCCAAGCCCTGACGTTACTACAGATTCAGCTGCAGGCGTAGTACCTACTCCATCTTCTGTGATAAAAGAACCAACAACAGCGGCACCGAATGTGAAACCTTCTCCTTCTCCCGTTATCACAGGAACTGGCTTCAGATGCGTGGACGCCTCCAAGTAAGAAGTGTTGAATGTTATGGATTTATTGACTTCAGAGAAGCTTAATTATTATTCCAGCTGTCTTTCGCTCAAGGCTCAAGGGTTTTGCGATAAAATGAAGCTTTCTAAAGCCACTGTGATGAAGGTGTGTCCGAAGACGTGCGGATTCTGTTGATTCATGCTTTCCTGTGTTAATAAACTCCGCATCGTTGCTGTCTTACTGAATTACCAGTTTTTGCCCATTTTCGTACTGAAGCACTCCTATGTGGGTACTTCACAGCTTTTACAAAGAATTTGCAGAATTATTGCAAACGCATGAATCAAACTTAGGCCGTGAACTAAGTTTCAAACTATAAATTGCTCTGTTTACATTAAATCTCTCGACATAAGAAAAACTATCATTGAAATTTCTGTAAGAACTGCCGCACGATACTTTTAGTTACTGAAGCTACCCTTCAGCTAGAGCTCTTGAAATGTGGCTTTGCGCGGTATAAAACAGCATTGTAAAGAGAGAATCATATAGAAACGATGACACATTGCAGGATCAGGGTGAAGGCTGCATAAGGGTCTTCCCTTCGGAAAAAAAATTCACAAACTATACTTGGCTGCGTGAGAACAGTTAACGTGACAAAATGTTTCACAAAATTAGTAAAATCAGAAAATAATTCTTTTAATGCAGTTTTACCGAAAATGAGATCAGCTGCTCGAGAAACGTCCGTCACCAGAGCGAAGCCGTCCTAATCTAATGACACTGGAGAACCTCATTTCACAATGTTAGTCAAGGGTGCTTTCAATACACCCGATTGATCTATTACTTTATTCACCCGCTGCTATCTCAACTGAATGAGTTTCCGTCATACATAACGGGCACTTTCAGAGAAGACAACGTCTTCTCGGATACAGATCAAATAAACTCTGACGAATCTGTATCAATGTGTCTTGAAACAGTAAGAGAAAAGCTGGGCTGTTACAGTGAACACGTGGGAAGTTTTCCAATATGATCGTTGTGAAATATCAAGTTTGTTCTCTGGAGCGTGGACAGCGGAAACGTATCTCCTACCTAATATGCTTGTATATTTTCCAACTATATAGAAAAGTATTGACCGCTTAACAAATGCTTACCCTACTGAGTAGAGAGATAGTATCAACATGAACTTCACTGGTATATGCAATCAACCAACATTCACGATATGCCTTCGCGTTCACATGATCGAATTCGGCTTGACCTTACGGCGAAGGCTACAAGGAAAAGGACCTGCATCTCTGGATCGCAGGCGAATTTCGTACAAATTGTCTCACACTTTTGTGAGTATTCTCAGAAGTAGTGAATGAATTGTGAGGTGTATGTATAGCAAGCAGCATAACAGCCATAACATTCGGGTAGTCTGGAGGGGTGTTGCTGCGATACGGTCTGGCGTTGTTTCACAATTTTACAAGTACGATATCATTCAATTCAAAACCAGTCAACAGAGGTAACCCACCTAAGTCGCCAAAGGGCACGTACAACTCTAGTTGATATCACTATTCCGACTCTTTCGCATGACTTCGAATAGAGCGCAGTCCTGATCCACAACTCGTGATAATAGCAACAGTGATTTCAGTAATGTCACCATGACTTCAACACATCGTAGCGATAAACACCAAGCAGCACAAATTGCATGCCGTTCGACCTGCCTTTTAAAAATCTTCCAGGGCGAAGATTGCACATTCCCCTGAATACATTCGATTTAATAAACTGCTCACTGACGCTTTGAGACCATTTTCCTCGACGGTCGCCTGTGTGCAATGACATTCGTTATTTCTCGCTTTCTTCGCCAGCGTGAATGGACTTTTTCTTCCACACCTCTTAATGACGAATTGATGCATTAGTTTTGGAATAATTTGTCTCTGTCTGTTTTGCTTATTTTTTGTTATTTCACCTTTGAGTAGTTCAACGTTAAATACGCCGCAATTATCTACAACACATTGCCAGAAAATCAGCGGCTGTTCCACTTTCCTGCAGTGGAACTCCAAATACTTCTGATCAAAGAAAATCAGAATTGGCATCACCTTGGTTATCTTGTCCACCTTTTGTGGACTAGCAACAGCCTGTCGCTAGCTTATAAAAAGTAGCGATATCAGGATAGTGGTTGTCCATTATCCGGCGCTCTACGCAAATATCGATGGTTTCAAGCCATAACGACCGATGGTCATGTTCTCTAGAAAATTCGCCCTTTGCAATCGTGCTCACTGGTATCGTCCTACAGTCGTTTTCTCGTTGTTACCTACCATTTTCCCAGTCCCAACAGCAATTCACATCGTACTGCACATTTTTGCATACGGCTCGGCACACGTCGCCTTCTTTGTGAGCACCATTTGCCCCTCACTTTTGTTGATCTCCTTCCCATCCGCAGACTTTTTAAGTAGCCATATTACATTTCCAGTTTAATAACGCCCCGGCGGTCTGAATTGATCTTCCTCTCATAGCCTTAGCTACTGTTGTTCACACCCATTTTCTTCCTCGTATTTAACCGCCTTAAAAATAATGCGCAATTTTTGGTGAGAACAATCTGATTAATTATCTAGTCGTGGGTAGTCAGCGACAGTATGTTCAGACCTCAACCTATTGTGGGGGTCCCAACATACTTTAAACATGTGCATGATAGCTTGGAAGTTGATTATCTCTACTGATCTTTTCTCAGTATGTGCGCCGCGCTGGTATCAAATGAAGAAGTTCCGTGGCAAGCTCCCCATACAGGATGCGCTCGGCCCATAGCGCGCAAGCCCATTCCGTGTTTTTCGAAAACCCATTGCTGACCTAAGGCCATCTTTTATCGTTTTTTACGTGTTCGGACCATTTTGGAAACAAACCGACAATTTTGGATTCAAAGATAGAATATTTCAATTCGTGGCTCCCCCACCGTGGTGGAGCATAGCTTAATTCATCAGTGTTTCTCACTTCATATTAGATGCGCTGACCATCCTAAAGCCTGTCCCCACCCTCAAAATGTAATGCTCTTCATGTTGTGCCAAATTTTGAAACCGACAGACGTGTGGTGGGATAGACAGACAGACAATACAACAAACGACATCTTATATGGTCATTATTGGTCGTTTTTTAGCATTTCATGATTATTTGCAATTTCCCTTTTCGAGGAACGTTTACAAGAGAAGCCTTTTCTCGCTGAAATCCACCATTTTGATCAAATCAAACTGGTTGTCCTGTCAGTTTTTTCTTCTTTTTCAAAATATACCTTGTTTTTTCACCAAGCTGTATCCCTTGTTTTTATAAGGTCTCAAAAATTATAAACCGAAGCAATTGTCGGGCTATTGTGCTCTAGAAATTCAAATTCAAACATTCCGCAGAAGAAGCAGCTCCAAATGTAGCATTTGCTATTGGCTCGGGTCACCTTACAGTGAACCGTAAGGTACTAGCTCTCGAGATCCTCTTGTGGAGAATTCGATCTGGAAGACAAACATGATTGTGGCTGCCGGTTCTCACTGGATGATCAACCGCTACGTAAAGTCGTTAGGTCGGAATTGGATGTAATAAATCAATCGATGGCAGCTTACATTGGTGCTCACCATGGTACAGTGCCAAAGCTTCAATCGACAAGCTGAGCAAGAAGCGGAAGTGAGTACCCCTCGATTCAAATGATGCACAGTGTATGATCTGCCATCGCTCGAATTCAAAAAATTGTAGCAACTAGGCATGGAAGTTCAAGTTCGAATTCCTGGGATGGTATATTATATATATTTAGTATATTATTATATATTATAGTATATTATTATATACTATAGTATATTATTATTCCTGGGCATAGTATATTATATATATTATATATTACAGTATATCGAAACTTTGATGGGCTGACCATGAATAAAAGCCGCATCTAAACTTCACGGTCAATGAATATGCACCTAGAGAAATACATTCCCATCAGGGTAAGCTGTAAAAGCATTGGGATGAGGATTCATTACAAATGCACTAGATTTCAGGGCATTGCAACTACTCCGCTGTACAAGGTTATTGGCAGGGTAGGCCGCTTCCATACTTTGCGCACCGACGCCGTCACGCGCGTGACGGCGTCGGTGCGCAAAGTATGGAAGCGGCCGTAGGTTCACGCTGTTTTTGGGACAGCACCACGTGAGTTGCTTATATACCTTGTATATACACAACAACAGTGCCACTTTTCAGGCCTGACGAAGGTGCTAAGCACCGAAATATTGCAATTTATTTTCGGGAAACTTTTTGGACTTCTGTTTTTTGAGTTTTTTGAAATAAACATTTTGGAGTCTCAGTCTATTTTCACTCATTCAGATAATCATGAGGCTTCGCGACAGCACAATACTAAGTAAATAGTAAATGAAGATTACACGCTAACGTATTGCGAGAAATGCAGCACGAAGACGCGATGATGAAAAAAATCGCAGTTGCACTAACCGCAAACACAAGGCGTCCAAAGATGTCCAAAGGAAGGTGCTCTGCATGTTAAAGAAAGAAAGAACATTGCCCGCGACGTATTCAGCATAAACGAGGACAATTGGCACAGCTATTGTGTGGTAGAGGGTTGTGGCTGCAGCAGCATTCGCCACTGCAGCCACGGGAAATGTTCACAGAAAGGCAGTCACCACAGAAAAAGAGAAAACTTGCTCCAACGCATTTTAGGGGAAGGGATTTTTCCGCAGGGAAACCGCAATCTTTTGTGAAGAAAGAAGTAGTCCCAAAATCACCCACTCTACTATGTATGAAAAGAAGCCTTTTTGCGATAAGAATGAGCGGATTCACTGTACAAGTAGAAACCCTTTGTATAATATTAAAGAGAGCTGATAGATATGGAGACCCTTTTCGGAGTCCCTTGAAGGAAGTGGAGGTTCTACTAAACACGGGGATCTATTAGGTTGATTCATAATAAATCGGACAAATGGTAGTGATGATTTCTAGAGATCATAACTCAGTAACGAATTAACGAAAATGGACGCGCGAAGTACCGTTGGAATGAGTATGAAAAGCTCTTTAAAGTACCTGAAAATAATCACTCCAAAGTAAATTCATTCCGCCACAATGCCGCACGATTTCAAGCGGTCCAGAGACCACATCCGCAACGTCATACTATTTATATCGCTATCTGGCCAGGAACCCGCGGATTTCGGCAGACGTCTGATAGAAGTTCACAAGGAGCATGCCCCCGGCAGAAGTTCACTGTAGTTGTGGCATTCGAAGTTTGCGTCAGGCGACTATTCCATCGAAGGCGAAAACCGCGGTTGGTGGAGCGTACACGGCGTAGAGTACTGGGAGCTGCTCGATGAAGGTACCACAGTATCCGCCGACGTCTACGTTCGTCAATTACGAGAATTGAAGGCCAATGTCCAAAGTTCGCTACGGCGGCGGTCACATGTCTACTTCCAGCACGACAACGTGTCTACTTCCACAGACCGCACTTCGCAAGATCGACCAAGGCCGAGCTGCTGTCGTACAGTTGGACCGTACTTCTATACCCACCGTATTCCCCAGACCTGGCCCCTTCAGATTTCCACCTTTTCTCCCACAGCCAACGCCACCTGGACGGCCAAGACTTCAAAACTCGCGACGAGGTCAAGGCGGCACTCGGCAACTTCTTCGAGCTCCAGCTTCCGGCCTTCTGGAGCAAGGGCATCCATGATCTGCCTATACCGTGGCAGAAGGTCATCGATAAAGATGGAGTATATTTCAAGTGAATCCCTGTTGTCGTAAAAAAGTTGTACGACAATGATTAAAATTGGTCAATTTGTCCGATTTATTATGAATCAACCTAATACCAATATTTTACAAGTCAAAGACTGGTTCAATAGCTAAGGTTCGCATGTGAATCGCAGAAGGGTCCCACAATATGCGCGTACGGTGCATCAGACAAAATATGTGTGGATTAATAACGTTGAACCTAAGGGAGCGTGAAGGTGCGAATCATAAACTGCACATAGTTAATAAGGGCAAAAGTGGGCACCTTGGCATCACGAAGTTGTTGTATATCGCACAGTATTCCATAATCCAAGAAGAAAACCCGCGGGTACATGATTTTGCCGGTGCCGGCGCTGGTGAGCAAAGTATAACGCGGCTTTATGTCGTTGCGCTTTCACATTGAAAGCTGTCATCGTTGTAGACGTCGAAAAGGCATTTCTTCAAACGCAGTTGCGTGAAGCCGACAAGGAAGGCACTAGAGATATTTCGGTCAAAGTCACTGAAGTGCCGGCGGGCTTAGTAATCTTTCGCCTTACATGGGTGAATGATTTATATCTAGAGGGCGTGTCAATCCACCTGAGTTTTTGTGTTGTTCAAGGTGTCATATTAAAGAACATTTGTTGAAAACTCCGGTGCGGTAATGTACCACATCGACAACCTAAAAACTACTAGGAATCACTGGGATTCTTAAAGGCAGTGTTAAGGAGAAGTCGGACGAAATGCAGAAGGAGTGGCGAACATGACGGGCGAGATGATCAGTAATATGACGGTGAAGGAAAACGGCAGTAAGTGACCAAATACTTGAAAATAGAACCCCTTTCCCACCAATGATTCTCGACGTGGACGACCATTCCGTCTACAGGCGGGTGGCCCGGACGACTCTGTATCCAGGTAATCAATGCGCAAAAACAGCGTGGAAACAATAGAAAAACTTAGAAGGCATCCTATCGTTGGCTGCAGTCGAGCGAAGACAACAAGTGAGTATTAATGAAAAAGAAAAGAAGATTGGAAAAGAAAAACTCGCGAACTTTACGGGTAAAGAGCGAAAATCAAAAATACAGAAATAGTTAATCAGCTGATTAGAGAAGGGTCTGCGACGTTCTGTTACGAAAGCGCCCCCGATCGCTCCAGCCGGCTGCATCGCCCTGGCCCCTCCCTCCCCAGCCAATCAGGGGGAAGCTCGTCGCCAGGAGGCGGGCTGCCCTGAATTAAAGGCAGCATTAGAGGAAAGTCGGACGAAAAGTAAAAGAAGTAGTGAATGTGAAAGTCGAGATGCCTAGTAACAGGACAGTATGGAAAAAACGGATGAAGATGGTCAAAAACCCAAGAAATAGGACCCCTTCCCACCTTTGGTTCTAGGCGCGGACGACCTTCCCGTCAAGAGGCGCGTAGTCCGCATAGGTTTTCCATTGGCATTACCAAGACGTAAACATGAAGGGATGTTCGGAAATGCGACAGCATCTATTTCATGTGGTGAGCTTCAAGCTAAAAGTGAGAGAGCGCCCTGCGATACTTTCAATCCTGCCGATCTCCTTGACCAACCTCACCGTGACCAACCACTAATCACGTCGCCCGGAGGCGGGCTGTCCTAAACCAAGGCGGCTTGTCCTGACGAGGCCGCCTCCACCACAACTCAAGGGGGTCCCTTCCGCGGGGGATTTCGCCATGCATAGGCCTTCCAGACCCGTAATTTTTCAGTCAATGCCTCCTTTTGGGATTCCCTGTCACCCACATTATCCCAAACACTGCCTTTAAGGCGGCTCGCCCTTATGAGACCGCCTCCACCACAGCTCAAGAAGGCGCCTTCCGCGGGGATTCCGCCATGCATCTTCTTCTTCTCCCTAGCGTCAGTCCTGCGTCGTTGCGGGGTCCGCTGTTTTCGTCAATCGCCGCCATTTTCTTCTATCCAAGGCATCTTCTGCCGTGGCTTTCACTTCTGTGAGGTCCGCTTTGTTAACGTCCCTCCACCTTTTCTTTGGGGCTCATCGTGGTCGCTTGCCGGGTACTTCGAACTCTACCGCTTTCCTTATCAGGTGGTCTGCCGACCTTCTCAGCACGTGCCCATACCATTTTAGCAGCTACTCCCTCAACTTCAGCTGGACCGGTGCCGTCTGCATGACTGCCCTGACGTCCTCGTTCCTGATCTCGAGCCGCGTCCAGCCACAGGCCCATCTCAGCATCCTCATTTCTGCGGAATGTAGCTGCTTCTCAAGATTCTTTGTTATGGGCCAGCACTCGCTGCCATAGAGCATTGCGTCTTATCACCGATCTATATACCTTGCCCTTTAGAGTCCTGGAGCACCGTCGATCGCAGAGGATTCCTGTGGATCCCTCCATTTCAGCCATGCCGTATTTATTCGAGCTTTGACGGCCTGATCTACCTCACCATCCTCGGCTATATCACTTCCCAGACATCGGAATTGCTGAACCCTTTCGATGCCTTCTCCATGGCGGTCCACGATGGACACCGGACAGTCCTCGGAGCTTAGGAATTTGGTCCTCTTGACGTTTACTCGTAAGCCGTTCTCTGCCAGCCTTCCCTGCCATCTCTGCACCTTCACCTGAAGTTCTTCTTTGGTATTCGCCATCAGGGCAATGTCGTCAGCGTAGAGAATTGTCCTCAGTGGTCCCTCCATGAGGTCTTTCACCATGCCATCCAGGGTGAGCAGGAAGAGGAACGGGCTTAGAGCTGAGCCTTGGTTGGTGTACCCCAACCGAAATCCCTCTTTCC
This sequence comes from Trichostrongylus colubriformis, assembly GCA_963978905.1. Classification (NCBI taxonomy): domain Eukaryota; kingdom Metazoa; phylum Nematoda; class Chromadorea; order Rhabditida; family Trichostrongylidae; genus Trichostrongylus; species Trichostrongylus colubriformis. The sequence continues at coordinate 36,841,160 of OZ022258.1, read as the reverse complement.
GCCGTCAGTCCCTGCGGGGTGCGTATGACCGCCTTAGCCCCATCGTACATGTCCGGTATAAGAGTGACGAGGTATCTGTCGTTCTCGAAGAGAGTTTCAGATTACTGGTCGTGGCAGACGGTCGAAGGCTTTTTCGAGGTCCAGGAAGGCTAGGTAGCAAGGCTTACGCTTTTCACGGTACTTTTCCATCACTTGTCCAAGGATGAAGATATCATCCGTGGGCGCTGCCGGCAGCTGAGCGCTCAGGCATGAAGCCGAACTGCTCCTGAGATATGGTGAGCAGCTCGCGCAGCCTCAAGTCAATCAGCCGCTCATACAGCTTCACGGTATGAGCCGTCAACTTTATTTCACGGTAGTTGGAGCACTCCATTGGGTCCCCCTTCTGCTTGAATATGGGGACGATGGTACTGGTCCTCCACGCGACCGGAATTTTTCTTCCGGCCGTCACCATTTTCAGGAAGCGTGTAAGCCACTTCACTTCATACTCTCCCAGTGCCTTCCATGCCTCTATTGGCACCCCATCTGGACCAGCGGCTTTTCCATTCTTCATTTTTCCCAGCTCCTGGCCAACTTCTCCCGCTGTCCAAGGGAGGATGGGGCCACCCGTAGCCTCATTCTGTTGGCTTTCCTTACAAGGGAACTCTCCGTTCAGAAGCCCATCGAAGTACTCCCGCCATCTCTTTTTGACCTTGGCTGGTTTCCTCAGAATGTACCCTCGCTGCTCTTTACCGCCTTGGCGACCCCGATGTCTTGGGTGGCTCGATGTCTCGCTTTAGCCAGCCTGAAGTCGAACTTTTCTGCCTCCTCGCCATCCAACCTTTTGTACAAGGCATTCATTTCTGTATTCTTTGCTTTGGTCACAGCTGCCTTGGCAAGCCTCTTGCAGCGTTTGTAGGTGTCGAGGTGTTCTGGGCCCTTTGTTTTCTGCCACCGCTTGTATGCTTCCTTCTTCTGTTTCACTACCCTCTGAACCTCCTCATTCCAGAACCACGCTGCTTTGTCGCCTTTGAAGCCACCTCGGGTCTCCCCAGCGTGTCCTTCGCGCATTTCAGAATTATCTCAGCTCCTCTGTTCCAAGTGTCCTCAGTCGGTCCGTCAGGGTCTGGGAGACCGATATCCAGTATCCTTCTTTTGAGGTCATCCCTTTCCTGTTTGTGCAGTTTCCACCATCTCATTCGCCGTTTAGTCTTGAGCCTTGTTTTCTTAGGGAGCTCTATGGCAATATGATGTGTAAATCTTAATCATCGGCATACATTAGTGTTTTGACATGAGTTGAGGTCTTTATAAAAACAGGAAGTCGATAGAATAAACAAGGGATAGCAGGGGAGATAACACACTTCCCTAAAGGACTCCGCTGTAACAGCTATAACGTTCGGAAAAACTACGACCCAGCCTTACTGTCATGTGCCTGCCACTCCGATAAGATTTGAACCAGCCCAAAAGCTGCCCGCCGATGCCGAGACTAACCGATTTTGTGAAGAACTTCAAGTGGCTGACTTTCAAAAGCTTTGCACAGATCTGTAAAAGTAACGTGCCGACCTGCCGCTATCCAGAGCGGTGGTCCAATCAAAGAGGGCACCGAGAAGGTTGGAAGCGGTGGAAGCTCATGTTGTTCTTCAGGTAATATTGAATCTATAAAGCAATACCGGAACACTACTTCTGATTAGTTTCTCCATAATCTTAGCAGCCAATGGCGTGATACTGATAGGTCAGTCGGACACTAGCCGGCTATTGGATTTCTTATGAATAGCGGATACAACGGAACGGATTCCTTTCAAATATCTGGTCATTGTCGAAAGAGCATAGATAAATTGAAAATAAACGCTAAAGGTTTGCATAACGAATAAGCAAACTTACAGAAAACTATGTGGGGAATCCCGTCTCACGGTTCTGCAGTTGATGGCCTAAGAGTGGAAAGAACTTTGAAAACGTCTTGTGAATGAACAAATATTTGCGTACGACGGTGCTTAATATAGACTGGATTGTTGCTCTGGATCTCATCTGTGAGACTATTCGAAGAAAACTCACTGGCAAGAAACGAGCTAAGGCTTAAGCTTTCTCATCGTTCGAGATGAAGAGGGACGGCCGAGTTGGAAAGCATAGGTAAAGTAGGTGGGCATTTTGACCTCGGCTTCATATATCGGAACAGCTGATTGAAATTAGGACTAGCCGACATCCGCCTTTCACGGTTCTTCATGAAATTTTTTATGTGGATGTCGTGATCTTTGCATACCTCTCTGTAAAGTGCATCGGATAGAGGATCAGAACTCGAGCGGAAAAGGAGGAATTTTCGGGACATCAGCTAATAACGTGAACAGGATACCTTAAGCGCGGCCGAACTGGAAACTTAGGTGAGACGAAATGGGAGAAAACCGAGTAAACTAATATGCGAAATCTTTTGTAGATATCATTAATGGAGGTGTATTTCTCAAAAACTGCCCACCAGTTACACTGAAGAAGAAGGAATCTGACATCCGATAATCATGTTTAATAAAATCTGGTGAAGCACTGCAGGAAGGGGTGCATATTTAGAGCTACCTTGAAAGAGATTACATTGTGATCGGCATTAGCAAAAGGAAGGAGAACGAAATACAGGCAAGCACAGGTGGAGAGGACATGCCTCCATTTTTCGAAAACCTTACTTATCGAAGACGGTTTTCAGTGAAAGATTTGACATTGTATTCAAGCTTTCAATAGCACTATCATGGTTCAAAACGAACGGAAATAATCCACATAGTTATCAAAAATCAAAAATATCAAAATCCACATAGTTTCCGTTTTCGTTCTTCTTGTAGCCTGGGCATGTTGAATGTTGTGTTTTACTTCTGTGTCAACCAGGCTTGTTGCTATATATCCATAGGCAAGAGAGCGAGACTGTACACGGAGGGATACGATATAGCAGCTTCAGTGTTCATTCCGTGCAAGGACGAATGTTAGATACGCGTTAAGCAGGAAAGAGACGGGAAAACTCACTTATTCCACTTGCAAGACATCGAACAGAAGAGTACAGGGGCAATGATTTCAAAAGTACGAACTCCTCGCTCTCGAAGACGACAATGGAGCTAGAAAAGCTCTGAAAGAGTTCTACGTCTATGTAGAGGATCAAAAGTTGAACAATCGAAATGAATGCATGCCATACAGCAGGCTCTCCTTCCGTTACGTTGTGTGGGTGATGACAACACTATACCTCGAGTATGGCTGGTATCTCATTTTTCCGCAGACAACTGCGGCAAGTAGTTCTTGGTGATACGGCAAGGGGTTGGTTGCTTTTCTGAACTTTTCCAAGTTGAAGCTCCTGAAGATGGTTGGAAACAAACAGATGGTAGTACGTTTCATCCGTTGAGGTACGAATTGGAAGCTCCAAACTTTTAGCGACGATTCGTTCGAAACGTCAACCAATGAAGCCCTTCAATTCACATTACTAATCCAAAAGCAAAAACCATTTATATCTTATACAAATTCCCATGGAACTTCATATACCTATATAGATTGATAGAGCATTGAACGCAGGTTCCTACTGTGAGAACTGGAAGTGCTATGAGCTATTCCAAAGCGAGTTAGGAGGGGTCAAAGTTCACCTGCCATATCTCAATGGTGAAGCACTTTGCCATCAGCAAGGCCGTTTCTTATCCAGCATCGACAACCGTGGCCTACTGGTAGTGTTCCAGATCTGCAGGATTGGAGTCGTGGGTTTGCTTTCCGTCGGTGAAGTTTCGAATACATTTTGTGTTTCATTGTCAGTAAATGCTCTTTTCCACTTCTGAACGTTTTCTTGGTCAGGTACCTATCCCACTCGTCATTTACTCTGCCATTTATTTACAACTACTAACAATACTCACAAGGGAAGCATATCAAGTCGGAGAGACTCCCGTACCACACGAATTAGGCATTGTTGCGAAAAGATTTGTGTTGAGAGAAGATTATAATATTCACGCACAGTGGCCGTTCTTCCGAACGTACCATATAACAGTATTATTCATTCAGGCAAACGTGTAGACAATGAGACACAAAATGCAAAAAAACCTCACCGATGGAGAGCACACACTCCACCCTTATCCTACAGAACTGGAACATTTCCATCAAGCCACGGTCCGTTGCTAGCTTAGAAGCCGTCGTGCTGATGGCAAAGTTTCTGGCCAATGAAATATCACTGGCAAACTTTGATCCCTCGTAACTCGCTTCGGACGGCCTGTAGCACTCTTAGTTTGCACAGTTGTAATCAGCGTCCAAATCTCTATCGAATGGTAAAGGTCCCTATTGGAAGTTCTATGGGTATTGGAATTCCCTTCTTGTTAGTGGACCTTTCACATAGCTTCCTTATTGGTTTCTTTCAATGATGAACTGCTCATCATTAGATGGCGTTTTCTGTGACAATAAACCATGGTTCACTGCCACTAACTGAAAACCATATTACGTCCTCTTGCCTTAGAAGACTGAGGCACTACCCACCTCCTGCAATGTCGAGTCCCCACCTTTCTTTTTCCAATGCATTTCAGTTATGGTAGTACGATGAGGCACCCATCGTGTCATCTTTTGAATCTCCGTATCTCTTTTATTAGAAAAGCCCCAATTGGTATCCCGATCTTGGTATGCCTAAAGACAGCCTCGGGGGTAATGTGGTTATTGAGGAATCCCTAAAAGTAGACACTCATAAGGTGATGCGGGCCTAGCTATCCGTGGCGGAATCACGGCGAATGCGCGCGTCACACATGGAAGCATGCTAATTGGGCTTGGTCGATATCGATCGATAGTATCATCACTCGAACCGTTTCAGAAACGGGAAATTCGCAGAACGGAAAAGGGAAACAAGTTTCTTCTGTCAATCTCGTCCTCATACCACTTTGGAAATTGAGAGTCCCAGCTTTGCTGCGACGCGAGATATCAATTTTTCGCTATTCGCCTTTCGAGGCTCCTTATCAGCCCTTATCAGTTGCTATCACTTCCGTTCCCTCACCATTAATGTCCCCTTATTACCCCTACATCATTTCTGAAATTAAGGATCCCATCTTTGCTGCGACGCGGGATGTGAATTTCCCGCCATTCACCTTTTGAAGCTCCTTATCAGTCCTTATGAGTTGCTATCGCTTCCGGTCCCTCACCATTAATGTCCCCTTATTACCCCTACATCATTTCTGAAATTAAGGATCCCATCTTTGCTGCGACGCGGGATGTGAATTTCCCGCCATTCACCTTTTGAAGCTCCTTATCAATCCTTATCAGTTGCTGACACTTCCGTTCCCTCACCATAGATGTCCCCTTACCACTCCTTATATCACTATAAAAATTCAGAGTCCCAGCTTTGCTGCGACGTGTGATATCAGTTTCTCGCTTCGCTTTTCGAGCCTCCTTATCAGACCTTATCAGTTGCTATTACTTCCGTTCCCCCACCACTGATATTCCTTTACACCCCTCATATCAGTTCGAAAATTCAGAGTCCCAGATCTGCTGCGACGCGAGTTATGAATTTCGTGACAGACGGACAGACGGACGGACGAAGGGACAGAGTGACAAAGCGTTTTATATATATGTAATAGGGATTTACTCGAAAAAGATTTTCACGACCACGGTGCAGCACGGTACTGGCGTCGCATGCAGCCTGTATTCATGAACATGACAACCGTGCAGAACTACTAGGTAAGGGATGGGGTCATATAGATTTAGTACTTTATGACTCTCACCTATTTCGGCTTTTGATTATGGCCAAGGCTCAGTGTAGAAGGCCCTCGAAGTTGCATTGTCCCGCATTATAGTGTTGAACATAAAGTGTCATTGAATGTAGAAATCATAAACTTCAAAACATGTTATAAGTGAGACAGAATTTTTAGAACAAGAACAACATGTGCAGTTTCTAGGAATGAAATGTGCCGTGACCAGTTATTGCCGACAGAAGACTACTTGATTATCAATAGTGATGTGAAAGTAAGTTCAATTACTACCTTAAATCGTAAAGTTGCATGTATTTTGAAGCACTTCCAAGAAATATACAATTTCGTCATATTTTAGGATATCATTTTTGTGTGTACTGCAGTCCATTTGCACATGCTCAGTGTAGAGCTGGATAGATCAAAAAACAGGGATCCACTCTCTAAAGTTGTTGTGGGTTCGATGCGGAGTGGAGTGCGTGTGTTGCCAATGGTAGGTGTGTTTTAGTTTGAGTTTCGTCCTTTTTGAGTTTCCATACGCTGGTACTCCCGAAAGCATGTGTACCTAAGTTATTTGCGCGTTAAGTGGACGCGTGCCACGAAAGGTCCTTTGACAAAGCTTTGTTCAAGGAACAGTTTGCATGGGATGAGTTTCATATGTTTATTTACAGAGTATCATAAACAATCTTCTATGTTCAGTGGATCTAGCGCCGGCTACAAAATAACTAGATATCCAGCAGAAACAGCATGTTACAAAATGATTGAACATGTCTATGAGAAAAAAAGTTATCCTGTGAACAGGTAAGGCTTACTGAAACCTTCACTTTTCCGCTTTTTGATGGGTACTAATTAACAAATATGAGCGGCAGTTGATTCAGTTGTCGATATAAATGGCTCGCTAACATAATTCTCCAAAAAATCGACCGAAAAAATATGGTCTCAACTCGCTTAAAGGCACACCACGCGATAATCAAAGTGGTCCTTACCTTCTCAGGGCAGGTAGACCCTTGGATTGTTGTGAGTTTGCACCCTTTTCGCGGCGCCACGGCTCACCCGCACCGCGCACGGCCTGGACCTCAGCCGAGTTGAGTCCATCGAGCCGAATCGCACCCGGCTTAGACGAGAGAGAAATTCGCGATAAGACAAGATAAGGCAGCGATATCAATAGCGATGGTAGCTTCAACGGGGAAAAACAGGTGATATCGTAGCATTTTGCGCGATATCATCGAACACAAGCTCTTCTACAATCTCACATACTCGCACGAAGACTGAGTGCAGGAAGTTTAATTTTTATGGTTGTGAAGAGTTTTGATTCAATTTTCTTCACTGGTGGGTGTACCAGGGCCTCTACATCCTGCAACACGCGCGATAGCTCTCACAATTTTTCGCGGGGTGTGCCTTTGAATACAGGGTATTAAAAGTTGAATTATTTCCACTCTCTACGCACATTGTCGTGGATCTATTCGAGGGTCTTTAAATGTGTGGTAACGATTGTATTGTAAAAATGATGGTGACGATGCTGCGTTGAATTCCATAGTTGGTTATATGGTTTTTCCGGTTCCATACTAGCTCCGTAGGACTCTGTGTGGGCTGGTATAAGTTAATTCATAGGTTCCCTTTCATTATTAGTTCTCACTGAAATTTCATTATTTCACATCCAAAATCCATTGTTTCGTTCATTTATGACAAGCGATAAAGGACCTTCTCCTGGTTTATGTAGTCCTTACACCTCATTATATTTTATGCATTGATAATTCATGGGTTTATTGCCCGTTTTTTCATCGCATGTTCTTCAGTCCTTCGTTGGCCCAATTCGGTGCCTTCTTGCTTTCCATATAAGCTACATCACCTTCATCACCTATCACCTTGTTCGCCTTTATTACTTTGATTGATTCAAGTTACTGTTGTGGTGCCACTATGCACTGTTTTTGTAGTCGTTATGAAAAGGTGATAAAAGTTTTATGAACTATCTCACAACTGTCGATATTTTCCAATTCGATAGTGGGTTATAGTTTATTATTATAAACATGTAAACGGAACAATGAGTGATGTGAAATGATGTGAGCATCATATCAAAATGCTTACTCACTTTTTAACTGAAGCAAAGGGTTAGTGGTAGAAATGGAAGAGGAGGAAACATATTGTTAGCCCATAAAGTCTTTCGCTTACGGCAAGGCTGTTTCGCATTCGCATCTACATATTGTACGTTATCTTCTGATACCTGCGGTAATATATTGTGAGATTCCATTCGAAGTTGATAATCGAACGACTTTATATTACTGGATTTACGTATGTTCCGAAGGTTTACTAGATTTACACATATTCGGTGGTGAAATGTGATTATAAGCTTGGGGGAGGGGAGAGGGTGCAGTTCACTGACGACTGGTGACGACTCAGATGGCACTTCAGCGTCGCATTAGAAACATGCTCGGAACGAATCGCACCCCATCGTGCTTGCAGTCCATTTCCCACGGCATGCCAATTCGTAGCCTACGGACTTGGCTGAGTGACGAGAGCGAGAGTACGTGGCGAGATTGAGAGTGCATGGCGGGCTGAGAGACTTTGATACCAAGTCCGTAGGCCACGCTCTGACAGGCAGTGGAAAATACTGTTAGTACTACCTCCTTGTGAATGGATGCGACCTATTGAATTTCCAACACTGAGCGCGGTGTGGTCATAAGCTGGATGGAGCGCAACTGAACGCTGTCGCATTCGCAGGTGGTCTCTCAGAGTGGTCTCTCTTTCGCGGAGTCTGACGGCGGTGATGAACAAGGTGAAATCGAGACCAGAAACTCGTGACAAATATAAATGGTCGTGGGACAAAACAGAAGGGAAGAGCATTCGGCGAAGTGAAGGATATCCAGAGTCATCATGGAGTTTCAAAAAAAACGGGAAAGCTCAAATAAGGTGGCTGTAGGTTACCAGACAAGGCGACGCGCACGACATCCGAGTAATGGTTTGAAATGGTAAGTAGATGGCGAAGTTTAGGCTGAGGTTATAACTTCCGATTCATGCGGACCGGCCGGTCAGGCAATACTGGTAATAAAAACAAATATGTAACAATAACATCAGATGCATAGAAAGATTGGAGAATAAACAAAAACATCCAAGCGACGCATGCAGGCAACTCACATCGCACTCTGTTTTAGCTTGAACCTCGGCCGTAAAACAGTTGATGTTATTTGCGAACATCTTTTCGTGCTTACGTCTTGGCAACGTGCCGAGGGAAACTTGTCCGAACTACCTGCCTCTTGACGGGAAGGTCGTCCGGATCGAGAATCAACGGTTGTAGGGGATCCTACTACTCCCCGAGATTTTGCCCAATTCCATCCGTTGTTTCTTCACTGTCCTTTTACTAGGCATCTGGACTTTCATAGTCACTACTTCTTTTACTTTTCGTCCGGATTTTCCTTGATGCTGCTTTCAAGTCCAGTCGAATAACTGCCACAGAGGGCTTGATAACCTGAAAGTACCAATTCTAGTACCATGTTGGAACCCGCTAGCAAATTACGGAAACTCGATTCCAGTTGCTACCAGGTCCTTGCCTATAAGCAAATTTCCTCTTCACACACTGGCGCTTGATCCTGCTTTGCGAAACATTAAATCATTTTCTTTCTCATCAATAAACAGAATTCGCTAGAATGAAATATTCTGATCCTTTTCACAGAAACTGACCGAAGACTTGTCAGCCCTTCCTTCAAATGGATAGGGATACTAAAGCAACAGTTGCCCTCTGCTTTCCGCTATTCTTGCTTCTGCTCGAGCCCTTTCTTCAGTACCATGCGGTTCTTACACTTGTATGGATGGAAGTTTATCCACAGTCGCACAAGATCCTAGGTGAATTCTACCTAGGAGCACTTGCGGTTCGAAGGTGCTCCGAGACTTGTCTTCAGGCTTGCTCTGCGCGGAAGAAGTCCCGCTTCTTCTCCTCATCGGCTTTTATGCCGCTGCTCTATTTTTATCGTACATATTCAAGATACACAACTTTCAATCTATATTTACAAATTCGCGGTATATCCTAGCACCGCTATACTAGCTACAGCAATGAACATGACCGGAGAAACAACAAACTGAAAAATGTAGCACTGGTAGCTTCTAAGTCGACTTGTCATATAACGCAACAGCTCATCCAAGTAATATTTATTTTCAATCGAGCATCATATAACAAGATGATAAAGACGAGTTAGTCTTTACTGCTCCCCTAACTTATCTTGGAATGTTCAAAAACTCCGTGGAGTCACCATTCGCTCCTGGATTTTCACAGATCCGATCTGGAATTAGATATCATCCACAAAAATCATTAAACTTTGAGATTTATATAAACATACCTCTACGTTCATATCCAAACCGAGCAATTTCGAATCACTCGTACTATTTTTTCTTTGGTAAAAGTCCAACATCTATGCCACTACCATGCTATACCACTGCACTTCTTGATATAATATAACACACATGTAATTCCTTTTTATTCCTGCCCTATGTTGAATTCGTATACGCTCTCGAACAAATCAAGGTACCCAGTTCGAATTTCAAGCCTTTCAGATATATGAATAGCATTCTCATTCTACACAATACAGATTCTTCCTCTGCTCTAAAAAATTGCTGTGATTCAATACGACTTTTAAAGTAAGAAAGCACATAGGGAAGTGATTGTAAATGCAATTATGTAGACGCAGAAGTTATAGTAAAAGACAACATGGGTATTACAGCAGTAAGGGGAGGGGGTAATTCGAAGAGTCTCGATGACGACCCATCGCTCACGTGTTTAACTTGTTGAATGCTGTATACTAACACACACTGACGTGATTACCCTGAAGTCTGATAGATAAGTCCGCCCGCACGCGGTGTCGCGCGCGGCACAGGCGACCGCAGTCTTCAAAGAACCAGAGATGAAGGAAATCGAGGGAACTATGATTTGTGGATTGTATTAAACGAGTATATATTGTATTGTATACTGTATTTGTGATATAAAAGCGAGTAGCAAGTAAAGTTGGGGTTGCACGAAAGGTGAACACGGAAACTTCACAGTTGGCAGAGGAAAGTGGATGATGAGAGGAGAATAGTTGTTCAACGGGGGTTTCAATGCAACGATAATTTGGCAATGAAATAGCGGTTCAATAAAAACTTTTCCTCATTCCTGTTGTGATAATGGTGCACGAAGCCTCGCAGAAATGCGTCTTTCACCTTAGTTGTCCCCTGCTAAACGCGCTCCTTCTGCCGCGTCAAGTTTTTGCACCTGATGTAAGCCCTCCTTCTCGTCATCGAGCCATCTGAAATGCCTGAACAACTTATGATCAGCAGTATACGGGCGGAATAATAGAATTGTTTCCCTAAGGTCCTTTTATTTATGTGGAATTTTAATGTTATGAATGTTTGTGATGATGAAATGGAGACTGCTTAGAACATTTAAGATGAATGATCATTGTTATACGGGTTAAACGAAGATTCTGATAAGTAGTATTTTTAGATATCAGAAATGAAGTCGAATAAACATCTTCTACAATTCTGCCGTTCAATAATGAAGGGTTCCTCGCAACCTACGTTCTTTGAAGACTGCGTCTGCGTTCACCGCTGCCGCGCGCGACGCCGCGTGCGGGCGGACTTATCTATCAGATTTTAGGGTAACGTGTTATTGACATGCATCTCGGATTATACAACTGGACCTACCTTTTGCAAATCCTTAGATGATTACAGAGAAAATCTCTGAGAGCACGATATGCAACTTTTTTAATGCAACGATTGTAAGACTTTTTGCTTAAATCTGGCTGAAAGGGTTCACCTGTATGGGTGTCGCAAGTAATTCGTGCATGAAGAAGACTCTCTTACTGCAGAAGCGATTCCGACGGAGCTGCTACTCCGGCTTTTGGGCGAATCTAAATGGAGCTGAAATGGCCAGTCCCACTATTCTACGAAGATATCAGTAGAGCCCCTCCCAATAGATGGAGAAAGCTGCAAGTTTGCGACGTAGGTCTGACGCCATCGCTTCTTGTGGATCTATAGGACCACACATGTAAAGGACATGCGCGGTACGCTACTAGCACGTAAGTCATTTGAAGGCGCGTCAGTGTAGAGCATTTAACAAGTTAGGCACAAAGGTGAAGATTCATTATTCAACGTTCCCAAGATGCCTCCCTCATTGCGATAGCACCATAGTAAGATCAGTACCAAAATGCTTAACACAATGGACAAGTTTGGTGTTTCCTTTGAAAGATTTCTAATAGATCCACCATTACATTCACTTAAAGGTACACCACGCGATAATCAAAGTGGTTGCTTACTTCTCGAGGCAGGAAGACCTTTGAATGGTTGCGAAGATCGCACCATTCTCGTGGCGCCACGGCTCACCCTCGCCGCGCACGGTCTGGTGGACGTTAACCGAGTTGAGCCCACCCAGCCGAATCACACCTGGCCTTAGACAAACAAAATTCCAACGTGACTTTTACGTGGAAAAGGAAACTCGCGATAAGATAAGATAAGGCAGCGATTTTAGTACTGAAGGTAACTTAAACATGGAAGAAAAGGTGATATCGTGGCATTTTGCGCGATGTCATCTTGCAAACACTCAATTCTATTCTCCCATACTCGTACGAGGACCGATGGCAGGGTGCTTTATTTCTTGGTAGTTGCGAAGGGTTTTGATCCACTTTTCTTCATTGGTGACTAAACCAGGGCCTCTACATCCTGTAACACGCGCGATAGCTCTCAAAATTTTTGGCAGGATGTGCCTCCAAATCCAATACCATTTACACAGACATATTGAATGCTGAGATTATAATTATTAAAAAGATTTTATCAAAGGACTCCACTTATCGTTTTTATCGAATGGCTTGAGCTCACTTACTGACAACTACGGACTGCCGGGTACAAATTGGACATTTAACTGTCTCAGTACATTCTCATATCAAAACAAATCCATGAGATTCAAGTATAAGTTTCTTAGTTCAAGAGAGCTTTATGCTCATAGATCTAATCAATTTCATTGTTCATACTAATCACATCATTTTTTTCAATTACTATTAACAATCAAACTAATACATAACAGACACGATCGATAGTGAAGCAATGGGTACAGTTGAGAGGATACGATACTGATCATGAAATTTTCGCCTCACTTTGCTGCTGTTCCTCGCATCATCACCATTTTAGTCTGCAACATACATTTATGTAATAGTTATCAAAACACTTATGATAAACCTTTTTGCTAAAAAACGTGAAATGGTCATGGATCAAAGATCAAAGAGGTCAAAGATTCACCTTCTCCAGTATCACCAATGTAGTTCAGTTTCTACAAATTAAAGTATAAACTAAAGATTCGATAAGGGGCGTAAAAAGGCTAGAGTCGTCAAATTCGTTTCGCCTTTCGCGTTGATCCAGGAGCGCTGACACTCATGGATGTTGAGCAGGGTGGGACGGGGACATTAATGGTGGATAACCAGCATTGATAACGGTTGATAAGACTCGATAAGGAGCGTAAAAAGGCTAGAGTCGTCAAATCCGTTTCGCTTTTCGCGTTGATCCAAGAGCGCTGACTCTCATGGGTGTTGAGCAGGGTGGGACGGGGACATTAATACTGGGTGATCCAAACTGATAGTGGTTGATAAGCTTCGATTAGGAGCGTGAGAAAGGGAAATGTCACCGAGGCCGGCTTGCTTCTACGGCTAACAGTGGAATGTTCATATTCGCAGGTATTGTAGGGTACGGGTACCTCCATGGTGCTGCTGGGTACAGGAGCCTCAGTGAAACTGATAACGGCTTATAAAAGGCTGCGTACCTGACTAACTGCGCATCAAACGTGAGTTTTTTCTAACATTTGCATCCTTCCTATTTATTTTATACAGGTTTTATGTTACAGATTTTGTTTTTCACTGTATTTTCTTTATTTGTATTTGCAAATTTGTTTTTTACTCCATCTTTTGCAATTTTTGATTCCTCATTCTGCTAACACCTTTCTTTCTCACTTATTTCCTTCTGCATTGCTCATTTGATTCATTGATATCGGATTGCACTATTAACTCTCACACTTTATCTCTCTTTTCTATTCCTAATCAATTCTTATATTATCTCAGTATTGGGATATTTGCTTAATTTACTTACAACTTCTCTGGTCGTTATTCATTTTTTGGCTTTAGTTTACTTAACTCACCTTGCTTTTTCTAGTCCTCTACATTCTAGTCTTACCATCTAATTTCTTAACAGTCATATCGTCTAGTCATTATTGCTTGTCATTTTGATGTTGTTTTTCATATTTAATTTTTTGTTTTATTTTTATTTTTATTCGAGCTTACTAATATTCTGTGTACATTCATTCACATTTCGACGTTTTTCTAATAGTTTCTTACACCTTTAAGTATTTCTTTGGTTTTCTATTCACCTCAACTCACCGATGAGCCTCGGAGGTGAATAGAATACAAAGTGGTTCGTATGGGTATAAAAGAGGCGAAACGAACCACTGACCAATTTTAACATTTTTCTTAACATACAACTTTTTAATTTTTCTCCTTTTTATTTGTGACAGTGCTGATGTATATCTTGCCGCGAGGGAAACCCGCGTAGGGTATATGTCAGTTCCGTTAATCGGGTTACTAATATCATATTTTTCCTGAGGCGATCTGCCTCCTTTGTCACCGGTGGTGATTTTCTCGGGACCGATGGTCCTTCCTTCGCGTCGATTGACGTTAATTTTTCATAATAGTAATTTATTCACAAGTTTATTACTTATGCAATTTTTTAAACTTTTCTGAAAACAACATCAGCTAATTTTAACCAAATTAAGTTATCATCCAGTATTCAATCACTTGTCTTCTCTATTGCTTTCCTCACATCGTGGTACTTTCTGAGACACTCTAGCTTCTACATCAATTCCTCGCTTCCGCTTCATACGCTCCTTAAAGGCACATTCCAGGATTACGGGAACATTGCAGTCCTTTCACATGATCTAATAGTTCCCCAAACGGGCAGGGAGGCTGTGCACATATCGAAGCGCGATGATGAGTCATCGCAGCGCGCGGAGCTCTCGAAGCCAGCTCGGCCGCACCCTGGAGCTCGGGCGCGCCCATTCCAGACGTGATTGCTGGCAATGACGGTGGTAATGATGGCAACAACGTGGCAAATGAGGCCTACGATTTGTGTGATAATATAAGATAAGGAAGAGATGCCAATGATAAAGGAGACATTGACATGAGAAAACAGGTGATATCCTAGAGTTCCTTCTGATACCACCCAGCGGGAACTGATTCAAAGGCTCGTTTTCACGCGGTAATCTCGTCTAAGCCCAGATGACAGGAGGTCTTATTTTTGCCCTTTTCGGGGACTTTTTTCGGATTTTTCTTAGTCGGCGTATTCCTCAGCACCTCGGATTTCATAGCTTAGCGCTTTAACCCACTCAGGGTAATCCTGAAATGTGCCTTTAAAGTACTTTCATTATTAGAACTTAAAGTATATCACTAATAGTTTTTAGATTCTCGCCTGTGGATTATTCTCCAAGGAATTGCTAGAAGACATCAAGGATTCCAAGGTGGAACAACCCCACTTAATACGCCCTTCCTAGGTTAGTTTTCTTTACAAAAATTTTATCAAATTTAAAGTCCTCACTAATCTACCTGGAAGCTTTTTAATTCGGCATCAGTTAACATTTCCTTTATTGGTGCACCATTCCAGTCATCGTAAGACCAACCCAGGGTGATAGCAAGTTCAGTAGATTTTATCTTCTAAATTGGTAAATGTAAATGCGCTATCAACTCTGGAGTATTTGTCTTACACTGATTAGTTAGATCACTCACTAGGTGTGAAGAGGTGCTCGGGTTCTTTATGGACATGTAACCGTTACTAATGCTTATTTCGGGTGCCTTTAACTGGTTGTCAATGCAGTATTGTCTGATCTTCTTTCGGAGATACAGACTAAATTTCTAGTAATTAGTATGTATTGACTCTATTTAATTCTTACCTTACCTCAAATTCTCGACATCACTGACGTGAACTGTCTGGCCACGTATCAACTTTATGGCCGTGTTATTTCTCTTGTTATACTCCATTAAATTCTTTTTACCCTTTTCCAAAAAGAAGTCCCAGAATGACGCGGACATTTCGGCCTCAAAAAACGATTACAAAATCAAGCAGTTGAAGTTTGAATAGACACATACTCGGAAGCTACTGGTACCGTTGTTAGACCCAGCAGACTTTAGCCAACCTAAGGCATTCAAATCAGTTTTCTCATTGTACCTGTAATTTTACTATACTTAACACAGCTAAAACTTATATATTTATATACTCACCTTACTATATCATTCAAGAATTCTTTAGCTAATTCCTTAACGGGGAGTTTCTCATTGTTCGGAATAGAAACTACCCTCACTTGTTTGGATAAGACGGAACGATTTACTTGTTCTTGCTGTTTCAAAAGGCGTTTTGTTTGGTCAACGTTGCTTACGTCAAAGCCAGGTCTCTAAAATACTGCTGCATAATACTTATGTAGGCTAACTGTAACTAACTCACCGATTCCATATAGGCGACAGGCACAATGTAACACAATACCCTGAGGGTATACAGGTCCTTATATACCAGTACTTACGCGCCAAATAGTAGGATTATGGTAGCAATACTTGTTCAAAATACAATACATACAAGTACTTGCGCGCCAAAGAGTAGGGGTACGGTAGCATATCGATCTAAGTTTTTAAAAATACAAATATTTGCGCGCTATAACTGATATTACAATAACAGTACTTGATCAATATCTGCTAGTGCTATTAGCTAACACTCTTCTTCAATAAACCTTACAATAACGTTTTTCTCTGCAATATTTACTCCTTTTGTTTAAAAATTTTTGAAAATTACCCTTGTTCTTCTTAGTTTTCACACCAAAATACCCACTCAATTTTTTCTTTTCTTCTTTTTCTTTTTCCTCCTGGGGTTGAGATATGATCCCATACCACTTCATTTAACTACACAAGAGGGCCATACCTCTTACTAAAAATAGGGATTAGCGCTGACGGGGTTTATAAAAGTCAAAAATGGCAAGAGGGATCAATTTTTGGCGCCTCCAGCGCTAGTCGTTCCTTAAGGAACATGCAGGGAGAGTCACCCCCTGGGCAGCAGCCCTGCCGAAACATTGCGTAGGATCCCTCTCTGCGCATGTGTGTGGCCACTCGTGCGCTTAGATATTAGGCCAAAAAACAACAATGCTCAAGTTTCAAGTTATCACTGCCGCGCAAAATTTCATAAGGTAAGGAGTGGGACCAACCAATATACTATTGAAAACTTTGGCAATAACAATGAAGGGAGTAAATGTAATAGAGAGTGCAGAATATGTGCTATCACCAGCACGGATAATTACATAGTATCCAATGTCACTGGCCTGCATATTAATACTTTTAAACAGAACAATAGTAGTTGCGGTACAAAAAATGTTGTTTATTGCGTAACATGCAACTGTTGTGGCAAGCAATACGTAGGTATTACTACACGAAAACTTAAACAAAGAATCTCGGAACACCTCTACAACATCTATTCCAAAAAAGGAAACACAATGCTATATAGGCATATCCAAAACTGCAATAAAGGAATCTCAGTCAACGTTTTAGACTCCTTGGACACTAATGATAAACAAACTTTGTTAGATAAAGAAATTTTCTGGATCAAGTTGCTGATTACGGCTTATCCTTTCGGGTTGAATGATAACATTAAGGGATATGGAAATATTCAAAATGTAGACAATCCCATAACATATCAAAAAATACCCCCCTATTTTTCGCTTCATATAACAAAATATAGGAGTAATCGAGGAAAGAGGAAAAAGAAAAATAAAAATAAAAAACAGAAAATTTTATATGATAAAGTTCTAGATGAAATAATGAATAAGCAGCGTAATATAACCCCGATACAATGCTACCGTCTAATTAAAAGTCTGAGCAAAGAAGAGATTAATAAGCTTATCCAGTGCTCACATAGCGAATGCTTCCTTAATACAGTTGAAAACAAAGTTAAATATATGGTTTTTTGCATTCTAGCCCATTTTTATCATAACGTTGCAGAGGTTAAAAACCCTAGGAAGATTCCTCACAACATAGAGGCTGAATTTGGTAGTAGAATATTTAATTACATTCCTATCAATAAGTCAGCTTATATTAGAAACATCATAACTAGCAGGAATGAAAATATAGAATATACACCAATTAGGATCATATATAAATATAAACACTCAACCTCCAAGATGATATTCAATTACAATAAGGTACTTAAGAATTTGGACGAAAGAGGTTTGAAAGAAATATTTAGTAACAAATGTGTGTGTGAAACTAAACCTTTTTCAGATTACATAGATAGAGAATATAAACATATTGTTACTGGGGACCTAAGCATTATTAAAGAAGATAAACTTAGAGATATATTAGCGAAAGGAACAAAATATAGATTAGATGACGGAATTAATAGGAAAGAATTTAAAAGAGAATATGTTGAGATCACAAACAAAACTATAAAGTATTTTATCAATAGATATAAACCAGACAAAAATAAAATAATTTTGATCAAACGTTATTTTGGTAGGTGCTATCATACAAAAGTCAAACCATTACTTACTTACGAAAATATAAAAAGTACCGGCGAATTAATACCACGTACACTAATCAATAAGTATCATAAGGACTTCATATTTTGTTCACTAGATAAGGCTAGCAATAATTATGGAATCATCTGCAAAAAGCTCTATCTCCTAATACTAATGAAAGAGATGGGCATTGATTATGACTTAAATGAAAATACCGTTAGTTTCAAGAATACTAATAACACTTATGAATATATGAATCAAGGCGACAAAAATTATTGGATATATAAACATAAAGCCTTCTGTACCAACTTGAGGCTCAATAACGAAGTTGATCCAGATCTTCCAGTTATTTACGCAATTCCCAAACTACACAAAAATCCCATCAAGTTCAGGTTCATTACTGGGGCTTACAATAGTAGCATCAAACCACTTGCCAAAGAACTTCACACTATCTTTAAACATTTTAGAAAACATTTTATCAATTATGCTACAGTAATACAAAATCGGAATAGAACCATCAAGACCTACTGGGCAATTGACAATATTAACATAAGTCATGAACTCAATAATCTTTCTCACGATAATCTCAAAATTTATACTGCAGATTTTACGGACATGTTTACTAATCTGGAACATAATCTTATTATTAAAAACATAAATGAAATATTAAATATATGCTTCAAGAATTCTAGTAAAACACTCATTGCCTCTAACGGATATAAAGTATACTACACAGATGGCAAGGATTTCAATGTGAACTATAGATATTACGGCATTTCAGACATTTTGTATCTTATAGAATATTTACTGCAAAATAGCTTCTGCATGTTTGGAAACTACTTGTTTAAACAGAACAAAGGAGTTCCGCAAGGTGGCAATTTCAGTCCATTACTTGCAGATCTCACCCTCTCATACATGGAATATATGTTTTCAAAGACGCATAAGTTTAATAAAAATAAAATACTTATTCCCTACAGGTATATGGATGACTTGTTAATAGTACATAATCAGAATGAAGAGGAAATAGATAAATACCTTCTTGAGGTTTATAAAAATAAGCTAGCTTACAAAAAAACGCATACTTCGGAAAATTACAGCAACTACCTTGACTTAACGATTAATATTTACAATAATAAAATTAGCACTAAGCTCTATAACAAAACTGATGATTTCAACTTCAAAGTTATCCGCTTCCCTCACTACGATACTTGTATCTCTGATACCAATAAGGCTTCAGTGATTTACACAGAAACCCTAAGGATAGCATACACATGCTCCTTTAATAATATATTTGCAGACAAGCTGAAGGAAATGATTAACACATTAATTCATAATGGATACAAAGAAAACTTTATAATCGCTAACATTCTGAAATGCATATATAAAAACAAATTTATAGGTTTTAAGTTCAATTTAATCAGTAACTATAACAAAACTTCTAAGTTTGTGGTTGGATTGTTGGATAGAAAGAATGTTTGACTCCACATAATATACTTATTGTAATTTCAATCTTTGGTTTGCTGACAACTCTGTGTTAGCTTCACTACACTCACTTATAGTCATAATTAAACCAGTTAGATTCCCTAACCTCTATTTTTCAAGTCCCTTTATGTGACATTACTAGGCTCACAAGGTTTCCGGGTCAATCATGGCTCATTGCAGGCAGTGTGCAAACGTGCCCCAGGCAAATAGCATGATATAAAAGGCTGCGTACCTGACTAACTGCGCATCAAACGTGAGTTTTTTCTAACATTTGCATCCTTCCTATTTATTTTATACAGGTTTTATGTTACAGATTTTGTTTTTCACTGTATTTTCTTTATTTGTATTTGCAAATTTGTTTTTTACTCCATCTTTTGCAATTTTTGATTCCTCATTCTGCTAACACCTTTCTTTCTCACTTATTTCCTTCTGCATTGCTCATTTGATTCATTGATATCGGATTGCACTATTAACTCTCACACTTTATCTCTCTTTTCTATTCCTAATCAATTCTTATATTATCTCAGTATTGGGATATTTGCTTAATTTACTTACAACTTCTCTGGTCGTTATTCATTTTTTGGCTTTAGTTTATTTAACTCACCTTGCTTTTTCTAGTCCTCTACATTCTAGTCTTACCATCTAATTTCTTAACAGTCATATCGTCTAGTCATTATTGCTTGTCATTTTGATGTTGTTTTTCATATTTAATTTCTTTGTTTTATTTTTATTTTTATTCGAGCTTACTAATATTCTGTGTACATTCATTCACATTTCGACGTTTTTCTAATAGTTTCTTACACCTTTAAGTATTTCTTTGGTTTTCTATTCACCTCAACTCACCGATGAGCCTCGGAGGTGAATAGAAAACAAAGTGGTTCGTATGGGTATAAAAGAGGCGAAACGAACCACTGACCAATTTTAACATTTTTCTTGGCATACAACTTTTTAATTTTTCTCTTTATTTATTACAGTTACTGATAAGAACCGTTAGGAATTGGATGGGATGAAATCCTTGCTAACATTGTACGACCGCTTTAGCAAAAGCGTCTGATGCGCAGTGGCATCGGGTGAACATATTTTGTTTATGTTCTGATATCACTGACCGATGTGTCGACCGCTGAATGCCTGGCGTTCCAAAAAAAATGGTGCGTTTCTCTTGATAATGCGATCTCCATTGATAATCGTGATACAACCTATTTTTGTGATAGCAAAGCAAGCGGTTAACTCGGAATCATTTTCTAATGCGGTACTTGCAGCAACACTGGGTATCGACCGCTAGACTATGTAAAATTTCAAGTAGTGAAGCATGTTTACGAAAAGGATAAACATCGATAAGCGGGATATGGCCTACCATCACTGTGTACGAATTAGATTCTCGGCAAGTGATCTATTTGTTACCAATCGATGCAATCGAATACAAAACTATCGATTTCCAAACTACCAAAACTCCCAATGATGACCAGTTGGTTGGCGCACACTACTGCGCGCGATTCATGTGGATTACGTGCAAAATGGGTTCCATGCAAAGCGATTGAAGTATACCGATACCGAAATGCCTTTTTATCACGCCATCTTCTCTGCTTTTTTGCAATTCAATAGCTCAGCTGAAAGCAGAGGGAAGGAAATCTCCGCTCCGCTGTGGTCAGGCCGAACACACCCATTTTGCACAACATCGCCATAAATCGCGCGCAGTAATCTGCGTCAGCCAACTGGTAAACTAAGGTGTGCGCTCATCAAGTGTTTGAGCAAAGATGGTGAAGGACGAGGATGAAGTCATAAAAAGTCACCAACCTTTTTATAAAGTTGAGCCGTTGAAAATGAATTGGAGCTAAGTTACTATGTTAATTCAGACATATAAAAACGGGTGTGAGTCGACGTTACACGGCTGATTTGATAACGCAACCCATAATAGGAATACAAAGATGGGACTCTAAATTTTACTAGTGATATATGGGGTGGTAAGGGGACCAGAGCGATGGTGATCCAAATTGATAACGTGTCGTTCGATAAGGAGCACCAAAAGGTGGATGTCGCTGAATTCGTTTTCCCATTCGGATTGATCCTAGAGCACCGACACTCAGAGGTATTTCGAGGGGTGGGACGAGCACATCAATGGTGGATGATCCAAAGTGATAACGGTTGATAAGATCCGATAGGAGCGTCGAAAGGCTAATGTCGCCGAATCCGTTTAGCTCTTCTAACGAACAGTGGAATGTTCACACTCACAGGTATTACAGGGTACGAGGACCTTAATGATGACTTTTCAAAACTGCTAACGGTTTACAGGGGCTGATAAGAGCACCAGGAAATGGGAAAGGGATAAAATCCGGTACAGCGCTTACTACTACTACATATACGACTGCTATAGTAAATGCGTCTGATGTTCAGTACCATTGGGTGAACATGTTTTACTTATGTTCTTGTATCTGCTCTCGATGTATCGACCGCTTAATTGCCTGACTTTCCAAATAATGGTGCTGTATTTTTATACTGCGATCTACATGGGTGATCAAGACACGATCTATATTCGTAATAGTAAGGCAAGTGATTCATTTCCTCATGCGGTACCGGCGACGATATCGACCGCTAGACCATGTCAAATTCCAGTAGTGTAGTAGTTGTGCATGTCTACACAGAAACGATAAGCATTGATAACTGGTATATATGGATCTACCACCAATATGTATTAGGTCGTAAGGAAAGTTTTGGCCGGTTTTCGTAATTTCAACTTTGGGAGATCATAAGTCAGCTCAGACTGCATCTTTTCTCATATTGCAAGCACCATTCGATTCTCTACAGTTTTGGCAAGATTACGCATACTGGCAACTCTCATTTAGATGAAGGGCTGACGATCTATTTCGCGCGAAAGCAAAAGATGTCGACTTCAAATCACTATTGTTTCTGAATACATTGCTATCGAAGGAGGTGTCCAGATGTGTGGAAAACTGGGGCTTAATTAGCGCTAGATCTGATAAACATGGTGGACGAGTAAGGGCTCCATCCCGCAACTGCTTCAGTTTCTGGAAGACAATTTGTGGAAGATGCGCTCGCGCACGGCTGCTTCGAGGGGTCGCGCGGCACCCATTTTTCAAGTTTTTTTTTCAAATCAAGGCTACTTGAGGTGGACAATTAAGTTTATTGTTGAGGGCCAATACTTGTGGATATTCCCTGCAAGTATGGACGCTTATCGCTCATTTTCTACACTCGGAGGCATCGGGTGGGGAGCAAAGAGAGAATTTCTGCCGTTGTAGTTAAAGCGATTTGATCAACTGAAAATTCCAGCGACTCGTTCTCATTTCTGCACTCCTGAAACCAGGGACAAAGTGTTCCATCCAATGCTTCACCTCCTCCTCTTGCAGTATTCACATCTGTGGTTTCCTTTGCAGCGGCTCAACTGAACAAGAACCCTCGAAGTGAAGTCATCCAAAAAGTGCCATTTTCGCAGTACTTTAAAATCTTCCTAATGATTCAAAAACTTTGTGGCACTCTAAGAGAAGCATAAATCCAGAAAGAGTAGCTTTTTGTCTATCTAAGAAGCACATCATGTAATTTAATTCATGTTGACGCGCAAAAGCGGCCATAACTTTCCTTACAACCTAACAGGAAATGATGCTAAGCAAATGCCCGAATTGCTACTGACTGATGCACTTGAATCCAAAACTATCGATCCCTAAACTATTCAAACTCCCAATAGTGACCATTTCAGCCGAAGGATTGACTCATCAGTAAATTTACCCATGCCAATCCTGAACATTGATCGTCGGTATAATTGTAACAAAAGGTATCGACCGATAGAACATGTGGACCTCTGAAAAATGGTGACCTTCCTCAGCGGTGATTTCTTCGATACCAGGTAACACCTATCACTATATGTAAAAATAGATGCTAACCAAAAAGTCGACTTCGACCATTTCCCCACTAAGGCAGCGTTCATAGTTTTGGAATTTGCGTTTTTGCGTTTTTGCGTTTTTGTGGAAGCAGAGTAGATACATATCGATTAGGAAAACTGCGCTTTTGCGTTTTTGTGGAAAGTAGAGTAGATACGTATCGATTTGTGGAATTTGCGTTTTTGCGTTTTTGTGGAAATGCGGAATTGTGGAATTTGCGTTTTTGCGTTTTTGTGGAAATGTGGAATTGTGGAAAGCGTGGAAGCCACGTGCGCGGTGCGTGTCATTCCACGCAGCTCATCATTTGCGAGCGGTTGAACGGATGATGATGAGCTATTTGTTCTCATTTTCTTGAGTTCGGGAAGAGCTTATATAAATAAGGATATAAGGATAAGAGCTTATATACATTTGATAAATGGTTTTAGTCGACTTTGAAGAAAAACTGCCATTTTCGTGCAGGGATATAGACATAAGTTTGTGAGAAGTACAGTTTCTCTCCAAAATCGAATGTCACACGGTTGTGCTAAGGTGGATTGTCAATTACGAATTAGAACCGATTCGGAAGAAGTCTGCTACTTCATTCCCTGAGAATTTCTTATACAAAAGTCAGACGTTATTGAAGATTCATCTCAGCAAGGGTGTGTTGCAAGAGTTCCGATGATTACTGTGGAGTCAGGACACCCATGAGTGGGCTTACTTCACAAGAGGATTGATTTACTACCTATTCAAGATCTTGGCTACGTAGCTGGTCCACTCATGTCACGGATAAGCGTCGAAGAATAAAGGCAGATACTCGTAAAGGTAAATATGTAATAAAGATGGAAAACTTGTAATTCAAATAATTAAGTTAGGGCATCTTCAATTAGATACAAATTCTCACTGAAAGCAGAAACGATCTATGATGAAGGGGGGGGGGGCTGGTCTGTGACAGCCCGTATTACATCTTTTTAGTCTCACAAGAATCTTGATTTCATCGTTATTACTCTCCGCAGCACTGCTGACATGAACTCCCTGCACGCTGTTCGGAACACTTGCACGCCACCCAAAGACACACTACAGTGTGACAGCAGACGAAAGTGACATATCAAAAACGAATGATCGAGAGTACGAAAGAGTGAACGAGAAGGGAAAAACTGTTGAAAAAGCAATGTATAAGATCAGTCTGTTCCTTCAGTGTAGAAAGTGCTTTGTCTTATCATCCACGTTCGCTGACGAAGCAATCGACACGTATCTTATCCACCTCATTTCCACAAAAACGCAAAAACGCAAGTTCCGCAAATCGATACGTATCTAATCTTCTTTCCACAAAAACGCAAAAACACAAATTCCGCAAATCGATAGGTATCTTATCCCTTTCCGCATTTCCACAAAAACGCAAAAACGCAAATTCCGCATTTCCACAAAAACGCAAAAACGCAAATTCCACACTCTCCTTTCTTTAATCCTCTCGTCTCTTCGTGGCATGGAAATCGATACGTATCTAATGCTTTATCCGCATTTCCACAAAAACGCAAAAACGCAAAAACGCAAAAACGCAAATCGATACGTATCTATTCTTCTTTCCACAAAAACGCAAAAACGCAAAAACGCAAATTCCAAAACTATGAACGCTACCTAAATAATTCTATTGTGTTATTCGCGCAGTACTGTGGTACTAGCGCAGTTGGTACTCAAATATTTCGACAATTTTTTTTATTGGGAGTAGTAACGAGATCGCGTAATAGTCAAGAGCTGCAACGACTGTAGGAAGCAGCAAGAGCGAGATAGGGAGCAACAAAACCATTAAGAACATGACTGTTTACGAGGCTTGCGTGGATAACACAGAGATGATAATGCTTTCAATTTTCGCAGAAATCATTGGATGTAGACGCTGGTGCTTCTCATTTCTCGAAAACTGGCCGTTAATTAGGTGCTCTGTGTTTGGTGGTGGTATGAATGTTCCGATGGATGAAGTTCGGGCTTATTGAAGCTGTTTTGACGCGTAAACTATCACACCCAAGTATGTTTTTCCAGGACACAGCCGTCCAAGATGACCTTCAACAATACCTCGAGTCAGGTTTCATGCTGTCTATTCAATTATTGAAAACTTTCATAGCTTACTAAGCTGTTAAGTGGCGCTGTTGACACGTTCTCCAGACCAGATTATTTATTGAAACCTATGAGTGATGGAGAGATTAGAGACCTTCGCTCAATTTCGAAATTCTGGAAAAGTAAAATAGCTAGGGTGGTACAAGTGTCGACCGAAGGGCTGTGCTGGTGAGGTATACCGCACAGTCGCAAAAATTTGAACTGCACTTTTCCCGCTGAGAAATGTTCAATGATTGCTGGGTGAGGTTTCAAACGAAGCGATTTTTATCCACCTTTCCGATATCTGCTTCATGTACTTTATCTAATAGTGTAATTTTGAGAGGCACTAGAGTCATTGGATTCCCGTAAACGATTCCCTCGGCGATAAAAAGATGTTCATATGTGAAAACATGAGAGCGCGCTAGTGAGGCTAACAGGGTAACAGGAACAATGAGAGTAGCCGAAGTAACCAACTCAGTTGAAGCTGTGCTAATGGACGAACACTGAAGCTTTCTGGGGAGGAGGCTTTCAGGTCAATCGAGAAGCCCTAACAGACGAAAACCATTGTCAAATTTCATCTTGGAGTTGAGTGGCAGCCAAATATTGACGGTTACAATCTTTGAACTTCTGAATGTGATACATCAGAGAATGTAGATACCGGGAGCCAAAATACACCACAACAGAAATTCTGGAGACCTAGGAGGAGAAAGCGTTGACTAGGGTCTTCAATCTTTAATGCATGCCGCTTTCAAGGCGCTCTTGAAGTGTCTTCGAGTCGAATTTCCGCTGAGGAGATCCAACAAATGGCCTTGTGCTTATTTCACCGACAAGACCTGGGACAAATAATCTGCAGAGATTAATGACGTTTCATTACGAACTGCGATTGCTCAATCGCATTATAGCCGTAACGACGACCTCCCTATATGTGACATCTATTTAAAGGCACAGTTCACGATAATTTTCGTTCGTCGTGCTCCATAAAGGCTCTAGCAGTGCTAAAGAACACAAGTGTGGAGAAAAATGGGGAAACTTTTTCGGAAAGCTTGAAAATGAAATGTGTCTGACCTCTGGTTTCGACGAGTTTGCAGCTTAAAAGCAAGTAATATTTGGACAAGTTTTTACGTGATAACATCCGATAAGGTTGTTCTCATAATAAGAGTATTTCCTATCAATTCTTATCGCACTCGATATCATGCCTCTCACACACGTAAAAGCCACCGCTTACCAACTGATTGAATCGAAGATGGGTGTGGGCTAGGCGTTAAGCACCCATCCTCGCGCTGTGATGATGGCACACGCTTTGTCCTTGTGGAAGGGGCTATCTACCCGCTGATGGAACCAAGGTACTCTTATTATCGTGAACTGTGCCTTTGAGACACGCTATTGACTTTTCACTTATGTAGAGGTTTATTACTGTTCAACCCATCCCCCCCCCACCCATCACACTCGCAGTAGTGTAAGGCCCAGATATAAGCCAGCAATAAAAATCGGTCACAACTGATGTCCCAGTAGAGCCAGGTTATCCCACAGCTGATGAAGATGCTCTTCCATGAAATGTTTAGCCCACTGACGCTTTCTCTCCTTTATCTCCCTCTGCTACGACATTTGTACGACATTTGTGTTCGAAAAATAATGAAGCGATGGGGACGATTTTGAAAAACCTCAACTATGGAAGAATTGGTCATTGTAGGACGAAAATCTCCTGAAGACAAGTCACGGGAAGCGCGTAGAACAACTCAGTCGAAGGCACTAGAGGGTTGAAATGGACGAAAATCGATGGCACGGGATCTTGAAACTCGGAATCGGTCATATATGGTTGATAGCCTCACCCCCACTATATCTCTTTACGTGGCAGTCATAGGCAACACAGACGCGCTCGATTATGGAAGGAGCCAGCGTGTTACTTTTTCAGGCATATGGACAACAATATCCATACTGCTTCTCAGTTCAGCTCTTACCCAACCTCCCTATGCACAACAGGTGTGAATGTAAAATCGCAGAGCGGATTACCATGCAAAAAGAACTTGAACTCTGTTTTCAGCATCGGACATCTACCCGGACGGAATAACTCCCAAGCCAACCTCCGAGTCATCAGATTCTGACACTGGCGATGAATCCCAAGGTATTTGCTGTATATGCTTATAACAGACATGTGTAGAAAAGTCCGACACAAAGGGCAGGATGCATAGGAAGAAAGTGTAAGATCGTGGGACGACTGAACTCGAGCCACCTTTCGCTTGCACATAGGTTGTTGGGCAATGTCCAGAGCACTCGGTCCCATGTTCTATTACATGGGGTGTGCACCCTTATGTCAGAATTTCGCGTTGCGGCACGTGCCGCGCGAGATGGCTGCTTTCGGCAGGAATCGCGTTACTTGCGTAAGAGAAGTGGGATCGTATCCCACGCTTTTTTATTCATTATTGAGCGTGTTCTCATACTGATTTTTTTATATAGCTTGTTTTTAAACCGTTTCCTCTTTGTAGACAGAACTCAATCGAAGTCAGTTCATGAATGTTTTTAGTTAAAGGCACCCTTCGTGAAAAATTGTGAGAGCTATTGCGCGTGTTACTGAATGCAGAGGCCCTGGTTCACTCATGTGAAGAAAAATGAATCAAAATCCTTCACCACTACCAAAAGTGAAGCTTCCCGTCCTCAGTCTTCGAAGTATGGGAGACTAGGAATGAGTTCACGATGATATCGCTCAAAATGTTCTTCTCTGTTGAAGCTATCTTCGCGCTTGATATCGCTACCTTATCTTGTCTTCGCAAGTTTCCCTCTCGTCTGAGCCGGGTGTGATTCGGCTCGGTGGGCTCAACTCGGCTCAGGTCGACCAGACCGTGCGCGGCGGGGGTGAGCCGTGGCTGCGAAAAGGGTGCAATCTTCACAACCATCCAGGGGTCTACCTGCCCTGAAAAGGTAAGGACCACTTTGATTATCGCGAAGTGTGCCTGTAATCCCTGGTTGATTATAGCGTTTGCATGCGTTCATACCATTTTTAAAGCTTTTGTCATGCATAATTTTTGCTCTCCCGAACTTAATTTTTTTGTCAATTCCATAATTCCACAAAAATGTAAATTTCACCACTATGAGCGCTGCCTCATGTCAGGGCAAGCAAAAATTATGCATATGTGAATGATACAGACTAAAGAAAATAATGTTTGCAAAACGCTATCATCAACCAAAGTGAACTGTAAGTATTCGAAACTGAACTGATGAACTGGGATGGGGGTCACGAGGTCGAACTTCCGCTTCGCGACGTTGCACTCGCGGCGCCACCAGTACGACTCGCCGTATCGATTGCCCGTGGGAGAATGGCTGAGCGTGACTGCGTCACGTCTGCGCTTCCACTCATATCATACTGCCTCGCATGAAGGCTGCCGTGCCCTGCCACTGGCACTCGCACCCGCCGGCCGCGCGGAAGTTCGACTTCGTGACACCCACCCGATGAACTCAATTCAACCGAATTTTGTCTACTGAAGTGAAAACAGTTCGGAAGCAAGCTCAGTATGAGGGTCCAATGAATAAAATTAGGTGTAGAATACACTGATCCCGCTCTACTTACGCAATTACCCGCGATTCGCACACTATTTGCAACCATCTTGCACGCAAACTTCGCGCGGTACACGTCGCAACGCGAAATCCTGACATAATGGTACACACTCATACATCCTACTGCACATATATAGTCGGCTGAATGTGCCTATTGGTGTGTGTGCATGTTTGATCGGAAGTTCACATCACGCGCCGCAGTGGAGGTGGTATTCTGATTCCTTCTTATGAAATAGGGTATGGTGAGGGGACCTCGGCGGTGGCGACCGAAGTAATATTATCTGGTAAGGGTTGATAAGAAGCCTCGAAGAGGCGAATGTCGCCAATTTCGCTTCACCTTTCGGTTTCATCCTAGAGCGCCGACACTTATAGGTGCATTGAGGGACGAATATTAACAGTGGATGATCCAAATTGATAACGTTTGATAAGATTCGATGAAAAGCGTGAAAATGAAAATGCCGCCAAGTCCGTTTGGCCTTTCGCGTTGGTCCCAGAGCGCTGACACTCGTAAGAGTTTCGACGGATCAGACAGGGACGTTCAGGTGGGTGACCCAACTTGATAACGGTTGATAGGATTCGATAAAAAGGTAGACGAATGTCACTGATTCCGCTTCGCTGTTCTGGCTGACAGTGGAATGTTCACGTTCATAGGTATTGCAAGGTACGTATACCTTAATGGTGACTCAACAAAAGTGATCACGGCTTACTGGGGCTGATAAGAGCCATTGGGAAGTGGACAGGACAAAATTCGGTACATCTGTTCTACTTGTTTTACTATACATACAGTTGCTATAGTAAAAGTGTGTGACGTTAAGTGCCACTGGGTGAACATATTTGCTTATTTCTGATATCAATTGCCGAATTATCGACTGCAAAATTGCCTAGCGCTCCACTTTCCTACTGCGATTTACATGGATGATCAAAAACGATCTACATTTGTGATCACAAAGCAAATTACAATATAGGGAAGGATGGTTCGCAAAATTTTGTCTCCTTTTTCCTATTTCTGCGGGGTGTCTGTCCTTGCATATCGTTCGAATGATGATAGCGTGAAATCAATATTGATCAAGCCCAATCTTCAGGGTGTGATATCAGTGGTAAATATGGTAAATAACTAATAACCGACAACCAATAGCTGAAGCTCTAGATGAAGTGGCATTCTAACCATCCATTCATCCTTGTTTGACGCGAGTGGTGTAGTGTGTGCCAAGTCAAATGGTATCACAAAACAACTAAGCTGTTTAAGATTTCTTACTATGACAGTTTTCAAGTCGCAACTTACCGCTTCCACTGAGTATAGTCTTTCTATATTTATCATCTGCCATATCGGGCCTGATCGTGAATTGAAATGAGCCCTAAATGCAGGAGCAAACTGTCTGCCGCCGTCCTAGAAGAACATTCTAGTTACTGACAGAGGGCGACCATCTGATATTACCATTCCACTGATAACTTATTGTTAGCGCTTGGGGAGCGTGTCGCCTCCGTTCGTGTGCAGGAGATGGGCCGTGGCGAAACCATTCCCAAACACCGACCCTCACATGTATAAGTGCCCTTCCATCGCCCCCGGCCGGCATACAATACAATGAGAGCTAATCTGGAGGGTGCTCCAGATAAGCTCTCATTGTATTGTCGCCTGGAGCTCTAAAAGGGCAAATAGAGAGCTGGGGGTACAATACGCGCCAAACGGAGCGCGCTGAACAGACTACAGATAAAGCCCCTTGAAATGTTGCCCTCTTTGCAGCGCCTTACGAAGGAGGTCTTTCAGGTCATGACGTGTTTCTGGAAAGCGGTTTTTCCAATTATATGGGGATACGTGCATAGAGCCTATAGCTGTCTTCCATTTTTGCTGAGCGGCCCTACTAATGCCAAAAAAGTGAAGAATACTTTCTTTTCCAGAAGGGCAATCTGAAAGGAGCCGAAGGGGTCCGAAACAAGAGACAAGTGGAAGATGCAAGGAAATGAGCATTTTGTAACGAAGACCCAAGGTAGAAGCGATAATCGGTGAAAAAACCAGGATTCAAAAGCGGGGCGCTGTGGTGTGTATTCGCATTACATTCGCATCAACACACTGATTTTCCGAGTTGTCCGCTGAAGAAGACGGGCCGCAGGCCAACCTTAATTTTAGCACCTGACTCCCAGCGCAGTGGAGTGCCCCTTCCCAACTACATTAGCATCCATGTAAGTACTAGAAAGTACTACAGTATCTAGAAACAATACAAGAAAGAACAAAAGAAAAAGTCAAAGAAAAGAACAACCTTATAATAAACATTTCTTCTTGGCACCATCCCAAGGCGTCAAGTTGCCGAGTTTGTGCGATGGCGGCCCCTTAAACCCATGCGAACTACGACTGTTCTACCTTAGGCCAAAAAATACCCCCCTTCGGTGCCTTTGACTCACTTATTGTAATGCATAATTCTTGTAGCTTTGATCATGTGCAGAACCAAAGGTGTCCTTCTATGCAAAACGCAGTCAAATATGGAGAGAAATAAAACCTTGTCTCCATCTTGTAATAAAGTGCCCAGCAGTTTCATGACCGTTCCTCGATGTGAGGCTGCTGTGGAGGTAGGATGGCTGGCTGGACACGACAATGGAATTGCAAACGGATAAATGTGGATTGGCTGTTGGTTCGGATTCCGACGGTGTCAGACATTTGCATTTCCCTTTGCCTCCAATTTTTCAGCTTCAAATATGTCTGTTTATGCCAAATGACTACGATTTTCGCTAACAGCGTGCCAGGCTGACTCTATTTACGAATTTTCAGTGAATTCACTGATCTGACTTTTAGGTCTGTTCGGGCTCGTAGCGCCCGAAATTCGCGGTTTTGCACAGAATGAGTGCCATATTCGTGTTCACGGGATCAAACTACCTCTTGGAGACACATATCTAGCCAAATCCAAATCTTGACCCTAACTTCAAGAAAGATGATTGCTCATGGGTACATGGTGTCCTTTCTACAAGTATGTATTAGGTGTATGCAGAATAAACGGCCAAAACATAACTGGCCATAACTTCGCTCAGACACAACCTTATTTGTCGAAATGACAACCATTCGAATATACACAACTCTGCCAACGATCTGGTAAAGAAAATATGCCATCACGATCAAATTCTGGATTGAGAGAATTAATAAAGTCAAGAATGGCATTTTACCGTGCATAGCATCGGCGAATTTTTTCTGACGTAGGTTTGCATCGAGAACCCGGAAAGGTGGTAATCCGTAAGGGATAGGTCTGGGGAATAAGGGGGTGAGAGAGAATCTCGATGCCTAACTGCATCATTTTTGCTGGGTGCGCAAAACAACGCAAAATCCCACACTTCACAAGTCACACGGCAGAAACTGATGCAGTTAGGCATCGAGCCACTTTTTCCGGGTTTTCGATGCAAACCTGCGTCAGAAAAAATTCGCCGATACTATGCATGTTGAAAATGCCATCGTTGACTTTACAATTTTCGCAATCCAGAACTTTATCATGATGGCAAAGTTTCTTTACCAGATCGTTGGCAAAGTTGTGTAGATTCGAATAGTTTTTATTTCGACAAATGAAGTTGTGTCTGAGCGAAGTTATGGGGTTTGGAAAAAGTGGTCTGTTTTGGCCATTTATTCTGCATACACCTAATAGAAGTGAATAATTAACAAATTCGATGAAAATCGATGTAATATGCACAGCATGGATGCATATCGCTATACCTTAACCTACCAAGCATCAAGCAAGAGAAATAGTCAGGGCTTCTTGACTCGATTGGGCTGGAAACTTATCTCTGGGGTAGTTCGGCCTTCTGAACACGAATGTCAAATCGGTTTCGCTCAAAAACGCCTCGTTCGTGCGCTATGAGAGCTAAAAGGTCAGAAGATTGGACTGCCAAACTTGCTGAAAACTGGCAATAGAGGACAGTCCGGAATTCTAATGTGATCACTGCACTTGATCTTCGTATTCAAATGTTTAGGAGCCTGAAAACTGAAAATCTAAACTTTGCAAAGATATGTCCTCAGTAGGGATCGAAGCAGTAACCCCGTTTTGGGCGTTTGTAGGGCCGCTCAGCAAAAATGGACATCAGTTGTATGACACTTGTACGTACCCCCACACATGCAAAAAACAGCTTTCGAGAAGCCCGTCATGAGTTGGAAGACCTTCTTCATTAGCATTGCGTGGAGCTTTGCACTTCAAAGGCAAAGGAGGACTTACGACACTTTGTTTCGGCTGGAGTTGCGGCTTACTATGGGTTCGACGGTGGAATTTGCGTACGCCATGGCTCGTGCGCCCATGGAACACAGCCGTTAACTCGCGACGACGTTAATTGTATGGGCTTAGGCGTCCAAGGCGGCCATGCAATCAGTTTTTCGTTTGCTTCTGGTTTCGTCGGCCCGTTTCAAACTCATTCGCTACTGCTCAAGATTTTTTTACTTTTCACGGCCCATTCATAATCAGCCTACGCGACTGCACATAGCATGCTAACTGCTACGTTGTGGTTTCACGACGGTATGGTCACGCTACACTACGTTTCAAACCTCTACATACTCTTTACCCGCACTCTCTTATATGAAGCGGAGGGGCAAAAGTAGATAGATCTAGGACACTGGGGCCGTTATTCGTTATGGTGAGAATCAGAGCGTGGCTTGAACCTTTCTGACGTCAACAGTTCTTCCATTTCACTGGAGATAAGAAAGTATTTTGTTCTCTGCTTGCGAAACGCTGTGTAGGACAAATCGTTTGATACGTTCAGAAAAAGATCACAACATAGTGGGGCTGTCATTCCGGTGACAAGTGATTTCATCAGTTTGCAGATCCGCCAATGTGTCTGTTTGCTGACAAACGTTTTCTGCCATTTTCTGTTTTACCTTCTATTATACCAGTTGGCTGGCGCAGATTACTGCGCGCGATTCATGGCGATGTTGTGCAAAATGGGTGTGTTCGGCCCGACCACAGCGGAGCGGAGCTTTCCTTCCCTCTGCTTTCCGCTGAGCTATTGAATTTCCAAAAAGCAGAGAAGATGGCGTGATAAAAAAGCATTTCGGTATCGGTATACTTCCATCGCTTTGCATGGAACCCATTTTGCACGTAATCCACATGAATCGCGCGCAGTAGTGTGCGCCAGCCAACTGGTCATCATTGGGAGTTTGGGTAGTTTGGAAATCGATAGTTTATTCGATTGCATCGATTGGTAACAAATAGATCACTTGCTGAGAATCTAATTCGTACACATTGATGGTAGGCCATATCCCGCTTATCGATGTTTATCGTTTTCGTAAACATGCTTCACTACTTGAATTTTACATAGTCTAGCGGTCGATACCCAGTGTTGCTGCAAGTACCGCATTAGAAAATGATTCCGAGTGAACCGCTTGTTTTGCTATCACAAAATAGGTTGTATCATAATTATCAATGGAGATCGCATTATCAAGAGAAACGCACCATTTTTGGAATGCCAGGCATTCAGCGGTCGATACATCGGTCAGTGATATCAGAACATAAACAAAATATGTTCACCCGATGCCACTGCGCATCAGACGCTTTTGCTAAAGCGGTCGTACAATGTTAGCAAAGAATTTCATCCCATCCAATTCCTAACGGTTCTTATCAGTCACTGTAAGCCGTTATCAGTTTCACTGAGGCTCTTGTACCCAACAGCACCATTGAGGTACCCGTACCCTACAATACCTGCGAATATGAACATTCCACTGTTAGCCGCAGAAGCAAGCCGGCCTCGGTGACATTTCCCTTTCTCACGCTCCTAATCGAATCTTATCAACCACTATCAGTTTGGATCACCCACTATTAATGTCCCCGTCCCACCCTGCTCAACACCCATGAGTGTCAGCGCTCCTGGATCAACGCGAAAGGCGATACGAATTTGACGACTCTAGCCTTTTTACGCCCCTTATCGAATCTTATCAACCATTATCAGTCTGGATCACCCACTATTAATGTCCCCGTCCCACCCTGCTCAACACCCATGAGTGTCAGCGCTCCTGGATCAACGCGAAAGGCGATACGAATTTGACGACTCTAGCCTTTTTACGCCCCTTATCGAATGTTATCAACCATTATCAGTCTGGATCACCCACTATTAATGTCCCCGTCCCACCCTGCTCAACACCCATGAGTGTCAGCGCTCCTGGATCAACGCGAAAGGCGAAACGAATTTGACGACTCTAGCCTTTTTACGCCCCTTATCGAATCTTATCAACCATTATCAGTCTGGATCACCCACTATTAATGTCCCCGTCCCACCCTGCTCAACATCCATGAGTGTCAGCGCTCCTGGATCAACGCGAAAGGCGATACGAACTTGACGACTCTAGCCTTTTTACGCCCCTTATCGAATCTTATCAACCACTATCAGTTTGGATCACCCACTATTAATGTCCCCGTCCCACCCTGCTCAACACCCATGAGTGTCAGCGCTCCTGGATCAACGCGAAAGGCGAAACGAATTTGACGACTCTAGCCTTTTTACGCCCCTTATCGAATCTTATCAACCATTATCAGTCTGGATCACCCACTATTAATGTCCCCGTCCCACCCTGCTCAACATCCATGAGTGTCAGCGCTCCTGGATCAACGCGAAAGGCGATACGAATTTGACGACTCTAGCCTTTTTACGCCCCTTATCGAATCTTATCAACCATTATCAGTCTGGATCACCCACTATTAATGTCCCCGTTCCACCCTGCTCAACACCCATGAGTGTCAGCGCTCCTGGATCAACGCGAAAGGCGATACGAATTTGACGACTCTAGCCTTTTTACGTTCCTTATCGAATCTTATCAACCATTATCAGTCTGGATCACCCACTATTAATGTCCCCGTCCCACCCTGCTCAACACCCATGAGTGTCAGCGCTCCTGGATCAACGCGAAAGGCGATACGAATTTGACGACTCTAGCCTTTTTACGCCCCTTATCGAATCTTATCAACCACTATCAGTTTGGATCACCCACTATTAATGTCCCCGTCCCACCCTGCTCAACACCCATGAGTGTCAGCGCTCCTGGATCAACGCGAAAGGCGAAACGAATTTGACGACTCTAGCCTTTTTACGCCCCTTATCGAATCTTATCAACCATTATCAGTCTGGATCACCCACTATTAATGTCCCCGTCCCACCCTGCTCAACACCCATGAGTGTCAGCGCTCCTGGATCAACGCGAAAGGCGATACGAATTTGACGACTCTAGCCTTTTTACGCCCCTTATCGAATCTTATCAACCATTATCAGTCTGGATCACCCACTATTAATGTCCCCGTTCCACCCTGCTCAACACCCATGAGTGTCAGCGCTCCTGGATCAACGCGAAAGGCGATACGAATTTGACGACTCTAGCCTTTTTACGCCCCTTATCGAATCTTATCAACCATTATCAGTCTGGATCACCCACTATTAATGTCCCCGTCCCACCCTGCTCAACACCCATGAGTGTCAGCGCTCCTGGATCAACGCGAAAGGCGATACGAATTTGACGACTCTTGCCTTTTTACGCTCTTTATCGAATCTTATCAAACGTTATCAATGCTGGTCATCCACCATTAATGTTCCCGTCCCATCCCGCAAAACACCCATGAGTGTCAGCGCTCCTGGATCA
Source organism: Trichostrongylus colubriformis (assembly GCA_963978905.1). Classification (NCBI taxonomy): domain Eukaryota; kingdom Metazoa; phylum Nematoda; class Chromadorea; order Rhabditida; family Trichostrongylidae; genus Trichostrongylus; species Trichostrongylus colubriformis. Next base: position 36,804,404 of record OZ022258.1, on the reverse strand, counting down.
ACGCGAAAGGCGAAACGAATGTGACGACTCTAGCCTTTTTACGCTCCTTATCGAATCTTATCAACCGTTATCAATGCTGGTCATCCACCATTAATGTTCCCGTCTCATCCCGCAAAACACCTATGGGTGTCAGCGCTTTAGGATCAACCCGAAAGGCGAAATGGATTTGGTGACATTTGCCTTCCAAGGCTCCTTATCAGCCCTTATCAGTTGCTATCACTTTCGGTCCACCACCGCTGAGGTTCCCTTGGCACCCCTTATATCACTTGTAAAATTCAGCGTCCCAGCTTTGCTGCGACGCGAGATATGAATTTCGTGACAGACGGACAAACACACACACACACACACAGACACACACACACAGACATACTAAGCGAATTATATATAGTAGGATGATCCACTGACTTTGTGCGTCTGTTTGTCGGTGGGTTTGTCGGTATGTTTGTCGTCCGTTAGTGAGTGATTGCGATTAGGAAATTGATTGTGATTGGGGAATGATAGAGCAATGCAACCACTGCAAGTAGGGAGAAACTTATGGATGTTGGGGCATCATTGTAAGGCAATGTTAAGTGATAGCACCTCCTACTTATTGAACACCTATTTTGTACTCTCGCCATCATCTGCGGTGTGCTGGCTGATGTAGCATCAGGTGTCAGCACACTGGGCTAGCGTGCAGGTATGTTGGGAGAAGCAATGCCCTTCAAACTGAGTCGATCACAGCGTGAGGAACTCTGCAAATAAAAACGATTACAATATTTTCGACGACACACGATCCATAAGTCGTAGACGGCTCGGATAGCTACGATAAAAAGCAAAGTTGGCCGAAAGCTGGTGGTGGACTATACCATCACAGAGTACACTCCGATTTCTGTGACTACTAATGGGTGGCACCGATGTGGATGAGTGCCGATTCGACAGAGCTGCCAGTGTGGTGTGACGCGCGAAGTACATCGTGTAGCCAAAACTGGCTACTGAATAAAGTGATAGAGAGAACCAGACAAAACAAGATTAAAAGCCAATCGCCTTCGCACATGATATCATTCGATTACGGCCGCGACTGCAACCATTTGCAACCATCTTTTTAGTCTTGTCACTCCATAAGATACCATCTGTACCAGAGCACAAATAAGGGCAGGAAACAAGAAATTATTTGAGAAAAGGAAAGATAACAATTATGCTCTTCCAAACCCTTACTTTTCATTTACCATGAGATTTAAGTCTTATTTCGAAGGTGACACCGAGAACGAAGACGATTCAGTGAAAGCTCAGATAACACCCTACCAAAAATCCAGTGCGAAAAGAGACATCAAAAAAATAGCGATCTGCCGGCCTACGGTGTGGAGCGACGTAAGTTTTGGGTGTGAGTGTGAGGCAAGCACCTACATTAATCGTATCGCTTCAGAAACCCGTTGAAGGGCGTGCTTTTCGTCTAAGAGCATCGACTCCAACCAGGAAGGTGAGCTTTTCTCTGCCAATGCAGTTGTGCGCGCGTTTTATCAAGTTGGTGCAAAAGTCTTGCGAGACATGTGACCTTTTCTCAAAAAGTTGCTACTTCAGTCAAAAAGTTATGACAAATGCCAATCTAAGATATAATTGCGTGGCTTTCACGTCTCCAATGCGACGGTAGCTTCTGAATGCTGTTTTCCCAAAACTCCGGAGGTTCCGAATAGAAAAACGCACAGGATTCCACCTCTATTAGTTGGTCTAGACAAAAGGAGCTAGGTTGGGAAAATACGCGGGATGGAGCAGAACTTCCCATCCAAGCTCCTTGATTTTATTAGCAGCATGGCACTGCAAGACTACATGCTATTTTTGCAACATGTAGTCTTGCATTGTCATGCTACTGCGGTTAGCCGACTTTCTCCTCGAACGTTCTCCTTGTGTAACGCTAAGAGAACATCGGCTAACTTCTGTAGCTGGCTAGCATGGGCACTACGGTCACTGCAGTATTACCGGATAACAACTCAAAGTGCCGATACTTGAGGAGTTCCATCACCAGCAGCACCTTTTTTCATGAAACCAGGGTAAGAACTCAGGCGATGGCAACATTCCGTCGTACAGCCAATGGCGCTTGCTTGAATAGTTTGTTGTTTGTAAAGTACACAGCTTCCATATCCTTCAATGATCTCTCGAAGAAATGTGGTCAAAGGAGGACGGCACACCAACAACTGACGCCACTGACATGATTGACCTTGTCCGACTCACTGAATTGATAGGTATCCATATGGCAAAGAGTTTCCTGAATCCTAGATAACTAAGGACTTTGTAGTGTTGGACACCCCCAGTGTAGTAGTATTTCTCGCGCAATCGTTTCTGAATTCGCTCCGAAACCTTCAAGGATTTTGCTCTCTTGAGTGATCGTTGGATATCCTGTACGTGGTCGATCGGAAAGACCCGTATCTCCGGAGTCAAAATGGAGGAAGCAACGAAATACTGTGGTATGACGGATGACATATTCTCGAACGCACCACTGATGTTGGCAGCCGCTTCCTTGCGGGGCGCCCGAGGAGCCTAACTGTAACCTGTCGTCCCGTTGATCATCGAGAGTCTCGAGCGAGCGCCAGCACGTCTCCACTCATTCCTGTCGCGAGCCTAATAGTCCAGTGAATCCCTTAAGCTCCATGGATACAAGCTTCTCGTTTCTTCGCCCAAAACTTTTGTGAAGAAATCTGACCGTCGTGCCGGCGCTCGTCCAGGTGTTCGTTTGACCTTCGGAAAAATACAGTCGGTAACCCCTCTGGTCCAACGGTCATCGCGATATCGCATGACGTGATCGACCCATCTAATCTTCAACTCATTGGGAAATACGGCGGCGTCCCTGATCTTCGTTCGTTACATACACAGAGCTGATGCATTCAGTGTTGTGAGCACAATGTCGTCAATGAAGCGGAGATGATGTAGATGTCAGCCGTTGACCTTCACTCCCACTCCTTCCTACTCCAGTTGAAGCATGACGTTTTCAAGAGCAGTGCTGGAAAGTTTGGGCAAGATGGTGTCGCCCTGTCGGACTCCTCTGCTCACGTCCATGATGATTTCCGTGGAATTCTGGTGGTGAAGTTGCTATTGAGCTCCCGAAGTATCCTTATGTACTGAGTAGGTTCTCCAGGCTCCGATACTGCTTCTGTCTCAACGGAGTCGAAGGTTTTCTTTGTACTCTCGCGACACTTGATTGAGTCTGGCGACCGTGTTGACGTCATCTATTATACTGAACCCTCTCCGGAACCTTGCTGGCTTGCATGGTTGTCCTTCATGTAAAGTTCTGCCGATTTCGTTCAAGCTGACTCAGGTAAAGGGCTTGTAAAATACTGACAGCCGGCAGATTGGTCGATAATAGCCAATGTTGTGTGGATCTCCCTTCTTATACAACAGCCAATCCTGCTGGCTTTCCACAAGGTGGGTAGTACCTTGCATTCCGACAGGTAGCGTTTGTAGAGTCGAGCCAGAGGCTTCAAAATAACTGGCGGTAGATTCTTCAGATGTTTCGGTCTGATCCAGTCGGGGCAGGGTGTTGTACCATTTTTCATCTTAATGAGGTACTCGTAGTAAATGAGGAAGCAATGTATGATGTTTTAGAGTGGAGCCATTTTTGCTTACTGCTAGGTCTGACGACATATATTTCTCTACAGTTGAAACAGGAATGTCCCACACCATCCAGGCGGTTGGTCCACGAAAAACGCGAGAACGGCACTATAGGAAGGAATTTCAGAAGTGTCGCAGAATTTATGCATTGATCTGGTACATGTTGCAATAAGCAGCACAAATCCATCAGCACATTCAATAGTTCAATGGTCGTTTATGTTATGGGCAACCTTTCGCTTTTCAGGGAACTCAGCCTAACTGTGAACGTGTATCACGACGATCTTTACTGAGCCCGTTCGAGCGGCCCACCAATAGCGAGGATTCGTTTCGCTGTAAGAACTCTTGATTTGCCATGCGCTTGCAGCTGGGATATGTAGGATGGTAAATTTAACCTACGGTGTTCACGGACCATGTCTCTGTTCCACTTATATGCGGATGAAGTCGTCATTCTATTATTTGCTTATGTTTGAAGTGAATCGGATTGCTTTTCTCCGGAATGAATTATAAAAAGGGATAGATTCTGTGTTCGTTCGACGGCACGCTATACACTACTACAAATGGGAGCCGGGCAATGTATTAGGTTTTTCGAGAGAAAAATGTCGTAGTACAGTACTTTACCTGACCCAAGAAGAACATCGTGTACGGTGGATTTAGGGGCACCCGAGGATGCCCAAGCTGCATTTGTCACCGCTGCATTTGTCCCATTACTTTCCGGACAGTCACATAATAATAATGATAATCAATATGATGATAATTATAACAATAATTGAATGAGCGCTAGATGCTAACAATACTCCAGTCCAAATAAAAACCATGCGTTTTCTTCATTCTAAGCGTTTTGGAATTACCAGAACTACGAGTTTACGCTACTGTTCTTGATACATGTTTTCTATCTATAGCATTTCCTTACAGGTTCTCGCAGCTGCTCAGAGATGAGAAGGTAGGTTTGCGAGGATATCTCAAAACCGTGCTGTCGAAACATGAACTTGTACGTCCCTCGCTTTTTTACCTTCGGAGCGTAAATGTGAGCGGTTACCGATAAAGGTGCCTTGAAATTTGAGTTCAAAGGAAACGCAACGGGATGCAAGAATTAGCAGTACTTATATCCTAGAGTCAGACTACACACCTCAATAGACGAAGCAAGTCTCCATTTCCTCACTCTGACCTCTGCAGGCGGCTTCTAGGGTACTTTCCTGGCTTATACAGAGTCAGCTACTATCTTTCATACGCTTGCTTTCTCATTGTCAGTGGCAGGGCTTGAATGTACAGGTACGTCTAACTATCGACTTCGACCTTGACACATTGAAATGCTGCAACAGGGGAGTCGCGATACCATTGATCCCAGAGTAGAGCTATTTCGCTAATCGAATGGCGATATCGAGCTAATCGAGTGGCAGAATGGCAGAATAACGGAGTCTGACATCAGTCATACAGGGTATGCACATCCTCCCATAACCGCAGGCAACAATACACATGTATGAGCATAGTTTGATTGTACTGATTTCGTTCGAGTAGGGAAATTTGGCGAGCATTTCAGAGGGCATGTGCAAACTCCGGAGCCGACAGTGTGCTCGCCCTCCCTCATGACTGGGGTGGTATGATCATTGATTTTGACACTTACATTCCACTGCTACTTCATCTCCTCCCTGGATTCAGGACAGCACCGGAAGGAAGCTTAAGAAGAATCATGAGGAACAAAGGGCAACTGTATGTGCAGCATAAAAAGGCTGTCTCGTGATTTATGATTCCGATTAAGTACTATTACAGTACAAATCGTCAACGGTGACAAGTGTAACCTGTTCTGAAGAGAGCACATACGATGATGCCGGCGACGGGAATCTAGAAGTGCACTTTGGTGGACACGGCGTTGAGGTGAGATCTTAATACACAAGGCTAATTCTTCGTAAAAGTTAGGATCTTTAGGTAGCAGTGTCGTTTGTTGCCAGTGTCGATGGCGATACATTACGGGCCGTTACGAAGTAAATGTGAACCCATTCACTTGTATACTCTGTCGCAGTTTACCTCGAACTGCTGGGAATGTTTTCACATAAACAATTGTACTTCCTTCTATCCCAGACCTGAATTCGGTCCCAATAAAATTTCAAAATTGTCACTTCATTTGATGACACTTCATTTGTCTGAGGTGGTATCTCGCTTCTACATGCAGTGGCATCTGCCCTTGTGTGATTACTGTTTCATCGTCTAGTTTACAGCCCCAGTACACTCCAACTCTTCAATGTTATTCTGAAAAACAGCATAGTTAATAATACTTGAACCAGTGAGGCAGGTACGATAAGATCGGAATTCAAGTAACAAGACGGGACAGTGGTAGAACTCAGTCCATTTGCTACACCTGAGCCCCGAGTACTTTGAAATGAGAAACTGATCCACACTCGAAGGTCGTAATGCCCAATCCATGCAACGAAATTTAATAGAGACTCAGCGAAGGCAAAATTTAATAGAGGTCTGGTTGCTTGAAAGCGCATCCAGGACTTTATCAAATGAGACACTCTTTTTGTTATCTCTGCGTCTTCTAACTTTAGCGGCTCAGCCGAAGTCGAAGCTTCGATGTCATAGAGCTGCAGACGCTGGCTGGGTGTCGATTGGTCGAATATTCGCTTAGCGGTGCCTTGGAAGCTTGGAAGCTTCTGAAGTTTGCCAATGTTGTTGCTGTTGCTTCTTCAGCAGGTAAACTGCAAACGACTCGCACTCGCCGCGGGCGGCCGAGCGAAAACTCGACCAATCGGCCCTCACCCGCAGATGCCAGATGCCACCTAGTCAGTCTTAATACGTTGGAACATACAGATCACCCAAAATGCTATAGTAGCTATGTTTTTTGGTGCGATGTCACCACACAAAATATATGACAGATTTATACGCATAACTAATTCATTTTGACTCAAACTTGAGTAACCGAACTAAGGAAACGCTGCGAATTTTACAGAATACACAGTAATAATAAGAATAGCGATGAGTGAAAACTTTAAGGCAGATTATGGCATGGCTGGGAGATGCATGCATGGTAAGAAGAAGCTCGTCCTGGGTGATGACCCATTTCACATCAGCACAAACAATACAGTCACTACAACCGACAATACAATCGGTACATCCGCTTAAATATCATGTAAGCTTGTAGAGGTTGTATAACCACAAGACTGTAGACATAGAGCATTTTTATTGTAATTGTGCTTGGAACATCGCAATAAACTTTCTCTTGCCTTTCGTCAACATCAATGCAATGAATCTGATCAAAAAAGTAATTCACAAAAACGCAGAAACACGTAGGTTACATTGAAAATAGCATAATTAATGTTGTTATTGGGAAACCCCAGAAAGAAGTCAGTCGCATGAAAACTATGGGCCTAAAAATTTTATTTATGGCGAAATCCCGTCGAAAAGTGCTTCTCCGAGCTGTAGAGACGTCGTAACGATTAACAGCTGACGCCTTTGGAAGACAGACCCCGCCTCCAGGCGATGAGAGACCCCGCTTCCAGGCTCACTTCAGAAAACGGATGCTGTCGTATTTTCGAACATCCCTTCGTGTTTACGACTCGGCAACATGCCAGTGGATAACTCGTTCAGATTACCCGCCTCTTGACGGAAGCGTCGTCGGCGTTGAGAGTCAAGGGTGGGAAGGGGGCTTTACTTCTCGAGTCTTCGGCCACTTCCTTTCGTTTTTTCTTTGCCATCGTATTACTAAGCACATGGACTTTCATGTTCACTACTTCATTCATTATTCGTCTGAATTCCTCCTATCGCTGCCACTAAGGAAAGGTTTACGGGGCAGGGGCTCACAAGCGGTAGCTTTCTTAGACATAGGGGTGTGGCCAAAGACCGCTTCAGGCAGAGCAGCATCTTTAACTCTCAAATGATGTGACAACACCTGACTTAAACCCATTTCTTTTATTGCAATTTGTTCAATGCGCATTTTTTCGTGCGGCCAATATCACTCAGAAAAAGGAGCAGTGACTTTAGGAGGCTCAATAATTTCATCAGACATCTTTGGGAATCTTCAAATTCAGGATTTCATAAGTGTTTTAGATCAATGTTAGAATATGGATCGTTCTAGAATTTTCACTTTTTCTGCTTTCTATGCAGTCAATGGCTGGAACGAATCGTGCTTAAAGGCACACCTTGCGAAAAATTGTGAGAGCTATCGCGCGTGTTACAGGATGTAGAGGCCCTGTTTTACTCACCAGTGAAGAAAAATGAATCAAAACCCTTCACAACTACCAAAAATAAAGCTCCTTGCCATCGGTCCTCGTACGAGTATGGGAGACTAGAAATGAGTTTTTGCTAGATGATATTCCGCATCTACTTTATCTATTCGTTTTTAATTAGATCTTCATTCAAAGAATCGGGAAAAATAAAAGATAAAATTGAAACTATTAGGACAATTCTTCAAAAGAAAATACTTTTCATCAGGACGCATGTAGCATCAACAAGGCAGATATGAGCCATGGTAGGAATCACTTCGGCAAACAATGCTTCACATAGCCGCGAGAAAAGCTTCCTCAAGCTAAATTATCCAATTGAGGCCGTGTTTGAAATCTGAGATAATATAACCTGGTGAATCTCTCAACTATTCTCTAACTATTGTCACCTGTGCAAACGTTAGAGGGGTTAATAATGCTACAGTAGAAGGCACATTTGGCGATAATTTCATTTTCATTAATAATGAAACCCAAGGTCAACAAGGTAGGAACTTACCTTGAAACACCCAAATATGGGCCCTATTTGCTACCTTCAATGCGCGCTATTGAATGAGTTCATAATGGCTTCCGGTAGAATACGAGACAAAGGAGGCCACAAAGGGAGAGAGTAGGCAAAGGGACGCAGGCCGCGTGGATTCCGTCGCTCCTACTGGCCACTTGCGACGGGAAGGTCGCAACGTTCTCTTCATCTTTCGACGATGTTTATATAATATGTGTTCGATAGAGCTTTTTCTGCTCTACAGTGAGGATGAGAAGAGGATAAGAACGATGCGAATGATAGAGAGTGAGGGAGTATATAAGCATGAATGTTTGTGACCACTGGAGTACCTGAAGTCTTGTGTACCCGAGGAAGCAGCTTAACGACCCTGCGACGGAGGTGAAGGGCGAAATCGGAGGCAGTACCGGGAAGTCCACGGCGGTAGAGCCCGGTGTAGAAAAATACCGGGGTCGGTCTCCGGGACCATACATCCCGAGGATGTCGTGGAGGACCTGGTGGTACGGAAGAAAAGGAGCAGAGGCTCATCTTCTTGCAATACTGGGAAAGAAAATGAATTATACTGTCCTGCTGCCCGTGAAGCACAAGACGGGGAGCGTCCTCAAGACTCGAAAAGGGGTGGGGGACTGTATGCTCCCGCTAGACAGAGAGTATGACGCTGCGAGAGGAGCCCTGAGCTCGAGTACATACCGAAGGCAGAATATAAAAAGCCCACTCTGTTATTGTAGAGTGAGCCGATACAAAACCGCTGAGAAATAAGTTGCAAATAGTCGCGCTTTCCCTCTCCCTCTACCAACCTTTCCGAACCGAAAAAATAAACAAAAGAAGACTATCGATGACTGTTCAATAGTTGGAGATGAAGCGTAGTTAGCATCCATCGATAGTTGTCAATCACTTGTCCCTTTTGAAAATGGCGACGGGCTCCAATGCGGGTTACCTTGATACCGTTCGGCAAGTCTAAGTCCAATTAAACTTGAGTATCCGTAAGAAGACTGTTCGATGACTGTTCAGTAGTTGGAGATGAAGCGTAGCTAGCATCCATCGATAATTGCCAATCACTTGTCCCTTTTGAAGATGGCGACCGGCTCCGATGCGGGTTACCTTGATACCGTTTGGCGAGTCTAAGTCCAATTAAACTTGAGTATCCGTAAGCTATCTTCAGTAGTCAAGAAGGCCTAGAAACATGATTCTGAGTTGTGGTTCTCGGCTTAGCCTGCACGATACTGTAAAGTGCACGAGAACTACACGGGTATCAGCGCACTGCACTCACGCTAAGAATACATTCTTGTATAACACACAAAGTGTAGAAGAGCGTTAGTGCTCTGGCACATGGGCCACTCGTGTATAATCCTATACAGGGGGTGCCAAAAAAGAGTAATTTTGCTCACGGCCACATCCGCTACTATAAAACATAGGGAAACGAAAGAAATAAAAGTATTGGGGCACAATATTCCCAAAAAGTTCCTCCAGGAACAAGCTGAGACTCACTACTTCCACTTTCATCCCCTTAAAACAGTGGAGCCAGGTTCCGTGGTAGGGTCTTTCGTGGGAAGCTTCCTAAGGATTGACCCTTCGGATCATGGAAGTCACAGAGCCCTCGCTGCTTGGACAAGGCTGCTGATCCGAAGTATCATTTTCACGCCTCAAACCTGCCTTCGGAGATGTTTCAGTGGTAATGGCACGATCTGGCTCTTGGAAACGAAGGGCGTTGGGAACCCGGAAAAAACGGAATATTTAAGAACACCACCCAGTATGAATCCCCTCAGGTATCCAGAGCCAACGGACCTTAGCAAGGTTGTGAACGAGGGCGACGAAGTTTCGGATTTTGCCCATAGTGACACATCCTGTCCACTCGGAACAAGCAACCGTTCCTGCTCGTGCAGAAGGGTGTAACGGAGAACAGTGATAGTGTGAGGTCTGCTCTTTACTTTAGGGATGAAAATACCTGGTCGGTATCTGCTGAATTTCGACTAATGTAGGTTGAAAGTGGAGGACAAAATTTACTTTTTTTGGCACCCCCTTGTATAGTACACGAAGATTTTGTCCACATAGTTTGGGCCACAAACGAGGAGAGCAGTCAATAACCAGTCATGTGAACCCACTAAGCAGTTTGACGGTTGCGGGAATTGCTTGATTATTTGAACTGATTGACAGTAACCATTCTTTTCGATCTGCACAGCTAAATGGTGCGCCGCAAAAGACTGAGTGAAGAGTTATTCGTCCACAGTATCGATAACTCATCATCTTCGTACGGTGGTAATACACCGATTTCCGTTGTTGAGGAACATGTGTTGCTAGCATGACCGAAGCTCTCGCCTCCTACCGTTATTAAAGGCACAATTCACGATAATTTTCATGCGTTTTCGCGTCCCGTAAAGACTTTGAGGGTGCTGAAGAACACATAAGCAAAGAAGCAGCCAAAGAAATTTCCGAAAGTGCTCAAAATAAGGTGTTCCCGACTTTTCGCTTCGTCGAGTTTTCAACTTAGAAGCAAGCATTTTAACAAGTTTTCGCGTGATGATATCATTCGACGAGGTTGCTATTACTATGGGAATCCTCTCTATCCTATCTTATCGCAGTCCATATCAGGCCCCTTATCCACGTAGATGCCACCGCTGCTCTGCTGGCTAACTCGTAGAACGGGTGTGGGCCATCTTGAGACGGTGGCCGGCAGCTGACTTCCTGGTTCTTTACGCGTTTGGCACTCAACCCTCACCCGCGGTGATGGCGGTGATGGCACACGCTTTGCCGTTGTGCTAGGGCCTATCTACTCGCGGATGGAACCAAAACACTCATATTATCGTAAGCTGTCCCTTCAAGGTGTGTCCGAAGGCATGCGAAAGTAAACTTGACATCGTTGTTGTCTTACTGAATTGTCACTATCCACCCATCTTGGTATTGAAGCACTGAGGGTGAGAGCTTTGCAGCTTTGACAAAGCAGATATTGCTAAATTTGTTGATTAAGATCAGGCAGGGGCTGAGCTTCACCTTTCATTTATTTTTTGCGTCGAATCTCCCATTATGGAACAAACCATCATTCAAAGGAGTGTTTTTTACTTTGAGCGATTAAATATAGTCCTTTATGAAGCTTCCGTAGAATAGGCTCAAGGAAATACAAAACATCGCTCTAAAGACAGCATTGGGGATAATATGGTCATGGGGAAAACCCTAATGGAAGACACTTACATGGAAACTATAAGTCTGAGAAGGCTATCTGTGGTGGAACCCAGGTGAAAAAGCGCGCCCCCGAGCCGTGGAAACGGCGCAACGATTAATAGCTCACGCCTTGGAGGACAGCCCGCCTCCAGAAGACGTGATTCCTGGTTGGCTTTGATGAGAACGGCCAAGGATAGGCGGCAGGATCGAAAAAACTACGGTGCGTTTTCGCAGCTTCAGCTTGAAGCTCTCTCCAGAGAACAGATGCTGTCGTATTTCCAAACATTCCCATGTTTTTATTGGCAACATCCTGATGGAAATCTCTTTCGATCTACCCCCCTTTTGACGGAGAAGTCGTCCGCGTCGAGAGTCAACGGTGGGGAAAGGTCCTATTTCTCGGGTCTTTGGCCATTTCCCCCGTTTTTTCTCCATCGTATTGCTAAGCACCTCGACTTTCATATTGACTACTCTACCTTTCGCTCGAATTTCCCCTGACGCTCCCTTCAACAGCTCAGAGTGCGTTTGGCTTCAATGAGATTGATTGCCCTATCTTCTTGAAGCATACAGATAACTATTTAGATTGCTTTCTTGCAGCGGCTCTGCTGCGTCGTCAAGACGTTCCGCCCGTTCGAACCCAAGCTACGTACTCCCAGACGAGCTTATAGCATCTCCATCTATGATGACTCGAATTTCTGTCACCATTGTTGGACAGCGCACTAAGACTGTACGCCACTTATACTGCAGGCCTTGCACCTGTTAAAGAATTGGTAGGGCACCCAATGCTTACAGCTTCTGGAAGCTAAGACCATTTTAGAGTCTTTTAATTGGTTAGGGCGGGGGTTGTGTAGTGACAGGTGGCGAGCACTACCACTCTCATGGTGAGGGGATCAAACCCCATCAGAGTCTGTCCAGACCAACCAAGCATTCCATCCCTCGGTGCACTGGTCGGTGAAATCAAGTCGTTGTATATGTCAAATCGCTTTCACCTGCCACCACGATTCTGAATGGGACTAGAGCGCGGCGTATCTCACATGAGAGATTGATTAACGTCTAAAACTTTATCCTTTATTCTTTTAGTGGGTACAGTTAGCACACTATACATACGACTGCACAAGTGTTGCTGTCACCTTCGTATGATGACTTTCAGACTCGTTCCTGAACCTCCGAGAAGTTCACTTCCTTTAGTGAGCTTCGAGCCCTTGGTAGCTGGTAAACTGCACACCCATTATGCCTAGTCGAAGAGGACTGGGACGACAAAATACAGTTGAGTAATAGATGTCACTCGTAGTGAGCACAGTGAGTATTAGCAACTGTTTCCTTTACCATGCGTTCTGGAATCAACTGAAGTAAAAAATGGGTTCTAAGAAGGGATTTTGAATTTGAGTCGTTTCTTACTGTAAGTGACTGCGAGCAGGATCAATCCTGCTGTCAAGAAGAGTTTTCGGAAACACGACCTTACAGTGGGTGAGTCGGTGTATGATCCCCCACAGAAAGTCATGGAACTACGATCCCCCGTCATCCATTTCCCTCCTCTACTCGACGCAGCTGAGATGTATTCTGCCTATACTCGAGAGCCGTCTCTTCAATAAAGGCCGTCAATCAGTAATCATACAGTAGCTATCCAATACCAGGAAGGATTATCGATTGACTCTTTCAGAAATCGGTCAACCTACCTGAAATTTCTTCGAAAATGCTTGGTGAGGACTTGCCTAAAAAATTTCAAGAAATGACCTTCTAATTCAAAATACGTCACGATACTTCTCATCTCAAAACAAGACTCCCCGTCGAGATTCCGGCGATGGAAGCCTGACCATGGTGCGGACCTCCGCATGTATGTACATTGAAAATCACCGATGTGCGACCTATGATATTAATGCTTCACGAGGCTCGAGGAGCAACGTGACGTAATCTCTGAATTTTTGCAAGACTGTGCACTAACTTCATACCTCGGCTTTTTTCATTAAAAGTGTGAGAGTAGGACTAAGTAAAAGCTCGGCTTTTATTGGGTTGTAAGGAAAGTTTTGACCAGTTTCACAATTTCAACTCCATCATAACCCGGCTCAGACTGCATCTTTTCTCACAGAGTAAGCACCATTTGATTCGCTACACTCTTGGCGATATCATGTATATTTGCATCTCTTTTCGATAATGGACTGGTGATTTATATAGCGCCAAATCAAAAAAAGTCGACTTCAAATCATCTTTTTTTGAACACACTGCTGCTGGAGAAGCTGTCCAGATGTTTGGAAAAGTGGAGCTTATTTAATGATGTATCTGGTGGATATGACGGACGAGTAGGGACTTCGGCCTGCAACTGCTTCAATTACTGAAGGAGATTTGTGGAAAATGCGCTTGGGTGTGGCTGCTCTGAGGGGTCCCGCGGCATCCATTTTTGGGTTTTTTCCAAATCAAGGCTACTTGAGATGGTGAACCAAGTCTGCGTTGAGGGCCAATACTTTTGAGCATCCCCTGCAAGTATGGGCGTTCATCGCTTCCTACCGTTTTAGTCAAAAGATTTGGTTAATTGAGAATGCCAGCAACTCGTTCTCATTTTTGCATTTCTGAAGCCATGGACAAAGCGTTCAATCCAATGTTTCACCCCCTCCCCTTGCAGCCCTCACATTTGTGGTAATTCACTGGAACTCGGCTAGCCAAGAACTCGTGAAATGAAGTTATCTAAAAAGTGCCATTTTCGCAGTTCTTTAAAATTTCCTCAGTAATTCGAAAACCTCGTGGCAATCCAAATAAAGCAACAGAAAGAGCAACATTTTGTCTATCTAAGGAGCACAACATGTAAGTTGATTCGTGTCAACGCGCCCTGAGATTTGAATTTATCTTCTGAACGCGAAAAACTGGCCAGGAGTTTCCTTACAACCTTATACATTAGTACGAAGTTCCCCTCGTGCCACCACATTACACTGCTGCAACCTTATGGTCAAAACCACACCATCACAGCAGTGGAGAGGATAAAATGTTAACACAAGGAAATCAGTTTCAATCGATCCAATATAAGCCGTATGGGATCACCCGGTCACCATTTCTGATTTAGTAGGACATATGAGGGCCATTACTATGGCTTCAGGTGTTGACACGTAGATATGCAGTATTTTGTGACACCTACGATCTATCGACAGGGCAAACTAGGCGCGCCAAAAATGCTCCAGTCATCCCAGGCGATTGATGGGTTTTAAGGCGGTATGGGAGGAACTATTTGCCTACTTATTTTTGTCTTATATCCTTTCTTGTGGTCATCTCTACCGTTCCTTCCAATGTTCCATTCTCTCTTCCATGAAACACTGTTATCCTTCTTTCAAAATTCTTTTTCAGGATCATGAGGCTGAGTTACCAATTCTTCATAATCGCTTCGCTTGTTGCTGTTGCAGCCTTGGGAAGAATGAATACTAACAAAGGCGGTCGAGGTGTGGGAGCTATAGCTTCAAGTAAGTTATTCTCGAGTTCATGCATGCTCAACAATCCCTTCCCTATCCCTTCAGGGATTCTCAAGTTTCTTCCCAAATATTCACGTGGTAATAGTGACTATAAGAATCATATATGCAGTAGTAGGAATGGTTCACGCCGTTTATGAAAAGATATGAATATGAAAGTCGAGCCTTTCCCATCGTTGATTCTGAAAGGGCGGGTTATGCTGAAGGAAATGACAGCTGTTGAAAATGACGGTTTTGACAAAGCCCGGGGTGCTACTTTTCACAGAGAATCACTTGTGGGTTCACTGAACCAGTAGCTTTTATTTGGGTGATTCATCTTAGAAAGTTCATTATTCACTCTATCCCTAACATTATGCCTGAAGAAAGTGCCCTTTCCTTTCCAATACGTGCTCCATAGGAGATCAATGCATGATAGTGTGACATCGCAGTCTGTGACACTAGAAACTGGTGCTGGCATGTGAGAACGAGGGTGCGAGGATGCACAGGAATGGTTATTCCCCTCTGAGCTTTTTTTTTCTTCCTTGGAGTAGGTAAATTTCGCATAACGGCTCTCAATCGTTTTTCATACTGGCTGGCTTTTTGGGTGCGTTGGCTAATGGCTAAAATGCTCCCCACGCTATTTGCCACATAGCACCAAAGTATGATTTAACGGGTGCTTATTTATTGGTAAGAATGCTCTTCGCACCCCATCTGCGAAGACTTGGCTCCTCATGAGTGAAGAAGTAATTAATTTAGTGCGAGAAAGAGAAGTAACCTGTATGCGCGTAACTCCATAGGTTGAGTAAGCTCATACCAAACGTGTGCAGCTAGCTTATACGATTTTTTTAGAGCCTGAAATCAGTTTTCTGATATTTTAAAGGTCATATATGTAGCGTGTGATTGGGCTGTATGGCGTGTGATTGAGCAGCTAGATCTGAGTACCGAGGCGTCGGTCCTTAGAAAACTTCCACGAGAGACACCACGGAACGGGTTCGTTTTGGTTGTTCTAGAGCCCGACTACACCGACGGACGGTTCCATATTTTCATAACAATGGAAGTAGTAACACGCAGTTTGCTTTTGTTCATAGGGAGATATTTCTGGAATATTTGCCTCGTTACTTTTATGTCTTTCGTTACTCTCTGTTTTGCATACCTAGCAGATGCCACCGTGAGCAAGTGACTTTTATTTTTTGCCTTACTCCTATACACTACAGCCACCCCAATTTCCCCTTTCTGGACATTACACCTAATATGAATCAGCGGCGAGATCATCAGAGACGAAAGTGCGGAGCGAAAACGCTTTTTGAGCAAAGCCGGGATGAGGAGTTGGGAGACTGATGCAATAGCCAAAGCAGAGGATACAGCTCAGAGCGGTTACCTAATTTAAGGGGTCTTCCGACAGACACGAGACAGCAAGCAAAAGAATCTGCCAATCGTTGAGCATTGACCTTCTTCAAGAAATATCATCCATCGCTGAGGCGGGGTTTGGAGATGGTTATCAAAACCTCTTATTTTGAAATTTCGAAAAGGAGGTAGCACCGAGTTCAGAGGTCTGAGCGGATGGAAACCCTTCAATTACATAGGGGAACTAGGTAAACTGGAATGGGGGGGGGGAGACGCAACTTTTCACCGATGTCGAAGCTTCTTCCCTCCTTAGGCTTGGGCTGAAATTGCTGAAATTCATACCCCCTCCTCCCACAGGAAAGAGCATCTATCTCATCTGCTGTGACCTAAGCCCAAGAAGGGATAGAAGCTTTGACATCGTTGGAATTTTGCGTACCCCCTCCCCACTTTAAGTGATCCGAGGAACGTGCTGCTACTTACCAGTTGGCTGGCGCCGACTACTGTACGCGTACGCTATGTGCATCAACAATTCGATCGCAATTGCTCTTCTTCTTGAGACAGATTTCGTTGCACTCTTTGCCCCCCATGGAAGGAGCTTAACATAGTGCATGGGTGTTCCCGATTTGCCCCATGTCTTACCCATACCACACTTGTCCCCATCCCCACAGGTCGTTTTTCATGTAATGCTCAAGCACCGCCCAACGCCCAAAATGCTCCTCCCACTGTGCCCAGAACTCTTTCTTGACCTTCAGAAGCTCATCAATACCTTAATCCTTCTTCTCCCTAAGCGGGGCACATTCGAACTGGATCAAAAATTTTTTGAGCTGATGACGGAACACTCCAGTGAGTGCCCCGCCATCGTGGGCGGAGCTCAGCTTGGTCTATGTGTGGTCTTTACTTCCTGTCCCATGCCCTACCCATACCACACTAGTACCCATCTCCACAAGTCGTTTTTCATATGATACCTAATTTCGTGCTGAACAAAAGGACGAAGGGACGGACATACAGATAGACGAAGCGTTTAGTATATAGTAGGGAATGTTAGACCTGTTGCTCAGTCTCCTATCTGCTGGAGGACCTAGACGATTTCACGCCATTGTCATACATCTTCTTTTTGCTTTTCAAAACGGTTGGAAGGAATTTCAACTAAATCGGATTGAAAGACTTCATGCCCTCTGAGGATACTGTATGCTTAATATCTTAACAGAGTGAAGGCAAACGATATGCGGAGTTGCATCACTGATTCATTAACTCACGTGACTCAATATCAGGCTCCAGACACCTTATTTTAATTTCAGGAGCAGCCACTTAAGTTTTTAACGATTGACCATTTCCAGGTTTCGACTCTGATGTGTTGATGCGAGCGATGGGTGTACCTGCCTGTGTTCGAACATGCATAGATCCATTTTTGGATAAAGTTTCTAAGCTTTGGCACCTGCGTAACATCGTTGAGAACATCAGACCCCTCTGCAGGTAAGAGGATTTTTCGACATGGCAGGACTACTGAAAGGCGAACTACGTCTTTTTCTACAGTAGTGATTTACAAGGGCGAAGGGCAGGGTGGAGTGCAAGTGTTCCGACTGGTGAGGTCAGGTCAGGTTGCGCGGCGGATTGGAATCAGGTAAAGACAGGTAAAAACACGCTGCCAAAGCTCCTCCCCTGAAAAGGCTTAGGCTAATCTGGGAGAGCCCAGACGGCAGGACCCGCCACCATTCGGACAATTCGCGAAGGGCGGTGACCCAGTTCGGTGCCGACCTCTAGAATCGGAACACTTGCAACACACCCGCGAAGGGCAAGGTTATATTTGCAATTCGTTCGTCATTATGGGAAGTCGCTGAGTCCTAGACGCTTGCGTCGTTTCCGCACCACACCGGGTCATTCTGCCTCACAACCTGTGAAAGATGCCACGCCCTGGCATCGCTGAGTATGAACACGCCCTGGCGAGATGGATGAAGCGGTGTGATCCCCTCACTTGGAGAGTACACTAAGGCCAAGTGTCGCCTATACTCTCTCTACCAATGATGACCGAGCGTGCCCACCTCTAAAGCAGAAGTAGTAAACCTTTTTAACGTGAATCGGCAACTCAACTCGCGAGCTTTCGTGTAGATTTTTGAGTTCAGAGCACATTTTTGTAATAAATCCTATTATCATGTCCAATGAGGCATTTCTGGATAACTTTTTCAGAAGTCATGAACAGGCCGCGCAGTGCCTCCTGACCAGCGCGTGCGATACACACAACCTATTCAAGACGGCTAGCAGCAGCGTAGTGAAGATGTGCGGTGAGCGAGCGCCACTATTCGAGAAAATGAGGCCATGCCTTACCAAGTACGGAGATGCAACCGCTCAGTGTCAGTTTACGCTCTTTGAAACATTTTAGGAGCTTGCAGAAGTTACACGTCATTTGTGATCTATTATAGTGTGCGATAGCAAATGTTACGGTCGGACCAACGTGACTGCATTCCTCAATAATCCGGCCATCATCAGAGCGTCCAGGATGGCAGGCGGTAATATTCTGGCCGTGAACGATCACCTGGGAGGCCTTTGCAGGCTCGTTTCGTTCCTCACTGCTTGAAAGCTTCATTCCCATTCTGCGAGTGAGAACAGATCCACAACTGACTCATACCCATTCGTTTTTTATAACTTCTCTAGCTTGCCAATCAAGTCACATCCAGTTCTTGGCTCAATGGCAGCGGGATCCACTATACAGCACCCCGTTGGAATTGTTTGAACAGCGTTGACAATAAGCACTGTGAGGATGAAGTGAAAGTGGCCAAAACATGAGAAATGGGTCCCCTTCCTCCCACTTATTGTTCTCACTGATCATCTCCGCGGGCGTATTTAACCACTCGAAACAATGGCTAGATACTGATTGGAGTCATGCGGATCTTTTATACGTGATCGTCACGCTAGCACGTGGGGCGGTCAGTTGGAAAAGGAGCATAGGGTCTTTGCGCTATCGCAGGATAAAGCTAAAAGGATTATAGGGTTGCTATAGTCACCGCTCCCATATTTGGCTTTCGCAGATTCCTTCTTCTTTACCACTCTAATTATAGGGCCTAGTTTATGGCCCATTGTGACCTAGTTTATGGTTTCTCCATTTTACCGAGCTCTGTAATGAATGACAGTAGGAAGGAAGGTAGAGGCGAAGAGTAAAATGAGCGAGTGAAGTGAATGAAAGTGAATGAGTGTTCATTTCCAGTGCATTCAACTGTATGCTACCTTGTGCTACCGTGGAGCTGAACAAGGTGTGCCCCCTTAGTGGATGGCTCACTTTGGTAAGTTGAATTAAAGCCATACCGACTTTATACTTAGGGTTGGCTAGTCGTTTTCTCTCTTCAGGACATCCTTCTACAACCAATGGAAGCGGTCGCCGATCTGCTACTCAAGGCATCACCATCGATCAAGGACTTCGTTGCCAAGAAAATGGACAAAAGATGTCGCTTTGCTATACAGAAGTCTGAAATCATGAAATTGAGAAAAGGACAGTTCAACTATCCTTAATCTGATAAATGCCTATTTTTAGTGGTTCCATCGCTCTAATGTTTCGAATTGTATCAATACTTTCTTCCACCCGTGATCGTTTTGTGGTGTCTCTGTGTAAATACTCTTTTGCGATGAAGATTTTCGTTCCTTCAGTGGTGTGGTAATTATGGTTCTTTCCCATATTGTCAGTAAATGCTAATCAAATACGACACTATTATTTAATGAGATCTGAACCTATAGCTGTTTATTGAGTTGACGCGCTTTTCTTTTGGTGGAGGAGCGACTCCTGGAGGTGAATGATTCGCTGCAAAATACAAAATATTCATCCGATCCATCTGTTTTTCCATTCTTCAGTTTCGCTGGCAGCAGGGTTTGACTGTGAAGGGCATGAGGATGGTGGCGATTGTCCTCGTCTTTTCAATGTCAGCACTTGTCTGTTGTTCGGGATCGGTTTGCAGTAGCGTTAAAAGTGTTTCAAATGGGTATGTCACAAACGGAGACCTTAGGAAAACACTTCAAAACCCGCGTAGTCCTTCCTTAGGAAAACTTGAGGACATCCTTATAAGCTTCTGTGCCCAAGAATAGTGTCCATTAGCGAGGAGGTTCGCACTGAAGAACTGATCATTCATACTAGTCTCCGAGAAACCAGAGCTGTCTAATAGTGAGTGATAAGCCTACGAGGAGGTGGCTTAATAGCTCAGTCTTTTGTACGTCACCGTGGCCAGTCATAGCGTTCACGTAAATTTCCGAAGCTTAGACAGCAATAGTATGTCATTCGATACTAAAGAGATTCACTCATTAGCAAGCCAAGTCCTTTACAGCTTAAGGGTAATCGAGTCTCTTCTCGAAGTGTAATTCATCGATGGGTTTTCAGTCACGCTTGCAATGAAGTTTTGCTTTCTCTATCTATTGAGTTTCGGGATAAACTGCGCGGCAAATATTATTCAACCACCTAAAGGTGAGTACTTCTGTTACAGCAATAAATATTTTATTATATAATAGATTTGAATCAGGTTTTAAGAACTTATACCACTAATTCAATGTTAAAAATTGCAGCGATCGCGATTAACTCTAAAGAATAACAAGACATTTGCAGTGGACAGGCATCAATCGCCTCTGGACGAATCTGAGGGCAGTGGTGTTGAAGAGCCATCCTTTTGGGTTCATGGAGCCGAGTATGGTACGACCACTCTCAGCCCGTATCCTTTATTGTGTATTTGCTCTTAACCATAACATACCGCGTGCACCATGTGTTGAACGAGTCCACAATTTCTTGGGTTTTTCGAAAAAATGCCGTGTTTTCCACCACATGTTTTCGAATATATACAACACGCTTCCAACAGCATATGCAGTAAGCAGTGATTATACAATAATGGTTTTTTCAACAATCTAAACAGTAAAGATCTTCTTTCAGCAAATAGCGCTGAATCCCAGGTTACTATGAGATCTATTTCGTGCAGTGACTTTGTTGAAGACCTGAGCAATTATGATATTCAGAAGCTCAAGCGTTACGCGTGCATATATTAGACAACAATATTTCCCAGAAGGTGAACACTTGGCATTCACCGGAGCTCCTGCACCGCGACCCTTAGGATAGTTCCTTCCGACATCCCCACAGAAATCTTTTTCTTTGAAGTAATTGGAGATCAGCAGGACATTTACTCACCTTAACAGATGAAACTACGACCAGGATTACTTTTGAATTAGTTGTGGCGCTAATTTTTCAGATATACAAAAAATTAGTTCAGTAATGCTGTTTGAAACACAAACGAGTCTTCAAGAATAGTATAATGACTGATAGATATGTGTTCATATTCGAAAACGTATCTTGACAGCTTTAGCTCTCAAAAATCAACGCTTCAAATGACCCGAAAAAAGACAGTCGTGGGTGGCGAAGTGCAACACATGGTGTTGCACGATTTGGAGAGGGTTAAACATTAGCATTAAATCGTTGCGCACGACGCATTACGAGTCGTTGCTCGGATAAGGCCGCTTTCGTACATTGCGCACCGAGCGCAAAGTATGAAAGCGGCCTAAGTTCATCCCTTCGGAAACAAAAACAAAAATCAAACAGCACGCCATGAACTTCATCTCTAGTGTTTCTTCTTGAAAACTCCCTCCTTCTTGATATGGACGATTGCTCCAGGTCATCGCAATCGACCTCCTTCCATTAGGCCTCGTCCCTACTTAGCGCACCGGCTCAGGCACCAGCGGCGACGGCGGCAAAATCATGTGCCCGCCGCTAAGTCGAATTGCACTATAGTTACGTCCCGAGCCCCGGAGTACTGACGTTCTAATAACGTAGCTCTAGCGATCGCCCAAAGTGAGGAACAACTCATTCATCTTATATCCATAACTGACATCAACACCGGAACGAGAATAAAGTGACACAGGCCGTGTAGACACATATTAGAAACAGTTTAAAACACCAAGTGCTAGCACGCAGAATACAGAGACAAAGAGAATAGATCGCTCGGAGATGGCCGAGTGACGACGACCGCATGGCGTCAACCCGGTGGGATGGACGCCGTGGCAAGGGTGCCGAGGGTTCGGTTCAGAGAGTTCATGCCGGGTAGTCGAGTTTTCGCAACCCCTTCGTCTTGTTCTCGCGACGATGCTTCCTCTCCTTTGTTATATCACTTTATATCACTCCCATCATCGAACAGCCTTCATCTGAAAAAGTTAAATAGAGAGAGGCTTGGAACATAAAAAGAGGAGCTGTGCCACTACACTGGCTCATGCCCTGACAGAATCCCTCTTTTGAATTGTTGTGTTTCTGTCGATGCACCTCTTACACTATGCTGTGCCAAACTGCCGTTGTCGGCACCGGTGCGCACAGTATGAACGTGGCCTCAGGAAGAAGAACCATGAGAAAAAATAACAAGAGACCCAATTGACTTGAGCCCAGTTGACTCCGTCTTGCGTTTTTCTGTAATCCAATCTATCCAAACTGTCGTATCAATGTAGCATAGCATGACAGTTATAGCTAGGGGTATGAAAAGCAGAATTTAGCTAATTTTAATGACCGGACCAGTAATTGTGTATCCTAACCCATGCACGACTCCGAGAGTGAGTGGTGTTGCGTGAATATCGCCCTTGGGAGGAGACCTCGTATCGGAGTCAGTCAGCTTACATTCCCTGGAGAATTTCTCTACGGGAAGTTGAGTTTTTTGCCCACATACAGTAGCGCTCAAAAGTCTTCGGCCAAAACTTTTTTGTCATAACTTTTTTCCTACTTAACCAAATTTGGCAAAATTTTAATATGTGGTGCCTTAACCTGCTGCCAACATCTCCTTCTACTTGAGTGCCGCTTGACACTTTTCATGGTTTTTACAAGAATTTATTACAAGACCACTGAAAAAAAGTAAAAGGCTTGGTAAGAAAAACGGCTTTCTATACAAAAACAAAACGAGCAAGTCTCAGAGAAGGTTAATATTTTGTAGAGAGACCATGACTTTTGATGACAGCGGCACAGCGGGACGGCATAGCGATGGCACTTCAAAAACAAAAAATTTCACATAACCACGTAACCTACACCGTTGAGCGCCAAAATATGTAGTATATTTGGTATGCAGTGTCTCCAAGTACAACATACTAAAATTTTTCTTAGATCGGTGCAGTTGCAAAAAAGTTACAAGTGAAAAACCCAAGTGAAAGACCATTGCGCCGAAGACTTTTGGGCGCTACTGTATATGGTCCGTACTCCCACACTACGGGCTACATGCAAAATTGACGCAAAATAAGCAATAATCTGGCTAGGATACAGCACTTCAATGTGAAAGTTCAAAAAGTCCAGTGAGGTGGATCGTCTAAGGAGGCAGGACCACGATGGCTCTAGGAGCAACAGGCCACGGGTTGGGCGCAAAGACTTAGACTGTGCTCTTTCCGCCGACATTTGTTCAGATTTTGCTCGGCGGGAATTCGAACAAGTTGCTTCCAGTTTTTTTTTCAGTTTCTGCAGTGGAACAGGGAATTTTTTAGGTTTCCCGTGTTTCTTTACGTGTACTGTATCTATAGAGGAATCTATAGAGAATTAGAATCATGGAATTTCAAGGAGTTAGAATCATGGAAATCTGGGCGATTCCTCTAACTGATTGTAATAGGGGCCTAGACGAGCGTCATCTGCTCGGCTAAACTTCCCTTCCCTTCTCCACAGTGGTCTCATAAAAACTGAAGCAAGTTGGCTAAGATATTAATGGTTAGATTAGCTATTCCTTTTTTTCTGTGATATTTCTTATGTTTGTGGGTGATATATTGGCGTGAACCGAAAATGGAGTCCAATGAAACCGCTGCAGTGTCTGTTTCTTGATTAGATGATCACAAACTTTTGATGCTGCTGCGACGTAATCAACCTGTTTTCAGCAGCTGAGCCTCCTTCTTGTAATACTGTGTGTGTGAAGAAAGTTCTCGACGTGCTCACAATCTATGTTCGTTCAGGCTCCTTCAAGGAGAACATGCGTAAGGCGTGCAGGTGAAGGATGCTTGGCATTTCCAAGCAAATACTCATTGCTGAGATGATTTGGTTGCAGAGCTTATGATGAGGCAACTGCTTGTATGTTGAACCACAGGCACTGCGGATCAGATTCAATGTTTGAATCGATTACAAGCGGATTACGGTATATGTGCAAGGAACAGAGAGAAGGTAACCATAATGATATATTCAAGGCACAATCCGCGATGATTTTCGTGCGCCATCGCGTTCGATAAAACTTTCGAGATGTGGAAGAACACATAAGTGAAGAAGGAACCGTAGAGAACTTACAAAACTTTGAAAATAAGGTGTTCCTGACCTTTAGCTTGGACAGCGTGCAGCCTAGCAGCAAGCATTTGGACAAGTTTTCACGTGATACTATCATTCGGATGTTGCTGTTACTATGAGTATTTCCCCTATCATATCTTATCCCAGTCGATATCACGCTTCTTAGCCACGTGGATGATATTGCTGCCCAGCTGGCTAAATCAAAGATGGGGTGGGCCATCTTGAGACGATAGCCGTCATCTCATTTGCAAGTTATTTACGCGTTTGACACCCATCCTTGCTCCACGGTGATAGCACACACTTTGCGGCTGTGGATGGGGCTGTATGATCGGGCATGGAACCAACATACTCATAGTATCGGAAACTGTCCCCTTAAGCAGTAAGTGGGAAGCAGATTCAGACATCCGTAAATAAGCCATTTCTGACACATTCATGACGTTCAGTGGTCTTTTTCTTGAACAGTATCAAAAAATGTTTTTAAGCCATTTTTAGTCAAGCTTTATTTTTAGACTTTTTTTTCTGATTCTTGACTCTAGCTCAGGCCCACACGAACAGTCCCTTCCATCACGCCTTTGTCCAGTAACGATTTTTCCCTCCCAAGAAGCAAGCACGTGGTTGATAGTTCCGCTCTTAGTTACCCTGAGGTAAAGGCGTTATGACACTCTCACTCGGTTACCTAGCCATGGGAGTTGCGCCGTCGTCACGCTAAGTGCTTTGTTGCTACGTTTTTGGATTGATAACGCGCTGAGGCGCACGATCGTCGTTTCCTAGCTGACCTTACGCAACTACATTGTCCTGCGTGTGTGGTGAGCGTTCTGATGGATAGTGTGGGGTGAGATTGTTCGCGATGGGTTTAACTTGCGAGACGATTGATTTGCTACTGATTTCAATACCTTAGCCACGTATGTGGTCTACTTATGCCAAAGATAAAAGCTAAAAATAAAGACTGTATTTGATAAGTTAAATATGTAGTAAAGTTATATACTAAAAACTTCTGTTTGTACGTCTTTCTGTCTGTCACGAATAGGAATTGAATAGGAATTACTGAGAAATAATGCGTGGAGATGGGGTCGAGTTTGGGATGGGTAGGGCATGGGACAAGAAGTAGGGTGCACATATGAAGCTAGGTAACCTCCGCCGACTCTGGGCGAAGCGTGCACTGAAACCGGAATTTGCTAAGTGCGCCCCAAAATGACTCGAACCCGGAGAAAAGATGGACTACGATCAGCTATGAGTTTTCAAAAAGCATGGAAGAGCCCCATTCGCATTGAGCGGAGCGCACCCCCAACGGCGTTCCATACAACAAAAATTCAGATCCAACGCTGCCTACACGAAAGGAAAAATCGGCAGAAATGACAAATTTCCAAGCTATTTGAATACACTCAAAATGAAGCGAAACCCGCCCACAGTGTGCGGAGCGTGTAATTAACCGTGTGGTGCTGTTTATTTCGATAGTGGGTCAGAGACAGGGAGAAAGAAGGAAGTGGTTTGTAGTGAGTGGCACTAGAAAGGATGAGTATTTTCAGCAAGGAGCGGACTTTTTGCGGTGGTGGGCGGAGCTTTGACATTACATGAAGAACGTGTGGAGAAAGGGACAAATTAGGGATGGGTTGGGCATGGGACAAGTAGTAAGGGGGACGTATAAATCAAGTTAAGCTCCGCCCATCGTGGGCGGAGCGTGCACTGAAATACTTGGTCCGCGGACCGGAAATTGTTCGTACGGTTCCAAGATGGTCCATACGTGGAAAAAAGTGTTTGTGGTTAGCCGTGAATTTATAAAAGGCGTGGAAGAGACTCGAGCTCAATGGACGGAACGCACCCAATGGGTACTTACAACGAAACTCGATAACTCGGTCCTAACACGCCATATTTAGATTTTGTGGAACCTTCCCACTACGGGCGAGACGTGCAAATATCAAATGTTGCTCGCAGGAGAATCGCAACTCAGTTGTAAAAGAACGAGGAAAAGTAGGGTGGTCAGTAATGGTTAGGGATATCTGATGGAGACATAGCTCCACAGTAGGCGAAGCTTTACGGTGGTGGGAGCGGATTGAGCCAGAAATTCGTAATGTGGCTCCGGAAAGTTATGGAGACGGGGAAAAGGAAGATAAAAGTGAAAGGCAGGCACAGCTCACAGGGGCTGGCTCGCGACGGTACGGCCAGGCCAGAAAAAGATGCGCATAACGATGTGAGATGGTGAAACCTACAGGGAGTACTTTTATAGATGGCAGCATCGATCATATCAGTTTTGTGTACGGGAATTATCGGTTTTGTGTAGGCCGCACCACGCACGCCAGCCAGCTGGTTTAATATAAGTACAGTCCATTTCCGAAAAATTGGCGGGGCGTGTCCCACGGACTTGTATGAACGTGTATAAAAGTGTATCAAACTCTCTCACCCCGCCACACACTCTCACTCTCGCCACGTACTCTCACTCTCGCCACTCACCCAATTCCGCAGAGTCACGCCCCGCCAGTTTTTCTGAGATGGACTATACTTAAAATGTGACGTCTTCATTAGACGCAATTCCTACTGAAAGCAGATAAGATGTATAGAATAAGAAGCTAGTTGCTGTAACATGTGTTATGTAGTTTTGGCCTGATGGGAATATTAATTCCCTCGTTCGAGTAGTAATCTGACCTGTCGCAGCCTTAGTCGGAACACTTGAACGTCTTCCCCAATGTCCTGAACCTCACCCGCTCTTAGGTGCGTAGCATTTGGTTGGATCGCAAAAAATTTGTAGCGGATCTCTGCCATATGAACTTAATGACCATATGATTGCTCATTGCGACTGAGATGTGCCGAGCCGTGTTGCTGAGATCTATGAAAGTGTGAAACTCCAAATACTGAAGGATCAGAGTTTTCGTTTTATTTCGTAAGGTTTCAACCTCAAAGAACCGAGAGGGGTATAGAAATGTGATATGAAAAGTACTATTCGTTTCAAAACGAATATCCGAGATTGGAGGAATAGTCGGTAGTGAAACGCGGGTTCAAAAGAGCGGCGTTCGAGCCAAGGTCAAGCGTTCAGTTGAGGAAATCAATACGACCCTCCCTTTCAATTATGTTATTGTTAGTTTCCATTTTGCAATGAATGATGAATAAATGCAATCGATAATGAACAGAATATTCTTTCATCAACATATTACAAGAAATTAGCTTCAAATGGACTAAACAATCACTTGCGCATATTCGCCCAAGCCCAAGCAAAGGGGGATCTCCTGCCCCAGGCTTAGGCTAACACAGGATAGGAAAAACTCGAATTTGCTTCATCAAAACCATTTCCTTGCAAAATTTGAACCCTATTTGGCTAGCGCTACGGCCTCTCTCCGCTCAACCATAGCGTTAGAGAACGCCTCTAACGCTATGGATAGAGCGCAGCATACTACTTTTCCCACCTTATCTCCATAAACACCGGAAGAACATTATAAAACAACGGCAAAAACAGTAACGAATCGCCGACAAATATGCGCGAAAAAGGAATAGGTGCGGCTGCGTCGCGATCTGACTGGAGCGCGGTATCTTCTCCATGCTAAATTCGGACATACTTGAACTTCAAAGTTCACCTAGAGCCCATCTTTCGAACAGCTAAACTGTTTTCCTAATAACTTCCTTAGACCTATCTACCGGCCGCTTGCTTTCCCTAACGGTTGCTTAGTTCTCGATATGGGTTTCCAGTTGAGGATTAGATGAGGAAAATTTCGAAGTGTTTCACTTCAAATGGTCATAACTTCCCTCAAACTCAACCATATGAGCGCGTGTTTGGGTGCCGGGGGTCTGCGAGGTTGCGCTTTCGAGTGACTACCTGAGTTATGCCAGATCTTCCAAACGAAGCAAGAAAAATTCAGGAAAGCCAGTTGAGTAAATTTTTTTCGTCGAATCCCACGATTCTTTTGAAAAATCGATTCATTGTTACTGAAATTTCTCTAGTATGCATCGTTCGCTCTCGAAGGCCCAGTGGGAGGGCGAGAAGCGTCGGTCAGCTTCTCGGTGGAATGCGCCATGCATGAGGACATCTACATTCTCAATGAATACAAACGTTTTTTCGGTCCACATAGTGGTCGCTAACACTAGATTACGTACTTGCGATCGTGGTAAGGTATGAAAGAAATCTATATCAGCCAATTTTCGTTGACCGTTCGCTGTGGATCGCGCCATGCATGAGGCTTTTACATATCAAGTTAAACTAGTTTCGGGTTTGAACCCAATTGGTCAGTTTTATCATTTCTCCCCTTACACTTTAGACCCTCAGCCTGAGAAATGCTGTTGATCACTGCCTACCTCAACGATTACGAACCCCCTCCTAGCGGACTAAATACGACCCCCGCCCCCGGGTCAAGCCTCCGTTGAGGATTCCTGTGCTCGCTGTCTTCTGCGCATCACTGCAAACTCCATGCAGTGCTTCCCAGCGAGTCCACAGGCTAACGCAACTACCAGTTGTTGTCACGTAGAGCCTATTCCTTCATTCATGATGATATTAAACAGTTGAGGCAACAAACAACAACAAACAAGCGAACCAATGCAGGGGACGATAATCGAAAGAGAAATTAGAAAAGTTTTAGGATAAGAATTTTGGTTTTAATAAAGTACATGAAGAGAATTGCAAATTATGGCATTGTAAATTACGCTTGGTTCGAAGCCAAGCGTTGCGTGTGCAAATGTGGCAGTCTGAACGAAGTGCAGCCGCTGTAAGCCCATAGCGGAAGCCGAAATTGCCCCTCCCTGTTGTTTCAAAGGCATCAGAAGGGACAGTTTCGCGGGAGACTGAGAAAAGTGTTATTCACGACGAAAAAACCCACGGAATTCACACTCATCGTCATGGCAAGGCGTGGTGTATGCAATTCCACCAAAAAAAAAGAAAAAAGGAACCAAAGGAGTGCACTCGTTCACTGTAGGCCAGAATGACCCCCTCCTAGTGTCTTTGAGGATGAGGGATTAGATGAAGTGAATTTTTGGAGTCTTGTAACAAGGATTTAGTTTGACCCCCATTTGCGTTCCGGCCCAAGGCTTTACATCCACCAGCACTATTTTTTAAGGAATTCTTTATAGCTATCACGCTATTTTTTGTATTTCAGCCTTCAATGCTCTAGCCGGTTGTATTGATGAGAACAACGCGCGCGTCAATCAAGGTCTGTTTTTACATCATTCGTTATTATGAATGCTGTCGCAATCATTCCCAAAACAGATTGCGATCAACAGTGCCACCCGAACTCGTTAGCTACCGGAATAGTCGTGAAAAATACGGTGATGAATCAATTAGAGCATCCACTGGTCAGCAAGAACGTTAACATGCGGCGAATCATTGAACCGCATATGAGTCGATTTTTCTTCAGTCAAGGCTGCAAGTAAGGTCTAATTGAAATAGCTGTGGATCTTATTCCATTCCTCGATCGAGCGTGCGCTAACGGCACGCTTTTTATTTGAGGTAAATCTCCCTCGAAATAGGTCAGCGTTGTTGCAGGATAGCTCAGTGTCTAATGACTTGCACTCGGACCAAGTACAATATGCTTTGTGAAGGCACCGCTGGATCTCTGCTTCTGGTCAGACTTTGGGAACCTTTCTCTGCTTCCTCTTGCTAGAACACTAATCACTTTTTTAGGAAATGCTTACACTTCCGCTATCAACACGAGATTCGGCCTCGTTCCCGTCCAGTATTCATCTGACTTCCTTTCTGGGTGGCCTGCTTCCATACCAATGCTCGTTTCTCACAGCTCCTGAAGGGAAGCGTGGAAGTTTCCGAATTGATCCCGAACTCGACAAAGAAATCAAGCGGATGTACTCGGACAAAAATGTAACAGTGTTTGTCTTATTTTTAGAGCATTAAGCTAATATCATACTGTCCTCACGAGATTGCTCAATTTTCTTCTAGTCCAGTTTATATTACAATATTCTGCGAGGAGTTTATGGCATCTAATGGCACAATCCTCATTTCCAGAGAACAAGTTCTAGAGCGTTGCCGAGTTCACTGTCTCAACCCGTGGAGGTCGAGAATCCATTCCTGAAGATCCCGAACGTCTTCCATCAAGAATCGCCATTTGATAATCCCGAACTTAATGAGAAGCTACTAAGAAGCGCACCGCTTCCTCAAGACGTATGTTCAAATTTCATATAGCGGGTGATGAGGCACAGCATTTTGTTAGCTCGAATTAGTATGTGTGCTTCGGTCATGGGATCTGTACACTTAACTTTCTTTACACGAGTCGTCCACGAAAATTTGGGTTTTCCATATTCCTATACAGTCATGTTAAATTTGTTTACCACTAACTCCTGAAAAGTTTATGTGAAACAAGTCAAAAGGCGGCAGAGCTACACAAGCTCAATGCTTCGTCGATGAGGGTTTCGCGAGCGAAGCCACGAAAGTTGTGGGTGAGAACGGTGCGGTACGTGCTCCGGACATGATGTAGGAAGGGAATCAAAACCAATGACACGAGTGGAATGGAATTTTGCCACCCTTTAGGTTGCTTTGCTGCACTTGTTTATGACTCCGCTCACGGTACTTGTGTGGACAAAACTTCAAGGAACTTATCTCTAGAGAGTTTTAGTGTAAAAGTTCGCAAGCAGCCCGTAATGAACAAGTGCAGTGTAACCGTATGGGAATAAAACATTAAATTTCCGTGAAAATGTTTGATATGGCATATGTCATTCCACTTTTAGTGCCATAATTGCAGGCCAACGATGTGGAAGAATCATCGGGCAACGCGGATATCTCCTTGTCGCAAAATGTCAACGGTAGGAATAATTACAATTGTAACGAATGAAATTATTAGATACATTTTGACAAGACAACGGCTCACAAGGGACCTACATATTGGCTGGGTTTTGTTGAGTAGTTCGAAGAGTTCTCGCTGTTTCGAATGTTTCATCTGAATCACTATTTTTGGTTTTTCCTAGAGATGCCTATACCATATTGAAGCCCACTTCTTGCTCTATGTAACATAGTGTATGCCCCAGAGTGAATTTCGAATTTCCCAAGGTGTCTAGAACGAAATGGACAAACGACAGCTCCACATAATGTCTCGTAGATCCTTCTTCTCCTGCTCACGAAAGAGAATCAGGTCCTGTAGGAATATCGGCGAGTATCTGCACAATTGTTGAACAGAGGTCAAGCTCATAGTTGTCAGCCTCGTCAGCAGGTTGAATATATAATGGTCTGCGGCTGGTCTAATCCACCATAACTTCGTGGATCCCGACGAACCTATTACAACTGCAAAGTAGTGTGAGGAGCCCGCGATATGCATAGTAAGCTGCAGATCATGAGTCCAGTTATTTCTGAAGGGGAGGAACATTTCCTTCTTTATGACAACCATGGCGCCATGCTGCTCAAACAACTCTGAAGAAGTTGAATGAGCGGGGCTACGAAGATCTGAGAGATCCACGCTACTCGTCTTCCCTGGCCCCACCTATTACCTTTTCTTCAAAAGTCTGGACAGCTTCCTTCGAGAGCAAGGTTTCAAGGCTCTATGCGATGCTGATGCTGAAGAGACGTTCAACGAATTCCATGTATGGATCTCCGTAGTTCTGACTAACCGGAATGGGAACGCTTGTATGTCGCTGGTCGAAATCTGCTGATTCTTCTGATCTCATCTCGTTTGATAAAATTCTCTTGGGCCTAGCTATGCGCATTCGAAATTAGAGTTCGAAAACGCAAAGAACTTTACGGAAGGTCATAGAAAGATACTCAGATACAAAGATAAGAATTGCTCCAGGAAATTCGAGTTGCCCTTATTCGATTGCGATTATGTTGTATTTGTACTATGGGCGCCATGTAAAGTTTCACAAAAAATCTAGGTGTGGCAGAAACACATCCCTCCAAAAGTTCATCTGCGCGGATATCGTGGGCAAGAGCAAAGGAGCTGTAAATCAAACAGCGCCGCTCACGTGCTCGGCAGTACAGTGTGAGAAGCAAATTAACACTATGCGCGAAACTACGAAGTGTGGAGATGAAAATGGGCCTGATCGAAAAAATCTGATAACCGCGCACGTGAACGCGGCAGCGTTGCTCTGTAGCATTCGTGATCCCGCCCCCGACACTAGCGTGCCCGAAGTCTGAGGCGACCCATCTGTGCTAGATTTCAATTTGTTCGCGTGAAGCTGTACAAGCGCCAGTGGTGAACAAATAAAACAAATAGTATTGGAATAACCAATATTCCAATGTTTTTTCAACATTTGAACATTATGTCTTCCTAAAATTGAGGTGTGAAAGAATAAAAAAATGGATTCACCAGTGGCTGACTTTTGGGTCTGCAGGTAATGAAGCCGGTGCGGAATCCGTCATTGCCTCATCGACAGCGATTGCTGAAAGTGACATCCTGCTCACTGACGACCAGGCAAAGACCCTACCTGAAAATCGAGTGGAGGCTGGGACAAACTATACGATCTACGTGCCAAGGCAGTCCAATGTCAGAGATCATACCAAAGGTGAACATTTCATTTAAATGATTTTCCTCATAAATTTCAGGAAATCTTCTCTTTTAAGTGGGCAGGGGGATACAAAAAAGCTGTACTCGATGCAGGTTACTAATTTTCACGAGAATTAGTCCCGCTGTTGCCATTTCAATTACTGATACGATGCCCTTGATCTCTCTCTGACTTTTTGTGACTATATGCCTATCTAACGTCGTTGCTAGTGAGTTTTGCGCTGCGAGCAGCATTTCGAATGACACAGTGACCTATTCTGATGTCACACAGCCGTAATTCAAACACCACTCAGGCGGATTAGTTGGCGAACTTTATTTTGCTACGATCCGTGCCTCCACAGACAAGCATAAGCTGAGTAACCTTCGGTGAGGTCGTGGTTTTTGGGAAAAGCGAAGTTTTACGTGGAAAATAAATTGAGGAAGGAAGCCAGGAATCCACAACAAGGTACTCGTGCTTTGCGATTCCGAGTGGTCAGATCCTTCCAGAAAAATAGTCATTGGGTTGTGTCACCATAACACTTTTATAAATGTACATAAACATACTTATCGATCGACGACTTTTTGGGTATGCGTCAGAACTGCCCAACTAGGTCACCGTGCCAAGCGATTTGGTGCCGTGGACTTCACTCATTTCGGCGAGATCAGTATAGAAATTCCGGGGCGCGGTGACCTGATTGGACAGTTCTGACGTACATCCTTTTTTGAAGTAGACACAACCTTCGTCTGCATTTGTCTTGGAGCTCGGTCGTCTCATCTTCAAAATTCCTTCAACACTATGCTTGACCCTGCCTGGAGATTCCTATGAAGAATAGAGGGGTCAGCGATGCTGTAGAACCCCATCAACCACCCAGCAACAGCATTTATATCTATCAATGAGAGGCCCACCTTCTTACACATGTTATTTCTAGGCTAGGGTAATTTACTGTTTTTAGCACTTCAGGAGGCGAACTCGTCTGCTATATTGACAGAGGATCTGCTTGAAAATGCGGAATAGAGTGGATTACGAGAATCTCAGCAGTGTCGCCCTAATCATTCTAGTCTGCAAGAACCGTGATTTGACTACGCATATTTTCTGTCAGAATGTTATTTTTCAGTAAAAAACTTCTTGACTTCAGTGTGTGTGCTCAGTCAAGTATTTTTATTTCATTTAATAAATACTTTATCGAGTTTATATAGCAGCGACATACACGAATGTACTAATTCTCTGACCTCAAAGCTGGCTCAGTATTCATTTTGAACTTCTTAACCGTGGAAATTGGAGCTCGTATTGATTAACGAGCGATGTTATGCAACGAGAGGGGGGGGGGGGCATATTATGAAAATTTGCACGTCCAAGCGTCTTGAAGGGATCTTTGAGTGGTCAATCTGCACACTAGGCGAATATTTCGGCCTAAGCCTAAGTGGAGGAAAGAAAGCGTTCCTTGCCCCTCTTTGGCTCTATTAAAAATATTGTCTACAGTGGGATTCTCTCCCCCACCATTGCAATAGTACCAATTAAGCTATTCAAAATGCTGATCTTTCCTTAGTGATCACGCGTCATCTTCAACAGTCGCTCCCTCTTAGGCGAAGGGGCCTTATGCGAAGAGGCGTTTTTTGGTGAGGGTGGTAGATTGAAATAGGAAGCAGAAAGAGCCTCACAGAAGAAAAACTAGAGAGTAGCGCAAATGATGGATGTAATGCTATCATGGTGCTCATCAGCCTGCGTGTGCACCCACCTTCTCCCGCTCGCCTAAGATTGCTGTAAATTGTTGAGTATGAAGTGAAGGAAAAGGGACCGTAAATTGAGCAGAGTTCAGTGGTTGGGTGGGAAGGTCGTTCCTACGTGGACAATTTTCGTGACTTCATTCTATACGCTGAAGCTGACGTTATAGTTCGCACACTATTAGGTTGTAAGGAAAGTTTTGGCCGGTTTTCAAAATTTCAACTTCGAGAGATCATAACTCGGCTCAGAGTGCATCTTTTCTCACAGAGTAAGCACCATTAGATTCGCCACACTCTTGGCAACACTATGCATACCTAGACATCTCAATTTGATAAAGGGCTGATAATTTATATTGCGCGAAATGAAAAAAAGTCGACTTCAAATCGCCACTCTTTCTGAATACACTGCTACTGAAGGAGCTGGCCAGATGTTTTGGGAAGTGGGGCATAGTTAGCGCTAGATCTGATGAACATGATAGACGAGTAAGGGCCTCACCCTGCAACTGCTTCAATTAGTGGAAGAGGATTTGTGAAAAATGCGCTTGCGCATGACTGCCGTGAGGGGTCCCGCGGCACCCATTTTTTTGGATTTTTCCAAATCAAGGCCACTTGAGGTGGTCAGCTAAGGTTGCTTGTTGAGGGCCAATACTTGTGGATATCCCCTGCAAATATGGACGCTCATCGCCTTCTGCCGTTTTAGTTAAGGCGATTTGATCAATTGAAAATTCGAGCAGCTCGTCCTCATTTCTGCACTTCTGAAACCGGAGACAATGTGTTCCATCCAGTGATACACCCCCTCCTCTTGCAGTATTCAGATTTGTGGTCACCTTCGCTGGGACTCGGCTAAACAAGAACTCTTGAAGTGAAGCCATCTTAAAAGTGCCATTTTCGCAGCACTTTAAAACTTCCCTAATAAATTGAAAACCTTGTGGCATTCCAAATAAAACATATATTCTGAAAGAGCAACTTTTTCTCTATCTAACGAGCACAATATGTCAGCTGATTCATATTGACGCGCTCTGATACTTAAATTTATCTTGTGAACGCGAAAAAGCGGCCAGAACTTTCCTTACAACCTAATATTTTCCCTCCGCAGCGCTGGTCCATACCGCTCACTGGCCGTGCATTGCGGAGGGAGAATAGGCGGTCTCACTTCTTCAGCGGGTTACGATGAAGATGTTTTGTCGTTTCGAATTTTGAGCATTTAATCCATAAATAATCTCGCAACGAATAAGGGATAGCATCTCTTAACCTCTTCATTGTGCGTTATGAAACTTAAATCTTTTGATCAATATGTAGTCAGTTTCACAATGCTGTGGTTTCGTCGAAAGCGGTCTATGCCTATTCTGAACATTTTTCAGAGCTTTAGTAATGATTTTGATATTTTTAGTTTTTGATAACCGCGTGATTTAGATATACTAAAATTTTTCACAGCATTATATCTGTCGGGCGGTATTTTTTGAAAAAAAAAGTGATCGAGAAGAACTGTTGTGCTGGAGTGAGTGTGCAGAGTCTTTCATGTACATTATCATAATTGTAGTAAATAAATAAAATTTATCTATATTTGTATAAACAAACGTATATAACATGCTTGACAACAATCATCCAGTAATCGGCATCGGTGGTTGAGGGTTCTTCCACAGTCGGACAAGGGAGCGAATCAGTCTAATCAGCTTGGTGGCTGCGCCTGTGGTCGTAGTTTATTGTACTGTAGGACTCCGAATGCCCGAGCCACTGCGCAAAAATTGGCAGCGTGGAACTTAAAACATCTCGATTACTACATATAACATTAATCAATACCCATAATAATGAATCTCAATGAGTGAATGCCAAGGAGCGCGGAGTACGAGCAGAGTTCGGTCTCAAAGCCACTACCGTGTCACATGTTCAAAACATGGTGTAGGACAGAGTAATTGGTCAAGGCCGCATTCCTCCTTTCGCCGGTAAGGCTTGGTTGCGTTCGCAGGCAGTGAGGGAAATGCAGAGACGTCGTAGGCACCGCAATGTATGAACGCGTCGCCCGCCGACGCCGCAGTTTTTCTGCCTCAGTAACAAGCATTAAAGTAATACCTATAGATCTGAAGAGAGCTCGAATAACAAGGCTATTTTTCACTTCCTGACACTTCCACGATGACAATTCCGTTTATGTGAACTTACCATACATGTAGGTTTTTTCTTTGCGGATTCCTGTATACACTTGCAAAATAGGTCATCGCAAACTTTCATTGGCGCTCTATTCTCGTAGCAGTTTGTATGAGCTACACAGCAGG
The DNA here is from genome assembly GCA_963978905.1 of Trichostrongylus colubriformis. Taxonomy (NCBI): domain Eukaryota; kingdom Metazoa; phylum Nematoda; class Chromadorea; order Rhabditida; family Trichostrongylidae; genus Trichostrongylus; species Trichostrongylus colubriformis. The sequence goes on along the minus strand of OZ022258.1, from coordinate 36,767,563 downwards.
CGTCAATTTTACCTAGAATAGGAAATAGTTGCAATATTGCCGAAAGAAAGCACCGGGCAAAAATAAGGAAACTTCAATGCCACACTTTTTTTTAGCATGTATTGCTTCCCAAGAGTTCACCACGCCTTGGATGGGTCAATTTCAAGTTTTCAATGAGTTGTGAACCTGTCCCATTATCTTCGCACTGAAAATCCTCAGTGCCAGGAGATCCATGGATGTCAGGACTCACCCATTCGTCCTTTGCAGTCATTTACTAACAAGCTTCGTGCTATTCCTTGCTGAATATCATCATTTCCACATCTGAGCAGAGCCACAGAGTCATCGAGCAGCAAAAAGGAGATTAAGATGCAAGTGATGGACTTCATCCAAAGTGCTGGCAACTGCAGAAAAGAATTTACATTTTCGGGCTCAAATATTGGGAATAGGACTGAGCTCTTTTAGTTTTCCCGTTGATCGCTCTCACGGCGATTTTTTATTTCGACGATATAGTAGTAATATGCCCCTTGAATAGTTTTATCAATCTGCACGTTTATGCTAATTTTTTTCAACAGCTGAAATTCGTCATATCGACTGCAATGAATGTTCAAAGCGGTACAGAATCCTGTCGGTGGTATCTTGCATTTGCTGCGAGAAAATGGCACCAAAGTTGCTCAAGACATTGGAATACCATCACGGTTAATCCGTGAGGACAGTTCAAGAGTTCATAATGGTGGGATAAAAAGGGTCTAGCGCACTGGAAGATGCTAGGGATCGCTGGAAAACCTTATTAAAAGCCAACTACATTGAAAATGAGGTTAAGCAGCTTAGGATTCCATAAACAGGGACAAGTTACCTATATCCACGACAACGAGAAACTTTACATCGCAAAGGTCGTCGAGGTGGCTTTCTACGAGACTTTTGCAAAAAATCGTTCATGCCCACAGTGATCTCCAAACTGCGCTTCAGATTATGCCTTTGCTCGCTTTGAAACCAGCTGAACGAGCCCAATTACGCTTAAAAAAATGTGAAGTACGTTATTAGAAAAAGTCAAAGTCCACCAGTATTTCTATACTGTGGGAACCGCTTTCTGATCATATCTAGGGATTTTTCAAGCTATGGAAGGAATAATCATGAGGAGAAGAAACTTATTTGGAACTGTATTGTGACAGAGATTGATGTGCTATTTATACATCCATGCAAGTTAATCTTATGATGAGAGGATACCGAATCTCAAACTAGATTACCCATCCCATCAGATACTCTAAACTAGATCATCCAGCCCAAACGATTGCGCAGTTGGAGTGACCGAACCAGCGAGATATGGTTAAAGATTCACCTACATAAATATGGTCCCATTTTTTTACATTTCTGAGGACACTCACACTCTCCTTTTGTACTATTATTGGTACGCTTAAATCAGTTCCCTTAACCTAATACATTTAGTATACACCTTTCTTTTTCTTTTCTAAACTATTCAATTACCCACAACAGTTAATCCGTTTTCTCTTTTCATATCAATATCAATGTTTCAACACACGCTCATACACTTATAAAGCTTTCCACAACTTATATTGACAATTTCTAAAATAATACGTTAAACCTGTTATGCTTTATATGCCCTTTACAATCTTTTACCAACTTCTTGCACAACTTCTATGAACATTGGGTCCGTACCTCTTTAACAATATGGGTTCTTTCGACAGGGTTCCAAAAGTGGTTAACTGGCATTCAGTGCCACGCCTTAAAGGCACCGGGAGGGGGGCAAGGGCAGAATAACGTTTACGAAAACAATGGCGTCTGAAAACAAACATATGGTTTCGGTAGATACAATGTGTAACGAAACCGGCGTTGAAAACCGCGCCACAGGGCGCTATTTGCCCCCAGGGCGCGCTTCCGTCCGAACTGCAAGCTTCCGTGGCCGAGCCACGCTTCGTTCATTCTAAAGCTTGTCTTCGGCCTGATGTAACCTTATTTTTGAATTATTTCCTTCTTACTGTTTTCTAGTGACATATTTTACTTGTTTACTTATGGATCTTCTTAATTGTGCATTTCTATACCTGAAAATCTCAGAAGGGTCAAATAAAGTCGGGGGGGGGGGGGAGACGCAACTTTGCGTCGACGTCGAAGCTCCTTTCCCTTACTAGGCTCAGGCTAAAATTGATATCCCCTCCTCCCACATTAAAAAGCATCTGTCAAAGCATAGGTCTCACCTGCTTTAGCCTAACCCTAGAAAGGCAAAGAAGCTTTGACGTGGGTGAAAATTTTGCGTCTCCACCCCCCCCCCCCCGACTTTATTTGACCCGTAAGTACATCTAGAAACAATATAAGAAAGAACAAAGTAAAAACTAAAAGAAAAAAAACAAATCTATATTAGAATCATTTCTTTTGGCACCACGCCAAGGCGTAAAATTGGCGAGTTTGTGCAATGGCGGCTACTCAAGCTCGTCCACACTACGTCTGTTCTACCGTAAGCCAAAATTACCTCCTCCTGGTGTCTTTAAGGGTCAACCAACCTTCAATCCACAATATACACAAATTCTTGTGTCATTATAGCCTTGCAAGTGCCTGGGGCTAGCCCCTTTGAACTTCCCCCAAGTATGTGGGTGGGGCCTCCCAAATTTTTTCCTTTAGCCTAGTACTAGTGATAGTCCATCTCTTAATAGTAACTACAATACCGCTCGCGTCGCGTGAGTAAAAAAAGCCTCGCGACGATTCGAACGATGTTATGACGCTGCGACGGTGTTCGCGAACAAACCGTCGCAACGCCATAACATCGTTCACAGTGGATAAATTGGAAAGTTCTTAGAAGCGTTGAGTTTGTCTCAATGCGGCGAGTTCAGTAGTGCATAAAATGTCGAATTTTCGATCACCAACAGTCCTGAAAATCGCGCGAAAACGCGTTTTTGCGTTTTTCCGCTATAAATCAATAGTTTGTTGGTTTTTTATCGGACTTGTATATATTTTCGTAATCAGCTCGTCGAGCTCTACAAGAGGATGCTACAAGTTTTCTTTTTTCTAAGACTCGATTTTTTCACATTCTGAGAAGTTGGAGGGAAGTTTTCTTTGGAACCTGATAAGTTGAAGCTAAAATCCTTTACAATCTCAATCTGAACTCACAGAAGTGTGGAGATTTTGAAGTTTCGAGCCTTTCAGATCAGCCCCCTACTCCTTTGTGTGGCCCCAAACAGCGCCTCCGTGTATACTCTGCTAAACAAAAACCATCCCTTAACTCATCTGCAGACGGAGATTCCCCAATGAAATGTATGCCATCGCACTATTCACGTGCATGGCAATGGGAAAGCGCTAGGAGCTCGCGATGGTGCCATCGATCGTAACCGGTCTCCCAGGGCGTGCACGTGACTTGCAACGGCCGACAGGAGATTATTGAGACGTCGATCCACAAAAGGAAAAGGCTGGAAATAGGAAAATTAGACCTTTATCACCACAAAGGTTTTCGTATGCCGTTCGATAGCATTTTCTGAGAGGAATCGAACGGTATACATTTCATTAGGGGATCTTCGCCTGCAGATGAGTTAAGGGATGGGAGAAGAACCACGAACTAGCCTGGTGGACGGACATACTATCCTCGTCCCCTGCCCCCGGGATTCCTTCGTCACCTCCAGGTTGAAGAGTCCCTACGTGAGTCTGTTTTTCTTGATAGTGGTTGTTACCTCGCATTTCTCATATATTGTTTTCCTCCTGTCAATTTGTGTAATGTATTATTCCTCATTTAGTAGTGTCATATCACAGACCTCATAAATTAGTATTCTTACCTAGTGTCCTGTTATGTAGCTATACCACACAACCGTAGTAGTGTCTTTATTCGAGTTTTCCTCATGCGATCAGGATACAGGCCACTGGGGACCCGCGCAGGCGTCTCATATAGCATTCCTCATACTCGCGACAGGTACCCTCTACGGGGTGTGGGCCCTATAATACCCACGTTCTGCCGTGATCCGGTGGCGGCTGAACCACTCGATGCAGCGATTCAAACCGCTAGCCGCACGGGTCACGACAATCGTCCATGAAATCATTTTTTATCGAATTGTACACGAGAATTAGTCTGAAAATGCTGAGAAGAAGCCTGCGAAGTCACTCACATGCAAGCTCACGATTTTTTATCGATTGTATTAGGTTGTTCGGAAAGAAATGCGCGTTTGAGTTCAAAAATTTTTTCATTATAAAAAGGAAAGTAAACAAGATTAGTTCGAAAGATAATCTCCATCACTATCAATGGCTTGTTGCCAACCTTTATGCAAAGAATGGATTCCTCTCTCGAATTACTCGGCCGGCTGCGACTCAAAGTAGTTGGACACCCAGAGTTGGAGTTTTTCGCGGTTTGTGAATTTTCTTTGGGCCACGGAGTGCTGCATCGACCTGAACAGATGGTAATCGGACGGTGCTAGGTCTGAGCTGTACGGTGGATGAGGCAGGACTTCCCAGCAGAGTTCCTCATTTTTTTCCCAAAGTGATTTTCGCGACATGTGGATGAGCGTTGTCGTGGAAAAATTCTGTCGACGTCGATTCCACACCTTGACGACGCAGTGCTTGATCCACACGGTTCATATGATCTTTGTATTGGGTTGAGGAATAAGTCCCCGCGGTTTTTTTCAACCCCCTTTTTTACAATGTTTCCTTCATCTTTTCACAAAGTTTGTATATGTTTTCGATAGAGCTTTTTTTACTCTACAAAACGCTACTATCTGTTTTTCGAGTCCTTCGACTACGTAATATTTATGAGGTTTGGAAATGAAGTGGCTGAAGGCAAAAAATTGGCACTTGCGCACCTCATTTTTCTCGCCTACCATCCACATCAAAAAATGTTTGTATATATGTTTCGATAGAGCTTTCTCAGCTCTATAGAATGGTACTACTTTTTATTCGAATTGCTCGACTTTTTGCTGTTTTTAAGTCTCACAAATGCAGTACTCGCAAAAGTGAGCACTTTCGTTATCTTCTCTTCCTCGCCTAGCATCGAATTTGGAGAGGGTGTGCGTATATGCAGTCGATAAAGCTTTTTTTGCTTTACAAGATAATACCACTCTTCTTTCGTGTCCTCTCACATTTGAGCATGTAGCAATACGTTTTCACCTATTTTTCAATTCAATATTGCTTAATGAAAATGAATTTTTTCAACAGAGTGCTCTGCATCATTCGATGGAGCTCTTTTTGATCTACAAGATGGATGGTGCCCACGGTTTTTGTTCGAATTTATTTTTCCCATTTTTTAGACCATCCAAAAGTCGACGAAATCAAGCATTTTTATCCCAAGGTGTCGAAAATGCTCGATTTCGTCGACTTTTAAATGGTCTAAAAAAAAGGAAAAAATAAATTCGAACAAAAACCGTGAGCACCATCTTGTAGATCAAAAAGAGCTCTATCGAATGATGCAAAACACTCTGTTGAAAAGATTCATTTTCATTGTGCAATATTGAATTGAAAAATAGGTGAAAACGTATTGCTACATGCTCAAATGTGAGAGGATACGAAAGAAGAGTGGTATTATCTTGTAAAGCAAGAAAAAGCTTTATCGACTGCATAGATGCACACCCTCTCCAAATTCGATGCTAGGCGAGGAAGAGGAGATGACGAAAGTGCTCATTTTTGCGAGTACTGCCTTTGTGAGTCTTAAAAACAGCAAAAAGTCGAGCGATTTAGATGAAGGGTAGTACCATTCTGTAGAGCTGGAAAAGCTCTATCGAAACATACATACAGACATTTCTTGATGTGGATGGTAGGCGAGAAAAATGAGGTGCGCAAGTGCCAATTTTTTCGCCTTCTGCTCACTTCATTTCCAAACCTCATAAATATTAGGTAATCGAAGGAATCGAAAAACAGATAGTAGCGTTTTGTAGGGTAAAAAAAGCCCTATCGAAAACATATATAAACTTTGTCAAAAGATAGACGAAACATTGTAAAAAACGGGGTTGAAAAAATCGCGGGGACTTATTCCTCAACCCAATAGATGTCATCCGTAACTGTTTGATCCGAATCCAGAACTTCAAAGCACAGCGAACCTTTGCTGCTCCACCAATAGAGAGCATCACCTTTTCACCGTGTATATCCGATTTTGGAGTAGGTTTTGAAGTGTCACCGGGGTTTAACCACTGTCTTTTTCGCGTTGCATTGTCGAAGCAGATCCATTTCTCATTTGATGCAACAATGGAGTCGAAACCACTGTTCATGGAGCAACGAAGAAAATTTCCGGCCATCGCCACTCGTGTTGCCTTGGCTGCGTCGCTCAGCTGGTGCGGTACCCTTTTTCAAAAATATATTATAAATATTATAGACATTCAAAAAATATACAAAAAATACCAAAAGGTGCACAATAAAAATCTCTTTCGAATAGACAGAACTGTCTTGAAAAATCTCCTACAGTAGAAGAGAAATAAATGGACAAATTTAACAAACTCAGCGCGCATTTCTTTCCGAACAACCTAATATTTCGACGTTATTTCCTACATGTGGGCATGTGACATTTATAAAGTTTGAACATCACAGAAATGCGAAAGATCACATGTGGTGACATCAACGACAATTAGAATAAGCGACGATTTGGTACCAAACATGTTCCTCAAAAGCAGTAATAGCAGTAATTCGGTTGCATCATTCATTCTAATCTCTGATACTGACCGGTGGACGTGTTACGAAAACTGACACGACAAGCACTTCTACATTTCGATCGATACGGCTTTGATACGAAACGATAAGTATCATTCTGCTATGATGTTCATTACTTTACACCTCAGCCATTCGTCGGCAAAGTGGACTCTAGGAGGCGGGCTGACATGAGAAACACGGCTTGGCCTGTTAAGGACGCGTCCGCCACAGCTCAGGGGACCCCTTCCGCAGGGGCTCAGCGGAAAAACTCACCGGCGGCGCGTATGCAGCGCGTGTCCGCCCCGCCGCGCGACAAAGAGGCTTCCAGTGGTCTGTGGCACCGCCAATATGCTCCAATGACATCAATTCGCTGGCATTTTGCCAACGCCCCCTCTCCTCCGATCACTAGCGGGTAGCGCTCTCTTGTATTTTTTCCTAACGTAAGTTATCCTGCATATTCCTCATTTTTCTGTCGTCTTTTCTTGAACATTGGCTGCAACAACAATTATCTGTGCTACCAGCTGGCTGGCGCACACTACTACGCGCGATTCATGACGATGCTGTGCAAAATGGGTTTGATCGGCACACCCACAGTTGTGAATGGAGTTGAATGGAAATTTCCTTTCCTCTGTCTCCAGCTGAGCTATTTATTTGGATGAAGGCAGAGAAGATGGCGTGATAAGAAAGCATTTTGGTTTATTATACTTCAGTCGCTTTACATCGAACGCGTTTTGCACGTCATCGACACGAATTGCGCGCTGTAGTGTGCGCGAGCTAACTGGTTGATCATTAGGAGTTTGCATAGTTCAGACATCGATAGATTTGTATTGGGTTGCATCGTTTGGTAACAATTTGTTCACTTGCTGAGCATCTGATACCCACACATTGATGGTAGATCCGTATTCCGATTATCGACGTTTATCGTTTTCGTGAACATGTTTCACTATTTGGAATTTTTCATAGGTTAGCGGTCCCCAGTGTTGCTGCCAGTACCGCATTAGAAAATGATTCCGAGTGACGTTTGCTTTGCTATCACAAATACAGGTGTGTCATGATTATCAATGTATATCGCAGTATCAAAAGAGATGCATCATTTTTTGCAAAGCTATGCAATTCAGCGGTTTATATAATACATCGGATATCCCTCTATTATATAAACCATTTACTTTGTTTGTCAGTTTGTATGTCGGTTTGTATGTCGGTATGTATGTCTGTCCGTCCGCAAGTGAGTGATTGTGATTATGGAGTGATAGAGCAAAACAACCGCTCTATGTTGGGAGAGACCGATCGGTGTTGGGGTATCACTGTGCGGCTATGTTGTCGTAGTGATAGCACCTACTGCTTATATAAACACCTATTTCGTACTCTCGCCGTCATTCTGGGGTGTGCTGACGTCTGGAGGTGTCGGCACACTGGGATGACATGCAATATGTTGGGTATTGGGAAGAGCACTGCCGTTTGAACTTAACCGATCACGGAGTGGTTAATTTTGTAAATGAAAATGATTGCAATATTTTTTACAAAACATGGCCGCCTCAGACAGCTATCATAATGTACTTAAGGGTCGGAAACGGATGGTGAACCTAATCATCACATAGTACGCCTTTGATTTTTGTGACGAATGAGTGGCACCAGTGAACGTGTGGAAGGGTGTGGATTCGACAAAATTACCAATGTCGTGTGACGCGCGAGGTACATCGCGTAGCGAAAACTGGTACTACAAAAAACAGAGTGAATATGATTCCGCTTATCACGTATTGCTTATATCACTGGCTTGAGAAGCATGATCCGGTGTCTTGGTGCAGACTGAGGAGATATGTGCTTTCTTCATAGTACTTGACTGGCCTACATTGTTTACCATAGTAGAAAGGGATGAACAGATGTCATTCGATTGGCATCAGTCAGAAGCACTGGGTCCAGTTCACATCTCATCACCTTCAACGCTTCTCACCACTTTAGACCACCACCGCGGGAGAAGTGCATCATTGGGTAACTAATTGTAATAATTGACGATTTCTTAGTTCCATAAAATTGCTTGGTAAAACCTTAATTTATGACGAACAAGGAGATATGCCGAAGGTGCAGCTTTTTGCTGAATACTTCATTTGCAAATCTCAGCAATATGTCTTCAATATATAAAATGCTTCGTCCGTCTGTCCGTTCCTCCCTCCGCCCGTCCACCTCTCCATATGTCACAAAATTGGGCATAGCATGAGAAACAACCTTTGAAAACGGGGACAAGTTTGGGATGAGTAGAGCATAGGACAAGAAGCAAAGAGCCTACATGAACGAAGGTAGGCTCCTTCATTGGAATGTTACGCTTTTAGACCGAAAAATCTTAATTGGGCTCCAATAAGACTCAAGCGTGCGGGAAAGATGGGTTCAAGTCAGCGATGAGTTTCCGAAGATTTTGAAAGGGCCCCCCACAGTGGACAAAGCGCACCCCAAATGGCCTGTCTTTAGAACAAAAACTCGTAACGCAGCCTTAAGACTGAGAAAAAGTCGTTAGAAATGACCAATGGCCAAGCTATCTTGGACACACTCAGAATCAGCGGAGAACTGCCACAATGGGCGGAGCGTGTTATAAGTCGGATGACACTCACTGTAAAAATAGCATATTATTCCCAGAATTGTTCAGAGACCGAGAGAAACGGCAGTGGTCAGTAGTGGCTAGAGTTATGGGAGGAGAAAAGTTTCAACGGTGGGCGGAGTACACCGGTAGTAGGCGGAGCTTAGACGCGACATGAAAATCGAACTTCGAAAATGGGGACAAGTTTGAAATTAGTAAGACATGGGACTAGAAGCAAGGAGCGCAAATAAACCAAGCTAGGATCCGCCCTCGGGCCGATTCCATTGTTCGTTCGGTTCGTAAATGGTCTAAACGTGAGGAAAAGAAGGGTAAAGGTAAATTGAATTGCTCGACGTTCAGTAATGTGCCACGCGGTTGACGGTACACGACTCGACACAGAGGCTCACCAGTTTATCTCAAACTTGGGTAATTAAACTAGAACAAATGAAAAATCACAAAATCTACTGGTGAACCTAGAAAAAGGCGCAGCGCAGCGAAAGAAACTAACTATGCGCAGTGCATCGCAGCGCTAAAACTACAAGGAAGCAAAATGAAAGAAATGATACGAAGTGAAAAGGTGAGAACCACTGCAGTGCCGTGGTCCTTTTATTCTGCTCTCGAGATGAGGAATGCAGATAACAGTAAAAGCCTCGCATTATCTCCGACTTTCTCAAGAGCCTGAATAGAAACATTTAACCATCAAGCCTACTGTAATCTGTAACAGAGGGAAGATCGCTTCAGCGATAAAAGGTCAGTTATGGGTTTCTGAAAGGCAACAGTGAGGATCTGGCAGTATGGGCGGAGCGCACCCCGAATAAGCTGTCCATACAGCAGAAACACATGAGAAGTCGGTTCCAATGAAGCTTTGAGGCCAGGGAAAATGGGTGCACGCGACCAATGTCCAAGCCTTTAATACACTCAAAATGAGCTGAGACTAGCAGAAACTAGGTGGAGCGCGATGCGAGAGTTGGTAGTGGGTGAATACATAGGAAAACATTCCAGCGACCCACTCGCCCGTGGCGTTAGCACGCGCAGTAGTGTGCGCTAGCCCAACTGGTCAGAACATAAAATATGTTCATCTAATGACACTGGGCATCAGACCTTTTGTTAAAGCGGTCGAATAGTAGTATCAAGCGATGTGAAGGATTTCATCCCATTCGATTCGTAACGGTTCTTATTAGCCACCATAAGCCGTTATCACTGAGGCTGCTGTACCTAACAGTACGAATGAAGTCTCTGTACCCTATAATACCTGCGATTGCGAACATTCCACTGTAGCTGCAAGATCGTACCGGCCTTAGTGACATTTTCCTTCTTCCACTCTTCCAATCGAATCTTATCAACCATTATCAGTTTGGATCACCACTATTGATGTCCTCGTCCTACCCCGCGAAACATCTTTGAGTATGAGGGAGAATGCAGTCGGTCACAAGTCGGTAAACTTACGTGGGACTCATTTTGAACGAGATGAATATAATATATAATGGACGGGGGGCGGATTTTCGAGATGTAGTAGTAGGTTTACGTGGTTCCGTGAGCTGCGTAGTTTGCATGTGAAAAGCTTGAAAACCTCAAACGAAAACCATGAGAACTGCCTCCCACAACCACCTTAGCATCCATTTTCCCACCAACATTGCTGCTGCTCCCTTATGAACCAAGCTTTCCTTACACTATTTTGATATCTCGTTTTTTTTTTTTGTTTTTGATATCTCTCTTTGATAGCTCGTAATCCTAACGCCCTTCTCAGTATCATAGGATCATTCTCTCATCTTGAAGATAACACTCGATTTCTGCAAGTGCAAACCCAACATCTGCTTATATATTACTCCAAGAGAACAATGGAGGTAGCTTTCGAGTCCATTCTGAGCCTTCTATGCTCCTGAGATGTTATCAGAGTAGTTGGGGGACCATAGTCAGTTGTTTACAATTCACTGAGTGTGCAATAACTGTTTAGAGGTAGCTGTACTTTTTAGTTCCATTGTGAATATTTGAATTCCAGAAGGGATGTCGAAACGATTTGCATGCTCCAGTCGCAGACGGGCTGCATAAGCTGTTATCAGAGCAATTGGGGGACCATAGTCAGTTGTTTACAATTCGCGGAGTGTGCGATAACTGTTTAGAGGTAGCTGTACTTTTGATTTCCATTGTGCCACAATAACTGAACTCCTTAGATACATTTGCAGCTACTTTTCCAAACGCCGTCACAAGGAGAAAAACGGAAGCGACATACAAACCATTTTTGGGCGGTTGAAATAGAACTTGTCGCTCCACCGGGTTAACCAGTCTGCGACTGGCTGTCGACTTTGAAATCGCAGCCATCCGCACCAGAGACTGTAGTTCTGAGCGTGGGTGTGGAAGGCTGTGCTTTCCATTTAGCGCAAGCCTGGAACAGGAAGATGGACTTGCTCGGCCAGAGGCACTACCTTGTAGGCCCACAATGGAGTAGTGCGATTTTGAAGTGCTGGACAATGATAAAGGGACTCACTTTTCTGCCTAAAAACCTTCATCGATGTGTTCCTGGATTACACCGCCCATCCATCCCGTTGCGGCATGAGGCTTCTCGGAAATGTGAAGAGTTTTTGGGGTACTCACACACGACATGGATGAGAGAACTATATGCAGATTCGTGGTGCAAATGAAGTATTACTGAACTCCGGACAAAAAATCTTGCCGAAGCGCACCACAGGTGAGGAGACATCTCTCTGTGGTGACTACAATCAGGATTGCATTCCAGCAATTAACGCCGCATTTTCATGAAAGAAATGTGGACTTGAAGGTAATCCCCGAAAGAGTTCAAGCCACATACGCAAGAGTATCCGGAATCTTTGCGCATTGGAGCGACTAAATTTTGCTTCGACTTTTTACTCCAGTCCTGATGAGATGTACCAGTATCCTGCTTCCAGCTACCTGATGTAGGACGAAGACTGAGAGTAAGTGATCGGGAAAGGCGCATAAATGTAGTCAGGGAGATACGGCATTTCGAAAGAGAGCTAGGACGTGCATGTGTGGCTACCTCCACCATGATTAAGTACTGCCGCAGAATGTTGCGATTTATATCCTAAATCAATGTGAATAAAATTGTATTGTTTCAACATGTGTACGGAATACAAATAGGATGGAGATTCTCAATGTCCTTTAAAGTTGATTAAATAAAAATGACCATCCTGGCAACACCGCACCACCAAGCAAAAAAAAACAAAACAAGTGGCGTATGTTAACAGTGTATTTCAGTTTTCCAGTTTTAGAACTGAAGCTGCAGTACTGTTGCCAGCGCTACATAGGGCATGACCTACGGACACGGGTGAGAGTGTATCAAATTTTCTCACCTCGCCACACACTCTGTTATCATCCAGAGGATATTAAGAAACATCAGTGGATATTAAAAAAGAAACGAGTAAGTGTGGTTGTAGTTTGGTTTCCGGCTTATGCGTGAAATATTCACTAATCACAAGGTGTTAGTGAACGACACCAGCACTCACCGGCTGACCAAAAAAGAAACAACGGCGAGCACGAAATGATGAGGGAAGCAGAAAAGCAAGAGAATGCACCCGCCATTGATCGGGAAGAGAGTTGAAGCGAACGAGCTCTAACAAGGGAAGATCTCAGGTCGAAGTGGCCGAAGTGAAGGAAAAAGGAGCGTGCATTGAGCAGAGTTCAATGGTTGGGTGAGGTCGTTCTCACGTAGACTATTCTCTTGACTTCATCCTATACGCTGAGGTTATAGTTCGCACCTTATCTTCCTCCCAAGGCGCTGGTCCACAGGAGGACCGTGGTCGATACGGACACTTATCGTCACTTACTCTCCGCTGGCTACTCATCGCTCAAGTTTGATAAATAGCTTTTCCTCAAGTAGTCATGCGCGCAGACCGCCTCCCCCACCAAATTGCGGATGTCGAGCTGCAGCACCCGGAGGAGACCATATCCCCTCGCAAAAGGTCCAAGCAGGTGATCGATGACCTCTTGGCCGGCAAGCATGTCGAGTCGATGTCGCCGATATCGTGCCCACATCCTAATATGCCACCCATACGCTACCATTCACCCATTGCGCGAGGGCATTCGCACCGTCGTTTACCAGTGGTGTCCATTGGCTGGGGCACGCGCGTCATATGGAGGCGAAGGACATCTCCTTGGTAGGTCCTGATCGTGGGGACCTCCACTGCGTAATTCTGGATCAATTCGGGATCGAGGTGGTTGAGGGAAGCCGCGGATTCAATAAGCCCATGGTGTCGATCAAAGACTTCGTCTGGGTATATGATGTAAAGCCCACCCGGCAAGCATCGCAGACCCTGGAGCACGGCTTGATCCAAGCTCGGATCCCGCGTACCTCTGTACTTGCAAGTACTTCAGTGTACTTTTTCCGCGCAGCGCGCTTTGCCTTTATCGCACCGAATAACCATTCTGCCCAATTTACGGCATCATATTATCATTCGTGTTGCGCCGCAACCAAATGACTCATGCACGCGCAGCGTTTGAAGGTTGCCCCGAGGCCGTCGTATTTACCTAGCATATTTCAGAGTGCCCTTTTCAGGACTTCAAACAATATGAAACCGTTTTAGCTTGATCACGGGTCAGCGTGTCGACGGCGGTGAGGTTTTCAGAGCCTCCGGCGTCGCTGGAAGTCGTCTGAAGCTCGCCCACCTCTTCTACGTTTCCTGATGCACCCAGAGGAAGGCATTTTGCCATTGTCGGTCTTCAAGATCCTCGACACCGACAATCTTTGGCTCGCCGACAGGTTGCGTGGATTTGACATTTATACAGTAGATTCTGATGCCTCTAAGTGTAGAAGACGTGCGATGTTCATGGGAAGATCAATATTAGCTTCTTACAGTTCTTCGAATGATGAACATTCCAGAGCGCGGCGTCAACGAGGCAGAGAGAAGAACTTGGGAATTTCGTCATTATGGACGACAGCGACTTCGCCGACCTACCTGCCTCAGGCTCGGCGCCTTCCCTTCGTCGACTCGATTCTGTATTGTATGATACTGGATATTCTGTGGCCTATCAGGCAGCATGTTTGACCCGACAAATGACTGTGTACTACTGTGTATTTGTACTGTATATGGCACAAAACAGACAGTCGCTAGTATGCGCTTGAGCACACATCTGACTGGTAGCAGCGAGGACGAACAACTAGGCAATATGGGCGAGTTTTTGTTTTTTCGTTTTGCATGGCTTTTATGTATTAGTTTTTCTTCTTTTTTATTTCATTTTTGCGTTTGAGTTTTGGGTCCTTGGGGTTGCATGAGGACCAGGGAGCATTCTTTAATAACCGTCTTTTTCCCGGGGCCACTGGGTAGTGGCTGGCGCCGTCGTTGGTTGTGTAGTCCCGGGTATCTCTCGTCTCCCAACAGTCTCCATTTTCTCTCTCCTTGTAACCCCGGCATTAGATGTCGATTGCGATGTTTGTTATGCCTTACGAGGTTTTTAAGTGGAACCTTTATTCGTGGCCCAACGTTTAGACCGCTTCGTCTTCTTCAGAGGCCTAAACATGGCTTGAAGCTTTCGATTTGTCAAGTACCCGAACAAGCGCCTCCTCCCCTCTAGCGTTTCCGACATCACTAACATCATTTCGGGAAAGCTCCAGAACAACTCAGTAACATAACAACAAACTCATCGATGGTTCCACCGCTTGTGGGGAGCGTGTGCTCACAGCCACAGTAAGTGATGCTAGTATGGATGAATGAGTCCTACTTGAGTCTCAAGCCACATGACATGATATTGCCATACATGTCACCCATACTATAGCTCGCATTTAGATACGAATGGCAAAAGATCATTTGTAATAGACAAACACTCATTGCGGTTATTCATCCGTGGATTTCTTGCGAAGATTCAGAATGATTCCAAAAATTCCCTTGATGGAATTTCCGTCTCGAACGCTAAGATCGTACACTTAACATCTAAGTCGTTCCCACTGTGCTCCTCAATCTTATCGTTTCCACTGTGCTCACGGTCGAAACGTTGGGCCACGAAGAAAGGTTCCACTAAAAACCTCGTGTGGCATAACAAACATAGCAATCTCTCGTCTCCTTTTTTTCTTTGCATCTACTCTTCTCGCCAGGTTCCCTACGTGTCTCTCTTTCCCTTCTTTCACTTTTTCTATTTTAATGTTTTTCTAGTTATCCATTAGTTCCCTTACTTCTCTTTTCTTCCAGATAGTCTCGCTGTGACTATACGGTCTGCTTATGGCACTTATCGCGAGGCTCATCTCGGGCTTCGCGCTGCTAGCGAGCGAAAACATCGTTTTCTGCGCTATAACTTCTACGCGATTGTTTTGTTTTCTCCGCGTAGCATGGAAAAAACATGCGTACTCCTCGATACGCGGGTTTTGCTTGCATTTTCAAACGCCGGACATGCAGCGATTCTTTTCTGCGCTTCTGCTGGTATTCTACTATATTCAGCTATATTCTTCTCGTTTTTTCTTTTTTTCTTCGGAAAAATGGTTTTCCTCTCCTCCCCGGATTTCCCCTACGCCCGAGTTGGCCACTCAGGCGGCAGCAAGAAGGACCCGTCCACGTGGATTGCGATATTGGTGATATTTGGATATAATGGTTAAAGTTAACGCGAGCACCGACATGAGGATCCAGCCCTTTACTTGTGAGGATATTAATCGTGAGGTTTTTGTGGCATCAAGTTGCAAAGATGCGACGTACGTCAAGGGGAGCCGTTTTCTCCCTCTAGCTCCAAGCACAGTGAATCGGCAGAGGGTGAAAATTGCGGTGAAGAAGTAGACCGGTCATCAGCGTGCCTTCTCTTCGTTTTTTATGGTACAGCTAGGGACCGTTGCTTCAGTAGGACCCGAGAATTATGTATGGGCAACAGCTAAACATCAAATCCATCTGGTGGGTGGTTCGAGGACGCAGAACGTGTGTAGGCGAGGCGGAATTCACCACACGGGGTTACGGTAGCGCTTCGTTTCCCAGGCGTTCGCGCCGAAAAGCGAATGCGCTAGCTTCTCGAAACATTCCTTCTGCTTAGCTTCATTATAACATAACGTTATTGTTGTTATTCTCTCACAGCTTTTGAGCCTTTCACATGCACATCGCTATATCGCGCTTTATCTCCGAACTCTGTCAGCGGTCGGTCCCTACACTCCTCCTTATTTATTTTTCTTGGCATCCTCTGCAGCAGCGGAGCCGGTACATAGGCCGACAACTAGCACGCTTAGCACTTATTTCCCTTCCTCTTTTGCATCGGCTGAAACATTCCTTTTTTCTCTCACGATGTCTGTTACTCGTTCTCTTTCCAGGACATCCACTCTCTCAGGGTCCGAAACCCAACTTTCTGACACCAGTCCAATCAAGACGGAGCACGGGGTAGGATCCTTGTTGCCGAACTTCGATGAGCTGGAGGATGATTCCCTTCCTTGTGGTCGAGACGCCAAGACATTAAGCAATGCGACGTCGTCTGCCATAACTCAGGTATGGAACGACACTCGGGCAACAGCGGCCTTGCTTACGCAAAAGATCAACGAGGGCAATACGGCTCTCGCAGCGCGTCCCAATGACTCCTTTGCGGCGGTGGGTCGCCGGCTCGACAACCTTCCCGTAGTGACAATGTTCCAACCAGATACCCATGGGTCACGCACACTCCTTTTTCGGGTTGTGCCAAAGATGGGGCGCCATTTTCTATCTGGCTGCGCCGTTTCGAGGATGTTATGCGAATGCGCCCGGTCCAATCGACCGAGGAGCAACGCGCCTACTTTCTTAATGGCCACTTGGACGGGGTGGTGCGCGAGAATGTAGAGGAGCTCACTGCGGACGAGCAGAAGAATTATGCCTCGGTCGTCAATTACCTTCGGTCGTTTTTTGAGAGTCATCAACAGAGGTACGTGGCTCGCCAGAAATTCTCCGCATGTCGTCAGGAGTCAAGCGTGTCCTGCACAGCTTTCGCCAACCGGGTCCTCAACTTGGTACGAGGTGCCACATCAGGACAAGATCCCCCCTCCCATCCAACGCGACCGTGTCTTGAAGAGTTCGTCGCACGCTTGCGTGCCGACGTTCGGTACTTCGTAAAACTCGAAAACCCCCTCACGTTTGGTCGAACAGCTTCTCAGTGAAGCCACCGCCGACCATCTAATGCACCCGTCGGCGCCTCCGGCCCCGGTACAGGTTATCGCGAGGTCCGGGCGACCACGCGCCGGCAGTGCTCCCTACAGGGCCTCTTCTTCTTCGGTTTCTACGGCGAGGCTCCCAACACAGCAACGAAGTTGGGGACAGTCAGAGTCCACCCGCCCCCGGGTCCCCCACGCTGTTCCAACTGCCATCCGGTCAATTTTCGTCGTTTTGTCCTTCGCCCCGGTCTCAACAGTCTCGTCGTCCATCCGGCCAAGGTTGTGCGGCATATAGATCCAGAGCGGAGGCCTCACGCCTCCCGGGCGCACATGCACTTGATCAAATCAGGAGCGCGTCCGCAGAGGCGGAGGGCTCATTCTCTACCTTACGTCAGCTCTCGGCTTCGTTGGATGACTCTCAGCGTCAGCTTCAACAGTCGAACGCCCGTATAGCCACCCTCCTCAAGCGTAATGAGGAGCTCACGAGGCCTCGGTGACTGTCAACCCTCCGGTATATCGTCTTTCTTCAACCTCCTCTCTGCCGGATGTCCGCTTGCTGTTGCTCATGGTAGCCTTGCTTCCGGTATTCATCACCCCATCGGCTTGTTAAAGGCATGGTTGTGCCCGTCGGTTAACTCGACGACATTTCGGCTTCCCACGTCCTCAGCCCAATGTTTCGACTCTATCGACACCTATGTCGCTTCGCCTCTACAGGCCTAATACAGAACTGTATTCCACGCCCGCTGTTTTTTTTTTTTGCAAAATCGCTAAACATTCGGTCACATACTCTACTCTACTAGTCTCTTTGGAGCACACTCGGAATCCCACCGCGAGGCGTCTCTCGCTGTCTTGGCAGGCGAGTGCAGGCAAATGATGTTGTATCACCGTTGTACACATGGGATCCTCACGGAGACATCTGGAGTGTGGCGCGCTGGGCACTCGCTGGTTTTCGAGTTTCCGTCGGCACCGTTCGGCTGTTGCACTTCCCACACCCTGGAGGTTTTGTTGTTATTTGTATAACACCACGGTCCATGCTCGACATTCAGATCGGGCCCCTCACGCACCTGTGGGTGATTTGTCAGCTTGTTCTTATGGGTATGGTTCATGTACTGTGGCCGATGGATCTCTTTTCTCTGGACACCCGACACTGACGAGAAGTTCGATTATATCTTTGTGGCCAAACTCTCCGGTCGAAGTACGGGCCCGGTGTGGTTTAGCGACGATCGAGAGTTAGCATTGTCATGGTCTAATACTTCGTCTGTGATTTCGGATTGCGCCAAGGAATTGGTCTTCACTGACCAAGGGTACGCGGTTATGGTGATTCGCCGCCAAACACGCCACGTACACGATGACGTAGGGTTAGTTCCTACTAATCAATTGGCGGCACAGCTCTTAGCCGTGGAGAGGGTCGCCCATGCAGAGGCCAGCACCCTCCACCGAACTTTGCTGCAACACCCCTGCTACCGTCTCAATCACCTAGCCGGCGCCCTGCTCGGCGCCATACCGGCACAACCCTTTCTCATCATGCGCTCCCTACTGCGCAGACGGGATATTTCAGCCACATATTTAGGGAACGGGTACGTGCAAACACACTGCTGCCTTGCATTGTCTTCCACACGCTTGATCGCATTAACGCGACCTGTTACACGCTCCCGAGGATCCAGGTGCGTCTTCCCAGCGAAGTGGAATTACGGGCTTTTCTAGACCCAATCACAGGTATTATTCAACGGCACGCTAACCCAGTGGACTGCTCTTCGGTTTCCCCGGTGGTGCTTCACACCCCAGAGAGTTTTCACAGCTTTTTGCCGATTGACGGGGTATGGACCACGCTCTCTTCCGGCACAATCCATCCGTTACCCCCCCCCCCCCCTCTCGACGCGGCTTTTTAGACACTGGACCCCCTCTTACTACATTCTATAACTTAGATCTCACTAATTTCAGCGAGGTCGCCGACAATCATCAATTACAAGAACTATGGGTTGCTCGGGACCACAGTCGACTGGTGAAACACTTCGAGAGCGTAGCTTCTCAGTCGGCGGATTCCGATTATACAGAAGCCGCGGTTAGTTCACCTTTTTCGAGTTTCTTGCTTTTCCTTGGAATTTCTCGGTTAATGATTATTGGATTTCTTTTTCTACCCTTCTGTTTACTTTTCACTTTCTTCTTTTTTTCTTTAGAGGCAGCCCTAGGGAAGATTCGGACGAAAAGTAAAAGTAGTAGTGAATATGGAAGCCGAGATGCCTAGTAACAGAATAGTGGAGAAAAAACGGATGGAAATGGCCAAAAACCCGAGAAATAGGACCCCTTCCCACCGTTATTTCTAGGCGCGGACGACCTTTCCGTCAAGAGGCGGGTAGTCCGCATAGGTTTTCCATTGGCATTACTAGGACGTTAACATGAAGGAGTGCTCGGAAATGCGACAGCATCTATTTTCATGTGGTGGGCTTCAAGTTAAAAGTGAGAAAGCGCGCTGCGATACTTTCAATCCTGCCGATCTCCTTGACCAACCTCGCCGTGACCAACCATTAATCACGTCGTCTGGAGGCGGGCTGCCCTGAACCAAGGCGGCTTGCCCTATGAGGCCGCCTTCGCAACTGCTCAAGGGGCGCCTTCCGCGGGGGATTTCGCCATGCATAGGCTTTTCAGACCCGTAGTTTTTCACTGAATGACTCCTTTTGGGATTTCTTATCACCCACATTACCCCTAACAGTGTCTTTAAATTATACCTGAAGTGGTGTGCCCCCAATTGGTACAGTACCATTTATGGAACGGAGTCGGAACCGTTAGCTACCAACACGCCTCGGAGGCCCATGATGCCCTTGCTGACGGTCGATGGACGTCAGCCCTTGACCTCAACGTATCTCGGATCCAAATCGACACATCGTCGTCCTGGCCGCCTCGGGCATCTCTCGTCCCTACGGCGGTTATGTCCGTGGACAGCCCGTTGCCGTTTTTCGTCACCCAAATCTCAGTTCGGGCTAATGGGGTGCACATGCTTGCGCTCGTAGACACGGGCGCCGGGATCACCATAGCTAGTCAGTCCATTCTTCCACATCTTGGGCAACGACCGTCCGTCTCAAGCACACTCTCCACCACCCCCGGACGACCTAGCGGTAACCCTGAGGGCCGGCGATTGCAGCTCCGTCCAGATCAGGCGCGAGCAGTACGTATGGGTATGGAGAATTATCCCGTCAAGGCCATACAGGCGGCGTACGGTACCGGCAAGACTGTGGTTGGCGCGATGATCGCGGCGCGGCTGGCGCAGCCTGGCCAGCTCGTGAACAACGAATGTGGCAGATGCCCAGTTTACCGACACTCTCTTGGAGTTGGACGAGTTTGACCACCTGCTCATCCTCTGGTTCGTGGCCGACACCTCGCTGGAGGAGGACGCCCCAACGATGCCCGTGGATCCCCACTCAGTCCTACAGAGTCTATTGGCCAAATATTCCGACTCACTCATGCCTCAGGAGGCTCGGCGTCTCCGCCGTTACCAGCGGGTCCGCCGTCTCATAGAGACATTCTTGTTCCATCCGCAGCGGACGGTCCACCTGACGACGAACGCGAGGAATACCGAGTCGCGGAAATGTTCAACCCGGAAGCGACCGAACGCGCAGTGGCCATCTTACTCCGGCTAGAGTTCCCGGCCATCATCTGCATGGCTTCGTTAGTGAATACCACTAAACCAGGAGGACTTTTCCACGAAGCTTTCGCTTGCTGTCGTGCCATCATCGTGGACGAGGCGTCACAAATTCCGGAACCCGTCTTCGTTTCACTCCTGACGCGGATTCCGCTTAGTCGGCATATCTACATCGGAGACGTTCATCAGCTCCAGCCTCATCTCCGGTGCCCGCGGAATTCATTGGCCGCGCAACTCGGCGGACGAGGAGTCATGAGTCTTTTGATGAGGAAAGACGTATCACTGCTCCGCTGGTGCCCACATTCCGCGCTCACCCTGCTCTAAACGAGTTGCCCAACACGCTCGTGTATGACGGGGCCCTGATCAGCAGAACGCCAGCGCACAGGCTCAGTGGTCTGATTCTCTCTTTGCCGAACCCGGACGTCCCGTTTTTCCTGGTCAACGGGCGTGGGATCTCGTACACCGCGTCGTCCACGTCGTACTACAACGAAGCAGAGGAAAATTGCTGCCGCGACCTACCCAGGGCCCTCCTGCCCCGGGATATTCCCGCTTCCTCCATCGGGGTCATCTCCTTCTACAAGGAACAGCAGCTGCGGCTTGAGGAGCACGCGGATCGATTGGGGATTCCCGTCCATACTGTCGACTCAGTCCAGGTCGCGAAATGGACGTTGTGATCGTCCTGACCACGCACACAGATATCACCACCGCCACTGGGGATTTCCTCAATGACATCCAACGCATGAACGCGGTGCTGACATGTATAAGCATGGGCAGTTTGTTCTAGGATGGCTGCGTGCTCTTAGGACGCTTCCCAACTGGATCGATTGGACCGGAGACAACGATGCGATCGTCGAGACGTCCCTGCTTCCCGACATCTTCGCGTAAACGAAGGTTAGAACACTTCGTTATTTTTTCCCTTTTTTTCCTTCTTTACATTCCTTTGGAATCTATAATAGTTTCCCTTCATAACAATGCATGTTATATATTCTTTCTTTTCTCTTTTCTACCATCTCATATTTTCCTCATTTACACCCATTATTTCATTTTCTGTTTACCAAATTACATACACACCCAGTTTATATTACCTTTCATTCCTTTTTTCTTTTTTTTCTCATCTTGGTATTTTGGATAGATTGCATCGTCCGATGGCGGACGTTCTGGATGAAAGGGGGAGGTGTATAAGACGTGGGATGTTTATGGGAAGATCAATATTAGCTTGTTACAGTTCTTCGATAATGTTGAACATTTCAGAGCGCGGCGTCAACGAGGGGGAGAGAAGAGCTCGCGGATTTCGTCATTATGGACGACAGCGACATCGTCGACCTGCCAGCCTCGGGCTCGGCGCCTTCCCTTCGTCGACTAGATTCTGTATTGTGTGATACTGGAGATTCTGTGGCCCATCAGGCAGCATGTTTGAACCGATATATGACTATGTTCTACCGTGTATTTGTACTGTATATGGCACAGAACAGACAGCTGCTAGTGTGCGCTTGAGCACACATCTGACCTAAGCAACATTTAGCTAAAATATGTGACGCGGCGTGCTCGGTTCTAGCGGCCGTAGACGCTGCCGATGATGACCGTCGTTCGCATTGGGTAACTGCCACGGTGGCCACTCCGCAGTGGTTCCGTCTGCGTGTACAATTTCAGCTTACCGATATGACCCACGGGACGGGGTGGGGTACAGGCCGCTGTGCCGCATGTGCCTCACGGGTGCCAGTCTTTGAGGTCATACAAGTCAAGGCTCTCCCCCAGCAAAAAACTTTGGATGCTGTGGTACAGGCCTTCACCCATAACCACCACTCTCTGTGCAGGACCTTTGGCCCATGTTCGCTGACCTCTATGCTTTCTTCGTCGGCTACGAGGTTACGGACATTATTCACGGCAAGAAACCCCTGGGCACAAGCGATGAGCCCTACCTCCGGAACATGCCTCCACCGGCGGACGCACACGGCAGCTTCACGGTCAACGACCGTTCGGTCATTGTGACCGCAGATCAGCACGACGCTGTGCACATCGGTGCCGCTAACATGCCGCTCGTGGCGATCCAAGCCGCCTTTGGCACAGGTAAGACCCTGGTTGGGGAAAACAGGTCTCGGAGATGTCTGAAGAAGCCAACGAAGAATACGAGATTTTGGAGCGCTTTATCTCCCCTACTCTAAAGCGCATGGTCCGCATAATGTTCGCAGTCCACCGCCTGTCAGTCCCTTGCATGCCAACCACGTCTCTATTAAATTCTACAGCGGGTAGGACTGGCATATTCACCCCGCACTTTCCTCACAGTCATCGGGGATGAAGCCTCCCAAATACCGGAGCCAGCACTTCTTGCCGTCGTGGGCCGGCTTCGTGACGCCCGGCATGTGTACATTGGCGACGTTCACCAGCTCGTCCCCCATGCGAAGTGCCCCCGGGAATCGAATCCCGTCCTGCATGGTGCTCGCAGCGTAATGAGCATCCTGCTCCAGGCGCCCGCCGTACCGGTGGCTTCCTTGGTCACCACCTTCCGCGCCCACCCGGAGCTGGTGGAACTCCCCAACCGCGTCGCGTACAAAAGAGCACTAGTCAGCGCCTCTCCCGCAGCTGCTCGGCAGGTGCTCATCTCCAAAATAAGGTTTCCTACGCCGTACGTACCCTTCGCCTTCATCGACCGCTTGGGCAAGTCCGCACGCGCGGCTAACAAATAATATTATAACGAGATCGAGGCCAACACCTGCAGGATGGTTATTCGCAAGCTCTTCCGCAAGGACATCCTGCGGCGGCTATCTGCGTAATCACTTTTTACCGGGAACAGTATCGTCGCCTGCAGGAGCCGCTGGCAGCACTCGCCATAGAGCTGACAATGGTCGACTCCGTTCAAGAACGCGATAAGGGAGTTGTCCTCTTATTGACTACAAGAACACACTTTTCTCCAGATACGGCCGACTTCTTGACGACTACCACCGCCTGAACGTCGCCATCTCCCGCTGCCGCCAGGAGCAGTTTATCTTCGGCCACGCTGACTCGCTAAGGAAGGTCCCCTCCTGGAAGTGCGTCATGGAGTGTGCCGACTCGCTGAACGCCGTCGTGCCCCAGGACATGCTCACGAGGTTCTTCGGCCTCATCTAGACAAACACGGTGAGCCAGTTCCTTTTCCCTATCTTTCCCCTTATTATATATACTATATATATATCGTTTTTTAGTCCGGGACGGAGTTGGGGTGAAAGGGGAGGTTAAGGGATGCGCCGCGTCAGTAGCGAACGGGTGTTTCTCCCTGGGATGTTTCCTATGACTCATCTGAACATTGCAGGGTATGGCGTAAGGAGGATGCGAGGCTTGAGGGAGACAGCTGCCTGTACGGTCCGAGGACGCTCGAAACCGTCCTTCTCGATCCCTGGGCGACGATCGACAGCAATCAACCCAGAAGATCTCTTTATGATATCTTAGGCCGCTCTCATACTTTGCGCACCGACGCCGTCACCGGCGGCGACGGCGTCTATTTGACGCCTTCACGTGCGTCGATTTGACGTCAAACTCACGCAACCATTTGCTCGCCACCGACGACGGCGTCCATAGATAATGCGCAGCGTTTGCAAAATTCTTGACCCAATCACACTACAGTATGGTGATTGTGGCCGCTTCGAATCTTGGTGTGCCAATATGGTGATCGTGACCACTTCGAGTATTGGCACAGCGCCAAGATTCAAAGCGGCCACAATCACCATACTGTAGTGTGATTGGGTCAAGAATTTTGCATACGCTGCGCATTATCTATGGACGCCGTCGGCGGCGGCGGGTAAATGGTTGCGTGTTGCGTGAGTTTGACCGTCCCGGCGTGAGTTTGCGTGACGTCGAATTAACGCCGCCGGTGACGGCGTCGGTGCGCAAAGTATGAACGGCCTTACCATGTATTCTCGTCAGTGATTCGGTTATGCGCTTTACCTTTATGCCTTTTCTCGCAGTTCTCTTTGGCGACACCTTTAGCTCTTTTATGTACAATTTTATGTTTTAAGGATAAAGTTAGTAAACTCAATGTCTAAAGGCAGAAGCACATGAAAGCACCTTTCGCTTGGCGTGCACGCTTACTCTACTAATCACAAGTCTATAGCATGCACTAAATGCGCTGCCATAGAAGAGCATAGTAAGTTATTTCGGAGCACCAATCGCTGCCTCAACTGTGGAACAGTGAAGCACTTCCGCACCAGTGGTCACAGAGAGGGGTTGCAGAAATTGTAATGGGAAAAAACATCGCCGCACCCTATGTCCTTGGAAGGCTCAAAAAACTCGCTCGTTTGCTTGCCAACAACCAATACCGCCCAAAAGAAGCTCTTCTCCTATAAATCAAAGATACTTCTAGACCAAAACAAGAAAGTGGCTAGAAATGTGGAAGAGCAGCGGGTCAAGGGGCCTAGTCTAGCAAATGTGCATATATCAGAAAATGGTTCCTGCGAAGATCCCGCAATACTGGAACAACCGGCGGGTCCCTCTACTGGTGCATACAGTCCTTGCCTCTTCGCATGACGGTGACGTAACAAGAGAACAACGGAACAACCCGAAGCATCACAGCAGTGTCTTCCTATACTGACTACTGGGGTAGCGCAAGTAAGAGACACCGCACAGGATGAATGGAAGGATGTGGAAATTTTAATGGACACAGGGGCAGACGCGAAGCATGAAGTGCACTTACATACGCCCCCAGTCATTTCAGCGGCTAATAAAACGGCACGCCTCATCCCTGCTGATGTGGCCTTTACAGAATATGTCATTTCTGGTTACATGCAGAAGCTTATCTCTCTCCATTCGACCCTGGGTACCATACACATAGAAGCTCAATGCGCAGCACATTCACGTATTTTGAGCAACTCATCGCGAATTTAAAGATTCCCCAATGGACGTATTGATAACCTCGGGTACTTTCTCAATCCACGGTAATCTGCAACATATCACGGAACGGACACGGAGCGGCACCGAGGAAATCCGTGGAAATCATGAAGAAAGCGATATTCATCATGGAAATCGTAAACTTCATTTTGTAAACTTCATGGAAGGAGTTGACGAACTCGGGAACCCGGAAGACGCCGAATAAAAATTCCTTGAGGAACCTGTCGAAGCAAATGTTGGAAGATGAGATTCCTGAAAAAAAGTTCGTTGAAGCACCTGTTGGAGAAGCGGATGATGACGGAAACATGGAAGCGGAAAATGAGGAGTCGACGAAGATATATTGATGAGGGACAATAATCACGCAGAGGCTACCGATGACCTTCCCGAGAGAGAATACGAAGGGCAAATGGTGATTGGAATTGAGGAGGGGATCAGAAGCGCCATGAGCACTTCGTAGCTTTGAGGAATTTCTGCGCGACTTGGACAAGGATTATATCTACCTTCCTTGAAAGTTTTCATGGGCAAATCAGAGCCCATGAGCGCTATATGAGATGCGCCTTCTGTCATGCCACAGGTCCCATTATCCGGACTATCGCACGGCTGTGCGGAACGTGTAAGTCAGCGAGACAGCCCATAGAGTCCACCAATAGATGCAAGCGGTGTCTCGAACTCATCTGTTCGAAAGGGACTCTCTGCAAAGAATATCCTACAGTCTGCCTCTACTGTCGTGATCTTGGCCATCATAGTGCATTGTGCGACTGTCCAGATTATTGCGCTCAACTCCGTGCTCTTCTGGGCATCCGAAGGTCGAAGAAGGAGTATAGCCCAATTGGAGGAATTTTGGTGAAGACTAGCCCCTTTTGGGATTCGCGCTTGGAATCACTTTGCATATCGACCAGCTCCCGACCCTTTTCTTCCATTTTTTCGGGCTGGGAGTATCGCGACTCCTACGCGAGTTTGCAGTATCGTGGGGCAGGATGGAATGCCCCATCAGATAATAAAGTAGCTTAGCTTGGCTTTATCGCTAGAACGTATCTTCCACTAGCATAAACAGTATATATAATACCGTAAGAAAACGTGACATTTCAGAAATCGCTCGGCGCCGGCTCAGTCATTCCTGAAGCACCACATAGAAGTTGCGCACGATTCCCCCTATTATGCGCACTCCTGAGCTATGCGCCACACTCTAATTCACTGCTGAAGCTCTCTGACTCCTTCACTTTTTTTCTGCTCGATCAACTCATTCCCTAATAACTCCCATTTTGTGCCTTGACATTGAAGATTGAGAATTACACTTATCGAAGATTATTTTTATCTTTGATTAGCGGGTTAATTTTTTTATTGGATGTATGCCACTGTTTAATTACCCGTTGAGGTGATGCGCCAATAAATTGTGGTCTTTTGGACGTGTGGTTTATTGGCGGTATCGATGCTTGCCTATGAACCTATTATAATCTCGTGGCAGAACCATCTTTATACATGAAAAACAAAGGTGTCACAAAACTATTGCTCTGTTGCCCCAAAAACTGATTTAGCTAGAAATACTATGGAAGACACTCTCAAGCTTTTCTTGTCAACTATTCGTGCTGATATTCAACCAATCGCCGACTCATCGGTCATACCTACTCAAAAGAGCTCTGAAACGGCAATACGAGTTTCTTTGTGTTCCAGCCCTGGAAAGTGTAAAGTTCCCTGAGGAGTGCAGTGAACCTTGCTAGAAGGAGGAGACTAGACGACGCGTGCAAAGGTTGCGGGCGCCAGACGACAAGCGAAAGGTGATTATAATAGAATTTCGTTACCCATTTATGAAATAGAACTGGATCACGGTGAGACATTGCGGAGGAACCACTGCGATACTGCAGGACATCAGCGGATTCGACCTCATTCGGTGGTTCTATCCAACAAAAGTTCAAATTCAAAGGCGTATTCCTTACCTTGGGTTACCTTGAGGGTTACCTAGATTACCTTGAGTGGGTTAAAGCGCTGCATTATGAAATAACAGGTGTCAAGGAATACGGTGATAAAGAAAAATCCGCACGAATTCTCCGAAAATGGCAAAACCAGGGCGTCCTGACATTTGGCATTGGACGAGATAACCGCGCGAGAACGAGCCTTTAAATTTTCGCTGGATGGTATCATTAAGAGCCCTTGGATATTACCTGTTTCTTTATGTTAACGTCCCTTTATCATTGGCATCTCTTCCTTATCATATATTATCACACAAATTCATTTGCCACGTTACGTTGTTGCTGCGGTTGCCAGCGGCTCTGCACGCTCCAGGAACTGAAACCAACGTCTCGGTAAATGTAGACTTACTGGCTGTAAGCCGAACTATTTGACCGCGGTGGGAGCTGTAATACATCAATAATTCTGGAATGTGCCTTTAAATGTAGCCGAGGACATGGGTGATTGATAAGAGACTTGGAAGAAGCAGGACTGCATAAGAATGAGAGGTTAGCTTCGAGTCTTGTTCAAGACGTCTGTAACTGTTTCGAGGTGAAGTATAAGAAGCATTTTTAGCCAAATATGCTGATGATCACTGCGTGATGTAAGGTCGTAGGATAGTTTTTGCGACATTCACCCCACGGGTGGGCGAGACTCAGAGAGATATGACCCAGTGCAAACTGACAGTCACTTTGGATTATTTCAACCTCTGTACTTGTGAGGTTGAAGATCGAATATCCGAAGAAGATTTCTTGAGAACTTCGATTGTTTCTTCTTCACAAGTGTCGCCTGGACCAACGCAAACGACGTTGTCAGAGAAGTCGCAGCTGCTTTTCATTATATATTTTACTAAATTTTATCTCTCACTTAATATATATCATTTTATCTTATTTTCCACTTATTTTGAAAAAAAACCCACATTCAAAAATTCAATTTGCAAATATTGAAAGTTCTATTCGATATATCAATATAAATACATAAATACCAAATTGCTTTTGAAAAACTGAAGCCTAATTTATGGTGTAAAGACACTTTTAAAACATTAAAAAAAGGATGTATTCCACTACATCCTAATACATATAAGGCGGCTGGTGGGTTACGCAAAGACATACCGAGCGCTGATGCAAGCAAATCGTTTAGTAAAATGAGTTTGTGATGTCTTGAGAGAGATTCTGATGAACCATTCTCAAAGTGCTCCCTTTTTTAGATCTCTGCGTTTATCACAGTGTGCACGAATGAGGTGCGAAGGTACGGAGCGGAAGGATGAGCATCCACTGATCGGGAGTTAGGCAGTAGCTATTAATATCCACCTAATTCGAGGTCGTGTAGGCTTGGTGACGCATATTAAATTATCTAATGGCAGAAAGTCGCTATTTCAACCCTCAAATCGTAATTTTGTTTACGTTGGTTGTGATCGGAAGAGTGTGGAGTGGGCAGTACTTAATCTCACACACACGTCGTCTCCGATATAGCGTGGGCTTGAGCTATAAATCACGCGCTGGATAAGTTTGCGTGTGGCCACAGTTCACTTATTCATTCCGTAAAGCATTCAACAAATTCATTCTGATGGTGTCGTTGCCGCATCTCGTGATCCATGATTCACCAGAAGATCCTTCAACAGATTCTGAGGTGAGAGCTCCTTCAAAAATATTTTCGAATCTCCTCTATGCGTGGGGTACACGCAATACTTGTCAAGGAACTCCTACCACAACGAGTAACTTTTTCCGAATCCGCCTGTTAAGCGTAGATACAGTACTTCTAACCAAGACTTTATCAAATGAACTTGTGCAACGGAAAGTTTGTCACTCACAAACTATGCACTGGCGAACAGTGTGAAAGTTCATCTGCACTATATGTCATATTAAACTTATGTCTTAGTCGTGATCTGAGCCGCTTGGTCAGGTACTTGGTGTTGGAACCTTAGACGTTGCTGAACCCCTTCTTGATCTTCCGGTGCATCCGCCATGAATGATACTAGGTGGTTTGCATCGTTAATCACTGAAATCCCTTCTTGATAGGATAACAGTTTGACAAAGTTCCACCTCGAGCATTATAAAGATGTTGAATTCAAAATGCTGAATGATTAGAGGCTAGACTACTTCTCTAGAGATCACCTTCTTTACTTCATTTTTCCTATTTCCTATATTCCTTTTATTGAAATATAGATGGGTGACTAAGACGTAGTCGAGTGATCAATTACCTCATGACTTGGTATCGATAAGTCGTAGTGCATCAGTGTACACGGGAGCGTCAAATGCCTAGTGTTCGTTGCTCAAGCGTCATCAATTCTAAACCGTCTTAGAGATGAGAACGACCACAGACCATCCACGATCGTGAATCCGCTACGTGCGTCCTCCTCATGATCTTGTATTTTCTGAATTTTCGCTCGGCGATAGCTCGGAAGCCTTTCCAATGTTTCCCAAAAAATGCTCAAGCTAATAGCACGAATGCTCAGAAGGGCCATAATCTTGTAGTTGTCATCCAAACAGAGAAGAACTACTAATCTTACATGGCAGGCGATCCCGG
Organism: Trichostrongylus colubriformis; assembly: GCA_963978905.1. NCBI lineage: Eukaryota > Metazoa > Nematoda > Chromadorea > Rhabditida > Trichostrongylidae > Trichostrongylus > Trichostrongylus colubriformis. The sequence goes on along the minus strand of OZ022258.1, from coordinate 36,737,398 downwards.
TTAGTGCATAAAAGGATGAACATCAGATGCTACATATTTCATGATCATCTACTAAGTGTATCAATATCTTCTGATCTCATCAGAGGAGCTTTTGGGCTAGTGCACTGTGGTGCTTCAGTGCAATGAGGAGTTCGTTTGTCTGATATTTTGAAAATTCAGTCAGGGATGCATACAGCGAAGCTCAACGTCTACACGAACACAACAGATGTTACATGTCTTGGCGTCAGTCAAGCTCTCCACATAACTTTTGCTATAGTTCGGAAGGGGCTCGGGACGCTTTATTTAGGATTCTACATTCAACTGTACTTATGCTAAAGATGGGCACTTTTTGGGAGTGTTTGAGCATTCAAATAAATCACTGTAGAGCGCGGCATTGAGCATGACGTATGGAACAGGTTTCATCGAAAGTGACGCTTATGCAAAGTCCACTGCTCACGATGGTGTCATTTTCTAAAACAGTTTCGAGATCGGAAGACGTGAAAAGGCATATGTGCCTTGCCTGAAGCGAAGTTCTTGTGCTTTCACATCACTTCAGCTATGTACGGCGTGTTCTTTGCTGCAGGAAGCACCGTGAGTAGCGCTCGACATATCAACGATCCAACCGAATTGCTTCCGTCCACATCAAGAAAGCGGAAATGACGAATGGGTGTTTAGTTGGTTACTCTTGCTTTTGAGGTAATTTAATTCTTTGCATGGGTGACTGAAACAATAGAAACAGCCATCACTTGGCTAGAAGCTGGAGTTGACGGATAGCAGAGAAAACCTGGGAATCCTATGACCCCTATTGCACCGCGCACTCCTTGCGCACCAGGCTTCTTTCTAGAGACAGAGAACTTTAGAAGAAGCATGAATTTCTTTGGGTACATGGGCGGTAACTATTTATTTTATTTATTTATTTATTTATTTATTTACTTTGCGTCCGCAGACGCGCTGCCATAACATATCTCGCGGATGGGAGTTAATCTGGATATCGTTCAAAAAAAACAATAGTCCGAGTAATTAGCAATCCAAAGTCAAGCTTGGAAAACACAGGCTATAACAGAACAAAAACAATGAAATAAAATAAATCTCTGAGAACATGGTAACGGAAGAGAGTGACGAGAAGATACGATGAGATCAGGCTCTGTCCAGATTTGTGGAGAAGATCCTAGCAACTGGAGTGGTAGCGCAGCAGCTCATCCGGTTACCAAAACGGCCGGGTGACGTCATGACCGCTCCAACCCGCATATGTAGAAGCCAGAACACAGTACTCCCCTGCACCAGTCGGTTATGGTGCCCGGTCGCCACAAGTGGGGTCATAGGGGCTTACCGCAACTTCGAGACACGGGTATACCGACCTCCCTCGTGGAAACGGTAAGCTAGGAGAGTACAATGCCTTAACTACACACATGCGCCCGGAGCGATCATCCAGTTTCTCAACCGTTGGCCCTAGACAAGGAGAGAACCCTCCGAGCTACAGGGTATCTGCCTTCCACAAGCTGACAAGAGTCCGAACAAGGTCAAACTGAACAAACTGATCAGTAACAGATTCAGCGCCAGGCGAGATAGGAGAAATAAAATAAAGCGAATGAGGCACAACTTAAGGAAGCAATCCATTGAAAGGCGATGCAAGAGAATAAGAAGGTATGTGCCAGCTCAGCATCAAGCTATATCGGGGATGCCCAGTAACTCTAGAAGATTCATCCGTTTGATTGCCCTTTTGAACTGGTTGGAGTTTGTAAGTTCCAGGAGAGTAGAAGGCATAGCTTCCAGCCATTTCGCCGTCCTTACAGAGAAGCTGTTCAACCAAAGCTCACGACGATATTTGCCCATCCTGTGATTGAGAATACGAAACGTTCCTCTTCTGCCGGATGTGGGCAGAAATGTCCAGTAGGTCGATGGCTTAATGCGAAGTTCACCTTTCAGAAGCTTGAAAGCAAAAACTAGATCCGATTGAATGCGCCTATAATAGAGACTTTTCAAATTCAATTTTTTCAGCCGTTCTTGATACCCTGGCAAGGCTTGTGGATAGTTATCAGATGGAAAAACTCGGTAAAATAGAATCCTAGTGAACGTCTTCTGAACTCTTTCGATTTTTTGCATATCACCGACAAGAGAAGGGCTCCATACAGAGCTACAGTACTCTATCACTGGTAGGACGTACATTTTATACAGCTTAACCCACACATTAGCCTCGGAACTATGTATGTTTCTGAATAACATGTGGACTAGCCTGAGCCCCTTTTTGGAAACCACGTCTATATGATCGCTCCACTTCAAACTCCTTGACAGGTTCACGCCGAGGTCTTTGGTAGTGTCGCATTTACTTATTGGAGTTCCATCAGGGAAGCAGACGTCCAACTGAGGTGACCCTAATGTGAGAAGATGGGTTTTATTCGGATTAATTTTGAGTCCCCATTGAGTACACCAATTGACCATCTTTTCAACGGCTTGGTTCAGAAGGTTCTGAGCGCTTTCTTTACTATTTTCGTCATAAGCAACAGAAATTTTTATGTCGTCAGCAAAGGCTGCGACCTGCAGATTGGTATCAGTTCTGATGTAGCCTACGAGGTCGTACGTATAGATAAGGAAAAGCAGTGGTGAAAGGCTACCTCCCTGAGGAACTCCAGACGTGCAATTTCTCGAGGTGGACACATAATTGGAGTAGCGGACTCTCATTTTCCACTCTGCCAAGTAGGACTGGAACCATCTAAGCGCACACCCTCTGACACCGATGCTTTCAAGCTTCACTAGAAGACTGGACCTGCAAACCGTGTCGAAAGCTTTCGTTAGATCGAAGTAGACGATGGCCACCCTGCGACCCGAATTTATTGCTTCAATCCAGTAGTGCGTGCAATCAATCAGTTGCGAGCACGTGGAAGCGCCAGGTAAGAATCCATGTTGCTCTAGAGGAATACACTTCAATTCAGTGACCCATTCCAATAGAAAGCCGTTGACTATTTTTTCCAATACTTTCAGTGGTGTAGATAAGATACTTATCGGTCGGTAGTTTGAGACAAGATTGGAGTCATTTGACTTGGGAATGGGAGTTACGATTGCATGCTTCCAAATCGAGGGGACCTGTTCCGAAAGGAAGGATATATTGTAGATGTGCGCCAGGGGTATTGCAAGCTGTTTAGCGAACACCTTGAAAAAAAACTGAGGCACACCGTCAGCAGTTAGAGAGAAAGAGGGCTTCAGAGCTTTGAGATGTTTGTACACCATTTGTGGGGTAATAATTGGAAATTCAAAGCATTTATCCGTGATACAAGGTGCGGTGCGTAACCTGTCAGAAGCCGGAGTGAAAACGCTTTCAAAGTAGTCAGCAAGAGCCTCGGCTTTATCGTGATCCGTGGTGTATTTCTCACCTTTTATTCCACGAAGATTGTCACTTACTATCTTCTGTTTGAGAAATCTACTTGCGTAAGCAGCCAAATGCTTGATGTTTCCTTTCTCAGCTAACTTCTTAATCTTATAGTTGAGAAAACGTTTTAAATGTCTGTCGAGTTCTTTGCTCAACCCCAGGAAGGGGGCTGGTTTACAAGTATGCGGGCTTTCATAAAAAAGTCTAACTCGTTGCTCAATTAGGTTCAGAATATGCTTTGGATAGCTTCCTACTTGCATTCCGATATACTTGAGGGGAACAAACTGCTCGATGAGGTTATGAAGAATACAAGCGAATCGAGCGTAAATATCATCAACGTTATTGTAGCCAGTAAAAGTCGCCAACCAGTTTATATTGCTGAGATGGTACGCTATTGCCTCTTCATCTAAATGATAGAAGTCCCTTGCCACCGTTCTTTCCTCATCACTGCGGACGCCAATCAATTCAAAAGATACAATATTATGGTCAGAAGTTGCTAACGGTGGTAAGGGTCTAATCTGAGAAATTGTTCCTACTGGGGAGAGTACTAAATCCAGTAATCTATCTTGACGCGTTGGGAAATCCACGAACTGAATCACCGAGAGAGCATCAAAGATCGATAGGAATTTGTTTTCTGTGGCTGAGACCCCTGAGCGGTCGCACCAATCAATATTCAGATTGAAATCCCCTAAAATCGTGGTGGGGAAGGTCACCGCAGAAGCGAGATCGAATAAAATCGATACTAGGGCATCGTCTTGACAGGCTGTGGAATCGGGAGGTCGGTAGACAAGTAAGAAGCGATGTCTAGTCGGCAAAAGAGTGTCAAAACAAATAACATCAGATTTCAAGGCTTTACCATCGAAAACAATACTTTCGTAGGACACTAGACTATGTATTAGAACGCAAACTCCTCCACCCTTTCGGATAGACCTATCTTTCCTCAAAATGGAATATGGAAGATCAGAGCAGATTTCAGAATTCGCAATGTTTTTATTTAACCAGGTTTCTGTGACGAATACGAAAAGGGGCTTGGAAGAGCTAAGAAGGCAGTGTAAATGTGAGATTTTATTTACCAAACTTCGTGCGTTCAGCAGAACACACTGAGCAGTCAAAAATTTTGTGGAGGAGGAATCACTTGCGAAAAAGGTGCCGCAGGAGCAGCTTTCTTTTTCATCAGTGGGATGTCAGAAGCCTTGACTAGCTCACCTCGATAAACAACATAGGTACGCCTACCTTGAGGCTCTTTTCTGTTAAGTTCGCGCGCTTGGAGTCTCAGACTGTTCTCCTTTTGTCTTTCCTCTCTGCTCATTGATCTGCGAATATACACGTCCTTGTATTCCGGTACATTGATCAACTTGCGTGCATTCGACAGCGCTTCAAGTAAAGAACGTCGAGAAGAAAAAACGCACTTTATTGGCCTGGGCTTATCCTGCGTCATCGCACCCATCCTGTATATTTCAACAGGTTGGGCCTCGACGTTCAGGACATCCAGTAAACCCGTAACGAAAGAGGAGGTGCATGTTTGACGCTGTGAGGGGAGGAGGTTCTTATCAGCCTCCGGAACCCCGAATACTACCATAGAACGTTTACGTTTTTCAATCTCAACGAATTCTTGTGACATTGAAGGCAAAGAACTCACGAACTCCTCGAGCAGGGGAATAGCCTCGGGGGCTTTGTCGACCAATATTTCCTGGATTTTGTAGAATAGCAGTAAACTGTTGCCAGTAAGCAATGAATGAGACGGTACAGCCGATGTAGCAGAAGTCGTTTTTCTACCGTCAAAAGAATTGCGGGCGAGTTTGGGATCCATCGATAAAAAATCGACCGGCCGGGACGAGCGCACGCAGAATTTCCGAGATACAAGTTGCTTTATTTATATGAACGCCTGTCAGCTGCATTAATGATGTGCAGGCGGTAGCTGATACATTGGCTAATGTGTTTCAAGGTTTTAGAAGTGGTTGCCTACTTAAAATCCACGCAATATGTTCATTGCTCACGCGTGATGTATCTGCAGCATTTCCTCCCCACAGCACTTGCAATTCACTGCTTGTTAGTAGTTAACCAATAAATAAAAATTGTTCCCATTGATTGTGACGTGCCATGTAGCTAGTCAGAGAGGCACTACTTATCTCCTCTCAATATTATCAAGGAAATTACTGGAAAAATCACTCAAAACTATCCAATTAACACAGAATGATTACCACTGACTAATTAGGCTGAAAATAGCAAAAGAGAAATGAGTATCTGCATTGTACCATGTCATATCAAGAGCACCGCTCTTGTCCACCTCTCTCGGGCTTTCATTAATAGGGAAAATGGGCATGGTCATTATGTTTTACTATTAAATATCCTCCTCCTTTGACGATGTTTCGTAATTTACAAGGTTTTCCTGGGTTTGGCGGACTATGAGATCACCGCATCCTGCTGAAAGGATAGCAAACTCGCGATTCCGTTACTCGTCGAACACATACTGTTCCAACAACGGTTGAGCACGTTGAATGCAGTACTCGGTATTTTATCCTGGACTATATTATGCCTAACCATGTGCCAAATTTGTGCCATAACTCAGTAATGTTGCGTGTCATTTTTCCTTCACTACAGTACAGGGAAAAGAAGTAAATGCCTCATATTCTCACCAGGAGTGGTGCATTTGTCTTTGGAGGATCGAGATCCCAGCGACGGATCAATCAATTACCACCGGTAGTCGAATTCGGGAGCAGTACGCACTTGTGCGTTTGATGCTTTCATCTTAATGAAAAGGTACTTTGATTGTGTGGAATACTTACTTGTACATGAGATGAATTCTCAAAGAAATGAATGGACAATGTTGAATAGAAATGCAAAGTTCTAACTGCACGGGCAAGGCATGGCGAAAGTCTGCTAGCCCGTGTTCCTGGAAGCTTGGTGTTGGACATTTCAGAGAATTGCTATTACGTAAGACAAGTAGTATAATCATCAATAGCAAGAACGCAGATAAACAATCCCAGTGTCTCACTGCAGTCATGCCATAGACACTCCTATGCAAGGCATTTGTAAGACTTCATTCACAGCTTCTCTAATCAAGCATGGTTGAAAATCCACGCGCGATGAATCGACGTTTGATGTTCAGCAAGGTCAGTGTGTTTGCATGCTTGGTAGTTGTTTTTGCACTATTTACTTGTTTACCTGTCTCCCAAGAATGGACTTAAGAAGTCGCTATCACTATCATTTGAATCACTGTGAACTATATTGCGCGGGTTCCTTACTTGACAAAGTCTGTAAAGACATTTCTTGGTTGCACTTTATTCTGGGCCATAGCATAGGTTTCAATCGCTTGTCACGGCTTCCTCCGGAAGGGAGCCTATCAGGCACGCTAATTTTCTTAATTTTTAAAATTAATTTTGTTGTATACTATTGTGTCGATAATGGAGATATATAACATTTAATTATCAAAAATTCAAATTAAAAAAGGTGGATTTCGTTCTTTTTTGACTGGTGCATGCACCGCTTAGTATATCCACTATAATTAGCTCTTTTTTGTCAAAAATTTCTTGAACACCCTGACTTGCGTTTTCACCCAGCGAACAGGAGTGGAGACGGATGGAGAACACGGCCGAGTCAGCATTTGGAGCGATTCTCTATGACCATGGTAGCAAGGACGAAAAAAAAACACGTAGTTTGCCCGTGAATTTCAAATCGTGCTCAATCAGAAAAGAGCCAACTTTTCAAAAAGCTGCACGCCGGTGAATGTACCAGTCGAAAGTGCTGGAGGCCATCCACAGGAAAACCATGCCCGGTGTGGGGGGTGGGGGGGGGAGGCATGAATACGTGTATAAAGAAGGTCACAGCAACCTTAACTGCGAATTTTATAACTCAAACTGACTGCTATCTCCTGCTGCAAGATAATTGTTGCATGTGAAGAGATCCCACGATTTTTAAAGGAAAGATAAACAGCCACATATCACTTGAGTCATTGTTTATCAAGCTGTATTGGAAAAAGCAAACAAGTCTAAACGATTCGTGGCTCCCCGAGTTGCTGCAACAATTCGTATCGAAAAACGCTGTCGGTGTCAGTACCTGCTGATTATCCATTTCCATTTTTATGCTGTATTCCTTTTTTAATCTCAACATGAAAAAGCATCAATGTCTTGCCGCTTTCCCACCATTAGTGAGCACATACTATACGACATGGATAATCGCATGCTCAGCCATGTCACCCACTCATCGAAGGAACAATGCTTGTTTACTCGCTATGGATAAACAATCTGGATAATCACATATAAAAGAAGGGTGAATGCAGAGCTTTCATCGTTCGAAGAGGACGACCATAGATCAGGATTATTACTACTTTGACCAGGTTGTCACGGATTAGGTGGGATGGGCATGTCACGCGATTTAACGACGACTGTTACATGGCAGTGGTCGACTAGCCCACGCGGCACTTCGACCGGCAGCACCAGCTGATCCTGTGATCAAACTTGGTCACGTAAGCTTTGAACTCATATTATGACAACCTGCTTATTCCTCGAGCGGGAATGATCTGCTGGCTACTCGGCTACGCAACACGGACAAACGAACACGATGGTATTGCCTGCTCCCAATATTCGACGACCAAGGGGACGCCGCGGTATGCAGGCAAGTTCCGCTCCTTCTAAACTCTGGAAATTGCCATTCGTACAAGAAAGGCCAACAAATCGTACCTTTGGATGTGACATATACGAAAACAAGATTGTATACTGTGCGTCGCTACTGCATCGGATTCACAGTCAGTGACTCCCAATTTCCTGTGCACCCCTTGACATAGCTGCACGCAAGTGAGACCGCTGATTGAACGCTGGAAGACCGGCCTGTGCCTCATCACAATGGTACCCTACAGCTCGCGCGACAGCGCGCAGTTCGGCTTTTTTGGCTGGCGCGCAAATTTGCAATAAGGCAAATGTGGCTTAGGGTGTCTAACAACGAGACATTTCATCGAAGAATAGGCTTCTTTCTTTTATTCGCAATTGCAGGGCGCGGTCATTGTGTATAATTTCCATTCGTTTTACACCCTTGTGTTAATTACTCACTGCTTTTTCGGCAAGCGTAATTATGGAAAGCATGATAGCAGGTGATAGGATCTGTCCTTTGCGTAGGTAAACCTTTTATCGCCCCGCAAAGTCGTCCTCAATTGCACACGAATCAGAATTCAGTACAGGTACTGCCGTTTTGCTTTCTACGGAGTAATTTTCGGAGGAGGTGGCAAAGGTGCTACGTTGTTGGGTTCCAAGCGATTACAAGTCAAGTGTACGGCGCCCATGGCATCACCGTGTAATCGCTCTAAGACCCAACTATGTATAGCGGGGTGCATAGCTCGCACACATTACGTCGCACTTTGCTCGTCGTGGAGCGAAATGCTGGCATAAGGCTACACCACGTTGCCTGCATCGTCTCTGCACCTGCCCCGCAGCCTGTGAACGCGGCCACGCCCTTCCGCCGCGAAGTATGAATGTGGCATAAAATCGCCGTCAGACTCCGCGATTTTGCGATAATGCAATTTCGTGCTGTCGCGGTTCCGCACGCGAAACCGCGTCAATACAAGATCTTAAGGTCGCAGCATCACTCACGAAAATGCGACGCCTTAAAATCGTAAGGTCCCGAAAATGCGAAGTCTAACGGCGGTTTTAGAAGGCTGACGTATGCTGAGCAACTTCGAAAAGCAAGAGTCTTTCTGTCTAATTTTAGGGTATATTGCTCATACTGCCATCATATAATCTTGTAATATTATTTTTGATTATCATTTACATGGTGGAGGCAAGATTTCCTCAAATATTGGCCTTATAAGTTATCTCAAGCACTTTTGAGTAGGGTTCTGACGTAGAAAATTCATCCTCTTTTCCGGGCAAATGGGGATTACGGCAGTTTCCGAGTTGATTACAAAAGCTGGGAACACTTTTCTATTACATTCTGCTAAAAGGTAGCGCAACGCATCTGTACTTAGACCTCGTGTTATTCCGGATGTGTTGTCGATTCACAGACAGCTACTTCCATCTCCATAGCTACGACGATGGACCATTGACTCACTATCTGATTAACTACGTTATCCTGTTCTCTCATCTCCCACTCCGCAGCATCTCTAATTGCTGTGAGGAATACGACTAATACATAGACACGCGAATATTAATATGCGTGGTTTTAGGGGCGTGTCGAAAAGTCAGGCGGTTCACGATGGGGTGAGGCATGACGTATTAACTTGCTTTATCACAACAGTGACAATATCAAGTCTCCAGAGTTCCGCTGAAGTAGTCAGCACCTATACTACTTTGTAGGGCTCTGTACGGCAGCGGAAGGGCAGAAATTTGACAGATTGTGGAATGTGAAAGTGGGACTGCTTAGCAAATCAATAGTAGAGGAGGAACGGCGAAGTATCGCTACACATCACGCCTTCTGAAGGGGAAGATATGACTTCAGAGAACATTCCCTGTTCTCACTTTTTCCTTACGCTTTTCGCTGCCTTTAGATCAGTTTGTCGCACTGCGGTGTCCGACGCGAAGAGTGATCCATTGTTGTTGGTTTTTGAAGCGTTTTTACGGTTAAGCTGGAGTTGTGACTGTTGCAACTCGTCACGGGACTGTCTTCCCCTGCCCCCTTAGCACATTGCGCCAGGAAACGATTTTTGCTTTCCTCCAGTGACAGAGTGATCTGAAACTGTACGTGTGTTGCACGTGAAATTGAGAGACAAATAACTTCTTCATACTAATGGTGGTACTCTGAAGGTGGTCGAAAAGTTCAACAATTGGGATACCATACTTTTATCGCCCTCGGTAACGTCACTTCTGAAAACAGCGTCCAAAACGCCATAGCAGTTCTTCGCAAACTGCTCAGAGGTCTCACAGTGAAAAACGCTGAAGTGTTTGATATCCGTTATCGAGATTTCGAACGCGCGTTCGAGTACGGTAGATCCGTTTTCAATCCATTGAGAGTCGAAGAAAATCAAGCACTTCATCACAGACAAATCTCTCCCAAGCGAGAATCGTTGATAAAAAACCTGGGCTTGTTGCATGATGGAACGGCCTTGAAATGATGAAAATAAAAAGCAAAATGCAATCCTTGTCATGAGCTGATGAAACCCGCCGAAAGTTCCACCGTACGAAGAGTCTTTCACGATACACGTGGTTCGATTCCTCCTAGATTTATATGGCACGGACAAAGCGACCAGAAGTGATCCCGTGGATAGCCACTCCAATCACTTGCTTGCTTGGCTAAATGCTTTGCTTTTTATTTTTCTAAGGCATTAATCTAACACCAATTATAATCAGATCTGTGCATTGGTCTGTTGCAGGAGGCATTCTCACTGTTTTCTTTCCTTGTCAACATCACTTCATGTAGTAAATTTTGCAGAAAGCTGAGAAAGCCGCCTCCCGTTCACTTATGAACACTGAGCACTAGTAGTTGATTGAATTCCGACCGGAATACATCTATAATCATAAATCCTTTTCTTCCTGCCCCATCGAGCCGGGTTCGATGGCTGTAAGGATGAAAAGGAATCGTGCAAACTTTGGATTGTCCAATCCAGTTATGGACAGCTACTATCGCCCTCCCCCTATTCTGGACTTCTTCTTTTTTTACAGTGATAAAGAACTAGGTTAAACTGTAGATTTGACTACCACCGCCTGTGCTAGGGTCAATAGCAAGGACAAATATTGTAGGAGTAGGCGGATACTGGAGATTATGCGGCAGCTTCAAGCGGTCTTTTCGAGATGAGTCAACGCAATTAGATCACTCTATATTCAGGGCCACGAGGGTTTTCTTCCGTTAATGGGATTACGTAGAGAAGATTCTTCCTCGTGTAGAGCTTCCGTCCCGCCAGCCTACGTGTAATGCCCTTTAGTGAAGCGAAAAGCTCTTCCCAGTGTTGTATTAGGTTGTAAGGAAAGTTTTGGCCGGTTTTTGAAATTTCAACTTCGAGAGATCATTACTCGGCTCAGAGTGCATCTTTTCTCACAGAGTAAGCACCATTAGATTCGCCACACTCTTGGCAACACTATGCATACCTACACATCTCAATTTGATAAAGGGCTGATAATTTATATTGCGCGAGACGAAAAAAAGTCGACTTCAAATCGCCACTCTTTCTGAACACACTGCTTGTGAAGGAGCTGGCCAGATGTTTTGAGAAGTGGGGCATAGTTAACGCTAGATCTGGTGAACATGGTAGACGAGTAAGGCCCTTACCCTGCAACTGCTTCAACTACTGGAAGAGGATTTGTGAAAAGTGTGCTTGCGCGTAACTGCCGTGAGGGGTCCCGCGGCACCCATTTTTTGGATTTTTCCAGATCATGGCTATTTCAAGTGGTCACCTAAGTTTGTTTGTTGAGGGTCAATACTTGTGGATATCCCCTGCAAATATGGACGCTCATCGCCTTCTGCACTTTTAGTTAAAGCGATTTGATCAATTGAAAATTCGAGCAGCTCGTCCTCATTTCTGCACTTCTGAAACCAGAGACAATGTGTTCCATCCAGTGATACACCCCCTCCTCTTGCAGTATTCACATTTGTGGTCACCTTCGCTGGGACTCGGCTAAACAAGAACTCTTGAAGTGAAGTCATCTTAAAAGTGCCATTTTTGCAGCACTTTAAAACTTCCCTAGTAAATCGAAAACCTTGTGGCATTCCAAATAAAACATATATTCTGAAAGAACATTTTTTTTCTCTATCTAACGAGCACAATATGTCAACTGATTCATGTTGACGCGCTCTGATATTTGAATTTATCTTGTGAACGCGAAAAAGCGGCCAGAACTTTCCTTACAACCTAGTAGTATTAGGTTGATTCATAATAAATCGGACAAATGGTAGTGATGATTTCTACAGATCATAACTCAGCAAAGACTTAACGAAAATGGACGCGCGAGGTACCGTTGGAATGGGTATGGAAGGCTTTTCAGAGTTCCGTGAAATAATCACTCTAAAGTAGTTTCATTCCGCCACCATGCCGCACGATTTCAAGCCGTCATGAGACCACATCCGCAGCGCCATAGTATTTATATCGCTATCTGGCCAGGAACCCGCGGATATTGGCAAACGTCTGGAAGAAGTTCACAAGGAGCATGCCCCCGCCAGAAGCACAATGTACTTGTGGCATTCGAAGTTTGCGTCAGGCGACTATCCCATCGAAGACGAAAACCGCGGTTGGTGGAGCGTACACGGCGTAGAGTACTGGGAGCTGCTCGATGGAGGTACAACAGTATCCGCCGACGTCTACTTTTGTCAATTACGAGAATTGAAGGCAAATGTCCAAAGTTCGCTTCGGCGGCGGTCACATGTCTACTTCCAGCACGACAACGCGAGACCGCACATTGCAAGATCGACCAAGGCCGAGTTACTGTCGTACAGTTGGATCGTGCTTCCACACCCACCGTACTCCCCAGACCTGGCCCCTTCAGATTTCCACCTTTTCTTCCACAGCCAACGCCACCTGGACAGCCAAGACTTCTGAACTCGCGACGACGTCAAGACGGCACTCGGCAGCTTCTTCGAGCTCCAGCCTCCGGCCTTCTGGAGCAAGGGCATCCATGATCTGCCTAACCCGTGGCAGACTAACTTGTCCCTCTTTCGCCCCTATTTACTTCAAGTGGACCTCTATCAGATGCCTCAAAATTCTAGAAATTTTGTTAACGCATACCTTTCCGGATTGGTGCGCGTTTGTCAGTAGTTTGTATGCCATTTGATGATCAACTTCTAGTGGAGAATGAGAACGGGTCCGATGGATGCTTCGGACCATGCCTTGCTCTCCTCTATATTGCTCGATGTCCTCTTCATTCCATAGATCATAAAAAGCCATTGTGCAAAATGATGAAGAAAGCATTAAAGTGAAAGTATGATGGATTGTCTTATAATTTCTGAATTACAACACTTTTATTCGAAGTGACTCTCTCAAAAGTCTGGTTTGCTTGCTCACCGTAGCCAGCTTTCGCTGTCTATAGCGTTCATGGATATTGTTACAGATTCGCCTTGCTCTACTAACCCTGGTTTCCTTTGTGAATGCCGGTAGAGATGGTTGGTTTCTTAGTGCAGCGTGGGCGCAGCTGATCTGTAAATGATTTTCTTGTCTGAGCCTTTTTCATATTCTGACCGCTATATGCCATTTACTACCGACGTTTCACGCCCCTTAGAAAAGGCAATCGGGGCTTACTAGGCTTTCTCGAAGGTGAGGTTACATAAGTGATACCTGTGCATAGTCTAAGATCTGGATGATTTGGAAATTTGATTCCCACATGCAACAGTTTCACACGCAACTGAACGGGCTCACTCCACGCCGTTCCTTTGACTCCTTCTCGCACCTTAGCCCGGCTGTGCTGTGTGTTCGCAGGTGATGTGGAGAAGGATGTCATGCTGATCACCCTTACAGGCGCAAAAGGACCAAACCCAACATACGAAATCAAAGTACGAACGCGATTGGTAGCTGGACAGAATGCTAAAAGGACTATGCATGGTTGGCTTCTCCTTTTTCATGTCCCTGTCGCTGGGGAGTTCGCTGTCAAAAGTTAGATTGTGTTGTCCTTCAGCTGCAAGAATAACGAGGCAGAGATTGTTCTCGTCATAGGCGCGTGATTGCAAGAAAATTTTTAAAAAATGAAAATTAGGGAAGTGAGAACTCTGAAGCGAACAATTCTTGCTTTTTTCCTCGAAGTAGCTTTGACTTTGTGCAAGTGTACCATCACCTACTCTGCTTTGAGGACAGCTTACTCGGAAAGAAATCATCTGCTCCATGATGACCTCGAAATTCCAGTTATCCTCTGATCTGAGGTAGTGGGTGTTTTGGGTTTTCCCAGGAAAATCACAAACTCAAAGGCGTGTAATGTGTTGAGTATAATCGATATGTATGTTTCGTCAAACAAGTGCTGAAAGCCGCGAGATGATCTAGAAACTACAGAACAACACCTGAAGGAAGTTCTCCGTCATAGGGTGTGACGGTGCTCTACGCCTTGATCTAGGCGTGATCGCTTCTGACTCAACTACCCTAAAGTCCCATAGATAAGAGCGGTTTGATTTACCGGTAGAAAAAAATTCTTAAAAATTCTTAAAATTCTTTAAAAAAATTTTAAAAATTAACATTGTTTCAAATTTCTCTCCAGCAGCAGTCACTCCCAATGCAACAGTGAAATTAGATTTCTCATATGCGGTTTCGCAATTTCAACTACGGGAGATCATAACTCGGCTCAGACTGCATCTTTTCCCACAGAATAAGCACCATTTGATTCGCTACACTTTTGGAGGTATTATGGATATTTGCATATCTTATTTTGGAGAAGGGCCAATGATTCATAAAGCGCGAAAACAAAAAAGTCTACTTCAAAACATCATTCTTTCCGAACACAGTGCTGCTGAAGAAGCTGTCCAGATGTTTGGAAAAGTGGGACATAGTTAGCGCTAGATCTGGTGGATATGATAGACGAGTAATGGCTTCAGCCTTCAACTGCTTCAATTACTGGGAGAGGATTTGTGGAAAATGCGCTTGCGCATAGCTGCCCTGACGGGTCCCTCGGCACCTATTTCTTTGGGTTTTTCCAAATCAAGGCTACTTGAGGTGGTTGGTCAAGCTTGTTTGTTGAGGGCCAACACTTGTGGATATCTCCTGCAAGTATGGGCGCTCATCGCTTTCTGTCGCTTTAGTTAAAGCGATTTGATCAATTGAAAATTCGAGCAGCTCGTTCTCATTTCTGCACTTCTGAAGTCAGGGACAAAGTGTTCAGTACAATGCTTCACCCCCTCCCCTTGCAGCACTCACATTTGTGGTCACCTTCGCTGGGACTCAGCTAAACAAAAACTCGTGAAGTGAAGTCATCTAAAAAGTGCCATTTTCGCAGTACTTTATAATTTTCCTAATAACTCGAAAAACTTGTAACATTTTAAGAAAAGCATATATCCAGAAAGAGCAACTTTTTCTCTATCTAAGGAGCCCAACTTGTAATTTACTTCATGCAGACGCGATTCGAAATTTGAGTTTATCTTGTGAACGCGCGAATGCGGCCAGAACTTTCCTTACAACCTAATAAAAAATTGCACTAGAAAAAGTATAGAGAGAGTAAGAATAAAGGTAAAGTTGTAGGCTATTAATGCGATAATCATGAGCACATAACGCCAAAGAACAACGTATACAAACGTCAATTTTCATTTTCTAGCACAAACCGCTCTTATCTACGGGCCGCTCTTATCTATGGGACTTTAGGGTAATACGGGCGCATAGCTCGTACCGTTCCGTCGCGTGCCAAACGCAGCCACGCGACTCTTCTGTCCTAGTGACATATATCCCCCGACAGGATATGTACCCTAATGTCAGGATGCCGCACGATGGCGAGCGGCGTGCGACACAGTGTGTGCGAGCTATGCGCGTCGCGGTAGTTGGGTCTCAAAACGATTACAACGTAATGCTAGGAGTGCGATACGCAGTTGACTTCTAATCGCTTCGGGACCCAACAATTTAGCTCGTCCGCATTGCTTCGCTTGCGACATTCCGCAGTGCGGCATCCTGACATTAAGGTACACATCCTCCCCCGACATAGGGTATTTTTGGTGGACGAGTTTTCCAGACCGTCACTTTTTTGATTCTACTAGACACAGGACGGCCTCAGTGGTGGAAGTCCACACTGAAAAGACAAGAAAATCGAAGGCACTCCATAAACATCCTGCTGAATACCTGTTTGAAAAGAAGTGATGTACAAGCTCACCCACAGTGCCTGGGTTCCAGCAAAGGCCTAGACTGCAAATATAAAAACCATCGATCTGAATAATTTCTTAACGTCACAATGAAAAACGACGATTGTTCTAATTAACGGTTTTGTTCATAATTATTGCACAGCGTGCATGTTTTACCACTTCACCTGTATGCTTAGAGGGTGGGTACACGAGGTATGATTACTTCTACAAGATCCACATTTTGGCACCGGTGATACGATAGCAAGAAAATAGACTGAGTACTCGTTACATCAAGGCATGCGGAAATTCCCGTGGGGTGGAGCATTTATCCATTTAAGTCTCGTGACTTTAATAGCCTGACCTTATCGTAGCTTCCGGCCAACTCTCCTCATACGCTCGTGACTCGTTTTTCACCTTCGCTGCCTAGGTGGGTGTTCCGTTTACTTTCCTCTAGCCATTTTCTTTTTTCGACCATCATTTCCTCTCCCTTTTTGACGTTATTCTCTACCTTTCAAACCAGAAAAGAACTAGAAAAGTGCGAATGCTGTGAAGATTATGTATCCTTCATCCCTATGGTAACAAGCGGCATAAACGATAAAATGATACAAAATAGGGAATCCGATTTTGCTTGGCTGTGCTACGAATACTCGGTTGATGATGCAGTGAATAGTGGGACCGTAACCATTATGGTTTGAAGAGAGAACTCATGAGCTACTCAACTCTTGCGAGCCAAGGATTCATCCAAATTTCCATGACCTATGAATTCTTAGTGGACTTGCTAGGGAGGCGTGATGTAGTAGCATGTACATCGACTGCTGAGTTCATTGTACAGGTCGAATCACTCAAATTCTTCCCGCCTCTTTCCCTCCTTTTGGCTTCCTTTACTCTTTCATCTGATTACCATTGTCGTCGGGCACCGCTAATCTGTCAACTATCAAACAAGCTCATCCTCTGAAATTTCATGTAGTAAGTCTCTGTTTCTTATACAGCTCCATAGTTCCATAGTTGCTGGTATATGATATTTATATGGTCTAAAAAAATTTTGCGCTATGTATCTTCTCTTTTCCATGAGATTACTCAACATATGGCCTCGTTTTATTTACTAACGGCTATCGATATATTCGTTAAAGAGTACATGTCATTACTCTTGCCCATTGAACTGACTAACTTTACTGTTGATAGCAATTAAAGGAATCGTCCACGGAAAATGAGTTTTTGTGTTACCCATATATTTATGTTGTATTTGCCTAATGTTGGCCTCATGCAAAATTTCACGCGAAGAAATGTGAATCTGACTGAGATACAGCACCACAAAGTGCGGTCCAGGTGGGCGGGGCCTCCGTGTAAAAGCCTCGTACCGCGTCCGTCGTGGTCGGAGACGCATTGTAGGAACAAAAGGTTACGTAAACAGTCCCACTCTCCGTTCCCAACGGCGGCGGACGACGGGACGAGGCTTTTACACGGAGGCCCCGCCCACCTGGACCGCACTTTGTGGTGCTGTATCTCAGCCAGATTCGCATTTTTTCACGTGAAATTTTGCATGAGGCCAACATTAGGTAAAAACAACATGAATACATGGGTAACACACAAACTCATTTTCCGTGGACGATTTCTTTAAGCTAAATCTCATAGAATTTGATAGAAGTGGTTTGTCCGCGAATCATGCATATGAACCATGAACCACATACCTATTCGAAGTTCAACTTCCCATCCTGACATCTACGGACCTCAGTATCCTAGCTTTACCTGTTGTCTCTTCCACTATTGCAGCCGCGTTTTGCAGTTCGCAGGCTCAAGAGACTTATCTTCTTCGAAAGACAGTGATGGGAGTAATGTGAGTAGTTTATTCTCCTCAAACCTGAACTGCGTTATCCAAATGATAGCTGAGAGCTTAGGAAGACTACATGTGACGAAATTTTCTGTGAAAAGTAGCATTCATAGGCCTTGAAGAAATGTCCCTTCCAATGGCTGTCACCTATCAACGCTACTCGCCCATTTCGTTAACTCGGCCCGTCCATTTTCGAAATCAACGGCGGTGAAGGAACCTTACTTCTCGGGTTTTCGAGCGTTCAATTCCGTTTTTTTCTCTTTCGTGCCACGAAGCACTTCGACATTAGCTGGTGCACAATTTTTCCTAAAAAACTTCAACAATTTCACCTTGCCTTTGAAAATGCTAGAGAATTTCCGAAAAGTGTAGAAAATTCTCTGGGCCTCTACTACAGAGCTTGGTAAAGTGGTCCGAATCTCAATGAAATCGCTGAAGAGGTTGCAGAAAGGTTATCTCGCCTTGGCCTTTCTTACCCTATTCAATGTTTCTGCTGCGCTTAGCGCTACGCTATAGGCAGTACAACTGGCACTGTTCTTTTCCAGTTGAGTCTTCCAGAAATGCTACTTTTTGAATGGCTCCCATAGCCTGAGACTTGAATCATGTTTCATTCAATCTCGAAAAATTGTCTTCGCGCTCAGGGTTTGATTTACTCCTGAGTTTCGCCTTTCTACTTTTCTTGCATTCTACTGCAAGTGCTATTATCATGAAATGCTCAGTAAGAGAAAAGTGGTCGTTCGCTTCCACTTTGTAGTTGCAATTCCAATCCTTTCTAGTTCGTACCAGGCGATCCATTTCTCGAACTGCTTTTTTCGATCACAATAGGTGCGAACCTTGCGTAATTAGATGGAGTTGAATTAAAAGCAGCGATAAGGGTAATTTGATTGTATCTTTGATTGAAACCTTTGATTCTGACCGGTGGACGTTTTCGCCACGAAGGCGTCACACTTTTCCGATCGATACTGCAGTAGTACGATGCAGTGTCTCACTCTATTATCACTTCCACTACTCTTTTCCTCAATCATTGCTGGACAAAGTCCACCTCAGGAAGCGGGCTCAAATAAAGGGGGCGGCAAGGGCCGCGGTCATACTCATCGCAGGCAGGGCGTGGCTGTTCACAGGCAGCGAAGGAAAGTGGCACAGAGGAGCTGCAGAGATGACGCAGGCAACGAGGCAGGGTGGCATACGCGGAGACGCAAATATACGCAGTCACGCCCCGCCGCCGGCATCGCAAAGTGCGACCGCAGCCTTAAAGGGACGAGTTCTGCACAGCTCATGGGCGCTATCTCCATGCAAAATTCCTCCTCATATAGTTCTAGGGTCTCAGTTTTGGTGTGGATGGGTCGTTTATCACTACTACTGCCTTCGAATGTTGGCAGCGGCAATGGGGTATGAGCGAAGGCGATAATTACTGTGACCAAACAAAAAAGTAACGGCACCGATAACAGTGCATTTGTTACAAAGAGGTTGCTGTTGTAAACCGGTTACCATAGAGAAGTGGAAGATTAAAGACAGTGTTAGGGATAACAAAGGTGATAAGAAATCCCAAAAGGAGTCATTCAGTGAGAAACTACGGGTCTGAAAGGCCTATGCATGGGGAAATCCCGCGAAAGGCGCCGCGTTCAG
This sequence comes from Trichostrongylus colubriformis, assembly GCA_963978905.1. NCBI lineage: Eukaryota > Metazoa > Nematoda > Chromadorea > Rhabditida > Trichostrongylidae > Trichostrongylus > Trichostrongylus colubriformis. The sequence goes on along the minus strand of OZ022258.1, from coordinate 36,717,950 downwards.
CTGTGGCGGAGGCGGCCTCGTCAGGGCAAGCCGCCTCGGTTTAGGGCAGCCCACCTCCAGGCGACGTGATTAGTGGTTGGTCACGGTGAGGTAGGTCAAGGAAATCGGCAGGATTGGAAGTAGCGCAGCGCGCTTTCTCACTTTTAGCTTTAAGCTCACACATGAAATTAGATGCTTCGCATTTCCGAACATCCCTTCATGTTAACGTCTTGGTAATGCCAATGGAAAACCTATGCGGACTACCCGCCCTTGACGGAAAGGTCGTCTGCGCCTAGAACCAACGGTGGGAAGGGGTCCTATTTCTCGGGTATTTGGCCATTTCCATCCGTTTTTCTCCATTGTCCTGTTACAAGGCATCTCGGCTTTCATATTCACTACTTCTTTTACTTTTCGTCCGAATTTCCCCTAAAGCTGCCTTCAAATACGTATGCTTCCACGAAGGTTACGCGAAGACGCCAGAGTGAGGGCACGAACAGCTCAACAGGCATACGATTCCACGTCGGATAACAAGATCCTTAGGGCTGTCTGCACAGATGTCGACGTACAGCAAGGGTTTCGTGATGAATTTCGTGAATTCGATCCGACGTGGATCTTGGGGATTGATGGAATGAGTAGTGTCATGTCATCCCATGTGTCGCATGAAATTCTGTGCCTGGTAATCACAATACTGGATAATATTGATTGATGAAGGTAGTAGCCATGTGCATATGAGGAAATGCACAGATTCCAGACTTAAGAGTGTGAACATGCAAACCTGGCGATGCACGCAGGCGTCACATCAATGTAGCTCTCTCTTTCCAAGTTTTTGAAAAAAGTCGAAACGTGCGTTGCTTTTCAAGAGAAAGCCTATTAGCATTCAGTGCTTGGCATTCCTTTTCAATATGATAAGTTCTTTGAACATTACGTTGGGGGAACGGGCGACTGTCATTGCCCAGCTTACGTCGTCGTGCCAACATGCCTGTCATGAGATGTAGCAGGTCTTAGCCAATTCTATCCGGATTAGCCGTTCTCAGCACCCTTGTCGTTCAATCTGAGCCGTTTGATACTTTGCACAACAACTTCAACCAGCTCCTCTCAGAGACTCATATGGTGCCACAGCGCCCGTAGCAGAGCTTCCCTACCACGATACATCTTCATTACGATTGAATAAGCCTTTTTGCTCCACTCACTTCATAGTTTTCTCTTTTACAAACTTTCACAGAGTTGTACAGGTAGAAATAGATGTTCAATCAATGATGGCGTGTCAACGCCATCATTGATGGCGTTGACACGCCATCATTGATTGAACATCTATTTCTTATTTCCTGCTTTGCAATGTTCCCATTTTCAATGCAATGGCTTTTTACAGTATACAACAATGGGGGAAGACTCTGACATTAATAGTTCAACCGCCGAGAGACGTGTGCAGCGGGTAGGTATCGTATTTCCTGAATCATAACTTCTTCTGGCAAAATACGTCCCGGAATTGTTTAATTAGTTTGTGCCTTTTGAGTTGACTGGTGGAACACTTGGAACAACATAAATGTTCCACCAATCAACCTCGAAAGGTGCAAACTAATTGAACAACTCACAACTAACACTGCCGAGGTTGCAAGAAGAGAGAAGCTGGAGAACGTCGCAGAATCTTTTTTCATCCTTCAAATTTTAATTTCTGAATAGTTAGCAAAACACACAATGTAATGAAAGGATGTTTCCCGGCGCTCTAGTGCCAGTGAGGCTACTAGTCTCATGAAAGAAAATGACCGTTAAAGCACTGATTGGTTTTTTGGCCTTCGTTTTTTTCTTTGGTCAGATGCTGTGACCATTCCTTCGACCCATCCATGCTTAGACATTTCCTACTTTCCGGTAGTGGTGGCGGCGTTTGTAGGTAGTGAAGCAAAGTGGTGCGGGCGGAGACGCCTAGACGAGCGTCCCTGTTAGTTGAATTTGCCGGAGCACCATGCTCAAGCAGATGAAACCGCTGACCACCACAAATGTTTATTCTGTGATTAAGTGTCTAGCGTGTGCATGTAGAAGAAAGGTAATGGTTGGATTTTCAAAGCATAGAATCTGCAGCCGGAGGCCCAGAAATGATCTGTGGTCCCTTTATCATACTTGGGTAGTCAGTCCGTAGTGAGTTCCTTAAATCACAGATGGATGGTTCGTCCGATTTCTATCTTAATCACTCAAGTAGCTCTATGAGTTGATTCATTCCTGAAACGAGACATCTTTCAGAATCTGAGCACAGCCTCGTCTATCGATTCCGAGGGCAGCCATATACGAAGGCTCAATATGCCAATGATGTATCAAATGTACGAGAGCCAGGTATATGCAAAGCCAGTTTCAGATAATGTTGCTATGTTCTTAGTAAATCTCAGGCATGATTTCTAGTACGAGGATCTCCGTGGTACAATTTACGGACCTGATAGTCCCGACTTCCATCCAGCTCAAGCAAGTGAGACTTTGCGAAAGGCGCTTAGCGGAATGGGTGAGGTTTCGATAGGATTTTTTCACCATCTGTGCACCAATGAAAGGGAATCTCTTGGTTCAAATGCAATGGACAGTTGTGCGTTGAATCTTGGTAAAGGGATTTATTTTTTGAGTAAAGTACTAATGTGGAGGTAGGCGACTGGGAATAGTGTGACAGTCGTCATAGCTTGCAATGGCTCCCAGGTGTTCTACTGTTTTTTGTACTTATGGACTATGTGATTGTCCCCCATTTCAGTCATTGTAAATACCTGAACCCGATTGCACAATTTGGTGGTTTGTAAGGCACCCACAAGCAAAGTGCTGAGATTTTCTGCACTGAACCACATTCCGTCCTAGAGGCCGCGATGCACCCCTTCACGAACCTTCTGAACTTCTGTGGGAAGGCTCTCACATACTCACCTTCTCCTTCTATTACTTAAGAGTTGAGTAAGAGAAGGGTGCTACCAGCGTCATCATATAAGAACATGAGATATCACTGGAGTGACTAGGTTTCTTCACACAAACTATGCATAGCGTCACCATCTCCTGAGATGGATGTGTAGCGAACCACCGGTGAGCCCTCGAAGACACATAACATCAAGTACTACACCATTCCTCGATACCTTTTCCCTGTGCAATACAGCCATCGCTACTTCTCGTTTAGGAAATGAACAGTTGTACAAAGGAATTGGTTACAAGACGGTAAAATATTGGGTCAGCTAATGTTTTGGGTTAAGTACTATGTAGTGTCTAGGAGTAGGTACGAAGGACATCGGAAAGAACGCCGTCTTCGCATCAGTCCAAATTGGAAGTAGGATATTTGTGGGAGCAATATTTTAAATTGGATCTTGTCTTGCCAACCACTCATACATTGATAATCGTGCTTCACATTTACTACCCAGCCTGGATTTGCTTACAATTTTCGACAAACCCCGAATGTAGTGTTATCCCGTCCATAATTTCACTTTTCACTGCAATTCCTGAAAGTGAGGGACTGTTTTCCCGTTGACGGTAGGCCAAAAAACAGCGTCAGGCATATCGGAAGCAGCCTTGCGTCACAGTTCCAGTTCTTCCATGTAAGCAGATCGAATGTAAGCAATGAGCAGCCGATTAATTCGGAGATTTCCAGATACTAAGGATCAGATTATCGTTGATACCGTCTTATACCACAACAACTTTCAACGTCAGAAAATCTTGAGCGCTTATGAAGATATGTATGGAAGGGTGAGTTGCATGACATAACAAAGCAATTACGTTAGTGAAAAGTGATCTTTTTCGAATCATGTTGACAGGAGATCTTTCTTTTGATGTGAAAAAAAATTTGAGCTAGTACAAATTATTCCAGAAGCTGACTGATGACCTCGAGGACGAAACTGGCGGCTATTTCCTTGAAATGGCTCAGGCACTCTTCAAGCCTGCACATCAGTATGATACCATGAATTTGCATCGATCGCTTTCTGTGAGTGCCGGATTTTTCGGTCTTTCTGAATTGCTTCGAATTCGTTGCTGTTTAGAATCGTTATGCCAATCGCTCAGTGGCAATCGAGATTGCATGCACCAGAACGGCACGAGTAAGTGGACTCTTTTCTCTTGTCCCACCATCGGCTTATTGTTTCCTTTCCAGCAGTTGCGTGTGATACGGGATACCTACCTCGCAGATTATAAGAAAACGATAGACAAGGATATTGTGGTGAAGGTACGTAGTTTCATATCGTTCCTACATCAACTTTGGGATTTCCACGATCAGTACTGAAACATTCAAATAACCTCGCAAATGAGCAATGGAAACAATTTTGTAGAAAAATAATGGCATCTCGTAAACGTACACAGATGAGTCAGCTCGAGTCTGGGCAGGAAAGCCTCTGTTAAGCTACTTGCAGTGGGCACGAAGGACTGGGAAAAAGAAAGCTATTTTCGCTACAATTTGAGATAAAGGGAGGATTGTGGACTCAAAATTTTAGGTTGGATGCATATGCACGAATGGCAGTGCACATTATGTAAACCAGTCTCAGATGAAAAGCAACTAAACCCAATGTGGTTGACCTGTGGGTAACAATGACCTGACCCTCTCTCCCATCGGTTAACTTTTGATGGCTTCTATGGTTTCTCGTACAGGAAACCCTGCCCTGAATGGAGCTTCCAAGATTCCTTTTGAAAGCGAAACCTCATGGTGTTATAGGTGGAAGGTGTTGTTGGTCGTATGTTGACTATGCTTTTGTGCAAATCGAGACCAGAAGATGGTCGCAAATTAGATCAAGAACTGGTGAGCACTCACGCACAGCTGCTGATGAAGGTATGTTTCAATTTAATAAATATCAACACTCGCCTAGAGACGAATAGGCCCCCTGCTCAGTGTTTGGGACGTTGACCACACGATTGACGTGTTACCAATATGGGGTGGAGGTCGATTGGTCGAATGTTCGATTCGCAGCGTTGCACATGCGGCGCTGTCAGTGCGAGTCGTTTGGGATTCCGCTCAAGGCACAAGGGGCTGGTACCGTAAGGGATCTTTGAAGATTGCACCTATTTGCAGCAACATGTTGTTAATTAAGAATTCCCGAAACTGCAATATGATCTCTCCATCGTCCTTTAAAGCTGATAAAGGCCTGGCTATCACTGCTTCTGTTGTACTTGATGTGCTGTTGACTGATGTGTTATCCTGATAGGCTTAGTCAGTTGTTAATGCTCCTGCAGAATTTCTATGGATCACTCACTGCAGAATGAGAGAGAACAATAACATTCAAATTAACTTTGACATTTCAGCTCTCACAGAAAGCATAATAACAAAAGCAAATAGCCGCTTGCGCTGAGAATTAGTGCAGTCTTTGGAGGCCTCTTACGATACCAGCCCGTTGCGTTTTAGCGAAATTACAAACGACTCGCACTCGCCGCGCCGTTCGCCGCGGGCGGTCGCGCAAAAATTCGACCATTCGACCCCACACACCAATATGTGGTGTGGCCTGAAGCCTCCAACGGCTGTCCATCACCCACAAGCTATGGTCTACTCGCCTCGAAGCAGTGAGAGAACATGCCCACTGAAGGCTTCTGCAGAGTGAGTAAACCGCTTTGTTACAGAATTCGATAGATGAAATTGCAAAAAACATGACCTTATTCGAGCAAATTTTCGTAGGAACCTCGTGGAAACATCTGGCAGCTGTTTTTGATCAGGTAAGACCTAAAGGTGGAATTTGCTTCGGGGAGCCCACTTTACTACTGCCACTCTTCAACTTTGAATCTGCTAAATAGCTCTAGAGGTAATTGGCATCACCGATTCCCCACCCATTTCGGGTTGATCTTTGAGAGAAGCACTTTCCTGAGCACTTTTTTCGAAAAATTGTTTTAGTTGTGTCGTTTGCCTTGATTATTTTCCACTCGATTTGTGGATCTATGTGGCAACATAACGACCTTCCAGCTCTCGCTCTCACTGAGGTTGCTTCGCACCTAAAGGAGTCGTCCACGGATAAAATGAGTGCCTTTGTTACTCATATATTTATGTAGTATTTCTTTTGTAAGGGCCGCATGAAAAGTTTTACGCGAAAAAGTGTCCGGCTAAGATACAGCTTAAGCCCCGTCGTCCTCCTGATTGGGAACGGTGAGTCGGACTGCTCGCGTAACTTTCTATTCCTACAATGCATCTCCGACCGTGGCGGACGAGGGGTGGGCACTTGCTCGGAGGCCCCGCCCAGTGGGCCGAGACTGTGGAATTGCATCTTAGCCGAATACACATTATTTCTCGTGAGACTTTGCATGCGGCCCACATTGAACAAATACAACATAAATATATTGGTAACAGAAAAACTCATTTTTTCATAGAGGATTCCTTCAACCTGCGAAGAAACCGTAATTAGGAGCGAAAAATGTCGGTCGCGTCAGTTATCACCCACACTGCAGTAGATATCACCGAGGGTAGAAAGCCCATGTCTCCTCACAAAAGGAATACGTTGTTCTTCATCCTGTAAAGTCACTTATAGGTAGACGAACTGCGAAGTGGCGAAAGGGACGTTGAGACGATGGTACGGAAAAACAAAATGATCCACTCAGAAATACGTCAAATATTCCTCACCATCAGTACGTTTAGATACTCATACCTCCCGTTGATCCACTCTATCATACCACTTGTTATTTTGTGTTCCAGTCCGAGTGTCGAGAAATATGCAACTTTACTTCGCCGAGCAGTTGAGAACGGCTTTAACTCAGGAAAGGCCTGATCATCAGGCAATAATCCGCATTACAGTTAGCCGTAGCGAGGTGAGGAGTTCAACACTAATTACTTTGGATTGGGCAAGATACGCCATCAATCAATAACACTGAAGTAGATCTCCTCGAACATTTTAGATTACTGCAGGCATAGTAGGAATAAATCGAATTGAAAGCTCAGAAAATTGGCACGTGAAGAAACGGGAGTTTGTTAGAATAGTGGCTTTGAGGCGATTCCTTATCTGCTCGCCAAGGCTTGGCTCACTCGACTTTGAGGGGCTTTTATGTAGGAATCATGAGTCTCAGCTTGAAACTATAGTCAAGACAAAGGGTGTTCCACATTATCGGTCACTCTCTAATGATTATGTGGGTATTATGTTAGCCCTTATGCTCCTAGCCAATTTACTTCTTTGCTGTAAAAATCACTGCTGCTTGTCAGATAGGGTGTGACTAACCCTGAGCGTTCTGATTTGCTAATCAGCTCATTGCTCGCTAGCTAATCAGCTCATTAATCGCCGTTCGCATTGATTTTATGAGGTTTTGTGAGTAACTCTTCGAGTTTTATTTTTCGGAACACTACTTTTTCTGAAGGGCGGTCCTAGGCAGGACGGTACGGTCTCTCAAATGAAAGAGCAGCACTGGCACAATTGTTCAAAAAGATTCTTTTTTGACGACTAAGGACCGACTGTTAACTTCATTGCATTTACTACCGATGCTCCATACTAATTTCTTTACAAGAGTCCTAAGCAACGACCCAAGATATGTATGCTATGTTCCTCTTGAGTTTTCGGCGAACCCCTGCGTGTGAAGGGAAGAGACTGTACTAACCAACCAACGGACAGTAGGGGGTTCGCTCAAACGATCCAGGAAGTCCGATGGTCCAAGTACACGTCCATGGAAAAAGCTTCTTGTACTTTATCAAAGAAGAGCACTGGAGTTGCGCACTAGTACCTTCTACCTTCTGAAACGCAGAATGAGTTTTTCTGTTACCCGTATTTATGTTGCATTTGCCTAGTGAAAACAGCATACAAAGCAGAGCCTCGGAAGAAGTGCACGCCCCGTCATCCGCAGCGGTCGGGGACCCATTGTGGAAACAAAAGTCATATGAATAGCCCCACTCTTGGTCCCTGGCAGCAGCGCACGACGGGACGATCATTTACTCTGAAACCCCGCCACCTGGGTCACCGCTTCGAGGAGCCGTATCTTAGCCGGATCCTCACTTCTTCGCGAAAAACTTGCGTGCGTAAGCATAAATACAACAATATTAGGGTTAAAGAGGAACTCATTTCTCCGTACACGATTCCTTTGAGACAGCTTGCTTGGGTAGCCATTAAACCGAAAGAAAAAAGAAGCAACCTTCATTTCCTGTGTGGTAATGCAATCAGGGAAGTCGGAAGGGAAGGGTGAGGCCTCAATATCAAAAGAAAGTATACTTGAAGCTATTTTTGCTTTCTACATATATCCTTTTCGTGACCACACAACTGAGACGGTTCCTTCTCCACTGTGCCAGCTTAACCTCGACTTGACTTCAAAGAATGGCTTTCATCTGTTGGACGGGGGTAAACCCTTCTCTTTGTGGTTAGAGAATTCCCTGAGTAGTGCTGGTAGCGCTCGAGGGGTTCTCGCCAAGGTGACCGAATCTGCCATGAACACAGTAAAATCATATAACGAAAAAAGTCTTGAAGGGCAAAGATTGTTGCGTTGTAATGCGCCATGCATTCATTTCATTATTAATTGTGGCGGCAGGTGAATGCGATTTGGCCGATACAAGGAGGTGGGGGGTCAGCCCATGTACAGGCCAGTACCTTTATCCGATGAGTCGTGTACCAATTCCCCACCCCAAAGGTATGGAAAGCTTGGTTGGCCTGGTGCAGGACTTGATTGAGAGCTGTAGAGCGTGCCAGCTGCCACCGCACCACCTCCGCTCTTTGCGAGGTCTACGAACGTTTTTCTGACGCTAAGAAAGCTACCTGCCGCACAAATTTAGCACTAAGCAAAATCAATTACGGAATCACATGTCAGATAAAACGCGTTGTGATCCAAGGTTGCAGTGCTGTATGCATTCGACTTATATTGATATGAGAATTGCGCAGACCCAGTGTAGATGAGAGATGAGAGAGTATTACTTAAAGACAGCAAGCATTAGGGGTAATGTGGTAAAGGAGAAATCCCTACAAGAAGTCACTCACATGGTAGCCCTGGAGCTGAAAGGCTACCTGTGGCGAAATCCCGGTGAAAAAGCGCCTCTCCGAGCTGTAGAAATGCCGCAAAACGCTCCAACCGCCCACCTGTCCCTCCTCTTTATAAGCGGTCCCGCCTCCGGATGACGTAATTCCCGATTGACTGGGGTGGGAGCGGCCAAGGAGATGCGGCAGTATCGAAGGTTTTGCGACGGGCTTTCGCAGTTTTGACGTGAAGCTCACTCTAAAAAGTAGATGCTGTTGTATTTAAACATTCCCTTGTGTTTACTTGGAAACATGCCAATGGAAAACTGGATCAGACTACCCGCCTCTTGACGGACAGGGCGTCCTCGTCGAGAATCAACAGTGGAAAGGAGGTCCTATTTCTCGGGTTTTTGGATGCCGGAACGAAGTCTCATGCGAAGAACGTGGGTAGGAACTTACTGGAATGGCCAAATTTCTCCAAGTTACGAACCTTTATGAAACGATGCTGTGAGAAAGGGGTGAACGACGGTTAGCCACTTTGCTACTCCAGCTCTCTGAAAACAATATTTGTGAAAAAAAAAACAAGAATGTTTCACGATAAGTATGCTTTGTTTCAGATCGATCTGTACGACATTTGTGAAGAGTACAAGCGCAAGTATCAACGGGCACTCGAGTACGACATTCAACAGACCTGCAGTGGCGACTACATGCGTTTGCTCATTGCATTATTGTCTGCCTCTAATAACAATAACAACCATATAATGTAGAAAAATGAGATTGCAGCTATCATTGACACCTCCTCTTGTTCCTCGACTCTTCCTGTCTCTCAGCACCCCAAAAACGTCTGGCAGCGCATTTCGAGCGTCTTCAACGTAGCTGAAGATGATTGAGCAACTTCTTCGAGCTGTCGTACGACTGCTCTTAGCATGCATTTTTTCTAAGCACTCTTTCTACTTGCGCTCTTTCTATTACCTGATTTTCTTTCTTGACAAACTGTGTCTTTTTTGATGAAATGAACCCCATCTCGGAAGACGTTTAGACATAGATCCATTCCTATAATTATTATTTGACTAAAGAATAACGTGAATACGACCATAGATTTACCCAGATGCGCACTTCAAGCAGCACCCACGGTCAGCAATTTTTTTTTTGCGAAAGCGACTAGAATTCACTCATACATCGCAACCGTGTACCTTGTTAAATGCACGAACGTAGTGTCGCACACGAGCCGCAGAGCAATCATCGAAATTAAGGCCTTTCATACTCAACGGTGATATCCGTGGAGGGTGTGGCCGCTGCCATAGGCTGCGGTGCAGAACGTCGCAGGTGGAGACGCAGAGAACCCTGCCACGCTCCGCTCGTTACCACGGAGCATAAATGTTGCCTTGTACTCTCGATATTCGTCATGTTCACTCGATGATTAAACCTTACATACAGCTTTGCTCCTTGTAGTCACGATATCCTCGAATCTGTCAGCACAGCATGCTAAGTAAACAAATAAGAAAAGACGCGACGAAGTCGCACTGCAGCCTGCGCACGGGATCCGTGAATCACGCATTCCGCTTAGTATAAATACGGCCTTATTCACGCTATTCGCAATAGCGCACAGCCCCATAGCATACCGCTGGCAGTGCCTGGGTGTGTACCCTTATGTCAAGATTCGCACCGCGGCATGTCGCAAGCGAAGCAATGCGGACGAATTAAAGACATCATTAGGGGTAATGCGGTAACGGAGAAATCCCTACAAGAAGTAACTCACATGGTAGTCCTGGGCCTAGGAACGCTATCTGTGGCGAAATCCCGGTGAAAAAGCGCCCCTCTGAGCTGTAGAATAGCCGCAAAACCCCGCAAACGCACTTATGCTCCGCCTCTTGACAGGTTGACCCCGCCTCCCGATGACGTAATTCCCGATTGACTGGGGTGAGAGCGGTCAAGAAGATACGGCAGGATTGAAGGTTTTGCTGCGCGCATTCGCAGTTTTAGCTTGAAGCTCACTCTGGAGAATAGATGCTGTCGTATTTCCAAACATTCCCTTGTGTTTACTTGGCAACATGCCGATGGGAAACAAAATCAGACTACTTCCCTCTTGACAGACAGGTCGTCCGCGTCGAGAATCAACGGTGGGAAGGGGGTCCTATTTCGCGGGTTTTTGGCCATTTCCATCCGTTTTTTCTCCACTGTCCTGTTACTAGGCATCTCGACTTTCATATGCACTACTTCTTTTACTTTTCGTCCGACTTTCCCCTAATGATGCCTTTAAAGGCGCCATGTCGTTGGGTCCTGGAGCGTTTACAAGTCAACTGCGTATGCGCCCTTAGATTACCGTGTAATCGTTCTTAAACCCGACTACCGCGATGCGCATAGCTCGCACACACTGCGTGGCACGCCGCTCATCGTCTTGCGAAATCCTGACATAGCGTACACTATCGTGCTTCCTCGACCTCATTTCATTTGCAACCCTTTTGGGGATGCACCAGAATCAATGCACTTGACTACTAATTAACTTATTTTCTTTGCTCCTTGCATTCATTCAGTTATATTCTGCCTCCCAAACTGGAGCAGGAATTCTCGGTAGATCATATTTGTAATTATGGTCTCTGGTTTCTTCTTGTCCCTTACAAAGTATCGACTGCGACTGCGATCTTGCACAATATGGTAGGAGGGTTTCACTAGGTTGCTAACGCGCGTTTCGGACGCTGAACAACACCAGCACCTATTAGTCTCGGTCGAATTTGGTCTAAGCATCATGCGAATTGTACCGAAACCGCTTCCGACACTACATTTCATTTAGGCGACGCTGGAGGCCCAAACCTAACTGGCTCGCCTGAAGATCCCAGCACCCGTTGACCCATAGGTTTGCCACTCGCTGTTTCAGACACTTTTGAAGAAGTGAGACCATAAGGCCGCTTTCATACTTTGCGCACCGACGCCGTCACGCGCGTGACGGCGTCGGTGCGCAAAGTATGAGAGCGGCCTAATAGCCCTGTTGATATAGGCCTGAATCATGCGAGAAACCAACTATGGGAAGACGTGCTGGAGCTGCACTACAAATTGTGCCAGAAAACTAATCCCGAGATGGAACATTCCCCGACTTCACGCTAGTGAACGTCGAAAATTTTCGGGTGGAGTGCAAGTGTTCCGACTGGTGAGGTCAGGTCAGGCTGCGCGGCGGATTGCAATCAGGTAAAGACAGGTAAAACACGCGCCAAAGCTTCTCCCCTAAAAAGGCTTAGGCAAATCTGGGAGAGCCCAGACGGCAGGACACGCCACCATTCGGACAATTCGCGAATGGCGGTGACCCAGTTCGGTACCGACCTCTAGAATCGGAACACTTGCAACACACCCAAAATTTTCGGCACCTTGCATTGTTTTGGAAGACTGATCGAAGCATTTGGAATCTCTGAAAAATAGTTTCAGCCTGGCGTGGATCATTTCTTCATGTTTGCACTTTTCATTATTTCTTGTACAGAAGTGACCATGGCGTTTGTAAATATTTCCACGACAAAACTTTATCCATTGAAAAAATATCACTACAATAACAACAACATTTCACACACAATGTCCATATAACGTCAAGTCTTCTTCGGCGCATAAGGATGTTTGGCTCAGAACAACCAGTTTTTGCCATGAAATGGCCCTACTTGGAAAAGAAAAATCTATCACTGTTGCATACATTGGCACATGCAACTGTATAGATTCGTCAACTGAAATAGACAAGGCACACGAAATGGGTCAGATCAGCTGACATGCGGTGGCCGCCAGCCGGGCGGCCAATTCTTATTGGAAGCATCGAGAAATTTTTGCTCGCAGCAATGCAGCAATTCAGCAGGCACAGTGAGCCAGTCATAGTGTTCTAGCCAACACCCCTCTGCAACGAACCGCGCTCTGGGCACGTATAAGAACAACTATTCGGTACAAATGAACTGTATGTTGCTCTTAAGCTAGAAGTACCAGCCCTGAAATCTATCACTAACATCTCAATGGACCAATTCCGATTTTGAACACTTATAGTGATCCTATTTCTACAAGTATCGGTGCCATAAATTCGTCGAAACAAAAAATAATTATAATTGCTGTTGTTGTTATAGTTATTACTACTAGTACTATTATTATAATATTATTATTAATCCTAAAGCTTGATGCCCCTACTTACCTATTCCTCTGAATTTCAGACATGACTTTTATACCTTTGGAATGTAAATATTATGCGAACAGATGCTGTATAAAGCATATTGCTGAAGATATTATGAATATCGACTAGAATGAGCTAGAGTTGAGTAGTAAGAGATCAATAGAAATAGTATAGAAATCAATAAATCAAAGAGAATTTCCATTCTGAGACAGGCTCTGGTCTTTTTTCGGAGCACGAATCAGCGCCTCCTGTGCTGTCGAAAAAACTAAACGACCGTCGCGAGTCCACAATTTCCCTTCTATCAGAGTACGACCACCGCCTGAACACGTGATTTTAGCACAAACAGCATTTACATTATTCAACATTCGGTAACTTCTAATAGACCGTGCAACACAAATCATCGCACGATTAGTGGGCCATGGTACGCTCCACGGCACGCACACCTCCCCGCTCATACAGAACTTTCCCGATAACTTCGGAAAAGAAGCTATATTTGGAGATACGACCTCCACTTACCAACCCAACATACTACCCCCTAAGGTTCCTGGATCATTGATCAGCCCTGCTTAGAGGTAATCCCGATCCGAAGGACACAGTATACGGCCCTAGCCTGAGACACCTCTCCGCAGTCAGTGTGTTGCTTTCTTTCTGGACACAGCAATACAGAAATAGGGAAGGGTGTAATATAACAGTATAGTACCAGTAATCTGACTGACATGATAATTCATCTTAATGACGGCAGTTTGTTAAAAAAACCTTATTTAATTCGCTGAACTGTTTCAATCCCTTCACTCATAAGAACAGACGAAACACATAAATACGTAGAAATTTAGCAAAAGCACGTACAAGCTATTGTGGAGTGATTCTCATACAGCATCCACTCGTCGATGCGAAAACGATCGCTGTGCATCCATATGGAATGATCGAGTGTTAAAGCCATAGACGGGATGAATCCCATTCTAAACTAGAAAGCGTATTCACTAAGGAGCTGAAAAAAAATTAAAAATTCTAGGAATTAGATATCCAACAAATTTCGTAACTTTTCTACGGTACATTTTCATGCAAGTTCTATTTAATAATGTACTGGAACCAAACGAATCATTCGAGTTGTACAGTAGTAGGGTAGCAACAATTACAACATACACAACAATCTGCAGTTTTTGGGAGACCGTGGGCATAGCAATGTGCTCCACATCTAAGCACCCCACTGGGTTCCTTGGAGAAAGCCATCAACACTAATTCCTTGGGAGAGACAGGAAAATATAATGAGTGACGGGGAAGCAATCAAGGAGTGGTGATGGTCACAAAAGATGGTTTAGCCAAAAAACCACAAGCAGATTAGCCCAGAAATCACCAGCTCAAATCCAATGGACAACATCTCGTTCATAAAAAAGACTGAAATATTGGAGGTAACGAGAGAAATCAGAAGTGAACACACATGTCCTCAATGAAAGAAATGACGAGTTTTGAAGAGATAATCTGAGAAGAAACTAGAGTTAAAAAATGTTTTCGGCCTTTATCTCGTTTGTTTGTGTTTCGTTCTGCTCGTTTTTCGATGGCCGAATTACGGGGATGGCCGAGTTACGGGCCCATCGAGGTGGGGCGGGACGACGCTCACGGACAGCTGCCTTCGTCCTCTGCTTCATTCCTTTCGGACAGCGGCCATATATGCAGAGGGCAGGGAAGCTCGCCCTCGATCATGCTAGATGTCCTACTTGTTAAATTTCTGACCAATCACTCCGCTCCTATTCCGCCAATGCCTTTAACCATACCGCAATTCGCAATATGGAGCGCCCTCCCGCTCTACTACACAATATCGAAACAAACTGATTTCTTACTCAAATAGTGAGTAATTGAATCATCAAACAATCCTGGCAGTAATTCTATGAGGAAATACGACATGGAACATGGAAGAACACAAACCTGCTATGAGGACGAACAGCGGTTTCAATCATGGTGGCGTCAGAGATGTATGCAGCTGCAGCGACATGTAAACGAGGATCATCCCCTAAAGCACAGGAGCTCATCATTTCAGAATGAGGAAGAGGAAGGTACATGAAACAGTAAAAATTAAACAACAAAATAAGAGTGCACCGATATTCTCATTTGCCTTGATCCACATATAGGAACGGAAGCTGTTCTGATCGGGCTTTTTGTTTTCATCAGCCGCAGATGGTTGGAAAAGAAACGAATTGACATCAACCGGGAGAAACTGAACACTACGGCAAATTGAAACAAAAAATAAATCGAAACTGCGGATAACTTACAGAAAATATTCTAAAAAACGCAGGTGGAATTTCTTTGCGTTTGAAGCGAACAATCGCTGCAGCTGCAGGATGAAATTGAGGATTCTGAATGACAAAATGATGATGTGGAGAGAATTAGGGGTAGTTGCCCAAATTCACCTTTATAGCTTCCTCCATTAGTTGATTCCAGTCCAAAAGACCTTCTGGCCCCATCACTTTGGGCATATCCACTTGATGAGAGATCGAGTCAGGCTCCGGCTAAATTTGAGCAGACGATCTTGAGAGCATGAGTATACATGGATCTGATTCTAACAAAGGCAAAACAGTATTCGCAACGCAATCTTCCACTTCACATCTCTGAAATCACTAAATCCAATACTGGAGAGCAATCCTCTTTGCTTGGACAATCCACATCGCATTAGAGGTCCAAAACTCCACACCAATGCGTTTGTGCGCGGTTGCAAGGGTGAGAGCGCTGGATATCATTAGGAATAAACAAACATCACTATGAGGGAACTAAATACCGTGAAGAATTTTGTATATCAAGACTACTAAAGTCAGCTAAAGGGATTGTTTGGGAGTTCAGAGTGGAAATATACGGTTATTAAATATGAACGGCCAGGATCTCAGGGAGACAGGGACCTGAAAGGCAATACCAACGAACTTTGTTACCCTGCGGCCCAGGCAAGATGTGCTTGCTCACTAATGACCCTATCACCGCTGTGCATGACTGCCACATATCACAGATTAGTGACTCTGATCGACAAATCAGCGATGAGTCGAGCCACAAAACAAGTTCACGGCGTGGAAAAGTGAAAAACGCGAAGTGAAACACGTACGCTTTTATTTTGATGCCCTCATTTTTGATAGCTGCTGATTTTTGCTGCGGCCCGCGATGCGAACATTGTTACAGAAAATCTGCAGCCATCAAAAATTGAAAATATCAAAAGCTTGCAGCTTCATGGTTCGATGCCGATATTGACCAACTGACTCAACACGTTATACGTGTGAGTGCTAATAGGGTAGGGGCCGATTGGTCGAATTTTCGCGCGACCGCCCGCGGCGAACGGCGCGGCGAGTGCAAATCGTTTTGGGATCCGCTCAAGACGTAATGGGCTGGTACTGTGAGGAACTTTTGGAGATTGCACCTATCTCCAGCGCGGGCGGCTATTTGCTTCTGTTCTTGTGCTTTCTGAGAGAACTGAAATATTAAAGGTAATTTAAATGTTATTCTCTCGCAGTGAGTGGTCCATAGAAGTTTCTTCAGGAGCATTAACAGTTGACTAAACCTATCAAGATGACACAACGATCAACAACAACCTCAAATACAACTGAAGCAGTCATAGCTCGTAATTCCAGAGGACTCGTATTAAAGGCGCCGCGAGTGCGGCGCCGCGAGCGAAAATTCGACCAATCGACCCCCACCCTGCTAGCTACGGCAAACATACCACCAGAAGCTGAGTTAAAGTGAAAGGGGCCTCTTAGTTTAATGAATAAACACATATGCCTAAAACGCACGGAATGTGGGTTCGAGTCCCATCCGAGACCAAACCTTTGCCCATAACTCAGCGGGCTGCGGCGGAAATTAACTGCCATCAAAATCAATAACTCTAAAATCACGATCTACTTGTACACTCGGCTGCACGGTTCGATGCCGGCCAACACGCACAGCATGTTATACCTACCGATCAGCTATGGTTAATGTAGGTAAATGCACCATCCATTAAGAGGCCGATAAATGGCTAGTGGGGTCTCTGTTGTGTACTGGATTAGCACATATGCCCGTAAAGCATGAAGTGTGGGTTCGAGTCCCGCCCGAGACTAAAAGTTTTGCCCTTAACTCTGCATCACTGTAGGGTACTGGTGGGCTGTCAATGAGCGAATGTGTTTCAGAAAAATTGGACGACCCATTGTGACATCTTTTCGCGATATTTTTCTGAGAAGTAATTCGCATAAGCACACACCTTGTGGAAAGATATTTGCACGGTAAATATGGCTTCGCCGTTCTGAACTGCCTTAACCAAACGGGTGCAGAAACTACGCCCGTCTCGAATACGATCAACCATGTACAGAATCGGCATGTTGACGTTTCCTGTCGAATGAAAGAGTGAAAAACGTCATGATGTCATATCATAAGCACTTGCGAGGTGAAGTTAAAAGTGACTACGTTTTCAAATATGCACAGCACATAGCCACGTAACAACAAGGAAATCTGATCATACTGCGTACATACCACTCTGCACAAAATAGCTGTGCAGGCTGTTTGGCAAAAATCCGCTGCCAACTGTGGCCGTCGCAGCAGACAGAGCCTATAAAATGCATCATCAAGAGATTATAGGCGTAACTACGCTTCACACAGAACACTAGCCAAAATATATCACTCACTTGACCGATTACCTGACCTCCATAAACCACTGGTAAGGAATTCCGCCCTTTCAACAAATGACGTGCACTGAAAACCACAGCAGCTGTTCTAATACTGATGGAAAACAAGAGTACATCTACCAAATAACCCACAGGAAAAGATTTTTGTCAATTTTCTCCAGATTAAGAAATGTATCAATTAGCCCCGCTTGGATATCTTCGGCACGTGAAGAAATGTCGACATAGGTAACGTTTGTTAACGAAGTCAAAGAAACGTGTGATGGTGATGTTGGTGACACATCCTCCTGAATGCACAAGGTTCGCAAAGAAGAACTAATAGGAACATGCTGCTACAATGGAATACTCAGACATGGCTCGAAACAAGCTTTGCTCAACTTATAGGAGCCATGAGCAGAGATATACCTTTTCAAAGCACAAGATCATCCTCCTCTTTGATCAAGTCTGAGAATACTCATAAGCGAACCAATTGAAATGCTATGATAACGATTGCCGCACTGACCGTATTAACCCTCATCAACACGATTTTGTGGGTCAACGCACAATTTTATGAATAAATAGAAAATCCACATTTGGCATAAAACTTGCTTGAAAATTTCTGAACTGCTTGAAAAGTCCACTTGCGGTATAGGAACTCAAAACATTCTGGCCAGATTCGCAAAAGCTCATAAATTGTTAGATCTTACACAAATTGTCTGACAGCGAAAACCGTAACCAGCGCACGATTATATCAATAACGCCGCAATTATACCTTGCAGAACAGCGAAACTGCAAAGCCATGGGTTTGCAGAGCTCGCATCTGACGCAAGGCAAGGGAATGCTGAAATGCTTGATAACAAACTTCATGACTCGCAATGTTCACGATTTTTGCAAAATCGCTAAAAAAATTGATGCGAACAGCAAAGCGTTTGCAAGACATAGTTTCGAGATAGCAGCAGCCGCTGCACAGTACGGAAATGAGCCAAATCAATATCCTTTCATGAATCTTCTTCAAAATATCCTCCTTGGAGCATTTCGAGCATGGAAACTTAAAGACACTAGAAGGGAGTAAAGGCCCGCGGTAGAACAGACGTAGTTTGGACGAGTTTAAGTGGCCGCCATTGCATAAACTCGCCACTTTGACGCCTTGGCATTGTGGCAAGAGATGTTTCTATTATAAGGTTGTTTTTTTCGTTTTGCTTTTTCCTTTGTTCTTTCTTATATTGTTTCTAGATGCACTTTCATGAGTGCTAATGTAGTTGGGACTGGCCACTCCACTGCGCTGCAAGTCAGATGCTACAACTAACGTTGGCCCGCGACCCGTCTCCAACAGCGGACAACTCGGAAAGTCAGTGTATTGATGCGAATGGGATGCGAATACACATCGCAGCGTCGCCCTTTGAATCGGGTTTTTTTTTCACCGATTATTTCTAACTGCTGTGTGTATTGGTAATCACAAATGATAGTGATCTTATCGACCTTGTAATCGTGCGAAAATAAACAGCCTATATAGACCCTGGATGGAGGGATGTTCAGTTTATTCGGCATCCAGTGATTCGGTCTCCGGTTGTCTACCTGCCCAAAGACTTCAACCTGCACCTCCGATCCCGCCAGTGTTCGTAACTTTGTACTGTTAGTCCTTTCTGTCTATTCATTAATAAACAGATCATTACTTCTACTGTCACGACACCGGACAAGGCAGTAGGACACTACAGTGGCGATCAGGATCTCTGAAGAACTCTACGTTGGATAATTCCCTTTCAGCGGCGCTCGAGTGGGACAGGCCCCACTTGCACGGAAGAAGAAACTTGCTGCTCTTCCACTGTTTGTTATTGACCTGTTGGTGGAACAATGGACCCAGCCACAGTTTTATCGATGTTCAAGGAATTGATCGAAGAGCAAAGGAACCTCGCCTCGACAATGATGAAGATCATGGATCGTGCGCCACAACGTGACCAAGGAGCCGTTAAGCCAGAAGAGCAAGTGACATTCCCGAATGTGATGGCAGCTTTGAGCAACCGAATTGAGAAATTCACTTTTGTTCCTGATGCTGACATGAGCTCCTCGAAATGGTTTTCGAGATACAAGGAGGTGTTTTCCGAAGACGCAAAACAGCTCACAGAGAGTAGCAAGGTGAGGCTACTATGTGAAAAACTGGATTCAGTAACGTTCGACAAGTACCAGAGGCATGTCCTACCCAGGGATGTTTCCCAAATCGGATTCGACGAGACGGTAGAAGCATTGAAACAGCTCTTCGATCACAAGACGTCACTGTTCACCACAAGATATCAGTGCCTCAAGCTAGAGAAGAGCGACGCAGAGGATTACCTAACGTATACCGGTCGCGTGAATGAATTGTGAAAAAGCGAAGATTCACGAATTAGACTCAGATGGGATCAAATGTCTCCTGTGGATTTTCGGCCTAAAGTCGCAGCAAGAAGCAGAAATCAGGCAAAGACTGATTGCAATACTTGATCGAGAGCACAAGGCTGGAAGAAGCGTATCCCTGCACGAGTTGCATCAAGAATGCGAAAATTTCTTGACTCTTAGAAGAGACAGTGAAACTGTTGCAGGAAATACGAAGACTGTTGAAGCAACGACCGTAGAAAAGCGGCATGAAGTGAAATGCTGGAACTGTGGAGGCAACCACTATGCTCGTCAGTGCAAATACAAGCCCTGGTACTGCAAGAAGTGCAGGAAAACTGGTCACAAGGAAAACTTTTGCGACATTCTACAACAGAAGAAGCCACGCGCTCAAGAAGATGCGACGAAGAAGATGTGAAACAGCAACCGCGAAGGCAAGGAGCGAAGGAAGGCTCCAAGAAGACAAGTCCGAACAGTCCAGATTTCGAATGCGGCAGTTGAAGCAAACTGTCCTCGCGTGTATGTTGACGTACTTGTGAATAACTATCAGGTCAAATTTCTGCTGGATACAGGATCCGACATCACATTGCTTAACAAGAAGACATGGAAGAAGATTCCCACAAGTATCGTTGTGAAGAATGCCAGCGGAGAACACATGAAGATTCATGGGAAGTTGAAATGCAAGATCAAAATCAAGGGCGTCGAAACCGATGGTTATGCCTATGTGACGCCGTATAACTCGCTCATTGGCCTAGAGTGGATACGAGCGAATGAAGACATGAAGTATCACTTGGAGAAGATGACAGCGGAAGTAAAAATGGCATCCATCGCCTTAATCGAAGAAGAATTGAAGAAGACTTATCCGGAATTTTTGAAGAAGGATTGGGACGCTGCAACTAAGAAGTGTTGAATTGCAGCTCAATCTGAATGTGCGCCCAGTGTTCTGCCATAGTCGTCCGGTACCCCATGCAGCCCTAGAAGCTGTGAACGCGAAATTAGACAGGCTTGTGCAAATGGACGTCATTGCACCAGTAAGTCATAGTGAATGGGCTGCTCCCACTGTTTGTGTCAGGAAGCAGAATGGAAGGTTGAGAATATGTGCTGATTTCTCAACTGGGCTGAACAGAGCCTTACAGTCTTTCGATTATCCCTTACCCTTTTCCCAGAAGATATTTTCGCATCCCTGAACGGAGGGACGATCTTCTCGCAAATCGATTTATCAGATGCATACCTACTGTTGGAACTTTCAGGAGAATCGAAGAAGAAAGTCGTCATAAATACGCATAAAGGATTATTCAGATACAATCGATTGCCCTTTGGAAACAAGACCGCACCAGGAATCTTCCAGAAAGTCATGAATAAGATGGTGACGGGATTACAAGGTGTAGCCACCTATCTCGACGATATCTTAGTAAGCGGCAGAAACGAACAAGAGCATAAAGAAAATCTGTTTGCAGTATTCGGAAGACTAGCTGACTATGGATTCAAGGTCCGTCTAGACAAATGCACGTTCTCCAAGCCAGAAATACGTTATCTTGGTTTTACTCTGGACAAGAATGGAAGAAGACCCAATCCAGAGAAAATTGAAGCCATCAAGAACATGGATGAACCAAAAAATATTGCACAATTGAGATCTTTTGTGGGAATGATTAGGTACTACTCTGCATTTGTGCCATCTATGAAGAATCTCCGTGGACCTCCGTGGACCGTTAGATGTGTTAGGATGTGAAATGGAGATGGACTTCGAAGGAACATGAAGCATTTGAAGACTTGAAAGAAGCGTTGTCAAGCGACGCCAACCTTGCGCACTACGACCCTCAACAAAAGATTGTTGTGGCAGCTGATGCCTGTGATTATGGTATTGGATGCGTTATTTCCCATAGATACGCAGACGGTTCGGAGAAACCTATTGCGCATGCTTCGAGGTCACTTTCAGAAGCTGAGAAGAAGTACTCACAAATTGAGAAAGAAGCTCTTGGACTTGTTTTTGCGGTCAAGAAGTTTCACAAGTACTTATTCGGAAGAAAGTTTCTACTTTTGACAGATCATAAGCCATTGTTAGCAATTTTTGGAGACAAGAATAGAGTTCCGGTTTACTCCGCAAATCGGCTTATGAGATGGGCAACGAATTTGCTCGGTTACGATTTTGACATTGAGTATGTCAAAACCACGCAGTTCAGACAAGTGGATGGTCTCTCAAGACTGATGCAGAAGCACCAAAATTCAGGCGAAGATGTCGTATTAGCAGCCGTGGAAAATGATGTTTCCAGATCGCTGAAGGATAGCATCAGAAGACTACCACTAACCCATGAACATGTCGGAGATAGCACCGCGAAGGACTCCTTACTTAAGAATATCATGTCATATGTGAACTCCGGAAGATGGCCAAAGGCCAGCTCAAAACTGTCACCGTTTTTCAATAGAAAAGAAACGCTATCGATCGCGGACGGATGCCTCATGATGGCGGAAAGAATTGTCATCTCAGAAGAATTACAAGCCAAAGTTCTTAAAGAACTGCACGTTGGTCATCCAGGAATTGTACGGATGAAGAAGCTTGCCAGAAGTTATGTTTATTGGCCAGACCTCAACAAGGATTGTGAAGAAATAGGACGAAATTGTTCAAGATGTCAAGAATATGCGAAGAGTCCCATCAAGGTTCCTTTGGAAGCTTGGCCAACACCAGCTTATGTGTGGCAAAGGATTCACATAGACTTCGCAGGACCTGTTTGCGGATTATTCTATATGGTTGTTCTGGATTCTTTCAGCAAGTGGCCGGAGATTATCGAGATGACATATATCTCTGCAAGCCAAACGGTAAAGGAACTAAGGAAGATTTTTGCAAGATATGGAATCCCGGAAACTATCGTTAGCGACAATGGAACCCAATTCACGTCGGAACAATTCAAGACCATGTGTGAAGAAGGAGGAGTTACGCACGTTAGAACTGCTCCCTACTACCCGCAGTCAAATGGACAGGTTGAACGTTTCGTTGATACACTGAAACGAGGTATCAAGAAACTGAAAGGGGAGGAGAAGCCCTCGGAAGAAACGTTGAACGTGATCCTTCAAGCATACAGGACCGCTCCAAACGATTGCTTACAAAACAGAACACCAGCAGAAGCGTTTTTAGGAAGAGAACTCCGCACACGCTTAAGTCTGTTACGCCCCATGGAAGAGTCAACCACGCCACCATCAGAAGAAAATCGGAAGAAAATGATCGAACAATTCAACAGAAGAAACAATGCATTTCCGAAGGAATTTGTAGTTGGCCAAGCGATTTATGCTCAAGTATGGAAAGCACCGCAGTTCATATGGAAAGAAGGTATCATCACGAGAAGAATCGGCAAGGTCAACTACGAAGTTTGTCTAAGTGGAAGGACAACGAGGAAGCACGCCAATCAGTTGCGCCGTCGTGATGCGAAAGCACCTGCAAATTATGGAGATAAGTCGTTGCTGACCCTGCCCGAGACGCTCGAATTGGACGACGTGTGGAAGCGACGAGATGCAACCGCCCAAGCTACAGGTACTGCTGCTCAAGGACAACAGGCTCACAAAGCCGATGTGCCACTGCGACGCTCGACGAGGATAAGAAGATCGGTACAGAGATACCCAGATACTTCTCGCTAGTTTAATTGTTGAGTGTTGATTGTACCCTTTTTGAATTGTAGAAGTAGAAAGTTAACTGTGTTGTACCCATTTCTTCTCTACTGGGGGAGGTGTTGTGTGTATTGGTAATCACAAATGATAGTGATCTTATCGACCTTGTAATCGTGCGAAAATAAACAGCCTATATAGACCCTGGGATGGAGGGATGTTCAGTTTATTCGGCATCCAGTAATTCGGTCTCCGGTTGTCTACCTGCCCAACGACTTCAACCTGCACCTCCGATCCCGCCAGTGTTCGTAACTTTGTACTGTTAGTCCTTTCTGTCTATTCATTAATAAACAGATCAATATTTCTACTGTCACGACACCGGACAAGGCAGTAGGACACTACACTAACCTACAGCGCTCGTTAGAAAATGCTCATTTCTTTGCATCTTCCTCTTGTTTCGGAACCCTTCCGGTTTCTTCAAGAGCTTTCTGTTCTAATGCCAGAAAATTCACCAATCAGTAAAAAGCAACGAAAACGAAAGTCGTACCTGTCCATCTTTGGGATCCCTGACGAGTGCTTCAGACGCCATGTAACAGAAAACCTTCTAGCTAAAGCTGACTCTAACGCTCTGAATGACTTTCTCATCGACATTGTTGAATAATGCAACGGCAAAAAAAAGCATATGAGAGCGCAATCGCGAACGAGTCATTTCGAAAAGCACACAGTCACTTAACGCTTTTATTTATCGTGAGAACAAGTCAGCGTGACATACATAGAGATCCTCCAACGCACTCACAGCACATGTGCGGACTCTATCAAAAACATAAGACGAGGTAAGAAGCAGATGTTTAGAACATATAATAAAACAATCTTGACGGAGCTAATAAGACAATCCATAACAATGTAACAACAAAGACGCGAACTCCTATACATAACGACATAACAACGGTAAAAATCCAAAATCATCGAACCAAAGCAAGCTTCTCAAAAATTTCTTTTTTGTCATCAGGCAACTTGTCGAACTTTTTCCTCAACTTCTTCAACCTCGCTTCTGCCGGAAGGTCGGTGTATCTAGAACGAAAAGTCGATTCTTACGATGTCAAGGCAAACGTATGAAAGAGAAAGTTAATTGCTTACTTGTCCTGCTTGGTTGAGCAGAACAAATCAAAGGCAGTTTTTTCTTCTTTACGTACTCCATTAGTTTTGTTGGCTTTTGGCGTGCGGGGGTTCGGAAAAACCTGGAACGCACATGATCATAAGCTAACTTGAAATGATGATGAAGTAGATTTTGAGCTCGTTTAGTTATTTCCCCATCATGAATGGTTCATGAATACCGAATTACTTTTGAAGGGGACGAGCCTACGCACTTTTCAGGAAGACCATAAGCGGGTTTGATTCCCATCTTTCCACGGAAAGCACTCACATCCACACCAACGAGAAAACGAAGATTTTAGATGTGTGCAGACGTTTCACAGAGGAGCGGCTACACGCTTCTAAACGCATCCATTTGCAACATAACGCAAATATTACCTTGCGACGATGGAGTTTGATCTTATGTTCGACGAATTCCTTTTGTTTTGGCAGAAGAACATCTCTATTATTAGCCAAGAAGGTCTCTAGCTTTTCGACAAAGGATTTCTGAAATAAACACAATTAAAACTAACTGGTTTGTCCCTTCCCGTCTTTCGACAGTCTCTCCATTGAGAACTGCTTCAAAATGCGACAAAAACCGTAATTTATTTTAAATAAATCCGAGCTTCACACACCGCATAGCGGAATTGTGAACAGTTTTTGTATTTGTACAGTATTTTGGCTAGCTCATCTTCCAACGTGGGGACGTGCATCATCACGGGAAATGTCCAGTATTCGCCTGTTTATTGAAGGAGAGCAAGTTCTGGTTACATAGGGCTAGATTTTAAAGTAATGTTCCACTAGCATATGACGAAGTGGTTCGAGAAAGCTTGTAAAAGAAGACCCAGACGATGAATTATCAAAAAACGTACAAAAGGTACGTAATTTTAAAGCTCTACCCCTGTATGTGAGTTAGTAAAGCTACTCTACGAGTATCCACGGCTTGGTAGTCACTCCAAAAAACTGGTCATCATATTTCGAGCTCACTCTGACGCATTTTCTGTTCACTTCGGAGCTTCCAGTCAAAGCGAACAGTCAGAGATCGTGGTTTTCTACGGTCTAAAATAATATTAAAACAGCGTCCTTTCTGGAAAGCTCCCCAAAGCAACGTATCTGGAGAAAAGCAGACTTTTCGTTATTCCTCACCAAACCTTTCTTGAAACAGCCGAAAACTCATGAAAGGTACCACTGAAAAATCATTAGGAAATACTTCATGTGCAAAACGGCGGGAGCCTTTGTCCAACCTAATGAAACTGGATCGGGATTTGCGTGGGAAAAGAGTAACCTCAATACTTCTGTCTTTTTTCGGACGGCTACTGCAACATTCGATGCTGTCTTGTGTAAACTTCAGATGTGAAGTTTGCAGGCACACAAATGAGGAACTCTTGAAATTCAAACCTCTAATACAGCAAAATCGTCTTGGAGCCGATGTGGCCTTGAGTATGCGAGCAGGTCCTTTTCGGACGGACTTAGAAGGCAAAGACACGTGGGCTCGTAGTCGAAGTGCAATCCATCGGGTGAAAACTTACCGTTATGTAATGGGTGAAGACGCTCAAAGACAGATGAACAGTCATTAACAATCATAGAACTTCTCACTGTAAGACCCCATCACCTGATCGGGCCGATCTCAATTCCACAGGCTAATACCTCAACAACCAATGCGCTCAAACCATCGTCCAGCGGCGAATTCAAAGAAAATGTCCTCACTCATTTTAGCGCTAATGGTATATGCGGTGATTCTAAGTTGGTTGCACTGGGAAAAGCCAAGAAAACACTACCCTGTAGTATCTCAAGGAGTACTTGACATTTCAACAGAGCAAAATGTACTAGTAGTGAAGGTGTCCCATCATGTTCCGGACAACTCATTACAACTCCAACTGGATTGCCGAACTTGAGAAAAAAAGGTAAAGAGGAAATGCAAAAAAAGTTCACCGAAAAACAAAAAGAGAAGTCAGTTCCTGAGCGAATAGAGGTTTGAATGAAGATTAGCAGATTAGAGGAAATCTCGCAAAGAAAGATCAAAGCATCATAACTATGAAGCAACATCTGTGGTTGCAAAAATGAAAACCCTGGCGGAGTTGCTACGCACTTGTTATTTTCCAAGCAACGAAGAAGTTATCGATCCCTAAGCTACCTAACCCCCACTAGTGACCACTTCAGCCAAAGTGTTAAATGATTAGTGGATAAACATACTTCATTCCTGTCAGTTGCATTGGTTGCCGATACCACTGTAACAAGAGGTGTCGACCGCTAAATCATCTGGACCTCCGAATAGTGGTGGCTCGTCACCGGTGAGAAATGCAAAAGTAAATGACCAGATTATCGACACCCAATAGCTTGAGCACTAATGCTCAGCAGATGAGCATACTTCGAGCTTCGGTATAAGTAAATGGAACGCTACCACCGCTAAACTACGAGAAATTCCAAATAATGATAGGTGTTTGTAGAGATACCGGTTGGGCTAGCGCTCAGTACTCCCGTTTACTATAATGTGGAATTGTGTAATAGGGACTTCACCGACATATGTTGATGGTATCGACCATTTCCCCATTACATGACCCTATTAAGTTATTCGCGCGTACTGTCCGATAGCCCAATTGATCGAAATATATCGAAATATACCATAAAAGCGAGTAAAGAGCTCAATGACCACTAAAATGTGTCACAAACGATTCCGATCTACAACTACAAGTCAACTAAACACTATAAGATAAGGCAAAGATTCCTGAAGGCACGCCTAGTGTTTGCGTCAGCTTCCCCAGCCTGGCAGAAAAAATCTCAATGCAGTGACCATAGTGACCCTTTCTTCGGCTCTGGCTGAATATCGAGTTGTAGCCCGTATTTACCATAGTACCATAACTCTAATTTTGACTTCTTTGATCTCATCTCATTAATCCCAGTACGACGAACCTACACCATTTGCGTGGTAAAGCTTACTGTATAAACGGAACAAAAGCTTTCCGCACTTGACGGCAGATAAGAAGATAGCCCTCAGTTTTCGTGAGGAAGCATATTGATACAACCTCTTAACGTTCACGGCTGTGATTTTCTCACAATGTTGAGACATGCGAAAAAATACGAACTGGAAAATTATAAAAACCCAAACTGTAAACAAAAACATCAAAAATGACAACTATTCAGTACCTCGAGTTCTACCAGTTCTTGTTCACATTCAACTCGGCCGGCTTTGTCTTTCTTCATCCGATCTGCCATTTCCTCAAATTATGATTGAGATAACACAAACATCGCACTATGACTCCGATCTCAAAAAAAAATACACTTTAAATTCCCACCTTAATTTTACCAAATCCTGCTGTATGTCCATACTTTTTACAGTAATAGTGAATTAACGGTGGAGGTTTCGAAGGAAAATCTTTGTGCATGAGAACGCTGCTCGGACTATCGAGGTACTCGCGTACATTTCTGAAACTAGAAAATCAAAAAAACGTAATTAAGATTGCAACAGTTGCAGAGCTTTCGACAACAAATTTGCTGACTGCTCCACACTGAGAAAAAAAAGAAAATTACTAAAGATCTGACTAACGTGAATGAGGGCCGATCTTACTAACAAAAATAGAACTCCTCAGCTGATAGAGAGGGTAAACAAGCTAGGTATTACGATAAGATGGCAGTAACTGATACTGAATCCCACTGCGGCTTTGTGATCATCTTTCACTACAAAACCTAGTTACACATCAGGTAACTCAAACTCAAGGGAAATTGAATTTTACACTGTTTACAATTTTACATTACCAAGTTAAAGAAAGAAGGCAAGGTTAGCAAAAACCACACTCGCTACAGACAAAGTATTCAGGAAACGCATATCGATAAATAGGCTATAACTCATTTAACATACAGAATGAGAATCTAACCTGAAACTCAAAAATCTGCACTTATGAAAAGAAGAAACTTTAACCTGATACAACTATCCAGAGACATGTTAGACGGGCGGAGGGATGAAGTCACATATCGTTTGAGAGATTTGAGTAACATTCTGAAAACCGTATTATGGAAGCATTGCTGAAAATTTTTTGGGTGGAGTATAAAAAATTTTCTGCATGTTTGGCTCGCTTCAACCAAACTTATGTATACTGTATACCTTCTGTAGAGACCGCATATTTTCGCAAAAAAGAACTCAGCATAAGGGACCTCCTGTTTCCTGTTTTAATATGGTCACCCATGAGACTTCCTACAAAGCAATGCCAGAAGAGCTACAGACCGCCGTAAGCGCAGTACGTAAACTGTACAATCGCGCTGACAAAAAGCTCTACCCCCAACAATGAAATTAGGGAAATCGTCAGAAAAATTATCGAAATTGAATACGCAACATTAACAGGAACTGCAAGCACATAGATCTCAAATTTTGCATTTTATGGATGGCTTCAAAACACAATGATAAGCATATTATGTTGGACGAGAACTCACTCTGAGTCCACTACGCTAGGAGCTTGTTGCTTCATCCACTCATCGAAAACCCCCCTCATCCTGGACCATGAAACAGACAGCTTTCCACGCTCTTCTGCAAATTTACGAAAGCTCTGAAATAAATATTAGTGAAAGCGACATTTCTGAAGAGTGGCTGGGGTGATAAATCATAAAAAAAACTAACTACAAGAAACTAACTAAGGAAAACAGTTAGAAACCAAAATAAAGTAGCGACCGTCTCATCACAAAGCCCGCTGAAATTAGATTACCACAATCTCAAATTTTTAATGTAACAGCCTTTTCCCTTACCACCAACTAAAAATGGTAGAGCTGTGCCGTTTTCTTACTGTTGACAAATCTTTCTCGATGTTTCTCCAGTGCTGGTGTGCCCTCCCATTCTCATAGGAAGGAGATCAAACCTCATATCAACGCCCGTCCAGTTCTTCTGTCTGGAGGGATGCACATCGCTGGCCCCGGAAGTCATCGCATGGAGCACGTCGAATTTACGTACCACCACGATTGAACGGAACCAGAATGCGCGACGCACCCTAGCGAGGCGATCATTTGGGCCAAAAACGTTGTCCAACAGCAACAACATACTTGCCTCCATCCCCTATAGCTTCCTCGCGAGCTCCACTGAAGGTCCTCTTCAAGGACGCTACCGGCCTTGAAGCGGACTTCGAAAAGTAATCCTTGATACCACGCACATGGATGCAGAACTATTGGGGTCATTTGGATGTTTGTGATACCTACATGCTTTGACTGCTGCCATTAATAACATGTCATTTTACACAACATAGTCCAGATGGAATCCGCATTTTCAGTTCTCGATTATCGACCACACCTTAGGCGTCACCCCACAACTAATACGGTGCTTTTATCTGACGAAGTTCACAACCTTCAAAAAATGGAACGATCCACTATGTCTCTATTCAGGCGTAATTAAAAGCACGAAATTCGACAATGCGCCAAGTGTCACTCATCGCGCTCCTTCATATGCACTGCATGATACATCTGCCTTGAAAAAGAAAAAAGAGAACGCTTTTCCAATGGCACATCTGTGACCTAACAATGAGAGAAGATAATTCTAGTAAAACAAATCAAATACAGGATGAGAGGATCTCACCTCGACGTGTTCCAGCATCAGATGTGGAGAAATAAGATCTTCCTTGCTATGTCCCACCTCATCAACGTCGTCGTACTCGTCGTGATCATCTTCATAATCTCCACTCTACAAAGAACATACCATTTGAACAACCTGTTAATGAAAGTAACGTAACAATTATATAATAGTTTGAACACGTGAAAACCATCACATTCTATTGATGGTGGAATGTTCTATCACATTTTACCACTTCTTCCTTCCCATGATAGCCAGATGGTAAAGTTCCTAATTTCTTTTTAATATTCTGCCCAAAACAGTTAGGCTTTACCAGCTGTTGAGCACCTTGGCCCAAGCCGTGAACTCAAACATCTGTGCTAACCCCATAAACGTGAAGTGGTTTTCGTAACTTTTACTAACAGGGGAAGGACCCCAGGTCGAAGTGGTCATTGGGAATGGGATACACGTGGTCCGACATATTTTCGGACGCTGATCTCGAATCTCTATTCGAAATTTACAGAACGATTCCTTGAGCGGAGTTATGGAGGGTTTTTTTTTTTGAAAAAACAATACTATTATATGGCAAGTTTGGAAGCCCATAGCACGCCAGCCAGACGTTCTTGCGCAAAACCATGGCGATTTTCGTGTTCAGGGAGTCAAATTACTCCAAGAGACAAGTTTTTAGCCAATTCGAGAATTTGACCAAATTTCACGGGCTATAGGGTAGCAGCCCATTGAACAGAGGAGAAGTCGTTGATCCTGGGAAATGCTCCTATTTGACGCTTGTTTTGTACATTTCAAGGGATGGGCAAGTGTAAAAGGTATGTGTAGGCTATCTCGTTTAGGGTTTTCTGTACAAGAAAATTCAAAAACTACCACTTTCCCCTGGCCACCCCCAATTTTCCGAAGTTGGACCAAAAACTGGATTCGGCTGAAAATTTGCGGAGAGGGATAATTCGACCCCCTGTGCACGAATATCATAATCTATTTACGCAACAACTCCTAATTCGTGTGGTACGGGATTCTCTTCGACGTGGTATCCCTCCCTTGTGAGTAGTGTTAGTATTATAGTTATAAATAAAGTGGCAGAGTAAATGATGAGTGCGATAGGTACCGATACAAGGAAACGTCGAGAAATGAAAGAAAATCACTTACTGACAAAGAAACACAAAATGTAAAAGATCCTGCTCCGCCGGGGAGCAAACCCACGACCCCTGTCCTGCAGGTCCCGCACACTACCACAGCGCCACTGAAGCCGTACCTAGCTCAGCAAGGCGTGCTGATGACATAGTGCCTCGAAAATGAGATCTAACGTGTAGCCGTTCAATCAAAAAAAAAACCCTCCATAACTCCGCTAAGAGAATCGTTCTGCAAATTTCGCATACAGATTCGAGATCAGCGTCCGAAAATGCGTCGGACCATATGTATCCCATTCCATGGCCACTTCGAGCTGGGGTCCTTCCCTTGTAAGCTCCGCACAACAAAGTGCCTAGTCAAGCAATCAAAGAAGCTTTGCACACGCCCATAGTTTCAGTGTTACTAGAGATGGGGGTTGGGGCATGGGTTCAAAGGCAAAAATTCTGCGACACACCCCTGAAGCAAAGAAACGATGCAGAGCCAAGAAATCTTTTTTTCTATCCCACCCATGCCGAAAGTCTGAGGGAAAAAGAGATCTCCTTTCTGTATGCTAAGGCAAAAAGCTTAAATGGCTATATGAATCTAATTTGAGCACTTATAACATATCCACTGAATAATAAGTGGCCTAAAAAGTATTCCTCCATTCTTTGTCCACGTTAATTATGTCCTCAAAAAATACACTTGGAAAAGCCAAATAAGCAAAAAATGAACGCGACCCATGCCGCTTCTGTTGCTGTCCCCAACTCCAGTGGCCTCTAATTTTCGCTGCTGGAACACCCTTATATCACACAAAACAAGATTCAGGAGCACATTTGTCGATCGAGTGGTGGTCATAACCCGAAAAGTACCATCGAAAACTTACACCGTCAAATCTAAAAGAAGAGTCATCCTCACTGTCTTTGTGCGATCGCTTCCTGGAAGGAGAAAACACGGGCATCTGAAGAATTACAACTTGTTACATCTACGCTAGTTGTCGGTTAAATCCCCATTCGATACTATCTCAGCGAGTAACTTCAAAGGGTGCAATATTTGTTACAGCTCAATTATGTGAGTGAACATGAAAATGAGGAGCACTCCAAGGCCTTCACTAAAACCTGAATAACAAAGAAAGAAAACAACACTAACAATAACAGTAATAACAAAGGAAGAGTGATAACAAAGAAAGAAAAAACAGCAAGACAAGAAATAACAACTAATAATACCCAGTAACAGAATAATGTAAAAAAAACGAGAAATTTGAAGAAATCCCTTATTTAGGGCGCGATATTCCCCGACACAGGTGCTTTCACTTGTTGAGTTACAGAGATATATGTACATATAAACACAAACATGTATGAACAATTGAAAAACCAGCAACCGCAAACCGATAAATTTTTGACAAAGTGCTGAGAGCCTTTTTAGGCGTAGAATACGCGGTGTATGTGTTGAGTACACTAACGATTCCCTTGTCACTCAATTCACGCCCATGCCCTGACAAGCTTTTTTTTCTTGACCGTTCAGATTGAGGAGAAGCACACGCTATCTATCAAGTTAGGAAATAGTAGGTAGGTCCTTCAATTCTATTGAAATAGAGAAGTGACTAACGTTTCAATTACCTATCGTAGACAGGGCACTCCCAGATGTCGAGGGAATTGACAACTACAGGCCGCCGCCAGACTTCGCGATTTTGCGATTTCGCGATTCTGCGGTGTCGCGGACCGGCACGCGAAGCTGCGGCATTGCTCAATCTTAAGGTCGTGGTATCGCCTGCGAAAGTGCGAAGTCGCAAAATCGCGTAGTCTGACGGCGTTCTCAGTACGACCCCTCTCTCCACATGGACAATATACGACTCCTCCCCCTTTTGACTTCTGCAAGACTAGTAACCGTTGCCGGATTGTATGGTTGCAATGGGTTTTATTGCTGGCATTCTTACCCAAGCAAAAGATCTTAATCACATTTCCTCACACGGTTCGATGTGAAATACCCTTCGTTTCTTATCTGCTCATTGAAAACACAGATTCTAATGCTTATCGCTGACCTCTGCAGGTACGTCCTCTCCTGTCCGGTCAAATACGACCCCCTACCGAGGTACCCTGATTGTCACAACCCACATGTTCGATCCTGTACAACCAATCGCACGTGTAACGAACGATTATGTAAAGTCACGTTACTATCCATTATTTACCTTGTCCACCCCTACCTTCTTTAATCAGGATGACACTTTGTCATGATGTGAATATGCCATATCATGGATCATCCATTGTCCTTTAAGGGTTGTGGTTGCACGCTGCTGGGTTGTATTATTGTAAGATGAAAGGGTCAATGTGGCACGAGAGGAGGCGCGGCTTGTTAGGCCGCGTTTGTATTTTGCCCACCGACGCCAGCACCGGCGCCGGAGGCGTGAAAATCATGTGACCGCCGCAGATCCCGGCGGCACTCTGGTGACGTGCCGAAAGCCCAGAAATTCTATTTTCTATCAAGCATAGTATGACACCAAATTCGAATTTGGCATAGCATGGCGTTATGCCAAATTCGAATTTGGATAGCTGGGCTCTCGCCATGATCATCATCTGTAATGTGATCGGGTGAAGCGTTTTACAAAGGAGCGCGTCACCAGAGTACCTCGTGGGCGGCGGCAGGCACATGATCTTCACGCCATCACTGCCGATGCCGGCGTCGGTGCGCAAAGGATGAACGCGGTCTTACAGCTCGTGGCAATTCTGGCAGAGCCGGGATGGCTAGGGGGCACTCCTTTAAATGGAAGATGCTGTTTAAAGGAACCGGAAGGGGGTCCGAAACAAGAGAAACATACAAAGAAATGAGCATTTCGTAACGAACGCAGAAGGTTAGAAGCGATAATCGGTGAAAAAAACCCGAACTCAAAAGTGCATCGCTGCGGTGTGTATTCGCGCCTCATTCGCATCATCGCACTGGCGTTCCGAGTTGTCCGCTGTAGGAGACGGCCGCGGGCCAACTTTAGTTGTAGCACCTGACTCCCAGCGTAGTGGAGCGGCCATTCCCAACTACATTAACATTCATGTAAGTACATCTAGAAACAATATAAGAGAGAACAAAGGAGAAGTAAAAGGAATGAGCAACTTTATAATGGAAACATCTTCTCTTGGCACCATGCCAAGGCGTCAAATTGGCGAGTTTGTGCAATGGCGGCCACTTGAACTCGTCCACACTACGTCTGTTCTACCGTAAGCCAAAATTACTCCCTTACGGTGTCTTCAAGGACATGTCACATGTTCTTCCTTCACACAACATTTAACAAAGATAACTTCTATGTATTGTGAACAGGGTGTCTACAAAACATCAAATACCATTTTATGAGCTTCAATAGGGCCTTGAAAATGCTACTGTAAACCTGGGGAGGTGTATTTTAGCTTAAGCATAAGGAGAGAAGGAGCTGTGGGATGTAAATCCTTTTTCACTTGCCATGATTCTTTTTGCTTCTGAAAATAGTTCAACCCACTCCAGAGCTCTTTCTCCCCATGCCTAGGCTCAAATACGCACTTCTCCCCAAGCCATTTCTAGAAAAGGCTTGCAAATCAGTGAGCGCCCCAGACGGCTGGTGAAAACGCCACAGCAGCAAGATTGGTGCTGTGAGCATGTCCCGTGTCTCCCTCCCTTCCCGTGCCACATGATCTCAAGAGGAAGCTACTTTCAATTATTGAGAGAGTTTTGTGCACGCGAGATCGGTACTATTTAACCATCAGTACCCAATGCATCGCGAGTTGGTCTGAAATTATATTCGCTGAAACTTCGCCTATAGGCGGGACTTCAGTTGCTGATCGCGAATGTGGCATCCGTTTTTGACGTTGGCGCCGATGGTGCTATTGCAATGAAATGAGTTTCTTGATTTTTTTAGAATTTAGTCACACTTTTGCTCACTCTTTCGCTTATTCTCGCTTCAATAGTTTCACTTTTTGTTGCTGTTTTTTCGCAAGTTTAGCGTCGTCATAAATGAAATCAATTCCGCTCTACGCAGATAAAGTGGTGTCGGTCCGCTTGAAGCCTGCAGTTCAGGGTGTAGCGCCCTAAAATTGCAATAGCGCTCCAACGGCGCGTTTTTCAACGCGTTTTCGTTACGTATAACTTTTTTCAGAGAAGGCATTGTTTCGAAATACACTTTTCCCCTCGCTTCCCTCCCGGTGCCTTTAGAAAGAAGTGAATGCCGATTTTAAACATATCGACGGGTAACGTTCGCAGTGGTGAGCCTTATCGTCCTCGCTGTTTTAATCACTGTTTTCAGTAATGCAGAGGGCACGAAAGCTCATTCTTAGGGAGAGAATCCTATTTCTTCTGCTATTTGTCTACTGTTGCTTTTCTTACAATTTAATCTCTGAATCCATATCACAAACCTGGCCAGAATTATAACTTTCAGATCGAGCTAACTTGACGTCTGCACTGCCATCAATTATATGGTCCGTGTTCGGCTCGTTCGGATTGTTTGAGACACTGGAATGATTGTAACATTATTCTATCGGCTATCACTGCGAAGAAGTTTATTCACAACTGCCTCCACAGCCGCTTGTTCCACTAAACCGGATCAGTTTGAACCATCTCCGCGAGCAGGTGGCGAGCGTCCTCAAATTTTCAAGGTAAGTTTTTATTCCTATACAAATACCCTTACGGTTTACCTTATTTAGACCATCGTTATAAATGCTGAAATGCTGTGAGAGACGCAGTCTTCCGTTGTTGTTTAAGCTTGATGGGAAATGCTTCGAGACGGATTCTACTTGGAATGTGAGTAGTGGAGTTCGGAAACTTCTCCAGCGCCGCTTGCTGTCGGAACCTCAAAATCCATTATCTTTGATAAAGCAGAGAATAGTCGATCACATGCATCAGAAGTACAGGAAGCCAGGTGAGGGCTTGCCTATGCGACACTGATATTGAACTTGAATCTACCTAGTGGCGCTGGGTTTTATCGTACATTCTTTCCTTAGCTTGCGCAACCATTATCAGTTAACCGAATTCAGGTCGAAAACCGTGTAGGGGTGGTTAAATGATATCTCTGTGCCTTTCTAATTTTTCAGCGCTTTCATGGGGAACCTCATTGTAGGATGCCGAAGTCCGCTGTTCACTGTCTGTGAGAAGGAGCCGCGAGTTGTTTCCACCTTCGAGAATTTTGACTCGTTACTGACACCACAAGATCATGTGTCGAGGTCAGGTATGCCAATGTCTCATTCGAATTCAACCTAATATACTCGACTGTTATTGTAGTTTCTTATAAACACAAAAATTAGTTGTTCAGGAGACCGTCGGACACGTACTATGTGAACAAGTCGCATTGCCTTCGTGCACATACCTCTGCTCATCAGTATCAGTTACTGAAAGAGGGACTTGATGCATTCATAGTGGTTGGAGATGTGTACCGCCGTGATGAAATCGATCGTACCCATTACCCTTGTTTTCACCAGGCAAAGAAATTTGAATCTCTCATTGGTATTTGCGTGCATTGGGGTTAAAAATTGCATTTGAAATCATTACCAAGTAGGTTTACAAATCGAGAGGTGAAGATGATGATGTTGCTGTATGGGCCACCGACGTTCTTACGTGTTTTCGGTTGCTCGTTGCCATTGCATACTCAATGTGTACCACGTCCTCTCTCTCGTCATTTGGAATAGACCAAGCACATTTTTTTTGCATGGAGAAAACCATCAAAACCTAGCCGTGAGAACTTAAAGCCATCAAAAGACACCAGAAGGGGTAAATTTGGCAGGTTTTTGGAATATGAAAAAAGGGGGCTCACCAATTTACAAGTAGAGAATGAGCGAAATGGAACGGCGAAAAAGCCCAGAAACAGGAACCCGAAAAGCTCTTCTCTTGCGCCCCTCTGCGCAGACGGGCGGAAATGCTAGACTAGCCGGCCGCGACGGTGTCCCGCCCTCGCCGGCAACTCCCCCGGCTGATGAAGTGCAGCATGACACGCCGTGCTGCGGGATCGTGATAAGAACCCAAGCCGCGCTTTCTCAAGGCGAGTTTCGCTACACATCACCTCATCGAAGTAGGTTTGTTCTCAGAGAATGTGTATCTCTAGTTCTCACTTCCTCCTTATCCATCCCGGTGCCTCCAAGTAGTATGCCCCGCGATATTTCCGTGCACTGCTACATCTGAATGATCACTGGAATGGTACAAGATTCATGGGCTTAACGATATTGCTCATAACCTTTTAGGAAAAAAACCTTGGCGGTTGCAAAATATTAGCAGTTTTCCAGGTGGAGGGAGTGCGGCTGTTCTCATCGCATCAGTTGTTCAATACCCAACCTGGAGCTGAAATGCCTGTCTTGGAGAACTCTGAAAGGACACCCCACAAGCAAGAGCTACATACAATAGATGCCGCTAAGGCTCTTGAGATTCAGTTGAAAAGTACTCTAGAGGTGAGATTATCGCTACAGAGCTGCTTTGTCTCAAATATATTAGGTTGAGGAATAAGTTCCCGCGGTTTTTAACCCCGTTTTTTACATTGCTCCCTTCATCCTTCGACAAAGCTCATATATGTATTCGATATAGCTTTCTTGCTCTACAAAATGCTACTATCTGTTTTTCGATTCCTTCGACTACCTAATATTCATGAGGTCTGGAAATGAAGTAGACTGAAGGCAAAAAATTGGCACTTGCGCACCTCATCTTTCTCGTCTACCATCGAGATCAAAAAATGCATGTTATTTTTTGATAGAGCTTTCTAAGCTCTACAGAATGGTACTACTTTTTGTTCAAATGGCTCAACTTTTTGCTGTTTTGAAGACTCACAAATGCAGTACTCGCAAAAGTGTGCACATTCGATTTTCTCTTCCTCGCCTACCATCGAGATTGGGGGGATGTGCATATACGCATTCGATAGAGCATTTTTTGCTCTACAAGCTAATGCCACTCTTTATTAGTATCCTCTCATATTTTAGCATGTAGCAATAAGTTTCCAGCTGTTTTTCAATTCAAAATTGCATAATAAAAATGGATTTCTTTGGTAGTGTTTTGTATCATTCAATAGAGTCCTTTTCGCTCTACAAGATGTTGCTTACGGTTTTTGTTCGAATTGATTTTTGCCATTTTTTCGATCATGTAAGAGTCGAGAAATCGAGCATTTTCAACACCATGTGACGAAAATGCTCGATTTCGTCTAAATGATTGAAAAATGGCAAAAATCTGTTCTAACAAAAACCGGAAATACGGTCTCGTAGAGCGAAAAGAGCTCTATCGGATCGTATAAGACACCGTGCCAAAACGTAGCATTTCATTACGCAATTTTGAATTCAGGGTGGAAACTTATTCCTATATGCTAAAATATGCAAGGTTACAAACGAAGGGTGGTACCATCTCGTAGAAAGAGCTCTATCGAATGCATATATGAATCTTTTCTTCAATCTCGATGATAGGCAAGTAAGAGAAGATAACGAAGGTGCACACTTTTGCGAGTGCTGCATTTGTGAGTCTGGAAAACAGCAAAAAGTTGAGCGATTTGTATAAAAAGTAGTACCATTCTGTGAGCTGGAAAAGCTCTATCGAAAACATATACACCTGCATTTTTTGATCTCGACGGCAGACGAGAAAGATGGGGTGCACAAGTGCCAATTTTTGGCCTTCAGCTTACTTCATTTCCAAACCTCATAAATATTAGGTAGTCGAAGGAATTGATAAACCGATAAAAGCATTTTGTAGAGCAGAAAAAGTTCTATCGAAAACGTATATAACCCTTGCCGAAAGATGAAGGGAGCAATGTGAAAAACGGGGTACTTATTCCTCAACCCAATATCATTCATGTTGCTGAACCGCTCAATATTTTCTTCATCATCTTCTTTCAGGATCTTAGCGACGCTCTTTTTGGAGATGAATGCGAAAAGCGGTGGGTGGACGCGTATTTTCCATTCACACATCCTTCTTTCGAACTTGAAGTAAGTTGCATTGCACTGTAGTTTTGCTCTCATTTTTATAGCCTTGTGCTTATCAAAATAATTCGATCACGATCGTGAGTTCGGTCAATCGATGACTCATTTTCCTTAAGGACGGAGGGTTAGATGCAACCTCGTGTGAGGTTTTTGCTCTATCCCTACTATCAAGCATGGGATAGGTAGAGCATGAGCGGAGAAATAAGGCGCGCACATAGACAGTGTAACGCCTTGCCCAATAGGGTGGGGCGCGCGCTGAAAATCTGATAATCGGGCTTGTCTGTCTGCCCGTCTGTCCGTCTCCCTGTCACAAAAATCGGGACTATAGGGCAACCGGGTCAAGCATGGAATAAGTAGAGCTTCGAGCGAACAAATAAGCCGCGCGCATAGAGAATGTTGCGCTCCGCCCATGATGAATGGGGCGCGCGTTAAAAGTTTGATAACTTCAAAAATTCTATGAAGCCCATAAGGGCGGTGTGAAAAACGTAATTTAAGTTGGCGGAGCTTGAAACAGAAATTCATAATTCCGTGCCAGCATTGCCTAAAACTTCGTTTAACGAGTGTTGAGAACGTGGGCGAGGAAATAAGGGTGAGTACATAAACAGTATCACGCTACGCCCACTGTGGGCTGGGCGCGCGCTGAAAATTTGGTAATCATCTAAAAATAATCTAATTTAGTTCGAAAAGGGCCCAGAGGCAAAGAGAAGTTGGGATAAGGTCGGTGACACGATTCTATGAAGCCTACAAGGGTGGTGGGCGGAGCGTATTCAAATGGGCGGAGCTTAAACCAAGAATCCATAACTCCGCTCCAGCATGGCCGAAAGACTTCGTTCGAGGAGGCATGAGAGCATGGGTTAAATAATATAAGGGGGAGTACATTAAGTGTCAGGCCCCGCCCACAGTGGGCGGGACGTGTGTGATTATACGTAAATTGTCTTTTACTCAGCAAAAATACTAATATATTTTCATTATTAAGGGAATCAAAATATAAAAAATAAGTGGTAGTAAAGTTGTGACGGCTTTGCTGACGTGTAGATAGGCTATGGTAAGTTTTTAGTTTATTGGAGCAGCTAAAGAAGACCCGTTGTCAGTGGGCGGGTGCTCATTCCAACACGCCGTAAGCGGCGAGCCGAAAGTCGCTTCTCTCTAAGGCCGGTGCAGCCGACTCCCATTGCGGCGAACCCGGCCCGGCTTACGCCGGCCAATCCGACTGGTATAAAAAATAATAGGCGCAGTAGTCGAAGTGTATGTTCTCCCACGGGTGTGGATTTGTTCTGATTCTAGTAAAAGTTTAGGTTGCCATTGGTTTCTGAAGTGAGGCTAAATTCTTGTAGGTATTTTATGAAGGGAAGTGGATGGAGGTGCTTGGTTGCGGTATAATGGAGCAGCGTTTGTTGGCATCAGCAGGAGCTGGAAATAAAGTTGGATGGGCGTTTGGTCTTGGACTCGAACGCCTTGCAATGATTCTATATGGAATCCCAGATATCCGGTCAGCCAATCTTTTCTGTACCTTAAGTTAGATGCTGGTATCATCAATCCGTTTCACTTGTAGATTGTTTTGGTCCACAGACTCTGGATTTCTGTCACAGTTTTATGGGAAACTACCCACGGATAAAATTAAATATAAAGCAATTTCTGTGCATCCGCAGGTTCGAAACATGCAACGGTGCTATCGCAATGATAGGGGGTGGACGTTATCTTTACTGAAGCCTAGAAGAGGGAATGGACTCGCTTCTTCTTCCACTAGGGTTCAGGCAGAAATATACACCTGTATATGCAGGTTAACCCCTCAAAAATCTTTCTAAAATGCTTAGATGTGCAATTTTTCAACGATCCCTCCCCTCATGGCGATAGCACCCATACAGCTATTTTATGCTTGTTTGTCATCTAATCCTGTTTGGTCAAATGTTCTCACTGTATTATCTCAATGGGGCTCTATTGCAGGTTCTGTTCGATATGTCGTTCTTTCTGCCAGATGGCGTCGTTTATCATGATATGACTGCAAATGTCTATGATACAGTGAGAAACGTTGGTGGTGATTTAGTGGAACAGGTGGGGACTTAATTAATGCACTTGAATACGAATTTGAGTACATTATAGTCGTACGGACATGTTGGTAAAATGACCCTCACATGTGAGTGGTTCTCTTTGAAGAGCCCTTATGCAGTAGTAAGGGTAATTTCATCGTTAATATGCCATAAGTACTTCTGTGTGAAACGCTCTATAGAATGACGGAGCAACCTGATGCGGCTCAGTTTGTCTTATTCTTCGAAAGATGCATGTTAGTAATTAGGGCACTTGGAGCGATAGTGGAGAAAAGTGAGAACTGGAGTACATGTTTCTGAAAACAATTCTTCCATTCAAAAAGAAGGAATGCGTAGCGAAACTCGCATTGAAAAGACGCGGCTTGGGGTCTTATCGCGATCCCACAGCACGACATATCGTTCTGCAGTTAATCAGCCGGGCGAGTTACCGCCGAGGGCGGGACATCGTCCGGCTGTTTTAACCTCTCGGCCTGTCGGCGATTTATTAGCTTGACACATAATAAATCGGACAAATGGTAGTGATGATTTCTAGAGATCATAACTCAGCAACAAGTTAACGAAAATGGACGCGCGAGGTACCGTTGAATCAGTATCAAAAGCTCTTCAATGTACCGCAAAATAATCGCTCCAAAGTAGTTTCATTCCGCACCATGCCGCACGGTTTCAAGCCGTCCAGAGACCACATCCGCAACGTCATACTATTTATATCGCTATCTGGCCAGGAACCCGCGGATATCGGCAGACGTCTGAAAGAAGTTCATAAGGAACATGCCCCCGTCAGAAGTACAGTGCACTTGTGGCATTCGAAGTTCGCGTCGGGCGACTATTCCATCGAAGACGAAAACCGCGGTTGATGGAGCGTACACGGCTTAGAGTACTGGGAGCTGCTTGATGATGGTACAACAGTATCCGCCGACGTCTAC
The DNA here is from genome assembly GCA_963978905.1 of Trichostrongylus colubriformis. Taxonomy (NCBI): domain Eukaryota; kingdom Metazoa; phylum Nematoda; class Chromadorea; order Rhabditida; family Trichostrongylidae; genus Trichostrongylus; species Trichostrongylus colubriformis. The sequence goes on along the minus strand of OZ022258.1, from coordinate 36,675,809 downwards.
GTTTGTCAATTACGAGAATTGAAGGCAAATGTCCAAAGTTCGCTACGGCGGCGGTCACATGTCTACTTCCAGCACGACAACGCGAGACCGCACATTGCAAAATCGACCAAGGCCGAGTTGCTGTCGTACAGTTGGACCGTGCTTCCACACCCACCGTACTCTCCATACCTGGCCCCTTCGGATTTCCACCTTTTCTCCCACAGCCAACGCTACCTGGAGGGTGTGTTGCAAGTGTTCCGATTCTAGAGGTCGGCACCGAACTGGGTCACCGCCCTTCGTGGATTGTCCGAATGGTGGCGGGTCCTGCCGTCTGGGCTTTCCCAGATTAGCCTAAGCCTTTTTAGGGGAGGAGCTTTGGCAGCGTGTTTTACCTTTCTTTACCTGATTCCAATCCGCCGCGCAACCTGACCTGACCTCAACAGTCGGAACACTTGCACTCCACCCCTACCTGGAAGGCCAAGACTTCAAAACTCGCGACGACGTCAAGACGGCACTCGGCAACTTTTTCGAGCTCCAGCTTTCGGCCTTCTGGAGCAAGGGCATCCGTGATCTGCCTAACCCGTGGCAGAAGGTCATCGATAAAGATGGAGCATATTTCAACTGAATCCCAGTTGTCGTTAAAAAGTTGTACGACAATGATTAAAATTTGTCAATTTGTCCGATTTATTAGGTTGGTGAAAAAGTCCTGGGACACCCATTTCAGAAAAAAGTTAAAATTCGAAAAAAGGATCCGTGGGCCGATCGACGTTATAGACCAATAGCCACACGATCGTAGATAACACTGAACTAACGATCAATTTTGCCGAGGTCTATATAAGCAGTATCGATCTAGTTGAAGAGCACTAATGACTTCCATTGAGGTTGAGCATCTCTCAGTCTTTCCTCATTCGATTCCGGATCAAGGACTTTCTGAGAAGACTCGTTACAGGGGATGAATCCTGGGTCTTCTACGCGAATCATAGCAGGAAAGCTCAATGGCTTCCCCAAGGAGAAGCGGCTCCGACTCAATCGAGGACAGACACCCATCAAAAAAGGGTGATGTTGTGCTGTTGGTGGGACTCACAAGGAATGCTCTACCTTGAATTTCTCGAAAGTGGTACCACAGTAACCGCAAGCATCTACTCTAAACAGCTGCAGAAGTTGACCGAGGCAATGCAACAGAAGCAGCTAGGACGGAACAAAGTTTACTTTCTTCATGACAACGCACGCCCTCATGTTGCAAGAACGCCTCGGGAGAAGTTGGAGGAGCTTGGATGGGAAGTACTGCCTCACCCTCCATATTCGCCCGACCTTGCCCCTTCCGACTATCCCCTATTTAGGGCCCTCGAACAAAATCTCAGAAATGGAATTTAATGATCAAGCTCAACTTGAATCGGAGGTGACCCGCTTCTTCGACTCACAACCAACTTCCTTCTGAAGGAAAGGTATTCGTGATCTGCCCAAAAAATGGCAAGGTGTTATCGATGCAGAAGGTGATTACTTTGTGATTTGAAATGACGTCGAAATGAAAATTTTAAAAATTGAAAGAAAAGTTCTCAGTGTCCCAGGACTTTCTCACCAACCTAATATTATGAACCAACCTAATACCTACGTTTGGTGACGCAGAGGGACGTAAAGGAGAAGAGGTTTTCGGGTTCTCATTTCACGGGTTTTTCGGCGCTGTGTTTCGTTCTTTCTTTACTGTTACAGCTTAGCATCCATATTTTCATATTCCACAATCTGCCAAATTTACCCATTCCGGTGTCTTTACTCGACCCCGTGCTAGGAAGCTCCCTCGAATAGGTGGGACTAAGCGAGGATCCCATGCGTGTGCTGGAGAAGCCACTTCTTACTGGGCACTTTTTTCTTTCTTTTTTTTTTGGAGCAGTATAGCCTTTCACCAATACGTAGTTACTCCGTTCGCATAAAGTTCTTGATCGTTGGTTTATAGGATTTTTAGGAAAAGTTGGGAACCACATTTCGGGATCGTCGGGAAACTTCGCACTGCCTCAACGACACGGGTGCGATGATCTGACCCATTTTCCTTGAAATATAAAAGCAAAAATGCTAAGCAATGGGACAGTGGAAGATCAACTAAATGAATGCCCGAAAAAACGAGTGATGCTTCTTTTCTTCTTTATGGTTCTGGCTCCGAATATGTTTTACCGCGCCTCATAACTTATCTATCCGAGCGTGGATCTCTCACGTTTCGCCCAGTCATACGCAGCACATGAAGGGTCATACTAATGGCTCGGTCGGCTATAATGGAATTAGCCAACCTCCGCTCTGCGTCGACGTAGTTGATTTGATCACGGTCTGTGAATCGAGACTTTTTGACTATATCGTTTTTCGCCAGCTTATTACACTGCAATAATAGTGATCCTTGCAGGTGATGCTCACTGATGAGTTTACCAATAAGAAGAATCGTAAAAGTCAAACTTATCGTGTCGTCTATAGAAGCAATTCGAAAGCTCTCACAAAGGAAGAAGTTAATGTTGTTCATCAGCAGATTACGAATCAGCTGTCAGAGCTCTATGGCGTTATTTTACGATAGTTGTTGGATAGATAATCTTTGCGGTTTGAAGACGTTGTTATTCTGTTGGTTCATAGAAATGCTTTCTAGTTGAAGATGTAAGCGAAAATAAATGCCATTAAATAGAACGTGGAAGCCTTTTTAACATCAGAATTGCATAGTCACATAATCATGGTGTGCGTAATAAGGTGTACTGGTTGCGAATTGCTGGATCGCTGCATTTGTGCTACGGTCCACGGTACTATTTGGGAAGGAGAAAAAAATGGTTCAGGAGATAGTGCAGTTGCATGTTTCGATTAAACTGGATTGCATCATAGTATTCGCAGCTGCTGAAATGAGTATCGCAGAATCGCTACGGAGATCGGTCTTCCGTAGTCGAGTCCGTCATGGTATGAGCAACAAGAAGGATGGCTTGGCTGCTCAGGGCAGAAAAAGTTGGCTGTGAGGGAACATCGGGACAGGAGGATTTACTTCTATTGCTCTATTCGTGGTGAAATTGGCTAGGCTGCTCAAAGGCAGAACGAGGGTTACATGGATGCTTAAAGACAGCATTTGGGGTAATGTGGTAATGGAGAAATCCTTACAGGAAGTCACTCTCATGGTAGTCCTAGGCCTAAGAAGGCTATCTGTGGCGAAATCCCGGTGAAAAAACGCTCCTCCGGCAACGATCCCGCCTCCCGATGACGCAATTCCCGATTGACTGGGGGGGGGGGGGAGCGGCCAAGGGGATGCGGCAGGATCAAAGGTTTTGCGGCGCGTTTTCGCAGTGTTAACTTGAGGCTCACTCCAAAAAGTAGATGCTGTCGTATTTCCAAACATTCCCTTGTGTTTACTAGGCAACATGCCATGGAAAACAAAATCAGACTGCCTCTTGTCGGGCAGGTCGTTCGCGTCGGGAATCAGCAGTGGATATGGGGTCCTAAGTCTCAGGTTTTTGGCCATTTCCATCCGTTTTTTCTCCACTGTCCTGTTACTAGGCATCTCGACTTTCACATTCACTGCTTCTTTTACTTTTCGTCCGACCTTCCCCTGCTGCCTTTAAGGGTTTTGAAGACATGTTCATGGTGAATTAACGCGTGCGGTTTGTACCGATTGTACAGCAACTCGCGGTAAAAGGCGCGCTCTCGGCTTTCGGGAACTACGCATCACATCTAGGTGCCATCGTAGTGAGAGGGGACATGCCACTAAGAACGCTACTTTCAAAGGCTTAGGCAAAGGTATACGCTTTAATTACTAAGCCCTCAACGATCCGTCAGAGATGCTTAGGTGTGCAACTTTTCACAAGATGCCCCCTTATTGCGCTTCGTATGTATTCAACAATCGAGCAGATTTACCTTGATGGCTCTGTAACAGTCCCCATGCTTTCCTAAATTCCGCGTTCCTGACGTGGTATTGTTCTCCCATAAATGGAGCGTCACGCGTGACTGCCACACATCCTAGTTACGACTTTGTCCGCGATGAGAGGTACCCGTCAAGCACATTTGCATCGAATGTCAAAAGGGAGGATACGGTTATCATATAACCAGTACGGTGCCTGTTTTCATTTCTTTTCTCTTCTGTGCCACACTACGTATGGTTAGCTTCTGTATTTTGAAGGGTGGCAAAATTTGAAGAGACGTTTATCTGGTGGTTTCTGATGACAATGCTCACGACAATGATATATGTGAGCAATTGTATTCTGGTGCAGTAATGAGGAGCATGCTGCCGACCAATGTAAACAGAATAGGTCTGCTTCCGATATTTATGTGGTAGGCCATAGTACCTTGTTCACCAGTTAAGTCATTGAAGGAATCGTCCACGGAAAATTGAGTTTTTCTGTTACCCGTATATTTGTTTTATTTTGCCTGATGGGGGCCGCATGCAAAGCTTCACGCGAAAAAGTGAGAATTCCGCTACGATTCAGCTCCCCTAAATCTCGGCCGGGTGGGCGGGGCCTTCGAGCAAGTGCTCACCCTGTCGCCCGCCACGGTCGAAGACGCATTGTAGGAACAGAAAGCTACGTAAACAGTCCCAATCTTCGTTCCTAACTACAGCGGACGACGAGACGGGGCCTTTACTCGGAGGCCTCGCCCACTCGGCCGAGAATTGGGAGAGCTGTATTATTAGGCAAATAAAACTCAAATATATGGGTAACAGGAAAACCCATTATTCTGTGGACGATTACTTTAAGGATCAGTTGCATATATATCGACTCATGTGGTCATTATCGATCGCAGAGGCAAAAAAAAATACTACTAGCTCCAGCTTCGCTAGCTGGTCAAGGGTTTTTTGTAATGCATCAGTGCAGAGTGCATTCGAATTACATCTGGTTCCAGTTGCACGTGGGCGCCTTCTTCACTTCCTGCTTGCGGTGGAATTCCGTCCACATTCGCTGATATTTTTATGAACCGATACTTAGCGCGATTTAAAACTTGTGTTCATGGATTTGAACGAATTCTCTGCAAGTATTTTGGAAAATCGCAAATCGCAAAAATCCCCAGATCCAGTAGGAGTATTGTGAAGTGAGGATGCAATGCTTCATTCATTATCAAAAGCTTGTTTTATCGATTACCCATCAATCCCTCTGCTTTGAGTTATCTCAGTTCGGCTATGGAATACTAGTTTATCAGATTGATATGTATATTTCTTGAGGAGATTACCTTATTTTCCCGCACTTTATTTTTGCTAAGGTGTTCCGAGCTTCTTCATTCGATAAGAAGACTACCTAAGCAGAGCGCCCTTTCTTGTTGTGAAAACCTGACTTTCAGACAGCTGCTTCGCTCTAGTGGTTTAGGCGAAGCTTGCGGTTTTCCTTGCTAACTTGTACTAAGAGACTTCCACTTAGGCGTAGGACGGAGTCTGAATATAGTCTCTCACTGGGATACCTGTGAACCAGTGCGTTCGTTCGGTTTGCTAACAACTAGCTCACCAGTTGGCTGGCGCACACAACTGTACGCGAAACACTATGGGCGCTAGCAGGCCGGCCGAAATTCCTTTTTCTTGAGGACGGAGTATTTCAGTGCACGCTCTGACCACCTTGGGGGGGGGGGCTTAGCGTGGTTCATGTATGCGCTTTACTTCCTCTCCCTTGCTCTACCCTTACCGAAAATTACTTCATCTCCATGGGTTGTTTTTCATGTGATGCCCAAGCCCTCTGCTGTGAAAGCTCAGCCTACCGTCTAAGCGTGTCGTTCCTTCATAGCTCAGTTACTACTGACCACTTCCCTTTTTCTCCCGAACTAGTTGCAATTTTACAGTGTGCCTCTCACGACTGATTACGTGCTCCGTCCACTGTGGGGCGGGCTTCCACTTGTGTGTTCAAGATAGCTTGGACATAGGTCATTTCTACCGGTTTTTTCCTAGTCTTTAGGCTGCGTTGGAACACGTTGGAAGCGAGTAGTGAATTTTCGTTGCACGGACCACCCGTTTCGGATTCGCTCCGGTAAGTGTGCCCAGGCTTCATTCATACCTTTCAGAAACTCATGGCTGACATAGACCATCTTCCCCCACGTTCGGGGACGAGGGGGGGGGGGGGGGAGGGGGGCGAAACTTGACTTGGTCGATGTATAGACTTCACTTCTTGTCCCATGCCCTACCCATCCCACACATGTCCCCATCTAAACAGGTCGTTTTTCATACAGTACCTGATTTCGTGACAGACAGACGGGCACACACACTGACAGACATAGCGAATTATATGGAGCACGATGCGCTTCCTACTCTACAACTGTAACGTGTTGACTGTAGGAGAAAGCCGGATTCGGGATGGGGTCCCGTGTAAAAAACACTATGGCTCTTTTAATAACTCTACGCATCCCACTGTAGCCGATCTCCACCGCCATGTTTCACACAGCCGTTTTGTCCAGTCGATATAATTGATGTGAAGCGCCGTAGAAAAGGTCCAGGTAAAGATTTATGTGAGACACGGTTCTCAATTCTCGTGCATTTAAAGACATCATTAGGGGTAATGCGGTAATGGAGAAATCCCTACAAGAAGTAACTCACATGGTAGTCCTGGGCCTAGGAACGCTACCTGTGGCGAAATCCCGGTGAAAAAGCGCCCCTCTGAGCTGTAGAAACGCCGCAAAACCCCGCAAACGCACTTATGCTCCGCCTCTTGACAGGTTGACCCCGCCTCCCGATGACGTAATTCCCGATTGACTGGGGTGAGAGCGGTCAAGAAGATACGGCAGGATTGAAGGTTTTGCTGCACGCTTTCGCAGTTTTAGCTTGAAGCTCACTCTGGAGAATAGATGCTGTCGTATTTCCAAACATTCCCTTGTGTTTACTTGGCAACATGCCGATGGGAAACAAGATCAGACTACTTCCCTCTTGACAGACAGGTCGTCCGCGTCGAGAATCAACGGTGGGAAGGGGGTCCTATTTCGCGGGTTTTTGGCCATTTCCATCCGTTTTTTCTCCACTGTCCTGTTACTAGGCATCTCGACTTTCATATGCACTACTTCTTTTACTTTTCGTCCGACTTTCCCCTGATGATGCCTTTAACGGCTATTTTCACTGTAACGTACGGACGGATTATCTTCCCGCGCTCAAATTATCTCATCCGATAAATCGCGTGCACGACGTGACGTCACCACAGATCGCGTCCACCCCTGGGAACTTCTTCTTATCAGCAGTAACTTTTGTTGCAATCATTCTGTTGCAATGTTGCAGGTTCTGACGTTCGAAAAAAAACGACTAAGCAGAAGTTTATCAGTTCTGCATCGATCCTCTATATCGATCGAATTCTGAAAGTGTTCCTCAACCGATGCATTGAGATTGAACCACTTCCGATGTTTTGCCCAAAGCGGCAATTGAAGAATCCCACAAAGGGTTGCAAGCTCTGCGCGAGCTGTTCACGCTGCCCCCAACAGCAGCAGAGGAATAATCTGCTCACTTCTTGAAAATGAGAACAGGATGATAAGTGGTACAACAATAATAAAAACGCAATAAACTGACCAAAAGTACAAAAAATGGAACCTTATGTATCTCGCCCTTTTTAAAAGGAATAAAATTCTCCGGCAACTGAGGCTTAGGCTAAAATCCTAGGCGAAAGTAGCTCCGGTCTCTCAGCTCAGTGGATGCCCCCATTTCATTTGCACCCTGTGCGTCCAGTCACCGAAATGGCTATCGGCCCTACACGAACTGCGAAGTCTGGCGAACGAACGCAGCATCTGACGCTTCTACTTGCGGGCGGTACATAGTCGGCGTGGAGAACGCCAGCCAGCATGGTGCTCTTATGGAGCTTGATGCCGGTTTCATACTTCGCCGCACTGGCGTCAACGGTGACGAGACTGAATCATGGCGGGAATCTGGCATAGTGTCAAACCGTCGCAAGATGCGTGCGGACTTTCGCTACAGATTTAGGCCGGCTCTCGCCACGATCATTATACTGCAGTATGGTTCGGTCGAGCGTTGTAAACAGAGCTCGTCGCCGCTGGTGCCTGCGCGGAATGCTGCCGTCGACGCCGATGCCGCAAGGTATGAAAGCGGGCTTGAGTACGTATTCCACCGCCAAGCACCATATACTATCTCCTCGGATTTCCTTAACACGTACCGGACGAGTGTGTGCCATCAGAACGAAAAACTCGCTTTGCAGTGTTCGGTGTGCGACGCAGCGGTGCAAGGTACGGCACTGGATTGGATGGCTTCTCAAGCGTCGCGCGTCAAACGCGGCCACCCGAGTTTTCTGTCCTAATAACACACATCCATACCGTGCCGAGGGCTGTTTTTGTTCTACAGCCTGCACGGGCCTTTCACACAGTCAGTCCTTAACCGTGCAACACGATGTGTTGCTTTTGGACGTCCAGAACCGTCTTTCCTTGGGTATCATCAAGCCGTCAACTTCTGAGGCTTTCAGAATAGGCTTCCCGATATGGAAAACAACATAATCATCCTTCATCACATCATAAGAATTGATTTGTGTTTCAACGCCAATACTACGCAAAGGCCAAATTTTTTACAGGGTGCGGCAAAAGTTTTGAGCGCTTAACAAAGTATTGCCATTTCAATGAGGAAGGAGGTTTCTACATGAATCCTTTCAATGTATAGATGATCAATAAATATTTTATTAAGTAGCCACAGATAAGATCGTCTCTGACCCTACACACTTGCAAAGACTGCGTGGAAGGGCGTACGTCCCCGATTACGCTTGAAACTGGCGGAGCACCATGAGTATGTTAACGAGCTAAGCAAACCGGACACTTTTGACAAACGGCTGCTACCGTAATCAAGTTTTCGCGCCAGGGCGCGTATTGACGCTGCTCGTTGTCATCACACACGTTTTGTCGTTCTCTCTGCGCTCTCCGCGTAGGAGAAGGCATGTGGCAAGCTGCCCGTGAATTGTACCACGCAAGCCGTCTAGGGCAGGCAACACACAAGCACTGTTGAGAGCGGCAGGGCGAGAGGAGCCGAGGGATTGGGAGAGAATGGGGGAACGTGAGGGGTCACGGCTACGGTCCTCAAGCCATCCCCAAATTTTGGAGAAGCACGGGATATGGTACGCAGGAGCTCTACGGTTGCGGTACCTTATCGGGGGTGATAGAGTTGGGTCACGGGGCACACCTATGTTGTAATGTTAGGAATGTTCGCCCATATTAGCCCCTGCGTCGAAGGTTCCTTCCCCTGCAATGCACGCGAAGCGCGCCACGAGTCGCGTGACGACGAGCTTAGGTGCTTCACAATTAAGGGGGAGGCATCCCACAACACATCTGGACCCTATTTTGACCTAAGCCATGGAGGGGAAAAGAGTCCTTCCTTCCCCCTCAAGGCTTAGGCAAAGTATACGCGTGAATACACAGATTGACCATCAAGGATCTCTCCATGATGCGCAGATAAGCAACTTTTTAGAAGATGCCCCCTCCCCGCATTGCGATAGCACTCAAACGTAAACATTGAAACATTACCTTTTAACATAATTCCTTCGTACTTTGTGTTTGAGGTAAGCAAACCAAACCAAAACACTTGGACGATGTAAGGAAGCATAAGTTGGTCCTGCCACGAAAACCTGATTACGGTAGCAGCCGTTTGTCAAAAGTGTCCGGTTTGCTTAGCTCGTGTGTTAACACTTAAAGACACCAGAAGGGGGTAATTTTGGCATACGGTAGAACAGACGTAGTGTGGACGAGTTTAAGTGGCCGCCATTGCACAAACTCGCCAATTTGACGCCTTGGTATGGTGCCAAAAGGAGATGTTTCTACTAATAATTTGTTTTTTCTTTTTACTTTTTACTCTGTTCTTTCTTATATTGTTTCTAGATGTACTTACATGAATGCTAATGTAGTTGGGAATGGCCACTCCACTGCGATGGGAGTCAGGTGCTACAACTAACATTGGCCCACGGCCCGTCTCCTACAGCGGACAACTCGGAATGGATGCGCTGATGCGAATGGGATGCGAATACACACCGCAGCGTCGCGCTTTTGAGTCCGGGTTTTTTCGCCTATTATCGCTTCTAACCTTGTGTGTTCGTTACAAAATGCTCATTTCTTTGCATCTTCCTCTTGTTTCGGACCCCCTTCCGGTTTAACAAGTGATGTTGCTCGCAAGACCGTTCCCGGGTACACATGATGTTGCACGACTATCGAGCCCCAATTCTTCTGGTTTTTTGAAAATGTGTCGTGGTCAAAAGCTACACCCGTATGTTTCGAATATGAAGAATAAGATATCTTTCTTGAACCGTTCACTTCCAAAAAGTAGGCCGGATTTTGGCACCACGCTTTCGAACAAGGCAAGCTATAAGGAAACAAATTTTCGTAATGTTATACCTGCACATACTCTTCTTATGATGGACTTGCTGACCTGATCTGACAATTACAATCTCCGCTCAATATTCATATCTTCACTTATTGATCTTATATCGTCATTGAATATTTGGTGTGGATTAATGGGCTACATTATACCAGAGTGTATACTAGAGATGTATACATTTCGGAGCGCCTGATAGGGCGTGGCCTACGGACATGGCTGAGTGGTGAGAGTGAGGGTGCGTGGCAAGAGTGAGAGTGTGTGGCAGATGAGAGAAATTGATACACTCTCACCCAAGTCCGTACCACGCCCTAACAGGCGCTCCGAAATGGACTGTACTTCTTTTGTTCACATTGTTAATTATTGTGCACGCTTCACGAACTTATCGTAACCAGGTGAAAACCCCATTTTCCAATAGCTGGAGGTTAACAGGACCACTACTGATCCCTACAGACGAAGCAGGATTGCCCTTCTATCAACTGTGGTAGACGAAATGGCTTCGAAGAAGAATTCGAAAAAAAACCCCCTTCGTAATGTGCACTAGCTCTTTGAGTGGTATCTTGGGTTATCGGATATGCCAGCGCAGGAAGCAATTGCCTGTGTAGTGAACAGCGAACAAATAGAAACCAAAATGATTGTGGTGAGAGGTGAAACCCTATAGGGGGTGAGTGGGGCAGCTCTGGCGTTGAAGAAAGGCTCTGGTGTTGGTGAAGTCGATGTATTACCTTATCGTAAAGGAAGGCGCATCTATGTTGTACGTGTATGGAAGGGCTTCATGTCCAAAGATCTCTTCGCACCATGACGAGCGCCGCAAACGCACTTTCTGCGACCCAAATGGAGCCCTGCCGACACATTCATACTGTTGAGTGATTGAGTCAAGAATTTTACAAACGAAGCGCACCATGGAAGTACCGCAGTTGTGTCGGCGGGCACGAGATTTTTACGCCTTCGCCGCCGGCGTCGTGCGCAAAGTATGAATGCGGCCTTAGGAAGCAGAAGTTCTGTCTGTTCATGATTATCACCCATCGCGCATGTGTTTCGCTTGAGTACTAGCACACTAGCTACAATCATTCAGATCTAAGGTTGCAGAAGTTTGAAAGACAACGGCCCGCTCTCTACGTGTCAGACGAACAGGAAATCTATAAAGTAGTAGATGTATACAGAAGGTGCCAAAAAAAGTAATTTTTTCCTCTACTTTTAACCTCACATTAGTCGAACTTCAACAAATTCTGACAAGGTATTTCCATCCCCAATTCAAGAGCACACCCCACCTGAGAGCCTTCTGCACGAACAAGATCGAGAGCTTATTCTGAGTGTATGTGATGTGTCACCGCAACACCGCAAAATCCGAAATTTGGTCACTCTTGTTCACAGCCTTCCTAAGGTCCGTTCACTCTGGGTAACTGATGTGCTATTGGGTGGTGCCTTTAAGTATTCCTTTTGTTCCAGGCTCCCAACATCCTTCGTTTCGAAGATCCAGAGCGTGCCATCACCACCCCTACGGAAGTGGGTTCGAGGTATGAAAAATGACACTTCGGATCATAGCAGCGTTGTCCGAGCAGCAAGGCTCTGTGACTTCCATAAACCAAAGGGCCAATCCTTAGGAAGCTTCCCACAAAAGACCTACCACGAAACCTGGCTCCAGTGTTTTAAAGGAACCGGAAGGGGGTCCGAAACAAGAGAAACATACAAAGAAATGAGCATTTCGTAACGAACGCAGAAGGTTAGAAGCGATAATCGGTGAAAAAACCCGAAGTCAAAAGTGCATCGCTGCGGTGTGTATTCGCGCCTCATTCGCATCATCGCACTGGCGTTCCGAGTTGTCCGCTGTAGGAGACGGCCGCGGGCCAACTTTAGTTGTAGCACCTGACTCCCAGCGTAGTGGAGCGGCCATTCCCAACTACATTAACATTCATGTAACTACATCTAGAAACAATATAAGAAAGAACAAAGGAGAAGGTAAAAGGAATGAACAACTTTATAATGGAAACATCTTCTCTTGGCACCATGCCAAGGCGTCAAATTGGCGAGTTTGTGCAATGGCGGCCACTTGAACTCGTCCACTTACGTCTGTTGTACCGTAAGCCAAAATTACTCCCTTACGGTGTCTTTTAAGGAGACCTTGATACCGTGGGTGCTCTGAAGCCTGACTGCGCCGACTAAAGGCTCCATATTTTTATGAAGGTGAACGTAGTGAGCCACAGCTTGTTCCCGTTTTTAGAGAAACATTTCGAGAATACTTCGCCTTAATACTTTTATCTCTTTCGTTCCCTATGTTTTGCATACTGGGCGGAGTGAGCCGTGAGCAAAGTTACGGTCTATTTCGCAGCGCTTGATTGGGCGTGGCCTGCGGAGTTGGATGAGTGGCGAGAGTGAGAGTGTGTGGCAGGGAGAGAGAGTTCCATACACTCTCACCCAGGCCCGTAGGAAACTCCCAATCAAGCGCTGCGAAATGAACTGTACTTTTTTTGGCACCTCTTGTATATCGGTCCTGGAAATAGGCGATAACTATGTGTCGATTCCCTGACACAGCTTCCGGGTATCTTCACAAACAAGAGGATGTAGCAAACCAATCGATTCATATCTGAACCTTTTTTATATTAAAATGTTGGCTCCATAAACTGTCGAACTCATTCTTTATAATTCGTTCTGAATGAGGCATTCTGATAAAACGGGTGTATGTCGTTTTGCGCGGCCCCTTGCATGAAACATATCAATTACCAGAAGGCTGCAATTTGCCGTCAGTTCACAAGCATCGTAATCTTATTAGAGCAAACACTTGCGGAGCCCTCCAGCGTTATCTCGCAAGGAGTTCACCTCCCTTGAACGCAATCTGTTGTATTGCTGAGCCAGCGTTGATTATGATTTCAGTTTTTTTGCATTTAAGTCATCTTGCATTTGGAAATGTTCCATCTGGTCGATGGAGTCTTCTTTGTTTATTTTGCAGTATACATATGTGAACGCTACTATGGTGAAGAACGCCATTGCCATATGACTCTTTCTTTATAGTTGACCGATCGTCTATGATGAGACAATAGACCATTTCTTAAAACTGCCGCAGAAGTTCAAGCTTGTTTGAAGAATATGCTCGACCAATGTGATTCGCTTGTTGAACATTGTGGCGGGGAGACATTCAGTCCAGTATGATTGATTTCACCGAAGTTGTTCGCAAAGAATGCCATTTCAGGAATGAGTTGGATGACACGAAGCTAGAAATCTGGGCCAGCCCGATCACCGTGCCAAATCGCGAGGTTTAAGTGAGTTCAGCGCTGTCGATTCTTTTCGGTGGAGGCCGCTTAAGCGCCGATAGATTGGGTGTCGCGTTTCATTCCCTTGCGCGCTTCCGCTTATACACCACAGCTTTCAGGCGAACCTGATACACCGTGTGAAAAATATTTTTCTGCCATATTTTTGATTCGTAATGCTTTCAATAGCAACCATTGGTTTTACTTGAGTAGCATGGAGAAGAGTAGCTCGCGAAAATGTCTTTACATGTCTTTGTCGTTTTGTTTTTAGCACCATAACTATTATAGGAATAGGGAACTGCTTGAGATGTTCTGCGGATTCTCATGTACAAATCACTTTGTTAAAGAGTTTAGGCGCGTTCTCATAGTTGTCTTCGCTGAAATGGTGAAATTCTGTCGATCTCGCTACTTCGCGACTACTCTTCTAGTATGTTGGGTACTTGTGATCGTCTATTTGATGTCGTCGGGATTCTACGACAGAAGAGTTTGTTGTGTTGAAATCTTAATAGATCTTTCCTTGTTCTCCTAGGTTGTCGAAACTTCTTCTTTTAGGAGGAAATCTTTGGCGAACCCAAGTCGTTCAAAGGAATAGCTGTACCGCGTTCGCTGGTTGTTTCACACCATGCTAGTTCGTCATCTGCTAGTATTCCTGAACCCTTAGCTCTTCGCGAATCTCCCACCACTTTTTCAGAAAGATTTGGTTTGTTCCATTCATATTTGTGATAGCCTCAAAATTTACCCTCTGACGTAACCAGGTGATGGGATATTTAGGAACGCGTGAGTCCAACCGTCATAACTTTAGAGAGAGGAACATGCTTTGCAAAATGTGTGCGTGCATGAGTGTGAGATGGGATGTTGGCTGTGATTGATCGGAAAAAGTTCATCATTGTCTCCGGGGCTTACTGCTGCCCCATCTAAATGTCTTCTTTACATTACAGAAAACACCATCATCCAGCCAAAAGTACTTCCTGTTAAAACTCTGGAAGAATTTGATGCTGACGCCTATGTGTCGAAAGGAAAACTCAAGCCAGGAGAGGTAGTATTGCCTCACATATTGGGTAGTCTAAAAAGTTTTTTCGTATTTTCAAATACCGCTTTCTCCCTCCAAACTGCTTTCCAGCAATCTCTTCTGTACATACACATGTAGTACAAGTCCACACGCATCTATAGGTATTATTGTCTTCCATCTCCCGGATAACCCTTTTCGGCAAAGTAAACATATCAACGGTCAACCTCATTTTCAATACAAAAATTATAAAAAAATTTCTCTTTGAATGGCATTAGACAGGGAAAGGAAATTGTGATAATCCGATGGAGCAAGATGAGGGCTATAATGTGGATGGGGCAGCAGTTTTTATCCAAGCTCGAGAATTTTTTGGCGAGTTATTTTTTTTACTAGTGGTAAAAATTTTTTTGTATTTTTCTTTTAGAAAATTTTCGAGCTTGGATAAAAATGGCTGCCTTAGAGCCCTGATCTTGCTCCATCGGATTATCACCTTTTCCTTTCCCTGTCTAACGCCATTCAAAGAAAAAAATTGGATTTGAAAATGAAGTGACTTTTGATATTTTTATTTTGCCGTGAAGGGTTATCCGGGAGATGGAAGACAACAATACCTAGAGATGTGTGTGGACTTGTACTACATATATATGTCAGAGGAAATTTTGTGGAAAGCAGTTTTGAGGGAAAAAGCGGTATTTAAAAATACGAAAAGACTTTTTAGACTACCTCATATTTTATTAATATTTGCAATAGGTCACACTTGGCAGCTTCTACGATATAGTATTACCCATCTGTCCGTTCGCTGGGAATCCCCCTCCCCTCCTCCCCCTCAGCTCTTCTGCTAGTTCCTTCTTCACTTAGTTTTTGTATTAAATCAGTCACCAAAGATAATGCAGTGAAGGTTTATGTCGAACAGAGTTTTTTCGAAAAAAATTTCATGTTTCATTCTCGATTTGAAGTTTAGAACCAGTCACTTGCATGGGGGCAGGTATTAATAGATTGATATGCGTGGCTGTGAGGCATACGCTGCCGCAATAGCTGGTAGTGTCGTTCAGCTGACAACGCTTGGGTTTGTGAGATAATTATGGCCCTTGGGAACCGATCACTATTCGCAAATGTTGCAAATCAATCAGCAATTTAGTGATTTTAGTGCTACTCATATTACGTCAAGGCAACAAGAGCAATGTATAGATTTTCTGAGGAAAGATCGTAAGCTTCTTGCATTTTCACGAAATTCTGTGTAGGGTTTCCATCCTGATGGATACTTCATTACTTACCGCTTTCCATGTTACTACCATTAGGGAACTATTTGAAAAAAAGTTTCAATATGCTTCATTCACTCCTCTGACTTCACTATTTACATAGGGCGTTCTATAAACTCACTTGTGGAATAGCAATCCTTGAAAACTTCAGGACAAATATGCCGCGAACAAGTTCAACCAAATGGCCAGCGATGCAGCGGCGGTGAACAGAGATGTCATTGATAGCAGAGAGCATCAGTATGTTGCCTATCCATGTCACCTGTTCACGAACTTCTCTTTATTTATTTGCTTTTTCACATTTTAATATTTGCAGATGTAAGAAGTTAACTTACGACGTTGCAACCATGGAGGCAACATCTATAGTTATAACATATCACAATGAGGCACGGTCTACTCTGCTTCGCACGGTATACAGTGCTATGCTTCGTTCGCCACCGCAGCTCATTCATGAAATCATTCTGGTTGACGATTGCTCTAACGATGGTGTGTGTTTTCGAATACCGTGCTTGAATTTCGGTTTTTTTTCATCCAGTGTAAGGCTAGTTATCTGAAACTCGAACTGGATGGCATTACGGATTAACAAAACATGGGCGATATGGCGGATCAAAAAATGTTCTATAATTAGTTTTAGCTTTTTTGACCTTCTGCAGAGTCCGTTACTGTGAATTCTTCTTTAATACATAAGCGTCAGCATCAAATTTTCTCTGCTTTTGAACAGAAGATAATTTTGGCTCGGTGATGGTGTTCTCATCTGTATGTGAGCATCGGGGTGAGCACTGACGTATGTGCTATCGTAATCGTTGGTGGCCGTGAGATAAAACATGGCTGTGTACATTCTGTGTAGACGCTTCGACGTCTACTTACTTGACTAGAAAGATTATAATAGCTCCTTTTCAGAGTCAATTGGCAAAGACATCTCACAGCTCGAGAAGGTCACTGTTATCAGGAACATGAAACGTGAAGGTGCTCTCTTATTTTCATTTGTGGACTTATATTACCTCCCAAGGTAGTGCGTTCTTTGAAATTAACCTATTTGGATCAGGTGGGTTTCTTCCAGGCCTAATTCGATCGCGTGTTAAAGGAGCTTCTTATGCAACAGCACCTATTCTAACATTCCTCGACAGCCATGTTGAATGTAACGTTGCATGGTTGGAACCACTTCTTGGGCGCATCAGTGAGGTGACCAACTTCTTTATTTTAATTCGTTTAAGAGATGTGTTGAGGACGCATATCTAATTCCAGAATCCGAGAGCCGTAGTTGCACCAATAATTGATGTTATTAACATGGATAACTTCAACTATGTGGCTGCAAGTGCCGATCTTAGGGGAGGTAAGCCCAAGCTGTTGCTTTATTCAGTTTTTGAGCACGTTCATTATCGACGTCTAAAATATCAAGT
Organism: Trichostrongylus colubriformis; assembly: GCA_963978905.1. Classification (NCBI taxonomy): domain Eukaryota; kingdom Metazoa; phylum Nematoda; class Chromadorea; order Rhabditida; family Trichostrongylidae; genus Trichostrongylus; species Trichostrongylus colubriformis. The sequence continues at coordinate 36,658,668 of OZ022258.1, read as the reverse complement.
TGTATTTCTTGTTAGTAGCGGTGAGTCTTTTTGAATTTCCAAAAAGGTGCCGGGGATGAAAGATTTTAGTGTGTCATTCCATTCAGACCACATTTAGCAGCCAGTTCAGGCGTACATGCTTCTCAGCGAGGCTTAAACGCGCTAGTCACTCAAACATGAAACAACTTTGAACAAGGACATTAGGCAAAGGATAAAATGCCCCTGCCAGTATAATAAAGTGGTATACTATAAACCACGATTTTTATCGTATATCTTTCAAGGATTCGATTGGAATTTGGTTTTCAAATGGGAATTCCTGGTTGGGAAATTGAAGGATGCCCGCCACGCACATCCAACTGCTCCAATAAAGTGCGTTTGACTCTCAACTATCTTCCATTTCGATGTTTTGTAAATGTTATTGCTTTTCTAATTTTTGAGTTCTTTATACGTGGGCAACCATTTTATCGGCATATCTTATGTTCTCAACATTGTTTTCAGTTTTTTTGTAATATATATTGACTGATGTTTGATTTTGATTAATTTTTAATCTTCCATCATTTTTTGTCGCAGACGTTGTAATCTGTCATACTAGTGGATAGCCACCCATTTATTTTATGCTGATATCTAACTGTCTGCTTGAAATTGATCGTGTTCTTGGTAGTATAATATCTGTAGTATTTACCTTTTGAAGATCTCCAACTATGGCTGGTGGTCTGTTTTCGATCAAAAAAAGTTGGTTCGAAGAACTTGGTACATACGATATGGGAATGGAAGTTTGGGGAGGAGAGAACTTGGGTACGTTTTATTCCCAAGAAAAGTACCGAATAATGTGTTATTCGTGCAGTAGGCTCCTCACTATTCCATTCTTTCGAAATGGATAGTGGTTTATGTAATATTTCTGAATTGGTTGTATGTGTCACTTTTTGCTTGCAGAAATGTCGTTTCGTGTTTGGCAGTGTGGAGGTTCGTTGGAGATCATACCATGCAGTCGCGTGGGACATGTCTTTCGGAAACAGCATCCGTATACATTCCCGGGAGGCTCAGGAAATGTTTTCCAGTCGTAAGTCATCTTCATGAGTGGTCTTGCTTAACATTATTTTTGATGCTATGCTTGGCTTCCTATTTCAAAACTATTAGGAACACAAGACGAGCAGCCGAGGTTTGGATGGATGAGTATAAAGCGATCTATCTAAAAAATGTGCCTTCTGCAAAATATGTGAAATTCGGAGAGTAAGTATTTTTTTCTTTCAACAATGTCTTCAAGAGACAGCTATCCCTAGACAGCACCTCGGCTAAGACTCAATTCAGATGACTTATAGTCGGGAAGCAGCGGAAATCTAAAAGGTGTAGTGGCAGCAGTGATCACAGAGTAGTCTCTGGGACTTTGCCACCAGTGATGACCATCAGAGGCATGAATCTTAACCCGCTCAATATGCACTACCTCTCCTATTTTTCTCTGTTCTCCGGAGTCTGTTTTGGCGAATGTTTTGGACGATTTGCATAACGCTCACCTGCGTCCGACTACATACCCTCTTCCTCGTACTCTTCGCGAGTGTGTACGGGCCAGAGGCGATCTTATCAAACCTGGGGCTGTATAAATGTTTATTGATAATCCATACTTTGAAAAAATCCATATAGATACCTCCTTCTTAGTTGGGATGGTAATACTTTTTCAAGTGGTCAGTACCTTTCCCGCACCCTGTATTATAATATTGCCCGAGACACTGAACTGTAAGGATGTCACTTGCGGTATAAGGATGAATAATGAAGTGATTGCCTAAACTTTCGGAGAAAGTGGATTAGCAGCACAGTGCTTGAGAACCTCTCCTGTGGATCTCTAGTTCGTTCTAGAGTACCAAGTCATCAAGTGAAATGTGGGCAAAGGTTTCATGAATAGTTTTTTTCAGTGTATCTGAACGTAAAGCTTTGCGGGAGCGCTTGAAGTGCCATTCCTTCTCGTGGTATCTCGAAACCATCTATCCCGAACTGAAGTGAGTTTTCTCTTTTGAATGCATTTGATGGCAATGGAGATAGCACGTATCACTTTTTTACCAGATGAGTATTCCATGTTATTTTTTTCTCCTGTAAATTTCTATTGACATACTTTTATTATTGGGTTGGGGAATAGGTCTCCGCCGTTTTTCAACCCCGTTTTTCACATTGTTTCCTGCATCTTTGGCAAAGCTATATATGCTTTTGATGAAGCTTCTTTTGCTCTACAAAACGCTACTATCTGTTTTTCGATTTCTTCGACTACCTAATATTTATGAGGTTTGGAAATGAAGTAAGCTGAAGGCAAAAAACCGGCACTTGCGCACCTCATCTTTCTCGTCTGCCATCGAGATCAAAAAATGTTTGTGTACATGTTTCGATAGAGCTTTTTCAGCTCTACAAAGTGGTACTACTTTTTATACAAGTCGCTCAACTTTTTGCTGTTTTTAAACTCAAAAATGCAGTACTCGCAAAAATGCGCACTTTCGTTATCTTCTCTTCCTCGCCTACCATAGAGATAGTAGAGGATGTGCGGTTATGCATTCAATAGAGCTTTTTTTGCTCTACAAGATGATACCACTTTTTGTATCCTCTCATGTTTTAGCATGTAGGGATAAGTTTCCACTTTTTTTCAACTCAAAATTGCGTACTGAAAATGAAGTCTTTTGGCGCAATGTTTTGTACTGTTTGATATAGCTCTTTTCGCTCTACAAGACAGTGCTCACAGTTTTTGTTCGAAGTAATTTTTGTTATTTTTTAGATCATTTAAATGGAGTGCCAAGTCGACGAAATCGAGCATTTTTGTGTCGATCGGGCTCGATTTTCGTTGAGTCGGCACTCCATTTAAATGACCTAAAAAATAAAAAAATGATTTAAACAAAAACTGTGAGCACTGTCTTGTAGAGCGGAAAGAGCTCTATCGAATACTTCAGAACACTATGCCAACAAAATTCATTTTCATTACGCAATTTTGAGTTTAAAAAAAAGTGAAAACTTATCCCTACATGCTAAAATATGAGAGGATACAAAAGAAGAGTGGTATCATCTTGTAGAACAAAAGAAGCTCTATCGAATGCATATATGCACATCCTCTCCAATCTCGATGGTAGGCTAGGAAGAGAAAATAACGAAAGTGCACACTTTTACGAGTACTGCATTTAAGAGTCTTCAAAACAGCAAAAAGTTGAGCGAATTGAATAAAAAGTAGTACCATTCTGTAGAGTTGAAAAAGCTCTATCGAAACATATACACATTCATTTTTTGGTCTCGATGGCAGACGAGAAAGATGAGGTGCGCAAGTGCCAATAACCTCTGTCAAAAACATATATAAGCTTTGTCGAAGATGAAGGAAACAATGTGAAAAATGGGGTTGAAAAAAACGGCGGGGACTTATTGCATCATTTCTCGATTACTCTTGACTATCTCAAATACCAGCTGTGTGCCTCTGCACATCCTCAAATGCAAGATGAATTGATGTGTGGTCCCTAGGATAATGTATTATTGGGTCACTCCAGAATTGATGTCGTTTTTTAAACGAACGCTTTTCGGGATGTTAATTTTCGGTGTATGTTAGAACCAGGTGAGCTTCGCGATCTACATCGCGTTACGGGGCAACGGTGCGAAGCGGGCTGTGGGCGAAATGATGTAAACAGGTGAGCTTCGCGATCTACATCGCGTTACGGGGTACCGGTGCGAAGCGGGCTGTGGGCGAAATGATGTAAAAGAAATTGCACAGCAATGTGGTTTGGCGGAAATCAATACATAGATTTTACATTTGTGCTGAGGGGTAGTCCATTTACAGCCTTCTTTACAAAGGTCCATTATAGCAATAGGTATCGATCTACATGCAATAAGCTCTACAGGATGTAAGCTTCTGCAATTATGTCCATCCACTGGTGTGGCCCATCTCATTGCCCGGCCCTCTGTGAGAAAACCGACAATTACGACCTATAGCACATGATGCTGCAGTTTTTCAACCTCTGCGACTGTAATCATTCAATGAGATCCCATTACCTGTTCAGCTCTTTGCATAGAGATCTATGATTTCGATCGATGTCGACCAATAGGACTTCACTGAAGTTCTGCAACAGCTTCACCTATGAGTGTGGCTTGCTGATGATTTTCCAGGATTTCATCTTTCATGACGGTACTCACTGAGTCTATGGTCCATAAGACGTTTGCAGCCTTTCGCAAAAACCGATACTTTCAGCCAATATCCTGATGACGGCCCGTCTACCGTAATCAGTTGACATTATTTTTGTCACTCTAGCAGCATCGAATTACTTCCGCTCTCTACGGCACTTTAGACCGTTCCGGGCGGTGTTATATTTCTTATGAGTGAGCACGATATTGGTGATTGCACGTTCCGCCCATTGTAGGCGGGTCCACCTACCTCAATAATGTGCAACACCGCCTAGACAGCACTAATCTCCATCGATTTTTTTCCCAGTTTCTGGGCTGCACCTGAGACAACCTATAAACGCTCGTTAAGCACCACCTACGTGGAGCGTGCTCCGCCTACTGAAGGCGTGTATTCTTCATCTACTACATACACCCTTCACTCATTTTGGCCTACCTTATCGCTACTCCTGGCTCTTTTGGAACGAATTACAGCGAAGGGGCCGGTAGGTCTCTTCAGCAGTCACAAACTCCCTTGACTCATTTTGGCCCACCTTAACTCCTGGGCTCTCTTGGAACGAATTATAGAATTTTGCATTTGGACACCCTCCCACAGGGAACGGAGTCTGGCATGGTCCATGTGCTACCTGTCCATCTCTTAGCAAGACCTATCCAACCCTAACATGACCTGACTTCCCCCGCTTGTTTTTCAGGCAGTATAGAATTTCGTTTGGGACAGACAGACAACTTAACAGACACAACAACTACTGGTTTGTATATAGGTTATGTTATCCCGACTCATGGGCTCCTTGGAAAGAATTATAGAATTTTGCATCTGAACACGGAACATTTTAACGCAGGCCTCGTCCATAGTGTCCACAGTGAGCGGAGTCTGACATAGTCTGGTAAAGTAGTGTGCAGTAAAGACACCTTCTGCTTCGGCTGTCACACATTTTGGTTTTCACCCCGTCCCTGGACCGCTCTAGAGAAGAATATGATGTTTCATGAGTGAACACGATTTCGGTTGCTTGCACCGCCCACTGTGGGTGGGTCTTCCCTCACTTCAAATATACTGGAAACAGCTCAGATCTCGCTGATCTCCAGCGACTTTTCCTCAGTCTCTAGACTGCTCTGGAGCTGGGTTATGAACAGTTGCAGTAAGCACCGGCCGCTTGCAGCACGCTCCGCCCGTTGAAGGTGGGCTTCCCTTGACTGCTACATATACTCCGATCTCATCTTGGTTCACCTTCTCCCGCTGCCCGTGGAAGTTTGAGATGAAAGAATTTCAGCGTTGATCTGAAGACAATGCAGCGAACGCCCCGCCTACTGCGGACGGAGTCAGGCTTGCCCATGTCCGCTCTGATCATCTTGGCCATGCCCACCCAACCCGAACTTGACCTGACCTCCCCACTTGTCTTACTGGTAAAACGGAGAATCGAACGGACAGACAATAGTACACACACCAAACTCCTTGTTTATTCATAGGTTATGCTTCTGCAAAAGTAGGAATTGAGGAGCTTTAACCTGCTGGTTACGCGGAATGGACGACACTCGTTTGTAATGTAGATGGAACTAACAGTTCTGGACAGCCACGAACCCCGGTGGGGCAAAACCGTTCTTCACTTGGGCACATCACATGTCAGGAGCAGGCATCGTCGGCATCGAGGAGGTCTTCCGAATACGGGTGGCGCATGGGTAAGATCAACAGAGAGCCCCACATATCAGTTGATCACGTCTATATGACGGTAGGTGGCAGAGATCATGTGGCTGGGGACTCGCAGAAATGTACGAACTGAAAAGCATTTTAGAGCTGTATTCTGCAAAAGTAAATAATAATAAGTTGGAATTGAGGAGCTACAACCTCCTGATTACGCGGAATGGGCGACACTCGTTCGTAATGTAGATGGAACTAATAGTACTGGACAGCCACGAACCTCGGTGGGGCAAAACCGTTCATCACTTGGGCGTCACATGTCAGGAGCAGACATCGTCGGCTTCAAAGAAGTGGATCAGAGCGGAATTACAATGAAAAGAGTTTCTAATGCTGCGTACATATCAAATCGAATAAGAGTTTTGGCGCATCACCGTAAAGTTAAATATATGCATCGATCGAGAAAATGAGCGCATCTGCGCATCCGCGATTTGCGAGAATTGGCGGATCGGCGCATTCGCGATTTGGGAATTTAGACGCGCCACGTCACTCTTGTAACCGCGATCAGTTGAACGCGGTGCGTGCCAACGTGCGGCTTTCGGTGCTACTGGAGTTAGGGGGGGCCAGCGCACTGTGCTCTGCGTCTCTAAAGGAGCGCAGAGAAGTCATAGCGCCTGCCGAATCGGGTTCGAATATTACAAAGAAATGATTTGATGATGAAAATTCATGCTTTTTTCTATCCTATGTTAGCCTAAGCCTTGGGAAGAAGATTACCTTTCCCTGGGCTTAGGCGAATACGCGTAAGTGGCTGTTCAGTCTAGTTGAAGTAAATTTCTCGTTATATGCTAATGGAGGCCTAATTTAATCGTTTTCTAAGTTAGTTAGCTGTATCTAGGCATAAAATAACTTTGAGAGTGCCTATAAGCAGAAATTGGGCGCTACCTATGCTTTTGTCGAGTGGCCCCCCCTAACTCCAGTAGCGCCCGGCTTTCGATATCGGCTTTCGATAAGATATGCAAAATTACGAAAAGGAAATAGGAGAAAAAGAAATCAACCGCACGTTGACACGCGCCGCGTTCAACTGACCGCGGTAGCTAGAGTGACGTGGCATGCCAAAAATTCCTAATCGCGGATGCGCCGATGCGCTAAAGCTCTTATTCAATCTGTTATGCCATACCCAACTAAATGAGAGTTTTGGCGCATTGGCGTAAAGTTAAATATACGTATCGATCGAGGAAATGAGCAAATTTGCGCATCTGCGATTTGAGAAAAGTGGCGGATCGGCGCATCCGCGATTCGAGAGAATTGGCGCGTTTGCATAAAGGATAAGATACGTATCAATCGGAAGGTGAAAGTATTGGCGCATCCGCGATTTTTGATATTTGCCATAACAGATATCGGCTTTCGGTAAGATATGGAAAATCACGAAATGGAAAGCGAAGAAAAAGAAACCAACCGCACGTTGACACGCGCCGCGTTCAACTGACCGCTGTTGTGAGTGACGTGGCACGCCAAATCGCCGATGCGCTAAAACTCTCATTCAATTTGGTATGCCAGCTGGAGCACACTACTGCGCGTCACACATGGAAGCATGCAAAGTCAGCGCGTTATCGAACTCTCTCATCCCGTCACACACTCTCACTCTCACCCAAGCCCGTAGGCCACGCCCTCTACACCTCAAACTTGGGTAGTTGAACCAAAGGGTGGATACACAGATATACAGACTCACCAAACTCCTGATTTATATATGAAGTATGATATCCCGACACCTGAGCTCTTTCCCAACGAACTATGGACATTTTCATCTAAACACCGAAAATTTTAATGCAGGCCCGTCAACAGTGTCCACAGTGGGCGGAGTGTGACATAATCCAGTAAAGTGGTGTGCAGTGAGGACACCTTCTACACAATAACCGATATTTTCAATCAATATTGATCGGTGACGCATGTTGTTGCAGTATTTCGACTTTTATAAGGGCACTTAATCAATAGTATGGTCCATGCACAAAAACCGATATTTTCACTCAATATCGATCGGTGATGCGTGACGTTGCAGAATTTTAACTTCTATGAGGGCATTCACTCAGTAGTATGGTCCATAAGCCGTTTCCAACCTTCTGCACAAAAACCGATATTTTCAATCCATATTGATCGGTGATGCGTGATGTTGTAGAATTTTAACTTCTATGAGGGCACTCACTCAATATTATGGTCCATAAGCCGTTTCCAACCTTCTGCACAAAAACCGATATTTTCAATCAATATCGATCGGTGATGTGTGATGTTGTAGAATTTTAACTTCTATGAGGGCACTCACTCAGTAGTATGGTCCATAAGCCGTTTCCAACCTTCTGCACAAAAACCGATATTTTCAATCCATATTGATCGGTGATGCGTGATGTTGTAGAATTTTAACTTCTATGAGGGCACTCACTCAGTAGTATGGTCCATAAGCCGTTTCCAACCTTCTGCACAAAAACCGATATTTTCAGTCAATATTGATCGGTGATGCATGATGTTGTAGAATTTCAACTTTCATGAGAGCACTTAAGCAATAGTATGGTCCATAAGTCGTTTCCAGCCTTCTGCACAAAAACCGATATTTTCAATCGATATCGATCGGTGATGCATGATGTTGTAGAATTTCAACCTCTATGAGGGCACTTAATCAATAGTATGGTCCATGAGCCGTTTCTAGCCTTTTGCACAAAAACCGATATTTTCAGTCAATATTGATCGGTGACACATGTTGTTGTGAAATTTCAGTTATTATGAGGGAACTCAATCAATAGTATGGTCCATAAGCCGTTTCCAGCCTTCTGCACAAAAACCGATATTTTCAATCAATATTGATCGGTGATGCATGATGTTGTAGAATTTTAACTTCTATGAGGGCACTCACTCAGTATTATGGTCCATAAGCCGTTTCCAGCCTTCTGCACAAAAACCGATATTTTCAATCAATATTGATCGGTGATGCATGATGTTGCAGAATTTTAACTTCTATGAGGGCACTCACTCAATATTATGGTCCATAAGCCGTTTCCAACCTTCTGCACAAAAACCGACAATATTGATCGGTGATGCATGATGTTATATGTAGAATTTCAACTTTCATGAGGGCACTTAAGCAATAGTATGGTCCATAAGTCGTTTCCAGTCTTCTGCACAAAAACCGATATTTTCAATCGATATCGATCGGTGATGCATGATGTTGTAGAATTTCAACCTCTATGAGGGCACTTAATCAATAGTATGGTCCATGAGCCGTTTCTAGCCTTTTGCACAAAAACCGATATTTTCAGTCAATATTGATCGGTGACACATGTTGTTGTGAAATTTCAGTTATTATGAGGGAACTCAATCAATAGTATGGTCCATAAGCCGTTTCCAGCCTTCTGCACAAAAACCGATATTTTCAATCAATATTGATCGCTGATGCATGATGTTGTAGAATTTTAACTTCTATGAGGGCACTCACTCAGTATTATGGTCCATAAGCCGTTTCCAGCCTTCTGCACAAAAACCGATATTTTCAATCAATATTGATCGGTGATGCATGATGTTGTAGAATTTTAACTTCTATGAGGGCACTCACTCAATATTATGGTCCATAAGCCGTTTCCAACCTTCTGCACAAAAACCGATATTTTCAATCAATATTGATCGGTGATGCATGATGTTGTAGAATTTTAACTTCTATGAGGGCGCTCACTCAATATTATGGTCCATAAGCCGTTTCCAACCTTCTGCACAAAAACCGATATTTTCAATCAATATCGATCGGTGATGTGTGATGTTGTAGAATTTTAACTTTCATGAGGGCACTTAAGCAATAGTATGGTCCATAAGTCGTTTCCAGTCTTCTGCACAAAAACCGATATTTTCAATCGATATCGATCGGTGATGCGTGTGTTGCAGAATTTCAACTTTCATGAGTGCATCTCCTACCATTCCCCACCCAACCCACACTTGACCCGACCTTTCCCGCTGATGAGCCGACCTTCCGTTGGATCGGGTACATGAGCCGTTTCCAGCCTTCTGCACAAAGCCGATATTTTCGATCAATATCGATCGATTCAATCGATATCGACAAAGTCGATGTGCGTTCTGTACATCCCCCATTACGCCTCACCCAGCCAGCACTTGGCTCGACCTTTCCTGCTAACTTCTGAGGGTCTGTATAGTGTCACGTACCTCAAACTTGGGTAATTGAACCGGACACACACACACACACACACACACACACACACACACACACACGCAAACGGACAAACCAAACTCCTGGTTTATATATAGGGTATGATAACTTCTATGAGGGCATTCACTCAGTAGTATGGTCCATAAGCCGTTTCCAACCTTCTGCACAAAAACCGATATTTTCAATCCATATTGATCGGTGATGCGTGATGTTGTAGAATTTTAACTTCTATGAGGGCACTCACTCAATATTATGGTCCATAAGCCGTTTCCAACCTTCTGCACAAAAACCGATATTTTCAATCAATATCGATCGGTGATGTGTGATGTTGTAGAATTTTAACTTCTATGAGGGCACTCACTCAGTAGTATGGTCCATAAGCCGTTTCCAACCTTCTGCACAAAAACCGATATTTTCAATCCATATTGATCGGTGATGCGTGATGTTGTAGAATTTTAACTTCTATGAGGGCACTCACTCAGTAGTATGGTCCATAAGCCGTTTCCAACCTTCTGCACAAAAACCGATATTTTCAGTCAATATTGATCGGTGATGCATGATGTTGTAGAATTTCAACTTTCATGAGAGCACTTAAGCAATAGTATGGTCCATAAGTCGTTTCCAGCCTTCTGCACAAAAACCGATATTTTCAATCGATATCGATCGGTGATGCATGATGTTGTAGAATTTCAACCTCTATGAGGGCACTTAATCAATAGTATGGTCCATGAGCCGTTTCTAGCCTTTTGCACAAAAACCGATATTTTCAGTCAATATTGATCGGTGACACATGTTGTTGTGAAATTTCAGTTATTATGAGGGAACTCAATCAATAGTATGGTCCATAAGCCGTTTCCAGCCTTCTGCACAAAAACCGATATTTTCAATCAATATTGATCGGTGATGCATGATGTTGTAGAATTTTAACTTCTATGAGGGCACTCACTCAGTATTATGGTCCATAAGCCGTTTCCAGCCTTCTGCACAAAAACCGATATTTTCAATCAATATTGATCGGTGATGCATGATGTTGCAGAATTTTAACTTCTATGAGGGCACTCACTCAATATTATGGTCCATAAGCCGTTTCCAACCTTCTGCACAAAAACCGACAATATTGATCGGTGATGCATGATGTTATATGTAGAATTTCAACTTTCATGAGGGCACTTAAGCAATAGTATGGTCCATAAGTCGTTTCCAGTCTTCTGCACAAAAACCGATATTTTCAATCGATATCGATCGGTGATGCATGATGTTGTAGAATTTCAACCTCTATGAGGGCACTTAATCAATAGTATGGTCCATGAGCCGTTTCTAGCCTTTTGCACAAAAACCGATATTTTCAGTCAATATTGATCGGTGACACATGTTGTTGTGAAATTTCAGTTATTATGAGGGAACTCAATCAATAGTATGGTCCATAAGCCGTTTCCAGCCTTCTGCACAAAAACCGATATTTTCAATCAATATTGATCGCTGATGCATGATGTTGTAGAATTTTAACTTCTATGAGGGCACTCACTCAGTATTATGGTCCATAAGCCGTTTCCAGCCTTCTGCACAAAAACCGATATTTTCAATCAATATTGATCGGTGATGCATGATGTTGTAGAATTTTAACTTCTATGAGGGCACTCACTCAATATTATGGTCCATAAGCCGTTTCCAACCTTCTGCACAAAAACCGATATTTTCAATCAATATTGATCGGTGATGCATGATGTTGTAGAATTTTAACTTCTATGAGGGCGCTCACTCAATATTATGGTCCATAAGCCGTTTCCAACCTTCTGCACAAAAACCGATATTTTCAATCAATATCGATCGGTGATGTGTGATGTTGTAGAATTTTAACTTTCATGAGGGCACTTAAGCAATAGTATGGTCCATAAGTCGTTTCCAGTCTTCTGCACAAAAACCGATATTTTCAATCGATATCGATCGGTGATGCGTGTGTTGCAGAATTTCAACTTTCATGAGTGCATCTCCTACCATTCCCCACCCAACCCACACTTGACCCGACCTTTCCCGCTGATGAGCCGACCTTCCGTTGGATCGGGTACATGAGCCGTTTCCAGCCTTCTGCACAAAGCCGATATTTTCGATCAATATCGATCGATTCAATCGATATCGACAAAGTCGATGTGCGTTCTGTACATCCCCCATTACGCCTCACCCAGCCAGCACTTGGCTCGACCTTTCCTGCTAACTTCTGAGGGTCTGTATAGTGTCACGTACCTCAAACTTGGGTAATTGAACCGGACACACACACACACACACACACACACACACACACACACACACGCAAACGGACAAACCAAACTCCTGGTTTATATATAGGGTATGATGGGGCCGATATTCATGCTGGCGGAGTGGAACTAACCTACACAAATTGACCAAACCAGCGACTGATTGAACATCATCTTTCACTCCGGAAAATTAATCATGTGTCTCATACTTTGTCCTGACCTCTTCTATAAGTTCCACCAATTGTTTGCTTGGAAAGTCGCCTCGCTCTTTTTCCAGATCCCTTTTTCCGGAAGCACTCACGTTTATTTTGAATGAAATTTTTCTTTCAAAATACTTGCTCAACGTTGTTTCATGAACCTTTGGAAGGACTTTTCTGCTCCATAGAACTTTTAGCTCTATCGAAAACATATTTCGTTTTTGTTCTGGCTGCGAGTCAGGTGGCATTTCAACACCATGTAATAGGGGCCCAATTGACATTATTCCACAATTTTTTTTTCCATTGGAAAGTTAAAGAATGCGGTCAGTGGTGTTCCCTCATTCCTGCTCCTTTCATATTCTTTAGTTCACCACTCTTTCAGCGGACCGGTTGAAAAAATTTTCTTACTTTCGACGAAATTGTTAAAAATCACCGAGTTGTGGTGGCGGAAATGCCTTGGCAAAAGGGCGACGCGACTGTTCAAAACCGATTGGTTGAACTTATAGAAGAGGTCGGAGCTAAGTACGAGACACTTACATAATTGATTTTTCCGGAGTGGAAGGTAATGTTCATCAATTACCGGTGAGCGCTGTTTTAGTCGACTAGACCAACCACTTTGCCAGCCTCAAAAATCGGCCCCATTATGACCAACAGAAATTAAACATGTCATTTTATGAAGCAAAAAATTTCTCTTGAATGAATATGACTTGCTGCACAAACTTGTAACTTTATGGGAAAAAATTTTTTCTGAAGAAAAGCTACATTACCTGTGGAATGACCCAATACGCTTTGTAGTAAATTCGTTCCGTTTTTATTTTCTCTGTTTTGCAGCATTGCCTTAGCCATTCGACAAAGTGTATATATGTACTTTGTCAATAGCGAGGACACTGTAGTGAAACAGGAAGAAATGGCGCATTTCACGGAGCTTTTTTACTCAATGTTTATTTTGAGTTCTTTAATCATTTTATAATCATGAGAAGTGAAAATAAGATGCCCAGAAGGCTAGATCTACCTTTGGCCTTATAGAGGCCCAAGAAACTGATATTTTCCGCTTTATGTTGAACCATGTTAGGAATAACTCGTCACCAATTAATTTATTGAACAATTGTTTTTTATTCAAAACATGCTCAATACATTCTGCATTATGAGCGAAGAAAGTGGCGATCAGATGGCGATAGTGCAAATTTTTGCCTATGGGCACTCCATGTCCGACTCTCCATTAACCTCGACACTTCACAGTATCAGTAATACGTTGTGATTAGCCTCCGAGATCTCGAAGGCTAACCACAACGTATTGCTGCCTTTGGGTAATTTAGCTGGACCCTGTGAATATTGGGTATTACGTAAAAGCACCTTTGCTCACAGTGCAGCTACGTACCTTTGACAACTACCGTAACCAAACGTCTAGAGAAATCGTTTCTGGAGCGCGACTTTCGGCACTATTCCACTATCATTACCCCACATACCGCGAGTTGGTCAAAAAAAATAATTTTCGCTGAAACTTTGCCCAGGGGGGTTATTTGGGGTGCTGATCACGAATATGACATCCGTTTTTGGTGTTTGCGCCAATTTGGTGCAACTGCACCATGTTGGTGCAACAACTCGTTTTCACAAAAATCGCTGAAACTTCGCCCAGGAGGGTTATTTGGGGTGCTGATCACGAATATGACATCAGTTTGAGGCACTAGCGTCGTTTAATTCCATTGTAGTGCAAGTATAGTGAGGGCACCACACTGTTCCCGCAAGTTTTGCCTAAGCTTTGAGGAGATAGGAAACCTTCCCTTCCCCTTCGAGGCTTAGGCGAAAATATACACTTGAGTGAGCAATGATGACTGTAGGATAGTATCAAATGAAAGATGATAGCGGAAATATGACGCTCTTCAGCTATATAAGCACTGTAGCAGAAATGAACATGACTGGCGCAATCTTGAAAGGCGCCGAAAACGACGCTCGCACTGAAACAATGTCATATCCGTGATCAGCACACCAAATAACCCCCTTGGGCAAAGTTTCAGCGATTTTGGTGAAAACGAGTTGTTGCACCAACATGGTGCAATTGCACCAAATTGGCGCAAACACCAAAAACGGATCTCCTATTCGTGATCAGCACCCCAAATAACCCCCCTGGGCAAAGTTTCAGCGAAAATTATTTTTTGACCGACTCGCGGTATCTGGGGTAGTGACAGTGGAATAGTGCCAGACTTTCTTTCCAGAAACATGCCGCATTCGTTTCATCGTGCACTACATTTGGTTTTTGCGCGAACCTACTGCATCACAATTAAAATTCGATATTGTAGTACAGTGAACCGCATGCATTGTGTTCATGGTCAGATAAACAGATGGTGCCAAGATCACCGTTCACATGGACCACTAAGTTTTCTAGTGTCTTAATAATGGATTTGACCTAACTCATTTCTTGCTTTCTTCATAGGAGATACAAAACAACCTGTGATTGAAAGAATCTCCAGGTTCCAAACAAATAATCGGCGCCCATCATCTGCCTCTTTGTAGTTAGGGATCAGCTTTGGGCGGAGGGTTACCCTGTGCTAATGTGGTATAGGGGTAATACTCATAGTCGCGCTGTCGCCCTCACTCGATACCGTTCTAGAATCATCATTTTGTGTACTCAAGTGTAAATTTCTGCCTAAGCCTCACTTGGTAGGGGTAGGGGCTTCCCCCCTCAGCTAAGGCTTAGGCTAAAAGCTCCGACAAAAACAGTGTCGGCCGCCGAGCAACGTGTAGTGCCTCCTCCTAACTACATTAACACCGATTCATCATCATCCTGTGTACTTGTTCAAGAAGGTCCTCTTTTGCCATCCCTACTGTGGGGTTTTCCGTCATACTCCCGTAGAATGTGGATGTGCATGAAATATATCTCGTCTTCTTGAGAAATTTCGTTAGACATACTTATTAACACATCGAAAATAGGTATACATTTTGCTTTTGCATTTCTCCTAAAAACAGTGCAAACCATTCAGAACGGTTCATGAACACGGTACATGGCTTTCAGCAGTCGTCCGCTTATTCGTCCATAAGACAATGTTATGTTCACTACAGCATGCACAGCACATCAGCGATTTTAGAACGTTCAACTTGTTGGCGTAAAAAAAACAACTCTACTGCATGTTGACATAAATAAGGTACCGAAGGTTGCGTTTCAGAGTCGATTTGTCTAGGCGTTGGGTTACGGTAGTTGTAGGAGGTACGTAATTGCACTGTGAGCGAAGGTGCTTTTACGTAATACCGTGAATATTGAACAATTCTTTAGGTTCATAAGGAACAGTACTTTTTGTAGAGCAGAAAAAGTCTTAAAAATATACTACCTGTTGTGTTGCAAGACGAAGTATTTGTTGTAAAAGGAAATATAATTCTAACATGAGACTACAGTCTTTCGATCTGTCCTGCATAAAGAGGCTCTTTCATTTTCAACAGTGTAAGCGGTAAAGTTTGAGAGCGCTTTGGAAAGCCATGTTCGCTGCTTCTCTTCGAGATGTGGACCTTAGTTTTTACATCTTTCACTTATACCTACCACAACTACGTTTTTCACATTTCGATCGCATCACACACCTTTCATAAGTCCAAACTAAACTGTTTTTCTTGAATTTGTATTTTGATTTTGTTAACAGAACCGATCTGCATTTTATTCTTTGAGAACATACAAAGAGAACGGGAAGGTATTTCTTGTCTTGTAAGGGAAATAATTATATTTTCAGGGTACCTGAGCGTGATAAAGGTGAATTATTCCATTTGAAGAATGGAATCATGTGCCTCGATACACTAGGGCGAAAGGCTGGCGAAGCACCAGGTTTATACCAGTGTCATGGAACTGGTGGTAATCAGGTAAAGTTTGAGTTACGTGTAATCAACGGTGTCATCTAATTTGCATGTGTGCAATTTCACAGCGAATTCGATTACGTGTCCGTTTTACGCCTAATTCTCGGCAATGTCTGTATATGCTAGAAAACACATCAGAAATTGATTTTTCACATGGCTTTTCATATTTACTATACTGTATTTATATTATGTGAGATGCATGTGGTAAATATATGTTTATGCCTGTTTCCTTCATTCTTAGTCTTTTTCGACAAGAATCATTGTGAAGGTTGTGATTGGCGTGTCTCTGAAAGACACTTCAACAGTTGTTCCATTTAGAACAATACTTTCAGGAATGGTCTTATGAGAAAGATGGAGGCTATTTACGTAGCACAACATCCAGGCTTTGTATTACTATAGATGACATGAACAGCGAGCCACTTATACTCATGGATGACTGCAGTAACGTTAGTTTTACCGTTTCATGTTGCTAGTGTAATTATAGCGGCCGACCCTGGTTAAAGTAGAGTGCCTCGACTAAATTAGCACCTTTTTTATTAGCGAATGAGAGCTTGTCGCATAGTTTGTCTTATTTAAAGCTCCTTAATCGTAAATTTTTGCGATATTGCTTCTGGTTTGTAAGCATTTGTTCGGTTCTTCAAAGGCACTTTCCGCGATTACCGAATGAGTTTAAGAGCTGAATTATGAAATTAGAGATGCTGAGCAATACGCGAAGAAAGAAAAATCCAGAAGAAGCCCACGAAAATGGCAAAAATGAGGCCTCCTGACATCTGGCCTTGTACGAGATTATCGCGTGAAAACGAGCCTTTGAATCAGTTCCCGTTGGATGGTATCATGAGGAACCTTGAGATATTACCCGTTTCTCCAAGTGAACGTTTCATTAACTACTGGAACTTCTTCTTTATTTTACCTCATCGTACAATCAGGGGCCCACGTGAACGCCACGTAGGGAAAAGCTTCGTCCAATGCCGGGTGAGGTCGCAGTTGCTTCCCACGGGCTTAGCGCTGCCTGGAAGCCTCGTGGCGCCGCTCAAAGGGTACAGCCTCGATATGTATCCGGGGTATCCGGGGTCGGCTGCGGTTGTCGCGGAAAGTGCCTTTGATTTTAATTTATGGGAAGATGAAATGATATCGCACGTGATAACAAGATGGATGAAATTTTATCACATGGATGTCACTGTAATTCATTTACTCGCTTTCGTTCTGAGAAGCAGAGTCAGTCAAATTTGATTTCATTTCATTGATTTTTATATAAGGACAAAGATAGCCGGAGACTGAGTGGTTTTTTTTTGGGAGAGGGATGAGGGGTGTGGAGTATGGTGGAGTAGGTTTACCTGCATTGAAACTTTTTTCGACAGGTGAATCCACTCGCACTAGCTCGAAATCTTTCTTATCGTCCTCCATCCTTTGTTAAAGGCACTATTAGGGGTAAGGGAAAACTGAATTCTGGAAGTACATGTTCTCTGAAACGAACCTTCTACTTCAGAAGGGGTCACATGTGGTGAAAATCGCATGAAAAAAACGCGACTTGGGGTCTTATGGCGGCCCCGCAACTCGTCATGCCGTTATGCCGTTATGCCGTTGTGCGCCCGGGGGAGTCGACGTGGAGGGGCGGGACAACAATCGCGGCCGGCTGGTTGAGACTCTGGCCTGTCTTCAGTCCACTCCGACCAGAGACGCAGAGGACGAGAGAGAGAAGGAGAATTTCGGGTTCCTATTTCTTGTTTCTTTCGCCGTTTTATGTCGTTCTTTCTCTACTGTTACATTGCTAAGCACCTCTACTTTCGTAATCCCCCAAATTGCCAAAATTGCCCGTAACGGTGTCTTTAAGTTGCTTCGATTGTGTTGAAATGTGGATTTATTGTCAGACGCATTGGAACATGCCCTCTTCTCTTCTCCATTCTACATGGCGCCGCCGTTAGACTTCGTGATTTTGCGATTCTGCATTTCGCAATTCTACGTTTTTGCGAATTCTCGATTTTGCATTTTAGCGGTGTCGTGACTCCGCACGCGTAGTCGCGGCATCGCGAAACCTCACTATTGAGTGCGAAGATGCGACACCGCAAAATTTCAAAGTCTGGCCGCGGCATAGTGGATCAGTGGAAACCCGCTTGTGTACACGGTGTCAATACGAACCCTGCAAAATAATGCTCTCATGGTTCGCGTCACTTCCAAGGGTCACTGATGTAACTAGAGAACTTCTGGTTATTCACATGGTCCATATGCGCGCTTTTTCATTCGAGGAAAATATGTTAACTTTAACACGAGAGTCGTGCTATAGCAACTAGGGAGGTGGGCATCTTATAAGAAGTTGCTCATCTAAGCATCTTTGAGGGATCCTTGAGGGGTCAATCTGCACACTCAGGCGTATATTTTTGCCTAAGCGCTAGTGGATGAAAGGTGAAATTCCCCCTTCTGGGCTTAGGTAAAAATAATATAGTGGGATGCCACTCCTCTTTGCATTAGCTCCGCGAAGGCTTTTCTGCAACTTTTTTATTTGGAATATAAGCGCATGAGTATTTTATATTATGTTTTTATCGCATTGAGGAGGGGGAGGGCTTACAAGCCGACCATCTGTTCGAGTTACAGGTTCAAACGCGTTTCCGCATGGACAACACCACGGGATGGCTCACGCAAGGTGGGCGCTGTCTCGCTGTGATTACTCAAGATGGGGAACCGCAGTTGGGTGCGGCAGTGTGCAACGCACTCGATGGTAGTCAGCGATGGGTTTTCGAGAAAACCGCTGCATTCGGCGACCACAGGCGATGAGTTTGAGCTTTTTTTCAACCTTAATTCTTCTTTTCAAATTTTTGCTACTTCCTTGTAGCTTAGTGCTACACTCGAACTAAGTTTCAAGATAATTGCACATGTGTTTTTGAACTTTATGGTAAGCTATGTACTTGGCCAGCTTTACCATTGAATATTGTGTAAATTAACGTTTTGTAGGCTATTTTATTACCACATATAACCAGACCTTTTTTGTTAATTTCATAGCAGTTTTGTTATCTTCATTCATTATAGTTTCAATTTCTTGCCATTTCCCATGACTTTTGTTGCCTTTCATGTGCCTTTACTCAGTGTAATTGTATTGCTACCACTTGCCTTTTGTGGGTTAGTACCACCGTAGTTTTAATATTCCGTTTGCATCCCGATTGTTTACGCGTCATATATTGCATTTCTATACTTATCTCAGCGTACTTAAAGCTTTTATTTGTTGCAATATTTCTGATCTTGTCCATCACTGTTCTAGTCCTACTTCTTGCCATGAACCTTGCCATGTCAGTTAAAACTGGGTAAATGTTCTATGTTGGTTCTTCAATCGTAACACTTGCTCTTGGTTCGAGACCAACTGTATTTTCATCTTTTTTAACCGTTAATTTAACCGTTAATTCCAAAAATTATGAGAAGGTCGCAGGTGGAATGTATTCGCATCTGTTGCTTCTGATATCTGCCTTGACATACTGCCAAGCATTATATTTCCACATAGCTGAGACAGAGAAGAAATGCTTCATTGAGGAAATTCCAGATGAAACGATGGTGCGTTAGCATAGTTCTGAATATACAGTTTTTTTTTAGTAAGGCTGCTTTTCTTTCTTTTTTTCTGTGCATCATCTGGTGTATATCGCTTAGGTCACTGGTAATTACAAAGTCCAGTTGTACGATCCAAATACAAAAGGCTACGGGGACTACCCAAATATTGGAATGCATGTAGAAGTGAAGGACCCTGAGGATAAGGTAATAACTGGTCCCTATCGACGTATAGAGTGTATGTAGTACTTTTTTGTTCAGGTTATTCTGTCTAAATTATACACATCAGAAGGAAAATTCACTTTTACGTCGCATCTTCCTGGAGAGCATGTGATTTGTTTATATTCCAACAGTACAGCGTGGTTCAGTGGAGCTCAACTCAGGGTTCATCTTGACATTCAAGCTGGAGAACATGCCCAGGATTACGAGCAGGTGCTGCACTTTGCTATTATCCGTTTCTTTCCCTTCATCATTTTTCTACTTGAAGATTGCAACGAAGGACAAGCTGAACGAGTTGCAACTTCGCATCCGTCAACTTCTTGACCAAGTTGAGCAGATAACAAAGGAACAGAATTACCAGCGATATAGGTTCGTTCAGTTCGCCATCAGTACATTTCGATAGTTACCATTGTCGCTACGCTTCTGAACTTTTAACTTGATATATCATTCCGTCGTCATCTTTTTCTTTGTAGAGAGGAGCGTTTCCGGCAGACGTCAGAATCCACAAATCAGAGAGTTCTGTGGTGGTCAGTTGGACAAACGTTGGTACTAGTGCTTACTGGTGCGTGGCAGATGCGTCATCTCAAAGGCTTCTTTGAAGCTAAAAAACTTGTCTAAATACCTGTATCTGTATTTGTTTTTAATACCAGTATCAGTTCGAAGAAAAGATTTCTACGAATTGTTGGGTTTCGTTATTCGTTATAGTAATGCAGACTGTCTTTATTGCTTTTTTGTGATTTGGGTTCTCACAGTGATATTCTCGTCAAGAAAATTGCAGCTAATGAGCTAGCTGATTTTCTTGCTTCTGTTATTATTTATTATGTGGTTGAGATAAAATTGTTACCACGATCTTCTTCAAATTCATTTGTGTCTTGATTATGGCGGTGTGATTCATATATTTTTGCACAAGAACTGTTCACGACAGCAACACTTCTTCAGACTGCCGCAGCTCGCTGAATACTCCATTTAATGGCCGCTCGTCGCTTCATCCAAGGTCTCACTTCTCCGTGGTCTCTTGGCTTTTCTGGTTTTGGACTTGCGTACGGATTGTACCATATTTGGGAGTGGGTCCGGCATTCTTTTACATGAAACATCGATTACACCACTGCTGAATCAGCACTCTAGCATTTCATACATCAGTTATTCTTACTCCTTTGTTTGGTTATTGCTATTTAAATTTTAAGCGCTACGCAATCCGGTACTAAATATGACTTGAACGAAAACTTGGAAGGAAAGACGTATGTCGTGACTGGAGCCACATCAGGAATAGGAAAAGTACGGGCTTGTTTGAAATTTACAGTGAAGATCCATTACTTACTGGCGTCATGCTGTTTCACCGATTTAGGCCACTGTTGAAGAACTTGCAAAGCGAAATGCTAGAGTAATCATGGCATGTAGGTGAGTTGGAATGTGACTGTTGGCAGTGTGAGGTACTCCTAATGTGATAACTACTGTGACAGCTGATTCAGAAATCGTGAGAAATGCGTTCAAGTTAGAAGGGATATCGTTTTGAACACGCGAAATAAACAGGTTTACTGTAGACAATGCGACTTGGAAGATTTCGACAATATACGCACTTTCGTACAAAAACTAAGTAAAGGTACTTCATTTCATGGCCTTTCGCCTCTGATAGTAGCCTAAAGCTGACGTCAGTCTTCGCTTTTCTGTGAGCTGGCGATCGTGCGATTCTGTGATTGCCCTATTCCGCATTGGGAGTCGCTGCATCGCAGAATTCTCGAATCGTGAAGCCCGATATCGGTTCAACTGTTTATTGGAAACATTAGAAAGTTTTTAGGCAAATTCGAACTGGATAGAATAGATGGGCTTGTGCACAACGCAGCTATGATGGATGCTGAGAGGAAAGTCAATAAAGTAAGTGATCTAAATCAAATGAGAATATGGTGGGGTGATCCCATATTTTCTGTTTTGCGTGATTTTGATATAGTCCAGGGCTTAGTTGTTCGTTGCTGCTTCTCATAGCCTAAAACGTTCATTATTCTAGGACGGTATCGAGAGGACCTTTGCCACGAACCATCTCGGTTCGTTCTTGATGACTGCTCTGCTTTTGGACAAGTTACTTGCACAAGATCACCCAGTTAGAATAGTCTTTTTGAACTCGAATATTATTGGAAGAAAGTACGACTTTCAAGATCGATACCAGTGTCATGGAAAGCGATTTTTTACTTATCAGGTGTGAACTCAACTTCGACGACTTAAATGCTGAATCTCGAAAGAAATATGATGGCTTTGAAGTGTACAAACAAAGCAAGCTTGCTGCTGCTATGTTCGCTCGAGAATTAGCGGAAAGACTGAAAGGTTGGAGCTTGCAAAATCGAGTTTTCTCATCTTGATTAATGTTGACATTTAAGATACAAACATCTCAGTAACAGTAGCAGATCCCGGAAGGACCAAATCCAATCTATCTTCTCAGATGGATGGGCAAACCTTCTTCCTGAGCCGCTGGCTGCTCAGAATTGTTAGGTTAGCGTCTTTGAGTTTTTCATCGACCTTGTGTACGTCCTGCTTATTCAGTTTTGGTATGGGAGAGCGACGAGTGGAGAAAGCCGTACGACCAGTGCTGTACGCTCTAGCCGATCCTGCCATGGAACGAGTAAATGGGGTTTTCATAGAGTGAGGTTCCTGTGTTTCCAGTTTCAAATAATTCTAGTGTTCAATTCAACAGCTAACAAACATTTGTTCGGCGTTTCAAAATTATTTGTCCGCAGCCAGGTCAGATCCAAGGTCAGAGCATCAAGAACATTTTATGCTCTTATTTACAAATGTGTAGAGGACAAGCAACAAAGCGTTGACGGGTCATTTTATGGCGAGTCGAATTTCTTCCGGATATTCTGTCGGGTAGACCCCAAGCTTGGAGGATACATAGCCTAGCCACTTATCGTTGACCGCGCTACGGATCCCCTTATGTAATGAATAACATAAAAGCTTCGGGTGTCGCTATTGCTACACCTCTCGCTAGTGTAATTGTGGGTAATTGGGGGGGGGGCACTACACTGTGTCCGGTGTTCGGCGCTATTTTTGCCCAGATTTGTTAAGGGGGGAGCCCCTCCCCCGACGAAGGTAAGGTTTAGGCAAAGATATATACCTGAGGATACAAACTGATGATTGTGGAACGGTGCTGAGTGAGGGACAACAGCACGACAACGAGTGCCCTTCCCCCGCTCCAGCTACGTAAGCACCCACTTCTTTTCAATATTGTTATATTTTAAGCAGCAGCGTGGGTTCAGCCAGGATAAGCGTGCCGCATGCGAAGCCGATACGAGGTTTCGTCGCATGATTCTTGGCTTGGTTCCTCATCGCACCCATTACAAACATGCCGCACACGCTGCCATTTGAAACTCCTCTTGAAATACACCCTTCAAGTAGCAACCGTAGGAGAAGGACATCTACACTTTTACAGAGCATTAACAGCTCTGTATGCCAGTGCTGCTGCTTAATTCTTGATTCGCTTTTATAATAATATAACTATGGAGATGCTGAGTTATGGGCAAAAGCTTCGGTGTCGGACGTGGACGTGGGGGGTCGGTAGTGTAATGGATTAGCACATATCCCCGGAAAGAATGAAGTGCGGATTCGAGTCCCGTCCGACACCGAAGCTTTCGCCCATAACTCAGCATCCTTGTAGTAACTTTCGCATCGCGAGCTACGGCGATAAACAGCAGTTATCAAGAATCAAATATCAAAATATAACTATGTTCTAGCCGGGAACGTAACGAACAACCGTGGTGCGAAGCCGTTGAAGACGTCGAAAAACGTCGTAGATTATGGAATATCAGCGAAGTGTGGACGAAGCTTAGTGAACGCATGCAACAGGTTTTTTTTCACAAATTTCTTGAGTATTTGTTCACATTTAAAAACATCTCTTCATGTACATATTTCTCGTTATCGGTGAAATTGCCTATTACGAACTGGGTTCAGGTTGTTCTACTTTGCTGAATTGTTTTTAGTTCGCCTAATGCTCATAAACTTAATCATGCGCTTTATTGCAGATGAAGACAGAGCTTGGGGAGGTTGCCACGTCACTGGACAAGCCAGTGGATGTGAAGGACTCATCCGTGAGCGGCCGAAGTTGGAAGAGGTTATGGTTGTGGTGAACCATCCCTGTCACAGTATAATAGTAGTTCATGATAGGTTCTTAAGTTGTTAATATTATAACATCAAAAATAAGATCTTCGTTCATATATCATGAAAAGTTTTCCTACATCGAAGAAATATTTTCGAATTTGAAAGGCATTTAGCTGATCATACCTAAATCACTTCTACCTAGAATATTACATTCTGAAACTGCTGTCCAAAAGAACTAGTCATCTGTTAATCTCCTCTTATTTATTCCATTTCTGATCGCTGTATCAAATTGGAATATATACATGATGACCATAGCGGATCTCCATCTCTGCTCCTCCCCACGATACGTTGTTTTGTTGACTAAAGAAACTGTTAGCAGTAAATGGTGCTGATGGACGTCAGCTAAGACCGCGGAGACGATTTCTTGGGTGTTTGATGATTCTCACTATTTCTTGTTGCTGAGATTGTAGATGCAAACACTAGATTAATGCAATTTTTTTGCCCACTTCAACTGTGGTGAAACCTGTACATCGAAATGCAGTCGCCATGCCACCCCTTTGCCCGACGCATTGTCAGCCTGTGCAAAATCTCAAAAGTACGTCTTCGGTAGTGGGAAATCGACACTGCAATCGTGATACCAGATGGTACCATTCTATTCTCCGTTTCGTGAAGGATGCACGATGTTATCCATTACCCTTTATTCCTAGCAGTTACTATCACGAAGGTTCAAATCAAGCGAACCGCAAGTTATAGGGGAAAACTGTAGACGAGGCTAACAAGGCCTCAATATGTCTCCTTTGAAATACTCCTCAGTGAGTTGGTCTTCCTTTCTGGGGCCTATTCTCATCGAGGACATACTTTTTCGCCCTATGCATCACTCGCCACGGCTACTGAACCTGTTCCAACAGCAGGGGAATATGAGGCACGTCTCTCAACGCGAGCTGGGCCACAGATTGCCTCTTTCAGAATTTATTCAGAGACGATACGTATTCTCACCCCCAATTAACCCCGTTGCTTCTGCTGTGCCTTCACCGCAGTTCACAAACTGCACATCTTCATGTACTTCGATTTTGAACTACCACTCCAACAATCATCTCGAAACACGGCTGGGAACCGTGAGAGACCATCCACAGGGTAGATTCTCAGAAAGGGATGAGAGCTATTTTGCCACTTGTACAGTATCTACATATATTATAGGCTATGAGATCTAGAAAGGATTATATGATGGTGGAGCACTGACCATAAGACAGACTGAATATTGCACCGTTTATGTCTTCTGTGAGATTCAAATAGTAAAGCCTATGTAAACTATATATAATATGCAACAAATATATGCAATTCAAAACATGGCAAGTGACGATGAGGAATGGGCAATTATGATATGTGGAATGAAGTAGAGGTTAGCAACGAACCAGTTTGTCGACAATCTCCCAAAATCTGAAATGAAATGGGTCATGCTATCGCATCAGTATATTTTTTACCTTTTTGGTTAAATTTTTGTACCGTTCGCAATAAGCTGGGCGTTGATGAATAATGGCTGCTTCGTTGAAAGCTGCCGCAATGAAGTGTTCGAGTTTCAGCTGAGAAACTGGCGCTGAAATGAATGGTAAGCTACATGCACAACTAGAACGGCAGGTTTCAGTACCATATCGAGGTGGCTTCACGCTACTACAGCAAGTTAACATGGTAAAGTAGGGATGCCCTGTGGTCATTCAGTTCTAGGACACTCCGTGATAATGGCTGGTCACTGTGCTCACTTTGGGCCTCTTTGTCGCCTCAAAATTTTGTAACCGCACAACTTTGTAAATTCTGGACAACAGAATCATACAGGAAATGTGAGAAATGTCGAAGAGGTAGAGACGAGCGAGAAGGTCACGAAGGCCAACCACATCGCAGATGGACCAATCTATTCGACCACGAGTGAAGGCGAAAGGATCGGAGCATATGATTCTAGTGTCAAATAAAGAACACTTACAAAAGAAGACATTAGACTCTGAAAACTTCGAAAGCTCTTGCAGTGACATAAGCAATCAGCTGCGAGGAGAGGGAAGATGGAATTGCAAATGAAATAACTGTTCTCCATCGAAGAAAAGTGATTACAGAGCATGCCCAGCAGGGTAAAACGCGGTATGAGCCAGCCTCCGAGTACGACGCCATTCTCCATCTATACCCATATATTCAAACGACCTTTGATCCCCTTCCAATCTATATGTATTCGTTAATTATACTCCTGGTAATCATACTGCTGGGTCTGACAATACCAAATATATCCACTAGCCGCTAGAGAATTTCTCATACTGCGCCTAAACAGCTAGAGCTCCTGGACAGCACTCTCTCGTTACCACTGCTCTATTGACCAAATTCACACGAACTTCTATTCATCTTAAATGTTAAATATGGTGAGGAGAGTTGGAAACTAGATAAGAGAAGGCAGCGGTAATAAAGACACCAGTTGCAAACTAAATGCGATACAAGTTAACGGAATCCACTAAAGGATTTGTATGTAACATATGCGTTCCGATTATTCTTCTAGGATAGCTGTGTCAGCAAGGACATGTTAATGGATAAAGCACAGTCTAGCACCTGGGGTCTTTGTTTATAACCAGGACTTACGTGCGTCCTGAAATGAGCTGGCTAGATTGTCCCAAATTATTGTCCAGTACTCATCTTCCCAATCTTGGAGCTCACACAACTCAGCCAAAGTACCCGTTGACACCTTGAGTGAAGAGACCTAAAAGCAGACATTGATCACCTATACATGGAAATAACGCACTTCTTGAGTGGTTGCTGACACCGTTGTTAGAGGTGTGGAAAATAACCTCAGACGAAATCTTCTGGAGTCGCTTGTTTGCTTTAGAGTGAATTTCAGCACTGAACAGTGAGTTGACACCCATACCCTTGCGACCGCACTGAAAGATTTTTTTTTTGCCTTTCCAAGATTCAAGATCACAGAAATTGAAAGAAGAAACAGAGAAAGCTGGAGATGATTTGAGCTCATTCAGGCATTCGAGAAAAAAACTGAACTTTCCACTGCGTATTGAGATTTTGGCGTTAAGTTAGACAAATAGGAAGCGATAAGAGCTTCACTTCAATTTTCGAGGTAGAGAATACAGTTCCGTAACTGTTCCACCCAAACATACGTTGAATAGCGCGAACTGTGACATGGTAATTATTATCATGGTAACGAGAAACCTGATGAATGAATACTGCTTTGATTGCGTTCAAGTGATACTGTGCCGTCTCGTCATGAGAATTCGACTCCTGAAAAAAAGAGATCAATTATGTATGATCTTACTCTACATAGCATTTTTCGGCAGTGGCAACAAAAGTGACAATGCAGAATTCAGAAATCCAGGGACGGTGATAGCCCAAAAAAGTATGCATTCAATGGTACTGGCAGTAACAGCAAAAATGAGCGTCATATAACGTTCAGGAAAGACAGGAACACGTTACCAAGTTGAGCAATGCTTGCACGGCATGTGTCAATAGGAAAAAAATGCGTAGCCTATAACGGCGCGCGAGCGATGGAGGCTACCCAGGGAAGTCTCATTAGTTGGGTCCTTCAGTATGACGCCTAATGAGACTTAGTACCGTCATCGGTTTATGACCCGATCGATATGGCACGTGCCTTTAGCTCGTACCTATCACGTCGCACGGCGGACGCTGCGGCGCGGATTTTGTGTCCCAATGGCATACACCCATTTTTGTGCGCTTACCTTAGTCTTCGGCTCATTTTGTACAGTCAGCTTATTGCAATAATTGATATATGAACACAGGTAATCCTTTCGTTGAGAAGCTGGCATATAGTACGCAATTTCCACTTCCAGCCAATCCCTTGGTACCTGAACGGGACAACTCATTAGTGAAGTTTCGGAAAATTGTTACGTAAACAAGGTAAGGAAACGAGACGTCAACCACTACAAATCGTAAAATACTTGGAGTAGCAACGAAAACGCACGATGTGACTTGACTTACAAGGGAGGGTCATCAGGTCGGTCCGGCCTTTTGCGATGGGATGTATACCACTGTACTCGTCTTGGGACGAGAAACTCAAATCTGCCTTCCAAATTTGCGAAACGATTCTGTGAGCAAAGTTATGAAGGGTAGTCTCCCGACATGGTCGACTTGAGTGGACGTGGAATGCTAGCTCAACAATGTGAGTTGTGGTGTACTGGATACGATGGGTGTTTCGCAGGAGATGGGTCGCAGGTTCGGATCCTCTGTGCGATTGCTCTTTTGCTTTTTCTCCCTTCAGCTCATATGAACCCAGAAAGTGCGTATTAGTAAGTATTTGAAAGGTTTACCTCTTCATTCAACATCAAGAGGGGACAAAATTTCACGTTTCCTGATTCATGCATTTTTTCAAGACCTTCATTTATAGAGGGCATATGGTGAATAGGAGATACAAGAATATTTGAAAACCAGTAATTTACGAACACATGTGGTATTCCTGCACAAAGTGGAACTACCATATTCCAATAAACGAGAACTTTTCGATAACTTTTTGTTCCTTCCGAGAAGGCAGACGTCTCACTTCACAGGAACCGAAGTCCTTCAACAAGTACGCCAACACTAGCTTTGAGCAGAACATTGGGATTGAGTATGAGAGAAACTACTGTTTTTCTCTGCTAGACAACGCTACGTCACCTTATACCACATACTTATCTGTACAACTGTACGCTCTGTTCAAGTCTACAGGATATAACGTACCACATGCCCTCTATAAATGAATGTCTTGAAAAAATGCAAAAATCAGGAAACGTGACATTTTGTCCCCTCTTGATGTTGAATGAAGAGGTAAACCTTTCAAATACTTACTAATACGCACTTTCTGGGTTCATATGAGCTGAAGGGAGAAAAAGCAAAAGAGCAATCGCACAAAGGATCCGAACCTGCGACCCATCTCCTGCGAAACACCCATCGTATCCAGTACACCACAACTCACCTTGCTGAGCTAGCATTCCACGTCCACTCAAGTCGACCATGTCGGGAGACTACCCTTCATAACTTTGCTCACAGAATCGTTTCGCAAATTTGGAAGGCAGATTTGAGTTTCTCGTCCCAAGACGAGTACAGTGGTATACATCCCATCGCAAAAGGCCGGACCGACCTGATGACCCTCCCTTGTTAGAGATAACCACATCCATGATTTATTATTTTATAATAGCTAATCTCAGAGTGTGATCACAATTTTATCGACTGTATCACTTGAAGGCAGCATGAGAGATTATTTGATTCACCATTGATGATGTGAAGGGAAAGATAGTGTGGCAGTAAAGAAAAAAAACGAAATGAGGTCGCCGAAAATCTGGGGGAATATGAAACCCCTATCTTAATGCAAAAAAAGTGATTAACTAAGTGCGGGAACCAGAGGTCAGCTATACGCCGCTTAACTTTGAGACATCTCCTTCAGCGAGCAACTCGGAAAAGTGATGTTGCAGTTTGAAGAGAAGCGCGGGAGATTCGGATACAGACCACAACGTCGCGCTATTAAATCCGGGTCTCTCTATCGATTATAGCTTCTAACCTCGGATGTTCGTATCAATACAATGACCTTCCAATCTTCCTTTTTCTCCCAACCCCTCCTGCTTCCTCTAGAACTTTATACAAAGATTGGGCCGCGTTCATACTCAGCGCCGGCAGGGCATAGCTGCGTTCATAGGCAGCGAGGCAGAGTCGCACGGGAGAGGTGCAAAGACGACGCAGGCAACGAGGTAGGCTGCATAAGAGGAGACGCGAGGACACGCAGCCGCGCCCCGCCGCTGGCATTCAAGTGTATGAACGCGGTCTTACTCGTACCCCTAGCTTTTCTACTAAATTAACCTATTGTCCCTCCATGAACATGTTAATGATCGTGTATTCTGCCTTCGAGTCGATACCCGCTCCACGTACTGCAAAACTGAAAATCATGAAGTGTGCAATTGGTCATAACGTAAGACTCCACCATCACCCCACACTAGCCTACATACTCAGATATGGAAGGCAACTGCTGTATACCGTGAAAGGATTCCGCGTTCCTTTGAAAAATTGAATAGGTATGCCCAGATCACGAGGTGATTTTCCACGCCGTTTTGAGTACATATCACATAGATTGAAGTCGACATGCTCAGACATTGCCAATGAATTTGGTTGGTGAGCTGAAAAAAAGAATTCAACATCAAAATGCAAGAACACAAGGTTAAACGAGCAGACTCACCTTTTTGGAAGATAGCAGAACTGCTTTCCGTCTTGCTAATTTTCATCGTCTCTATGTCTTTGAGCCGTTCCATCCACGCTGCTTCCCGATTTTGTTGCTCTTGGTCTTTCACGCGCGCATCTTCCCTATAAATTTGATGTCTCGCAAGCAACAGATCTTATCAATTGCAAAGGGGATGATACGAGGTCTCAAAATAATACATCCTACTGCTCCTCGATGCGACGCAAATACCGAGGCAATATTTACTGAAGAAAAGGCTTTGGTGCTTAGAACCCCAACAGTGCTTCGCACGACGTTGGCCTACCATCGGTATACAGTAGCGCTCAAAAGTATTCCGCCAAACACTTTCTTGTCATAACTTTTTTCTTCTTGACCAAATGTGACAAAATTTTGATACGTGGTGCCTGAACCTATTGTCAACATTTAATTCTACTTGAGTGGCGCTTGACTCGTTTAATGGTTTTTTACTAGAATTTGCAACAAGACCACCGGAGGAAAGAAAAAGGCTTGGTCAAGAAAAACGGCTTTCCTAACAAAAACAAAACGAGCAAGCCTCAGAGAACGTCAATATTTTGTAGAAAGACCACGACTTATCATGACAGCGGCACAGCGGGATGGCGTAGGGATGGCACTCTAAAGACAAAAAATTGCATTCAACCACGTAACTTACACCGTTGAGCGCCAAAATAGTACATTTAGTATGCAGTGTCTCCAAGTACAATATACTAACAATTCTCTTAGATCGGTCCACTTACAAAAAAGTTACAAGTGCAAAACACTAAGGAATAACCTCTTCGCCGAATACTTTCGAGCGCTACTGTAGTTGGCCAGGATGGCCGTCCGCATACGTCACGGGACACAGGACAGCAACATCGAAGTCGGTGGACAAAGAGAAAGGTATTCATAAGTATTCGACTGTCCATAAATCTCGGCATTATGTTTATTTATATGAATTCTTCTTGAAGCCGTAACCGAGCATGGGTTCTACCTTGCCATGGTGTGCGTGCTTGAAGCGAAGGCTGGAATACCCTACTGGGTATTCCAGCCTTCGCTTCAAGTATAGGGTTCCGGCCTAACTCTACTAGGTAGAGTTAGGCCGGAACCCCATACTGCCTTCACGACTAGAGAACCCAAACTGCCCAAGCTCGTGTACAGCCGCTTCCTTGAGCGACAGGAACGCCCCAGCAAGGCTATCCTGTGGGACACAAGTTGCTGAAACCACTTTTAACTATCGTCTTAGTCCCCTGCAGGCCGTCCCTGCCCAGTCCGGCAGCGTTGGATATGCAAACAGCCAAAGGCGAAGAAATCTCAGGGCCGAAGGCTACCACAGGAAACGGACCAGAGCGAGCCATTTGAATGCTTGCACATACAATTGTCGCAACATCAGTTCGGTCGCTCAGCTTTCGGCTTTTATTGATGAAGCTAAACGGATCAACTACGATATTATCGGACTCTGTGAAACGAAAAGGGAGGAATCTATGTCTTGCAGTTGGACGGTTGGAACAGCTGTTTATCTTGGTGCACGGAAATCCGGTACAACATCGGGAGGAGACGGCTTCATCGTGGCACCTAGATTCGCGAAATAGGTCGCTAACGTCACATTCTACGGACATCGACTAGCGGTGCTGTCCGCCTCTCTCTCAAAGGATATAAACATAGCCGTAATACAAGTGTATGCACTGACCGCCGATAAGGAAGATGTGGAGCACAAGGAATTCTACGAAGAACTTGCCAATCTTGCAAGGTTGAGAAACTGTTCCTACGTTATCATCAGTGGTGACTTCAATGCAAGAGTAGGCTCACGGAGTGCTAGCGAGATCTTTGTTGGACCCCACTCAGATGAAGAAAGAAACGAAGCTGGGCAGAGGCTGGTAAACTTCTGCGAAACGTTCCACTTCTACCACGAAAACAGCCAATTCTACAAAGCACGACATAGAAGATGGACGCAAATCGCCCCGAAGGGACAGCATCTCGACGAGCTGGACCACATCCTCTGCAATCGCAAAGCAATGACAGACGTGGCCGTTGTTCCTTCGTTCAACACTGGCAGCGATCATCGACTGTTGGGTGCTCAATTTCACTTCGATCGTGGACGTACACGCCTTGCTCGCGTCTTGTCCAGAAGACCACCTACAACTATTCTCGACACAGCTGCCGCAGGCACGATGGCAATGGAGGAAAATTTCGCGATGCAAGAGGATCTCGACAACGACTACGAATCGCTTCTGAACACACGTGGAATAAGGAATCGCTATCGCCACAACGCCCCCACTCACCAGGGGTGCCGCATCTCCTCGCCTACACGGGTTCTGCTAGAGAAGCGGAGACAAATGGATCGCAGCACCAACCATGTGGAGTACACGCAGGTTGCTGAGGGCAGCCGAGAAGAAAAAGCAGTCTAAGGAGGGCTAGAAGAAGCTTGGCCGAGTACCACCTGACGATTCCGTGCTTGAAGGGTCCCGATGGCACCCGCACTTCGTCGAGGCCGGAAATGGAAGTATCGGTTGTCGGATTTTACTCCGATCTTTACAAATCAAGCCACGTACCCGCCCCGGAATGTTCGGATACTGGAGAGGACGTTCTACCTATCCTGTCTTCAGAAGTGCGCTATGCCATCGATAGCATGCCTTCGGGGAAGTCGCCTGGCAAAGATAGAATCACAGTAGAACTCTTACGAGCTTGTGGTACGCCACTATACTCACAAGGAAAGGATCCCAGGTCGAAGTGGCCATTTGTAACGAGACTTATATCATCAGACGCGTTTCTGAATGCTGATCTCAAATCAGTTTTCAAAATCTGCAAAGCGATCCTTCGAATGGAGTTATGGGGGTTTTCCGGAATGAACGGCTGGCTACACGTTGAAACGTGGTTTTCATCACTGCGTGTATGAATGCGTAGGCATTCATAACTCCTGTGAGGCACACATGGCATGGAGGTAAGCGTTCGGTCTCGCAATCGACTCACCATGGATCGAGTCCTGGGCCTGGCCACCTTTTTTGCATTTCACGAAATTTCTTCCCTTGTGCTTGAGAAGCACTTTTATGTTGATACGCATGCATTTTAAGGTTCCAAATTACGTATGGGTTGGTTTACTATCCCTGTCTTCAGGACTGCATGAAATTCCGTGATCTAGCTTATTTATATGCAGACTCTCATAACGCACGAAGGAGGCGTTGTAGCGTAAAACAAATACGATATTCGCGCTCAGAGGGGCGAGTTACCACTCTGTGCAAATTTTCAGCCGAATCGAGTTTTTGGTCCAACTTCGGAAAATTGGGTGTGGTCAGGGGATAATGTGGTAAATTTTGAATTTTCTTCTACAAAAAATCCTGCAACCTGAACAATATACCATACACATACCTGTTACACTTGCCCATCACACTAAACGTACGTAACAAGCGTCCAATAAGAGCATTATACGGCAAGGGTCAACGACTTCTCCTTCGTTGAATGGATTGCCACCCAATAGCCCGTGAATTTTTTCGAAATTTGGTCAAATTCTTAAATCGGCTAAAAACTTCTCCCTTGGGGTTATTTGACACCCTGAACACGAAAATCACAAATCACACTACTTTTGCACGGAAAAGACTTGCTCGCGCGCTATGGGCTCCCGAACATACCGTGTAATAGTATTATTTCTTAAGAAAAACCTCCATAACTCCATTCAGAGAATCGCTTCGCAGATTTTGGAAACTGATTTGAGATCAGCATCCAGAAACACGTCTGATAATATATATCTCGCTACAAATGGCCACTTCGACCTGGGATCCTTCCCTTGTCAGCATTAAAAGCGAGAAATACACGCTATCTAACGGAGTGCGAGACACCAACTGCTTGGAAGCGATCAAAAACAGTTCTACTGTTCAAGAAGAAGACAAAGAAGACCTGTCCAATTACCGCCCTATTACTCTTCTGCCAGTGCTATATGAAGTCTTCACCCGCTCTATCCTAAACCGTATACGAAGAACTTTAGACGAGGCACAACCGGTCGAGCTGACAGGATTTCGCCGAACATTCAGCACCTGGACCATATCACTACGTGTTGCTTGATAGAGGTAGCTCGTGAACATCAAATGCCTCTCGTCCTCACATTCATCGACTATGAGAAGGCATTTGATTCAGTGGAACCAACCTAGGTATGGAATTCGCTGGAGGAGCAGGGAGTGGAAAGACGGTATATATGTGCTCTAAAACGGTGCTATACTGAGTGTACAACAACCATACGACCTTTCGTAAATGATCTCGAGGTGAAAATCGAGAAGAGGGGGTTCGGCAAGGAGATCCGATCTAGCCAAACCTGTTCTCGGCATGTTTGAGTCCGCCATACGTCGGTACGACTGGACCGATTTCGGTATCAATATAGATGGCAGGAAGCTATATCATCTCCGGTTCGTGGATGACCTGGTGCTGATCACGCATACGACAAGCGACGCATCGGAAATGCTTAGCAGCCTCAACCGTGAGGGAGCCAAGGCGGGGCTCCCTATCAACGTCGCAAAGACGAAGGTTATGCGGAACACGTTCGCTCCACCAGGCGTAGTGCACCTCAACGGAAAAGCACTCGAGGAAGCAGCGGAATATGTATATCTAGGCCGGTATCTCAATACGAGAAACGATCTCAAGCCGGAGATCCAGAGACGTCGAAAGGAAGGTAGGTCAATTGCATCAAGAGTGTGATCGACGACACCAAGGACATCAAACTTTGAGCCGAGCTGTTCAATTTAATTGTGCTACCGGCGCTGTGCTACGGATGCGAGATCTGGACACTGACGTCGTCGATATAAAAACAGTTGAAAACGATACAGGCTTCACTCGAACTGCGGTTGCTGAGGTTGCTGAGGTTCACGCTTAGCCGGCAACGGGAACTTCGCTTGCACAATTCCGACATCAGAGCAATATCTAGAGTAAAGGATACGCTCGCATACTCCGACGAATCAAAACATCGCCTACGCAGGGCATCTGATGCGGCGCACTGATGGCCGATGGAGTGCTGCTACTATCCGTTGGTACCCAAGAGAACTCACGCGACCAGGCGGCCGACCGCCTGTGCGATGGTTCGACTCGATCGCGCTCAGAAACAATGTCGTTGATCCAGCCTCATTACAGCTGATCGTCCATTGGACGACTGTGGCACTAGATCGTTACAAATGGAATAGAAGTTGGGAACCGCGCAAAGCCAATCGCTTGCTGAGGAACGGGTCGCCTGAGTAACCTAAGTAAGTAAGAATTATCAGTGGCAGGCGGGCGTGAGTTCCCACGAAGGGCTGATACACCCTTCCTATCGTGTGCTCTTTGGAATGTATATACGAAAAAACAAATTCGACAGCAGACGTAGCGGAGTGTTTATAAGTTTGGGCTCACGTCTGCACACTCAAGACCATGATTCGAACCCTCGCCTCAGTTTTGTAGTCAGTATGTGAGGGTTACCAATGGAAAACGACCTAGACCGAAGTTGGTTCGAGTTGGGCCCTTAAGGTAGGAATGCTGAGAGGTAATTCTGGCGAGGTTGCTTGTTGAAGCGTAGAGGAAACACGATGGAAAGGAGCTTAGGCAAGGGAAATCGCAACTGGTGTGAAAGGATAGACACGATGGAGAGGTAGTGAACCTACGTGTACGCATCTCAAGCTGGCTGCTCCAAAGTCGAAAAAGACGACTTCTACCTATGCACCTATGCCCGTCAGGTTCGATCCTGAGAACGATTATCTCACTATAACAAGCGATCTGAATTGTCTCGTCGGCAGGGGCAGAAGAGAGCTAGAGAGAGTGCACGGAGGAAAATTGGGACTAAGAATATTGGGAGAGAGGCCGATCGACGTAGTTACAGCTCACGACCCAGCCATCCGTAGCACGTTCTTTGGGAAAGACAAAAACAGAAGGTAACAGATAGCAGCAGGGCAATCGAGTATAGATCAGAGCGCGTGGAAAGGTCCTCAAGAATGTAAAGGACATCTACGTATTGCATGGTGAGGAACTGACCACTAGGCTCAGCCCCTCATTGTGGGAATTGCTATAGAAATTTCGAAGAAAAAAGACTAGAGCGGCACTGATGGTTGAAGCTATACAAAGTGAAGAGGAATGACCAAAAGATAAGGCTAGTCTTCCACCCATTTGAAGCCGGTTCAGGATCTGGAACAGAGCGACTAAAATTAGCTATGGTGTGCGAAGGAAACGCTGGGTGAAACTTGAGCTGAGCTAGCTGGATTCTGGAAAGCTTCTGCGA
Source organism: Trichostrongylus colubriformis (assembly GCA_963978905.1). Taxonomy (NCBI): domain Eukaryota; kingdom Metazoa; phylum Nematoda; class Chromadorea; order Rhabditida; family Trichostrongylidae; genus Trichostrongylus; species Trichostrongylus colubriformis. The sequence goes on along the minus strand of OZ022258.1, from coordinate 36,622,198 downwards.
GTGGTGAAACGAAAGGAGACATATAAATGTTCGTAGACAACGTGTAGCCTGGGACGTCGTCGCACACAAATGTTGCAAAAAGTTCACAAAGGCAGCCTTAGCCAATACCAAGAACACGGAAATGGATGCCTTGTACGAGAAGTTGAGCTGTGGAAAAGCAGAGTCCGTTTTCTAGGTGGTCAAAACCCGACACCGAGTCACTCAACTCATCACAGTGGTAAGGGCTGTAAGAAAGAGCAGCGGTGCCACCCTAAAGAAACCAGCGGCGGTAAAACTAGGTGGCAGGAGTACTGCGTTGGGCGACTGAAAAAGGAATTCCTCATAACAAAACACCAGAGGGGAGGCTAGTTTTCCCATCCTTCCATGAGCAATGAACAGGCCCGTCGCATGTAAGGAAGGATGAAGATTGGGAAGTTGGTTGGTTCAATTGGGTTCTGATAAATACAGGGAAGGCGCTAGGAGCACGAGATGAGTGCGTCACTCAATTCTCCCACACCGTAGCTGAAGAGGGATTTCAGATGGGTGGAGCGATAGTGCCATCATACCATTATCAAGCAGAAGGAAACTGCAATGGAATGCTTCGATTATCGCGGGATCAAGTTGATAGCGCATAACATGGAGCTGTGTAAGGGGTTGATCGATTCAAGGCTAAGAGAACTCAGCTCTATCTCCCGTGAGCACTTCGGGCTTCTGCTTGTAAGATTCACAACCGATGCCATATTCATCACCAGTAAGTTACTGAGAGAAATCTAGAAAAGCGACGACAATGCTACCTAGCACTCCTCTACTGCAAGAAGACCTTCAAGCGTTTTCCAGACCATCACCCTGGAATGCGTTGCGGGAAATTCACGTATTGGAGCATCTGATCGCCCTTACACAAGACAGGGCAGCTGTAATTATCCCTCAGACTGCTCCACTTCTTCATCACTACTCTTGGAGCCGTCTTTTTTTCGGGTCATATAAAAGCGTCGGATTCTAAGATCTGCTAGGACACCTTTTTGGAATATGGAGAATAACATGACTGTCATTGTACCATTGTGAAAACAGGCTCTTGTTTTACCACCACTACTGAACGAATTAAATTGTTGCACAACTAAGAAGTTAGCACCACAGCCAATAGAAGAGTGATACTGGTCGAAAGCTCATCTGTAGAAATGAGGAGATGCCCTGCTAATCTCCGATCATTTCAAAGAAAAGCAAAATTATTACTAGGACGATAAAGGAAATTACCCAAAAATCACGATGCTCCATATTCCCGACCGAAGCTCCGGCACTGAGCTAAATGTTCGGTTTGAGCGAAATATTATTGCTGTCGATAAAGCGGAGGTGGTGTAGTGACAGGTGATGGGCACCCCACTCTGGTGGTGCGGAGATCAAATCCAGCATCAACGCCCAACCAGGCCAACCAAGCTTGCCGTCCCTCCAGGATAGGTGAGCTGGTACCAAGCTTGTCTGGGAGGATAAAAACCATTGATTTGTACATCGGCTGGTCCCCGCAAGTCATTGGATAGGCCCAATCGCTTCCACCTGCCACCACGATTCTGAATGGAACTAGGATGCGCGGCGCATCCCGCAGAAGAGATTGAATAATGCCAAAAACTCTATCCTTTATTATTGCCTAAGCTACTCCCAGAGTAATCATTAGAAATGCACGGGTAGTGCAGCTTGAGTTCGTGGAGATTACACATCAGGTCCCTAACAAAACCAACGCAAGAAGATCTCATAGTAAACCTGGATAGGACACCGATTATTTTCCAAGCGAAGCTGCTATTGCCCACCTTATGAAAAAACATCCTAAAAAGTGTATGCACATGTACGATGTCACAAACATTGGAATTGTTACGTCACTGCTTACTGCATCTGCTGTTCGAAATCGTGTTGTCATATCTACATTTTGCACGAAAGTCCCAGAAAGATGTTGTTCTCCCTATTTAAACCAATCTTCCACGGAAAACGAATTTTTCTGTTACCCATATGTTTATGATGTCTTTGCCTAATGTGGGCCGCATGCAAATTTTCATGCGAAAATTTTTAAATTCCTAAGGTACACCACACAAAGTCTCGGGTGTGTGGCGGGGCCTCTGACCAATTGACCACCCCTTCGTCCGCCGCGGACGGAGGCGCCTTGTAGGAAAAGAAAGTTACGTAAACAGTTCAACTCTCCGTTCCCAACCACAGCGGACGATCCAGATATAGTCCAGATATATATGGATTGATGATAAGTTTCCAGAAAAGCGAGAAATTGTGGTTTGAAAATAGTGCAACACTATGTGTTGCACGCGGTACGTTATGGATAAAGACAAAGCTCGCCTACGGTATGACGTACCGTAACACTTGCAGCTTGTTAGGTTGCTGACATTGCACAAACGACACCTTGCGTCAAGTGTAAATTCAATGGATCTTTTCCACGAACAAATTCTTACTGCCCTTTCGCTTACCCTCTATTCGTTGTTTCACTTGATTGCTGTTGTTTGTTGCTTCACCTATTCCACATCATCATGAATGAATGAAATGCACCCAACAAGGCAAGAAATGACATCTTCCACAACGATTAACTCGGAAAGGTGCGGAGAGATGCGCGGGAGATGCGAAAAAAGACCACAATGTCGCGCTTTTGAATCCAACCTTCTCTACAGATTAGCACTTCTAACCTCGACTGTTCGATTCAAAACGATGATTTCTCCCCATCCTCCTCTTTCTCCCGACCCCTACAGATTCTTTTAGAAGACTAACATCATATGCTGCGCACACTAAAGTACGATGACTCTGTTCAATAGCGTATCGGAGCTCTTCCGGTTTTCACGGGCGTATCTACTTCATATATGGGTGAATAAAATGATGTGAAAACTCTTGCGCAACCACATATCACTTTCCGCCGAAACTGATAAACTCACAACGATTGTGTTGCGAAAACACGTACGTATCCAACACGGTTCTGGAAACGTCCGGGTAACCATCTTGACTCTTCTGTTTCTGCCGCTTCCATATAACGTTTGCGATGGAACTGATCGTCTCGGGCACATAGCAACTTAACAAAGATGAGTCAGCCGAGCAATGGAAGTAGATCTTTAAATTTAACAAAATCCAAGTTAAAGAAGCCGTTTAAACATTTTCGCATGCAAATGCTTTACTAATCAAGGGTTGTGAAAACTAATTAGACATTACTACTTCGCCGTTCAAGCATTTTTTCCTCGTGCTACAGCGTATGAGCTCCTTTACCTGGTGTGATCCTAAACAAGACAAAAGTGAGGGAAGAAAACGGCGAGGTATGATGGGGAACGGTAGAGTGGGAAGTACCAAAAACCGACAAGTAGAAAGAATAGAAAAAAAAAGAGAACGAAAAGAGAAAGACCGTCTGTAGTGAGAGGATCCAGTTCATTTAAATTGTCACCAAAAGTTGCGAATTATCTGAAATGATTAGAGATCCAATCAAATTATACCTAATAGATTGTCCTTTGAAGCCAACAGGACTAGCAGTAAGTCACGAATAGAAGTCCAAACTATTCCATTAGCAGTCCAAGGGAATCGTCCACGGAAATTTGACGTTTTCTGTTACTCATGTACTTATGTTGTATTTTCTTAATACGGGCCACATGCAAGGTTTCAGGTGAAAAAAGATTAGGTATGAGATATGAGTTACTCCTCAAATTGCTGTACATGGAAATGGGGCGGCACATAATGGGTGGGGACACCTCTAGTAGTAGAGAGCGGCAATCATGTGATCGGAAAAGCAGGGCGGGATGCAAAATGAACTGAGTACGAAACTTGGGCTCGTGGTAGTAAGTGCGTAATACCCACATAGTAATGAGGCGGTGTTGAAAGATATTGTAAGGGTGGAAGCTAGAACCGGTACATGAGGGTATTCCTCGAGAGCTGTGTGTACCCTTTCCTCCCCGATGCCCTGTTTGGTTGTGGAGGTAGAAAAGCGCACGGCAGGCGACACCTCTTTCGGGAGGAAAAATTCCGAAGTTGAGCTTAACAGCGGGGTCGTACTGGAGCATTCAGATTCCCCTAGACAATGCCTCACTTTGACTTGCACATGGTCTCCACAGCTGTACTGCTTCCACTAGAACTTTATTTGACTTTTCTCTTATGAGCACGTTTACAACCGTGCCCGTGCCGTTAACTTTTCTAGCAAGCGACCGCGCGATTTTTTCTCACACTCATGACATAGCGCCACGGTGCTTGAAAAAAAAAGGACTTCTCTTCTTCTTGAAAATTTCTTTATTGGTTATTTCTTCGGGTTGTGATCATTAAATGATCCACAGTCAAGTTATAAAGACCGTGATTGCGCTAAGCTCGAGCAACATAAGGCCATAAGAAAACAGTTCTTTCGTAACTGGAGATATTTTGTTATAATGCTGTTTAGTGTAATAATATCAAAATTAATGATTACAAGTTCAAACACACAACTTTAGTTTGACAATAGTAAAGTCTAGCACTACTTTTTCATCGACTGTTCTTAATGTGAGTCCGAAGTGCGCTCACCGCTAATTATTCCCGTGAATATTCAAATAATAGGTGTTTGCAGAATAAGTGGCCACAACATAACTGGCCATAACTTCGCTCAGACACAACTTTATTTGTCGAAGTAAAAACCATTCAGATCTACAGAATTTTGCCAACGATCTGGTAAAGAAAATATACCATCACGATCACACTCTGGATTGCGAAAAAAGTGGTGATCGGTCAGGGATAGGTCTCGGGAATAAGAAAGGTGAGGGAGAGTCCGGATGACTAACTGCATCAGTTTTGGCAGGGTGCGCAGAACAACGCAAAACCCCACACTTCGCAAATCACCCGGCAGAAACTGATGCAGTTAGGCATCGAGACTATTCCTCACCCTCCTTATTTCCCAGACCTATCCCTGACGGATTACCACTTTGTCCGGGTTCTCGATGCAAACCTGCGTCAGAAGGAGTTCGCCGATATATGCATGTTGAAAATGCCATCGTAGACTTAATTTCGCAATCCAGAATTTTGTTATGATTGCATATTTTCTTTACCAGACCGTTGATAAGATTGTGTAGATTCAAATGGCTTTTATTTCGACCAATAAAGTTGTGTCTGAGTAAAGTTATGGCGTTTTGAAAAAAGTGGTCCGTTTTGGCCATTTATTCTGCACACACCTAATACAACTCAACGATTAAAAGCAATTTATGGGCATGGTGGATACATAATATGATGAAAATTCGATCAAAGGTTAGAGAAGAAGGTGCAAGATAAGGTGTGATAAGACGTCGTGTCACACGAACGTCAACGTGTTAAGTCTCTTTCAGGTAAAAGCATGACACTCACCTGCTGCCTGGCGGCAAACGTCAACTCTGTCAGGCATACCAACTGATTTTTCGTATCAGCAGTTGCAACGCTACAAGAAGAGTATGTGAGCTTTTCAGGTTGAAGGAACTCTGATAATAGACTTACTCGCTCATATCGTCAAGATTGATGGCATCGAACGGCTGAACAACAGGCCAAAACATCCCTTCGGTCTTCTCGAATGGAAACCTCAAGCGCTTCGGATTAGCGGAGCCCCACTTTGGAATAACTCGCTTACCTGGAACAAATTTCTCATTGTCACGATCATGTCATCTCTTGCAACTATCCCCGCCTTTACCACAGTCGTTGTTACACGTGTTAATTCGACTTCTATACCCTTGATTCTCCAATTAGTCCATTACATGTATTGACTGATTTCCCGCTCAAGAAAGCATCCACGGAAAAATACGTACCTCTGTTAGCCATAAATTTTTGTTGTATTTGCCTGATATGGGCTGCATGCAAATCTGCTTCACGCGAAAAAGGTGAATCCGGGTTAAGATACAGAACACAATCGCGCACACGCACTAGTGGTCTCTTTGGAATCTGCAACAATCCCACAGATGGCCTCTGAGCAAGTGCCCACACTGTCGTCCGCTGCGGTTGGAAATGCAGTGTAGGAACAGAAAGTTACGTGAACGGTCCCACCCTCCGTACCCAACAAAATTTCCACGTTTACACGGCAGACGACGCCGGGGCTTTCACTCGGAGGCCCCGCCCTCCCGGTTGAGAGTTTAGGGTGCTTATCTTGGCCAAATTCTCACTCTTTCGCGTGAAACTTTGCATGCGGCCCTTATGATGTTGATACAACATAAATAAATGGGTAACAAAGAAACCCTTTTTTCGTAGACGATTCCTCTGAAGCACATTCCGCTTCACTGACTGCCCGGTGCTGTAATCGTAGTTTCGAGGATAACTGCTCTATACAGAATTGGGTTCTTCTGCACACAAAGACGTACTTGTTGACTCAACATTTTGAAGAACCATTCAAGACTACTCAAGCCCAGACTGTAGTTGCCGTCTTTGGAATCTGCCAATCCCACAGATGGCCCTCGTTTTCTCTTCAACTTCGATAGAATCCGATTGAGCAACATATTTTCTGACTTGAACTTATAGCAATCTTCTCTGAAGGAATATCAGCTGTGCCGCGATTTATTCACGAAAGATCAACGGAGAAAACAAATACGGGTCCCATTCCTAGGTCACAGTAATCATACGCTCCGCTTTACTTTCATTGCCGCACTGCTTATGTCAGAACCTTTGAGGAATATGCAGATACTTTCAAAATTTCCTTTTTTATAAGGTTCTCGATCTTACTCCTAAATAGAGTAAAATCTCGCCCTCCCTCGTTCTCCAAGTGAGCTGACCACGTCCGAGCACAAAGACGAAATAAACTCGTAAAGTCATTCAAAAGTGCTAGCACAACTTACGAATCATTTCAAACTCAAGCGGCTGCAGTTCTTTTTGTTTGTTCCACGACAGCTGCACGTCAGCCTGTAAGGTATAAGGAATCAGTAAAACACCTCTGTAGAAAGAAAATCTAACAGCCTCTTACGTTCAATGAATTGGGTTCATAAGACATTCTGCGACAGTTGCCTCGAAGAGTCAAGCGCGGGCGAGCAAACGAAGATGACCGATCCGTAACGCACCTGAAAGCGGTCTTGCGGAAGTTCTTCGACCAGATACCTAAACCAGCCGTTCATTATTGGACGTACGTTACCGCCGTGGAAGTGTACGAAATCGCGCGAAAATGCGTTTGCGCATTTTTTTGTCGTTTTTTATAAATTGATTATTAATTTTCCTTTAGACGTATATATACTTTCGAAATCAGCTGGTCGAGCCCCTCAAGATGGTATTACAAGTTTAAGAATTCCTAAATTTCCGTACTAGACCATTTTTTCACATAATGAAAAGTTTGAGGGAGAAGCAAATTTATCACCACAAAGATTCTTACAAATCATTCAATAGCATCTTCCCTGGGAATCGAACAGCGAACTCTTCACTGGGAAATATGCGTCTGAAAATGAGTGAAAGGAGTTCGTTTCTTCGACAGCATATACACGGAGGCGCTGAGGCCACACCAAAGAAGAGGGGCTTATCAGAAATGGCATAAACTTCAAAATTCCTGTACAGCTGTGAACTTAGGTAAGACACGTGGAAAAGTTTTTCCGCGAATTCAACAGATCCCGAATAATTTTCCCTCAACCTTTCGAAGTGTGAAAAAATGGTCTAGCACCGAGATTGATAGAAATATTAGGTTGTTCCAAAAGTCTTGTAGTATTTTTTTCGATCATCACTTTTTATTTTTGTCCAACAAATAACAATTAGGCAGCAACGTATTGACCATTGTTATCGGCAACCCTCTGCCACTTCATAGGAAAATCGTTGATTCCCTTCTCCCAGAACTCTTGGTTCTGAGAGTCGAAAAAAGTCAGCGATCGCCTTCGCAAGCAAGTCATAATCAACGAATTTTCTCTTGGCCAGGAAGGATTCGAGAGGAGGGGTAAGGTGATAGCCAGAAGGGGCAATGTCTGGAGAGTATGGCGGTTGGGGCAGCACATCCCAGCCGAGCTCCTGTAACTTGGCCTGGGTACTTTTCGCGAAATGGGAGCGGGCGTCGTCATGAGGAAGGGTGACCGCGGACCTTTTCCGGCACTTTTCTCGAACAGCGACGGCGAGCTGCTGGAGCTGGTGGGTGCATACGGCAGCGGTGACTGTCTCGCCTTGTAACAGCACCTCGCGGAAAAGCATTCCTTCCGCGTCCCAGAAAAAGCACAATCCCAAGCGTGGTTTGTCTTTCGCCGTTGCTGAAGCTGATGAGCCAGCGGCGCACGGTCTCCTAGCTCACACATCCCTTGCCCAATGCAGCGCTGATGGAGTGGCTTCCGTCGTTTCGGTGCCGCAAGACCGCTCGTAATAGATGACACCGCGAGTTAGGTGGGTATCGATAACGGGCGTTGTAGCTCTCTCCACGGGATCTGGTGGGTCAATATGAATTTTCCTAGAAAGCTTAGGGAGCGTTCTACCATATTCCTGAACCGCCCGGACCTGCCTCGAAGTGAACAAGAGTTACTGGTTTTTTTTTGGAAAAATACTACAAGACTTTTCGAGTTTTGGCACAACCTAATAAAATGATCAAATCAGAAACATGTAGTACCGTCTTGTAGAGCTCGAAAAGCGACGAAAGTATATATACGTATAAGTCCAGTAAAAATTGATAACCAATGATTCATGGGGAAAAACGGTAAAAAACGCGTCCTTGCACGATTTCTAACACATTTGCGGCATCAACTGTATACAAAGAGCATGATCCTATGAAAACCTGTTCGTCTGTCAGCAGCTTCATTTTCAACATCATTTGCGATTACTGTCGATGGAGATTCCTGTGTCCTGTAATTGTATATAGACAATTGGATGTTGTTGTCGGTGAATCCCCCCGTGAAACTCGATCACCGTCATAATTGAAACCAGCGTCAAGCCCAGCTACTGAACCATTGCTAACTTCCATCCACTTCCCCCGACTTAAGTAGACGGAGGCCTTCGTAACCTCATTACAATTCAAATAAGTAGTGCACACAATAAGCGTTGTGATTCCTTGGTCACTTTGGCAACTGGGGATCCCTCCATTTTCTGCCCGTTTATCCTGAAGAATAGAGTCCGCAGTGAAATTTTTTAATGTAGCACCTGACACTTACAAGGGAAGGATACTAGGTCGAGGTGGCCATTCTACTTTATATAATCCGCTAAGTATGTCTATGTCTGTGTATGACTATTTGTCACGAGAATCATATCTCGCTCACAGCAGTGATGAGATCCTGAATTGTTTCACAAGTGATATAGGCGATAGTAAGGGAACATCAGTGGTGAGGGGCCGAAGTAATAGCAGCTGATAAGAAGCGTCACGAGACAGGAGTCGCAAATCCGTTTCACTTTTCACGCAAACCCCGGAGCGTTGACACTCACAGGGATTTGCGGGGTGGGACGAGTACATCTATGGTAAGTGGTCCAATTGATGACGGTTGATAAGATTCGATAAGGAGCGTCAAAAACAGAAGTGGCCGAATCCTTTTCAATTTCCCCCAGACCCTGCAGCGACGACACTCACAGGAATTTGCGTGGTGGAACGGGGATACTAACGGGTGATGCAACCCGATCACGGATGATAAGATTCGATCAGGAACGTCGAAAGGCAACTGCCACCAAACTCATTTACGAATTTACCATTTAACATTTACAATCACGAATGGGATGGATACTCACTTGTAATACTTCTTGACTCTAGGATCAGGCTCGTCCGCAGCAACAGACTTAGCGTGCACAGAATCTTGAAAAAGACGAATTGAGATCAACGGTGCAACTAGAACATTCGCACACAAGAAATAGCAATACTTACAGGCCGTCTTTTCACGGGGAACACGAATCAATCTCCATTTGACCCTGGAATGTTTGTGACTGCTTATTTTGTAATTGTTTGAATTTGTTTTTTCACTTCAAGGGAGTAACACACAAATAGCATAATTGTAGTGTGGCAGACAATAACATAGCATCGCCCAAAAAGTATCCCCCGCCTTGGATAGCCGCACTTCGGAAGATGATAACCTCTCAGAATGATTTCAAAGTGTAAAAAAAGTAGTAGTCGGTCATAAAAATACCGGAAGTGAGCGATATTACGGGTGGGATACTTGCAGGTGAAACAAAGATTCGTAAAACTCGAGATTTTCGACCAAGAACCGCTTTTTCGCTTTTTTTCGCTTTTACTCTCTCCTTTCACTGTTGTTGTTCCATTTCCATTATTACACTACCAGTTGGCGGGCGCACACTACTGCGCGCGACTCATGGTGATGTTGTGCAAAATGGGTTTGATCGGCGCGACCACAGTTGTGTATGGAACTGAGCGGAGATTTCCTTTCCTCTGTATTTAGCTGAGCTATTCAATTGCAAAAAAGCAGAGAGAATGGCGTAATGAAGAAGCATTTCGGTATTAACATAAGTCAGTCGCTTTGCATCGAACCCATTCTGCACGTCATATACGTGAATCGCGCGCAGTAGTATGCGCCAGCCAACTGGTTTAGGTCATCTATGGGAGTTTAGCTAGTTAAGAGATTGATAGTTTTGTATTCGATTGCATTGAACGAAAAAAAAAATTAGTTCACTTGCTGAGCATCTAATCCCTATACATTGATAGTAGATCCATATCCCGATTACCGATGTTTATCGTTTTCGTAAATTTGCTTCACTACTTGGAATTTTACACAGTCTAGCGATCGATATCCAGTGTTGCTGCCAATACCGCATTAAAAAATGATTCCGAGTAACCCGCTTGCTTTGCTATCACAAATATAGGTTCCATCATGATTGTCAATATAGATCGCAGTATCAAGTAAAATTCACCATTTTTCGGAACGCCAGGCAAGTCAGCGGTCGATACATCGGCCAGTGATATCAGAGCAAAAACAAAATATGTTCACCCAATGGCAATGAGCATCAGACGCTTTTGCTAAAGCGGTCGTACAGTAGTAGCATGCGTTGTAAAGGATTTCGTCCTATCCCATTCCTAACGGTTCTTATCAGCCACAGTAAGCCGTTGTCACTTTCACTGAGGGCCCTGTAACCAACGATACCATTGAGGTCCCCGTACCCTACAATACCTGCGATACTTGACGAGCGTAAGCATCCAATAAAGCGTCGGAGAGATCAACCAACATCACTAGACAAGCAGCCCCAAATGGTATCAAGCTGACATTCTGAATATATCCAAGAGCCACATTTGGTGGAAGAGAACGTCTGCGCCGGATCTTGTAGAATTTTTTGGAAGAACATCTGCGCCAAATTGTAGTTTTTTGGATAGTTCACCTTTTGATGTGGAGGTTGGCATCATCACGGAATATGATCGGACTATGTTTGTTTATTGGAAAGGAGCGTACTTACGCAGTTACACGATCGGTTTTCATAGAAGGGTGATGTGTAACGAACTCGTTTGGGAAACTAGTAGTAGACTAAGTTTAGGACAGAAAATGGAAGTGTAGCCAAAGAGATGTCGGCGTCGTACTTTCGCATGCCACACTGTGACCGACCTAGAGAAAGCGAAATCTTCACGGGCAGAGCTGCGACACCGCAAAATTGTGAATTCTGGCGGCGACCTTTCCTGATTTCCTGTAACGGCTAGGAAAGCGTGGCATCTAAGAGGCTCTATCTAATCTCTTCTCTTTGTCTTTACAGAGAAGTGAATAATCCGAAAAATTGCGAGTAGATATCGATGTACAAAACGGTGGATAAGGAAAGTCATGATTATCTCCTACTCACCGAGACTTTTTGAGATCGAAAGCCGCAAGGTGACAGGATACTCGATCTGCAATGTGGTAAATAAGTTATCGACCATCTATTGAAGAAAGGGGCAAAGAAAAGCTAATTCGTGACAATCCTACCATTCAAAGACGAGAATGTAGCACGAAAAACGTTGTCCGAGGTAGAAAGGCGGACACCATTTTTTCCATCTGCTTCACCAGATTCCTTCCTATGAATTAGCCAATGACTATCTGTAGATCAACAATAACAAATGGAAAACAAACAAATGATAGTCAACTCATGGTGATTGAAGTGGAAGCTAAACGATACTTGATAGAGCACGTAGAAAACGGATCTTCTACACATGCATTAGCGGTTGGTTCCAAAGAGATCTTTTTGATTGGCCTGTAAGTATCGGTCGCTACCATCAACTGGCATATTTCATTTCAGAAACGTATCACACATACCGTAACAATGAATGCTTTCTAACACCACCGGTAGAAGTTTGAATAAATGGATCTTCTTCGTAATCGACCTTTAGTCTCTTCACAAGTATGTCAGATGCTTTCCTGCAACACTTGCCTGGTGATTTATGGATATTCGTTTCAGACATTGCTTCCATCACTATTAAGGATTAATCGAAACTTTGGCTCTAGAAAATTATCGTAGAGAAGCACTGTTCATCTCTCACGAGACTATCAAAGCGCTTGACATCCCGCGCTTCTCGAGTCCCAGTGTTTATTCCGCTTCTTCCGGAACAGAGCTTGAAGTGATTATTCGTAGTTAGCAGAACGTCTGGGGTATCTTATCTCCACCAGCAGCCACCAGTCTCAGAGACACCGACAGGTGTATAATCGGCAGACTGTGGAATATGAAAGTAGGGGGTGCTATGGGTGCTAAGCAATGTAACTGTAGGAAAAAAGGGAAATAAAACTGTGAAGAAACCGAGAAATAGGAGCCCGAGAAACCCCCTTCCTCCTGGCGTCCTCTGCATCACGAGCCGTGGTAGACTACAGACGGGCGGAGAGGCTAAACCAGCCTGCCGCGAACGTTATCCCGCCTTCTTCGGCAACTCGCCCGGTCGCAGGACAGCAGGAAGACACTCCATGCTGCCCATGCTGCGGCTGGTGCTCCTAAATCGACTCTGAAGCGTAACTTTCGGTATCGCGATCATTTCACCATCACTTGATTGTTTTCTGCGCGAATTCATGGTATCCACGTTATGAAATCATTGCTCGAGTAATGTTTTACAGCATGCGATTTTTATCCATGGTTGAGTAAGCAGAAGGGAACTGAAAGCCATGTACCGGTCACATGGACCACTAGGTTTTCTGGTGTCTTAACAGTGGATTCGACCTTCGCGTTCTTTATAAAGATACAAAAGAATACAGGATCGAAAAAAAACCTCCAGGTTTCAAGCAATGATCGGCAACCACCCTTTGCGTATTTGACCCATTCGCGAAGGTTCTTGTTCTCGAAATAGGTGTGTTCGGACCGGCACGTTTGCGAAGAGCCTAGTTGTTAGCACATATGGGCTGGACCAAGAGGGCGCGGCTGCGTTCACATGCAGCGAGGCAGAGTTGCACGAGGGAGATGCAGAAAAAAGCAGCCACGCCCTGCCGCAGGCACCGCGGAGTATGAACATGGCCTTGAAGTTCGGAATCTGTTTTGAGCATTTTTTCCCGTGATATTTGCCTCGATGTAAGATACATGTGCATAAATTCATATCTCATCTTTTGGAACTTCGTTCGACATACTTGTCAGCATATGAACAGGTTCACATTTCCTTTTGCATTACTCTAAAAACCAATTCGAAATCAACCGTAACGGTCCACGAATACGGTACACAGCTTTCACCAGTACTGCGCTTATTCGTCCGTGACACAATGTAATGTATATTACAGCATGCACATTACAGCAGCGATTTCAGAGCGTTCAACTTATTCGCTCAAAAAACTCTGCTGCAGATTGGAGTGGAGCGATACCGAAGTTGCGCCCAGAATCAATTTATCTAGGCGTCTGTTTACTGTAATTGTCGTAGGTATGCTAATGCTCGTGTGAGCGTGTATGTTTTTACATAATACCCCGTTTGCTATAGGAAAGCACTTCCTCTGTCCGCCTCTCGTGCGAAGAGTCGTTGAAGTGAAAGCACACGTTCCTCAATGCTGTCCCACCAGAGGTGCTCTCAGAGACGACGCCTTTGCTTTGCAACAAATGGCGATGTAGTCCGAAATGCAATGAGATAACGATTTTCCGTGAGCACAGCAATGGCCTTGAGAGTGCTGCAAGCGAGTGGCTTTATCCACGGAATTTGTGGGTTGCCCCATGCCATACTAGTACTAACCACCATCCTCAGCTCGTCGACGACAGTACAGTGATTCATACGGTGAAAGCTGAGCACTGTGGAAGCTGAAGTGAGGACTTCCTTTTGCTTATGAGAGAACATATCAGTAATATTTTGCTCCTAGTTCAAGATTTCTTCATGTATCGCAGAAAACAACGTTAGCGATGCACGCCATATGTAAAAGCGACTCTTCTCTCCTTCCTACCAGTGAGAAATGACGATGAGAATCTGCTTTTTTGTGATCAAAAACACATTCTTTCACTTGTAAGTCAGCTCACTGAAAGCGTGCGGAACTTGAAATTCACCCCTGATCGAGATTAGCTTTGAAGAAAGAGAGATTAATACTTCACCAAAATTAGGTGTCTTAGTAGTAAATTTGGCTCGAAAAGTTACAGGATACCTACCCGGCATTCAGTGGATATTTCGTGAGAACAGGTGGTCCAGTTATTTCAGCGTGCACGTGCTGACGATCGGTAAATCCGTCCTTCGACCTTAGAGATCGAAATTAGCAGGAAACTACCAGTGTTAGATTCTAGTAGTAACACCACATTATTGAAATTTAAAAATACACAATGAAATCGATCAATCACTACCTCGAGAAAAATACTGTGTCTGACTTGTCCTTATTGCTGCATTGTTTGGGGTCAGATTTTGGTGGTGTTAGACCAGTCACCTGGAAATATGCAATATTTTTAGCTTTAAAGACTCAATGGTTGATTAAACAAAAATTACATAATTCTGCTGTACATAATACTCCCGCAGTAGGCTGCGATAGCCCAACTGGTTGCCGATATTCTACCAATTACCTCATTCTCAGACAGGATCATTCCCATGGACGCATCTGTTGGAGGTGAAATGTTCGCAGGTTGGTCACTAAATCTGTAAGGATTAACACTCCCTCTTTCCTGGGAAGCATTAAACAAAAATAAAATCGGAACATCATAAATGGGCTCTGGAAGTGGTGAATTTTCGAAATCGAGTCCATAATTTTCCTTTAATCACAATACTTTTCTTGAGCGCCTCAAAGGAATTGCCCCCGGACAAATGAGTTTATCCGTTTCCCATATATTTCTGTTGTATTTGCCTGATGTGGGCCACATTCAAAGTTTCACGCGAAAAATGTGAATCCGGCCAGGATACAGTACCACGGAATTTCGGCACGGTAGGCGGGGCTTCCGAGCAAGTGCCCACCTCGTCGTCCGCCGCAGTCGAAGACGCATTGTAGGAACAGAAAATTGAGCGGTCAGTCCCTTTTTCCGTTCCAAACAGCGGCGGACGACAAGACCGGGCTTTTCCCGGAAGCCTTGCCCACTCGGCCAAGAGTCTGGGGAGCTGTTAGCCAAATTCTCACTTTTTCGCGTGAAACTTTGCATGGGGCCCTTATTAGGCAAACACAACATAAATGCATTGGCCAGAACAACTTATTTTCCCGTGGATGGTTCCTTTAAAGTTCAAAGTTTCGCGCACCCTGAATATGCCACGTTCAAATGCTGAATGGCTCCTTAGTAGGAAGATAACTCTTTCTATAGTTACTACAAGGATGCTGAGTTATGGGCAAAGCTTCGGTGGCGGACGGGACTCGAACCCACACTTTATCCTTTCCGGGGATATGTGCTAATCCATTACACTACCGACACCACCTTCACCTTAACTCTTCACTCATAGTAACTTTCGCATCGCGAGCCGCGGCGATAAACAGCAGTTATCAAAAATTAAAATATATAAATCTTTCTATAGTTGGTACCACTTCTACTAGACCGAAAGTGGCCAGGAACCGCACTTTTTGCATTTCGGCAATTGTTTCGGATAAAAAAGGGTGTAAAGCCGAGCAGAAACCCAGGTTTGGAACATCTGTAAGTTTCTTTTTCATCGTGAACAAGATGTATCGTGAGGGTGCTAGTATCAATATAGCTGCAATCTTAGGCCGCCTTCAAACTCCGTTGTGCCAAAAGCAGGCAGTGCCGCGTTGTTTCTGCGTCTCCGCCTCGGTCACTCTGCCTCGCTGATTGTGAACGCAGCGTCGCGCAGCGGTCGGTAGGAAGCAGAGTGTGAAGGAGCCCTAACCAGTCTACTCTTTTGTCTCTGGCACAGAAAGATAGGTTTATATGAAGCGTTCTAGAGCGGAAAATTATAAAAAATAATTCCGCTGGAGAGTACACTGCCCCCTTGAGCCGGTCCCCCCATAAAATAATCATATTCAAGCAAAAATTTGAAAAAAAAATGAGGAAAAATTACTATGAAGAATGACAGCATTTACCTGACGACAGCTGCAGGTACGTCATCATCTAAATAAGCATCAGTTATTGAAAATTTACATAAGGTACGGATGCCTACTATGCTTGAAATCACACTGAACCCTTACGAGTTAAAGGAAACAGGAGCGATACGTGCCTGATGTTGGAAATGAGAGGTGCTAAGTAATGCTGCTGTGAAGAGAAGTAGGTGGAACGGTAAAAAATTCGAGAAAAAGGCCCATACA
Source organism: Trichostrongylus colubriformis (assembly GCA_963978905.1). Classification (NCBI taxonomy): domain Eukaryota; kingdom Metazoa; phylum Nematoda; class Chromadorea; order Rhabditida; family Trichostrongylidae; genus Trichostrongylus; species Trichostrongylus colubriformis. Next base: position 36,605,774 of record OZ022258.1, on the reverse strand, counting down.
AATTGGATTCTCCCCCACTGAACTGTTGCTGTGAACGCTGTTGCGGCGCTATAAGTGAGTTTTGTTGGAGCCACGCCACCACAAAGGCAGTGGTACGCAGTGAAATGACGCATCGCTTGTGAGAGGGGTCACAGTGTGTGCACATGAAAGGCTACGTAAGGATATCAGAGGAACAACTGAAAAATGAAGATAAGAATAATGTCGAGATGCTCTGATTGAAGGAGAAGACTGTGCATAGTTTGAGAGAAAACACTCATACCTCGCCGTCGTTTAGCCTGAGGTGGATCACATTCATCGAGATCAAAGACGCCAAAATCCTCCAGAATCGGCATGTCATCCAGTTCTTCAAGGAACTGTAAGCATTAACTCGACAATTTCCTACCATGTAGTTAACTCGACAATTTTCAATCATGAAGGTCAACATTTAGACCTCCAAAAAAAGCGATCTGGTTACGGCCAGCCCCAAGCCAAAAGTGTCGGGTTTCAGGCGAGGTTTCAAAAACACTTATTTGATTGAATTGGTAACCACTGCTGTAAATTTTTTTGACGAACTAAGGCTTCGAAATGGAGGGGCTAGCTAAACCAAGAGACAGACGAGGACTAGCTAATTCGAGGAATCATGCACGGAAAAATGAGTCTCTCACCCATTTATTTATGTTGTATTTGCTTAATACAAGCGCTGCGCCATTGAACGGAACTTCTAAGTAAGTCGGAACCGAATGGAATTTTCTTTAGATTAAGATTTCATAGATTTCATAGATAGATTAATTTCAGCTGAGAATCAAATTTCAGCGCACGCCCGCCCACTGCAGGCGGGGCATGGCATTCCAGGAGTGAGCCCTTTATTTGCTCGCTCATACACTACCACTTATACCACCACTCATCCCTCCTCGAACAGATTCTTTTCGATGCTGAGAAGCAGCTAAAAATTTTTGTTCTAAGCTGGCCTATTTGGATTGCGCTCCGCTCACCGCACTTAAGCCGTGCCAGTTAATCATTTTGGAACTGAACTATATTATTTTCAAGATTATCAAAATTCCAGCGCAGCCCTCTGTAGGGTAACATTGTGAGCACCCTTATTGTTCGCTCATGCACTACCACTTGCACCATCACTAGTTCAACGGTGTTTCTTCGTGATGCTGAGGCGGAGCAAAAAATTTCTGTTCCGTCTGTATGGGTTGCGCTCCGCCTACCGCACTTAGGATTCACGGAAAATCGTGCCACCGACCTTATCCCTACTTCTTCCCAAATCTGAGTCATTTTGAGAGTGGATTACATTATTTTCAGCCGACTATCATAATCTCGACGCACGCCCCCCAGCCGATTACAGGCGGGGTGTAACCTTGTCTATGTGCGTCCCTTATATTTTCGTTCATGCTCTACCTACCCCACACTTGAACGGACCTTTATGATTACCGTTCAGGAAGTTCCGCATCTCGTGACAAACAGAGAGATCGTTAGACAGACTCGGCGAACTACCCGTGTGAGAAGATCCTATTCTGTAGATTTACTTCTGTGTGACGAACGCGTTCTCCGACGCGCTCCATCACTATTATTCCGATTAGATCCACGTGAATCCGCGATATGAGGCAGACAATCACAAAGCGTAACAGGAAACTTGTGGGCGAAGCTACGCCATCAGGAATCTACTTCTCAGCATAAAGCCTATTGAGGGATCTGAAGCACGCCTATCCCCGATATTCACGTCAACCACTTCCTCCTACCCCTGCTTCTCCTCGATAACTGAAATAAGGCAAATTTCTGAACCCTCAAACTATCTCTCACCTGTCCTGATCCAAAAGAATCTCGGGTAATCTATACCGAAGGATTTTCATAGAAATAACGATGGGCATAGTGCAGACAGGTTATAACACACGGAAATGTCTCCAGTAGAAGAATATAGTGCACCTTCGGGACTAATCTCACACCAGATTTAAACACAATTGCTTACAACCAGTTAAGTAGAATTATGTTCTGCTACTTACTGGAAAGAGCAGTCCATTTTCACATCTACTAGAGGGCATATTGCTAATGCGGTAAGACGAATCATTCGCTGCCTTTCACCATGCATCTACCGCTGTGTTTATGCTTGACTGACAAGCCGCTGATACTTTTCATAAAGCAGGACGGCCAAGTAATAGAAGCGATCTTTTGTGCTGTGTTATTCAAAAATAAAATATGGCAATCTGCATGGATTTTTAGCTATTGCTGACCTTCACACACGACACACATACTAGAGTTTTACTACACCAGTTTCAGGAAGTGAAAGAGAAAAAATTCGACTACCTCGTCATCGAAAATCGTTGGTTTTTTCGTAGCTTCGAACTCATCCATGGCATTCATAATTCCCAAGAGAACATCGCGCGAAGCACTGAAAACGATGTGGTCAGTCACAGCACAAAATTGGACGGTTCCTCAATCACAATCGCGGTTCGAAATCCATGGGAAACTTCTTGTTATTGTGCTCTTGTTCCAGTTCTGTCCTTCGTATCTCTCGCTCCAACTGTTCCCTCTCTAACCATTTGGGAAAATCCATGAGAAACTACGTTACATGAAAAGGAGTTCTCGTTTTTTCACAGATGCTCATTCCCCCGTAGGCTGCAGCCAGTCAGGCACGTGACTGCTCTCTCCGCTTTATATGAACAGCGCACTAATTTTCATAAATTTTCAAACACGTTGGACATTCTTTACAGCTGCTGGTAGACACAGCATCAGAAAAACAGGGAGACTGGAGCTTTTTATGACATACCACGTGATAGCACAGTAGTGCCAATAAAGTACTTCACTTCTTGCTCCATGCAGTACTTGTGTTGTTCATAACAACGTAAAAATGTGATTTAAGAAACTGCGAGCGGGGAGGGGGGTGGGGTTAGGGAAAAACGCGTATGGAAACAGCATCCTTTGCATACGAACATATGAGCTTTGAAGAAATGATGTGTAGCGGAACTCGCGTTGAAAAACGTGCTCTTGAGGCGTTCTAGCGATCCAAGCGGGCTTTACCTCGGACTGCATGCATCAATGATCGAGCTGCCTGCTAGCCGTGGGCAGATGTGGCAGCCGCCACTGTCAACTGATGTCGCGGAGGGCTGATTTGATTACTCTAATGTAAAAGACACCGTGTATGGTAAGGAGAAAGTAAGAGCTGGGAGTACATGTTTTCTGAAAACAAATATTTCTTTTAAGAAGAGTGATGAGTGGTGAAACTCGCATTGAAAATGAGCGGCTTGGGGCCCTATCACGATCACGCAGCACTGCGAGCACAGCTACCATCCATCCGCCGGGGAAGCTGCCGGCAGGGTAGAACGGGAGTCGAGGATTCCTCGACGAGGGGGGGGGGGGTCGTATTAGACAGGAATGAAGGTGGTGGGTCATCCCTGCAGAAGTGTACGATCGCGCTAGAATTCAAACTTTCAATAATCAGATGAGAAGCGAAGGATATTTCGCAGCGAACTCCTATGAAAAAATGTGAAATGAATATCATTTTGCTTCAAGCAAGAACGCGTAGCGATAAAGCACATTGCAACGATACAATCCGGCTTTAGTTAGTGATATTGTGGGCGTAAAAAAAGTGGGGGGGGGGGTCGTATTCAGTACGTGTGGAGGAGAAGGGTCGTACTGAAGCGGCTATTTTCCTCGGAACCTAAGAGTGCCCTGGCTGCTGGCGAGGTTGACGGCCGGCCGTGAGTTCCTCGCCGATCAGTACCACACCACCCTTTGACGCAAGGGGAGCAAAGGAAAAAGGAGGTTCTCGGGTTTCTATCTCTTGGGTTTTTCGCGGTTTTATTTTCTTCTTCCTTTACCGTTACACGCTGAGCACCCCTACTTCCATATTCCATAATCTGCCGAATATTATCCTTTCCGGTGACTTTACCCCATAAACGGGGTCTTGGTTAAAACGCCGAAAATTTAGCTTGGTTTTCACTCCATTTATTTACCACTCGATCTACCTTGCAACTCAGGATAATCGTACCAAAGCCTCCAAACAACGTCAAGGGTCTTCCATGATCAATTAATTTCAATTATTGAATGTGATGCCTGTGCACGACTCCATAGGCGAGTTTGAGCAATTCGTCGATTGACCACTGAATGATGAAGAAAAGGAAAGAAAACAAGTACGCTAATGGGCTTTTAGTGGCAGGCACTAGACATTACTCAAATCAGTCAGCCGAGCCAACCTACTTCTATAATAAGTACCACTATCTGCTAAATTTACTGGGTGGAGTGCAAGTGTCCGACTGGTGAGGCCAGGCCAGGTCACGCGATGGCCACGTCCATCCGCGCGCGGCGGATTGCGATCAGGTAAAGACAGGTAAAAACACGCTGCCAAAGCTCCTCCAGACAAGTGGAACAGTGAAAGGGAGAATAAGCAAAGAGGTATGAAAAATGCGTTTATGAAGGAGAAACCCATTGAATTCACACTCGACGTCATAGCAAAGTGTCGAAAGCCGAATCGCGACAACTGAACGAACTGCAAGCAGGTACCGTAGACCGAAATGCCCCCTCTGATATCTTTGAGTGCGCGCCTCAGGGCTTTTATCGTGGCCTCGCTTGAATGTATTAGGTTGTCCCAAAAGTCTTGTCATATTTTTTCGATCATCACTTTTTATTATTTTTTTTCGTCCAACAAGTAACAATTAGGCAACAACGTAGTGACCATTGTTATCGGCAACCCTCTGCTACTTCATAGAAAAATCGTTGCGTCCCTCCTCCCAGAACTCTGGGTTCTGAGAGTCGAAGAAGTGAGCGATCGCCTTCGCAAGCAACTCATAATCAAGGAATTTTCTCTTGGCCAGGAAGGATTCGAGAGGATGGGTAAGGTGTTGGTCAAAAAGGGCAATGTCGGAAGTGCATGGCGGGTGGGGCAGGATATCCCAGCCGAGCTCCTGTAGCTTGGCCTGGGCACTTTTCGCGAAATCGGAGGAAATTGGAGCGGGCGTCGTCATGTAGGAGGGTGACCGCGGACCTTTTTCGGCGCTTTTCTCGAACAGCAACGGCGAGCTGCTGGAGCTGGTGGGTGCATACGGTAGCGGTGACTATCTCGCCTTGTACCAGCACCTCGCGGAAAAGCATCCTTTCGCGTCCCAGAACCAGCACAGTCCCAAGCGTGGTTTGTCTTTCATGTCAATCTCGCCGTTGCCGAAGCTGATGAGCCAGCGTTGCACGGTCTCGTAGCTCACACATCCCTTGCCCAAAGCAGCGCTGTAGAGTGGCAAGCTTCCGTCGTTTTGGTGCCGCAAGACCGCTCATTTTAGATGACACCGCGAGTTGGGTGGGTATCGACAGCGGGCGTTGTAGCTCTCTCCACTGGTGGGTCAATATGAATTTTCCTAGGAAGCTTAGGGAACCTTCTACCATATTCCTGAACCGCCTGGACCTGCTTCGAAGTGATACTGATTTTTTTTTGAAAAAATACGACAAGACTTTTGGAACAACCTAATATTTCTGCCGTACTGCTGTCGACAGCATGACAGCTATGGAGAAGCGTCTACGTTTACCTGTTTATCTGCCTTTTACCTACCCTCGCCATCTGTATAACCTCCTTCAAAGAGGCAGAATATGCGAAAGCACGTTCTCCAACGAGGAAGGGGAGTTCCCAATTCTTTCTTCTCCAATCCATTTTGACTACTTAACCCTGTACTTTCTCCAGTGCTGTATCAGTTCGCACCTGTACTTTCCCATTTCATACTTGCCAAAAATACTGTAGCGCTCTTTCTAGAAGGAAAGTATGGCGGAATTCCCACTCGAGAAGCTGATTTTTGTGAATTTTAGTGTGATAATGGTCTTCAAGAATGTGATAAATCTTTTGAGGGAAAATATGCTCGCAGATGCAAACTCCTTGATCCACCCGTGTTGACACTCTCATGCAATCCTCACACGATAACTTGTCAAAATAGAGACAAGCACCTCATTGTCTAACCACTGGAAAGCGAAAGCTAGAAAACAGCAAAAATGAAAAGCGCCGGGATCCGGAGGAAACATAGGCGAACGACATCTAACGCAGCACTCCACGCGCACCACTCTCCACCTCGTGGCTTCAAGGCACTTTCCGCGCTCGCTGATGGGTGGAGTGATAGGGCGGCAGGCAATAGGGCGTGGAGAACCGCGTCAGAGCCGCCGAAAACCAATGGAGAGTCAAGTGTTACTCCACCCATCGACGAGCGCGGAATGTGCCTCTAACATTCGAGATTCGACGTACCCTTCCCAGTGAAGCGCTGAAGCTATTGCACGGCATTTTTCCGGTATGTGCTTCAGCGTACATATTGTGTTGTTGATAACATAGTTGGTTTCCCATTCATTGTTCAAGCTAATCCTTACCATGGACAGTCCTATATAGTAGATTAGTAGCTTGAAGAACGGTTGTACTAGAGCAGCGACATAAAATTCTTGAACCTACCACCTAAGGTCGTAGAAACTGAAAACCTTATGAGGGCAGTGGATATGAAGAACATAAAGAACAAAATATACCTCTCTGTTGATGGAGTCATTCCATAGTATGAGTTTGTTTTGGAGGACGACTGAAATGAGTAGATGAAGAAAGACATGATTGATTTTCGCATGGCTAATGTTCTCTCAAATATTTCTTCCAAACAGAAGGAGGCAGATAGGAGTGGCATAATGCACGTCCCCGTAAACGATTAATAGTTTTCCAAGTATTGCTGCAGTGCGAGCGCGTAAAAAGCCAGATTTTTTTTAGCGAATCGTGCACGCTCCATATAATCGTGCCGCGGCAAAATCATGAGCATTTCGCAAGGTAACGAATGTCCGGTCTTGTGTCCACAAGCTTCAAAGGGTTGAGTTCCTAGATATGCTTTTTTAGTAGTATGTCAACCTTCAAAGGTTCATAGTTATCTCAGGAAGAAATAAAAAGGTATTGATAAATTTGATGGTTTTCATATATCACAATTTCCGATTTCTTTCTCAATCAGACTCCAACGCATCCATCAACAAGATCATGCGGCATCACATTGAACCGCAAGTACAGAAACATTCCAATAACTTCTCGTGAAGAAAATTTCAAAAGCTGCTCCATCTCAATATAGCAAGCCGATGCGAGTCACCGTTGATTGAGAACATTACCATCACCCTCGACACGGAGAAGAAACCCCAACCCGAAAAGATTCGAGACCACTGTAGTTCAAAAGTATGTGGCTCAGTGCTTTCAACCGGTGATTCAGAACGGGAGCAGCTTGGCTTCTGTCAGGTGGGTGGACTGATTCACGTGGCGCGGTAACCCAGCTCGAGTGCCTTATACCATCCCCACGCTTTGATTCTTCTGAGATGGCAATATGACCTTTTTGTTAATTAAGAGAAAAGCAAATGTTGAAGATGACGCTGTAGACGAACTTCAGTCTTGCAATAATGATTAGCTCTCTTCAAGCATAATTCAAGGGTAATTTCCAGTAGCGACGTGGGACTGCGGTCATCTTCGAGCTACCAATTTTCATCATGAGCATTGCTAATAGCGACACATCATACTGCATATGCAGAACCGTTACAAATACTTTCGGAAAAGCTTTCAGAAGAACGCAAAAATGCATCTAAGTGCGACCCTCTTTCTTAAACATATGGGTCCCTCACTCCACTACTAGACTATTAGGTAGATTTAGCCATGCAAAGGGTAGCAGGTCCATCAGTTGAACGAGAATGACTCCTTTTCGAAAGGTATTGCACATTTCATTCTTAAGAGGTACTGCAACATCCTTCATAGTCGCAACCAAATCTTCACGAAAAACTTGCGAAGGCGCAACACGTGTGTGGTTGAGCCCAGTTTCAGACGACTTCTTTTTCCTTGCTAGCAAACAAGCATTAAGAGCCAGGCTCCCTACTCGAGTGTATTTCCAAGATCACCTATTTGCCCCGATTCTGAGCGTAACAATTTCAAAGCGATTTTATGTGTCTGTAGGTTTCCTTCTAAACTAGCGGAAGGATGTAGACACCGTATTATAAGAGCAACGTTCTTTTCACTAGTTTACTACCGTATCACCAATGCACGCTTACGGTACCAGATTAGCCAAGAGTTCCAACTTTTTGCAATTCCTTTGCTGAGAAAAAGGCTTTTTAACATTTTTCTTATCGATTTCCATTAAGGTAAAATAAGCTGTAGTACAAAACTAACATTGCACTGCATACCTTGAACAGCTTCGGCGTATCAATTTCAGGTGACTCCCACGTGGATTTGTCCGGTGACTCTGGTGCAGAAGGCACTGCTACTTCAGTAGGCGATTCGTCCACATTTTTTGGTATGAAGGTCGCAGAAGTTGGCTAAACAATTCGAATGTCACAATGGAACGAAGGATAACAGTTATTTCAGATTTCTAAAGCGAATGGTTATTCCGTAGATGAATGATGAAAAAAGTACCACGCAGTGAGGCCGCCGTCAGACTTTGCGTATTGTCATATTCCGGTTCCGCAATATTGCGGCTACTCAATTTCGCATGCGAAAGTGCGGCGCGGCAAAATCGCAGGATTGCAAAGTCTGTCGGTGGCCCAACAGAGCTAACGAGGTGACTAGATATAGCAGAGGCCTAGGCGAACCTGTTCAGCCCAGTTTAGTCTATTTCACATTTCTTCTTCTTCTTCAAATTCAAGATCCCTCCATCACACCGAACATGAGTTCAATCCGTAAGGCATCCAACGAACTGGTGTATTCTTTCCCATCACCACCTATGCTCGATATATGAGCCGATGGACACAGTGATCACCTTCTTAACTCACTGCCAGCTGCCTTCGCAGCTGTCGTTTGAGGAGCACATGCGCAAAACAAACATGCGAAGAAGTGCATGAATTAGCTGACGCTGATTAATGGTTCCTAAATTAAACGCACACAAGGCGATAATCAGATGAGCTGCCTAATTCGCTAGAGTTGATAGATTCTTCCGTAACTGTCCAGGCTTCACACTTTTGCGCCACCACTGCACGTCCTCACGGCGTCAAGCCTGCACGAATCCTCTCCGATCCCGCTCACCCACACGATCACTCCTGGCATTGGACGGAGCATTCTCCGGCGTGGCGTTTACGTAGCAAAAGAGGCTTGCCAGCGGTGACTACAAGATAAGCCAAAAATTGCCATGGTTAAGGCGACGTCAGCAGGGCGATACAAGTGATATCGTTGAATTGCGAGTGAGGCTATCAAGACAAGACTCCTCTTCAGGCTACAGTACTCGTACAAGGTCTGCAGTCAGGGAGCTTCCTTCTCGGTGTTGCCATGGGTTTTCGTTCGATCTTTTTCATCTGGCGGTTGAAGTAGGGACCCTACTTTCAGTGATGAACGCGATAGCGCTAACAATTTACCGCGGAATGTGCCTTTTGGCGTCCAACGTCTATCTAAAAGAGCAAATCGCCCGCGATGATTTGAGTTCTTCAGTTACCCACACTTATCTACAGTAGCGGTCAAAAGTTTGGAAACTTTTGAATTTTCAACCTCCCTCGATTAAGAGACAACCGAGTTGTCTCAAATTCACATGGTAAGTATAGAATTAAGTAGGAAACACATGCGTGACATCGCTTGCCGATAATCGATTAATTGATCTACATTATGTGATTTACTCATAATATGGCGCGTCAAAAGTATGGAAACTCTCTTGTAACGATATCATCCCGCTGCTTATTTGTGAAGGTTTGCAATTTTCTCATAGTTTTAGGTAAAGTTATGGCACAGTATCTCATTTTCAGATGGGATCTGCTAAAGAAGTAGCACTAGCTGTGCAGGAGGCGATTCTTTGGGCCATTCAACCTGGAACGCCCAAGAACCTTCTTGCACAGCAGTATCACCTCGCTAAAAGTACGATCACCAATATTTTCAAGCGCTACCAAAGGCAAGGAGGTGTGGCGAAGACTCATCGTTCAGGAAGACCTCGTAAAACGACACCAAGGGACGACAGACTCATCGTAAGGGCCTCGCATGCTGATCCGCGCGCTTCGTCAACGGACATTCTCGAGCAAGTGACAAATTTTTTGAGCCTTTCTGCCAGCCAAAGTACTGTTCAGCGTCGTCTGAGAGCAGGCGGATTATTTGGAAAATGTCCCAGCAGGAAGCCACTAGTGAGCTCAAGGAATAGGAAGGCGCGACTGAGTATTGCACAGTACTCTGCCTGGACTAGAGAAGAGTGGGGAAAAGTGTTGTTCAGCGATGAATCGAAGTTCTGCCTCTTTGGCAACGATGGTTTGAAGTACGTGAGGAGTCCTGTGAGCAAGAGAAATCACCCAAAGTACCAGGTACAACAGTGAGGCATGGCGGAGGTAATGTGATGGTATGGGGATGTTTTGGTCTATGTGGCGTTGATCCAATTTTCCGTATCCAAGGCTATTTGGACTCGTTCGCGTACAAGGGTATCCTAGAGAGTACCATGCTTCCTTTTGCTCGTCAAAGAATGCCTAGAGAATGGATTTTTCAGCATGACAATGATCCGAAGCATGCCTCCCGCCTCGTGACCGACTTCCTGAGATCGAACAAAATTACTGTCATGAAGTGGCCAAGCCAAAGCCCGGACCTCAACCCGATTGAGCACCTTGGGGAGGAACTTGAGTGTCGTACAAGACACATTACAATGAAAAATTGCGAAGAAAAGTTTGATATTCTGCTCAAAGAATGGGCTTTGATACCTCAGTCCAAAATTGATGCTCTGATCGAGTCAATGCCCAGAAGGTGTAAGGCTGTCATTGGTTGAAAATTCAAAAGTTTCCAAACTTTTGACCGCTACTGTATATCTGTTGTCTCTATATCTTGGCATACTATTGTCCAAATGCAAAGTTTCACGCGAAGAAACAAGAATCCGGCTGAGAAAGAGTTCCACAAAATATCATCCGGCGAGGTGACCCTGTCCCTGAAAGCGGGACCAAAAAGCTCTAGGAGCAAAGAGGCGATAGTCATGAAGTTAGGGAAAGCAATGGGAAGGCGCGAAACTTTGAAATGCGCTGCTCCCACAACCAGCTATCTAAAAGGTTTCTGGTCTGCAAAAAGTTGCTGTCCTTCCAGTTTTTCCAGTACTGCAATGGAAGAAGAAAATTGCTCGCTTGTTTTTGTGTCACTGCTCACGGACTATATCTATTTGAGTAATCCTGGGAGGAATCATAATCGTGGAAATTCGGTGGAAGATTGCTTTGAAGAAATCGTGCACGAAAAAAAGTTTTTCCATAACCCATATATTTACACTGTATTGCCTGATAAGGAACCCATGGAACGTTTCACGCAAAAAGTGAAAAACCGGCTAAGATACAGTCCTTCAAAGTGGCGGGGCCTCCGAATGTATGCCCTGCCCTATCGTGGTCGGAGACAAAGGAGAGGACTGTTTACTTGAGTTTCTGTTCACACTATGCGTCTCCGGCAGCGGCAGACGACTGGCCGGACACCTACCCTGATGCTTCGCCCCGTGAGCGCCATTTTGAGGATCTGCATCTTAGCCCATCTTTGTTTCACGCAAAGAAGAGTCGAGTCCTCTTTTTCGCGTGAATTACTCCATGGGCCTTATTAGACAAATACAACATAAATATATGTAATGGTAACAGAAAATCGCCATTTTCCGTGCACGATTCCTTCAAACGCATATTTGCTGGTCAATGCGCGCAGCAGCGTCCAAACCCAATGAGACAATTCTGATAACAGGAAGCCAAGCTCAAACGAATGGATGTCCTGGCTGACACAAAAGGGTGTGATCCATGAACGCAAGGACCACCACGCCACTGCCATGCCTATTCACCCACACATCCAGAAGAGCACCTAACGTCATGATCAGCAGAGCGACGACCTCACCTCTTCCAAAAGTGAATCATTTGTACGCTTCTCATCATGCATTGTTGGGTACACTTGCGCAGCCTGTTCACGTGACGATGGGACATTCTGTTTTGCTCGGATCTTTTCTCGGTAGTTTTCCACTGAAAATAAACAATTGAAGCTACACTGAAAAGCCAGATCGAACAAATGCAGAGGCTGGCATTTGAAATGTTTTCATGGAGTTGAGGATGATTAGGCACGGGACAAGAAGTAAGGATCACCTTGGGCTCAGCTCAGCACCGTTTACGGTGGGCGGAGCGAACACAAAAACGTCCGGTACTTCGAGCGAAAATTGTTGATTGTGTTCTAAATGGCTGGGAAAGAATGTTGTTTTCTTTTTATGGTCAATCATGAGTTTTTAAAACATGCAATAAACCAGCGCGCAGTTCATAATGTGTTCTAGAAGCCTGGGCGCAGGAAAAAAGATGAGTAAAAGTGAGAGGCGAGTGGTGCTCTAAGGAAAGTGCCCGCATCGAGGTGGCAGCTAAAATCGAAAAAAGCTCAACACGACGCGAGACAGTGTTGTTGGGAAAATCCTATCATATGTAAGAGGGAAGGAATGACTATTGGACTTGGTCGACATAACTGCACAGAGCAAATTCTAGAGCTTATGAACATGTATGGATTTATATCGATCAGAATTATCGGCTTTTAAAGGAATCGTCCACGGAAAATGAGTTTTTGTGTTACCCATATATTTATGTTGTATTTGCCTAATGTTGGCCTCATGCAAAATTTCACGCAAAAAAATGTGAATCTGGCTGAGATACAGCACCACAAAGTGCGGTCCCAGTGGGCGGGGCCTCCGTGTAAAAGCCTCGTACCGTCTTCCGCCGCCGTTGGGAACGGAGAGTGGGACTGTTTACGTAACATTCTGTTCCTACAATGCGTCTCAGACCACAGCGGACGCGGAACGAGGCTTTAACACGGAGGCCCCGCCCACTGGGACCGCACTTTGTGGTGCTGTATCTCAGCCAGATTCACATTTTTTCGCGTGAAATTTTGCATGAGGCCAACATTAGGCAAATACAACATAAATATATGGGTAACACAAAAACTCATTTTCCGTGGACGATTCCTTTAAGTAGGGGCGAAAATGGGCGATGAACTGCTCTGTCGAGTCAGCAGTGCTACAGAAGTGAAAACTCGATGGAACCACAGACTATCCATAGAAAAGATCAAATAACTGGTCTTTGGTGCAGAGCCGCGAGTGCGTGATGTACCACCCCGAAGAGTCAGCAACACTGCAAAATTTCCACAAAACCTCGACCTAAAGATAATGAGCAGTGATGTTTCGTTTCAGAGACAATGGGTGCTGAGTGAAGTTTACAGAATACAGCAATTCTGATCGACCCTTTGACGCCCAAGGTGTGGTGCGCGCAGTAGAATGCCAACTGGTAAGTGATGATGAGGTTTTTCAAGCTGATCTTCTACTATGGAAGATGTATCTAGACCATAGTTATTTTTGAGCTAAAGCTCCAAAACTGACCTTGGCATGATATGGCCGACCATCTCTGCGATATCATAACAAGATGCACCTCACGATTTACCTTAAAGCATATTCGCATTTTTGCGAACATCAAAGGTAGCAACAGATGACGCGACGCGCGCGCAGTAGCGCGCCCACCACTGGTAATCGATAATGATGGAGCCTCTCGAGCTGCCGTATTCAACTCCACCAAAACTATAATTTGGTCGACCGAATGTGACAGTTGAGACGCTCAGTACCGTCACAATTGAAAAAAGCGGAATGTTACCGAGACGAACCGAGAAATGAGACCTTTCTCTCTGCTGTCTCGCTCGACAGACGTGCTTTTCCCTGCCTAATCGCTGGGTATTGGAAACCTTGTCGTGGTCCATCAGCCCTCCCTACCTCAACCACCGAAAACAAGCATTTGGACAGGAAAACCGAATCCATAGCAGTGGCCTAAAAATATGCCTATCGAAAAGCTTACAGTGCGCCTTTCACTGCGAATTGGGTTGCACTTAGTTTTCTTCAACTCCTAGATCTCTTTCCCGAATGCATTTCTGTATCTTTGAGCTAGCTTCATCGCACCCACTGCCTCTGAGAGATCCGTTATGGATAAATCTGACCGATCGTGCGAGATCGCAAACATTGGTGCAACGGTGCCCAATATCAATGAAACGTGCACAAAAGCTGAAAGTAGGACCTTCCTGCGGCATCGAAAACATGCGTTGCGCCTTCTGCAGCGTTGAAGAGACGAGCAACAAATTGCCTCCTTCTCCATGGCTCCTGCGCCGTCGGATCGACAGCACGGAAACGACTCGGAGTGATAAATAGCCTGACACGAGTCAGTTCTTTTCTTTGTAGGTCAACCCAATACTAAAGAAGCACAGAGCTCCAAGCTCTGATTTTACATCGCTCTCAACAGCGTTTCCAAAGTCAGTGCTACATAACTGACGAGGACTCGCTTGCACTAGATGTTGAAATAATGGCTGGCTTGAGAAAATTCTCAATTTTTGTATATACATAATTAACAGGGCAGGCCGACAAAGTTGCACCGCACCGCATTGAGAACTCATAGAGAACTTAACAAGAAAATACCGAAAGGTGGTCAGCGTGCCGAACAGCGTAACCCACTTTCACATTTCCTGAGGAAAACTCACCATACGATTTGAACGCTCCTTTCGGAACGGTCTCTCTTGAAGTCCGTGGGTAGGTGAAGAATGTGTTGAGACATGCGTCAACGGAGCTTTGCCATCTTAAATATCATCATAAAAATTGGTGGAGGCACCAAACTGGAGTGTAGATCTACAATATGAACAAAACAGGTTCTATTTGGGGTCCGTTTTCTCGAATTAGACTCCTTTCAGGTCCAACTGCTTATATTTCGCATTGATATAGGACGGTGTTTGAAGCAAACCATATGTTTATCTCTCTGAATTGAATGGATGAACACTTTTGAACAGCTGACGCTTCTCAAAAACCAAAGTTGGAGAATGTATCGGTTCTGAGATGAGGACTAAGAAGATGGAGAGTACGTACTTTGAAGAATCTAATGTATTTTGCTCGACATTATCCATCCTAAGCAACCCCACCAGCTCAAACCTTGATGGAGTGGTGTAGCTTTTTGAGTGATATTCTTATTTGGCTATAAGCAAGTACTCGGGGATGTTCAGCCCGTAGAAAACGAATATATTAGATTGTTGCAAAATTAATTTCGGAAATGGATCGCATACTTTAAACTACTATAACTCAGCTTGAACACAAGTTTATTAATCGAAGTAAAATCTGCACACTTTTGCCAACGAACAGGCAATAAATCCAAGCCTTCACTATAAAAACTACTATCACGAGAATCAACGAAGTCAAGGAAGGCACATTCAACATCGTCTAAATTAGTAAATTGTTTCTGACGCAAATGAGATTTGAGGGCTCGAAAAAAGTGAGTCTGTTAGGGAAAGGTCGGGAGAATACGCTGGGTGAGGGAGAACTTCTATACCCTAGCGGGTCAATTTTTGCCGAGTGATTTGTGCACCTCACGTTTTTCCTTCAATTTTATAACGCATATTCGCATTTTTGCGAACATCAAAGGCAGCAACAGATGACGCGACGCGCGCGCAGTAGCGCGCCCACCACTGGCGATAATGATGGAGCCTCTCGAGCTGCCGTATTCAACTCCACCAAAACTATAATTTGGTGACCGAATGTGACAGTTGAGGTGCTCAGTACCATCACAATTGAAAAAAGCGGAATGTTACCGAGACGAACCGAGAAATGGGACCTTTCTCTCTGCTGTCTCGCTCGACAGACGTGCTTTTCCCGATGTCTAATCGCTGGGTATTGGAAACCTTGTCGTGGTCAATCAGCCCTCCCTACCTCAACCACCGAAAACAAGCATTTGGACAGGAAAACCAAATCCATAGCAGTGGCCTAAAAACTATGCCTATCGAAAAGCTTACAGTGCGGTAGTAAGCTTACAGTACAGTAGTGTATTAATCGAAGTAAAAACCATCAGAATCTACACACTTTTGCCAACGAACAGGCAATAAATCTAAGCCTTCACTATAAAAACTACTATCACGAGAATCAACGAAGTCAAGGAAGGCACATGCAACATCGTCTAAATTAGTAAATTATTTCTGACGCAAATGAGAATTGAGGGCTCGAAAAAAAAGTGAGTCTGTTGGGGAAAGGTCGGGAGAATATGCTGGGTGAGGGAGAACTTCTATACCCAAGTGGGTCAATTTTTGCCGAGTGATTTGTGAGGTGTGTGGCCTTGCGTTGTCCTGCAACAGGATCGGCCCTCCTCCATTCACCACCGCCGGCCGCAATTTTTGCAAATTTCTATACATTTGCTCCAGATCACAACAGTAAGACTCTGCTGTGACTGGCTGACCAGGTTACAAGAAACTGTAATGGATTACACCTTTACAACACCACCACACAGTAATCATAACCTTTTTAGGGTGAAGGTCGGGTTTAGGAAAAGTTTTTGGAGGAGCATCCTTATCTACCCAGACTAATCCCCGCTTCCTGTTATCATGAAGAACCCATTTTTCATCTACAGTTATGATACGGTTTACGGCTCATTTTTATGGCGAACTAGGAGATTAAAGCAAGTGTCGAAACGTGCCAGACGCTGCTCATCGGTCAGGTCATGAGGCACCCACTTCGACATCTTCTTCACCTTGCCGATTGTCAGCAAATGTCTGACCACTGTACAGTAATGTACGCCTAGGTCTTCTGCTAACGTACGAGTATTCGTCTCCGGATTTGCTTCGACGGCTCTCCTTAAATCTTGTTCATTAAGCGATGGCCTGCGCCCGCGACCCGACTTCTCTTCGAGATCAAAATCGCCAGAAACAAATTTTTTCAACCAGAGCTCCACTGTTCGTTCGCAAGGACAATTTGTCCCAGAAACACTGCTGAGATTACGAGCTGCCTCCGCTGCGGAGTGTTCCAATTTAAACTCATAAAGCATGATGACTCGATAGTCGCGTCGAATCATGATTATACGCAGCCCTGGAAAAGGCCGGCTGGAAAACTTAGAGCGACATTCATAGAAGTTTCTGAAAGAGCAGAAAAAACCCACTGAATGTATGCCTGGCGTTCCTTGGGATGGAATAGTTCAGGGTACAGGGACATCTCCCGAAGGAACATCTCCCGAAAACTGATTGGGCGTGTCCTTCGAACTTGGGTGAATGGCGAGAGTGAGAGTACGTGGCGAGAGTGAGTGTGTGTGGCGGGGTGAGAGAATTGAGAGAGTTTGATACACGTTTATACAAGTCCGTAGGACACGCCTACTCAGTTTTTGGGAAATGGACTGTACCAGTCTTATGAGACTAAAACATTATACTATGAACTGTTACAGTAACTAGCTTCCACTTTCAACATGGATCGTATCTGCTTTCAGTTAGAAATTGTATTTAATGGAAGATGCCCTAAATTAATCATTCAAGTAACAGATATTCAACTTTATTACATATTTAACTTCACAAATACCTGCCTTTACTATTCAGCCCTTATCTCTGACATAAGTAGACCAGTCGTAGCCAAGATATTGAAATTGGGAGTAAATTAATCCTCTTGTGAAGTAATCCCACTCATGGATGACTCACAGTAACCACCGGATCACTTCCGCTCATGGAGGCGCACAGCAGATACGGAATGGAGATTGGTAAATGGCATCAAGCTCTATCATTGGCATGGACCTCATTTTGGAAGACCACTACTACCTACTATCCTTCCCTAGCCAGACATCTGAGCCGTTGAGCATGAGCGGACTGAGGTAAGCTGATGAGAACTGTCGTAACTTCCGCACGACTCCAACAAGAAGGGAGCCCCATGACACGAGCCGCGTTGGACACGACATATTCATCGCGCAACGGTAGATCCACGCTTCGCGAACACTCGTTCTGATGAGTCATCATCCCTGCCAGTTAGTCTCCGCCGTGTGTTCGTCTCCTGCTCCCGCTTCAATATTCTTCTTCGATGTCGCTGCTTCATCGCCCCGTACGGCATAGTTGCTTAGACAGTGACCACTCCAGCACCCACGATGTACGTCATCCTTCCGTGGATGGGGTAGTGGACAGAAACGAGGGCATGGAGGCCCACAGAAGATGCTCGGACCAAAGTTGATCACAGAACCGGTTACTCTACATGAGGTTGCCGGAACCGTCACCTCCCGTAGCCTAACTCACGCCTGGTCTGCCCCATGATCGATGTTATGCGTAACTGTAATTTTGCATCTTTTGTTCACCATTGCCGTAGTCTCTATAGTTCATGTTTGATGTTTGTCACGTAGTCTCCATAAAGGAGGATGCAGATATGGTCTCAAGTGTACCGTTATGTTGTGATACCGGAAGACTGCCCGATGTTCTATGTAAGTGTATCGTGATCACGTAGTAACATCTCAGAGTAAGACCAATTGCCATTACTACTATTTGTGTGAGCAGGCGTGCCTCGGTCTTTTTTGTCGACGTAGGGACTGTAAGACCTCCTGGTACCAAGTCGAGGGTGAACCCGTGTGACAGGACGAGCGAGGTGGGTGCAGTTGCAGCAGGTAAGACCACTATGTAGCATCCGCACTGCGCTGGCACCCTGGCGCAGTGCGGATGCTACATAGTGGTCTTCGACAAATAAACTTGTGTTGAGCGAAGTTATGGCCAATTATGTTTTGGACATTTCATTCTGCGAACACCTTATAGTTAACTGACAAGGAGTAAACATTCGAGCTAGGACAGCAAGTCAGACCAGCACCCGAAAACGTATCCAAATCTAATTCTTCCGGTAAAAAAGTCTGCTTCAATTCAAGCGACTTCTCCAATAAAATATTTAATAAAGAACCTTGAATGTAAACATGACGCACCTATCTACATTGAAAAATGGGCGGCTGCCAAAAACGGTTCTTAGAAATTGCTGGGTATCCACAGAATGTTTCCAAGGATACACTGAAAGAGCGAAATGAAGGAGTAAAATAGTTGGGAATGCAATGAATCAGAATTGAACATACGTTCAATTTGAGACAGCCTTTCATTCATATCATTCATGTGGCTATGTAACTTATCCATGAGAGTGTCGACTTTCGATACTTTTTCCACATTCCAACCCGCTTCTTCACATTTTTCCATGAACAGCTTCGCTTGTAAGGCACATTTACCGCGAAATTCCTGACCGTGTATGTCATCTGAAACAACTAATAGAACAAGAACTGCTTGATGTCAACGTACAATCGGCAGGGCAAAAAAGTTGTGTCCGTGAACCTAAACGTGGTTACGATCTACAGCGAATACCACTGCTTGACCTGACTACTCGCCCTATCAAATATGTATCTGTGTGGTGCCTACGACAGAGCGTGACGAACCAACTCTCGTTTAAAGTTATTCGCAACTACTGAGTGTTGTAAGCTTCATTATATAATTCCTACCATAAGCAATTCACTGTACAACGTAACCCCGCAATGTAGGTACGATCAAAAAACCAGGGCAAATGGCCGGCCTCTCAGGAAGCGGTAGATCTTATTGTTACAGCATAACGCGACCTTACGAAAGGAATATCATAATGGTTAACTACAGAGGAGAAAGGTAACGAAAGGGTCTTCTACTGGTATTTCAAACTGATTATCTCTTCGTGGATGGTGAACCGTGACAAAACACTTGCTCATGTTTATCTATACGACGAGAAAACCATAGTCACTTGATACACTGCTAAGAGAATAAAGCCATCTAAAGCTGCTGATTAGACCTACAGCTGCATGGCACCCTGGGCAGCTGCACTGCTTTTGGGATCAAGTTACTTGCGCATACATTCCTGGAAACCATCACTGTGAGACTTTAAGGCCCTGCAGCGGTGCTGAAGGCCATTCAAAGAAAACAAGCTGTTCTAAGCACCCGCATACGCTACACATTGTGTTTCAGTATGGCAGGGAAAAATTCATAGAGGCAGAAAGTCCATTCTGACGAATGTTCAGTACAATGAATCCAGACATTTCTACGAACAAGTGCTTCAGCACACGATTTTTCTTCGCAAGTAGCTATGTATTTAAAGAAACTTGGAAAGTTGTTGTTGCATTAGACAAACTAGCTTATGAATCCTGTAAAAGCCGCGAAAAAGCTTACACAGCCACTCGACTTACCGCTGGAGACAGGACTAGTCGGGACAGCTTGCGAATCTCCGCTGAAATACAATCTACGATAAGATCATCGCTATGCTCTTTCATCGATACCTTATGATGAAAACGCTCACGAGAAAGTTTCCGATAATTTGAATGAACTTTCAAGGTTTTCCTCTGGACCGATATCTTCGATAGAGAACTCATTTCCGATATCGATGTTCGAACAAGTTTTGAATGGTTGGCCAAGTTCTGCATGCAGAAAAGCCGGTTAAGAAAAGGACGACAATTGATTTAGCGGTTAATACACTTATGCATTTGAGCTCACCATTTTGTTCAGCTATGCCTGGCCGTGAAGGTACATCACCACACCCATTTGGAGTGAGCAGTAAACTGAAAAAGCAGCTATGTCACTACGGAGATAGAGCAAGTGTTTCTCAACCTAATGATTTCACATAATATTTGAACAGGAAAACAACTGGAACTAAACTGAATAAGCACAGGGAAGATTCCGCCGACATCATTACCTTCTCGAAATGGTAAACGAACCTTTCCACAGAGAAGTCCTCTTCTTGGGGAACACATCCAGCGTGCAACCTTCGCCTTCTCACATATGGCAAAAGTCCAAAACCACGACCTCAAGTTCTTCAATATTACATATATTTGAGAATTCAAGCCATTACTATCGAGAAAAGAAAAAATGAAAAGAAGCCATAGGGTGCACGCGCTACAATTTGAGATGTCTGGCGATTATACGTAAATCCTTTTACAAAACGGCAGAGTCTGGAGTATGACTCTCAACTTCACCAAGGCTGATGCCGGACCTGGCTATTCGTGGTGCAACACCCTAGCACTCGATTCTCAGAGGGTGCGACTTCGCAAGCGAAATCACGCCAAAAAATCGCTAATTGTAATCCTACAGCAGCCTGTCTTCTACGCACGCAGATAAAAAACTTCGACGAATGTGATTAAAAGTCTAAGCCTTCTGCGATACAGCTTCAGAAAGCATATTTCCTTTCCAAATGAACAAACGCGGTCCGACAGTTTGAAGCGGTCGCCGCGATATTAAGCAACCACTCGCCTCCATATCTGGCACTTTTCAAAAAGCCGATGATTTTCACACCACGTGCACTTCCATTCATTTTATCTATTTCAAATGTCATCGAAAGGACTCACTCGTAGCCGGCCGATCTAGCAGATCTTCAGCACAACCTGTACTTTCGTCGTCTAGTGCACATCGAAACGGGTCAGGTTCCTCATCGAAAAATCGCAAAGCTGAAAGCATTCATGATAAAGGAGAGCAAAACCGTGGAAATAATATCGGCTTTCCTTTGTTCAGCCGCCACGTCGAATTAAAACCCCCTCCAGAGTATTTTCGAGCTGCATTACATTATTAAAACAAAAAGCCAATAAAGGCCTAGACAGTGCTTGCTGGCGTGCATCTGTGATCACGATGGGCGTACTGCAAGCTTCGCCCATGGGAACATACACTTCCCACCGAATGTAGAGAAAAAAGAAAGAAGTGATTACCCAGCACATGATAAGAGTGACAGGGAGTCCCCTATCAGACAGAGCCCATCTAGTCGTTCTCGACAAAGTCTCGATTTCGAGACGTAAGACACCTATTCTCACTTCCAGTAGCTCAGCAAGCTCCAAAGCTTTCACTTTCGCCACCCCTATTATTAGGTTAATCGTTTACGTTTACAATCGTGCGTTTACAATCGTTTACGGTTTCTATTACATCTTCATTCAAAGTATAACCTATGCTCCAACTTGAGTGAAAGGTAAACTTCAACAAAGGCGGAGATGGTGTAGCGACGGGTGGCGGGCACTCCCACTCGCATGGTGCGAGGGTCACCTCACGCATCAGTACTTGCCCAAGTCAACCAATCCTTCTTCCCACCCGCCGGGAAGGGGAACTGGTACCAGCCTCGTCTGAGAACCCCATCGCATTCACCTGCCACCACGATTGAGAATGGAACTAGAATGCGCAGCGCATCCTAGCAATGAACTGATCAACGGCAAAAAAATCATTACTCTTGATATTTGAACAATGTATACACAAACGTAACGAAAGGGCTACTAGAGCTTTGGTTTGAGCCAAAAAGAGTAAAAACAGTCATTGTGGATAAAGGGTCAATGCTGTGTTGTAGTCGAGAGAGAAAGGAATAATGAAGCAGCGTGCCCGGCGCACGGTCAGGCATCGTGCTGAAGGCACTGGTAAAGCTAGAAGGTCGCTATACGAAGCTTGCACGACCCCTCCAACTTCTGTGCACCGGGTTGATGGGCGACTCGCTGCCTCAGTGTGATGTCCTCCTCTCTCAACTGATCCTTACATGAACTACAAACACATTTCAAAGCTTCAACAGGCCCAGCGACCATTTCCACGTGGATTCCTTAGCAGATGCAACACCACTGAGCCACCTTCGCTTCAAACACCGATCCACTGTAGTAAGATGAGAGAAAGCGAGCAAGCACACCCATCACTATAAACTTGAGGCCGAGCACTGCCACTATGGCCCTACTTCAACCTACAGCCTTTGTTTTCGCAGTTTTCTCATCGCTAAAACTATGAAGTGCGCTTTTCTCTATCGTTAAGGGCGCATGGTAAGGCACCATTTTCTTTCTCCTTTAGAGCGGGACTACAGCCTTCCTACACCTGTTTTACAGACACAACAGAATCCATTTATGAACTGACTTTTGGAGTCTCCAATGCTTCCATCAGCGCAAAAACCAGGACCCATCACATCTGAAATGACCAATCGCTTAGAGCGATCTTGATCCATGATAAGTAAGCGGAAGAGCGGTACGCCTTTCGGATGAGGTCGCAGTCAGAAGAGGCAATAGAGCAATAAAGCGACTGAAGTAAAAGAGAGTGCAAACGGCGGTGAGCAATGGGCTTCGTTGTAGGGGGACGGCGTCGGACCAAACGGAATGCGCCCTGGTTTAGGGAAACGATTCTCCTATACGAGACAAGGGCTTTTCGAAACGGAAGAAGTGGAGTTGCTTCTCCTGACAATGTCAACACACCAGTGGTCGCAGCGGCGGCGAAAGCTTTTCTTAACATCAACGCGTTCATACCAAGCGCCGAACTAATGAACCACAAAATCCGCTGAGAACATATCTATGTTCCAAAGATAGGAACTTTAAAATGGGAGGGGTGCGATAAGAACTGTATGTGAATCACAAGTGACTTCGACCAACAAAGGTTCTCATGATTCCTTGAGGCTCACAGCGATAAGTAGTATCACAGCATAGGAGGAAGAACACGATGCTATCGAAATTGGGCGGAGGACCGCTGTGGGCTTTTTGTCCGTTAATTTCCGTAAGGTTTGAGGTGGGAGTGTTGAGGAATACTTGATCGTGAAGATACGGTGAAATTACACGCATGGATGCGTAGGATAGTAAGTATCTGCAGAGTACTATCATGTAAAAGGACATCACAAGGGTTTGTGCCCCGCCCCACACAAAACTGGCACTGAAGGGCGGTATGCGAAGAGATTGCGTAGAATCTTTACCTTGTGAATGATCCTTCCCTAAGTCTTTTTTGGAATCATAATAGGGTACAGCGCGTGCGCTTCATCAGTTCGGCGATGAGTATGACCACAAGTAGAACAGCGACAAAAACAGAAACGAAAGAAGCTGAAATGGGTAGCTATCAGTGCATCTCCCTACAGGTTATGTTTATGACTAGAGCATGAAAGGGGGAAGCCGTTCGAAAGAATCTAAAAGCCTACTTGTTAACCAGGAGTACAAGGACAGAAGGACTCACATGCTTTGTTACTAGGTGGATTTAATACAACAACTGGGGAAAAGCGCTGTTTCACATGAGAAACAACCACGATTAAGCATAAATAACATAATCAATATGTGTAATATTGATTATAATCGAAGACACACATTCATGGGCCAATCTGACTGTTATTACGTAATGCTTCTGCGTAATTACTGGTAATACAACAATAATAGCATCATGCTGTTGGCATGGTAGCAGAATAGATAAAAATAGGAACTTTGTGATCGAAAAAAAGAAAGAGAAGCAAACTGTCCGTCAAATCTTCCAGTTCAATTTATTCTTTTTGTATTCGCGCAATGTGGGAAAGGGTCTTGTTCGCCGTGGCGCGCAATCTTCGCGGCGGTACGCATTTTGTGGTCAGAGGCTCAATAGCTGATATCTGAAAGACAGCAAATCATGAAGCACACGCATTTGAAGGAGTTATGAGGGTAAATTTTGTAGCACACAGACGCCATCCCCATAGTTTTCACTGGTGTAGAAAGCACAGCACAATGCGATAACCATCATTAGCTGCTTTTTCCGAAGATCGTCGAGATCTCGAATAGGTACTAGTTATGTCCTCTTAGGCTCTAAAACGTCATGAGAGCGCTAGGAGTTTTGCGAAGAAGCCTTCCAGGTTGGTAATGGCGCGTGCTTATACGTGATCCAATTGTTTCATGACAAATGTGAAAAGGAGGGGCCTCCGACCTTCTATGGTCGGCGGGTGCTGAGTTCTGTTTCTCCCCTTCGTAGATGTGGCACTGGTGGAATAACATTCATGTCCAACCCCTGTGTATTTTAGGATAAAAAGGATTCAAGTTAGAAGCAAATGCAGTGCTAATTTTAGCAGTGAAAGCGAGCAAATCATCCTACTTTTGAGGCTCTCTCACTTCTGATCCAAGAAGAGGATGTTCAGAGAAGAATGGGGTGAGTTCTCCGCCGAACGTCAGTCAAAGCATTCCTGAGAAGTGAAAAGTATGTATATGGCTCACTGGGTTTACTAGCTGAACGAGGCTGCGCTGAGAGTGGTGGATCGGAACAAAAAAGTGCTAAGTGACCAAGTTCGACTTTCCATAAATCTTGGCATGGTATTTTCTTGATAGTGTCCGATTCTTGCAGCCAACACCAAGATATTAATTAACTTTATTCGGCTAACGTTTCGGCCTTGTCGCCTTCGTCAGAGCCTGGAAAGTCAAAGATAATTGCGATATACCCCCAATACCATTTCAGACTTACAGAATAGTTCCACGTAGACCAGAAGCATTAGGATAGGAGTCGCAAATCACAATACTCATTGTGGATATCATGGTGATTTGCGACTCCTATCCTAATGCTTCTGGTCTACGTGGAACTATTCTGTAAGTCTGAAATGGTATTGGGGGTATATCGCAATTATCTTTGACTTTCCAGGCTCTGACGAAGGCGACAAGGCCGAAACGTTAGCCGAATAAAGTTAATTAATATCTTGGTGTTGGCTGCAAGAATCGGACACTATCAAGTGCTAAGTGAATTTTTTGCTATCTCTAAAATTCTCATCTACGCATTCCTTTGCCTCAGCTCCCTTCTTTGAACTCCGATCGATAAACCTTCCAATGGAGGTCGAGCCGATGCAGCACACTTTTTTGACACAATACTAGGCCTTACAATTAGGTGTGCGGGGTTGCGGGAGGGGATAGGGGAGAGAACGCCGTGTTGAATTCCGGATATTCCAAACCGCAGACATATCAACTCTACGTAAGTCGTCAACGCGCAGAACTTTTCCTGGAATAGTGTCCCACAGAGGGAACTCTATAAAGTATATGACTGACTTTGAACATGTAATGGCAGTCACAGATGTAGAGACAGCTTTAGCGCGGGTAGCGAATAGGTTAACTTCGAGATTATACGGCAATGGCCTTAAATTTGATGGTCAAGACACATTCAGCACTCCTTACAGGTAAGCCTTTTAGTCTGGAATATAGAGCCCCTCTAATCGAATCTTTTCTCTGTGCGTTTCAGACGCGTTATTTTCACAAGGGACTGCAAAAACATTCGAGCCTCTTAGTCATCACTGCGTCAAGGCAGAGCGAAGAGAATACATGGCGCCTGAGAGCGCAGATCTAATGGTCAGATAAGAGCTGTGACATCGGCTTGCAGGAAGAGCAGAAACATAGGGAATGCGCAGGAAACTTTGAAAATAGTTTCAGGAGGTTTACACGAGTAGGCAGAAAAAATATACGATCATCAGAATGTAATAGGAAAAACCAAGGTCCCCATGTGAAGCATGAATGAACCAATCAATCTTCTTGATCGCCTTTCATTATAAAATGTCGTTTCGTAGAAGATTCAAGAAGCTGGCAAGCAGCTGTGTACTTTGTGCCGTCTTTCATCAAAAGCTAGCAGAGGAAAAGGACACTCGTCCGGCCCATCAGAGTGAACATCATTTCTTATGGAGCGTTACGGTAACCCTCAATCTGGCCCGTACAATCGTGTGTGCCAGCTGAGAGATCCGTTGACAACAGCCTCCACCCCGAACAAAGTAGTAGCTGTTAATTCTAAGTAAAAAATAGCCAAGCTAAGGCGTAGCAAAAAGAAATAATAGGCGACATAAGCCTAATTACCCCAGACCCCACGGAGTGCGAGAGATAATTTCCGCTGGAACTTCGTTCATAGGAACTACTTGTGCTGATCACGAATACGGCATCCGTTTCTGACGTTGGCACCAATGTGGTGCTGCTTCACCAAATGGGTGCAATAGCTTTCTTCCACCAATTCGCTGAAACTTGGCCCACAAGGGTTATTCGGGGTGCTGATCACGAATATGACATTCGTTTCAGGCACTGACATCGTTCAGCGCCACTGCAGCCGTGCTAATATGTAGTATGGGACACCACATCGCTCCATTATTTTTGCCTGGGCCTTCGGTAGGGAATAAACCTTTACTTCTCCACTAAGGCGAAAATATACGCACGAGTATGCAGAGTGATGACTGTAGGATAGTACTACGTGAAAACGACAGCTAGAATATAGCGCTTCCCCACCCTTAGCACCACTTCACAGAAATGAACAGCATTGGTGCCATCTTGAGCGATGCTGAAAATTAATGTCATATTCGTGATCAGCATCCCTGATACGCATTTTCAAAGGAATTTAGCACGACAAAGTTGCCGCACCTGACGTCTTAAACGGATGTCACATTCGTAATAAGTCCCCCCCCCCTCCGGATAAGGCCGCAGTCATACTTTGCGCAGCTGCGTTAGTTGACGCCGGTGCCGGCGTCAATTCACGCAGCTGCGCAAAGTATGACCGCGGCCTAACCCTCATGGGCGAAATTGCTTTTTTTTATCAACTTTGTTTCGTGTCTGGATGGCGATTGCTGAACGGTGCTAAAAAATAATCGAAACATTAATATTTGCATCAAGCAATGATTACGAATAGAGCGGTGAAAATAAAAGTTAAGTGATGAGAGGAGTGCCATCAGTTTTTCTGTCTTTTTCAACAAATCTCATTCTAGTAGTTGTATGAGAACTAACCACAACCGGATGGATATTGCCCATCAGTGCCCAGAGTAGTGTACCACGACGTTGGTTGTGGTGCCATTGCCCTGGAACGGGGGCAGCTGCTATGCTGAAGCATTTTTCTTTGTCGTCAAATGTTTTCCACTTGCATGCTGATTCATTGCTCAACAAAGCGTCGATTTCCAAGGAACGATCTCAGAGGTGCATGGAGGAGGCGGAGTGGATCCCTAATCAAGCTGAAGACTTTTCTCGAGGTCACTCTGATTTTCTGAGATTGTCGAAGTTGAACACAGAAAAAATAGATTGAGTTGTAGTTGACTTTAAAAGAAGAATTATCATAGAAAATGAAGTGGATGAGACCATTTTGTAAATGATGTCAGAGCTTACATATGAGGACGAGATACAATTTTTTTTTTTGAAAAAAGGACAAAATCTAATTGTGTAAAGGATAATTCGTATGCATTAATGCACGAAAAGCTGACAATGATCTACGATTTAAATAAAAGAAATCTTGCGCGAAATGAACAGAGGAAGTGCATTGTGCATGAAATTTCACATCTAACAGCGAGTTCGTTTAACACATTGCAATCATTAGCAAGCAGTTTCGAATTAATGAGTCACTGCATTTGCAATAAACATGCTGCTGCTCGCATACAGACAACATTATCTTCCCGGCTGTAACATTCAGTGCCTCTCCGATGGGGTGAGCGAAAACAATTTCTATGTGCAAGACTTTCCCATGTAAGAGGTGGTTCAAGTCATTCGCCACCCCACCTCCTTCCTCCTGGTCGACCCTTTCCATACTTGTCCCGAGTATCTTCTCCGTAAAAAGATGCTACGTCAATAATCTAGTTCTAACCATAATTATCGATTACCGAATTTTTCAGATTATCGGTCCTATAAGCACTCGAAAAGAGGTGGTCGTCAGCAATTATTGGAGGGATTTTCGAAGACAAGTCTCACCCCTGAGGATTCCTCGACCCATGCATGACCGTACCTCCTTATTTCCGAGTCACAGCCAAGGCACTCTCAGGTGTCAAGGAAAACAGCCGCTTCAGTACGTCCCCTCCCCTTTTTTGGCCTTTATAACTGTTGCCGGATTGCATAGTTGCTATGTGTTTTGATGCTATATATACCTTCCTAAGACAATAGATATTTATTCTTCATTTTGTCTCACGGATTTGCGGTGAAATACCCTTTGCTTGTCATCTGCTTATTGAGATTTTAGCGCTTATCGCTGACCTCTGAAGGTACGACCCCCACTCTCCTATCCGATCTAATACGACCCCCCGACGAGGAATCCTCGACTCTCGGTGTACCCTGGTCACAACACAAATTTCTTTTCTTCACCTCTGCATATTACGTACTTTGTCACCCCAGGACCCACATGGACTCAGGAATAAAATGGAGGAATAAAGTAAATAAAAAGGTAGACACATACAACAGGAGACATTAAAATAGGATTCTTCGATGACATTATAACGATGTAGAGGGATGGTCAGAAGATTGCGCAACCGAGTGAGATGAGTGAATGAGTGACAGGCGTGCCAAATAAGGTCAGGAGCAGGCGTCACCGTAATGGCTCGTTCGTGGCAGATCCGATTCCATTCGGTTAAAAGGCTGAGCAGATCATTCATCCATCACAATCTCACCAAAGCTTAACCGCTATGACTCTAACACATATGTAGTTCTTCGTCACAATTTAATGTAATATTTGAAAGCTTTGTTGTTAACAAAAGAAAAATAAAACCGAGTTAGTAAGATTTCACAAACCCTATTGAGCTCCAAAAAACTATGAGCGGGAATACCAAAAATGCTTTCATTCGATACAATAGTGCCGTAGAGAATATTGGAGACATTGCTGGAGCAGCAGGTTACATGGCACATGGTTATTCGAGTGCGTGTCATAAGGACCGAGAATTCATGCGGCGATGCATGAGAGCTAGGTGCCCTTTGTAGTAAGGTTTTGAGGCGATTAGTCAAGTAGGCATATGGCACGGCAATCGCTTCAGAACTCATACGCCGGGACTCCCCGGCTAGCACCCATGGCGACGCCTGCCGCGACTCGTTCAAGCACCTGGTCAGTTTCGCTTGAAGCTCTGCAAAGTCGTTCTGAGAGTGAAAGCATCAGAGTGGAAAACGAACTAACAAGAAAGGAAATTAATTAAAACGCAAAGATAAGTGATGGCTGTGTACGAGGTGAAACGGAAGGACTCGCAGTTGCCTCACGATACCATTATATGGCTTATGTTTACGAATGGAAAGTTGCGAGGAGGGGTGCCGTCTCTCTCTCTCTCTCTCTCTCTCTCTCTCTCTCTCTCTCTCTCTCTCTCTCTCTCTCTCTCTCTCTCTCTCTCTCTCTTTTGGTCTCACCCGACAACCACATGCTCACAGTTTCTACTACACCAATGTCCTGTGTGATTGGTGCAATGAACGAGAAAGGACGGCGATGCAGCAAACAAGAGGAGGCCACCCGTTGAAAGAAGACCAGCAACTATTGTGCGATTCTGGGGTCCCAGAATCAGTGTAGATCGGTCAGCAGAAAATATGTGTTATATGGGATTCAATGGGTCCTATCATAAGTTTCACAAATTGGAATGGACCAGATCGTTGCCAACTGAATTCACTATGATGCGTCTTATCCCCGCTTTTTAAGGGAGAGGTCCTGGATGTGATTGGGCTTAGGAGTTCTTTCTAAACAAAATAAAGTGTGCGCCAAAATTATAGCAACAGTGTTTGAAATCACCAATACAATTTTGATACACAAAGCAACGATTCCGAAAAATGAAAAAAAGCAGCACTTGCTATTCTATAACCAACTAAAAGCAGCACCAAACCGTGAGAAACGTTGCCTTATCATCAGCACAAAAGCCGAAGTAATATTATAATTTGGTCAATCATCTACCGCGGCACGCAAGTGCGGTGCGCCGGAGTCGTCGGGCGCTTACTCAAGTAACTGTCCCTAAGGCCGCGGTCATACTTTGCGTTGTCTGCGGCAGGGCGTGGCCGCGTATCTTGCGTCTCCACACTGCCTCGTTGCCTGCGTCATCTCTGCACCTCCCCCGTGCCACTCTCTCTCACAGGCAGCGAGAGAGAGTGGCACGGGGGAGGTGCAGAGATGACGCAGGCAACGAGGCAGTGTGGAGACGCAAGATACGCGGCCACGCCCTGCCGCAGACAACGCAAAGTATGACCGTGGCCTAACTAGGGAAGGTATTTTACTTCCCATAGAACTTAGAAATGAGACCCGGGGGGATCGATAGAGCTTCGAACGCTGATTATAACCGTGAAAACCAAAATTGCCAAGTGGCATCCTGAAGCGAGTTACGAGGGGTCAAAGTTTGCCTGTGACACCTCATTGGCGAGGCACTTTGCCATCAGACGGTTTGTCGAAATGGCCATTTGCAATGAGACACATACCACTGTACGCGCTTTCAAATCCTGATCTCAATTCTATATTCAGAATCTGTGAAACAATCACCCGAATGAAGTTATGAAGGTTTTTCTGAAAAAAAGAGTAATACCATTTCATGGTATGTTTGGAAGCCCAAAGCGCGAGAGCCATACGTTTTCACGCAAAACCAGTGTGATTTTCGTATTCAGGGGATCAAATTACCCTATGGGACAAGTTTTTAGCCAAATCGAGAATTTGACCAAATCTCGGAGAAATTGATGGGCTATTGGCTGGCAACCCATTTAACAAAGGAGTAGTCGTTGACCCTTGCCCAGCAAATGCTCTCATTTGGAGCTTCTTACGTGCGTTTAGTGTGATGGGTAAGTGTGATAGGTATGTTTAGGTTATGTTGTTCAGCTTATCACTGAGCCACGGAGGCCATTACTGGCTACGCGCTAGTTATCCTGATGACGAAGCGCCTCGCCATTGAGATGTCACAGGCAAGTCACAGGCAAACTTTGACCCCTCGTAACTCGCTTCAGAATGCCATTTAGCAATTTTGGTTTTCACAGTTATAATTAGCGTTCGAAGCTCTATCGATCCTCCCGGGTCTCATTTCAAAGTTCCATGAAAAGTAAAATACCTTCCCTAGTAAGTAAACCACAGCCCTGACAGTGCTTCTCCCAGAAGCGCCTAAAGTCGACCAAGCGTTATAGTATATCTTTGAATTTGTTTGAACTGAACGAAGAGCTGGTCACTTTCGAAGTTGAAGAGGCAGAAGACTGATCTGTTTTCCATCGAATTTAATGCAATGTTCAGTGAATTTCGGAACACATTCTTAGTGGAGATTTCTCCCTTGGCCTGCAAAGGATAAGCCATTATAAGCTCAGCGAGCTCATTACTGGTGAGCTGCCTCACCGCACCTTCACCGAATTGCTCGAGGAAACCTGGGGAACATACGACCGTCCCATTTGATATTTGGGTCATTGTAATGTTGAATGGATCTTACAGTATCATTCAGATGTGTTTGTGGATGCTGATGAGAGTGTGGGAGATCAGTGTTTGAAAAGACGAGGGAGGAATTTTTTGCCACCAATTTTTGTCAATTAATATCGTATGGTTATGATTATCAGAGACGAGTACGAGGAGCTAAACGTAAGGAAACAAAAAAGGACGAGAAGACAGCGATCACTTCAAAGAAGGAGTCATAAAGTCTGTTCACGTGCTTACGCTATTCATAATTTTCGCCCTCTCGGAAGAATCAAATAGTTGATATTGTGCTCAAGCACACCTTTTGAATACAGGGTAAAATAGTATTTCGCGCCTGTTGTATAGCTACGGCTGTCTTGTAGGTAAATGTCTGTAAACACATAGCAATCGCGAAATGGCAAGCTGTACTGTGGTTGTAGGGTAGGGCATAACCATTGAAGCAAATACTGTCATTGTATCAAACAATTCCAAACTTTTCCACCTTACAAAACTGACAGACGTACGATGAAACCGATGCTAAGTGAGAAATCTCAAATGACACTCGAATGACACAATTACGCTGTAGCAGCTAAATTGTAGCAGGATTTCTTTGATCTCGTTCTTAAGGGCACGGTGAGGTTCAAGGCAAAATGAGAATTAGGAGTACACATCCAACATTCCACTTTAGAAGAGGTGATGTGTGGTGAAACCCGCACTGACAAAGCTCGTCTTGGAGTCTTATTACGATTACGCAACACTATTGTAAATCATGGTGCTGTTCAACCGCTCAGGGAGTTGCAGGCAGGGCGGGACAGCGCTCGCGGCCGGCGGATTCAGCCTTTCATCCGTTTACAATCTACCCAACGGGATAGTCACGCAGAGGGACGCGAAAGAGAAGGGTTTCGCAAGGGTATCTCTCGGGTTCTTCTTTCTTCTCTGTTACGCTTCTGAGCACCCCTACATTCATGTTCCACAATCTGCCAACTTCACCCCTTATATTGTCTTCACGCATGTTTTACCTACTGTTAGGCCGTACATTTCATTAACCTTGATAGGACCCGAAATGTGTGTAAACTTCAGGTCTTGCCTATCCATTTCTAACCCAATGCTTTCAAATAAAGCTATTCCTACTCTCCCCAAGTGCACATTAGATAGATATTTGTATTCTATTAGAGACGCTGTCACCGGTGGCGTCCAACTAAGGTGTACCCAGTTGGGGTTGGGTACAAGGTGGTACCAATGATATTTCCACCCGTTGCTTTGCACCTAGGCGTGAAACAATATTGACTGCGAAAACTACGAGAACGCGATGTGAGTCATACTCCTTCATTGGTCAAGCATTTAGTCAAGAAGATGGAAGTGCGAATCGCTGGATTTCATAACATGCGCAATACATATTGCCTGAAAGCCAAAATGTAATATACTTGACCATTCGCCTTCTTTTTTTCGAAAGCTTGTAGGATGTTCCAACAGCCGGGAATAGTGCTGTAGCCATTCAGAAAGGGTATGTCTCTTCGAAAGCATTCGAACTACCTCTACTTGAAAATTTCCCAAGGTGTTAGTCCACTGACTTACAAATGGGATAGGAGAAGTGCACAGAAAGGGCTGACAAGCGCGTGATCAGTGACATGATAGTAGTCTTCGAGTTTTCGACTAATAGGGTGAATATGATCACTTCGCACTGCATACTTTGAGGCCATTATATAAAATGCATTTGCATCAAAAGTGGAAAACATCCATTGTAGGGAGCAACACAAAATCTTGAATAAGTACCTTGAATAATAATTTGTTTCGTTAGCATGGACCGTGTTCATCATTGGCTGTGTTTCAACGACTGCTTCTGCAAATCGCAGTATTCACGCTTTTATCTTCAACGTTGGTGTTTTTAACTGCGTCTCAGCCCTAGCTTCACTCGTTTTTTTTATGTTGTTGTGGTCAATTATGTGTTGTGATTTGAAACACAACGTAACTTTCCGTTCCCCACAAATGTACTCGGAAATAGTACTGCAAAAACCTCTATTCAATGAAATTCGAAAACGCCTCCATTAGGTCGTAAGGAAAGTTTTACCCGGTTTTCGATCGTGACCTTCGAGAGATCATAAGATCGCGTTCATACTTTGCGCACTGACGCCAACACCAGCGGCGACGGCGGTGATTTGACGCCGGTCGAAATCATGTACACTCTGCCAACAACGGCGGCGCCGTGGTGACGCGCTCTGTTTGTAAGGCGCTTGACCCACCACAACTACTAGTATGATGGCCGTTCGTGGCCTCTCGTCACGATCATCATACTAGTGGCTGTGGTGGGTCAAGCGCCTTACAAACAGAGCGCGTCACCACGGCGCCTCACTGCCGGTGCCGGCGTCGGTGCGCAAAGTGGGAACGCGGCTAACCTGGCACAGTCTGCATCCTCCCCCTAGGATAAGCGTCATTCGATTCGTCACAATGTAGCCAACATGAGACACTGTTGCTCATCCAATTTTAATAAGAGTGTGATGAACTACATCACGCAAAATGGTGAAATGTCGATTACAATTCATCATGGCTCCTGGACACTCTGCTATTGAAGGAACTGTACAACTGCTTGAAAGAGTGGGGGCGCTAGATCTGGTGAGTTTGATGGATGAATAACGGTTCGAGTCTGCAACTCCTTCGCTTACAGGAAGATGTGTGAAAAATGCGGTCGCACGTGGCTGCTCCGAGGAGTCGCGCAACACCCATTTTTCGAGTTTTGGCAAATCAGAGCCACCTGAGGTGGTCAACCCCCTTTTGTACAAGGATGGCTAAAAAAAGGTTGTATCAAAACTTGTAGGATTTTTCCAAAAACATCAATAACTCTTGCTTACTTCGAGACAGATCTAGGCGGCTCAGGAATATGATAGAGCGTTCCTATGCATTATAGCAAGGTATATATTTAGCCGCCCCTTCCCCCCCCCCCCCCCCCCCGCCCCCTTGGAAAAGGCTACAGTGCCCGTAGGCGATACCCATCAAACACGCAGTGTCATCTACTGTGAGTGGTCTCGCGACATCAAAGCCACGGAAGCTTGCGACTGCATCAACGCTGCTTTGGGCAAGGGATGTGTGAGCTACGAGACCGTGCACCGCTGGTTCATCAGCTTCAGCAACGGCGAGATTGACATGGAGGACAAACCACGCTCAGCACTGTGCTACCTCTGGGACGCGAAAGGAATGCTTTTCCACGGGGTGCTGGTACAAGGCGAGACAATCACCGCTGTCGTATACATCTGCCAGCTTCAGCAGCTCACCATCGCTGTTCGAGAAAAGCGGCGGAGAACGCCCAGTCACCCTCCTTCATGACAACGCCCGCTCCCACGTCGCGATGAGTACCCAGGCCAAGCTACAGGAGCTCGGCTGGGATGTCCTGCCCCACCAGCCGTACTCTCCAGAAATTGCTCCTTCTCACTGTCCTTTCCCATCCTCTGAAACCCTTCCTGGCCAAGATAGTATTCGTTGATTATGACTTGCTTGCAAATGCGATCGCTAACTTCTTCGACTCTCAGACCAGAGTTCTGGGAGGAGGAAATCAGCGATCTACGTTGTTGCTTATTTGTCGTTTGTTGGAAGAAAGTAATAAAAGTGATAACCAACACGAAAAACCTATAAGGCTTTTGGTACAAGCTAATACTTTGAGGAACACTGTGCAAGTACAGAAACTAATCGCTTTCTGCTGTTTTAATTAAAGCAATTCGATCAGTTCAAAGTTCTAGCAACTTACTCTCGGTCTGCACTACCAAAACCAGGGAGAAAGTGTTCCTTCCGATGGTATAGCTTATTCCTTGCGCCTACATTTGTTTTTGCCACCCTTGCTGCTCTACCAAAGTAGCACTCATGA
The DNA here is from genome assembly GCA_963978905.1 of Trichostrongylus colubriformis. Taxonomy (NCBI): domain Eukaryota; kingdom Metazoa; phylum Nematoda; class Chromadorea; order Rhabditida; family Trichostrongylidae; genus Trichostrongylus; species Trichostrongylus colubriformis. The sequence continues at coordinate 36,570,441 of OZ022258.1, read as the reverse complement.
AGCAAAGTCATCCAAGAAGTATTGTTTTTGCAGTGTCAAAATAGAGGTGGAAGCAGAACGCCGATGGCTCCGAACTTGTTATCCTAATAATACACCTTGGATGCTGCCTGATTAATACTTTCCAACCAATTTTCACAAGGTCATACGTGCATCCATGTGCATATATCATCCATGGGGCAACTTCCTGCGCTGCGATCAAACGAGAAGGGTTGCTAAAAGTGGGGTTGCAAAGTACAGGTATTGAACGATGTAAAAACGAAATAAAGGCGAGCTGGAATTTTTCGTTTGTCGTATAACTCCTTATCGCCATCGCTACTACGCCCGGTTAGCGACATAGTTATTGCCTCAGTGAAGTTTCCAATCCTGGCACATCTAGTAACTTTGACAATTCCTTTGCTCTCGTCTCCTTTGGCAGGTGAAGGCTTTCCGCATAGATTTGGGCCCATACAACTTCATTTGGGCACAACTCAGTCATTAATCTAAAAGCTAAGCGAGCGCAAGTTGAGGCCAACGCACCTACTTCTCTTTGAGATGCTATCCTGATGGGATCTAACAGCTATCTCCCAGTTTGGTTGCAGCACAGTTCTGCGCTCATCACACGTAGGAATTATGTGACTTGCACCCTATCGATACTGGCATGTACATGTTCAGCCGTAATTGCATCGTAATTGCTGCCTTTAAAGGCATATTTCAGGATTGCCTTGAGGGGGTCAAAGCGCCAAATATGAAATCAGAGATGCTGAGGATTACGACGACAAAGAAAAATCCGAAAAAAATCCCCGAAAAGGGCAAAAATAAGGCCTCCTGTCATCCAGCCTCAGACGAGATTGCCCCATGAAAGCGAGCCTTTGAATCAGTTCCCGCTGGCTGGTATCAGAAGGAATTCTGGGATATCACCTGTTTCCTCATGTCAACGTCTCCTTCACCATTGGTATTTCTTCCTTATCTTATGTTATCACACAATGCGTAGGCCTCATTTGCCACGTTATTGCCATCATTGCCACCGTCATTGCCAACAAACACGTCTGAGATGGGCGCGGCCGAGCTCCAGGGTGAGGCTGAGCTGGCTTTAAGAGCTCCGCGCGCTGCGATGACTCATCATCGCGCTTTGATATGTGGACAGTCTCCCTGCCCCCTTGGGGAACTATTAGGTCATATGGAAGGGCTGCAATGTTTCCCTAATCCTGGAATATGCCTTTAATATCAATAGTCAACCATCCCTGCTTTATCGTAATCGGGAATTACGATAAAGCAGGGATGGTTGACTATTGATATTAAAGGCAGCTTTAGGGGAAATTCGGACGAAAAGTGAAAGAAGTAGGGAATATGAAAGCCGAGATGCCTAGTAACAGGACAGTGGAGAAAATACGGATGGAAATGGCCAAATACCCAGGAGCCCAAGAGATAATACCCTTTCCCACAGTTGGCTCTAGGCGCGGACCACCTTTCCGTCAAGAGGCGGGTAGTCCGCAAAGGTTTTCCGTTGGCATTACCAAGACGTTAACATGAAGGGATGTTCGGAAATGCGACAGCATCTAATTTCGCGATACTTTCAATCCTGCCGAGTTCCTTGATCAACCTCACCGTGCCTGGAGGCGGGGTGCCCAAAACCGGGGCGGCTTGCCGCGACGAGGCCGCCTTCGCCACAGCTCAACGGGGCGCCTTCCGCGAGGGATTTCGCCATGCTAGGCCTTTCAGACCCGTAGTTTTTCACTGAATGACTCCTTTTGAGATCTCTTATCACCCACAACACCCCTAACACTGTCTTTAAAAGCATATTCCGCGCTCGCTGATGGGTGGAGTAACAGTTGACTCTCCATTGGTTGTCGAGCGCTGGGGGCGGATCGACCACGCCCCACTGCAGGGAATAGGGCGTGGAGAGACCGCCTCCCAACCGCCGACAAGCAATGAAGGGTCAACTGTTACTCCACCCATCAGAGAGCGCGGAATGTGCCTTTAACGTTGCTTCGCACATGAGGTGCGAGGCGGCCCCGGGCAAAAGCATGCATTCAAGTTTGAAATGGCGCAAATTTGTTAGATATTCTTCAAGAAGCCCCTCTTTCATTGAGATGGCACCTAATGTTCTCTCTATTACATATTTTTGATTTGAAACATATTAAGTTCTAAAAGTAAGTGAGGTAAGCCTAGATAACTAGGAAATTGGAACTTCGTAAAAGATCAAGAACCTAAAAGTATTAGGTTGAGTCGATATGACCCGGACAAGTGGTAGTGATGAGTTCCAGAGATCATAACTCAGCAAAAAATTTACGAAAATGAAAGCACGAGGTACCATTGGATTGAGTATGAAAAGCTCTTCGAAGCGCACTCAATGGAGCACTTCAAACTAGTTTCATTCCGTCACCATGCCGCACGATTTCAAGCCGTCCAGAGACCACATCCGCAACGTCATACTATCTCTATCGCTATCTGGCCAAGAACCGTGGATATTGAAAGACGCCCAGAAGCTTACAAGGAGCATGCCCCCGCCAGAAGTACAGTGTACTTGAAGCATTCGAGGTTTGCGTCAGGCGACTATTCCATCGAAGACGAAGACCACATTTGGTGGAGCGTACACGGCGTAGAGTACTGGAAGCTGCTCGATGAAGGTACAGCAGTATCCGCGGACGTCTACATTCGTCATTTACGAGAGTTGAAGGCAAATGTCCCAAATTCGCAAAGGCGGCGATCACATGTCCACTTCCAGCTCGACAACGCGAGACCGCACATTACAAGATCGACCTGGTCCGAGCTGCTGTCATAAAGTTGCACCGTGCTTCCACACCCATCATACTCCCTAAACCTGGCCCTTTCAAATTTCCACCTATTCTCCCACCTCCAACGCCACTTGGACGGCCAAGACTTCAAAGCTCGCGACGACGTCAAGAAGGCATTCGAGAGCTTCTTCGAGCTCCAGCCCTCGGCCTTCCGGAGCAAGGGCATCCATGATCTGCTTAATCCGCGGCAGAAGGTCATTGATAAAGATGGAACATGTAGTGTATGTGTACCCGGCAGTGTCTCCCTCACAGCGTCTTGAATGCCGTCAGCAGCTATCAATAAGTTTATTAGGAACAGCGAATAATAACAGAACAGAACGATTAATTAGTAGGGAGGTGGGTAGGAAGGGCAGGAAGGTGTGGCGTGTCGGCTGGAAGTGGCTGTCGGCTGGCGGTGGCGTGTCCAGCGGTAGACGGCGGTCGACGGCGGTAGACGGCGGTGACGGCTTCCGTGGGCCACTGCCCACTCCACGGGAGGTCTAGGGGGAAATCACAACTGTGACTACTGCGTGGCCGCGGCCTCCTTTTATAGCCCCCTCCGGGCTCTCTTGACCACCCGCGGAGTGGCGGGCTCGAGATCACGGACACCCGCTCTCGACAGACCATATTTCAAGTGAATCCCAGTTGTCGCTAAAAAAGTTGTATGATAATGATTGAAATTTGTCAATTTGTCCGATTCATATTGAATATGTGAAAAAGTTAACGGTTACCAAAAAGACGAAAGCCCCTCCGACGTGCATATTTCAATGGTAAGTCGTATAGCTATAGTTGGGCATCTCACGAGCAAACGATTCTTCATTCAAAGACAGTGATAGTGGTAATGTGGGTGGTTAGGGATCCCGAAAGGAGTCATTCACTGAAAAATCACTGGTCTGAGAGGCACATGTATGGCGAAATATGGCGGAAGGCGCCCTCTGAGCAGTGACGGAGGCGACCTCATCAGGTGAGCCGCCTTTCACATGTCAGCCCGCCTCCTAGGGTCGATTTTGCCGACCAATGACTGGAGTAATGAGCATGCTGAGAAGAGCAGAGTGATACTTATCGTATCGTATAAATACCGTATCGATCGAAATGACGTGGTTTTTGACGTGTCAGCTTTCGTGGTGGAAACGTCCACTGGTCAATATCAAACATTGGAATGAATTATGCAACCATATGTGTTATACCACTGCCCTCAATATTCAAATCCATGAAGGCAGTGATACAAAAAGTAACGACCGTTGGCGAATGATTAGCTGCAAGACACGCGCGGCATACGATTTCCACAATTGTTCTGCAAATTCCACAATTCCGCGTTTCCACATTTCTCCCGACCGATACGTATCTACTCTTCTTTCACAATCACGCAAAGCCCGCAATTCACCTAATCGATTCCTACCTTACCCTTGTCCCGCAGATTCCGCAAATTCCAAAACTATGAACGCTGCCTTAGGCAGTGTTCATAGTTCACGATTCAGGCGATCACGCGATCGCGTGGATCGCGCGATCGCGTGATTCAGGCGGAAAAGAAAAGGTATATATTGACTAAGTGCTTTACGCGATCGCGTGCTTTACGCGATCGCGTGATCGCCTGAATCACTTAATATATATCTTTTCTTTTCCGCCTGAATCGCGTGATCCACGCGATCGCGTGCTTTACGCGATCGCGTGCTTTACGCGATCGCATGCTTTACGCGATCTCGTGATCGCCTGAATCACCCAATCAATATGTGTCTTTTTCCTTCCGCCTGATCGCGTGAGTTCACGATTCAGGCGATCGCGCGATCTACGCGATCGCGTGATCGCCTGAATCACCCAATCAATATGTATCTTTTTCCTTCCGCCTGAATCGCGTGATCGCCTGAATCGTGAACTATGAACACTGCCTAACTCCTCCTAGGGATAGACGTTCTGACGAGCATGCGTTATGTTTGCCGCTAGATAACTGGAATGAACTATCCTCGAGGAGGTTTCATTTTTAGAGAAACTCTCCCCTAGCCCGCTCTATGGTATGTTCCTCGGGGTCCTATTCAACCATCACTACACCAAACACCGCGAGTTGGACGATAATTTTTGCTGAGGCTTCGTCCAAGGGAAATATTTGGGGTACTGATTACCAATATGACATCCCTTTTTTAATATTGACACCAATATGGTGCAATTGCAGCTTACTGGTGAACAATTGCTTTTCACCAATTTCCTTTAGCATATTTCGAATTGCCACATTCTAAAAAGCATCAAACAACATTCCTAAAGATAGTATTTGTGATTTCGCGAAATTATGGAGTAGTGGGAAAAATGGATGCGTATGGATTGGAGAAAGTGTAAAAAACGCGTTTTTTTGCGAAATCACTTCTGTGAAAAGGCGGGATTATGGATTACGATTACAGTATATGTATTGATCAGGAAAATCGCGAAAGTCGTTACTTTGTATTTGTGGAAATTCGCAGTCGTGGAAGAAATAGATACGTATCGACTAGAGAAAGTGTGGAAATGCCTTTCCTGGAAATGATTATGTCGAAATGCTGGATTGTGGAATCCTCTTTTCTCTGCTCTCTGAACAAGGCGGGGCCTGGAAATCTACACGTATCAAATCTTTTTCCGCAGATTCCGCGATTCCACATTTCCACTACCATGCGTAACCTTATCATTTGCTACTAATTCTATTAGGGTGTCCGTAAAGTTTGTTGGCCATTCGTTTTTTTCAAAGCTTGTGAAGATAATTCACCAAGAGGTGAGTTGCAAGTGTTCCGATTTCTAGAGGCCGGCACTGAATCGGGTCACCGCGCGCGGCGACGCCTCGCGAATTGCACGAATGGTGGCGTGTCCTTCGCCGTCGGGTTCTCCCAGATTTGTCTGAGCCTTTTTAGGGGAGGAGCTTTGGCAGCGTTTTCTTACCCGTCTTTACCTGAATGAAATCCGCCGCGCGCGAATGGGCGTGTCCGCCGCGCAACCTGACCGGGCCTCACCAGTCGGAACACTTGCACTCCACCCTCACCAAGTTGAACTTACAGGTCCATGATATAATCTTCATGGATACCCAGCAAACTTCGCCAACGACCGGCTAGGGAGGCAACTCGATCCTCCGAAAAGCCGGCCGGCCGCGACTCGACACTCCTCAGGGTCGCCCTCATTCTTCAGCTGTTTCCCGTCCAAGAAATTTTGCATGGACCGGAAGATGTAGTAATCGCATGGACTGATATCCGGGCTATACTGTGTATGCGCGACCGTCTTGATGCCCAGCCTGTCCAGGACGGCTTGAGTACCTCTCGCTTTGTGGGGGCGCGCGATGTCCCAGAGCGACCACGGATTTGCAAATTTCTGGGACAAGGCGGCAGCTTTCACCTTGACCTCTTGCAATTCTTTAGGGATGGTCTCTGCCGTCACTGTGGCATTGTTGGGTAGGATGCTGTAGTGGACGACGCCACTGATTTAATCACTTATCACTGATTTCTATCTTCGGTGCCATAGTTTCCATTAGTGAAGCGAGCCCACCATTTTGACATTCAGTTCTTAGAAGGGGTGTTATCCTAAGCTGCTGACGCATCCTGGTCGTGGCCTGACGTCTGGATATGCCCAGGTTGAAGTAGTGGGGTGACTATCACTCACACGAACTTTATGGACACCCTAATACAATCCTCTTTACCATGTAAACCACCTCCTATCTGTGTGGGTTTATCGGTCTGCACGTCTGTCCGTCCGCACGTGCAGTTGCAGGTGTAAAGGGCGTGTGAAGAACAGCTCCGCTATTCACAGTCAGATGAATGTCGGAGCTTACTGTGACTTGTTTGACGACTTGCAAGACAAGTGAAGTTTCCATGTGCTGAATTTCTCACAACGTTAATCGTGGGGACGGATAGGACGCTCAGCATTATAGGAGGTTCAAAACCTGGAAACTTTCGGAATTCCCTTGCTTCAAACAACTTACAGCAAGCCCCGCCAATCATCGATGCAGAAGATCGAAAACGGGTCATGGGCAGCACCGTGATGGGATACAGTCGCCTCTGACCTCTATGTATGATATCGTTTAGTTCGGTGCGATGTAGGTCATTCGTACGAATGTGTACACACCACACGGTGCCATGTGATCGCGAAGGAGCCATTTTGTTGATGTGAGAAGCTTCCAGAGTTGAGCTTTTAGACCGCAAGGAACACAGAAGTTTTTCTGCTCACGTAACCAAAAGCAGCTGCTTTCCTTGTCCTGAGTGATTGTGGCAAGAGCAGGCTTAACCTGGAGAACGATAAATGGCATTACGAAATACAGGAATCTTTATTTAATCCAGGGGACGAAGGTAGCGGAAACAGTGAGCAACAGGGAGACTATCTCGAATGGGTGCTAAGACTAAAGGGTATGGTGGCCCTTGCGATGTAATAAAATGAAGACGGTGGTTCAGTATAATTTATCAGCGTAAACAGAATGCGTGAGAAGGAGAAATGGTGAGAGAGAGCCGTTCCCTTGCACCGTTGAGATCAGAGTCTGCCGATGGCCGAATTCCTCAACTCCTCCCCCTTCAACGAGGGAGAGAGGAGGTGGACTGTTACAGATTGTAGTAGGGGTCGTCGTCGACGACAGAGACTGAGCATAAGCCACGATTAGGATTGAATATGCATCTGAGAGTACGCACTTTGAAACTCATAGACTGATCCATAGAGTCAGAGGTCATTCATAGACTTCTCTTTGGTTCAGCGAAGAACGCTTAACAGTGTTTTTTCAGCTTCCCAATGAGCAGCGCCAACAGCATTACGGATGCTGGTTCGCAATTAAGCGTGCTTTGCTACTTCTGGTATCCGAGGTATGATCAATTAAGTGACTTATAACGCGACGCGTGAATCAAGAAATAACCGGACTGCTAACTATAGTTCACTTGCCTAGCCCTCCGGTCGTAGGATATCTGATTTCTACAATGTAATGAAACATTAGGCGAAATAGAACTCTACGTGTCACATGAATCAGAGAATACATTAGCTCGACTGCACGCGTTTTTTCCTAAGCTCCAACAAAGCTCGGGTTGTGCAAAGCAGTTTCTTCGCACGCAAAATAAGGCTTTTTCATCACGTCGTAAAAATCTTTATACCTCGGAACCCTTCCATCCGCTCCTGAGCTGCTGTTACACCGATCAGCCGATTATGTAGCATCCAACTCTATACCGTGAACCTCACTCAAATGTGCTTAGAAAAAAGCCATGCCGTGCATTGAGCTTGATGTCTGGACAGTATCTGAAACTAAAAGGTGGTGCAACCAACTAGTCACTGCCCGTTCATGCCTATGATAAATCCATACTAAACATGCGGCAAATACAATGTGTAAGTGGAAAGTGAAAATCTTCTATTATATAAACCACTAGCTTTATGCGTCTGTTTGTCGGTGGTCTGTCAGTATGTTTGTCTGTCATCAAGTGGGCAATTGTAATTAGAGAATGATAGAGCACAACAACCGTTTTGAGTAGGAAGAAACTGATGAAGGTTGGAGTATCATTATATCATCATTGTGATAGCACTTCCTACTTACATAAGCACTTGTTCCGTACTCTCGCTGTCATACCGCAGTGTGCTGACGTAGCACTACATTTGTGTCAGCACAGTGGGATGGCATGCAGATATATTGGACTGTCCGAGGAACCGTTCTGTTTGGACTAGACCGGCCAAAGAGTGATTACTTAACTATAAGAAACCAGTTGAGCTATCGCACTGTATTGCGCGAATAACACGATGATAATGATCAACCGAAATCGGAGAAGTCTATATCGCATGATTTCACATTGTGATAAGCGCAGTACTGAGCGCTTGCTCAACTGGTCTTCCCAAAAAGGCCTGTTACTACTTGGAATCTCGCGTAGTTCAACAGTCGCAGGTTTTCGCTCATTTTTACTGTATAACGAAGTACGTACAGTCGCCGAATGTTGAGCCTAATGTTTAGCGATCGATGATCTATTCATTTACCACTGCATAGCGCTTCCCCATAGGCCACCAATTCTCTGAGACTCTGATGGCTGAGCAGTCGATACCTCGTTACAATGGTATTGGCTATCAATGTAGATGGATCAAGAATGAAATGTATTTATCCACTAAACATTTGACCCTTTGATTATCACTCCCTCCGTGTGACGCGTGAGGTACACAGCATTGCTTACTGATATGTAGTTCAGGTAGAGTAACTCGTTGATGGATTGGTCAATGAACAATCTTTCAGTCTGCGCTGAAGTTCCACCTCTTCTTTTACTGGCTCATTTGTCTATTCACCATGATGGAGGATCAACAAGGTAAGTTGTGGTGACCTTCTAACGTAAGCAGTCCACCCACCACCCAATTTATGTAGCATCAAACTCTATATTGTGAGAAGATCCATAATGCAATAGCTTTTCCACACATGTTAATAGTGAATAGCAAAGCACTAGTGAGGAGGGCCCAGTAGGGTGGGGAAATGATCGATTCTGACCGAACGATATCGAAGGAGTTAATGTCACATAACTCTAGATAGTGATAAGCGCAGAAGTGAGCGCTATCCCAGCTGCTATCTTAACAAATACTTATCATTACTTAGAATTCCACTTATTAGCAGCAGGAACATTCCGTTACTATTGATATCAGAGTGAATAATACCAGTTAGGCTGTCGCACAGTACTGTGCGAATTCTTCTTCTTCTTCTTCTCCCTGGCGTTAATTTCGCGCCGTCACGGGGTCCGCAACCTTTGCCATACGTCGCCATTTCTTTCTGTCTAAGGCATCCTTTGTTGTGGCCTCTATGTATATCGGTGAGGTCCTTCTTAATGACATCATTCCATCTCTTCTTTGGGGCTCCCGTGGTCGCCGGCTGGAGACTTCCAACTCTAGAGCCTTTCTTATTGGGTGATTTTCTGACCTTCTAAGCACTTGCCCGTACCATCGTAGCCGCTGCTCCTTCACCTTCAGCTGGACAGGGGCTGTCTGCATGACCGCTCTCACGTCCTCATTTCTGACCTTGTCCAGTCTTGTCCAGCCGCATGCCCATCTAAGCATACTCATTTCTGCGGTATGCAGCTGCCTTTCGTGGCTCTTTGATGTGGACCATCACTCGCTCCCGTACAGCATTGCTGGCCTCACCACCGATCGGTACACCTTACCACCGATCGGTACACCTTACCCTTAAGGGTTCTGGAGCACCGTCTATCGCAGAGCATTTCAGAAGTCTCTTGCCATTTCAGCCATGCCGCATTTATGCGAGACTTCTCTGCCTGGTCCACAGTACCTTCAGCAGCTAGATCACTCCCCAGGTACCGGAATTCCTTGACCCTTTTCACCGTGAAGGTCCACGATTACCTCTGTACCCTCTCCTGAACTTAGGAATTCGGCCTTCTTTACGTACAGTCGAAGACCATTTTCCGCATGCACTTCCTGCCACTTCTGAACTTTGGTCTGGAGTTCTTCTCTGCTATCCGCGATCAAGGCAATGTCGTCAGCGAGGAGGATGGTCTTTAGCGGTCCGTCCATGAGATCTTTAACCATGGCATCTAGAGTGAGCAGGAAGAGGAACGGACTCAGGGCTGACCCTTGGTGCACCCCTACCGTAATGTCCACTTCACGAGTCTGCCCGTGCGGGGTGCGTACGACCGCTTCAGCGCCATTGTACATATCCCTTACTAGAGAGATCAGGTAATCGGGTACATTCCGTTCTCGAAGAGCTCTCCGGATCATGGGCCGAGGAAGGCGGTCGAAAGCCTTCTGTAGGTCGAGGAAGGCCAGGTAGCATGGTCGGCGGTTTTCTCGGTACTTCTCCATGACTTGTCGGACGATGCAGATTGCATCCGTCGTCGAGTTTCCCGGCATGAAGCGAACTGCTCCTGCTAGATTGGGATCATGTCTCTGAGTCTAAGGTCAACCAACCGCTCGTATAGCTTCATGGTATGCGCGGTCAGCTTAATCCCTCGGTAGTTGAAACACTCCATTGCGTCTCCTTTCTGTTCGAAAATCGGAACAATGGTACTGGTTCTCCAGGCATCCGGAATCCTTCCTTGCGCAGACAACGTGTTGAGGAACCGAGTGAGCCACCATACACCGTACTCAAGGGCTTTTCAAGCCTCTCCAAGTACTGTGCGAACTATTCATTATTAATTTAACTCAAAGACACCGGAAGGGGGTAATTTTGGCCTAGGGTAGAACAGATGTAGTTCGGACCAGTTTAAGTGGCCGCCATTACACAAACTCGCCTATTTGAAGCCTTGGCATGGTGCCAAGAGGAGATGTTTCTAAAGCCGTCTTCTCCTTTGCTCTTTCTTATATTGCTTTTAGATGTACTTTCATGAATATTAATGTAGTTGTGAATGGCCTCTCCACTGCACTGGGAGTCAGGTCCAACTCACGTTGGCCCTCGGCCCGTCTCCCACAGCGAACAACTCGGAAAGTTAGTGTGTTGATGCGAATGTGGTGCGAATAGACACAACAGCGTCGCGCTTTTGGTTCAGGGATTTCTCGCCGATTATCGCTTCTAACCTCGAGTGTGTTACAAAATGCTGAATTCTTTGCATCGTCCTCTTGTTTCGGACACCTTCCAGTTTCAATGGAAATATGTAATGGGGAAATGGTCGATGTTGTCTTTTGCTGAGCATCTACTTTCTACATACGTGTGATAGGTCCGTATGACAGTTATCGATGCTTATCGTTCCTGTAAACATGCACCATTATTTGGAATTTCACATATTCTAGCGGTCGTTACCCAGCATTGTTGCTGGCACCGCGTGAGAGAATGAATGCCTGCTTTGCTATCACAAATGTAGAGAGTGCTATGATCATCCACGTAGATCGCATCATCAAAGGACATGCACCATTATTTGGAAAGCTAGGCAATTTAGCGGCAGATTATCGGCAGCAGATATCAGAACATAAACTAGATATGTTCATCCAATGGTACTGGGCACCAGAGGCATTCACTACAGCAGCCATATTTTAGGTTGTTGCAAAATTGATCTCGGAAACGGACCACATACTTCAAACTATAGGTTGTTGCAAAATTAATTTCGGAAATGGACCGCATATTTCAAACTACTATAACTCAGCTTAAACACAAGTTTATTAATCGAAGTAAAAACCATCAGAACCTACACACTTTTGCCAACGAACAGGCAATAAATCTAAGCCTTCACTATAAAAACTACTATCACGAAAATCAACGAAGTCAAGGAAGGCACATTCAACATTGTCTAAATTAGTAAATTGTTTCTGACGCAGATGAGAATTGAGGGCTCGAAAAAAGTGATAGTCTGCGGGAGAAAGGTCGAGAGAATACGTTGGGTGGGGAAGAACTTGTATGCCCAGAAGGACCAATTTTTGCCGAGTGATTTGTGGGATGTGTGGTATTGCGTTGTCCTGCAACAGGAGCGGCCCACTTCTATCCAGCTCCGCGGACCACAATTTTTGCAACTTCCTATACATTTGCTCCTGATTACAACAGTAAGACTCTGCTGTGGCTGGCTGACCAGGTTACAGGAAACCATTATGGATTACACCTTTACAACTCCACCACATGGTAACCATAACCTTTTTAGGGTGAAGGTCGGACTTAGGAAATGTTTTTAGGAAGCATTCTTATTTACCCAGACTATTGCCCGCTTCCTGTTATTACAAAGAACTCAATTTCAATCTACATCTATAATACGGCTTACAAATGGCTCATTTTTATGGTGAACTAGGAGATTAGAGCAGGTGTCGAAACGTGCCAGACGCTGCCCATCGGTCAGGTCATGAGGCACCCACTTCGACATCTTCTTCACCTGGCTGATCTCCAGCAAAAGTCTGGCCACTATAGGGTAATGTACGCCCTGGTCTTCTCTGACGCTGAGTATTCGTCTCCGGATTTGCTCCGACTTCTCTCCTTACATCTTCATCATTAAGCGGTGACCTGCGGCCGCGACCCGACTTCTCTTCGAGATCAAAATCGCCAGAAGCAAATTTTTTAAACCAGAGCTCCACTGTTCGTTCGCAAGGACAATTCGTCCCAAAAACACTGCTTAGTACGAGCTGCCTCCGCTGCGGAGGGTTCCAATTTAAACTCATAAACTCGATGATGACTCGATAGTCGCTTCGGTTCATGATTATACGCAGCCCTGGAAAAGGCCGGCCGGGAAAAGTAGAGCGATATTTATAGGAGTTTTTGAAAGAGGAGAAAAAGCCTACCAGATAGTATGTCTGACATTTCTCGAGGTGGAATAGTTCACGGTACATAAAGTACTTATTTATATACATCTTGAAGCCGAAATTAATTTTGCAACAACCTAACAGTAATATTAGGTTGATTCATAATAAATCGGACAAATTGACCAGTTTTAATCATTGTCGTACAACTTTTTTACGACAACAGGGATTCACTTGAAATATACTCCATCTTTATCGATGACCTTCTGCCACGGTATAAGCAGATCATGGATGCCCTTGCTCCAGAAGGCCGGAAGCTGGAGCTCGAAGAAGTTGCCGAGTGCCGCCTTGACCTCGTCCCGAGTTTTGAAGTCTTGGCCGTACAGGTGGCGTTGGCTGTGGGAGAAAGGGTGGAAATCTGAAGGGGCCAGGTCTGGGGAGTACGGCGGGTATAGAAGTACGGTCCAACTGTACGACAGCAGCTCGGCCTTGGTCGATCTTGCGAAGTGCGGTCTGTGGAAGTAGACACGTTGTCGTGCTGGAAGTAGACATGTGACCGCCGCCGTAGCGAACTTCGGACATTGGCCTCCAATTCTCGTAATTGACGAACGTAGACGCCGGCGGATACTGTGGTACCTTCATCGAGCAGCTCCCAGTACTCTACGCCGTGTACGCTCCACCAACCGCGGTTTTCGTCTTCGATGGAATAGTCGCCTGGCGCAAACTTCGAATGCTACACCTACAGTGTACTTCTGCCGGGGGCATGCTCCTTGTGAACTTCTATCAGACGTCTGCCGATATCCGCGGGTTCCTGGCCAGATAGCGATATAAATAGTATGACGTTGCGGATGTGGTCTCTGGACTGCTTGAAATCGTGCGGCATTGTGGCGGAATGAATTTACTTTAGAGTGATTATTTTGCGGTACTTTGAAGAGCTTTTCATACTCACCAACGGTACCTCGCGCGTCCATTTTCGTTAATACGTTACTGAGTTATGATCTCTAGAAATCACTACCATTTGTCCGATTTATTATGAATCAACCTAATAGTTAGCGGTGTACCGGAATTTATCCCTTCCTCATATCTTGATGGGTCTTATCAGCCCCTGTAAGCCGTTATAACTTTCGAAAAGTCATCATTAAGGTCCCCATACCCTGTAACGCCTGTGAGTGTGAACACTCCACAGTTAGCCAGAAGAGCGGAACAGATCTGACGACGTTAGCCTTTTGACGCTCCTTATCAAATCATATCCACCATTATCAGTTTGGATCACGCACCATTGATGTGCACGTCCCACCCCCCAAAACATCTATGAGTGTCGGCGCTCTAGGATCAATCTAAATGGGGAAGAGAATTCAACGACATTAGTCTTTTGACGCTCCTTATCGTATCTTATCAAGCGTTATCAATTTGGATCACCCACCATTGATATGCCCGTCCCACCTCTCAAAACACCTGTGAGTGTAGGCGCTCTAGGATCGAACCTAAAGGCGAAACTGATTTGGCGACATTAGCTTTCGCGACTCCTTATCAGCCCTTATCAGCTGCTATCACTTTCGGTCCACCACCGTTGAGATCCTCTTGCCACCCTCTATATCATATCTCAAATCCAGGATCCCATCTTTGCTGCGACGCGAGATATGAAGTTCCGATCAAACACACATACATACATACATACATACATACATACATGCATACATACACATACACATACACATACACATACACATATACATATACACATACACACGCACACACACACTTAGCCGACTATATAATGTAGGATATGAGCTCTTATCAGCTGCTTTTACCTTCGGTCCACCACCCGCTTGGATCCCCTTGCCATCCTCTATATCAAATCTCAAACCAGGATCCCATCTTCGCTGCGACGCGAGATATGAATTTCCGGTCAAGCACACAAACAAACACGCACGCACACACACCAACAGACACACTTAGCCGATTATATAACTCGCTCGTTGAGCATTTAGTGCTTTAGCTATCAAAAGCAGCATCAGGGAAGCGGACGAAGAGTGAAAGAAGTAGCGGATATGAAAGTCGAGATGCCTAGTAACAGGACAGTGAAGGAAAGACGGATAGTTGGCCGAAAACCCAAAAAACAGGAACTCCCATCCCACCATTGGTTCTGGGCGCAGAAGATTTTTCCATTAAGAGACGGGTAGTGCGAAAGAGTTTTCCATCGGCTTGCCGCAAATGGAAACACATCTGTTTTCTAGAGTGGGCTTCAACCTGAAACTGCGGACGTGCGCTGAAATTCCTTCGATTTCTGCACATATCCTTCGCCGCTCTCATCACCAAGCAGGAATCACGTCGCATAGAGGCGGGGTCGGTCATCCGTGGCATCAGGTGTTATCCCTTGCGCCGTTTCTACAGCTCGGAGGCGCGTTTTTCGCCGGGATTTTGCCACAGATATCCTTCTTATATCTTTCGTTTCCATGCGAGTGACTGCTTTCAGGGATTCCTCGATAGCCACGTTATTCCTAATGCTGTCTTTAAAGTCGGTAATCTACTCGGTAACTACTGCGCTGAAGAAGGCCACCACTTTTCGGTGATTTAGATGACCTAGCTGTCGATACCCTTGACACAATTATATCGACGATCAGTGTATATGATTGAGGAATGAAATGCATTGATCCATCAATCATTTAACACTATGGCTGAAATGGTCACCATTGCGAATTGAGATAGTTCAGGGACAGATAGTTCTGTGTTCGATAGCATCCACTGGTAGCAACATGTTGGTGGTTGATCTATGCGCCAGACTGATGCTTATCTTTTTCCAAATGCACCTCAATTTCGAATTTTACACAGTCTAACAGTTTTTCCCCGGTATTGTTGTTGGTATCGCATAAGACAGCGACCATAGTTTTGGAATTTGGGTAATTGCTGAATTTGCGGAAAGTGGTAGGATACGTATTAATCGGGAAAATTGCGAACTTGCGTTTTCATGGAAATGCAGAATTGTGGAAATACGGAAAAGCATTGGATACGGATTGCCTTCCGTGCCACGAAGAGACGAGAGGATTAGAGAAGCCAAGAAGCGGAAAATGTCCACAATTCTGCATTTCTTCCAGTCGATACGTGTCTATTTTTGTTTCAACAAAATTTCGCAATTATCCTAATCAATACCTATCTAATCCTTTTCCGCGAAATCCAAAGCTATGAACGCTACACAAGAGAATGAATCACTTGTTCTCCTGTCACGTATGCAGTAGTATGTATCTTGATCATTCATGTAGATCGCAGCATCAAAGACCTGCACCATTATTTTGAACGCTAGGCGATTTAGCGGTCGATACAACGGCAGCAGATATCAGAACAAAAACGAAATATGTCCATCCAATGGTACTGAGTATCAGACGCTTCTACTGTGGCGCTCGTATTGTAGTAGAAAGCAATGTGTACCGGATTCTATCCCACCAACTTCTTAACGACTTTTACCCTGTTAGTCGTGATCAGTTTCGACGAGTCTCCATGAAGATGCCCATGCCCGGCTATACCTGTGAATGTGAACATTCCAGTGCCAGCCGAAAAAGAGAAGCGGAATTGGTGACGGTTGACGCTCCTTGTCAAATCTTACCGAACTTATCAATATGGACCACCCACCACTAATGTTCCCTTCCCAGCCTGCTAGACACTTCTGTGTGTCAACGTTCTAGAGTCATCGCGAAAAGCGAAACATATTTACGACATTAACCTTCTAGCGCTCCTTACTTAATCTTATCAACCATTATTAGTTTGGATCACCCACCATTGATGTTTCCGTTCCAGCCTGTTAGACACCTGTGAGTGTTAACGTGCAAGAGTCCTCGCCAAAAGCGAAACAGATTCAGAGACAATCGCCTTTCAAGGCCCCTTATCAGCCCAAACCAGCTGCTATCACTTTGGTTCCACCACCGCTAAAGTTTTCTTACCGCCCCTATATCACTTGTAAAATTCATTGTCTCAGCTTTGCTGCAACGCGAGGTATGGACTTCGTGATAGACAGACACATACACGCTCAGACATGTTAAGCGAATTATGTCGGAGGTGTCAAAAAATAGTAAGTTGCTTGCGCTTCACTTCCACCAAGTATACAAAACAGAGGGTAAAGAAAGAGATGAAAGTGTTAGGGTAAAATATCACTGGAATGCTTCTGTAGAAGCAGGAGCGAGCTGTGGCGTACCACTTTCACCGTCATAAAAGTACGGAGCATTCAGTCTGCACAGTGGGGCTTTGAGGACCTACGGCATCGGGGTCCGCTTCAAACACCAGAGTCGGTGGTGTATCCCTCCTGAGAACAGTCCTGAGGACTGACCCTTCCTTTCATGAAATTCGCAGAGCTCTAGCTGCTTAGGCAATGCTGCTATGATCCGGAGTGTCATTTTTCATGCTTCAAACCCGCCTTCGGATGGTCTTCATTGGTAATAGCTTTTTGTATCCTACAAAGGAATGGTGTTAAGAACACGGAGAAGGACGAATGTTCAAGGACACCATCCAATATGAATCCCCTCAGGTACCCACAGTGAACGGACCTCTTTAAGGTTGTGAACGAAGGTGATGAAATCTTAAATTTTGTATGAGGTGTGTTCTTAAATTCACCTGCATCACCTGTTGTCCCGTTTCTCATCGAAAGTCTCGAGCGGGCGCCAGCAACGTCTCCATTCGTCTCTGTTGCGAGCCAAAGCAGTCCAGTGAACGCTTCTGGCTCCAAGGACACGTAGCATCTCGATTCCTTCGCGCAGAGCTTTCGTGAAGAAGTCTGACCATCGGGCCAGCGGTCGTCTAAGTGTTCGTTTGACGTCTCGAAGGATCCAGTCGGTAACCGCTCTAGTGCAACAGTCATCGCGATATCGCATGACGTGTCCGGCCCATCTTATCTTCGATTCGAATACGGCGACGTCCCTGATCTTCGACCGACGACGGGCTTCGGATTCCCCTCTGCACTTGCGTGCATCGAGATACTCCGAGCATCGTCCTGATGGCGCGTTGGATGACGCTCCTGCTTACGTAGAGTCCAAGTCTCTGAGGCAGTTAGGGCAGGACACAGCGTAATCGAAGAGATGGGCGCGGAGCCGGATGTTTTTCGTCCTCTTCACTATTCCTCGATGGTCTCGAAGGCTCCTCAAGCCGCTCTTTTCCTCCTGCTCAGCTATGGTGCCAAGTCGTTCATCATATTGACTTCCCGACATAGGTACACATAGTCGAAGCATTCAGTGAAGTTCATTCCGTTGAGCGTGAATGGGGCATCAGGTACAAATCCGTGTCTCATGAACATCGTCAGGCTCAGCTGCAGACCGTTTTTCATACACTCGCAGTCGAAATCGGCTAGCATTCGCTCCGCTTGCTAGATTGTCGGTGTTATAAGCACAATGTCGTCGACGAATCGGAGGTAGTGTAGATGCCGGCCATTTACCTTCATTCCCATTCCCTCCCATTTCAGTTGAGGCATGACGTTCTCGAGAGCGGCACTGATAAGTTTAGGCGAGATTGTGTCGCCTTGTCGAACCCCTCTCTTCACGTCGATGATGACTTAGTTGTAGAATGGTGAGATCGCATGACGTGTCCGGCCCATGGTCAGCAACATGACGTGGAAGTTGCTATAAAGCTCACGAAGTACTCTTATGTACCGAGTAGGCACACCATGGTTTCCCGGAGCTTCGATAACCGCTTCTGTCTCAACTAAGTCGAAGGCTTCCTTCAAGCGATGTGTGTGAGATATAATGGCACCTTGTACTCTCGCGACACTTCAACGAGCCTAGTGACCGCGTGGATGTGATCGATTGTAGTGAACCCTCCTCGAAACCCTGCTTGCTGCATGGCTGTCCTTCGTCTAAAGCTCTACCAGTTGCATTCAAGTTGACTCGATTGAAGAGCTTGTAGACTAGAAAGCGAGCAGATTGGAGGATAATTGCCAATGTCGTGTGGATCTCTCTTCTTATACTGCAACACACTCCTGCTGGTTTTTACGAGGTGGTACCTTGCATACCAACGGGCAGCGTGTGAAGAGTCGGATCAGTGTTTTGACCATAACTGGCGCGAGGTTCTTCAGATGTTCCAGTCTGATCCTGTCGGGGCCGGTGCTGTACCATTCTTCGCCCACAACATGGCGTGTTGAACTTGCAAGACTGACGGAACGACGTATCCATCATGATTCAGATTGCTCCTGGGCAGTTGGACATGGCTATCGAAGAGATGGGAGTAGAAATCGTAGAAGACCTTCTCCATTGCTCTCCGGGACGCAGTAACTGTACCGTCCGGACGCCGGAAACTGGTCATTTTGGACTTATAACTGGCGAAACTTCGGCGGGCAATGCGGATGCTTCTCCCAGCCTCTACTAGACAGTACTACTGCTTCTCTCTCCTTGAGATCTTCTTTTATCGCCTCTCTGCATTGCTTTGCAAGTTCGAACGTCGGTTGGTAATCGCCTGCCGCTCGTGCGACTGCACGATGGCCTATCAGCTCGAGAGTTCCCGAAGAGAAACGACTCATGGTGACTTTCAAACTCTCTGCCTTCCTGGCACTATCGTGGAGATGCTCATTGAGCCGGTTGCACTCGTCGTCGATGTTTTAGATAACGGATTCCTCCCATACACCTGCGAGAGAAACGAAGTGTTCCCATTTGATGACTGTCATGGGTCTTCGCTTCCTGAATTTTGCGGCTCTCTCCACGTATCGGAAAGAGGAATTTTGCACGGATGAGTCGATGGTCTGATCCCGTATAGAACTTCGGAACCAGCGACGTCGGTCAGGCATCTTCGTTCGAAGATGACGTGATCGAACTCATTATGGAATTCTCCACCGGGTGACTCCCAAGTCCATTGCAGATGAGGGAGCTTCTGGAACTGTGAGTTACTATGGATGAACTTGATCGACATAATAAACTCAGACAGCCTTTCACTCGGCTCATTCCATCCTGTTCCGTGAGCTTCGATGTGAAGCTCACTGTCCGTTCTTCTAGGGCAAATCTTGGTGTTGAAGTCGCCGACGATGATCTTGAAGTCTTGGTCAGTCCGATGACGTCGTAATTGGTCTTCCTGACTTGCATCATCAGATCTTCGATACTCGCTTCCGATGCAAGGGCTCGTGCGTTGTAAGTACAGATTGCCATCTTAGTCCTATTCGATTTGGGCAGCCTGTTGTGGCCATGAGGTTTTAGCAGCCACTTCCGAGCGGTCCTACCCAACGCTGCCGTATTGGTGCCCCTCAGGCTCAGGGGAATGAGGCACAGCCTCACTGCTATTTTCGGCAAAATGGAGATCCACGAGTAGCTTGCTAGGCTCTGTCGTGGGAATTGGGTATACTCCGGGTAGTTAGCCAGGCTATCCCGAAGTGGACGTGGGGTTTACTTGCTGGAGGCGACCCCGGAATGCCTCCAATGTACCTCCTAGTCGTGAGAATGCAAGCTTCAGACTGGACCGAATGCAGGATACCAATTGCACCATACAGAACGCTCCGCACTTATGCAAGAAACAACTGTATGGATACAGAGGGTATGAATCAGCCCAGCATAGCAGAAACAGGGAGTCCATCTCCTTAATCCACCTGCATCTCAGGGCAGGTGCATCTTAGCTTTTGGTCCGCGATCCCCTATCCGCCACATGGGGTCGCGCTACGTAGCCTTGCCACCTAACGGCTCTAGATCCTTCAGCGAGCGAAGTCCCTCGGTGCAGGAGATCCGTGGGTGTTCTTGAATTAGGGGACGGAAATATTAGGTTGTCGCATTGAAATTTTCACTTTATTAACAAAAATTCAGTGTAATTTATTTAAAACACAACCAGATCCATTTATTCAAAGTACATTTCATTAGAATCAGTAACTTTCTGTCAACGACAAGGTAGGTCTAATATGCCATTACGGTGAAAATCAGAAGACTGAGAAGCGCAAAATTCCGCAAGGTCGGATTTGAGGTCCTCTCGAGAATCGTATTGTTTCTCAGCTACGAACGCCTTCAGGGAGCGGAAAAGGTGATACTCTGTTGAGACTAGGTCGGGCGAGTAGGAAGGGTGTACCAGGGTAGTCCAGCCCAAACTCAGGATTTTTTGGCGAGTGACTGTAGCTACACGGGGTCTGACATTGTCATGCAAAAAGTAAATGCGATCCTGCTGCGTCCTGAGTTTATCGCTCAGGCGATCCAGATGCTCACAGTAATATTCCTTGGTGACAGTAGTACTGTCCGGTAGCAGTTCCCAGTGAATCACTCCACGCGTCTTTCACCAGACAGACAACATCACCTTCCGAACCCTTCTCCAGGTCGTGGTGTTGGCACTCCTTTCCCACCTTCTCCGAATCATTGGCGCCTGCGGCTATGGTTGACGTACATCGCTCATGATTCATCACCAGTAACCAAGTTGGAGAGCCAGCTCGAGTTCCTGTAAGCGGACAGGTTTGCCATGCAGGCCTCGATGCGCTGCCGCTGATGGGTTGCAGTCAGTTGATGGGGTATCCAAGATCCTCATTTGTGCGACTTTCCCATTTGATGGAGGTGTCTAGCTATTGTGGAGTGATGACACTGAAATGCCTCCGCCAGATCGCGGATAGAAGTTCTGGAGTCCTCTTCTACAGCTTCCCGTAGCGTTCCAGATCGATGGTTACACTGCGTCCGGGATGTAGTGAGGCTTCAAGCTCATAGTCCCCATCGTCGAACTTATTGAACCAGTTCAAGGCTGTCTTGTAGGAGAGGCTGGACCCACTCATCGTACTGCAAATGTTACGATGTGCTTCAGCTGCTGTGTGCTTCAGACGATATTCGTGAAGTAGAAGCAAACGGACTTGGTTGCGTGGAAGGCTCATTTTTAACAGGTCAGAATGCGTGAGTGGATAACACTGACAGTATCGATTGTGCGGGACCTCACCCTCATACATCCCTGGCCAGGGAATGTTTTGGAAGTTTTTGAACAAAAATAGTGGATCACATAGAAAGTGAAAATTTTAATGCGACAACCTAATACCTCGTAAGAGTTCGTTGAAGTTCGACTAAGTGGTTGAAAGTGGAGGAGAAAAGTTACTGTTTTTTGGCACACCATACCAGTTGGGCTAGCTCACACTAGTGCGCGCGCAACACATGGGCGTCAGTGGGTCGATCAGAATTCCTTCTTCCTATACATTTTATTCAGTGCCCATCATCACATCACGCTCCACTCACTGTGAGTGGACTTCTGCTCCTATTAAGCTTGTTCAATATAGCTTTGACACTTGCCATTTTCACCGATTTTCCCCTAGTGTCTTGGCTGCTCTGGAGCCGGGTCATGAATCTTTGTTGTACGAAACGCCCATTCGGGAAGCGCTTCGCTCATTGTGCCCAAGCATCCTTCAGGACCTTCAAAAACGCGTCGCTGATCCTAACCACCAGTTATTAATTTGTCTGAAGAAGTACTGTCCCAGTGCACGTCGTGTCGGGATGGGTCGTCAGATTTTCCCGTTGCTTGTTTTTAGTACTACTCCATGGGCAATACTACGAAGGAGTGTGGCAATAGGTTGGCACGACTTGGGAAGTTCTGCTACCAGAACATTTTCCGGAATCCAGTACTAATTTCCTGCTTGTGCTGCTCTCCTTTTCAAAGTTCCATTGTATAACAATTTTCCTCGCCTTGGTAATTTCACTTCCTCTGTCAATGTTCCATTTAATTTATTTGGTTCACTCAGACCTTTTGCTTGTGGTTTTACCCAAAAATAATGATATAGGTTTGCACACGTTACGAATCATGCTTGTGGCAATGTCCATTGTATTCGCACTTCTCGCTATGGTTACGGGGACAGCATGCTTCTTCTATCCTTTGCTTTTTGTGGTTGTAAGTGAAGCTTTACCTTAATACATATGTATTAGGTTGATCGAAAAGTTTCGATATGGTTGAGATTTTTCTGTTTTATTTTACAACT
The DNA here is from genome assembly GCA_963978905.1 of Trichostrongylus colubriformis. Taxonomy (NCBI): domain Eukaryota; kingdom Metazoa; phylum Nematoda; class Chromadorea; order Rhabditida; family Trichostrongylidae; genus Trichostrongylus; species Trichostrongylus colubriformis. The sequence goes on along the minus strand of OZ022258.1, from coordinate 36,547,704 downwards.
CAGCAGACATGAAAGCTAACCCACAATATGATAACCATCGTCAGTTATAACATTGTCCCTCCCAACGGACAGGTCAGCGATTCCCTTCTCCCAGAACTGGGAAGATTGGGAGTCAAAGAAGTTACCGATCCCTTGTTCATGGTGGTGGTAGTTGACGAGTTGTTCTTTTGTCAATGCCTTGAGGGGCCGAAACAAGTGGTAATCTGAAGGGGGGGGGGGCTCAAGGCTTTCCTAGCAGAAAAAACAATGACCACCTTGAGCAAGGGTTCGGTAACTTCTTTGGCTTCCAATCTTCCCTTTTGGAAGAAAGGAATCGCTGACCTGCCCGTTGGGTGGGACAATGTTATAACTAACGATGGTATATTGTAGGTTAGCTTTTATTGTTAGCTGAGTTGTAAAATAAAACAGAAAAAATCTCAACCCTATCAAAACTTTTCGATCAACCTAATAGTATAGGAAGCATAGCTTCCACTTTGATTCCTGCTTCCAAATCACAGCGACAATGTCAGAAACTTTTAGATTTTTGAATTTGTCAAGTCGTTGGCGTGGTTTGGTCTTTTAGCATTGAAGCTGAGCTGGCCTGTTAAATATAAGATACTAGTCAAGGAAAAAGGTGATACGTGGGCTATGTTAGGTGCGATATAATGTTTTCCTTATTAACCCCGTCTATTCTTCAGCCTAGACTCAATGGACTCAAGAAAAAATGATATTCCAGGGCTCGAATCGTTACATGATTACGGCAAAGGTAGTAGAGGAGATGACGAACTCATATATTTGTGGTGCGGATTCTGCTGCTTTTACTTTGCTTTGTTAACCATTACCCTCATCAAAACCATCACAGAGTATCAAGTAGACGAGGTAAATGCCATTTTCAGGTCCGCTAACTAAAGCTAGAACTAGTCATATACTATGTGGACCAGCCAAACCTTCGAAAAGAAGCTCAAATTGATCAAAGAAATCGTGCACGGAGAAACGAGTTTCTCTGCAACCCATGTATTTATGTTGTATTTGACTAATAAGTGCCGCATGCGAAGTTCCACGCGAAAAGTGAGAATCCGGTTACGTAACAGTTCCTTGAAGTGCTAGCCGAGAGACGGGGCCTAATTTTATGAGAAAATGCCAGCCCCGTGGTCCGCCTCCTCTGGAGACGAAGAGTGGGACTGTTCCCACTATGCATCACCGACCGCAGTGGACGACGAGAGGGGGAACTCCGAGGCTCTGCCTTCTCGATCACCACTTTGAGGGTATGTATCTTGGTGGGATTCTCCCTTTTTCACGTGGAATTCTGCATGCGACCCCTGCTAGGCAAAAACAACATGAATATATGGGTACCACAGAAACTCATTTTTTGTGCACGATTCCTTTAATAAGGTCCTACGTTGCCGGCAGATCCGTCCAGCCAAGCTCCTTCCGCAGATCCGCGTCGCCGTGACGAATAACCTGCGGATGCAATGTGTTGCGAACTCGTCCACGCAAAGATCACGGGAAAAAGGGGGCCTTTTCTCGGTTCTTTGACCACCTCATTTCGTTTTTTCTCCCCTGCCGATCAATGGTACGTCTGTAATCTTGGCGTGGATCCACAATCTCATAAATCTCACGCCATAAATGCTGGACCTCATATCAACAACCTTGTTATCATCACCTGATGATCGGAAATAGCATAGTGAGGTCCACTTCACAACAAGCCTGGATTATGAAAAAAAAAACGTTTTAGCGTCGCCGTCAGAACAACCCGTATGTGTTTCCGGCAGTTGGTCCCTATCCTCATGTAGTTGTATTGCCGGCAGAACCGGAAATGGGGAACACAAATCCAGATGATCCCCCACCATACTCGGTTTGTCATTTTATGAGTTTCAAATGAATCGTCCACCGAAAATAACTTCCTTCGTTACCCTTATATTTATGTTGTATTTGCGTAATAGGGGCCGCATGCAAGGTTTTATGCGAAAAAGTGAGAATCCGGCTAAGATACAGCTCCCCGAATTCTCGGCTGGCTGGGCGGGACCTCCCAGTAGAAGCCCCGTTCCGTCGTCTGGAGAGTGAGACTGTTTAAGTAACTTTGTGTTCCTACAATGCGTCTCCGACCGCGGCGGGCGACGGAGTGGGCTTTTACTCGGAGGCCCCGCCCACCCGCCCAAGAATTCGTGGTGCTGAATCATAGCCGGATTCAAATTTTTCCGATTGAAACTTTGTGTGTGACCTTCGTTGGGCAAATACAACATAAACATATGGGTAACATGAAAACTCATTCCGTCGTGGACGATTCCTTTAAATCAATAATAAAAAGTATCCGCCTCTTCTAAGTGTTGCTTATTTAAGACCATTATTCGAAATGATGGAGATTCCGGGGAGACGGCAAAGGAGGAAACACTCCCTCCTCGTTATTCAGATTTAGAGCTGAGTTCTACAACAAGGTCGAGGTATTTGGATTGTTTTTCGTGACGTACAGTGCACATGTTCGAGATGTACATTCCAGCTCTGAATCACCACAACGAATCGCGAACAGCAGCCAGGGGATTGCGAACAAGTTGAACAGAACGATTACTATCCGAAAAAGATGACAGCAATTTATTAGAAATAGTTTTGCGCATTACAGTCGATTACATCTTATACTTGAAGCAAAATCATAGCAACTTACAGGTTTCGAATAAATCTGATTACCCATGATGGAGCATGACAGCATACGATACTCGGCGTGTTCATCAATCCCTTCGAGGGATGTATCACGCATTCCACTTATCTTCAGAGCTATACTGGCTTTTTGAACAGTTTTGCCCGCACAGTGACTCGTGGTACTATGTTTATGCCTTGTTTAGAGAATCTTCAGAAATCTTTAAGGGTCAAATGGCTGCAGGGAAGCGATCGTATCAACTTAGCACATTTCGAGGAATCCTTGAAAGGCTACTGTTTACATCTATGTACATATATGATTCAGTGGAGAAACCTGAGGCTATAAGGGGCTAAGTAACATTACAGCAGTACTTGCACTTTTTTGTTCGCCACTTTTCAGTATCCCAACACTAATAATATCAGTAAACAGTGGGTGGCACATACATATATGGAGGGTGCGTACCCTTATGTCAGGATTTCGCACCATGGCGTGCTGCAGGCGAAGCGATGCGGACGAGCGAAAGATGCCATGTTGTGGGGTCTCGAAGCGATTACAAGTCAACTGTGTATCGTGTCCCTAGCATCACCACGTAATCGTTCTAAGACTCAACTATCGCGACGCGCATAGCTCACACACACTGCGTCGCACGCCGCTCGTCGTCGTGCGAAATCCTGACATAAGGGTACACACCTTATATGGATCGACACCTCCTACTCGGCGAATGTTTGAGGGGTCGTATTTCTTAATACATTGCTTGAATGTGGCGTGGGCAGCCACTGAGTAGACCAGTGTTTAAACCCTCTCGAATTAGGGGCTACAGTTCAATGGACACGACTTCGGGAAGATGGACGGCATAGTGACATGTTCGACATCCATCCACAAATTGCAGTAACGCATTTATTTATTTATTTCTTGCAAGTGAGAGCTCATATGGGAACCACATGCTGCAACACTACAAGTCCAGCACTTTGACGGTTGCTTGATATTATCGGGATCACACTACGTAAAGCTTTGACATTGTCATAGGATCAAGCTGGGGATTCTCAAGTAAAGCTCCCCATTGGAAAGGGTGTAATCGTGAATATCTTCAGTGACCTTGACTGGTGCTCGAAGAACGGCCGCTAGATAATTACAATGCAAGAGAAATCCACATTTGAGTGAACAAGGATTCCGAATGTAAATCTTAATCATGATCACTCGAAACAAGGACCATTTTCTCTGGCTATCTGCTGGAAGTAGTGAACATGTACTGTAGTTTTCATACGCAGTGCATAATATGGTGTAGTATGCAGTAATATCTGATGTTCCTCCTTTCCTAATGTGCCTAGTGTGCTATATGCCACGCCTGTCAAATAAATGGTACTAAACGCGAGAGCACAAATATTTATTATAGAGTACGAAATAGTCTACGCCACACACTCGTCAGTAGCTTCCACTCTATCGCCGTGCTCGAGAGTCGCTCCCTTATTGATGGTTGACGGGGTTCTTTATTGCAAGGAGGCTCTCCTAGATTGGGTGAGGAGTCGACGGCACAGTCCAAGCCCTTGATCAGCGAACGGAGGCGAAAAACCCAAGGTCAATCAGGCGCGGCACTTTTATACGGTAGCAGATGACGATGGCATGGGCTCGATACGTAATCATATGGTGTCAGCGCTCAAAATCAGCCAAAAGATCACAAATATGAAAAGGAATTGAAAAGAAAAACATAAAAAATTAGCAGCACACTTCCGAGCCTTTAGTAGCGCTACTCCCGGGCGCCCTATGGTTTCTAGTGGCGGGATACGCGCTCGAGCTTCTCTAAATCAGCACGGACTTCTCGCAGTACCGCTAAGACACGATCTCTGGAGTCAGGTATGGGGCAGATGACACGGTGGTGTCCTTTTTTAGAATAAGGAACTCTATTATGGTGCGCTTCATTCGCGAGCAATACCAGCACTCCTTTTTGGCATCTGGACACTTGTCCCCCAAACCACACCTTTCGTGACGGTGTCGACATACATATCTTCTTCCTGTCTATGAGGTAGGATCGTTGTGCGGTGTCGACGTGCTCCGGACAAGATTGCTACCTTTACAGAATGAGCAGGGCTTGGTAGGGAGGATATGGAATCCGGAGGGCAACGGAAGCGGCGGTGCATCGCTGAGCACGGATGATTATAGCAGATCACATCCCGAAAGAATGAGTGGCTGAATACTTTGCTTTCCATAGCCTCGGTTCACTGGTAAATCGAAATCACGGATATATTCCTGATTTTGATTGGGGAGGGATAGGGGCGCGAAAGCTCGACTCAATATGTCGTACGTGAGCAACTCATGCGTAGATCCCATTCTTGATCCCATATTTTGACACGGACCCGTTGAACTATACTACCTATGTACCAGAAGTACCTTTGTAAGTACTTTTGGTACAAAAGTAATACTACCTTAAAAATGTTCAATCTGATCTATCGCTCCCCGAGCACAGGTAGGTGAAGATTTTGCGCTGGACTGCTACCTATGAACAAGATCTCAGCTCCGGTATCAAAAAGAATGTCCTTTAATGAGGGAATTGTTCTCGGGGTACAGCGTTGTTGCTTCTCCCGTAGGTAAACATGGATAGCGAGAATTCTGAGCATTGAACACCGTCCGTGCTGGGAGGAGTGGCGTCTCCTGTCCGGCATTGTCCAGTATACCGTTTTTGATCGAATGTTACCCTGCAGGCCCTTTGGGTTCGTCGCTGCCGTCTTTCTGTCATATATGGTCCGATTTTGCACTTGTACACCTGATGGCTGCTGTTCATGCTCAAAACAGCACGACGTGTGATGTGGACCATTACACGAGAAACATAACCAACCCTTGCACTGGGTGAAAACATGATTAGGTGATGCACTAATAAAGCACAGCTTATTCTGCCTCAAGAACGATGACCTATCCTGCGGTGTCGTATATTTGGGACACTGATTGGATGCTTGGCTCCCTGTGCAATAGATAGACCTCTCCGCTATTGACAAGCTAGGTCGTTTTCTCCCAAAATTCTTCCCCTTATTCACTGATGGGGTTTTGTCCGCGAAAACTTGAAACATTTCTTATGAAGAAAGGGTTCATCTATCAACTGAAATGGGTGACTCATGGTAGAAGGCTTTTTCATTGATAGCCCTTGCTTCTCATTTATAGCCTTCCTTTCGGTACATCCGGGAACTTGGCTAAAATCTTCTTGACCTGCCACGAGCTCTTCACGCCTTCACCTTTATTCTGTAAATGGGTGGTGATGGCTTGAAGTTGTTCCAGTAGCGAGCTTGATCTTTTATTGATGGCGTGCGTAAGGCACAACACTCCGATCATTCCACTAACTGATTTACAAGAACTTCCTTATTGTTGTTCTTTTTATGCAGGCTCTCTACTGCTTTCGTGTAATTGTCCTTGGTGACTCCATATTCCATAATTGACTCGCGAGCCTTTAGTTTCCAGCGCCTCCAGCAAGTAGTTATATTTGACCATTTCTGGAACATCCTTAGAATGAATATTGTTACTTATAATCTCCCAAAAAATGTTCCACTCATATGTTCCCTGCAAAGGTCGGGATTGGGAGCGGCGGCAGTTCATTGGCCTTCGCCTGTGTTTGACTCATCACTGTCGTCGATAATGCTTCGACCCCAGTACTAGGCTTGGTTGCCCTGATCGATCCTTTCCCGAGTCTCTCTGTGATATCAATGCTTGCCGTTGGGCCTGGGGAAGACTGATATGATCGGAGGTCAGCTATGGCTTCTTTTGTTTTCGCCGCACACGACTCAAACTCCACCACTTCATCGTCTTTGGTGTCTCTTCGTTGTCCAGAGCCAAGGCAGGGACTAAAAGTCCTTCTTCCGCCTTCTCCATTATTGTTTCCAGGGGCTTGATTGCCTCTATTCTGCTAATGTTGCCAGTCCATTCTTCTCGAGGTGTGCTGGGATCAAGTGCAAGGTCCTCTAATTATTCGGCTGGAGTTTTATTTACCACACTATCTAGCTTATTGAAAAATTTCTTTAACAAGCGCTTATGGGTTGCTTATTGCGCCGCCATGATCCCTTGTTGGAAAAACGACACATAGTACCAAGATACAAAAAGTCTGTTACCGAGAAATTCTTCTCTCAAGGACGGAAAAAGAGATGACAATAGAAGAGGAGAAAATTAATAGTGAGCCGTTACCGTCGAAAGATGCGGTTCCGATACTGGAACGAAAAAAAACCGTCCTAGAATTTTGACTACCGTAGTCAAAAAAGACAAACCGACCTGAATCCTTTGTTGTCCTATGCACATGAAATGTAGGAAAAGAGCCTTTCCCGGATTGGTGTTCCTCTCTCCCTCATGTGCCCTCCTATATGCCACGCGGGTCCAAATAAACGGTACTGAACACAAGTACAAAGAATGTTTATCCTAGAATACGAAACAAGCTACGTCACACACTCGTCTTTATCTTTGCACTCAATCGCCGTGCTTGAGAGTCGCTCCCTTACTGGTGGTTGACAGTTTCCCTTATTGCGAGGAGGCTGTCCTAGACCGGATGAGGAGTCGACGGCACAGTCCAAGCCCTCGATCAGTGAACGGAGGCTAAAAACCCTCGCTCACCCAGGCGCGGCCTTTTTTATGGTAGCAGATGACGACGGCGTGGGCTCGGCATGTAATCATATCCTGCAAGCGCTCGAGGTCAGCCAGAAGATAAAAAATATGAAAAGGAATTGAAAAAGTAAAAGATAAAAATAAGCAAGTAGACTTTTAACCTCGAATGGCGCTAGCTACACTTACAGTGATCGGAGCCAGCTGAAGGGGAAATGGAATTTCATGTCTGATATCATTGGTGAGGCTGCCAGATTAGTATACCATCTTAATGAGCTGAAAATCACCTGCTCAGAAGCAGTGGTATGGATAGTTCGGGCCTAAGATCTCTACTATTTATGAGAATGATCTAAGCGTGGGGAAAAGATGGGCTGACGTCAGCCATGGAAGGTGACTGGGTACAGTGGGCAGAGCGCACATCGAGTGGGTGGCCGTACAACAAGAACTCAAAACCCAACGCTGCCTTGAGGCCAAAAAAAAACAATGGAGATGACAACCGTCAAAGCCATTCTGAACATAAGTAAACTTCGTAAAAGGACGGGAACCAGAAAGAATGTAGAAAAGTGCAAAATGGCTAAAAAATATCTCTTCGAAGTGCGCATTTTTAATGGTATTCATATGGCTAGTAGTTGTGTATCATATAAGAAAATGATCCATTATAATAATCAAATCCACAAAGGCAGAGATGCAGAGAGGAAGTTCGACCTTTGGCGAGTGATGAGGTGTGGGGAGTGGCAGGCGCCGCGTACGTGGTTTCCACACTTCCCAAAATTCTTCATTCCTGCAAACTCCACAACTCTACATTTGCGAAAATTGCACAATTCCGCATATCCACTAAATTCCCGATGATACATATCAACTTCCTTTCCACAATCACACAAATTCCGCACCGCACATTCCGCAATCTTGCAATTCCGTAAACATTAAAACTACGAAGGCTGCTTCACTGCTTGTGATTGCGCTATGTACAGTCAACAATATTTGAAAAATTGGATGGTTTGGCGAATTGCACCTTTTACTGCAACTGATAAAGCTCTAACTGTAGCTATTATCATGTGACAAATGAAGTCGACCCAGGGATGAAACGTGCGCACATACCGAGCGTCTCATTGTAAGCATTGGGTTTTAACGCGTATTGTAGTAGTGAGCGATGCACTGGATTTCGTAACAACAATACCAAGGCTCCGATAGCATCTCAAAAATAAGAAATCAACGTAGAAGGAGTAGTAGATCCTAGGGAACGCCTGTATCACCTAATAACATCGGACTCGTCATCGATGTGAAGCGAGCTATGAATTTTAAGATAAACCAGTAGGAGGACATGCACACGGGCAGACAGAAATGCACAGAAGACTGCATCTAGTAAGATAGTATGTATCAGGTGATATCAGATATTTTCCCATATAAAAGGTTCAACTCTTGATAGAGGTTCATTTTTTAGAGTATGGCAAGAAGAGATTCAGGGAAAGGAGGAGATATGAAGCCGTTGCTCAAGGACACTAAGAAGGAGGAATCAAAAGTTGCTCGCGGAGTCGGCCATTCAGGAGATCTGAGGCGTTCGAAGATTGCTGCGAAAAAACCATCGGACGTGAACACAGCGAGGGAAATGCGAAAGTCACCACCTCTGCTGACAATTCCATCTCAGAGCACACAATCATTGAGTCCTGACGGCAATGAATTGTGTAATTCAAATTTTCATTATAATACGTAGCCATATTTTTGTAAAAGAGAGTGAACACAATTTTCAGATCCTCCCGAGCAAATAAAAGTATTACGCCTCACTGAAATCATGGATGTAACAAACTCTCAATCAAATTCAAAACTTAAGTGAGTGGTATTTTTACATTAGGAGGACGAGCGTCAAGAAATCCTATTTAGTGGTGTTCGTATAATTGATAAAGAATCAGACATGTTAAAAAGAACTGAAACAACAGCAGAGAAAGCAGTACTTGATCAGGTAGGTTCAGTCAACATTATACTTCTCACACCGCCACTTTATTACTATAGTAATCATCTAGAAGACATGTTGAAGTGATGAGAGAGTAGAATAGATAGCAATCAGTCGCGCCGGCGAAGGACTTCCAAGAAAACTAAGTCTTGTACTGTTCTTGCCATCTCTCCACTTTCAAGAATAAGAGACAGTGTGTTTTCAAGAATAATGACTCATTCGTCCGCCCTAAATATGCACTTCTTTATGCACGCTGTGAACCCTATTATTATATCGGTCAAGTGTGTCTGTTGGTGTGTTTGCGTGCTTAACCGCACAATGGTGGGATTCTAGACTTCACAAATGATGTAGCAGCTCTGACGGGGACCCTGACGGTTGTTAACCGTAGTCACAGCTGGTAACAAGCGTCGAAAGGCGAATGTCATCAAATTCGTTCCTCCTTTCGGGTCGACTCTTTAGCGTTTACACCCATAAATGTTATTTGTGGTGGATCGGAAATATTAATGGTGGGTGATCCACGTTGACAACGTTTGATAAGATATGACATTGAAGACAAATCTCGCCAAATCCGTTTGACTTTCCTTTGGAACTCATAGCTGATCGGCTGTGTGGAATGAGGTAATGGTGGGTGATCCACATTGATAACGGTTGTAAGACATGATAATGAGGGTCAGAGGGCAAATGTGACGGATCCTGTTTCCCTTTGGTAACTGACAGCGGAGTGTTCACACTCATGGCTGTTGTAGAGAGTGGTACGGCAACTTCAAATTCGAATCTAATAACCTGGAGTTGTTGAGAGCCACTAGAAGTTGGATGGAGAAACCCGTACACCACTATCCTACTATATATAATTCGCTTAGTGTATGTGTATGTGTATGCGTATGTGTATTGTGTATATGTATATGTATGTGTATGTGTATGTGTATGTGCATGTGTAGTATGTGTATGTGTATGCGTATGTGTGTGTGTGTTGTGTATTGTGTATTGTGTATGCGTATGTGTGTATTGTGTATTGTGTATTGTGTATTGTGTATGTGTATGTGTATGTGTATGTGTATGTGTATGTGTATGTGTATGTGTATGTGTATGTGTATGTGTATGTGTATGTGTATGTGTATGTGTATGTGTATGTGTATGTGTATGTGTATGTGTACGTGTATGTGTATGTATGTATGTATGTATGTATGTATGTATGTATGTAAGTATGTATGTATGTATGTATGTATGTATGTATATATGTATGTATGTATGTATGTATGTATGTATGTATGTATGTATGTATGTATGTATGTATGTATGTATGTATGTATGTATGTATGTATGTATGTATGTATGTATGTATGTGTGTCACGAAATTCATATCTCGCGTTGCAGCAAAGCTGGGACGTTGAATCTTACAAGTGATATAGGGGGTGCCAAGAGAACCCCAGCGGTGGTGGACCGAAAGTGATAGCAGCTGATAAGGGCTGGTAAGGAGTTTCGGAAGGCAAATGTCGTCAAATCCGTTTCGCTTTTCGCATTGGTCCTGGAGCGTTCATACTCACAGGTTTTTTGCGGGGTAGGACGGGGACATTTATGGTGGGTGATCCAGCTTGATAACGGTTGATGAGATTTGATAAGGAGCGTAAAAAGACTAAACTCGCCGAATCCGTTTCGCTTTTCGCATCGGTTGCAGAGCGTTCATACTCACAGGTTTTTCGCGGGGTAGGACGGGGACATTGATGGTGGGTGACGCGCAATGATAACTGTTGATGAGATTCGAAGAGAAGCATGAGAAGGCAAATGTTGTCAGATTCGTTTCGCCTTTCGTGTTGATGCAAAAGCATTGACACTCATGGGTGTTTAGCAGAGTGGGACGGGTACATTAATAGTGGGTGATCCAAACTGATAATTGTTGATAAGATTCGATTAGGAGCGTGAGAAGGAAAATGTCACCAAGGCCGGTACGCTTTGTCGGCTGACAGTGGGATGTTCACATTCGCGGGTATTGTATGGTGAGGGACCTCAGTGGTATTTTCTTGGGCTTGTGATAGCACAGGGGCCTTAGTGATAACGGCTAACGGTGGCTGATAAGTACCGTTAGGAATCGGATGGGACGAAATCCTTTACATCGCTGGATTTTTCTATACGACCGCTTCAGCAAAAGCGTCTGATGCCCAGTGTCATTAGGTGAACATACTTTGTTTGTGTTCCGATAACACTGCCCGATGTATCGACCGCTGAATTGCCTAGCGTTCCAAAAAATGGTGCATCTCTCCTGATACTGCGATCTAAATTGATAATCATGATACAACCTATGTTCGTGATAGCAAAACAAGCGTTCCACTCAGAATCATTCTCTTGGGTACAGAGACCTCAGTGATAACGGCTTACGGTGGCTGATAAGTACCGTTAGGAATCGGATGGGATGAAATCCTTTACATCACTGGATTTCACTATACGACCGCTTCAGCAAAAGCGTCTGATGCTCAGTGTCATTAGGTGAACATATTTTGTTTGTGTTTTGATATCACTGCCCGATTTATCAACCGCTGAATTGCCTAGCGTTCCAAAAAATGGTGCATCTCTCTTGATACTGCGATCTAAATTGATAATCATGGTACAACCTATGTTTGTGATAGCAGAGTAAGCGTTTCACTCAGAATCATTTTCTAGTGCGGTACTGGCAGCGACACTGTGTATCGATCGCTAGACTGTGTAACTTCCAAGTAATAAAGAATGTTTACAAAAACTATAAACATCGATAGTCGGGATATGGATCTGCCATCAATGTGTAGGAATTAGATGCTCGGCAAATTCACGATTGTCACCAGTCGATGCAATCAAATACAAAACTATCAATGTCTAAACTATCCAATTTCCCAATGATGGTCTAAACAAGTAGGCTCGCGCACACTACTGCGCGCGATTCGTGTCGATGACATGCGAAATGGGTTTGATGCGAAGCGACTGAAGTATAAAATGCTTTTTTTGCCACGCCATCTTCTCCGCTTTTATGCAAATAAATAGCTCAGCTGAGAGCAGGGGAAAGGAAATTTCCACTCAACTCCAAACACAACTGTGGTCGCGCCGATCAAACCCATTCTGCACAACATCGCCATAAATCGCGCGCAGTAGTGTGCGCCCGCCAGCTGGTCCCTTATATTACGATCACGGTTGATGAAATGTGTGATGCCTAGTATCTGGTGAGCGTAGTTTGTTTTGGTTATAACATCATCTGCAGCGATGAAGCGACTCTTAAAATGCTTATCCTTCTGAATAATGGCACCTCTTGCTAGGTAGTGCGATCTACATGAATAATCCACGAGCACTAAAGCGTATCGTCCACAAGACTATGTAGATTTCAAACAGTGGTGCATTCTCACAGAAATGATAGTTGGTGGCAGGCAAAGGGATTTGCCACATTTCCATAAGAATAAGATGCTCAGTGAATGGATAAATGCTCTCCCATCAACGCAATCGAATCCAAATTACCGATCGTTAAGCTACCTAAATTCCTAATAGCGACCGCTACAGCGCTAAGTGATCACTGCATGAACAGTTAACGGAACATTACGACCGCTAAACTACGGGAATTCCCAATAGTGGTAGACGTTTTCAGAGATACCATCTGAGCGAGCGTTCAGTACTGCGCTTATCACAAGGGTGAAGCTTTGCGATGTGGACCTCTCCATATCGATTGGTCCATTCGACCATCCATACTGTTATGCATAATGCTACCGAGTTATTCGCACAGTACTGTGCGATAGCTGAACTTGTATGGAAGTCACGGCGACAAGACTGACACCAAAAGTGAAGGAAGGGTAGGGGCGCAGTGATGAGCGAAAAGGATTTTCCTCTCACTCTCAATCTCAATGGCTGCCAACTGTTTAATCATTCACTATCCATATTTCTTCGACCCTCACCAATCATATCTGTGGCCTCACATCGCTACCACTTCACAACGAGGGGGCTCAGACTACTTGTGGTTGTTAGAGGACTTTGCGAAGAACATAATCGGATGCATGTGATCGGCTCATTATGCGCCATCATTTGAGGCATGATCTACTTCGGATAATCTTAGGGCCAATCACAGAACAATCTTATGTGGGTCATCGCACTAGAAATAAATAAAAAGTTGTGATGAAGACGTCCGTCAGTAGGAACGTTCCAAGGAAACCTACAGGAACCCCAAAAATTAGCATGGTCGTGATTCACTGATTGCTTCGTAGAAAAATGCTTTTAGAACCAGTTTCGTAAGGCAAATTCAGTGATATTGCGCAAACGGAGTTTGTTGTAAGTTATCGCATTCACCAAAATTCGCCATTGCTGCTATCAATCACTATGGAGATGAACGAATTCATAGCAGGCGAGCTGGTTGAGTGGCTTCACATTTTCACCCACACGGTGTGTTGCTGTGAAGCTTCACCTAAGGTGCGAACGCAGGTCGAACCGTCGCCGACGGAGACACTGGCATATTCCAGTAAGCATGGGGTGCGTCTTCAGAGGCACTAACAGGGGCTAGTTGGATCGATGATAGAGCATAAAAGTAGAGATGCTAGAATATGCTGTGCTTTTTTAAAGGAGAAACGAAAAGAAATGGCCAGAAACAAGCTGTGTGAGAGGTATGAATAAAATTTATTTTTTGTTTGAAAGGGTATTTGAAGGCATTATGTATGGAAAATAGCATCGTTCAAATGGCCGCCTCGTCTTCGCTTGGTGGCGCGCATACGAGAAGTCCAATTTTCAATGACACTGGCGCACAAATCGGGCTGTATTTCATCGACGGCGTGACGTATGTTGACTTTGCGGTCATCATTGCTGTGGTTGGTTTGCGCAGACCTGCGATTAGAGAAAACCCCTCAAGAAATAGTCTAGTGGGGTTAAATCGCACGATCTCGGTGGCCAGTTGATGTCGCCTCGAGCGAGATAACCTTTCCTCCGAAGCGCTCGCGCAGAAAATCCATGCGCGCGCTGTGTGGCTCTTAGCCAGGGTCAAGCCTCCGTTGAGGAATCCTCAACGGGGGAGGGGTCGTATTTGGTACGCTAAGAGGGGGGGGCAGTCGTAATCGTTAGGGTATGCAGTGATCAACAGAATTTCTGAGGCTGAGGTCTAAAATGTTAGGGGAGAAATGATAAAACAGATTATTAACATAATCATCATGGAAATCTCATGCATGGCGCGATCCACAACGAAGCCAACCAATGTCAGTGACCCTTTCGTTGGTCCGCTAGCACCGATTTCACGTACGGAGACACCTTCGAAATTTACCGATTAGCCGTAGGAAGCGGCATCTATCCACGGGTATCACCGTGGATGAATACTCCAGAAACTATGGGATGAAAAAGAAAAATTAGCTGATTCGGACTTATTTCATATCTTACTACGATCGCAAGTACGTAATCTAGTGTTAGCGACCACTATGCCGACCGGAAAGACGTTTGTATTCATTGAGAATGTGGATGAAATCCTCATGCATGGGGCATCCCACAGAGAAGCTGACCGACGCTTGTCGCCTTCCTACTAGACCTCCGAGAGCGAAAGATGCATACTGGAAAAATTTCAGTAACAATGAATCGATTTTGGGGATGATTCGTGGTAAGATCTCGCAAATTCGACGAAAAAAGCTTTCCTCAACTGGCTTTTCTGAAATTTTCTTGCTTCGTTTCGAAGATATGGCACAGCTCAGATAGTCATTCGAAAGCGACAACCTAGCAGACCCCGCTTCACCAAAACAAACTCATATGGTTAAGTTTGAAAAAAGAAATTTCCTCAACTAATCCTTAACTGGCTTCCCTCAAAATAACTTCCTTCGTTTCAAAGATATGGCTTAGTTCAGGTGGTCGTTCGGAAGCTACAACCTAGTAGACCTCGCCTAACCAAAACGAACTCATATGGTCAAGTTTGAAGGAAGTTATGGCCATTTCCGTGAAACACTTCGAAATTTTCCTCAACTAATCCTCAACTGGAAACCCATATCGAGAACTACGCAACCATTAGGGAAAGCAAGCAGCCAATAGATAGGTCTAAGGGAGTTATTAGAAAACAGTTTACAGCTGTTTGAAAGATGGGCTCTAGGTTAAGTTCAGAGCATTTCAAAAATGTCGGAATTTAGTATGGGGAAGATACCGCGCTCCATCGTGATCGCCGCGTCGCACGTCGCCTGAAACGAAATGAAAAGCCGGTGATGTCCGCTTCAGATCGTATTTCAATTTTGATGTATTCCTGCATTAATGTGTTCCTGTATTAATGTTCAATCTATTTTGAGGGATTATATCTAGTCTTCTAGGCTCCTAACATATATAGTATTCTCTTGAATGGACCCGTTCCCAAAAGTATTGCGAAAATGAAAATATCAGCTTTCATGCCTTACAGCTCCACCAGGGAATTAGCAAAAGTAGAATCTGTTCACACAGAAGTTCAGCGTTGTGGGATTGACAGGGCATTTATCAAAGCCTTCGCAGCTCGTTCATCAGATTTGGCTGGAATGTCTTTCAAAGAATGTCAAAATGTCGATTTTCATCTGCTTTTTGTCTTTCTACGGCCGGCATTTTGGGACAACTCTTACTGGTCTTTGCTGGCCTTCTGCACCAAGCAGCTACAGTGTCACTTTTTTATAGTAGAAGTTTGTATATAATTGTAAGCAAGTTCAATGAGCTTCTTCTGGAGCCGCTTTGTGGTAGCAGGAAATGCGTTCGTGCTTGTTCCAAACAGCCTTAGAAATTCATGCAAGAAACACTTATTGATATTTCAAATTCACATTCATTGTTGCATAATGAGAAATGGGATTGCACCCAAAATACACTGCATCTCGCATAGACCTTGTAAATTTGGAAAATGCTGCATTATAGGCCTGAGATCGAGGTCTACTCATCAAGGCCCAGTAAAGACCTTCGGAAGAGTCAGTCAGTAGAAGAGAGAATTTGAACACTGATTGTTGAATTTGAACAAAAACAGTCGAGGAAAGTGTCCTTGTCAGCGAAACTGCTGGATTCAGATAGGACACCTCTTTGTACATTTCGCACACGCTTTGCTTTTTTGCTTTTGTAATCAATTCGTGCATCTAAATGATCGCAACCGCCGTTTCCACGAATAATTGCGACATAAGATTCAAGCAAAGGCGAAAAAAGGTTAAGCTCCTAATGCACGATTACTAATGCCGGTGTTTTTGCCATAAGACAGCCGCTCTATCACGGCCAGAGTGGTCTTTTGTGTCATAATTTCTCTAAAGCGATTAGCCAAACTGCCTCACCATTAGCTTAGCCATTAGCTATGCCAACGATTGCTCAAATGACGGGATTCGTGCCAATCGAGTAAATTCTATAATATGTTGCTTGTATGGAAGAGCTCTACGCATCTATTTGAAAGTGTAAGAGAAATTAATGTACCTAAAAGTGGCACTGTTCACAACCTAGTTAATGCTAGCCCAGGCCAACAAAGCCTTTCATTCCTCTAGAATTGGTGAACTGGTACTAGATTCGTCTGGGAGGAAGAATACAGTGAGTTGTACATCCACTCTTCCCCGCGCGTTTTCTATGGGCGAAATTGCTTCCGATGCCACTACAAATTTGAATGGAACTGGCATGCGTGGCGCAACCCTGAGGGGCTAATGTTATCAACGCCAAATCCTTTGTTCTTTTTTCTCTTTAGGCCTTGTTTGGCAGGTCTCATTCTCAGCCGTTTTTCTTTCGTTCATAAAATTTATGGATCTCATTCTGTCCGTTTCCCTTTCGTTCATCAATCTTTTGTTTTTCCCCATCCCATCCCATTCTCTTTCCTTGTGCAAAAGAGAATGGGATGGGATCTCCTTCCCTGGGGTGGGAGGGAAAGGGAGGGAGGGAGGGGCATTTTGTTCTCCACCTTTCGATCGAAAAAAGTTCTTTCGAGGTGGGAAGGAGGAGGGGAGGGCGTTTTCTTCGCCACGCCAAACTGTTTTTTGATAAAAACTGTGTTAACATTTGAAAAACCTTTATTGATATGCAACAAATCGTAGCAAATTGAAAACCAACAATAACAGACGTAAAGGGGGGGTCGTATTGAGACACCCTTTTTGGGGGGGGGGTCGTATTTTTTGAAAATTTTCCTCATCTGGACGCTTGACCCTGCTCGTAGCGCCGTCCTTCTGAAACCACATATCCTCGACATTCATATTGTCGATTTCATGCCAGAAAAAGTTCGTTATTGGCTCTGTATCGTTCGCCGTTTACCCGTTTGGCAGAGCGCGCGGAACGTTGCTCGAACCGATGAATGATTTTCGTCAAAAGTTCTAGTGATTTGCACACGTTGCTCGCGGCTAAATTGGTTCATTGTGATTCGAGAAGATACGCTGAATAACAACAACTAGGTTTGACAACTCTACCACAAACAACGTGGCCGCCATGAGCTGTCAAAGATAGAGCGCGCTTATTGGCGGACCCTTTATAAGTTTTTCTGTCACTCATGAATTCATGTTAATAAACTATATAAAACGTTTGTCTTTCTGTTCCTTGTCTCTTCGTCTGCCAGTCACAAAATTAGGATCTACACGAAAAACAATCCGTAGATCGGGTCAAGTTTGGTATGAGTAGGGGATGAGACAAGAAATAAGGAACACTAAAGAACACTCGGACTAAACTAAGCTCTGTTAACGGTGGGCAGAGCGTGCAGTAGGATACTCAGCCCTCAAACCGAAAAATGTTGATTAGGTTCCATACTGGCGCAAACATGGGAAAGGATGGATTGAGATCAGCCATATGTTTTTGAACGACATGGAAAGAGACCGGGACGCATTGGGCGGATTGCACCCCAATGCATGGCCCTTACAACAAAGTTCATAAGTGGCCTCAACGTGGCACGAAACTAGGAAAAAACCGGTAGAGATACCAGCGTCTTAGCTATTTTGAATAAACTCAAAGTGAGCGGAGACCCGCCCACAAGGGGTTTCGCGTGTAATCAGTCCGATGGTGTTCGCTGTAAATATTTCAATTGGTTTCTAGAATGGTTTAGAGACAGGGATAAAAGTGGGAGTTATCAGTAGCAGCTAGCACTATGGAAGGAGAACCAATCAAGGTTGGTCGAAGCTCTGGCAATGGTTGATGGAACTTGGGCATCACATGGAAAACAACCTGTGGAGATGGGGACAAGTTCGGAGTGGGTTAAGCATGGAGCAAGAAGTAAGGAGCACAATGAACCAAGTACAAGCTCTGCCCATCGTGGGTGTAAACGCAGTGAAGTGTTCGATCATCGGACCTATAATTGTTAGCTCGGCTTCAAAATGGCCCAGAGAGAAAAAATAGTTCGAGGTCAGTCGTGGTCGTAACCTGAGTCGTACTTTACCGGAAATATCAGGCTCGTCATGTGATTCTTTGACGCTGGAGGTGAGTGGCTGACGAGTTCTCCTCCCCGAATCAACTGGAATACAAGATAACTGCTTGCTCGATGCCATAACTCTCTAAACAAACTGTGCCGGGATCAGCAGGCTGTTTCTTCTAAAAAACAGGTTTTCTCATAGGAGTGCCACCCACGTCAGGTAGACAGTCGATAATTTCGCTATACTGCGATAGCTAAACCGCTAATTATATGGTGTTGATCTTTCATTGCCGTGCTAGTTTGGATGAGATTGGCGGCTATCTGAAAATATGCACAAGCTGACAGCCGGCATTGACTCTGTGCAATTTGCGATAGGAAGTGAAACTTACATTGCGCGATTCAAGACCTGATTTGTGAACATATGAAAAACTTCAAATGTCGAAGTCAAAAGCGGCATTACTTGTGCCTCAACCTATAATACTATGGTGAATGCTCCCAGTTCAGAGCAGAGCTTTCAGCAACACTGCATTTTTCAGCAGCTTTTCGACAAACACTATGGATTTCGCAGAGTGGATTTAACGTTGGGAAGAAAAGTGCACTGGCATTTCAAACAGGTGTGCATGATCAATTTTTGGGGCACATGCTAGCATCGAGATGCTTGCTATCTTCCATTTGATGGTCGCCGTGCTCAAGCTCACGATTGTGACTGATTTGTGCATGGTTAAGGACACACGAGAATGCTGATTGGTATTCTTAGGGCAGTATTTCACAACAAAACGCCCCGTATGACGCGATGCGTGCGCGGTAGGGGTGCTGTATGAAGTTAGGGTTCTGAAGCGGTTGTCTGTCCTGCGTTTTACTTTAAGCGCGGGACACGGGGCTCGCCTCGGAACCCAATTATTACATACGATGCCTAACTCACACGCCGCGTTGAAGAATTCTCTTTTAACGCCCTGACTGAAAGACGCTATTCACAGAAGTTCTGGGTTGGACGTTTGATGAAGTCAGCACATTTTGCTTTTTACTTCACTGAATCACAGAACTTAGACTCCAAAACCATCACAGATTATATAAATCTTTGTATTGTGCGGAAATTAGAAAGCGCTCGTCAAAATATGCTACCTCCTAGCTCCTCACTTGACCTAAAGTTAAAACAGACAAACCTGGTACAGAATCATCACACTTCTTACTTTTACATTAAGTTTCGACGTTACATTTCATGCGGTTAACACGCAGTCGCACCTTTCTAGCTCATTGCAAAAATACAAGCGAGTCTACAAAGTTCCCTCATAATTGGGCATAAAGGGCTGGCCATTATTTTGAGTTCACGTTTTTGCGCACAATATTCATTATGAGCTGCAGCTGCCATGTACTATATGTGTATATGAAAGAACCGAGCACTCTGTACGATGCCTTCTGTCGCGACGTGCGGCACGCCATGGAGTATAAGGCGTGGCATCGGAGAAGGGTGACGTGCCGCTGCCGCCGTGTTATGTAATACGAGCTAGGTGTTGCCCATCAAGACACCTGCCACGCAAGAAGGACGGTCCTGCCCCTAGTTGTCCCTGTTGCTGATACGCGACGTGCGATAATCTTCGAGCTGCTCCGTCTCTGTGGTCCAACCACTGCGCTATAGTGTTGACCATATTACCCCGATATTAAGAACTTACACAGACTTTTACCACTGTGTTGTAGGTTAACGCCACGTGGCAAGCGATCAATGAATACTCCGCCACGTTTGCCCGCGTACAAAACTGCTAGACCTTACGCGCATAATAAGACAAATATCTGAGGGTGGAATACCGTGTAGCACAAGGAAAGAGAACAGTGTATGGAAAAATGCCTCACTACAAGGAAAGAGCAAAACCATCAATTTCATGGGGCCGCTCCTCGTCTCACTACGGTTTGTGGAGCCCCGAGGTTAGCCGGGGAGTTCGACACGTCAGCAGAGGACGAGAGTTCCCGCTTTCCATTCAACATCCTCGGGTGATCCACGGCTGCAGCAAGAATGCAGCTGCATACAGTACATCGCTAGCAATTGCGGGACAAGAGCAGACGAGGGCGACGACTCTCGCGGTGGTAGGTGCGCTAAAACCTATCACATGTGCATAGTACAACAGGAGAGTTGGAAGGAGTCGGACTGAATGCGCTAAGAGTGGCGGGCTTTTGAAGTCTTGCTACTGCGTAAAGTAATTGACGTGCACTTCTTGTGCGGATGTTCTTGCGGCTTCCAGATTGTCTCGCAAGTCCTATATTCCTATCTCGCTGTTGACGTGCCGCGATAGAATGGACGTAATTGCAATGCGTGCCACTGTCCGTTCCCATAGAGAGTATACCTCGAGCTGAATGTCTTCTGTGGAGACCGAGCCACCGTACAGGGCGGATAAGAAGCTAAGCGAAGGCAAGAAAATTTGCGAAAAGACTGTTATACGGCTACGATGTAGGAGCGGCACTTTGCTTCACGAACCGTTGGTAAATTTAATGGTCTCGAATGGTATCTATTTGCGAAAGGGGCGAGTGCCTCGCGCGTAGTCGATCAAGAATGTCGATACTGACGTGGTAAGATACTGAGTATGATGTTCGATAGTCAGTATGGCACATATCGCTGCGTACTTGTTATTATCAATAACGAAGAGCAAGTGCGCTCGAATGAACAAGTGCGCTCACGGAGACGGTGAATAGCATGAAAAGCAATACTCTAATGACTTCAATAGTGCAAAAATGTATGCACGAATCGGTTAACAGTACACTGTGACGACAAGGAACACAAAAGTAACGCGTTAAAAATCTGACCTGACCAAAGGCGTAGCTTTGGAATTGACGTTGCTACTAGTGCCTATAAGAGTACATACCATCGTAGTGATATGGCATTGAAATAACATTGTATGAGAGAAGAAGTTGTTAATTATCGAATGCTCGAGTACTGGTGCTTATACCGAGTTGAAAGCACGGTTTTGCGCCAGTGCGTATAATTGGACTTTGAGCGCACGTTGCTACAAAAGCGTAAAACTACCTCGCCGACTGAGGCATCCGTAGATGAGGTTTCAGAGACGCGAGGAACCACTTCGTAAATCGGTGATAAGTTTTTGCGACACGCGGTGTTGTGTTATTGGCGGCAACGATTTTTCGGCAACGGTTCAAAATTTGACGTCTCTCTGACTTTAAGTAGAACTTGCACTAATTTCCATTTTCGGAGGAAGATAATTGTGCTAGCGTGTAACAATATCACCGCTAGCTATACGAACCAAAGCGGGCCGCAGTACAGCCTGAGATAGTCCATGCCAACATTTTGAGACGGTCTAGATCTTATCGTCCGTTCCTTCAGCAAAGTAGGCATGTCCGGATAAGGATATGCATGATGCTTTTTTAGAAGTAACGCAGGCTCGGAGAGTTTTAACGGGTAGGCTGCGAATTGATGACATGTAATACGCTTTGCACACTTGTGCGCCTGAGTGGTAGAGCTGCAAATGATGCTGCCATACCATACGATAATGGTGACCATTTTGTGTGATGGTATAAGTAATTTGGAGCTGAAAAGATAGGATCAAAGCGAACAAGGCAACGAATGAGGCCGTTGCAATTCTTTCGAGCGTCGTACTTTTGCAAAGGTAAAAGTTGTAAGACATGCTCATGCTGCCGACAATTTGCGCGTTTGAGTAGTCTCTCTGAGACGTATTTGCCTATTGTGCAGTGATCGTTCGAGAAAATCCTGCAAAGTGACAGGAATGCGAGCAAATATCCTGATATGCATGAAGCGAAAGCCTTACACGGCATTATTTCTGCAACTGGTTGAACTTATTGGTACGCGAGAATGGCAGCACCGAAGTGAAACTGCTAATTCGGATCAAGTGAACCGTTCGATTCAAATTCGCACTCTTTGTTGTGGGTAAGCGGCAATGAAAAATCTAAATGAGATGTCACTCAGCGTAAAATGATGATCCGGTCAATATGGTTCTTCGCATCTTTCCAAATAAACCATGGGATGTATAATCAGCAGAATTGTGTTCTGATGCTACATAAGAAAACCTAGTGGTGATGTCCTGCTGGTGAAACTGCCAAAATTTTTTCGATGGAGTAAACCCTACTTTGGACAAACGGTTTGAATGGGCGATTCTAATCAATCCAATATAGGGCAATATAGGATTCGAGAAGAACTGAGTCGTCGACACAGCGATGTACAATACCGCTCACGTCGCGTGAATAAAAAAGCCTTGCGACGGTTTGTTCGCAAACAAACCGTCGCAACGTCATAACTTTGTTCAGAGTGGATAAAATGGAAAGATTGAGAGAGCATTGGATTAGTCTCGATAAGGCGAGTTCAGTGATGTATAAAATGTCAATTTTGATGAGCAGCAGTCCTGAAAACCTTGCGAAAACGCGTTTTTGCGTTTTTTTCACTACAAATCATCTGCTTATTGGATTTTTATCGGGCTTGTATACATTTTCGTAATCAGCTCGTCGAGCTCTACAAGAGGGTGCTACAAGTTTTCGGTTTTCTCAAACTCAATACTGGACCATTTTTCACATTCTGAGAAGTTTGAGGGAAATTTTCTTTAGAATCTGATGAATTGGAGATAAAATCTTTTCACAATCTCAATCTGAACTCACAGAAGTGTAGAGGTTTCAAAGTTTTGATCATTTCAGGTTAGCCCCTACTTCTTTGTGTGGCCCTAAACAGGGTCTCCGTGTATACTCTGCTAAACAAAAACCGTCCCTCAACTCATCTGCAGACAGAGATTTCCTAATGAAATGTATGCCGTTCGATTCCTCTCAGAAAATGCTATCGAACGGCATACAAAAACCTTTGTGGTGATAAATGTCTTATTTTCCTATTTCCAGCCGTTTCCTTTTGTGGATCGACGTCTCAATCTCCTTTCGGCCGGTGCGATTCACGTGCATGCCCTGGGAGAGCGATCACGATCGATGGCTCCATCGCACTATTCACGTGCACGGCCGTGGGAAAGCGCTAGGAGCTCGCAATGGCGCCATCGATCGTAATCGCTCTCCCAGGGCATGTACGTGAATCGCACCGGCGTTGGAGATTGAGACGTCGATCCACAAAAGGAAAAGGCTGGAAATAGGAAAATAAGACATTTATCAGTACAAAGGTTTTTATATGTCGTTCGATAGCATTTTCTGAGAGGAATCCAACAGCATATATGTCATTAGGGAATCTCCGTCTGCAGATGAGTTGAGGAATGGTTTTTGTTTAGCAGAGTATACACGGAGGCCCTGTTTAGGGCCACAAAAAGAAGTAGGGGCCGACTTGAAATGATCGAAACTTTGAAATCTCTACACTTCTGTGAGTTCAGATTTAGATTGTGAAAAGATTTTATCTCCAATTCATCAGGTTCTAAAGAAAATTTCCCTCAAACTTCTCATAATGTGAAAAATGGACCAGTATCGAGTTCGAGAAGATTGAAAACTTGTAGCACCTTCTTGTAGAGCTTGACGAGCTGTTTACGAAAATGTACACAAGTCCGATAAAAATCCAATATGCAAATGATTTATAGTGAAAAACGCAAAAACGCGTTTTCGCGAGATTTTCAGGACTGCTGCTCATCAATATTCGACAATTTGTACATCGCTGAACTCGCCTCATCGAGACAAATCCAACGTTCT
This sequence comes from Trichostrongylus colubriformis, assembly GCA_963978905.1. Lineage (NCBI taxonomy): Eukaryota > Metazoa > Nematoda > Chromadorea > Rhabditida > Trichostrongylidae > Trichostrongylus > Trichostrongylus colubriformis. The sequence continues at coordinate 36,523,686 of OZ022258.1, read as the reverse complement.
CTGAATCTTTCCATTTTATCCACTCTGAACGAAGTTATGACGTTGCGACGGCTTGTTCGCGAACAAACCGTCGCAAGGCTGTTTTTATTCACGCGACGTGAGCGGTATTGTAATTGCAGTACGATGTGCTGCGTTAGACAGACACTAATGAGGATAGCCGGGAGTTCCGGACGTGGTATCGTTATTGGTTTGAGATCGTTGAGATGCGGCTTCACCATAACGAGACTTGATGTTACGGAGGACGATGATCGAAAAAGAAATAGGACGATTAGTACAGATACACTTGGGGCATCTCCGAAAACATACAATCCGACTTGATTGCAATTGTGCGACCTTATGAGAACTAATCGAGGTATCGGTGGAATTGGATGACGTAATCTGGCAAGAAGATGCGACCAACACTGACGACAAGCCTTCTCAAGCGGATCATTCTAAGTTGATTCTTTGGCCCACAGATCTTGTATGAATATCTTGATGTTCGAAAGGAATGAGGTCAGCAATCCAAGAAGATCGGACGCTAGAGCTTACTGTGCTATGCACTTGAATGTACGCCCACGTCCAGTGTTTTGATCGCTATGAACAACACGTCATCATGGTATTCCAGTCAATACCCAGTAGTGGAGCGGACTACATAAAGCTGTTCTGTGCAAGTATAACGTTCTTGAATCGCCGAGTGCATGTCAACGGACGGAGGTTTCGAAACAGAGCTTCCACACAGTGATGTTTATATCGCTGTGTGGAAGCTCCGTTTGCTGCGTTATCAACATAAGTGTTGCACTGGATGTCTTCGGAGAGCGGAAATCGGAGATAACTTAATTAGTACTGTATAGAGGCAACTAGCGTAATGCGTTGATCTCTAAGGGATGCGCGTAAAATGAGAGACACATAGGTTGACTTATGACGGAAGACTTAAGGGATCTTTGAGTCAGAGAAACCGTGCGGCATCACGTTATGAACGTTAAAGATGATTCATCGAAAATCGCATATGAACGTTAAAGAAGAATCTGATGGAACGCTTTCTCGACGTCGGCGATGAGAAGGAAACACCGTAAGCGAATGCGCAATAGGATACTGGTCAACTCTGGAAGCAAGATAGGTCTCTGATGTATACAATCGTTAGGACTAGGTGCACCCCGAGTATTAGATGACGAATTGAGGATTATGCGAACCATATCCCAAGAGAAGGACTCTTTCTAGACTGCCTGGTGAGGGATATAGTAGACGCTGTAATTGTCATAAATGTCCTCGCCGACTTCTTCAATGAACCCTGCTTTTATTCGGTCTCCAATTGCGCTGACATAGTGTTTCCAGAAGGAGCTTTATGGAGGCGTTGAAATTAAGCAATAGGCGACAATACGCTGTTTGTAATCTGGTAACTTAGCATGTGAGGCTTTCCAAGAAAAGTCCACTTAAAGAAAACCGTTGATAAATTTGGATAAAGTGTGAAACTTGTTAAGAATGCGAGCATTGAGCTCGTCGTCTGCTTCACGAGGAAAGGCTACTAGATTGAAGTGACCATTTGCAATGAGACAAATACCATTCGGAGCGCTCGAAACTGATTTCATATCTGTATTCAAAATCTGCCAAACGATTCTCTGGATGGAGTGATGAAGGTTTTTTAATATGCACTAGTTCCAAATGTGTGAGCGTGCTCCTCGCCTAAATCACAGATGAATACAAGGGAAGGCAAGGGATAACATCAGCAGCATAGCACAGAGATAGTGGTGGCAATTAGGATAGGATGGGGTCACTGATGGAATCCCCATGAATACATTTTCTTTGCTTTTCATAACTGTTTCTCTTTTATGCCTCGGTAGCATTCTTAAAAGTGCTGTAGTGTACAATATAAATATATCCATTTTTCGCGTATTATACTGTCCCTGTCCTCACGATCGCAGATCAGCTTGTTAATATAAGCAGACTCTCATAGCGCCCGAATGGGTGTTGTTGCGTGAAACGGTTATGACATTCACGCACAGAGGGGTCGATTTACCCCTCCGTGCAAATTTTGAGCCGAATCGAGTTTTTGGTCCCACTTCGGAAAATTATGGATGACCAAGGGGTAAGTAATAATTCTTGTGAAGTTTTCTATAAGAAAATTTTATAAAAAAGCCTCAACTATGACAGAGATGACCTGAAGACATCTATTACAAATGTCCACGACAGCAAATGTACGTAGCAAGCGCCAAATAAAAGCATTTGCTCGGCAGAAGTCAACGGATCTCCTTCGGTCAATGAGTTGCCACTCAATAGCCCATGAATTTTTCCGAAGTTAGGTCAAATCCTTGAATTGGCCGAAGACTGGTCCGATGGGCTTATTTGATTCTCTGCACACCAAAATCACCCGGTTCTACGAAAAACGACTGGCTCGCGCGCTATGGGTTCGCGAATGTACCATGTAATAAATCTATTTATTCGGAAACCCTATATAACTCTACTCGAGAGTCGATTGGCAGACACTGAGCACAGTTTTGAAATTAGCGTCCAAAAGCGCGTTGAGAGATATGTGCCTCACTGCAAACGGGCGCTTCGATGTGATACCTAAAGAGTCAAGTGACCGGAGCCGTCTTGCGATCTCATCATCTGCGTTGGATGATGCACTTCATCGTTATCTGATCTCTTCGGTAACCTGACAGAAAACCGGATTCTTGATGCGATGGTGGCGAACTTCGTGTGTGTCAATACCATACCTGAAGATATGGAAACCGGGGTTTCCTGAAAAAGAACGTTCCACTAATCGTCGATGCCAATGAGTGTGGCTGGCAACACCGAGCAAGTGGAATTGCATGATGGAAACTGCAGGCGGTTATCTCTGATCAACTGCCTCCTGATAGCCTTGATGGAATCTGCGGCAGTGTATTTACTTGTAAGTTAGACCTTCAATACACGATTTGGAGAGTCTAGCAAATGACATCGACCATTCCACTCACTTCCGTGGTTTCGTGACTGACAAAGCTGATGGAAATAGGCCTTTTTCGTCGCATGTTGCAAGACGTAAACGGTGCACATTATTAGTAGTAATGAAGCTGTTCTGTGATCCTGAGTCCAGAAGCAGAACAACCTTCTTGATAGATGAGGAATCATAGATACAGGCGTCAGTTATGACGAGCAATAGTGCTCGTCATAGCTAACGCTTATATTTACGCATATATCTTGGATACCTTATGTATGAGACAGCGCAAATGATATGGTTAGGCTGCTTAGGCTCCGTATCTCATCTTGCGCTTAGTTTCAAATTGCATTCGGATGTGGAAAACCTGCACTGCAACCGGACTGGGTGTCCATAACTGGGTCTGAAGAACACGATCCTTGTGCGATACACAGAACGGACCTTATTAGGTGAAGGACTGCGAAGCCTTTCTGGAGAGTAAGCCCGTAGGCGGTTAGCACGATAACGGTTGTCCTAAAATGGTCCGTAGGTATTAGCACGATGACGGCTGTCTCAAAATGGCGAGTGGGAATGTTCGTTGTCGGCGTAGCTTCTGCAGTACTATCGATCCTTCGAAGGGCTTATAGATGGATACTTGATTTTAAAGGAAAGCGGTAGTCACGTCTGTCGCGTCTGTGGTCGTCTCTGCACTAGCTGTGATAGTCGTGCCTGTTTGAGCTACTACGCCTTCGATCATCACATGAACAATTGCTGCAAAGTAGTTCGTGATTTGCGCGCGCGTCGTGTGGTATATTGACGTGGAAATAGCGTGCTCAGTGATCGCTGAAACCGCAAAAGCTGCAACTGATTGAGCTGTGGAGAATACGAAGATCACCTTGCGCGTTGGTCGCTATATTATTACCAACGGAGTAGCCGTCCCTGAGCATGGTCGCGTCTTCGTACTATTCCCTTGATGCATGTGTTGTCAAATGATGCATGATTTGATGTAAGTCAAAAACATCTGATCGGAACTCGAAATCGTGAAGTTTCTGCTGTACTTTCGTAAATTGCTCTCAACAGAACTAGTATCGGTACAGCAACGAAAAACTTCGAACTTGCGTAAGCCACGAAGGATGACCTATATGCGGAACCAAGTATCGCGCAAGTTTGCGGCCGAATAGCTAGATATTGGTAGTTGCCGTAGCTGCTTATACGCGGGTCTTATGCGACTGGTCGTACCTTTTCATAAGTACCCTAACTAGCTCATAGTAACTGCACTAATCAGGATCAAAACTCCGTAGCACGATTTGCGTATCGCCTTTGAGCAGACCTTGTACTAGGTTGTCCGGAAAATTCGAAGCTTTAGTGTTTCACTTTCCATCATAACTTTTTCACACCATCAGGTTTGATCGAAGTAAGCACCGTTCGAATCAGTCCACTTTTGCCAACACGACATCGGTCGATAAACACCATCAAGAAAAGAGCTGGGTGGTCGAAAATCTACGAAATCCACGAAGGATTTTTTGTCTGGTGCTGATTGATGAAGTATCTTCCAGCAAGAAAGTTCTAAGAATGTTTGAAAAGGTGATAGTCGGTCGGTGAAAAGTCCGAAGAATATGGCGGGTGAGGTAGAGCTCCAACCCTCAATTCGTTCAAATTATGGAAGTCTTTTGTGGAACGTGTGGGCAGGCGTTCATATGCAAAAAAGGAATCCTTCCTGTTAACAAGTGCTGGCTGCAGCTGAGGCAATTTGCAGTACATTTCGTCGATTTCTTTACAGTAGGACTCTGCTGTGATGGTTTGGTCTGGTGACAAAAAGTTTTAGTGGATCACATCAGCCCATGACCAACACGCTGCGACCATAATCTTCTTTTCGAGAGGATTTGGCTTTAGAAATTGCCTAAGTAGTTAGTCGTCATCCACCCACTGTTTGGAATGTCTTTTCTTATCAAACGTGATCTAATTTTCATCACAGATGACAAGTTGGTTTGAAACGAGTCGTTTCTCTTGCGCAAAAGCAGTGTAAAAGAAACATCGAGATATGTCAATCTCTGCCGGTCATTCAAATTGTGGGGTACCCACTCGTTGAGTTTTTCTCCATCTTCCCGATGCGTTTCAGACCATCCGCAGCAGTGGGTCTTCCAACGCCTAGCTTTTCTGCAACCTCTTGCACTGTTTGGGATGGGTGAGCCTTCACAGACGCCTTCAGGTATTGCTTTGAGTCGACCGCCACGAGGTTCATCTTCAAGGCGGAGATCTCCAGAGCGGAATTTGCTGAGTCAATGTCGCGCGGTGCTTCCTCCAACACTACTGAGACCCAGCACCTGGTTATTTTGCCGGGCTGTCTCGACTGTGGGTTGGCCCAAACTATAGTTGAAGAAAATATCGTCCGAAGTTGCTTCGACATGTTTTTGAATTTTGAGGAAAGGGAGTTCATCAGGCAATGATGAAACGGCGGTTATAGCACCAGATAGCGCGGAAAATTCTCTTTGAGATGTGCTACTGAAACGCAAGGGAGATCGAGCTTTTAGGCAGCAAAGAATGTATGAAAACATAGCACGAAACGCTGAGTACTTTCCGGACAAATAGAGAAATAAAGACACTTGAATGTGAGTATGTGCTGGAAACTCGTCATGCACCGCAACTCTGAATGGTAGCAAAACCGTTGAAAATGCGTGATATCGCCAATGAACGGCCCAAGCGTAAGTTTCTTTGATCGAACTGATGGCTGTCTTTGGGTGGTGGCTGCCATACTGGGTGAGTTGGCGTCTATTGCGTCACGAAGGGGACGTCTCATGAATATCTGAGAACGCAGAAGCTGCGTGACTGGATTAGTCTGAACGTGTGCAGGAGTCCCTTCTTAGAATCTGCATGTTGCCCGTGGGTGATCCGCTTGTATTGACAATCGATGTTCGTTGCGTGCGCAAGCTTCCCCCGGATTTGAATGGAGTTTATGGATGAGGCGCCCAGCCGTCAGGTCCATCGTTGACTTCTCAATCCTGGATTCCTGTGATATTCCACGTACGCGTCGTTTTCGCCTTCCTTGCTGACTGAATCACTTACGTAAACAAGAAAAGCTTGCTGCCTCTCTTTCACTACACGTAAAGCTGCAAGCATCTTTATCAATTGCAGTCAAAGCGACTCTTGGCGGCGATAGAGAAGATGGCGCTCATCGTCAGGCAACAGTGATTCATTGTTGAACGCATGGAAAAGCTCTTGCTGTTCTTCCTTTGGCAGCTTCTAGCGAAGTCTGCGCCTTGGTCAAGTTGGCTTTGCATGCGATCATGGTTGCCATGCGTACACAATAGTGGCAGGAGGTGGTTATTGTCTAACACGAATGTAAAATGGGGAAACATGAGTAGACGTCATGCCGTAGGACAACTCCGGCCGTGAGCCTCTCGACGACGAGATGTCAGTGCGAATAAGCGACGGTGGCCTTGAAGACACTGTCTAACAATTAGGACGTAGCATGGAGTAGATGAGATGACATAAATAAGATTCGACAAGAGTGCATATGTGTGCGGTACAGTGTTTGTTTTCGTGAAGTCGCGCCCAAGGCGGTCAGCCAGAAACGAGCGCGAAAATACGGCCTGGGCAGACGTGAGGTGACGAGATGAGTCACTAGTCAGTGACGAGAGGAGTCACTAGTCACTCCCAGCTGCAAGGACTATCTCTAACCGCGATTTTAATGGAGCGAATACTAACGACCCCGGGCACTCTCACTGCATTATGCGCCTCGACGTTACCTGCAGCCCATGCGCCGTCAAGTCTTTGCGTTATTATGTCCTCTGGTGCCACTCCAGTTCCATGACACCCGCACGGCCACATGTGTGGTAAGGGTACACTTTAGTTTGATATCGCTTCGCGGTCCTTCCATAGCCGCTTCTACCAAACCAAGCCATTTCGCGCGCATGTGCATGCGTAACATGCCGCTGCCGCGGTGTTATGTGAGACGAGCTATGCGTATTAAGACACCTGTCATGCAGGGAGAGTGGTCCTGCCCCTTGCTGCTCCTGTTGCTGACACACTAACACGGAAGGCCCATCAGGTCATGGTGAGCTTTCTCAAAACGGTTTTTTGCATTTTATAGGGTCACATACATGAAGCAAAAAACCGGTCTCAAATTTGGCTAAATGGTTTTGGGGGGGCCCAGAAAATAGTTGATGGTTCGGTCCCCACTGAGGACAAATTTTTGCATTTTTCTGGTTTTAATCCATTTGTGCTCATGTAAGACCATACGTGCAAAATATGTGCAAAATCAACTTTTATTCTACCAGGAAACCTTTATCTCCAGTATTTTTGCGTACTAAGCGAATGATTGGTTTGGACCTGCCAACGCTCATAACAGAGGAACTAGGCGTTTTCCCACAAAGTACTTGTGATATTCATGCTCAGGGGGTCGAACTACCCTAGATGACAAGTTTTCAGCCTAATCGCGATTTGGACCCAAACTCGGAAATTTGGGCGACCAATAGTATTACTACTGCCATAGTAAAGAGCACTCAACGAAAGGAGCTCGCCCGATATGAGGAAATATTTGTTATCTTTTGCTTTCGCATGGTGTTGCTAGGTGTAGTTCACTTGGAATGCGTTGTTTCTGCACATGCTCGATTGCATTTAATCGAGGCTGTAAGTTGTTCGTCTGTACAAGTAGTGCAGTGACTGTATGCCCATGTCCACCCTACTGTCTCGAGTTTCGGTCAAAATCTCAATTTGGATAGTATTTTGTATATCGGGCTAGTCGAGTCTCCTGAGCACGAATATCTTACTAGTTTCGCAGGAAAACGCTTGGCACGCGTGCTAGGCGCCGAAGGGTCCAGACACTTTAACCAGTGAAAGCTTGCAAATGAAGTCACTTTCGTGCACCAGCGACGAAAATTGCAGCCATTTTGCATGTGCGCAAATAGTATAGCGCTGCACAAAGAAAACTAAGAAAATGCAAAGACGGAAACGTCGATAGGACTTGAACCACAAACACCCCCACCACTGTGCCAATGCCAATCTATCCCACTATCCATTCGGCCAACCAACTACTTCAAGAACGCTAACCTGTGCATCCGCTACCAGCTTTCTTTGCTTCGTTTAGCAGTTACCATAAGTGATTCTACATTTTTGAACGAGATCGCAGTGGTTTCGGCGTAGTTTGAAGACAGTCTTCTAATATGCATATACTGAACGCCGCAGCAGGAAAGCATTGCAGCAAACTGGTCAAAATTGTTTCTTTCTGAGCAACTTTTGTCACTCATTTTTTGGGCCCCCCAAAACCATTTAGCCGAATTTGAGACCGGTTTTTTGCTTCATGTATGTGACTCTATAAAATGCAAAAAACCGTTTTGAAAAAGCTCACCATGACCTGATGGGCCTTCCTTGTAAGGGCGATAACCTCTGAACTGTTCCGTCTCTGCGCTTGAACCACTACGCTATGATGTTGACCAGGTTACCCCGACGTGACTTGGAAAGGCTTTTGACATTATATTACAGGTTGACGTCACGTGGCAATCGATCAGCACAAATCTGTTATAGCGTATGCGCATAATGAGACAAATAATTGGGGGTGAAATACCGTGTACAACAAAGAAACAAAACAATCCAAACTAAATGTAGCATCTATGTGTGATTACAAGGAAAGAGCAAAACCTATAAAATACGCAAACCACGGGGTCGTTTCCCGCCTCATAAGGGGTCGTCGAGCGACGTCAATCTTTTCGTAATGCCTAGCAGCGTTAGCTGGGGCGTTCGACACGTCCGGTCGCACGTCGGCAAAGGAGGAGAGCTCCCGCTTCCCGTTCCACATGATCGGATGATCCACGGCTACATTGGGATTGCAGATGCGCACAGTATTGCTTGTAGAAAACAACTGGCGGACGAAAGGTAAACAAAGACGATAGGTCTAGCGGTGACAGGTGTGCTAGAACCTGGCACACACGGCCAAGACAACAGGATTTTTGGAAGACGTCGGGGGAGCATTCATGAACCGGGACGCTGCTGGGAGGAAGACCGCAGCAGGAAGATGGCATGGTCCGTGGTGGCGCAGCACACTCCATGTTACGGTGGTTTGCGCGGGGGACCCCAGTGTGCGAATCCGCTGATTCCTTTTAGGTGAGTGGATCGGATTGTGGACACCTGCGCGTAGATTTGACAAATCGGGCTGGACAAGGATGCGGATGACGAAGAAGTAGTGCACGATTCACGATACCCTTCATCAAGCATGAGATGTTATGGGAGCTCACAAGAATTGAGAAACTAATGATAAGCTTACAGGTGCTGAAGTGGCGATTAATAGATTGGGCTCAGTTTTGGATGGGAAGGGTGCCTGTTACGAAGTGGCTCCCCGCTTACAATTGGAGGCAAGACTTGAGAGCAGATATAATTGGTGGGCTGATGCTCTCCATAATGACTCTTCCTCAAGGTCAGAACGTGGGACCAGTTTTCTTTCAAATCACGCCCTCAGTTCCTCGAACTCATTTCTAATGATAACTTTTAAGGACTGGCATACGGCTATCTTGTAGGAGTGCCACCCATATATGGATTAATCACCGCAATCTTCGGGCCTATTTTCTATGCAGTATTTGGCTCTTCAAAACACACATCACCAGGTACGGTTTATTTTCCTAACACAGTTTATGACGGAGAAGTGTTACCGCTTTCTAGGCAGCTTCGCAATTGCAGCTCTCATGGTTGGTGGAGTTGTGGAACAATTCGGCAGTAAACCACCACACGGCATGTTCTGAACGTTTGCTAAGATTGACCCATTGAATCTTTTCTTTTATAGCTGGGAATAATGACACTGCACCTCAGAGATTATGTTGCAAAGCATCTGCATCTGCTGTACCTCCAGATGAAGCTGTGGGCATTGCTTCCTCGGTGACGCTTCTTGCTGGCCTTTGGCAGGTCAATTGGCTATGTTCAGCTTTATTACACATCTAAATTGGATACTTGTAGATATTTTTTGGCCTTCTAAATGCAGGACTACTAGCAGTATGGTTGTCCGATCATTTGGTACAAGGTCCGTTCAGAGTGCTCAAAAACTTGCATTGTTATTATATGCCAAAAAAACCATGATCGATCACGCACGCATGCATGATCATCTGTGCTATCCTATCCTACTATACATAATTCGCTTAGTATGTCTGTCCGTGTCTGTCCGTGTGTGTGTATGTGTGTGTGTTTGTCCGTCTGTCTGTCACGAAATTCATATCTCGCGTCGCAGTAAAGCTGGGACCCTGAATCTTACAAATGATCCTACAATATATAATTCGCTTAGTATGTCTGCCCGTGTGTGTGTTTGTCCGTCTTTCTGTCACGAAATTCATATCTCGCGTCGCAGTAAAGCTGGGACCCTGAATCTTGCAAGTGATGTAGGGGGTGGTAAAGGGACACTAATGGTAGTGGACCGAAAGTGATAGCAATTGATAAGGGCTGATTAGGAGCCTCAGAAGACAAATGTCACCAAATTCGTTCCGCCCTTTGCGTTGATCCGAGAGCGCTGACAACTCATAGGTGTTTAGTAGGGTTGGCCAGGGACATTAATGGTGGGTGAACCGCATTGATAACGGTTGATAAGATTCGATAAGCAGCGTTAAAAGGCTAGAGTCGTCGAATGCGTTTCGCCTTTCGCGTCGATCCAGGAGCGCTGACACTCATACGTGTTTAGCAAGGTGGGCCGGGGACTTTAATGGTGGGTATCCAAACTGAAAACGGTTGACAAGACTCGGTAAGGAGTGAGAGGGAAATGTCACCAAGGCCGGGTCTGCTTTTGCGGCAAACAGTGGAATGTTCACATTCGCAGATTCGCAGGTATTGTAGGGTGCGGGCCTCAATGGTATTGTTGGGTACACGGGTCTAGGTGAAACTGATAACGGCATACGGTGGCTGATAAGAACCGTTAGGAAATGGATGGGATAAAATCCTTTACATCGTTTGCCGTACCATACGACCGCTTTAGCAAAGCGTCCGATGCTTAGTGCCACTGGGTGAACATATTTTGTTTCTTTTCTGATATCATTGGCCGACGTATCGACCGCTAAATTGCCTAGCGTTTCAAAAGGTGCATTTCTCTTGATACTGCGATCTACACTGATAATCTTTATATAACTTATATTTGTGATAGCAAAGCAAGCGGTTCACTCGGAATCATTTTGTAATGCTCTACTGGCAGTAACACTTGGTATCGACCGCTAGATTATGTAAAATTCCGAATAATGAAGCATGTTTACGAAAACGGTAAACATCGATAATCGGGATATGGATCTACCATCAATGTGTAGAAATTGGATGCTCAGACAGTGAACAAATTGTTACCAATCGATGCAGTCGAACACAAAACAATTGACCTCTTACCTATCCGAACTTCCACGGATGACCCAAACCAGTTGGGTGGGGGACACGAGGTCGAATTTCCGCTTCGCGGCGGTGCACTCGCGGCGCCACCAGAACGACTCGCCGTATCGATTGCCCGTGGGAAAATGGCTGAGCATGACTGCGTCACGTCTGCTCTTCCACTCATGCCACACTGCCTCGCATGAATGCTGCCATACCCTGCCACTGGCACTCGCACCCGGCATGCCGCTAATCGCGCGCGGCCGCGCGGAATTTCGACCTCGTGAACCCCACCCAAACCAGTTAGCTGGCGCACACTACTGCGCGCGATCATTTTGATGACGTGCAAAATGGGTTCAATGCAAAGCGCCTACCATCTTTTCTGCTTTTTTACAATTCAATAGCTCAGCTGAAAGCAGAGGAAAGGAAATTTCCACTTAATCCATACACAAGTGTGGTCGTGCCAATCACACCCATTTTGCATAACATCCCCATGAATCGCGCGCAGTAGTGTGCGTCCGCCAACTGGTAACAGATATTCTGAATTTCTCAAAAGCATGCTGTGCGTTGGATTGTAAGTTGGTTTGGACGTGTGTAAGCTTATGCCTAATTCTGCAAGCAGATGAAAGTAGACGCAACATAGGAAAACATCTCGATGTTTGGGGTCCAAGGGCACGATATACGGGATCGAGTTGCCTGCCTATTGAGCCGAATACGGATTACGAGCAATACATTGAATCGCGGTAACAGGTACAGCGCGACGTCCCTGGTGAAGGGCAAATACCACACCTGTCAGATTGAAGGAAGTCCCGCCCTATTGCGACAGGGCAATCCTTCCCTCTCCTTTGCTCATGGGTTGCACCGTATGCCTTTAAGGCCTATGATGCCACTCCGTGACACCCACTCGGTCACAAGGGTGGCAAAGGATGGCACGTTCTAGTCTGATCTCCCTTCGCGACCCTTCTGTGTCTGCTCCCACCTAGCCGAACTGTTCCATGCGTGTGTTTAGGCGATCCTGCGGTCGCTTACACACATGAGCCCAACAAGTTCCGATCATAAAGGTCCACGCGTGTTACCACACGCCAGGTCTCAACCCGGTGCACCATTCCGCGACGTTGGGCTACTTTACAAGGTAAAAAGGCGTGGCACACAAAAACTAACGAGAAGACACTAGCGCCGTGGTATCGAGATGGACTGCCAGAGAGCTGCGTCAGATGCTCAGGGTGCCATTTCGAGAAGCGTGTCTCCCTGGCTGCCCCAGACTTACCACCTTTACCACCTCTACTGTACCGTGCCTTCTCGGCACACCGACTGCACTCGTCCGCTGCACTAGGTGTCTACGAATCCGTTTGACCCTAAGCTTACTTTGCGCGGTTACCACTAAGGACAATATTATTATACTGGACAGCTAGGGTATTAATAAATGGTTAACGATCCACTTCTAAACTGATTCACACTCATCGCATATATGCACCAAGTACAACAAGACTATATGCTCCTGCATAATACGGACACAAAGTACCAGAATGGCATTTATGTTTACTTCACAAATAAGCAGGACGCCCATTTTAGAGGATGGAAAATATCAGTGTCAGGTGGGGACCCTCGTCACTTCCGGACGCATGCCAGCAGTGGACTCTTGCAGTTCGATCTCAAGGGCAGCGAGAGGAACAGCTGCGCACGTGCAGACGTTAGAGACAGAGAGTGCGCTGTGATTTTTGTGCACGGAACAGACAGTGGACGACGGAGAGCGGAGATGGAGCCAACTGCTAAGGACTGTTAGAGAAGAGCAGACTCTGATACCAGCACGGTCAGGGCACTCCGGATTACGGTACCCCACGCGTGATGGGAGCTCAGTGCGTGAATCCGCTTATCCCTTTTAGGAACAAGTCATTGATGACAACCGCGCATAGAACAAAACACGGCCACAGCGGCCATAAATAAGTCGTGCATGCGTCACAGCACCCAAGAGTGAATCCATATCACCGGCACTTTCGTAGAGGTATCTTTGGGATGAGGGGCGTCCTATCTTCTTGGCCCACAACGGCTCTGGGTCGTAAGAGATTTGTGAAGGCATTCACAGTTGGATGCCCGATCGGTGACACTAGTGAAGGAAAAGGGAAGAAAGCTCACCGCGGTCACACATTTTAGATTCTTTTACAACAAATGCAATGACCGTGCCACGCAGCGACGTGATCGACCCGCGGTAGCGTCTTCGCCTTTCTCTTGGCAGCATTGCCCTGTTATAAGCGACTGACCCTGTACTTATAACCCTTCCTTCTTCTCGAAGGCTGCAATGCGAATTTGCTGACGAGAATGCCTCAAATCCCTGCTCTGGTCGGTCTCCCACCATAAACTCTTCAGTGAGTCTGTGCATTTGTATTTCTCAGACCGTTCTAATGACTTTCCCTTCTGCCATGAAGCTCTCTCGAGCGTCGCTGCTACTAGGGAACAGCCGAAAGCAGACAGAGGAGTGCTTCAAGTTATCGTTGACAATGCTCGATTGTGCACAGCGCCTTGTGACTCGAGTGGAAAAAGGGAATTTGGGGGTTGATATCTGAAATACGCCGTTCCCACTCGTATGTACATCTACAGTTCACCCAGCAGTCACTATACCAATTTTTATTGGCTTTGGACACTGCATGGGACTGAAGTGCACAGCCAACCATTCAGCAAGTGAATTCAATTCATTTATCTAATGAGTGCTCTGTGTGGAAATGATGTAAGTTGGTGAAAAGATCTCCAACAACGGCAGTTGAACCTCCGCGAGGCGAATATGAGAACCAATGCTCACTCATGAATCAGTTGCAACCCAGACTGAAACGAAGCGCGGAAGTAACAATCTCTGCTCAACTTCATCTCCTTGAGCAGGTACATGGAACCGTGGCATAACTAGAAGAGCTGAATTGTGTCGATGATCGGCTCATTGCTAGAGCGGAAACTTTCGGCAAAATTTGCGCCAGAATTGTATAGGAAGTATCTCAATTGTTATCTTTTTCTGAACCACGGTGACAGTGACTGCTTTACAGAGAGTATTCCGGCCACTCTGGATGAGCTGATCATCATGAAAAGTTCCTAGAAATGTTCGAGTAAGGCCCATGTATTAATCCCGGTGGCAGATGGGGATTTTGCAATACCAGCACATCTCGTAACGAGCCTTTAAAAACAAATGCAGCAGATAAGATCACCAGGCTGTATGTCTGTAAGCGCAAGTCTCTGTATGTATGAAATACACAACATTGCCGCTCGACCTTCGACCATGCTAGCAAAACTAATTCCTTAACAATGGAAATCGGTGTGTTACCGCTCTACCAACATGATGAGTGTCTCCGAATGGGAAGACCTTATCGGCACTGTCGAAGTCATTCACTCTTCACTCAGTCTTTTGCGGTGCACAACCTAGCTGCCCAGATCGAAAAGAATAGCTACTGTCAGTGAATTCGATCAACCAAGCAGCTTTCAAAAGCAACAACAGCGAGAATGGAAAAATTCAAATTTGCCTTTCTTCTTGGCCTTCACTTTCTGCCCTCGTTCTATTACTGGATATCAGCAATTCTGCTTTCAGCCTACCGATAACTATATTGCGGTTACCATTGAGGCAACTTCCCTCGAATGGTTTGTAATATATGTAGGAAAGAAGTTTCCAGGTCTCACCTCCGGAGCAGCAATTCATGTGTTCACATCGCAATTGAAGTCGATGACAGGAGTAGATGGAGTTCCGCCAACTAGCGAAGCATTCGGCCTTATCAAGGTGTCGATTTTTTATTTAAACGGATTCAAAGAAAAGAGTACTAAGCTCAAGACTATAATCGGTGCAGCGCCTCACCGCATTTGCAACCAACACTGCAAATCTATGGCCCCTGCCATAATTTTCTGCGCACGGTTTACCCACTTTAAAGGCACAGTTTGGAATTATCTGGGTATTACAGCTCCCGCCGTGGTCATATAGTTCGAAACACAGCCAGTGGGCTGTAGTTCAACCGAGGGGTGGGTATTAGTTCCTGATCGTGCAGAGCCAAAGAAGCAAGCGCGACACCACCAAGCCGCTCAGGCCCGCCCACCTCAGACGTGATTGTTGGCAATGACGGTGGCAACGGTGGCAACAACGTGGTAAATGAAGCCTGCGATTTGTGTGATAATATAAGGAGGAGATGCTAATGATAAAGGAGTCTATGATATGAGGGAATAAGTGATATCACAGAGTTCCTTCTCATACTAGTAGGCGGAAACTGCTTTAAAGGCTCGTCTCCACGCCGTCACCTCATCCTAGGCCAGATGTAAGGAGACCTTATTTTTGCCATTTTCGGAACTTCTTTCGGATTTTTATTCGTCGGCGCACTCCCTAGCACCTCTAATTTCATATTACAGCGCTTTAACCCTCTCGAGGTAATTCTGGAATGTGCCTTTAAAGGCACCAGGAGGGGGGCAAGGGCGGAATAACGTTTACGAAAACAATGGCGTCTGAAGACAAACATATGGGTTCGGTAGATACAATGTGTAACGAAACCGGCGTTGAAAAACGCGCCACAGGGCGCTATTTGCACCCAGGGCGCGCTTCCGTCCGAACTGCAAGCTTCCGTGGCCGAGCCACGCTTCGTTCATTTTGAAGCTTGTCTTCGGCCCGATGTAACCTTATTTTTGAATTATTTCCTCTTTACTGTTGTCTAGTGGCATATTTTACTTGTTTACTTATAGATCTTCTTAACTGTGCATTTCTATACCTGAAAATCTCAGAAGGGTCAAATAAAGTCGGGGGGAGACGCAACTTTGCGTCGACGTCGATGCTCCTTTCCCTTACTAGGCTTAGACTAAAACTGATATCCCCTCCTCCCACATTAAAAAACATCTGTCAAAGCATAGGTCTCATCTGCTTTAGCCTAACCCCAGGAAGGGAAAGAAGCTTTGACGTGGGTGAAAATTCTGCCTCCCCCCCCCCCGACTTTATTTGACCCAAGTACATCTAGAAACAATATAAGAAAGAACAAAGTGAAAACTAAAAGGAAAAAACAAATTTATGTCAGAACCATCTTCTTTTGGCACCATGCCAAGGCGTCGAATTGGCGAGTTTGTGCAATGGCGGCCACTCAAGCTCGTCCATACTACGTCTGTGCTTCCGTAAGCCAAAATTACCCCCTCCTGGTGTCTTTAAGACAACATATATGTCTAATACAGAAGAGTAAGCTACATTGGTTGAACCCGAAATAATAAAAAAGAAAGCTCGTTGCATTGCCACTGAGCTGCAAAGGGTTGCAGGAATGCGTATTTTCCTCCAGAGTTGCATTCATAATCTGCAGCGTACTTGTAACGTACACTCAGTGATGTGCCCACTGACAGTGTGTTGGCGTGGACGACAAGGCTCACGTCGGCAAGCATGCCAATACCATACAAGAGATCCGTGATGACAGCGCATTGCGTATCATACCACGGGTGGCGTGCAAGTATTCCAAACAGTGTTCCAGCAGGTCAGGTCACCAGCGATGTGTGAAGGGTAATTCACTATAGGAACGACGAAATTAACATTCTTGTGAGGCTAAAACATTGTATTATGGAATGTCACAGTAACTAACTTCCACTCATCATAGATCGTATCTCCTTTCAGTATGAATTTGTATTCAATAGAAGATGCTGTAACTCAATCATTTATGTAACAAATATCCAGTTTACTACATATTTGACTTCACAATTATCAGCATTTATTCTTCGACAATTATCTTTGACATAAGTAGACCAGCTACGTAACCAAGATCCTAAAATTGGTGGTAAACCAATCGTCTTGTGAAGTAAACTCACTCATGAGTGACCTGACCCCACACTAATCACCGAAACACTTGCAACATACCCCTCCGAAGAAGACGAGGCGATCGGGGTCATTCAATGAGAAAGTTCGTCTCGTACAGCCTTGTGTGGCTAAGAAAAGGAGCGCCGCTGAAACAATGCCGCGTTTACAACAAGGGATAGTATGTGTAATTGTACATCCTACTTTATATAATCGGCTAAGTGTGTCTGTTGGTGTGTGTGTGTTTGTCTGTGTGTGTGTCTGCTTGACCGGAAATTCATATCTCGCGTCGCAGCAAAGATAGGATCCTGGATTTTAGATATGATATAGGGGGTGGTAAGGGGATCCCAGCGGTGGTGGACCGAAAGTGATAGCAGCTGATAAAGCCTGATAAGGAGCCTCGAAAGGCTAATGTCGCCAAATCCGTTCCGCCTTTCGGGTCGATCCTAGAGCGCCCTTACTCATAGGTGTTTCGAGGGTTGTGACGGGCACATTAAATGTGGGTCATCCAAATTGATAACGCTTGATAAGATTCGATAAGAACCGTCAAAAGGCGGATGTCGCCAAATTCGTTTCACTTTTTGGGTCGATCTTAGACTGCCGACACTCATAGGTGCTTTGAAGGGAGGAACGGCCACATCAACTGTGGGTGATCCAAACTGATAATGGTTGATAAGATTTGATAAGGAGCGTCGGAAGCCTAATGTCGCCAAATCCGTTTCGCTATCCCGGCTAACAGTGGAATGTTCACACTCACAGGTATCACAGGATACCTTAATACGACTTTTCGAAACTGATAACGGCTTAAATGGGATGATAAGAGCCATAAGGAATTGGGGAAGAGTAAACCGGTACACCGCTCACACTACTATATGATTGCTGTAGTAATTCCGTCTGATGCCCAGTACCGTAGGGTGGACACACTTTGTGTTTGTTCTGATATCTGCTGCCGATGTATCAACCGCTAATTTGCTTAGCGTTTCAAATAATGGTGCATGCCTTTTGATGCTGCGATCTACGCGGATGATCAAGGCACGATATATAGATTTGTGGTAGCAAAGCAAGCGACTCATTCTCTTATGCGGTGCCAGCAACAATCTGGGTATCGACCGCTAGACCGTGTAAAATTCCAAATAGTGATGCATGTTTACAGGAACGATAAGCATCGATAACTGGCATCTACCACCTATATGTAGAATTTACCACCTATATGTAGAAAGTAGATGCTCAGCAAAAAGGCAACTTCGACCATTTCCCCATTACAATTTTCTACTGAGGAAAATAAATAATGAGTAATACGCACAGTACTGTGCGATAGCTCAACTGGTATATAAATACAAGCGAACGATAATATATGTTTTTACAGTTTTACCTTTGTTTCTTCCGGAGGTTGCATACGATCAAGATTCCGAGTGCAGTGGTTTCAATCATATCTATTTCTCTGCTGCTGCTTTCCAACTATTTTATGGACCCCATTCTCAGAAAATGGACAAAAGTAAAGTTTCCCATGGAATTTGTTCTGGTAAATTCGTTCATGAGCTTCGTGGTTGGTGAAATTGTTAGGATGGAGGAGTAGTCCCGTGACATATAATGACGGTTCTAATCAGTTAATAAGGGTTCGCGCGATCTCCACTGGTAACGATTACTGTTCACACTCCTCTAGCAAATTTGGTTGGCGTACTCTTCCTAGTCTACAGGAAGGTTATCGGGGGAAAGGAATGACATACATCTAACTTCAAGCTCGTTGAGTGACTGCTTTTGCTCAAGGGGGTGCTAAGTCCTAAATATTATACACTGCCTGAAAGCGATGTATGGGCGTACGGTCAAGAGCCTTTGTAATGTGCGTGCAGTGAAATGCCGCAGCCAACCTATATTATAGATAACTCGCCGTCACACTTAATGTTGCATTTCTGACAACTTTCAAATGTGCAGCCATTTAATGATCGCGATTGCTGCAGCGCCGTCTTGCAGAATCTGCTAAAGCATGAGAAGACGAACACTTGCCAATTTTACATTGTTCCGTGCTCGTTATATATAGGTACCCAACTGCCTTCCTACATTTACCGTATTCCATCTGTAGAGTGGACTATAGCTGTGCTTCGACACATATGACCCTCAGAGTAGACTCCACAGATCTCACAAAAATCTATAGCATGGACAAGAGGGCTTTTTCCGTGCTGCCCTTGGAATTCTTCATTAACAAGGATTAGACTCGTCCCTGTGTATTAAAAGCAGCTTTAGGAGAAATTCGGACGAAAAGTAAAAGAAGTAGTGAATATGAAAGCCGATAGGCCTAGTAACAGGACAGTGGGGAGAAAACGAATAGAAATGGCCAAAAACCCGAGAAATAGGACCCCTTCCCACCGTTGGTTCTAGGCGCGGACGACCTTTCCGTCAAGAGGCGGGTAGTCCGCATAGGTTTTCCATTGGCATTACCAAGACGTTAACATGAAGGGATGTTTGGAAATGCGACAGCATCTATTTTCATGTGGTGAGCTTCAAGCTAAAAGCGAGAAAGCGCGCTGCGACACTTTCAATCCTGCCGATCTCCTTGGGTGTGTACCCT
The DNA here is from genome assembly GCA_963978905.1 of Trichostrongylus colubriformis. NCBI lineage: Eukaryota > Metazoa > Nematoda > Chromadorea > Rhabditida > Trichostrongylidae > Trichostrongylus > Trichostrongylus colubriformis. The sequence continues at coordinate 36,504,156 of OZ022258.1, read as the reverse complement.
AATGTCAGGACGCCGCATCGCGACGTTCTCCGCGCGACATTGGCGCGCGAGTAGTCTGCCCTCGGTGGGAATCGCGTGTGATTGCACAAAAAGGGCGGCGACCATATCGACGCCTATTCTTATTCACTTTGCCGCTAAATTTGTTTTTGTTTTTGTATTGTTTTCATTTGAATATGTGAAATTTAGCTCACTTGGTGTTTCAGTGTTCACACAAGAAGTACTAGGTAGTCCTACAACTTTGCTCGGTTTTTCACATGACGTTCCCTAAACGGAGTACGATACTGAGACCTTCTGCTTATTTTTTCTTTACCGCATAGAAGGATTGTGCTAGTCTACTGTACTTGGGTCAAATAAAGACGGGGGGGGGGGGGGGGAGACGCTACTTTGCGTCGACGTCGAAGCTCCTTTCCCTCTCTTAGGCTAAAATTGATATCCCCTCCTCCCACATAAAAAAGCATCAGTCGAAGCATAGGTTTCAACTGCTTTAGCCTAGCCTGGGGGAAAGAAGTTTTGACGTGGGTGAAAATTTCGCGTCCCCCCCCCCCTCCCCGTCTTTACATGACCCGCAAGAAGCGCACTGATACAACTTGTTACAATTCAAACAATACAATAATGACAAAATAATACAATAACACGATTAATTTGACTATAGTGCGACATAGGTAGCAAAAGAAAATTTCCGGATAGCAAAAATGATGGAAATAATAGGGAACACAGCATGGAAATCGGAATGACTGCATGCAAAACACTATCATCAAAAAAATTGAAACATGCAAGATGAACTGATTCATGCGAATCCAGACTATTAAAATAAAACAAATTTAAAAGCAAAGTTAATATCACCGCCAACATGAATAAAAGTAGGCGTCGATACGGTCGCCGCCCTTCTGGTGCAATTACACGCGATTTCCACCGAGGCAATGAGCTCGTGCGAAAACGTCGCTCGCCGCTTTTTGCCGCGCGGCGTCCTGACATTAGAAAACACACCCGATCTACTTGACCAATCTCCCGTGACCAACCACTAATCACGTCGCCTGGAGGCAGGCTGTTCTAAACCAAGGCGGCTTGCCCCGACGAGGCCGCCTCTGCCACAGCTCAAGGGGGCGCCTTCCGCGGAGGATTTCGTCATGCATAGGCCTTTCAGACCCGCAGTTTTTCACTAAATGACTCCTTTTAGGATTTCTTATCACCCACATTACCCCCAACACTGTCTTTAAATGGGCAAGATACTAACATTATTCCTCTGACCCCTCAGACGCCAGTCATTAGTGTTTGGTACTCAGTCGGCAGTGGAGGTCCAATATCCTTTTTCTAGTAGCCTTACACTCAGTAGTCCGTGTTCAGAAAATTTGAATCGATAAGGCGGAGTTGGAGCACGGTTCTCATCGAGTGCGGTTTCTGTTGACATTTGCTCGGTCTACATATGTACATAATTAGACCGAAGGAATAAAACTCCTCTTGGAAATTCAATTCAGTAAAAAATTCGATTTTCCGCGATTTGCTTGTTTAGCTTCCCAGGCTATATCCTTGACCTTATCCGCACAAGGGGAGAGCCTTACGAAAGAGTATCCTTCGAACGAACATCCTACCCTCGCGCTGAGAACAGCATAGCTCTAAAGTCATTCACTATTTTGTGAATTGATAAAAGGCTGTTGTGTACAACTGTGATGGCTTTTGCATTGATCAATGATCCGAGTTAAGTGTTTGAAAAGTTGACAAACATCTGATGTCGAGGTTAGGGCTTATTCAGCTTAAATGTGCTAATAGCCTAAAACTCGGCTATCTGTGCCAAGCTATCGGAGCCATTGACTGCTAGCATGGGACGACTTCTCTATTCTTCGGTTTTTTCTTCAACGGCTAATTATTCAACCTCTAAGGTTGCCTTCTCAACGTTGATAGTTTTTCTCGCTGAAGGTACTCGATACGACATTAATGTTCCAATCGTCGGCAAGGTGAGTTTCAACTAATTTCTGCACAGTTCTGATCAAGCACATTTCAACAACCGTTCAGGTCGAGTCAGGTATTCCTGCGCCTCGGGTACCTCCGCTTGATCAGGCCGATGTCCTTATATGGCAGGCCTTGAGCATTTCTATAATCTCATTCGTTATTCATATTGCTCTAGCAAAGTTGATCTCCAAAAAACTCAACTATGAGATCGATGCGAATCAGGTGAACCAGACCGTTTATGATTAAAAAGTCAACTTCACTACTTTCTCCTTACATCGTTTATATGTAACTTCAGGAATGGTTCGCTCTAGGAGCTATGAATGCAATAGCATCATTCTTTGGGTGCTTCGCTAGCGGTTCTTCTCTGGGGAGGACTATGATGCAGGTGAAATTCGGTACGAAAAGTCAGGTTTGTGATGTGCTCCGTGCAGCCGCACGTTTTGTTTTATATGTGACTCACTGTAGAAGGAAATAATCCCACAAAATTGCTTGTGAAGTGGCCTTTAGATGTCGACGTTGGTCTGCTGCACTGTAATGGTTGGTTTTGTCTATGGCGCAGCTTCATTTATCTATCATTTGCCAAAGGTGAGGATACAAGAATGCCAAACAGTAAGTCTACCGCACTAGAAAACTTTGGAGAAGCATCAGACTGAGGGGTGATGAGTGTCATATCTCACTGAATATGACAATGATGAATGTCGGTATAGCAGCTTCAGAATAACTTGTAGAAGCGGTTAGAACTGAGGAGGCAAAACTTCAGTGAATAGTCTACGAGACGTTGCTAGGCTTCGGATGTGATTCGCGAAAAATGAATTTTTTACATCTCTCTGAGAGCATTTTTATCCCTTCATTGTTATAAAGTATGTGGCCCAAGCAAATGCCAAGGGAAACCGCTCTCGATGGAAGGCGCGCGTATTCTAGTTCTGCTCTGAAATTGATTCAAATATTCTGAACAGGGACTTGTGAGCGTCAGGCTATTAGGAAAAAGACATTGGACCTACCCCGCCGACTAGCTACCGAGCAGTCATGACTGGCCTCTGGAGAGTCAGAGAATAGGTGCTTGTATCTTGCCCACTTAATACACAGGGACATGTCTAATCTTTGGTTACTGAAGAATTTGATGGGCAACTCGCATGAAGCCCTCTTGTCTCTGCTATAGACATTTAGAACTTCTGGCCATCCCCGAACAATCCTTCCCAACTAACAGTGTACCTCTGGTAGCAGTCCATTATTTGCTTGTTATTTTTCCAACTTTACCGAAACATTCCATCTACTATATTGACAGTTTCTCAACCCTCGTGCAAATGGAGCATTGAGCAAGCATGCTGGAGCTCAAATAAGCCCCGTTCCTAACCTCGATTGAGTATTATTGCTTAGAGTCACATGCGGAGAAGGAGATCAAGCTTGAATCTCCACTAAGATCATAGCATAGAGCGTTCTCGCCACGTTTCCAGCGCATGAAGAGGAAGGGGGGGGGGGGCTCGGCGCCCTCCCAACCTTCCTCAATGCATTCGCTCCTGCTTAAAGACACCGGTAGGTGTAAATTCGGCAAATTGGGGGGGGGGGATTACGAAAGTAGAGGTGCTCAGCAATGTAGTAGAAGAGAAAGAACGACATAAAACTGCGAAAAAACTGAGGAATAGGAACCAGAAAATCCCCCTCATCTCTCTCGTCCTCTGCGTCACTAGCCGGAGTGAACTGAAAACAGAACAGTGTCTGAACCAGCCGGCCGCGATCGTTGTCTCGCCCCTCCACGGAACTCCCCCGGCAGCATAACCGCATAACGGCATGTCGAGCTGCGGGGTCGCCATAAGACCCCAAGCCGCGTTTTTTAAATACGATTTTCGCCATATATGACCTCTTTTGAAGTAGGAGGTTCGTATTCAGAGAACATGTACTCCCAAATCTCAATTTTGCCTTACCCCTACTGGTGCCTTCAAGGCGAGCGCAGGACTTACTAATAAATTGGATGCAGTTTACCGTTGGATTGATTATTTCACCATTAAAATTCAGGCTATCCTTGCCGCCATCATTGTTGTCGCTATGAAAGATCTCTTTATTCAACTTTTTCGAGGATTACGCCTTTGCAAAGAAAGCATCGTGGATTTTGTAAGTACACAACGTAGCTCGTTCCAAGAAACTTAAGTTACTCAACAATGAATTAACAGTAAGTGAATGCGAATATCCTATGATATATACTAGTTCGTAATGACTCATAATGTTTGTGTGTCCGTGTGTCGATGACGAAATTCATATTTCGCGTCAGAGCGATGTGATCCAAAGCCTACAAATGATATAGGGTCGAGGACGTGGGCCTTAGTGAAAGTGATGGTAGCTGATAAGGGCTGATAAGGAGGGTCAAAATGCGGATGTCTCCACAGTCGCTGGACCTTTTGGGTCGACTATTGAACGCTGACACTGATAGGTGTTATGCGAGGAAGGAGAGATACATATTGATGGGTAAACCACTTTGATAGCTCCTGATAATATTCGATAATTGGCGACAGAACGAAATGTCGCCAAATCGGTTTTACTTTTCGTGTTAGCCCTAGAGCGGCGGAACTCATAGGTATTATGCAGGGTGAAACCGGAACATTAATATTGGGTGTGATCCACATTGATAACGGTTGATAAGGTTCGATAATGAGCGTCAGCAAGCAGAGCCACCATATCCATTTAGCTTTTCGCAGATCCTAGAGATGTTATGAGGGAGTGAGACAGCGACATTAATGGTGGGTGATCCACATTGATAATGGTTGATAAAATTCGATAATGAGCGGCAGAGCGCAAAATCACCAAATCCTTTTCGCTTTCCGCGTTGACACTTATGGGCGTTATGAGGGGTGGGACAGCGACATTGGTGGTGGATGATCCACATCCACGGTCGATAAGATTCGATAAGGAACGTCAGAAGGCAAATGTCGCCCTGAGGCAGTATTAGGAGAAATTCGGACGAAAAGTAAAAGAATCAGTGAATCTGAAAGTCGAGGTGCCTAGTAATAGGACAATGAAAAAAAAACGGATGGAAATGGCCAAAAACCCGAGAAATAGGACCCCTTCTCTCGTTGATCCTCAACGCGGACGACCTTCCCGTTAAGAGGCGAATACTCCGAACGAAATTTCCATTGGCATGCTGCCGAGTAAACACAAGGGAATGTTTTGGAAATACGACATCTTTTTTTCTGGAATGAGCTTCAGGTTGAAACTGCGAAAGCGCGCTGCAGTACCTGCGATCTCACCGCATATCGTTGGCCGCTCTCATCGTAGTCAACCAGGTATCACGTCGCTCGGACGCGGGGTCGATCATCTAAATGCGTCAGCTCATACCCTACGCCGTTTCTACAGCTCGGAGGCGCACTTTTTCACCAGGATTTGCTACAAATAGCCTTCTTAGGCTCATAGTTTCTATGTAAGTAACTTCTTTCAGGGATTTCTCAATAACCATATTACCCCTAATGCTGTTTTCGATCCGTTTCCTCTCTTAACAGACTGTGCAGTGCTCACATTTCATAATTGTTTTAGAGAGTGGTACGGGGACTTTAGTGGTGAAGGATCGAAAGTGATGGAGACTGATAAGGGTTGATAATAGCCATTAACAGGCGGATGGAATGAGATTCTGTAAACCTTTTACTACTGCAGTGCGACCACCGTAGTTGAAATGTCTAATGATCAGCACCACTGAGTGAGCATATTTGTGTACTGATATCGCTTGCAGTGATGTGTCGAGCGCTCAACTGTCTAGCCTTCTGAATAATGACGTCCGTCTTTTGATACTGTTATCCAAGAATGATCTGGATGCTATCTAGATTAGAATTAGGTTGTCTGGAAAGTTTTCAGACTAATGTCGGAGAAAATGTATAGTTAGTAACTTTGTTTACATCATGTACCATGGATTATGGAGTATTCGCCAGGTCTGAAAGTTCGCGTACAGAAAGGTCAGGTCGGGCCTCACAGGTAGCGAGCACGAGCCATTTGTTCTGTGTTTGTGTTCGACCTAAGCGTCGAGATTACTTGAGCGTTTCGTCACCGTTCTCGAACTTCTGATAACAGTAGAAGCACGTCGAGCGACAAGGGGCTTGCCCCTTTTAAATTCTGCAGAAAGCGATGGGCCTCGTTCGCGGATCGGCCGGAGCGGTTATGTAGAAGCAGAACTGGTCGGTAGAGCATCATCTTGTCATCCATTGCGAAGGCACTACTGGAAACAGGACACGTTATGTCGCACATGCTGCTGACAGGTACAAATACCGAACATGAAACACAAATCCCTCAAGTTTGGTCCGCTCACAACATCGGGTGACAAAGATATGTTGTTTTGAACCCAACCATCCACTCAGTCCGAAAACTTTCCGGACAACCTGATACTTGCAATCCACAAAAACTAGAGAAAAGAACAAATTAACAAGTTGCAACACTGCGGTCGCACCAAAAACTAAGAAATGCTAAAGTGTCTAAACTCCGAAGTAGTGATCACTACAGTCCCAGTGTCTAATGATCAGTGAGCCGACAGTTTCCTTTTTGATACACCTTAAGTAAAGAGTATTCACCGCTAACTTCCAACAACTAGACGTCCGAAAAGTGGAGGATGTAACATACAAAGGTAACTGAATGAATTCTCCAAGTTCGTCCTAAAATGTGGCTAAGTTCCAGTGGACTTCGAGCCACTTTTCTGGACGAATAGGCCTCTGAAGATGACGAAAGGGTCGAAACGTCAGGCCATGAATAAAACTGATCCACTCAAATCCTCATTCGGCAAAGCAGCACACGAGTAACTAAATGAATTATGAACGGACAATGAGGCTCAAAGGCACCCACCTGGTTATCAAAATAGGGCACATCTTCCTAGGGGAGGTAGACCTCTGGGTAGCTGTCCAGGCCGCACACTTTTTACGGCATCACGGCGCACCCTCGCAACGATAGGTCCGCTCGATCTCAAGTGAGCCGCACCCACAGAACGACGAGAACGACGAATTTCGCCCGGTGTTGAATGAGCTCAATTGGAACATGGAGTGAATGTCGCGAAAAAGGCTTGCGAACCATCGTGAAAAACGAAACAGGTGATATCGTTGAAATTTGAGTGACACCACCAAGCAGAGTTTTAATTCTAGGCTGAAGTACTCGTACGAAGACTGAGTGTGGGAACCTCGTTTCCGGCATTTCTTGAGCCTATCGCTCGTTTTTTCTTCTCTGACGTAAAACTGCGAAAAATCGACCTATACTTTCAGTAATAGACGCGACAACGCTCGCAATTTATCTCGAGATGTGCCTTCGATGGCCCTCCGCGCGTATACGTCTGAATGCCACGTTTGAATTTGGTTCATCCAACGCCAGGCGTTATTGGGTTCTGTGGGTGCGGCTCGGTTGAGATCGAGCAGCCTCACGAGGGTGAGCGATGCGCAGAGTGTGCGGTCTGCACAACTACGACAAGGGTGTGCCTACCTCAAGAAGGTAAGTGCCTATTTCATTGACCGCATGGTGCGCCTTTGAAGACACCGGGAGGGGCAAAATTGGCAAATTGGGGGATATGGAAGTAGAGGTGCTCATCAATATAAGAGTAGAGAAAGAACGACATAAAACTGCGGAAAAACCGAGAGATAGGATTCCGAAGAACCCTCTTTCTCTCTCGCGTCCCTCTGCGTCACTAGCCGGAGTAGACTGCCGACATGCCAGAGGCTGAATCAGTCGGCCGCTATTGTTTTCCGGCCCCTCCCGGCCGCTCTCGCCACCGCAGGAGCACAGGACGACATGCCGTGCTGCGGGGTCGTCATAAGACCCCAAGCCGCGTTTTTTTGAATGCGATTATCGCCACATATGACCTTTTCGGAGGTAGAAGGTACGTTTTCAGAGAACATGCACCCTCAGATCTCAGTTTCCCTTACCCACACTTGTGCCTTTAAGCACCAAATGCTTCACAAGTGAGCATATTACCAGTACCATTAAGAGTGTTTTAGCCTCTAAGCCACGTTAGATCCTGAATAGAGACGGATAATTGTGTAGATACCAGTTGAGCTAGCATTCAGTACTGCGCTTATCACCGCTTTGTAAATTTACGCGATAAGGAGTGCCATGAATCGGTTGATCAAAGTCGACTATCTCCACATTTCGTAATTCTACCATATTATTCGCGCAGTGCTGTGCGATAGTTTGAGTGGTAGCACATAACTGAATGAATATAGCGGTAAATGATTGAAAATTAGGTCTTGAAACCCTTTTGCAAGGCCGTGTTGATGATAGAATAGCTATTACTGACAGTGGGCGCCGAGGTAATTATATGTATACCTCACTCACTCCGAGTTTCCTTCTGTGTTCTTGCTTCCGAGTATTTAGTAACGAATAACAAGAGAAGGATAAGCACAGACTCTTCTCTCGGAGAAAAGCTCTTGAGTTTTCCAACTGAGTTTACGTCTCAGTGACACAAAACTTTGACGTCACGAAGGTTGAGTTTCATTACGTACTATTCATGAAGATTGAATAAATACTGTACATTTAAGATGATTTTTCTGGTGACGTTTGTGGCTGTAATCTTGATAAATGTCAATATGGGACTTATTGTCGGAATAGCATTCGCTCTGCTATCTGTCGTCTTTCGCACACAATGGTTAGTACTTATGAAGTAAGAGTGATGGCATTTGCGGATTTCTGAACATATTTTCTCAGAAAACACAAACAACTTGAACTAACTTGTTAGTTTATTGTTAAATCAGTTTTAGGTGCCGGTTCATAAGATGAGATAATATGGTTGTGAATCCACAGCAGTGGGGGTGTCTGTGTATTTGACCGGACCTGATTTCAATACTCATGTACTAGCAACCGCATGATACCGATTTCTTGAAGTGTTATTGCGGAGGGCGATGGGTGGGGGAGAGGGGGAGGGAGGAGCAGAAATCAATGATGGGTGATCAAAAGTGGCAACTACTAAGTCAGAGAGATTTGCCACAAGCTTTGTTCATAAAAAAGACAATGTGCGCATAATCCTATTTTCTGAACTCTAGGTTTCTACATAGTTGTTCCAGTTCTGAGTTTATTCCAAAATATTCAGATATAAATATTACCCATTCCTAGTTGTTCATGTCAAATTGCCATCAGCATAGATCAAGCCTGCTTTACATTACAACATTACTACCTTACCTGCTGTGCGCTTTGTGCGGCCGCAAATGATAGTACATGAACTCTTCACTAGAATTTCTCTGAAACGCACTTCTAGGATGGCAGAACAGGTCAATTACATGAGCAAGCAATATTTCGGAGAGGTTGGCATGGTCGGTCATACACACGTGGTTAACGTGTTTACTGGGGGTTGCGAAGGTGCGAAGTGCCCCCATGTTTCGCTCCACCGATTCTAAGAAAACATCCGATAACCTCTCATACAGAGAGGTTATCGGATACGTGTGTATGACGGTATTACACGCATGAACTACAAAGCAGCTTTACAAACAGATTTCGCCATTCTGTGGAGATGACGTTATGCGAAAGTGTTCATGCGTCAGTTTTAGAAAACATCGTCACAGCAATTTGACAACCTCCGCTACGCTGAAGCATTGTGCTTGCAGCAGTAAACATCAAGCAAGAGCTGGTTGGCTTTTCACCTGACGGCGCTCCTGGCATTAGCACATTCACGCTCGAAGGAAAGACCATTTCTGAATGCTCGAGCTTGCTGCTAAATGTTGGGAAGTCACATGCTAAATGACTGAGCACCACAACTGGGAAGGAGGAGCCGGTTCGAAAATGTCTGAAAACATCCAAAAGGGAGTAGAGAGGATAATGAACATCAGGCTTTAAGTCCATTTATTCCATTCCACTGTTTTTCGTGCCTGAACATACGGCTCAGAACACCGCTCGCTATGATCAGCATTCAGTCATCACCGTCCAGCGTGCTATCGATAGCCCACCGGAGTCCATATTTCATATTTTGGAACGCGTAAATGAGGGCAATCCGGATCGCGCCAATGGCCGAAATCGGGAAGCGTTCACAAATGGACTTTTCCTTGCATTTATTAAGTCCTTGGAATGCCACTTGATAATGATGATACAGGACTTGCGCACCATGTACCCATCGTCGAAGCCAAAATGTCACAATAAAAGTAATAGCAACGATCAAACGTGTGTTCGGGGAGAAGTTGAGGACCACTTCAGAAGGCATCCTCACAATAAGGCTCGTTTGCATGGTAGACTAGGTGTTAGGACCAAGAGAACCGTCGTCGTGAGCAAAATCAGCTGAATTTGAAGATCGTCCCCTGAAGCCAATAACATTTCAGGGCCGATAGCACATGTATGGGTCGGATACCCGGAACGTCCGATTTTAAGGGCTTAGGACATTACCGCAGTGCAGAAGAAATTCCGGGTGAGCGTATACTTATAGAGCACTAGAAGCCTTATATGAAGTGAATTACAAGAATAATTTTAAACTTTGCAAGCAGTTTTGTAGTTCCATGCTCGAAAAGGAGCACAATTACAGTTCAAACAAGCTTTGTAGCCGCTCTGAACGCAATACTACTAGTACAAATCATAGCTTTCTTTGTAAATACTACGCAACCGTATGCGTAAATTTCATTTGGATACACCGACAGGAACCATCGAGAGAAGGCTGAGGCTGAATCAACCATGAATAAACGGAAGCATCGAATTAGAGACAGCATTAGGGGTAATGCGGTATTGGAGAAATCCCTACAAGAAGTCAATCACATGGTAGTCCTGGGCCTAAGAAGGCTATCTGTGGCGAAATCCCGGTAAAAAAGCGCCCCTCCAAGCTGTAGAAACCCTGCAAAACGCTGCAACCATGCAGCGGTTCCGCCTCTTGGACACAGCGGTCCCGCCTCCCGATGACGTAATTCCCGATTGACTGGGGTGGGAGCGGCCAAGGAGATGCGGCAGGATCGGAGGTTTTGCTGCGCGCTCTCGCAGTTTTAGCTTGAAGCTCACTCCAAAAAATAGATGCTGTCGTATTTCCAAACATTCCCTTGTGTTTACTTGGCAACATGCCAGTGGAAAACTAGATCAGACTACTCCCCTCTTGACGGACAGGTCGTCCGCGTAGAGAATCAACAGTGGGAAGGGGGTCCTATTTCTCGGGTTTTGGGCCATTTCCATCCGTTTTTTCTCCACCATCCTGTTACTAGGCATCTCGACCTTCATATGCACTATTTCTTTTACTTTTCGTCCGACGTTCCCCTAATGCTGTCTTTGAGCATGTTCATGAGGCATTCACGTTACTTATCACTTGGGGTAGTGTCCGGTAGAGAACCGATGGCACAATAGCTAGAGGCAAAGAGCAAGCTCATGCTGTCGCAAGTATGACGAGTTTATTCCTTTTACTTTCTAGGTATTAAAGTTTTCCGATTCGACGCACCGCTTTATTTCGCTAATGCCGAGCTATTCATTCTGAGTGTTCACAATGCATGCGGGTTAAATCCGGTTCTTGGTGCGTGGGCTTATTTTATGCTTCCCTACAGCTTGTGACGCTATTTAAAGACAGTGGTCGCGATGTTTGGGCTGTGATATCCATTCCAATTTTCGATTGTTGTTAGGCAGTGTATGGCCGCGCATACTTTGCGCACCGACGGCGGTGCCGGCAGCGACGGCGTCAAAATCATGCGTCCGTCGCCGACCACGGCGATACCCTAGTGACGCGCTCCCTTTGTGAAACGCTTGACCCAACACACTACAATGTGATGATCATGACGAGAGGCCAGGAATTCAAATTCGAATTAGGCATAGTTGGGCACTATGCCAAGATTCGAATTCGAATTCGTGGGCTCTCGCCACGCTTATCACGCATAGTTTGGTACTGCGATCGCTGCCGCTACCCGTGTTGAATTGCAGCCGTCGCCGCAGATGCCGGCATCGGTGCGCAAAGTATGTAGGCGGCTTACACAACCACGACGACATGTCACTGCACTCCGTTATTCAATCGTCATCAAAAATCAGCATGTCATCACTACACATCTCAATCACTGATCGCAAAAGCAACGGATTGCAGGCAGAACTCGGGGGTAAAGATTTCTGGGTGTGTACCCTTGCGTCTAGATTTCGCATGACGACGGGCGGCGTGCGACGTAGTGTGTTCGAGCTATGCGCGTCGCGGTAGTTGGGTCTTAGAACGATTACACGCTAATGCTAGGGGTGCGATACGCAGTTGACTTGTAATAGTTTCGAGACCTAACAACATGGTGCCTTTAGCTCGTCCGCATTGCTTCGCTTGCGACATGCCGCAGTGCGAAATTCTGACGTTAGGGTACCCACCCAAGATTTCTGAATTATGTGACTGCTTCTTGGTATCTCACAGCACGCGCCTTTCACTGCAAACTACACCGCACAAAATTGCTCCTCTGTGCCCTAATCCCCGTCAGACTTCCCATCTTTAGCCTGCTCGGCCACCCAAGTATCGCAACCGCTGTCTTTAATCAAACTGATTTTCACGAAAAACTTTTTTCCTTTCAGTGAGATCAAAGCTGAACGAACGGGCGGCAGCAGAGGCGAAGGCCAAATCACAATCAGAGCAGAATATGGATGCGTCGAAAGGAACAAGCGATATGCGTACGTAATCATCGGAGCAGTTCGTGTGAAATGCTTGCTGAATTTCAAAGTCGGGGCACGATCTTTGTGTAAACAAAGTAAACCGAGTTACTGCATTTCCACCTCGCATTCGTAACAACGCATTTCTCCTCATGGTGATCGTAACAACTATCACATTTTATCTAGCTAATCATTAAGTATTTCGAGATCAAGTATCTATATCAATATATACTCAATGCGTCTCCGACCGCGGCGGACGAGGGGTGGACACCTGCTGGTAGGCCTCACCCACCCGGACGAGACTTTGTGGTGCTGTATTCCAGCCGGGTTCAGGAACTTTGCATGCGGCCCACATTAGGTAAATACAATATAAAGACATCTGTAACAGAAAAACTCATTTTTTCGTGGACGATCTCTAGCACTCTGGATAACTTTTCCCATGATTGATGGAGAGCCATGACCACTTCCATAAAAAAAGGTTTTTCTCGACAAAATGATTTCAACGCATTTCCTTTCTTTCTTAGGTTACGTTTTCACTCCTACACTCCTGAAGAAATTGTCCACGGAGAGAATGGGTTTTTATGTTACCCATACATTTATGTTGTATTTGCCTAATGTGGGCCGCATGCAAAGTTTCACGCGAAAAAATATCCGGCTAAGATACAACGTCATAAAGTCTTGGCCAGATGGGCGGGGCCTCCAAGCAAATGCGCACCCCGCCGTCGGTCGCGGTCGGAGACGCATTGTAGGAACAAAAGGTTACGTAAACAGTCCCACTCTCCGTTCCCAACCGCCGCGGAGGCCGGGACGGTGCTTCTACTCAGAGGCCCCGCCCACCCGGCCAAGAATTTGAGGAACCGCATCTCATCCGCATTCTCACTTTTCTGAGTAAAACTTTACATGCGACCCTTATAGGCGAATACAACATAAATATAAGGGTAACAAAGAAACTAACTTCGGTGAACGATTCCTTTGAGTGATGAGCATGCTGTTACCTTGGTAGTTAAATTTTTACACATTTTTGCACACATAGATGGGGTCCTCTAGCATCTTCCAGTTGCGGATTTTCCTTCCTATTGCTGTCAGCTCACCACACCTTTAAGTATATCGAATTAAGTTAGCAGTAAAGGGATTTATAATGTGCAGTAGAAGACGTTGTAGGAAGTAGAAGCGACTGCTCCATAGCTCATCCATTATTTTAAGATCGTTTGCAGATCACTCTCTACATTTACATAGGAATTGGGATCCGCTTTTGAAAATGAATCAGATAAGGGAAGGAATGCAAAATGCAATGGACCTATCTCTGATTGATCACCAAAAAAGTCACCTCAAAAAATAATGACGTAATACAGGGAATTTTCAGAGCTGCGGTTTGTGGGCCGCCGTGTCGCCGAGGCCACCGATTCAGTGATGGAAGATCCAACCGAGCACGTTGTCACCCAATTAACTCACATCATTATCGGTGAGCAAAGGCTGAAGTCACTGGTGCTACCTAATACCTATTCGAAAATCTCATGCCTTGTGTAGTATATTAGGTGGCCCAAAAACTGATGCGACATTGGTTAACCTGCTCTTTCGTTATACTCCTTGATGGATGCGTATAATTAGGACCGAATTGCGCACTTCGACGGTGTACGCGGCATGCGAGCTAGGGGCGAGTATTATCTTGAGTCCTGTTGTGATTCAGGTGCCCTTAGCCTTATCTGAGACGTGATCGACGAGTATCAAAGCATGTAAGTAGCTCCAGCTCGCATGCATCGCGTCAAATGCCAGAACAAGATCCTTCCCTGCTTACAGTCATTTCACAGCGCTAGATAGGGCGTAGCTTCAATGGCGAGAGTGAGAGTGTGTGGCGGGGTGAGGGAGTTTGATACACTCTCACCCAAGTCCGTAGACCATCCCCTATCAAGCGCTCCAAAATGGACTGTACTTCATCCTGGTGAGAGGTAGAAATGGGGCACTGAAAGAGCAATTTTGCAATACATCTAGAAAATTTGAACTATTCTCTATGGACCACGAATAGCTCAGAGAGTAAAAGGCTTGGACCAACCGGAAAGCCGAAAATCCAGTCGCGGTGAATTATTTGGTTGTTGTTGGGAATTGAAATTATAGTGGTTTCCATTTCGTTTCAAAGTTTTAATTGGAGTTAGATATGATTTGAGATGAAGACTGGGCGAAAACAGGTACCACAATTGCTGAAGGTTCCAAAGCAATACTCCCTGAGAAAATCATCATGGTTTCCCAGACCATACAGACCATCTTCTTGTGACAAGCTCAGCTACATTTCAGACTGCTCATCAATTCCTTATGTGGACTTGATGGGCAAAGATGCTCTCGCTCAAACATATGCTGACTACTCAACAATTGACATTACGGTCCTGATGGCAAACTGCAAAGGTGAGAGATTGACCTTGGACTGATTAATTCAAGGGCATTAGAAACTTGCACAAAAACAAAGCAAGCGAAATTGATAATAGGTAACCGCCGTCTGTAATAATTATGGTATAACCGCATGTTTATGCCTCATTTAATACCTTAACTGAGATTGAATCTGCAGGTAAAGTGCAGGTGAAAGTCACGAAATAGCGATCCTTAATTCTACGATTTATACGATCGCAGGTCTGTAATAACACGGCACGAAGCTAATCGCGAGTAGGTATGTCTGTCTGTGCAAGCGTGTCTGTGCGTGTGTTGTTTGTCACGAATTTCATATCACGCATCATGGCAAAACCACGTCATTGATTTTTGCATGTGATGTGGGGCTTAATGTGTGCACACGAACAGAGGATGACCTGCGCTGGTAAGGCTACATTCATACGTTGCGCCTGCAGGGCGTGGCTATGTTCACACGCGGCGAGGCAGGGTGGCACGGGAGAAACGCAGAGACGACGCAGACAACGAGACAGGGGTGCGCACTTGTAGACGCAGAGACATGCGACCACTGTTAACTATGGACGCGGCATAACAGCTGATAGCGTAGATAAGCATGGGGAATCAAAGGTCATCCAATTTGCGGTGCTTTCCAGAATGACGATGAAGCGTTGAATTTTACAAGCGCTGTGTGAGGTGGGACAGAAATATAATACTAAGGAATGGGAGCTGAACATGATAACAGCTGATAAGGGATTATAAAAGGCAGCTGATAAGAGGTTATAAAAAAATCAAAAGCAGTCGAAACGATATTGACTTCTGTCTTGATCAACATGATTCCATAGGAGAAAGCGGGCTTCACAGCACAGCTTATTAGCATTGTAGAATTGTAATCATAGGCCATACGTTACAATGTAGTTTTCAGTGGCAGTCCGCCAACTGTTCGAGACAACCGACTTTTATCAGAAAGTCCCAAAAAATAGGATGTTTGTGAATGTGAACGATGCGGTGATACAAGCATTGAAAGAGCAACGTCAGCGTTTCCCTGAGCGTAATGTCACAGTACGTTATAATCACCTTTTTGAAAGATGTTGTTTTTCAAGTTCTGATTTTGTTAGCTGCTGATTTTCGCCGTAGCGAGCGAAGCGAAAGTTGTTAAAGGATGCTGAGTTGTTGCCAGAAGCTTTGGCCTCAAACGGAACTCGAGCTTGCACTCCATGCTCCCGAGCATATGTGCAAATTCATTACACCTCAGAGACTCCTTTACACTTGAAGGAACCGGAAGGGTCCGAAACAAGAAGAAGATGCAAAGAAATGAGCATTTTGTAACGAACACTCAATGTTAGAAGCGATAATCGGTGAAAAAACCCGGAATCAAAAGCGCGACGCTGTGGTGTGTATTCGCATTACATTCGCATAAACACACTGACTTTCCGAGTTGTCCGCTGCAGGAGACGGGCCGCGGGCCAAAGTTAGTTGTGCACCTGACTCCCGGCGCAGTGGAGTGGCCATTCCCAACTACATTAGCATTCATGTAAGCACATCTAGAACTAATATAAGAAAGAACAGAGGAAAAAGTAAAAGGAAAAAACAACTTTATAATAGGAACATTCCTTTTGGCACCATGCCAAGGCGTCAAATTGTCGAGTTTGTGCAATGGCAGCCACTTATTCGTCCGAACTACGTCTGTCCTACCGTAGGCCAAAATTACTCCTTTCCGGTGTCTTTAACTCAGTTTCGCGCGTTGCGGCGGAAATCAACAGCTAGCAAAAATTTCTACTTTGGCTTTCGGCTTCACGGTTCGATGCCGATATTGGCCAAACGGCTCTACACGTTGTACGTGTGAGTGGTGATGGGCTATGGTATACATGCCATTCAGAAGCTAAATCAAGGTGAAAGGGGTCTCGGTAGTGTAGTGGATTGCACAGATGCCCGGAGAGCAGGGTTTCGAGTCCGTTCGCAACAGGAAATTTTGCCCATAACTCTGCACCCTTATAACGAGCGTTGTTGTATTCATTCTACTTATATATAAACCGCTAAGTATGTTTATCAGTCTGTGCGTGTGTAAGCCTGTTTTTCACAAAACTTATCTGGTGTCACAGCGATGATGGTATCATGAATTTTAGAAGTAATATAGTGGATAGTAAAGGACATCACTGGTGAGGGATCGGAAGTGATAGCAGCTGATAAGGGATGATAAGGAGCGTCAGAAGGCTAGTTTTGCCAATGCTTTTTGCTCTCCGCGCACACCCTGGAACGTCAACACTCACAGGTCTTTTGCGGGGTGGAACGGGGACACCAACCATGGGTAAGTTTAATCACAGTGTAATACATTCGATAGATGGAGAGTTTGAATTCAGAAGCTGACAAATCCGTTTCGCCTTTCACGCAGACCCTGGAGCGTCGACATTCACAAGTCCTTTGGAGTGGAACGGGGACACTGATCACGGGTAATCCACATTGATAACGGTGGATAAGGTTTGGTATGGAGAGTCAGAATGCAAAAGTTGATCCATTTCGCCTTTCACGCAGACCCTGGAGCGTCGACACTCACAGGTGTCCTACCGTGGGGGAAGGGGACATCTATGATGTGTGGTTCAACTTAAATAACGGTGGATAAGATTCGATAAGGAAAAAGGCAAATGCCGCTAAATCAGTTTCGCTTTCCCAATGGACAATGGAATGTTCACGCTCCTAGCCGATGTGGAGAGTGGTAAGGGGATCCTAACGGTGGGAATCTGATAATGGCTGATGAGGGCCCATACTAGCAATTAGATGAGAGCTCTTATACATCGCCGTACAACGAAACCTTGCAAAATTATGGGATATGGACTCCATTGATATCGGTTGCCAGATCGGAGTCTTCCACATTACAAAATTGCACCATGCGATTTGCGCAGTAGTGTGCGATAGCTCAGCTGGTCTGGAATGTGAAAGAAACAATGTGTTTCGACCGAAACGAAAATGAATGAGAAATTATATCTACACATTCGTTTGAGTTGGAGGCTCGTAGGCCTTTCTACGAAGTCCTGATTTTCTGTGGTATCTATGAGGTGTACGAAGGAACAACCGAGTATGTAGTGCCTTCTGCTGGTTTCGTTGCGAAATGGCCATGCTTTGAAAGAACCAGGAGAAGGGCAATCATGGCTTAGATATGGGAGTATGGTGGCTTGTAGTTGCCCCAACCCACACACGGCTCCTTGCCAAGACGTCGAAAGTGAATTCATTAGCTCTTAACTGTGATCACACTTTTTCTTTCGATTTCGCTGGTTCTTCATTTTATTGTTTTACTTCTTTGTTGCCGTGTATTGTTTCACTTATTTCACATCATCACAAACGAATGAAATACACTTTACGAGACAACAAATGGCATTTTTACAGCGACAACTCAGAAAGTCAGTGTTGTGATGCCAATGTGATGCGAATACACACCACAGCGCCGCGCTTTTGAATTCGAGTTTTCCCACCGATTATCGCTTCTAACTTTGAATCTTCGTTACGAAATGATCATTTCCTTGCATCTTCCTCTTTCTTCGGACCCCTTGCGGTTCCTCAGGGACGAGGTTGCTGGTTCACCTGATCTGACCATGTTCAAGTGTGCTGTCTCGTAACCACAACAATAGGGCTGAGTAGACAACTGAAGGAAAAATCTTTACGTTCAGATGGACACTTCCGACGTTCACGCTCAAGTTTCTAAGGATCCAGTAGCGCTGTCACCAGCTCCGCGCACGGTAATCAGCAATGTGAATGAAGAGCGAGAAGAGGAAACACAGAGTGCGGGTGGGGATAAGATAATCCAGAAATACTGAAAAATAATTTAGAATGTTCTATTACAGTCTCAGCCACACCCTCCACACTGCGAGGTGATTTGTCAACTACCAGAACTACCAGAAAGAAGGCTAGTAAAGTAAAGAAATCTATCCTGAAAACGGACAGGAAGAAAAAAGAAGAGCTCGCTGATAAGAAAAAGAAGGAAGAGTCCGTGGGTGACAAGAAGAAGAAAGAAGAACCTGCAAAAAAAGATGCTGACAAGAAAAAGAAGGAAGAATCCGTGGTTGACAAGAAGAAGAAGGACGAACACACAAAAAAAGATGAGAAGAAAAAAGAGGAAGGAAAAAGGGTAAGATTGTTTACACCGAATGTTAGAGGCTACCAACGCCTTTCGAGCACGAGATGGACGAGCTATCAGTTAGGGAGGCCACGTCATATCGTGTGGCAATTGGTGTGGTCATACAGGAGGGTTTGCGGACGTTCCTGAATTATTCTGAGAGTGGCGCGGGGACAGCACCATTTTTTCTCCTTTCGTGTGGCCTTCTAGTGGCTTCAAGTGTCTCATTTGCCACCCATATCTCTAGTCCAGTCTTAGGTATTTGGAGGGTTACCACTCATGTAAGCTGAGCCGACTATTTTCCTTTTATTAATGCTTTTTTTGTTAGTGCGGTAATCCCTCGCTTTTTTGAATTTGCTTCGCCCCAGAACAGTATATCCTTCTATCTCAACAGAGCTCTTCCTGGAGGCCAATGCATCCTTCTCACTCCTCCTCGAAACTGTGGACTGCTCTTTCTTACTTGTGATTTATTCTACTGGGAAAAGGAAAATAACGTCACTGGGAGTTTCTTTGATTATTGATTATTTAAAGGAATCTCCACGGAAAAGTGAGTTTTCCTGTCTCCCATATATTTATGTTGTATTTGCATGATGTGGGCAGCATGCAAAGTTTCACGCGAAAAATGTGAATCCGGCCAAAATACAGAACCACAAAGACTCGGCCGGGTGGGCGCGACCTTCTAGCAAGTGCCCACTCCGTGGTACGCCGCGATCGGAGACGCAATGTAGAAACAGAAAGTTAGTAAACAGAACCACTCACCATTTCCAACCAAGAGGACGACGAGACAGGGCTTTCATTCGGAGGCCCCGCCCACCTGGCCGACGGCTTGAGAAGCTGTATTTTAGCCGAGTTCTCACTTTTTTGCGTGAAAGTTTGCATGCGACCCTCATTAGGCAAATACAACATGAATATATGGGTAACAAAGACACTCATTTCCCGTGGACGGCTCCTTTTGGAATCATCTCGGACCTGCTTTGAAGAGATGCAATAGATGAATTGATCTCGATTGCCAACCTTGTCAGGGTTGTAGTCATGTGAGCGTGAGATTCTTGCGCTTCTTTCATGTGATAACCTCTTTCAAATCCCTTCTCCCGTTACGAGTGATTACTATCACGTAGGCTGATCGCAAAAATGCTCAACGCACATATTACTTATGCAGTGGGCTTTTTTCTCCTGAAAGGTCTTTTAGTGCATGCCAGTGCTAGACGAAATTCGTATAAATTGTAGGTACTTTGGCTACGTCCATTTGCAAAAGCTTCAAGAAAACCAGACTTGGAAAAAACTCAGTGATTACTTTTCTGCTATTAATTTTTAATCCTTAATAAAAAATTGTGTATTCGTTTTGTGTTTCTGCGGGCCGAGCTCAAAAAGAGTCTAGAGATACCTCAAACGCACAAGCAGTGATTCAACAAAAGGTTTCAGTTCCGATTGTGCAAGCCTTCCAATTCAAGTGCCTTTGAATCGTGTGGCGACTCTGGCATTAAAGCCCGCGGGGTCTTTCTTTGTGTTGCGAAATTGCATCGTACGCTTTTCCGAGCTGAGGGGTGGACCAGGGCATCGAACCAGGTCAGCGCGTCATTGCTCTGCTAGCGCTCGACAAATACAGTAGCGCTCAAAAGTCTTCGGCGAAATGGTCTTTCACTTGGGTTTTTTCACTTGTAACTTTTTTGCAACTGCACCGATTTAAGAAAAATTTCAGTATGTTGTACTTGGAGACACTGCATACTTAATATACTATTTTGGCGCGCAACGGTGTAGGTTACGTGGTTATATGAAATTTTTTAATTTTGGCATGCCATCGCTATGCCGTCCAGCTGTGCCGCTGTCATCAAAAGTCGTGGTCTTTCTACAAAATATTAATGTTCTCTGAGGCTTGCTCTTTTTGTTTTTGTATAGAAAGCCGTTTTTCTTGAACAAGCCTCTTACTTTTTTTTGGGTGGTCTTGTAGTAAATTCTTGTAAAAAATCATGAAAAGTGGCAAGCGGCGCTCAAGTAGAAGGAAATGTTGACAATAGGTTCAGGCACCACATATTAAAATTTTGTCAAATTTGGTCAAGTAGAAAAAAAGTTATGACAAAAAAGTTTTGGCCGAAGACTTTTGAGCGCTACTGTATGTATCTCGCTGTCTCTGCGCTGCGCCGCGTATGACCGCCGCAAGCTCCGCCGATTTCACCCATTGCGGGTATAGTGCCTAGACCCCTCTAGCACCACAACGTAGCATGCATGATAACGGAGAACGTGTCTGGCCAACGGAGATGTAGCAGGCTAAAAAGTCATAGCTCGCTGTTTGGTGGATTACCAAAGGTTGTACAGGCACGTGTAGTATATGTTTATTACGACGTACCTTTTGTACCAATAACCGACCATAATACATCGCAATAGGGGTTTATATACAGACAAATGTGGGCGGTGCATAGATATGGGCTCAATACTGGACCGAAAAGGTCCGGTGGAGACACTCCTGTTAGGGGATGGAAGAGTACAGCGCGACAGGGGCAAATACCTAGGATACATAGTTGATTGCACACTCATGATACCGCGAGGTCATGCCTGCGGTAGTTTTTAATAGGTACTTATCTAAGTTATGTCCCAGAGTAAACAACTTGGACTAACATGTTATCATTCAATTCTAGCTGCTAGTTGATAAGAATGAGATACCATGGTTGTGAATCTACAACACGCTGTTTAACAGCGGTAGGTTAGACGTTATAGATATCGTAAGCGTTACTCGTTATCCAACAGATTTTTCGCCCAGTAACATCAGTAATTGTGGATTCGCTTTAAAATTTTATTTCAACCTTTATCCGCTTGGATTGGCAGACATTTCAAAAGCCCCAGGTTGTAAAAATATCGTTATGACTTTGTTCATTGAAGGTCATCGTAGTCCTCAATGTCGGAAAACATCTCCTCGTCAGCTGCAAGATCATCGCCTGCATGGACGTCGTAAAGTATCGCATCAGCAGCATCTCCATCCTTAACAAATAAACCTGGGAGTCTTTGAAAGTGAATTGGGTTCGAGGGGCAAGAACACTTTCATACCTGCCCCAGTTTTTTGAACTCGAATAACTGCGTGAGCACATGTTCCAGGATCCTCTTTGGGTTGCGTTCGTTGATCGGCAAGCCCGAATTTATTCCAAGCACTTCACCAGCCTCGCGTATGTAGAATTCCAAGTCAGTTTCTTCACCTGCAATAATGCATCAACGAATTATTTATGAAAAGTGTATATCGGAAAGTAGTGACAGCAAAGATCACATTTATTCGTCAGCTGTGCGAGGCGAACTTCTGGGCTACTGAACATCTCATCCAAGTCGAAAAGCTCCAACTTAGGAGGGGGTAGCTCTCGAAAATTCGGTGGGAAAACCTGAATCGTTCAGTACGGCTTGGTAAATTTATGTGTTCACTCTCTATCTTCAGTGAAACCAGACACATAGACGATTTGACGATGAAACACGTTAGAAGGCAGACACCCTGCAGCAGTTACATCTCTAAGAAGCCCATAAGCTCATCATTGTTATAGTTCGAAGCCCATGATGATAATGTGAATGTGCAACAACAACGTGAGCACAAAAGTTCACTAAGAAACATGAAAAGCCTTCAAAGGTCTCAGAAATTTTAGAGCAATTTCGCAATATCTTGTTCTGTAAAGGAATGATCCGGTAGCCTTGATAGAACCATCTGGGCTGCCGGGCTCGAGATGTCAGCTAAAGATAAGGACGCGACCGGAGGAAACGACAACAACGCTAGAGGCAGTTGAGACACCCGCGGAGATGCCGCCTGGTCGTCCTGTTCACCACAGATGGAGCCCTCGGCCCGTACTCCACGTCCGACCTTACACCTCGAGTGATACTTATCGTGTACACGCCTCGTCGCCGTCTATTTATAGACCGAGCGCGCGATATCTTCGCTGGTCGCTTTGTTCCGTTCGTTTTCTGTAGCTACTCTATTCTGCATCATTACAATAAATATAATTACTCAACCTCTTGTATGGGCACAGCACTTACTGTTCCTTAGTACCTTCTTCACGTTTGAAAAAAGTATTTCAGTACAGAAGTAGAATGCAAATGGTCTACTGACAAAATGTTGCGTGACGGGATTGTGTGTAGCAGAAATCGAAGTTAGAATGGTAGATACACGAATTGGTTCATGGGTGGTGAATGTGCCATCGCAAGAACCTTTTTTGGACCTCTGAAAACTTTCAAGTTTTTTTTGATAAGCTTCTGGGATCCCATGCTGTTGTTGCATACTCTCGCACAATGTGTCCCAATTCCGATCAATGGGAAGCAAAAACTCATATTGACACCTTTTGGCAGCCACGATCATACTCTAATACAATAGCCAACTTAAAGGCAGTGATAGGGGTAACTCGAGCCGAACATGGAAGGATCATCAAATAAAAAGGTCGACATGCTTAAAAGTACGGAAAAAAAGAAAAAAAAAACGGAATGAAGGTCAAAAACCCTAGAAATGAAACTCTCTTTCCGCCGTATTGGGGGAGGGGGTCGAACCGAAAATTTGGCGGGCTGGGATTAAACAAGTGGCAGCTGTAGAAGAAGACGGCTCTTATAAAACCCGGGGGCACTTTTCTCATGGGAAATGCCGCCACATATCTACATACAGTGCATTGCGATGTTCAGGTTACAGTGGTGTCTATGGTTACCCCACAGAACTGGTGGATAAATGGCTTAAATGGCCTTCCTTTTCCCTTCCCGTGCGGCTTGCGAGTGTGAGGATCCGGTTTCGGTGCGGCTGCCACGACACAATTGTACAGAAGCATCATCAAAATGATGGTCCCCTACAAAAACATCGCTCATGAAACTGCCTCGTTGCTTCATCTTCCAAAGAAGCTACTCTAGAATGAGTAATATAGTAATATATTGTCTACATGGACCCCTAGTTTTCATTTGCGTCGCCCAGTTTGGGAGTTTGCATTACCCACATTATCCCCATCACTGCTGTTCAACTGTCAAACTATAGAGCGGAAAATGGAGATGCGGTGACCCAAATTGAGCATGTTTCCTTCTAAACAAGAAGGATCCTCTAAACAATCAGTGTGTAAACTAACTGCTGGCTGCAATGGAGGGAGAGGAACTTCGAACTGCGGCACAATCAGAGTCAACGGCTCCACCTTCACTTGCACCTGATCGTATGCCCTGAATGTTCAATTTTTTTAGGCATTCCAGGTGATTCGAAATCGTCTTTTCACAAGTGTGTTCTCAGCTTTTGTCCGGCGGTTATTCGAGATGATAACAATAATGAAGGTGTTTTTTCAATTTTGCCGAGTTGAGCTCCACGAAAAATTGCTTATCAACAAAAAGCTAAATGGAAAGGCGCGCGCTAGTGTATGATGACAGTGCGATAGTAGTTCTTCTGCTTAACTTGAACAAAGGCTTATTTCTGAGTCCAACAAGGAATTTCAGCTTTGTGTAGAATTTCAATCGGATACTCACCTCAAAACTTTTGGCCACACATTGAGATCAAAGGATGTGATGCTCTGGTCGAAACATTTCATAAAATCTGAGGTGGCCGACATGTCGAAATCTGCTTCCTGCATGCAGACCTGAACATGTCTGTAAGACCAACTGCTGAACTCTTAGAAGACCTCGTTTAAAGGAGCATCACACCTGATGACACTATTCACAGGATAGAGAACAAGATCGGAATTGCACCAATCGGTGTTTGCACTCTACGGATATTGAAATCTGACCAGTTGATTGCAAAGTTTCTTGAGAATGTACCATTTTCATATTGGCGATAGCTGATACGTTCCGTTCGTGAAAGAAGTTTACCGTTGGTGCGCAATGAAGTGAAGCAATAGGTGACTGCTCGCATTACACAGCAAAAAATGCCAAGTTCAACCTTCATGTTCTTGCTTTTGACTCCCATATCTCCATATCCCAAGCTTTCGTACTGGTACTAAAGGTACCACTGGGAGCAAAGATGAAATAAGAACTAGGAAAGCATGTCCCCTTGTAAATAAACATTCGAGTCTAGAGTTGTTGACCCGTAGCGAAACTTGCACCGAAAAAGCGCCCTTTGGGTTCTTGATCGCGGCTTTATCGTTATCTGCGTTTCAGGTTGCGGGGTTATCAATGCGGAGCAGACCTACCTCTCGTAGTCTGCATCTACCTCTCAGCGGCTAGTGATGCAGAGGGTGATAATTGAGGATAAGCAGGATTATTGAGTTTTTAATTATCGGGGTTCTGACCTTTTCTTTCCGTTCTTCACTACTGTTGCGCTACTGAGCATCTCGTCTTCCACACCTCACAATATTCTCACAATCTATCAAAATTAACCTAACGTCGAAGGGTTGAACTTGACATATATCTCGATTCCCTTTCCACTAGCTCATTCCCGCCGGGTGGTGTAGGTCAGGAGAAGTGAGCGACATTGAAACAGCAATCTTCCCATCCTTCCTTTCGCTCTCCCATGTTCCTTTTTGGTTTGACAGACAAAATTGATTGCTTAATGGGAAATAAGGCTTAGTAGGGTTCTCATAACTACTTCGATGGATGAGCCACCACGCATCTAGCAATAAATCCCTTAAAAAGCATTTCAGCGCCCCTTTCTATCAATAGAATGCCATACGCTGGATGCCCTGCATATCTTTGTTAGAACTGGGATACACAAATATATAACATGCTAGTTTACTACAAGCGTCGCTGGAATTTCGAGAATTTCGTGGAAAGAAACTCAACGCTTGCCATGTACATTGACCGCATTCATGCAGCGTATTATATGTCGCCTATGACGCCGCTTGCAGGGGGGGGGGGGGGGTGTTGCACGTGTTCCGATTTCTAAAGGCCGGCACTGAATTGGGTCACCGCGCGCGGCGACGCTTCGCGAATTGTCCGAATGGTGGCGTGTCCTTCGCCGTCTGGGTTCTCCCAGATTTGCCTAAGCCTTTTTAGGGAGGAGCTTTGGCAGCGTGTTTTTACCTGTCTTTACCTGATTGCAATCCGCTGCATAACCTGACCTGACCTCACAAGTCGGAACACTTGCACTCCACCCCTTGCGGGGCAGATTTGGCGGTCCACATGCACTCGTTCGAGGACGCCGCTACGGATAATTCCTGCGATTCTGGTGTAATTGTGGAGGGGTGGGTACAAAGTGGTACGAATGAAAGTTTTCGCACATATGGTGCGAACCTTTCGCACCTCTGGTGCGAGGAAGCAATTACGAGGTGCGAGAATCAAGGGGTCATCGGTTGCCTAAAACTTGTATTAACAGCAAGTAAGGTCAAGTAATTAAAGAATTTACCGACTAGAAACGGGAAGTGTTAAGCGGAACAAACATATATTTATGCTACAAATATATGTTTGTTCCGCTTAATACTTCCCTTTTCTAGTCAGTAAATTCACAAAGGCACATCACCTCTTGAAGAAGCTGCTGGTGTTGCTAAAACTCTTGGATCACACGCTAGGATGGTTTTTTACACGAGCAGCAAAATATTTGAGGAAAACTTGATAAGAATATCTTAAAAATGAGGCGACACAAAAAGGAGAATAGTGAATGGAAAAACTAAAAAAATCCAACCTAAGTGACTCAGCTCCAGGTCAACAAGAAGGAAGAAGGATACTCATCACTGAGCCCAAAAGATCCCAAGAAGTCGGATACCTTTCCTCACATCTGTAGACGAAAGTATGAGTTTCTCCCCCGGCATTTTGCTGGAAAATAACATGTTCGTCGAATGGATGGGCATTATGCATCCCATCCATAGCGAGGTTTTTTTTGGAAGGGAGCGTGGAGGGGGGTAATATGTTTCTTTTTCTCCCTCTTATATTTTTTACTCGTATTTTTGGTTAGGAGTTGGAAAAGGTGTTTGTAGAGGAGGGAAGAATTTTGTCTAGTCCTCAACGGTCTACCTGTTTCTAGGATTTTGGAGTCGCTGAGATGGTCTCTCAAAAAATCCCTTGATCGGTTTGCACTAGCTAGGAGTACAATGAATATCCATAAATGATGATCTTTGCTGACAATGAAGGGAGGGTTGATCGTCAGTGTCGAATAGAAAACATTAGATTCCATCAACTTTACTCACACTGCAAAAGTCGGAGGTCTACCTAGCACTTCGATAAGCAGCAGCTACAACTTCATCGTCTCCGTTAATTATAACACTGTTATAGGGCTTTAGCGAATACCATGCCTACCTTGGTCAGCGGACCAATTTATTAACTTCATTTTTTCATACCCTATGATTTAAAAGTAATATTCTGGGCGCTGTATTACTGGATTTCAAAATTTTAAGGTCATAGCCATTTTTCCATGTTTGATATATAAAATAATGAATTATAATTGAATTAACGTTATTATTAATATTAAAGTTTGTAATCGAAATTATTCGACTTCCTCTTCTATTTTGATACTTCCCTTCTCTAGTCAGTTTAATCCTTAATTGCTTCACCTTACTTGCTGTTAATGCAGGTTTTGGGCAACAGATGACCTCTTGATTCTCGCACCTCGTAATTGTTTCCTCGCACCATATGTGCGAAAATTTCCATTCGTACCACTTTGTACACACCCATTGTGGAGTATGGCAGGCGAGACGTTCAGCAGCAAAAAAGAATGAGAAGCTCACCAGAAACCCGAAAACGTCCCACGAAAGAGCACGTGCTTTCGCGCTCCCTGCATCACTGGCCGTTTGTTAATGCAGACGAGAGTATGAGACGAGTCGTATTGATGGATGATGGTGATATAATGATTGTCGCGTAACCTAGTGGCCCTAATGACCGTGTGTCCCAACCGTCACCCAGACGAGAGCCGCTAAGCACGCCGGCTGCGAATGGTTGCCCACCCCCACCGAAACTGGGCCATCGACAACAGAGCGGCACAAACGCACCCAAACGTGGTCCGATAAAGACTCCAAAAGCTTGTTCAGCTCGATTTACGTCACATGTGATCTCTTCGAAGCTCGAAAATCCTGTCGAGCCGCAGCTCTTCCTTCTGCCTTCATTGACGTCGACGTCTACAGGCCTTTGGTAAGAAAAGATTGTTGTCGATACTTTGGTGGTACGAAAGTGAAGGAAAAATGGAGTGCAACTGTGAGAAATCCGAAAAGTAAAATCCCTCTTCCACTATCAATTCGAAAGGAAACCGCGCGCCATATTAGAACAGGCGGCAGCCTGCCAAAAAGACGGCGTTACAAAGTTAGGCTGGCGCTCTCTTTCACCGATATTTCGCTACCTATAGTCTTCCTAAAGCCGTAGTTTCTATTTGGATGGTACAATCGAGGAGTTTTCATTAACCATATTAGCAATACCCCTGTTTTTGAATGGCCAAATCACATCTACGGTGAAAAAAGTTCTTTTGAAGGAATCGTGCACGGAGAAATGTGTTCCTCTGTCACTCACATATTTTTCGTTGAAATTGGGCCGCATGCAAAGTTTACGCAAAAAAGGTTCCGGCAAAGATACAGTACCCATAGTTGGCGGGCCTCTGAGTGCGTGCCGCGCCTCGTCGTCCGCCGCGGTTGGAGAGAGAGGTGGAACTTCTTACGTAACTCTCTTCTCACTAAATTCTGCGACTTCGGCGCACGACGAGGCGGGCACCTAGTCGGAGGCCCCATCTCCTAAGCCGCCACTTTGAGGAGCTATATCTTAGTCGGATTATCACTTTTTCCGTGGAACATTGCATGCGGCCCTCATTAGGCAAATACAACATAACATATGAGTAACATAGAAACTAATTTTTGTCTGCACGATTCCTTCAGACAATGGCTGTAATGGGGGTTGGCGCATTTACACTCTTCCCCTGACCCGTGTCCTTCGTGCAAGTCTTCTTTGAGGCGATCTGCGTTGGATAGTAAATATGCGCGTATGTAGCTAGGACGTCCCTAACTAGCTGCGAAAGCAATTCTTGTGCAGGTTGCATGGCAACACGTGTGCTCAGAGAATGTCAAGGTGTCCGAAGCTGCACTTATACTACGCGGCTGATCGATTGCCGTTGCACCATGCGCGATCTGGGGAATGGTTTCGCAATGAAGCCCCGAAACCAGTACGTCGACACGCTCACTAAATTCCCCAAACACAAACCTTGAGCTCTTCCGAAAGACGGACGTGATCCGGGATCTGTACGTAATCCGAGAGCTCTGGTTCCGTGGCATCGATTTTATTTAACTCGTATCCGTCAATCAGGTATTCCATGATGGCATCCTGAAAGCAAAAACTGTCAGATGAACATCAATCGCCTTATCAGAATCACTTGAAGTCATTTCATCTCATTGCGACTGTTCTTGTAATGTTGCTGTTTGAACAGCCAATCGAGCAGTGTGCCTTATATGTACACCTTCAAGGAGAGGTGATATAGCAACTAGGCAGTGGCGCTCCTCGCACCAGCGTGGTTTGAGGGTCAAGTACCGTTTCAATGCCAGCTCGCGGGAACAAAGCATTCCATCATTCTGGGGTTGATAAATTCGTAGCAGTATGTGATGAAGGATGAAGACACTGACTTGTCCATAGCATAAGCACAGCAAGTCATAAAGTTTGGGGGATAAAGTTTTTAACGTTAATCAATCCCTTTCTGGGATGCGCCGCACATTCTACTTCCATTCAGAATCGTGTCTGGTGAATGTGATGTGTCCTATACAATGACTTGCAGTGGCCAGCCGATGTACAAGTCAGTGCTTTTATCCTCCCAGACGAGTCTGGTACCAATTCACCGACCCCGGAGGGATGGAGGGCTTGGTTGGCCTGGGCGGGCGTTGATGAGGGACTTGATCCCCGCACTCTGAGAGTGGGGTGTGCGCCACCTGTCACTAGGCCACCTCCGCCCACAGCAAGACATATATAAGTTAAATCGCCTGTGGATGCTCTAGGTACATCCAAAGAAAAATGACTCATAAACATCAAGTGCATAATCCTCTGTTATGTGCACGTTGGTTCTTCTATCTATGAGCGGAGCAAATAGTAAATTTCAACCATGTAGTGCTAGTAGTCAGTTAGGAAAGCAATCCTCGTCTCAAGCAATCCTCAGTTGCCAATGTTCTCGCGATCTGTGCCCACTAATCGGCTTGTGTAGTTTTCGTGAAAGAAATCGCTCTAACTTGTTGTTAGTATCGCGACGTACGCATTCATAGCCATTTTACAAAGCAAACGAGATGTTCATCAACTTCAACTCACAAAAAGTTTGCTGTTCTCTTCTTTGTCGATGTACTGATCGCAGAACATATGAACAGAGCCGCATACCACAAGTTTTCCGCCTGTGCTCTGTAAGCAGAAAACCGTAAGGAAATGGCAATATGTGGAATAAATTCCGCAAAGTTTATGAAGAGGATAATGACCCACCTGGGTCTCGTGGAAAGCAACCACGGGCCTCCCAATCGGGAAACATGCACTGCCGGTTGAAAGCACAGGGATGGATAGACGGTTCACTGAAAGCGTTGCTCCGAACGGGTAGACGAAAGAAATCGTTCTGAAGAAGTATCAGTGCTTTTCGCAACACATGGTCAGGAAAATATTGGGTTGAGGAATAAGTCCTTGCCGTTTTTTTAAACCTCGTTTTTCACATTGTTCCCTTCACCTTTCGACAAAGCTTATATACGTTTTCGATAGAGCTTTTTTGCTCTATAAAATGCTACTATCTATTTTTCGATTAATTCGACTACCCAAAATTTATGAGGTTTGGAAATGAAGTAAGCTGAAGGCAAAAAACTGGCGTTTGCGCACCTCATCTTTCTCGTCTGCCATCGAGATCAAAAAATGCATGTGTATATGTTTCGATAGAGCTCTTTTAGCTCTACAGAATGGAACTACTTTTTATTCAAATCGCTCAACTTTTTGCTGTTTTTAAGACTCAGAAATGCAGTACTCGCAAAAGTGTGCCCTTTGTTTATCTTCTCTTCCTCGAGATTGGAGAAGATGTGCATACGCGCATTCGATAGAGCTTTTTTTGCTCTACAAGATGGTACTATCCTTCTTTTGTATCCTCTCATATTTTGGCATGTAGGGATAAGCTTCCACCTGTTTTTCAATTCAAAATTGCATAATGAAAATGAATTTTTTTAGCACAATGTTTTGTATAATTCGATAGAGCTTTTCTCGCTCTACAAGATAACATTCACGGTTTTTGTTCCAATAAATTTTTGACATTTTTTAGACCATTTGAAAGTCGACGAAATCGAGCATTTTTGGCACCATGTGACGAAAATGCTCGATTTCGTCGACTTTCAAATGGTCTAAAAAATGTCAAAAATTTATTCGAACAAAAACCGTGAATATTATCTTGTAGAGCGAGAAAAGCTCTATCGAATTATACAAAACATTGTGCCAAAAAAATTCATTTTCATTATGCAATTTTGAATTGAAAAACAGGTGAAAGCTTATCCCTACATGCTAAAATATGATAGGAGACAAAAGAAGGATAGTACCATCTTGTAGAGCAAAAAAAGCTCTATCGAATGCGCGTATGCACATCTTCTCCAATCTCGATGTTAGGCGAGGAAGAGAAGATAACCAAAGGGCACACTTTTGCGAGTACTGCATTTCTGAGTCTTAAAAACAGCAAAAAGTTGAGCGATTTGAATAAAAAGTAGTTCCATTCTGTAGAGCTAAAAGAGCTCTATCGAAACATATACACATGCATTTTTTGATCTCGAGGCAGACGAGAAAGATAAGGTGCGCAAACGCCAGTTTTTTGCCTTCAGCTTACTTCATTTCCAAACCTCATAAATTTTGGGTAGTCGAATTAATCGAAAAATAGATAGTAGCATTTTATAGAGCAAAAAAAGCTCTATCGAAAACGTATATAAGCTTTGTCGAAAGGTGAAGGGAACAATGTGAAAAACGAGGTTTAAAAAAACGGCAAGGACTTATTCCTCAACCCAATATTAAATACAAAAATTCTGGGTTCTGGGCATGGCGTTTTGCTGCGAACAGAATGGGCAAACCGTTCTGCTCGAACAGAACTCGAACATGCACGTTATGCATCATCCGGCCGAGGGACAATGGTCTCTACTGTGTATTGGAACAGCGCATGGGGTCAGAATGTATTGGGTCGAAGAATAAGTTCCTGCGGCTTTCAACCCCGTTTTTCTTATTGTTTCCTTCATTCGTTTGTTCTGTTCATTTGTTTTTCTTTCGACAGAGCTCATATGTGTTTTCGATAGAGCTTTTTTTGCTCTACAAAATTCTTTTATCTGTTTTTCGATTCTTTCGACTAATTTATATTTACGAGGTTTGGAAATGAAGTAAGCTGAAGGCGAAAATTGGCACCCGCGACACTTCATCTTTCTCGTCTGCCATCGAGACCAAAAAATGTATGTGTACATGTATCGATAGAGCTTTTAGAGCTACACATGGTGACAGCTGTCGCGAATTCTCGATTTCGCCGGCTCTTAAGTGATCTAAAAAATGGCGAAAATCAATGCGAACAAAAACCATAAACACTATCTCGTAAAGCGAAAGGGGCTCTGTCGAATAGCACATAACTGTGTCAAAAATTCATTTCATCACGCAATTTTGAATTGAAAAACAGGTGGAAACTTATGCCTACATGCTAAAATATGAGAGGATACAGAAGAATAGTGGTATGGCCTTTGTAGGGCGAGAGAAGCTCTATCGAATGCATATGTGCACATCCTCTCCAATCTCGATGGTAGGCGAGGAAGAGAAGATACTCAAAGTGCACACTTTTGAGATTACTGTAATTGTGGGTCTTTAGAACAGCTAAAATTGAGCGATTTGTATAAAAAGTGGTACCATTCTTTGGAGCTGAAGAAGCTCTATCGAAAACATATACACATACATTTTTTCATCTCGACGGCAGACGAGGAAGATGAAGTGTTGCGAGTGCCAATTTTTGCCTTCAGCTTACTTCACTTCTGCACCTCATAAATATTAGGTAGTCGAAGGAATCGAAAAAGTGAGAATAGCATTTTGTAGAGCAAAAAAAAAAGCTTTATCGAAAACATATATGAGCTTTGTCGAAAGATGAAGGAAACATTGTGAAAAACGGGGTTAAAAAAACCGCGGGAGCTTATTCCTTAACCCAATATATAATTCAGGTTTGAATTCTCTTTGAAGCTGAAATCCATATACTCGTAACAACACTCTTATAGCGCATGAAGGTGAATAGCGACAGTTACAACAATCAAAAACATCAACGAAGGGAAGCACTCACTGGGAATTGCTTTGCTGTTCGTTCGACACGTTTTTCTTGGCAGCTATCGCAATACTTCTATTCAGGACACCATTTGAAATAAGAGCTTCCTTAGGGTCGAAATACTTGTAGAAGATACTCCGAATCACAGCATCTTAAGAAATGAGGTGTGTTACAGCATAAGAACACAAAACACTTGACTTTTGTTGTGCTAGCCCTACTTAAATGCACACCACACGATAATCGGATTATTGACCTATCTTCTCAGGACGAGTACGCCCTGAGAATAACTGCTCAGACTGCATCTCAGTTGCGGCATGACGGTGCACCCTCTCGGTGTTGCGCCTGCGTCTTTAGACGAATTTCCATCGTGGCAGCTGCATTCATCATCGAATTGACTGTTTCATTAAGTTATCTTCTCTTTTCGCAAGTTTTCTTCTCCACTTGAACGCCACGCCACGTTAGCAATTTGCTTGTCTGAGGCCAGGTGTGAATTGGTTAGGCGGGCGTGGTTTGGTTGTGTTCAAGCAGGCACAACACCGTAAGTGTGCACCGTGCAGTCGCAACAAATGTGCAGCCTGAGCATTTATCCAAAGACCTACTCGCTTCAAGAAGGTGAGCCACCGATCCGATAGTCGCGTAGTGTGCCTTTGAAGCTTCATGAAATGCCGAATCGAGTGTAAGAGTCTAACCAGGTAAGGGTTTCTACTCCTTATGGAACTCTCAGATGAGATGTTCAAATGAGGTGTAGGTGCATCGACGGGGCTTTGAATGCTGACCACAATGAAATTAGAACAATTGCCGCACCAAAACGAGCTAGGTGAGGTCAAAGTTTGCTTACGATGACTTATCGGCGGGGGACTTTGCTTGAAATGAGCCATTAGCGAGGTCTACCGGCAGCGGTCCCGTGGCTCACAATCAGTGGTATTGTTTTGCTCTAGTGGTGGTCGTGGGTTCCTACCTTGACTAGAGCTTTGATGTCTCACACCAGGCAAAGAACTCGGTCCACGTGTCATCGCCAGCAAGGTTTACCCCTTTCAACTCACTTCGTAACGGCATTTTGCAATTGTGGTTATCATAATTGTAGTCAGCATGCGAGACCATGTAAATTCACCGACGGCTCATTGCAAAGTTCCTAAGAAACAATTATTTCCTGGAGACTGTCTTGAAATTCAATGAAGTCCATCGATTCTCAGTAAAATTTATTCAGCATCTTTCTAAGCAGGTTTTTCCATGCCTCTTTCTGGTGCAGTCCGTTCGTTTGAGTGCCTAATATGTAGGATATGAAGCGATTTTCGAAACCAATTTTTGCATACTGAACGCATGTATATGATCCACAGCTGTGTTTATTTCCTGAGTTGCCAAAAAGGGGCCAAAAAGAGTCAGTTTGCTCACGGCTCACATCAGCCAAGTATGCAAAAGAGACGGTCACGAAAAAGATAAAAGTAATGCGGCAAAGTACTCCTGAAATGTTCTTCTATAAAAAGGGGAGCTCTATAAAAAAGGAGCGCGAGCTGTGGCTCACTACTTTGAACGTCATGAAAGTATGGAGCCTGAGGACTGATTCCACTAGTCCATGGAAATCGGACAACGCTGTCCGAAGTGTCATTTCAATGCCTCAGACCCGCCTCTGGAGTTTTAATGGGAGTGTGTAACTCCATGTCAGGATTTCGCACCATGATGAGTGGCGTGCGACGCGGTGTGTGCGAGCTATGCGCACCGCTAGAGCTGGCTCTTAGAGCGATTACACGATAATGTTAGGGTCGCCATACGCATTTGACTTGTAATCGCTTTGGGACCTAACAACACGTGGCCTCAAGGTCGTCGGCATCGCATCGCTTGCGACACGCCGCGGTGCGAAATCCTGACGTAAGGATACACACCCTCAAAACGGAAATGGCATGTTCTGGTCCCTTGAAATACAGAGCAGAACACGGAAAAATGAAATGTTTAAGGGCAGCACTAAGTGAATCGCTCGAGGCAACTAGTTTGAACGGGCTTTAGCAAGGTCGTCAACGAGGGTGACGAAATCGCACACGAGTTGAAGCAATGCGTCGGGTAGGGATGGCTTCGTTCCACTCGTGCAGAAGGCTGTCACGGAGTTCAGTGATACCGTGAGATAAATTTCTGGATTTGGAGGAAATACCTCGTCAAAATCTGCTTAAGTTTGACTGATATAGTGTAGAAAGTGTCAGGAGAAAAAAGTGATCTATTCGCTCTTTTTATTGCTTTCATGACTGAGGTGAAAATGAGATTAAAGGCAGCATCAGGGGAAATTCGGGCGAAGAGTAAAAGAAGTGGTGATTCTGAAAGTCGAGATGCCTAGTAACAGGACAGTGAAAAAAACCGGGTGGAAATGGCCAAAAACTCAAAAAATAGGACCCCCCTCCCACCGTTGATTGCAGGTGCGGACGACCTTTCCGTCGAGAGGTGGATACTCCAAACGAAATATCCATTGGCACGCTGCCAGTTAAACACAAGGGGATGTGTGAAAATACGACAGCATCTATTCCCTGGAGTGAGCTTCAACCTAAAAGTGCGAAAGCGCGATGCAATAGCTAATCTCACCGCACATTGGCCGCTCTCATCGTAACCGACCAGATATCACGTCGATAGAAGGCGGAGTCGATTATCGAAAGGCGGCAGCTTTCATCCGTTGCGTCGTTTCTACAGCGCGTAGGCGCTCTTTTTTCACCGGGATTTCGTCACAGATGGCCTTCATAGACTCATAGTTTCCATGTAAGTGATTTCTCTCAGGGATATCTCAATAATAACATTACCCCTAGTGCTGTCCTTAAATGGAATGTAATGAGTGGGTTATGAACTACATTTCGATGTCTGCTTGGCAGCTATCGCTAGATTTCTAACCCGGACACCATTCGAAATAAGGGCACCGGTGCTATGAAGGGTTAGTTGAATGAAAATGGGTGTTACCATTAGGACAAAAAACTCGCGTGGCAGCGCGCGACGAACTGGTGCGAGAGAGACTTCGGCGGCGTAGTGGAGCGATTACGCCTAGAATAAGGCATACAGCTCCAATTGGCTCAAACGCATCCAATAGAGCGCGCTCAGCTTGCACTATGGTGTCGCATGATGGAGCCGCAACCGAATTTTCTCTTCTGTGGCACACAGCCAATGAAACTGCCTCTTTTTTAATAATCCCAGGACAGAAGTTAAGTGCATTTGTGACAGTCCATGAACTGCGAGCAGTTACGGTACGTACATCGTTTGCCACCACGTAGGATAGATATGCAAAAGCTTCTTCATATGAACAAAGTTGCCCTTGTAGTTGCATATTATTCTCACAAATTCGTTCAGCGAAACCACTACTCCTTCATGAGAGATTGAGAATCTTCAACTAATAACATTCTACAAAATCTTTGTAAAATGGTACCATTGTTGCCAACGATACCAAATTCCTCGAGAAGGAAATTGATGTTGGTATCGGCTTTCTGCTCTCCTCCTTCCGACAGCAGTACCAAAACGGCTCCTCCATTCGTAATGAAACGCCCAATTGCCTCCATCTTAAACAATTTTCAAACACACCAATAATTTGAGAGAGCAGCATCGAATACAATCAAATATTATACGCATATTATACGCGATGCAAAGACAAACACTGTTGCCAAAAAGCAAATAAAAAATTATCTTTTGTTTGCATTGTGAGGTATATAGTCATTTCTGCTTCGTACGCTTTTAGGCAAGGTGCGGTCACGCCGGGATTTTTTTTCGAGACTGAGGTCGTAAGGCATTGATATACAGCGTATATCATGCATATAACTCAGCAGAGCACTGTTTCATGACTGAGGATAGTTTTATGCACCGAAATATTGCGAAATATTCCAAAACCTTTCGAACTTTTAAGGAGTCACTGGAGCTTTTAGAACAAGTGTTTTGGAGTCCTATTTTGGGGTTGTTGTTTAACATTCACATCATCATGAGGCTTTGAAATAGCACAATACTAAAGTTTTTGATTGCTCTTATATGGAAAGGACAGAAATGGGGGGGGGGTTAAAAATATGCAGTGTCTTGCCTCCTGCACACCTTTATAGAAAACGCTCCACAATAGAACCTTAGCCCATTAAAAGGCGACCACAAATCATTCAGTACTCCCTCCTTTCACTGCCAGTGATATTTCGTCTTACTTCATCTTCTGCACAAGCGAACTTTTCCGAAGGTACTCAAGCGTAGTCGACGGTGACAACTCATGCCCCTTAACCACGATACATTTCCTTTGAAATTTTGTGAAATCACCTCAGAAACGTTAAATTTAGCCCTTGGATGTGGAATTATGAATACGCGAACTCCCTCAAGCAAGCCATCTGTGATTTCTTCCGGATTCCTGGAATTATGAGAATTCATGGAAACGATAACAATCACCGCTGTGATCAATACAGCGATTGGAGTATAGAAGAAGCAACAAGGTAAACTAACGTTTCCACAGTCCATGCATTTTTCAGTCGTCGATGTACACCTCTGAGACCGGAATGAATGTTGAACAGCTCCTTCTTAGACTGATTGATAACGATTTTGTGTCCTTGTCTTTGAGGTACTCCATTTGCATTCTTGAAAAAAAAGGTATATGAGCTATGAACTTGTTGTAGCCGTCCTCATGGGCGCATGGCGACTACATAGAGGAAGTTAAGATGTTCGAGCAGCCGATCTATTGTAGAGCCACCAACAACGGCCATACAAATAGGCGACGAATGGGTCGCTTCGCTCAAACTTCCGACGGGAATTCATAAAAACTGTTTGCAAATAGACTAATTTGTTTATTGCAACTGGTACAATCTGGATTGAGGTTTTAAGATTCCTGGGGGAGGGCAAGTTTGGCAGATTGTGTAATGTGAAAGTAGGGGTGCTCAGCAATGTAACAAAAGAGAAGGAATGAAATAAAGTGGAAAAAAGACGGGAAGTATGAACCCGATGATCCTCTTCTCTCTCGTGCCCCTCCGCGTCCCTAGCCGGTAGTTGACTGCAGATAGGCCAGAGGCTGAACAAGCCGGCAGCGATTGTCATCCCGCCTTCACCGGCAACTTGCCCATCCGATGAACTTCAGCATGGCGCACCGTGCTGCCTTATCATTATAAGAGCCAAAGCCGCACTTTTTCAATGCGAGTTGCGCTACACATCACCTCTTCTGGAGTGTAAGGTTTTTTTCAGAGAACATGTAGTCCCAGTTTTCACTTTATTCTTGCCCCTCACGGTGCCTCCAGAAAATCGGTGGTAGCTATGCTATAGTAATCAAAGCGATATGAAATTGGAGGATAGTGTTGCATCTTACACTTTTGAAGTTTCCCTTTTGTGACCCAAAGTTCAAGAACACGTTTCCTCTATTCATTTAATGACAATCATCAATATGGAGGAGACCTTTCACTGGTGGCACCACATCACACAGTTTATGGTCTACATAGCGTCATTCTCTGACTGATCCGAAAAAAGGGATTATAAAGGTCGAGCACCTCCAACCAAAACCATTTGAGCGATACTGATCAAGTTGTTCTGCTAGATAATTAAGGTTTGGGAGAGGATCTAATACAGACGCGACCCCTTGAGCTAATTTGCCACTGGGGAACATGGGCCATGGCTGCCGCACTAGCGTCGAACACTTGACGCATCTTCTGCGACGGATCGTTTGTGCACAACACCGGACCCACAGATTTTCGCAATTGGTAATTACCACTTAAAGGATTTGATCAAGTAAATACCGGAATTTACTGAGAAGTAGCTTAGGATATCACAACTCCAAAATGATTGTACTACAACCACCCAAGAGCGAATAGGCATTGTTCCCTATTGTCGAAAATATGGATGAGATGGAAAAAGCCAACAAAAAGCAGCTATGGCTCATGCACCCATCGGCACATTAACTGCAAGAGCCCTAACCTAATGACCGTCTTCCTCTGGGAGTCTAGGCCTTTTTTCCGGCTTTAATTTACAATCTACCAAACAGGTGGCCCTCTTGGAGTGAAATTTCATCACGTAATTTTTGCACGGGATTTCCGCAAACCTTTACACTAGGATATGTACAGTTATCACGAAATGCGGCTGCGGCAATCCATGAATGGACAATTCTGTTGAAGAGTCATCCTAGCAGGCAGCTCCCAATAGTCTAGCGGACGAGATATTAGTGAGAATTGCTGGATCGTGCAAGTTGGGTCATTTCCGTGAGAAAAATTTGAGTAAAACTTGGGTTCATTTCTGTGAGAGTAAAATCTGAGAAGGAAAATCGATGATTATTAAAACATGCAAGATACCTCCATGGTGCGTTCCTGAAAGTGGCGAGGATTTGTCAGTGGAGCCATTGCAGTGTGTAGTGACAGTGAAGCGTTGCCAAAATGGGCTAATGTTCAGCAAGGTAAGGAAACATTTCTAAATAGAGAATGTCGTCATAGTTAAAAACAGCAAAAAGTAATGAAGAAGAAATTTAATACATGTGTCGGTTCCCTATGATAGTATGGCGCGTCCTAGGTCGTCATGGCAACCGCCACCAAAGCAGACCACAGCGGACCAAGTTTGAAAGCCAATCTTCTTTAATGAGCGGCCAAAAATAATATGTGCCTCAACAGATAATGAGCAGTCATCTGGAAACATTGCACTTGTGCATAAGAATTTTACAGAACCCTTGTAGTTTGTAATAATGCTAAGCCATTTCTTATGTCTCTAGCACGTCAATCTTAAACTGACAAATCCCTTACATTTCATGACTGTTCTTGGGTGTGAGAAAATGTCACGTACTCTCTGTTTTCAGCATCAGTTCATATTCTGTGGCTATGAGATGCGCTAAATGCTCAGTAGAAATTCAGTGTAAAGGGTCGTACACCATCAGGAAGGAAAATCTGCGATGCGGAGTTGGGTGTGCCACCCGATGGGTGCGAGCTGTGCGCTTTATACCGGATGAGTCCTGGTGATGACTGTGCCCTACGCCATATTCCAGGTCTAGCCACACCAGTGCCCAACTAGAAGTATTTTCCTAGTTCGCACCGCGTCGCATGTACGCACTGCCACGAAAATTTCTATCCTAATGGCATACGCCCGGTGGGGGTGAACTACAGGGTGATGGGGGGGAGGGGGGGGGAGGGGCAAAAAAAGAGTAATTTCGTTCTCTTCACCCTCAACCCTACTTCAGTCGAACCTCAGCAAATTCTGACGGGATATTCCCATCCCCAAATATAAGAACAGACCTCACTTTATATTGCACGCTTTCTGCACCAACAGGATCGGGAGCTTATTCCCAGCGAACATGATGTGTCACCTCAACACGCAAAATCCAAGATTTCGTCTCCCAAGAAGCTTCGCACGAAAGACCTACCAGGGAACCTGGCTCCGCTGTTTCAAGTGGACCATGATACCGTCGGTGCTTTGAAGCTTGACAGCGCCGACTGAAGGCTTCGTGTTCTGATGAAGGTGAAAGTACTGAGTCTCAGTTTGCTCCTACTACTGAAGAAACATTTCGGGAATATTCTGCCCAATACTTTCATTTCTTTCGCTTCCCTATGTTTTGTATACTTGACGGATGTGAGCCGTGAGCAAAATTACTTTTTTTGGATTCCCGTGTACAATATCGTCTTACTTTGTTACCCATCGCAATACTCTTATGTCTTACTTTGTTTCCTATTTGCGTGGTAACACTTTTATGTATACCAGGTGAGTTAAGCGATCTACATCGCGTTACGGGGTACCGATGCGAAGCGGGCTGTAAGCGGAATGATGTAAACAGAAACTGCGCAGCTGTGGTTTGGCGAAAATCTATACACTTTACATTTGTGCTCCGGGGTTGTCCATTTAAAGCCTTCACTACAAGGGTCCGTCCCATCAATAGGTATCGATCTACATGCATGCGCTCTATGGAATGTAATCTTCTGCAGTTGCGTCCATCCACTGGTGTTTCACAACACTTTCCGGCCCTCCGTACGAAAACCGACTTTTACGACCCATCCTGGCACTTGATGATGCAATTTTCAACTTCTGCGACTGTAATCATTTGGGATCCCATAACTTGTGTTTCAGCTCTTTGCACAGAGATCTGTGATTTCGATCGATGTCGACCAATAGGACTTCATTAAAGTTTTGCAACAGTGTCACCTATTGGTGTAGCTCGCCATTTTCCAGAATATCAACTTCAGTGCAAAACGGACTACTTTTTTCAAAACGCCATAACTTCGCTCAGACACAACTTTATTTGTCGAAGTAAAAACCATTCGAATCTACACAACCTTGCCAACGATCTGATAAAGAAAATATGTCATCATGATCAAATTCAGGATTGCGAAAATTAATGAAGTCAACGATGGCATTTTCAACATGCATTGTTTCGGCAAACTCCTTCTGACCCAGGTTTGCATCGAGAACCGGGAAAAAGTGGTAATTCGTCAGAGACAGGTCTGAGGAATAAAGAGGGTGAGGGAGAGTCTCGATCAGTTTCTGCCGGGTGGCTTGCGAACTGTGGGGTTTTGCGTTGTTTTGCGCACCCAGTAAAAAAATGATGCAGTTAGGCATCGAGCCTCTCCCTCACCCCCTTATTCCCCAGACCTATCCCTGACGAATTACCACTTTTTCCGGGTTCCCGATGCAAACCTGTGGCAGAAAAATTATGCACGGTAAAAATGCCATTCTTGACTTTATTGATTCTCGCAATCCAGAATTTGATCGTGATGGTATATTTTCCTTACCAGATCGTTGGCAAAATTCTGTAGATTCGAATGGTCTTTATTTCGACAAATAAAGTTGTGTCTGAGCGAAGTTATGGCCAATTACGTTTCGGCCATTTATTCTGCATAGACCTAAGATAAGCCGTTTCCAGTCTCTTGCACAAAAACCGATAATCTCAACCAATATCCCGATTACGCTTCGCCTACCGTGGTCACATAACATCATTTTTGTCACTTCAGCAACTTCGAATTACTTCAACTTTCTTCGGCGCCCTGGACGCTCTGGAGTGTATAATATTGTTTCTATGAGTGAGCACGATATTGTTGATTGCACGTTTCGCCCATTGTAGGCAGGCGTCCACTTGCCCCAACTACTTGCAACACCACCTGGACATCGTTGATCTCCATCAATTTTTTTTCGCAGGCTCTAGGCTGCTCTTGAGGCAAATTATACACATAAGTATTAGGTCTATGCAGAATAAATGGCCAAAACGGACTACTTTTTTCAAAACGCCATGACTTCGCTCAGACACAACTTCTACGAGTAGCTTCAAGCTCCTTGTTTTCGAGTTTGTAAATACCGAAGAATGCTGGTGCAGATTCGAATAAGTTGCTTAATATTTTGCAACCAAAGGCACAATTAGTAGCAAAGAAAATAAAGTTATTGTTTTGCGGTGTCTCACACTGCATCCCGTATCTACACTCGTGTTCCCGCTGTAGTATCGCTTTTTCAAATGACGGCTGGGCTTCGCTTTTGAGATTCTGTTTCTATTAAAACAGATATTTGCCCTAGCAGGCCCATCGTGTTTCCGGTCGTCACTTCGTATAGCTTTCAGTACTAACGTAGATATAAATGGACTTGATTCAGTGAAAGTGGGTAAACACTATGCCCGGAGCGGAGACGTAGTGGTTGGAAGATTAATAGGGGCAGCGGCTCGCCAACTTGGAGAGCAATAAAAAGAATAATAATAAATATAAAATATAATAATAAATATAACGATAAATGAGAAGATCGAGAGACTAGTGACAGCAGAAGTCTATTAGCACGGTACCGAGGAGCACGACGAGCTGAGTGGCGAGTTC
Source organism: Trichostrongylus colubriformis (assembly GCA_963978905.1). Classification (NCBI taxonomy): domain Eukaryota; kingdom Metazoa; phylum Nematoda; class Chromadorea; order Rhabditida; family Trichostrongylidae; genus Trichostrongylus; species Trichostrongylus colubriformis. Next base: position 36,461,399 of record OZ022258.1, on the reverse strand, counting down.
AAGCTACGAAGAACCCACTAAGTGAAATGCCAGGCACGAGCTCGCTTGGATAGAAGGTTAAACCATCGAAATAGATGTCCCTCCCCTCACTGGTATCCTACCCGTTTATAATAGTATGTATAGCCACGTTACTGTTCAACGCTCAATCAAGTTGGTTGCCTACCCGATCTCATTACTGCTGCACCCTTTTCCAATACTTCCAGTCACAAACCCTGTAAGATATGGGGGTGTATTACAATGAGCGAAGATTGAAATCTAGGGCTCTGCCTGAGATATTGACAACGCCCAAACGTCTAAGCGGTAAGGGTTAGGAGTCATATATGCTTTTTTCTATGAGCTTCCACTATATGGTCCTTTTCCATGCTTCGATTACTGTATTTCTACATGCTACCTTGCACTTCATGACACAACGTACAGTCCCTGTTAAGTTCCGGATAATAAGCATTCAAAAACATGAGAAATCGGCAGGAAAAGAATGAAAATGTTGAAAAATAAAGAATCCGCAGAAAAGGAACGTAGACATGTAGAACAGCTTTCCTAGATGGGTATCGAAGCGAGCTTGCCGCAGTCTTTGCAAGACACAAGCTCTCTCTTGCTCCGCCCAATTCGTTCTACTTGGAAGATTGATGGTGAACTTCATTTTGAATGTCGTGTGGAATTTTATTTTTGTCCACTGTCTCTGAATCACTCCCAACAAATGGGAGTGTTTTCCCATAACCTGAGACGTTTATTGTGGATCCGGCGAGATTTGAATAACGCAGTTAACAAATAAGGTCTGATATTGAGTTGTAATAACGTGAGATCACGAGAGCTTTCGCTAATCTATCAAGCCACAAGAAAGTAAATAAATGCTTCCTGCTGACCAAAATAGCTGGGTTTCTATCAGACTTTACAGGCAGGAATGAGAATGCATCTGCACATAGAACCTTTACCGCAAGAGTCGGAAGCGTAGTTAACCGCTCTGTACTTCCGCAAACCCACCGTTATATGAACAACTTACCTTGTGTGCCTGTCGGTCGGTTTGTCGGTATGTCTGTCCGTCCGGGAATCAGTGATTGTATTAGGGAATGGAGAGCAAAACAACCGCTCTAATTGGTAAGTAGGGAGAAAGTGATGGGTGTTGGAGTATCATTACAAGGCCATGTTATCGTAGTGATAGCACCTCCTACCTATATAAACACCTATTCTGTACTCTCGCCGTCATTCTGGGGTGCGCTGACGTCGCAGTAGGTGTCGGCACTGTGGTATGGCATGCAGTATGATGGTTTATGGGAGGAGCGTTGCCGTTCGAACTTAACCGATCACAGTGTGGGTAACTGTGTAGATAAAAACGATTGCAATCCTTTTGACAAGTCATGGTCGGCTCAGACAGCTATCAGAAATACTTAGAGGGCCGGAGCGGATGGTGGACCACATAGTGGACGCACCAATGGATGTGCGGATAAGTGTGAATCCGACAATGCTATACTATAATCCTTACTCAATCACATTGCTGAGCAGCTCCTGTTAACATTATCGTATGGATACCAGTCGAATCGCCGGGAAGCCGTCGGTCGCTTCTCCTTCTCACAATGGCCGGCTTCGCCAGCCCTTTCAGGTTTCATTTTTCTATGAATATTTCTCACTCTTTACATGCAGAGCGTCAGTATTTATTACCCTAAAGTCTGATAGATAAGTCCGCCCGCGCGCGGTGTCGCGTGCGGCACAGGCAACGGCAGTCTTCAAAGAACGAACCAGAGATGAAGGAAATTGAGAAAGCTATGATTTAAAAATTGTATTAATAACGAGTTTATATTGTATGTATATTGTATTTGTTAATATAAAAGCGAGTAGCAAGTAAAGTAGGGGTCGTTCGGAAGGTGAATACGGAAACCTCACAGCTAGCAGAGGAAAGTGAACGAATGATAGGAGAATCGTTGTTCAACGGGGGTTTCAATGCAGCGATGGTTTAAGCGATGAAATAGCGGTTCAAAAAAACTTTTCCTTATTCCTGTTATGACCCAACAAAAGCCAGATATACCGAAAGTGGCATTAGGAAAAGGATGAACTACGGAGAGGAAGCTTCTTCAGTTTGTGAGTTTCTATTCCATTTCTGAGGAAACGACTGTCAACAGCTTTTAAATGCCTTGAACCAACAGTCACTGTTAGATGAGATGAGTGAGAGTTTCAATGTTATGAATGTTTGTGACGATGAAATGGAGATTGCGTAGAAAATCTAAGATCAATGATCATTGTTACACGGGTTAAACAATGATTTTGATACGTGGTATTTTTAGATATTAGGTTGTTGCAAAATTAATTTTGGAAATGGACCGCATACTTCAAACTACTATAACTCAGCTTAAACACATGTTTATTGATCGAAGTAAAAACCATCAGAATCTACACACTTTTGCCAACGAACAGGCAATAAATCTAAGCCTTCACTATAAAAACTACTATCACGAGAATCAACGAAGTCAAGGAAGGCACATTCAACATCGTCTAAATTAGTAAATTGTTTCTGACGCAGATGAGAACTGAGGGCTCGAAAAAGTGATAGTCTGTTGGGGAAAGGTCGGGAGAATACGTTGGGTGAGGGAGAACTTCTATGCCCAAGTGGGTCAATTTTTGCCGAGTGATTTGTGAGGTGTGTGGCCTTGCGTTGTCCTGCAACAGGATCGGCCCTCCTCTATTCACCACCGCCGGCCACAATTTTTGCAACTTTCTATACATTTGCTCCAGATCACAACAGTAAGATACTGCTGTGACTGGCTGACCAGGTTGCGAGAAACTGTAATGGATTGCACCTTTACAACACCACCACACAGTAATCATAACCTTTTTAGGGTGAAGGTCGGGTTTAGGCAAAGTTTTTGGAGGAGCATCCTTATCTACCCAGACTAATTCCCGCTTCCTGTTATCATAAAGAACCCATTTTTCATCTACAACCATAATACGGTTTACAAATGGCTCATTTTTATGGCGAACTAGGAGATTAGAGCAGGTGTCGAAACTTGCCAGACGTTGCTCATCGGTCAGGTCATGAGGCACCCACTTCGACATCTTCTTCACCTTGCCGATTGTCAGCAAATGTCTGGCCACTGTAGAGTAATGTACGCCTAGGTCTTCTGCTAACGTACGAGTATTCGTCTCCGGATTTGCTTCGACAGCTCTCCTTAAATCTTGATCATTGAGCGATGACCTGCGGCCGCGACCCGACTTCTCTTCGAGATCAAAATCGCCAGAAGCAAATTTTTTAAACCAGAGCTCCACTGTTCGTTCGCAAGGACAATTCGTCCCAAAAACACTGCTGAGATTACGAGCTGCCTCCGCTGCGGAGTGTTCCAATTTACACTCATAGAGCATGATGACTCGATAGTCGCGTCGGTTCATGATTATACGCAGCCCTGGAAAAGGCCGGCTGGAAAACTTAGAGCGACATTCATAGAAGTTTCTGAAAGAGCAGAAAAAAACCCACCAAATGATATGCCTGGCGTTCCTTGGGATGGAATAGTTCAGGGTAAAAAACCTACTTATTTATACATACCTTGAAACCGAAATTAATTTTGCAACAACCTAATATTAGAAATGAAGTAATAAACGGTTTCTACAATTCTGTCGTTTTTAATAATGAAGGGTGCATCGCGATCCTGTGTTCTTTGAAGACTGCGCCTACGTTCGCAGCTGCCGCGCGCGACACCGCGTGCGGGCGGACTTATCTATCAGACTTTAGGGTACTCTACTCCAGTGCTCTTTGAGGTTGCAGTATCGGCTCTGCCAAAACTATATGGATTTGCTTCCGTAAGGATCGACAGAGACTTAATGTTCAGAACGAAGAAATTCCACGACGAAGTCATGCCGGCCGTGGGTCATATGCTCTTCGGGAAAGCAGGCATAATTGCTTTCGTGTTTTTCTCCGGTTTGATGCAGGATGATACTATCACTGCGGCCTGGTGCGGAGAGCTCCATAAATATTGAATGTTCTACAAAGACCTTTAGCTACTAGCGAAATTGTAGTGTCCGGAGAAATCAAGATTTCTATCATAGAGAAACCCAAGATTACGCACTTCAGACACAATTTTGAGATTCCCATCTCGAAGATGATATTGTGGGTGCCGAATTCGTTCACCTATACACATCATTTGTGTTTTGTCAGTGGAAATCGAAAGATTGTTGATCTTAACCCATTCTAATACTAAATTGATGGCTGTTTGAAGATTGGAGTCACCATCAATTCCTTGTACCACCTTGTAGATCTTGATATCATCTGCAGAAATATTGCACGAAATTCCAGGGTCCTTAATGATGAATGGGAGATGATGATGAAGATATATCGCGACAAGTTCTATATTTCCCAAATGCTTTCTCACAATTTTTCATGCTTTTAATGCTCCTTTCATCTCTTTGGGCTCTGGTCCTGTTCGGACACTTGGATACATCTACATAAAAGAATTGGAGTACCACACGATGCAGTGTTAGTCTTTTTTGACAGATTCAACCTCGTCCTATGACGGATTTGTCTGCTCTCTTGAAGAAATCAAAGTAACAAGTTCTGGCTTCAAACCTTTTGGGTATGTGGATGATATTTTAATTCTACACAAAACGGATCGTATCACTACTCTTAACAAACTTAGTGTGATAAATGGTAACATTTTGAAATTGGAACTACACACGAAAATGATTATAAATTTAATTATTTAGACCTAGAAATTACAGGTTAAGATAATGGAATCAGTCCAAAATGTATAAGAAAACTTTCATTCCCCCACCCCATCAGGAAATTCCGAATATATCTATTAACATGTCTTCTGAAGCCAAGCGCAATACCATTTACACAGAGATTTGAGGGAGCACGAACTTGCATTCACCAAAAAGATTTTATCGAAAGGCCTAAGCACACTTATAGGCATTTACAGGATTCCGAACGTGAATTGGAAACATTTTCAACCTGTATCACCAGATGGCTGTATCATAATAACCTCATCAGACTCAAATTCAAGCTGCTCAACATAAAAAAACTTCGTATTTTTTCCATTCAACGATTTTCACTATTCTACTATTCCATTCTACTTATCATGCTAGTTATCAAGGCTTTGAGAGCCAACTTACTTAATATTGACTTTGACAATGATAACGAATCTAAAGTCCAAGCAACTTCCAATGTACTTCATTGACATTTCTCATCTTCACCACAGTGGCTGCATTGGTTTCACATGTAGTAAGTCAATTTCAAGCTAATAGTTAACTGATCTAATCAAGATTGTTTACTGATTCAGCACGTATTACACATAAAATGAATTCTTTTGAGTTTCATTCATTTATGTAGATCGTTCACTTTCAATTTTTTTTTCACAATCTGAACAAATTGATGCTATCTTCAACATGCGTATCTTCCATTCCTGATTGATTGGCACAGAGGGAGGTTATTTTTGAGTTCAGCCTCGGCTAAGGGCACCTGCAAAACGGAGGTCAAACTACTTCTTTCTTTTCCCTCTCTAATCGTTCAGACATAGTCTCTTCTTTGACAATAATTTATTTCTTTATTGCACACCCTAAGTGGCCGATGTAGCTTGCAAAGTCACCAGGAGTGAGTGGCTCACGACATTTTCGAGATAGATACAGTGAAGGGGTAAAGACATGGATTGTGTCATGACTACATTTGCCCCTCCCCTGCATTATACCCACACGTTTTTGATGCTCTAGGACTCTGCACATGAGGATGGTAATCAAAAGACGATAGGAAAATTGACTAGCTCTCAGTGAAGCTGCTGTTTCTATTCCATTTCGGCGTTCTTTCCCCGAACTGTTCGAGTTGAGGAGAGAAGATGCATGTTGGAAGACCTCATCTGATAACAGAACCACAGACGCTGAAAAGGTTCTGCCTCTTGTCCGCTAGGTTGAGCCTTCGTCGAGGAATCCTCGACAGGGCTGCTGGGACGGAAGAGGGTCGTAATCGTCTAAGTAGGCAGTGATCAGCGGAATTTCTTAGGCCGAAGGTCTAAAGTATAAAGGGTAGATGTGATAAAACTGAATAACTGGCTTCGAACCCGAAACTATCTCAACCTGATCATTATGAGAACCTTATGCATGGCACGATGCATAACGAAGGAGGGCCATGCCAGTGACCCTTTAATTGGTCCGCTGGCGCCGGAGCCACGTACAGGACACCTCTGAAAATCACCGATCAACCGTGGGAAGTGGCATCTATCCACGGGTACGACCGAGGATGAATACTCCAGAATCTATGGGGTGGAAGCAAAAACTTAGCCGATATGGACTTCTTCCATATCCTACTACGATTGCAAGTACTTGACCTCGTGCTAACGAGCCATTATGCGGACCGAAAAAGCGTTTGTATAAACTGAGAATGGGAAGGAAATCCTCATGCATAGCGCATCCCGAACGAGGCAAGCAGAGGCCAACCACCCTCTCGTTGGTCTTTTGAGAGCACGCGATGCGTAACAAATACTCTGGATAATTTTTCCAAAAACTCGTGGGAAGACCTCACAACTTCAACGAAAAAAATTTTCCTGGACTGGCTTTCCCCGGAATAACCACTTTCTTTTCAACCGATATTGTTGAGCAGTCATTTGAAGGCGGCAACGTAACAAACTCCGCACAGCCAGAGCACTCTCATATGGTTGAGTTCGAAGGGAGTGATGACTATTTGAAATGAATCATCACAAATTTTTTGAAATCTTCCTCCACTACCCTCAACTGGCTTCCTTCTGAGTAAGTTCTTTCATTTTGAAAATATGGTGTGTTCAGATAGTCATTCGAAGGCGACGGCCTCGCTGACGGCGGACGACAAGAGCGCACTCATACGGGGGAGCTTGAAGGAGGTCATGACCATTTGTAGTGGAACTCGAAAGTTTCCAAAATTATCCAAATTTTCCATTTTCAAAATTAGATACACCATTCTCTTTTGTCATCAGTGGGCGGGCACATTACCCATGGTAGGCAACGCTTTCGTTTCGGTATATAAGTCTTGAGTTTTGTCAGGATATTATTTCTCTTAAGCGCTCTTGTTTCGGAATGTAGGCACTGCGTTTTGTCAGATTCTTATTTCTCTTATTTTGTCAGGATTTTGGCCTCAGTGTTTTTTTGGACCATAGGTTCTTGATTTCTTCAATGCATTGACTCAAACTGGCTGAATAGAAACCACAGAAATAGCGGAGCCTGAAGAAGGGGGGGGGGAGGTCTTATGGAGACCCCCTTTCAGGGGAGAACGTATTTTTCGAAAAAACTTCTTGACGCCACGCCTGACCCTGCTCGTTTGTCTGAGCAGCGGGATTTCGAACTCAAATTGTTGAGCAGACTCGTTGTGTGTCGAAAATTTTCCATGGCAGCTTTCGCGCTGAACGTATTATCTGAAAACTTTTGCATTAACTCAAAAAGTCAGAGAAACGGTGCTTATGCACTTCATTTCACTTGGAAGTAACTCGCTCAAGTTGTAATCCCCGAATTAAGGGTCAACCTTATGCGGAGTCTGCAAATGGTGCACGATCCCTCGCAAGTCGATTACTAAGTTTGAGAAGATTTTTCAGAGTTGACCAGTGAATGAGTTCACTCCGGTGAGAAGAACATCTTCTAAGGATCTGCGTCCAACTATGAGACGATAAGGCATGCCTTGGCGGCATCGTCGGGCATTGCCCAATGTCCTCATAGCAGCTGTACCAGACGTCGAGGGTGCAGCCATTATTCTGGTCGTGTGTGAATTCTGGCTGGTGGGCAGACAGCTTCTGCCACCGTTATTCAAGCAAAAATCGGCGAATAACAGGCAATTCAACGTTTTCACCATCGAGAGACACCAAGGAAGTGGATACTGCCACGTGGCCGACACCGCCCCACTGCTAGGACTTGACTGGATCAGGAATGGATAAGGCAATGCAGGCCACCGTTCCATCGTCTTCCTGGAGACATCAAATGCGACGCCATATCCGCATCGAGACTTGCGGTTCAGTGCATGTTCCTTACCAAGTGAGTCCGAAAAAACTTTTCTGAGGTGTTCGCAGCAGGACTAGGATAGTGCAACAAGTCAAGGCACCCTCAAGCTGGAGCGAAATGCAACGCCTCTTTTTGAAAGGTTCGTCCAGGTCACTACGCCGTCTAACCTGGAATCCCCCGAGAAATCGACAAGCTGGTTGTTACTAATGTTCTAACACCAGTCGTCCACTCCGGCTGGGCTGCGCCAGTGTTCGTTGTTCAGAAGAGGAAAGGATCCATTGGCCTATGCACAGATTTGTCCACAGGTCTGAGCGAAGCTTCAGAACAGCACCAGCATCGCTTCCAACACCACTGGATATCCTTGAGAGGCTCAATGGAGGACGACAGTTTTCTCAGCTGGATCTAGCCGAAGCGTACTTCCAAGTGTAAATGGATGGTAAGATTCTCGACATCTCGTGACCATGAGCACCCATGGCGGACGCTTTTGGCTGAAGCACTTATTTTCTAAAGTGTAGACCGTCCCAGGAATCTCCCAGCAGCAGATGGACACTCTGGTCACTGGACTAAACGGTACCGCTGCATATTTTGACGACATCATAGTCACTAGAAAAACCATCGATGACGAACACAACACGCTTCCAAAAGCTGTGTATCGAAGAATTTATGACTAAGGATACGATGGCGCCTTTATAGATGCTCATTCCTGCATACCATGATCCGCTACCTGGTTTCGTGATCAACATCGAAGGACGTCGCCCGGACCCTTAAGATATCGACGCAGTCCACAAGATGCCATCGCCGAAAGAAGTCATACAACTTCACGCATTTCTGGGCTTGGTCCATTATTACGGATCAGAGATCCACACAAATATGTGCTCCATTGGACGCTCTCACCAGGAAGGAGGCTGCTTACTAATGAACACCGGAGTACGGTCTTAATTTGATCGCATCAGAGCGACGCTCAAGTCAGGTCTACTTCTGACGATCCCAAACTACCCAACGTTGTTGTCGCAGGCGCTTCAAAATTTGGAATTGATGCTGTACAGAATCCGTAATCTCGAATGGAGCAATAATGCTGTATACCATGCAAATTGTCCCTTAACGCCTGTCCAGAAGAAATACAGCCAAATTGGAAGGAAGCATTTGCCGTCATTTTTGTGGTAGAGAATTTTCATCGCTTCAATCATGAACATCACACCATTTTAAAGACCGATCACAAGCCGCTTATGTCAGTCTTTGGGAGTGAGAAAGGAGTATCCGTGTACAGCGCCAATCCTCTGCAACAAGGGCGACTATCCTGCTCAACTACAACTTCAGCATCCAGCATGTCAGGACAAGTGACTTCGGACAAGATGATGTACTCTCACGTCTGATAATGCCACGTCCAATGGAGCGAGAAGACAAAGCCATCGCCTCCATGAACGTCGCAATATTCGCCTAACTTCACCCTTGTCTGAAGGCTGAAAATACTCCTCTTGGATGAAGGCCGAAAGTACGCATCTTCCGGTCTCCCTTTAGGCAATACAGACCGCAACCGAAGCTCACAGTTCTACACCAAGTGATCTCCTGCACCCGATCCGGACGCTGGCCCAGAATAGATCAGAGCTCTCCACTCTGGCCCTCCTACAACCGTCTCACATCGCCCTCAACTGTTGTTTCATAACTTCTCACTGCCTGCCGTCTCGCCATCTTGAAGACTCTACAACGTCGTGTGCTGCAATAGCTCTACAAGGCTCATTCAAGACAAACAAGGATGAAAGTGCTGGCACGCAGCTAGGTCTACTGGTCGTTAATCGATGCAAGCATTGAGAGCCTCATCAGAAACTGCATTACTTGTGCCAAATTCGCTAAGTACCCAGTGAAGACTGAAGTTTACTCTTGGCCGAAAGCAACAGCGCCGTGGACACGAGCGCACGCCGATTTTGCTGTACCACTCGACGGAACCTTCTGCATTGTCGATGTGACCCGTACTCAAAATGGCAGGGAATAATAGGAATGGATACGATTTTCACGTCGGCTACATTCAAGGCTATGACGACAAATCCTGCTCATTTCGGGAATCCACAAATGCTCATAGCGGACAACGGCACACAGTTAACAGCAACACTATCTGAAGATTTTTGCCGTCGCCGTGGAATCGAACATATCCGTTTTCCTTCTTTCCATCCACAAAGCAACGATCAGGCAGAGCGTTTTGTGGGTACATTCAAAAGAGGATTAGCCAAGCTGAAGAGGGAAGAAGCACTGACAGACTTTCTACAAACCTTACTCATAGCATATCGCTCGACGCTGTGCCCGTCGGGATCAAGTGATCTTTCTTTTTCTAAGTCGTCGACTCCGTTGAGCTCGCGTTGATGATGCCTCCAACTGGCAAAAATGTTGAACAAACGTTGGACACGGGATACAAAAATGGGGGAGCAATTCAATAGGCATCATGGTTCCCGACTGGCCAATGTTATGTGGGCGACGCCATCTACGCCAATGTTATCGAGAATCACAGGCGACATGGACGACTCATCACTCAGCGCCTTGGTAATGATCTCTATAGAGTACGCTGTACGAGAGTAGATGCTCGCGGTTACTGTGGTATCACTTTCAAGAAATTCGTGGTAGAGCTTTCCTTGTGAGTCCCATCAACAGCACAGCATCACCTCTTTTTGATGGGTGTCTGTCTTCGATTAGGTCGGAGCCGCTTCTCCTTGGACCCAGGATTTATGCCTTGTAACGACCCTTCCCAGAAAGTCCTTGATCCAGAATCGAATGAGGAGAGACTGAGCCTTGATGATAGCTAACCTTGATGACCGGTCTGAATCGCTCAGTTCGTGAGGCACTTAAGTCGAAATAACCTTTCGTTAGTTCAGCGTTATCTACGATCGTGTGGCTATTGATCTATATTTTAACTTTTTTTTTTGAAATTGGTGTCCCAGGACTTTTTCACCAACCTAATATATACATAAAACATATGTCACTAATGTACCTAAAGTGTGGCAGTAGAAGAAGTCCACGTGTCACATGACCGAGAGGATTCTGTACAGAATGTCTGAATAAAAGCATGTTCCTCATGAGCATTTAAGACAGTTCTGAGTATCGAGAAGCAAAGACCCGAGAGTTTTGACCACAAAGACCCGAGAGTTTTGACCAATGAGTGCTATATATTCTCGAATATTTATGAAATAGTGGTGTAACATCATCTCGCTTCTTATAAAAGGCTTGGTTTGTTACTTTGTCTGTCTGTCGCGGGAGTACCAGGAGAAAACCTGAAAGATCGGACCATTTTTCAAATAGATGGGGCAACAGCCAAGGACAAAGGAAAGTATGAATTGAGCTAAGCCTCGTCCATTGTAAGCGGGGAGTGCTGTGAGTGGCTGATACTTCGTGAACTCCCTCATCTCACAATCAGTTCCTAGGCAACACGTATTTTGGAAATGGCTTATGGCCGAGGTGAGTTCATGAAAGAGCTGATCGAGAGCAGAAGGCGAGAGACGCGTACTCTTAATGACGGTACTCATTTGAAAAATCGTAACTCAGCTTCAGCAGATTCTACAGACCGGGAGAAAAGATGGATATGAACTGATTGGAAGCTATGGCGTATCTGAAAATGTGACAGCTCGCTCATGACGGGAGCAGTGCCAGACGATACTCACTACAAAACATTGAAATTCGTTTATAGAACCCTTCATACACAGTGGATAAAAAGGAAGCTTCGATAGCGCTTGGATGTACTACAATAGAAAAAGGTGAGACTTGTGCAAAGGAGCTTTTCAGAGATGGGCGGAGCTGGAGTAACATTTAGTAACACGTCGTGAGGTCGTGTAACGATATTGAGAAATTCCATACGTACATAGAATTGACGAAAGAGACTAGAATTGACGAAGAGCTGAGCAATGAGTGAACAGTGCAGGAGAGACTCTATGGGAATGCAACTACGGATCAGTATGAGTAGAAACTATCAGTTACAGGAGGGGGCCGGATTAGGATAGTGGACCTTATCAATGGGTAAGCTAGGCTGCAAAGTGGACATTCCATAGTGGCGTGGTCCATCGATATAAGTTATACATTTTCATAGATTGGGGGATTTCTATGGATTACATTGATAGATGTGTAAGGCTAAAAAGTTGTAATTCTATCGAACCATGAGCTATCGACTGGAATTATCGGCCTGTGTGTGAAAGGACGATCTCTTGGGACGAGTTGCGCTACGCTTCCTTCTTCGCAAATCACACGGTTCAACAACGGAGTATTGGGTCGAACTTACTGGCAAACCGAAGTCAAAATTAATTCACCGTATAATGGACGCAATAGTAGCGCTAGCCCAAATGGCCTACGACTTAAACGCGATCGCTTAAAACGGCCAAAGGATGTATTATGTAGAAGATATCGCCGAAATCTACTCACAAATCTTGGTTAACATGTGTAAGATCTGCTGAGTGCTATCTCCTTCGACAGCTTCCGCACATTTGCTTACAACTTTCAGTTTATGCCTGTGCCCTTATTCGAATCTGATATGTAGTGTGCTACCAGTACGGCACTAAGGTAAGAGGCATAAAATTGCCTTTTTGACAACTAATTAGTCTACTGTATAACTAGAGAGAAAATCTGCTGAGGATGGTCAAACTGTCATAGAACCGTCAAACTGATCTACAACAGAGAAAAGTGTTTGCCACAATAATTGCCCCCTACAGCTTACTTACTTGCACGCGCAGAAAAGAGCATTCTGTGGTGTACTGTCGACTAAACGTATATTTGAGGTAGTAAATTCTTCCGCAAGTATTCGTGGGTGATTCACTGTCAAAATTGAATGATCGTGACTTCAATTTACCCCTCTGGGATCAAGGAGAAGAGTATATTGATGATGTCTACGGAAAGTGAATAAAGTGAAAGGGAAATTGGTGCGAAAAAAACCAACAGCAGTGAGTTAAAAGCGCAAATCCATACACTACCATACACTTGCATGCAATTCTTCGGCGCCATGCAGAAACTCTTAATAAAACACTTAAAACTCACCTGAACATTCTTTCCCTTGTTAGAATAATTAAAAGGCATAGTACTTGTTCAGGTTCAGGTCGCTGTAGCACAGCCTAGTTGCTACATTATTTTAAAAGTAGGAGAAGTACGGAATCAGGTTGGTGATTTTATTTGTCAATGGCACAGTTTTATTGCGACGCCATCACCAATTGTCAAAGGCAGAGATATTATGTCTTCGCGAGCTCTTCGGGAGATGGCCCACTTTGTGATGACATCGAAGTTAGTAGAAAGGGGCCCTTTCCTCTGATGATGAGGGAGCACGACAGGGGATACTCGCTCGGGATTTGCTATCCACAACTCAATTCTGCTCGCACTAATTTGTAGCAATGCGCAGAATATTTACCTCTTTTTGTGCATTCCTTTACCTCTACAACCACTGTTCTTGCGTTCAATAAAATGCGGATGGGGTTAAGTGGGCGGGACTCCGCAGAATTCCGTGTAAAACGTGTAAAACAGAGGGAAAGCCAGCATCGACATTATTTTTACCTAAGTCTAGAAGGAGGGAGGAGCCCCACCTTTCCTTAACTAAGACTTAGGCAGAAATATACCCCTGAGTGTGCAGACTGACAATTCAATGATCTCTCTAAGATGCTTACCGTTAGATGTGCATCCTCCTATAAGAGCAACCCAGTGTGGTAACGTCAAGAAAGTTTTCCCCGTTTTGATGTCTTGTGTTTTTTCCTTGGTTTCGATTTCTCATTCATCCGGATCCGCCAACGCAAGTCCAGCCCCACGCTCATCCTCTGGAGATGAGCCACTTGTTCCAATTGGTGGTTAGGAATTGTAATTGCGTTTCGTTGAGCTCTCTATGATGTTTACACCCCTTATCACTAGTGAAAAACTTTCGAATTTAATGTCATTGTCAAAATGTGCTCCCCCAGTACATCGCGTTTCACTACTTTTATCTTTACAATCTATCACTTCTATCCATCTTTTCCTGCTAAGTGTAACATGGAGTATGACTCGCGACCAGAGTCCATCCTGACCTGACCAGCTATTTGTTTCAAATGTTTAGACGATAAACAAGTCATTCAAATGAAAATTAGGATGAGCACCAGCATATTTGCTTGTTCGACTTTTTTAATTCTGAGATGAGTCAGTTTAAAAGCTATTCTGAATATGAAACTCAATGCTTCATCGGGAAAACGAAGCGTTACTCTTACAGTACTTGTCGCTTGCACATCAAGGCTACTACAGGATGCTCGAAAAATGCAGGGAAACTCGAAATGCTTCAGTCGCTGAGGGCAGACTTTTTTGTTTTATTTACCCAAGCAATTGAAATGCAGTGCATACCAAAAATGGAGAATATATAAAATGTCTTATTAGACACTTTGATATCTACGCTGAAATTTAAATAGCGACACAGGAGGAGCAACGCTGCATGAGAATGCTCAACTTGTGCTGATGAATAGAGTAAGCACTGGGTATTTCGTTGTCACCCAGTCACTTCGGCTTCTTTTAAACACTGCTCCTATTACTGCTCTGCTTTTACTGATCTGTGCCTTTCCTCTGAAAAATCGTTTCCGATCGGTGCAAGATTGGAGAGCATTTTCTTGCTCATCTCGGTCAGAGTCCAATTTTTTTTAAAGACTGAGCTGGAGAGCGGACTATGCGGAGGCCGTTTTGGGGCTTCAAGGCTGTAGTACAAATAAGAGGGACCCGCCCGTCCAAAAAGTCTGATTTTTTCCTAAATTTTCAAAACGGGGTCACCCGGTGCTATAGAAGTAGCAGAATCCTTCTTATTCTCTTTCAACGGAATGACAATCGTCACCAGGCCATAGCACCTCCTGTGCTCAATCAAAAACTCTTCATTCAAAATTCAAATCATCCATCTATTCTAGACCTTGACTGCTGTAACTTATGGCTGTTTGAGGCGGGGGAAGTGTGTCGCTTGTAGAGTTAGTGAATTTCTCATTGGCGGTAACTACAATGGAGAGGCACCTGGCTCAGCACTAAGTCAAAGTCTGTCAAAAAGCATGCTCGAACCTGTGCGATTTCAAACGCATAGAAAGCAAACACCATAGTCCTAATCATTCAATATTTATGAAAACGTTTCCGTGCTATCCTTGCACAAACGGGGATGTTCTACAGATCGACGAATACACCATCACACATTACAGGAAAGCATTGAATGCCATGGTCGCGGTGGTCTGTGCAAGAGTTTTGTGTGTCTCTTAACAACAAGCTATTTTTAGTCAGAATGAAAGCACAGAGAAATAGTTTAGAGACTGTGTCTCTAAGCCTTTTGTGTAATTGTTCTTGAAGGGATTCCAAATGCGCTTGTTATTATTAAAAACTTAACATCTCTTTTCAGAAAAAATAATAACCACCAAACGAGTTTTATAGCTTTAGGAAATCCTTACAACACGAGATGTCTATTTTTACAACACAACAACAATTTCAAAGTGAGGAATTCGCAAGAATGGTGAGAAATTATGATACTATCGAAGGCACGTGGAGCTGGTACCTTTGCTTCAGAATGACGCTTCTTTCTTGTATTAAGTTAATTATCTCAATTATCTTCTCAGATGCAAATAAAATCATGATCCTTGGGTTTTGTGGGCATTTCGTACAATAATAACCATGCTTTCTACTCAATCTAGGCACGACATTATCAAGTTCAACAGCATTCCATACGACACACTTGTAGAACCATCTGAGCAGGAGTTGAACATACGATGGGCCAAGTAAGACCTCGTTCATACTTTGCGGTGCCGGCGGCAGGGCGTGGCCGCGTGTATCTGCGTCTCCTCCAGTGCCACTTTGTCTCGTTGCCTGCGTCGTCTCTGCACGGCTCCCGTGCCACACTGCCTTGCTGCTTGTTAATGCAGCTATGCCGTTCCGGCGCTAAGTATGAACGCGGCCTAAGCATAGCAAGAAAGAGGTCACATATTATAAGGCGCACAAAGCTCATTCAATATACTCACAGGGGCGTAAGCCATAAAGATTCTTGCAAACCAGGGCGGAGGCCCTTTCACTACAAACATTTCGGACAAAGGCGTTTTCGTGCTCAATGCTATACGTCCAGCTCGAAATTTTTCATGATAATCTTCATCATGATTTTCGTTTTAACTCAGTGCTATCGCCATGACTACCACACAAAACACATTTAGAAGCCGATGATCCCGTTCGTAGAATGGCCAATGGCGATGTTAAGTGACATGACGTATGTTAACCAATTTACTTAAAGCATTGCACTTGAGCTGACGATTACTCCTCCTTAGCGGGGTGATAAGTTTCGATTAATATCAAGACCTCCTTGTGCTTTTCACGTGAATGCTCTGCAGAAATCCCGTGTTTTTGCATCGTGTCTGGAAGAAACAAATAGTCACATTCACTACTCTAAGGCAGACATTAAAATGTTAGGGAGTGACGGAGTTCCAGTATTCTTGACCCATAGTACAAATACTATCGAAAAACATATACTGCAGACTGTATAGTAATGGAAGGCGCTGTTCGAAATAGATAATGAGAATTAGTGATCGGTAACGATACCACGACGTCAGTGAAGTGTTTCTCTGCTTAGAGCTATGTCGCATTACACACGGGAACTACGCGATTATATGTAGTGTCCCGGTGGCTTCAGATTCAGAAAAGGAGTGACTAAGTCAACGAGAACTCACCATATAATTGCGGGTAATCGGCGAGCTTGCTCATACGAGAGATGTGGAAAAGTGTCTTTATCTATCAAAGATGATTCTTTTTCGCTTATTCAGCTCACTTAGAGATCTAGTGTAGCTGAAGCATGTTGCTTAATGGTATTCCCTTTCCACTGTATTAGTCCAAAAGTATCGCCTGAAGTTTGAGCTAACTTTCGAAAGCCATAATTCTATTGGATTTTATTGTCTATAAGACTAATCGACAAGGCAACGACCTTTGTGACACATTGCTAACGTCTGACGCTCCAGACTAATCTAGCAGTTCAAGAAGTGTTAAATATTCTATCGATTGCGACTTGAATAAGCGTGCAATCTAGCATACTTCCAGCTCTTTTCCTCTCGTTTATGTAGGTTCAGTTCTCGAAACAACTGATAGTCAGCTACTCCAAGTCAGGAGGACGATAGGCAGAGTTCGACAAGCTTTTCCAGCCAGGTTCAGCATTTTCAGACTAGTGAGCTGCTTGTCAGCATGCCATAAGGTAGTGGTCGGCAAACAAGGCGCACAGCCAACTATCATGAAGTTCTTCACCCTGTCTTTCAACACCTTTCCTCTGAAGTATGTGATTATGTGCCAACTAAATGATTGAGTCAGGTTCACGCAATGAAACAATCTGTAACATACCGCTGGACGCGTTCATTCACCTCACTTGATTTCAAAAATCATCATTACATGACACTTTTTACGTCTCAAAACAGTCGCAGCAAATAGTTTTTGAATACGAAAAGAAGGGTAGCGCAAAAAGCGCATAAAAATCATACACAGCGTTGCACACTTCTGGATTGGACTACTGCACCTATTCTGCTTATATAACCCATGCATTAGGGACATTTGCTCTTCAGAAACAATGTTTGGGTTATTAACTGCCACAGTCGCGTTCAAAGAAGCTGCTGAGCTCTTTGTTTCTTTAACCGCATGCTTGACAAAAGGTTTATCCTTTCTCAGTTACAGGCACGTTATAGTATGGTTGATATGGGTGGGGCCACGAGGTCGAATTCTCGCTTCGCGACGGTGCACTCGCGGCGCCGCCCGTACGACTTGCCATATCGATTGCCAGTGGGAGAACGTCTGCGCTTCCACTCATGCCACACTGCCTCGCATGAAGGCTGCCATGCCCTGCCACTGGCACCCACACCCGTCGCGCCGCTCGTGGCGCGCGTCCGCGCGGAAATTCGACCTCGTGAGCCCCACCCGGTTGATATTAGTGAGAGGGAGAGTGCTCTTTCACTTTTATTATACTCTACTATTTTTGTAATGGTGAGGAACATTTATGGAATGATTTATTCGAATTGATTGAGTGCACAGCTTGTGCACTTTCTGGGCAGTCCCAGAATGCTATAGAAATTTCACGGAAGCTTTAAAACATCACTTGAATTCACACGAACTGTGATGTAGACATTGCATACAATTTGGGCATGAAATAACATCCATCAGCATCAGCTAAGATCCATCAAACATGAGCTTTTTTTAAATTCCTTTCATCTTCGCCCATTTCTTACTCGTTCAAGGTTTTTTTTTTGTATGAATCCCTTAAGCAGCTGCTTTCACGGTATGGAATTACATACAGATGGAATCACAATTTGTGCATGATCCACGCTAGCAACTTGTTTTCTCGTCTCAGAATCTTAAATATTTATACACATGCCAAATTTAACAAACATACATCCCCACCAAAAAACAGAAATAGAAAAACATAGCTTGCCAAAGCTGAAGGTATGCCTTCCGAGTAAAGCTATATATGGAGACATCTGGTGATGTTGGCTTGTAAAGAAAATGCTCGCAGCTTTTAATTGAATTTGAAATATGCTTACTCTGGTCAAATATTGCTAATCACAAAAAAGCTTTATCAGCACTTAGCTTCCACTTCTTGCCATCTCATTTATAGGGAAGTGGACTTGCGGACAGAAGTCCAATCCTCTTGGCTGTACACAAAGAGTCCAAATATGGAGAACCACATTTCGGCCTGCTCCACATTTCAGCATGACACGTGACAGCACATTGTTGCATCCAACAACTTCAAGAGGTGGTCGTCAAGGAACGAATGAGCTGTAGAATAATGCGATTGGACTGCAAGTTTTCAAT
The DNA here is from genome assembly GCA_963978905.1 of Trichostrongylus colubriformis. Lineage (NCBI taxonomy): Eukaryota > Metazoa > Nematoda > Chromadorea > Rhabditida > Trichostrongylidae > Trichostrongylus > Trichostrongylus colubriformis. The sequence goes on along the minus strand of OZ022258.1, from coordinate 36,442,706 downwards.
AATTTTTGCTTGGCAAAAATGAAGCAAAAAAGTCAAGCAAAAGTTGTTTCTCGACTGGTGAAAGGTATGAAAACTTACTCTTCTTGAGGAACAGGTTAAAGCCATCCGCTTCCGGTAACAGATTTGTATTTTGTCAGCTCCAAGTCGCTGCAATTTTTCCTGGTTTTGGTCTTCAACTTTGGAAGGCTAAGTGGTAGAAGGTCTTCAGCGACGGAGACAGCCTCAAGAAAATGTACGTCACCCTAAACCGTACCATATTTCGTCAAGGCTACTACACAGTCATACGTCTTTCTGTGGTCACAAGCAAATAGTAACTACTTGTGCGAGATGACGCAAGCTCTTCCTCTCCCTGCTAACAAATGCGACACCGACTTACCGCTCTTACAATTAGTAACCTTCCCAACTCGCCATTCTATTTCCATGCTCTCGAGCACTATTTTCTAAATCCGTTGCCGAAGCTATTCCTAATTCGTCGTGCTTGTGTCTACTATAGCTAGTCTGAAGTATCACAGCTCTGCAATCACACTTCGAGAATCAACAGCTCAATGTCACTTTTGCCTTATATGTTCAATCACGCCTAACGGAGAACATTAGCTGGCGGATGCATATTCAATTTGCGGATTTAGAAGATGCCAAGATCATACCTTTATCCATATTGACTTGAACGTTACGTAAAAAAGGAAGCAGCGAAATTAACTTCGAGTGGATTAAGCAACACGGATAATCCGTGCTACAGAATATTATGAAGTCCACTGCAATGTTGAGCGTATTATATACATATCGTTGCGGTCGAAACGTTTTCGATGTTTTACACGTAGAATATTCATGTGTATTCACAATGGTTTCGCCTGACGCCGTCGAATTAGCTTGAGTGGTACGTGGAATTCCCATTCCAGCATAGTAATCGTGGGACGTCGCGCTTGATTAGATTGAGGGGTGCTGAAGAACACAAAAGTGAAGGAAAGTCAAATTCAAAACCTTCGAAAACCGCTGGAATAAGGCCTTCCCTGCCTTTAGGACCGTACGAGATCAACATCCAAAAGTAGTCTTTTGGACGAGTATCTCAGAAATAGGACTCTGCCATCTTTGTGTTCCTCATAGCGAGGATTTTTAGTCCACTTAGCCCACGTGTTTCCCATAAGTTTCGAATATTTTATTGAGAACTAAATCTTTATAATGACGTTATTGAATGGAAGGGAAAAACCCCAAAGGTTGATGGTGAAAATAGTTCTGGGAAGAAATTGGGTTTGGGAGCGAGAAAGCGAATAACCGTCTCTACGAAAAACACACTGTGGGAAATGGAGACGGAATGGGAAATTGGGAGTAGATTGTAAGTAGGGTGCTATACAAATAATAAAAGGCAGAAGATAAACATTTTACGCGGTTAAAAATTGATCGTGTCCAAATATCAGCCAATGACATCCAAACGACATAGCACGCGGAGAATAGTCTCCTGACTTGCATGTCAAGCCACAGCAGGCCAGCTCCCCACGGTTTGGTTCGATGGCTTGGTTGACTGCGCGCGCTGAAGGGATGGGCCTTTGGCTCACTTGGGATGGCACGCGACAAATTGCGTGGCAAACGCACGGAATCGCGGCGACCTTGACGACTTTGACCGAAGCGCGAACCCACAATGGAGCACACTCAGATCCAGACACGGGGTTTTGTGAAATCGTGCTAAGTTTTGCACGAACACGTAATGTTGCTTCAAGGAACAGTCCACGATAGCATGAGCACCCTGGTTTCATCTGTGAGTAGATAGCCCCTTCCACATCGCAAAGTGTGTGCCATCACTGCGGCGCAAGGTGCTAAACGCGTAAAGAACTCGTAAATGAGATGACGGCCACCGTCACAAGATGGCCCACACCAGGGCACTCCCAAGTGTCGAGTGAAATAGCCGCTCTAGTACGACCCCTCCCCTCCACGGCGACCAAATATGACCGCCCTTTCTTTTGAACACTACCGTATCAGTAACTGTTGCCGTATTACATAGTTGCAATATGTTTTATTGCTATATCCTCTCGTGAGGCAAAAAGACATTCATTTAACGTTTCGTCGCACGAATTTGCGGTGAAATACCCTTTGCTTCTCATCTGCTTATTGAAAGTTTGGATTTTAGTGCTTATCGCTGACCTCTGAAGGTACGACCACCTTCCATCCGGTCAAATACGACCCCCCTTCCATCCGGTCAAATACAACCCCTCCCCCTCAAGAAATGACAGGAGAATTCCAATTGTAACAACAGCCTCACTGGATGATAATGTCACGTGAAACTTGCCGAAATACTAGCTTCTAGGCCGCAAATCCGTCAAAGTCAAAGGTCAGGAACACCTAATTCCCAGAGTTTTTCAAAGTATTCATTTTTTTCTCCGCATTTGCATTCCTCGCACACCCAGACTCATAGATGTGAGGAGGAACGAAAATTATCGCGACCTGTGTCTTTGATTATTCCATTTCTTATATTTATCAATAGAAAGTCACTCTTTTAGTCATCGCATCGCCAGTCTGATGCACTCACCCTCATTTCTTCGCAGTTGCGTAGATGATGAGCAATTGGCATGTAATTATCAATGATTTTATGTAACGGGATCAACTCAGTAAGAAATTAAGCAAGCTCTATAACATTGTTATCGAAATCTTCAAAATTACGTCTTATAAAGAGAGCAAAAGAAATCTCATTAGTAGTTCAAGTGTTTCAAACGAATCGAAGACTTCAGTACGAAAAGGAATCAAAGAAAGAGCCGACGTTCCCAGAAAATCTCTAATCATATCGATATCGATCCACCCAGTTGCCTATTCGTGCTCCAGTCAAAACGTCGTGTCGTAGCACAGTTTGCTGCTCAAACTATCGCGTGACAGCACGAGCTATTAGGTTGATTCATAATAAATCGGACAAATTGACCAATTTTAATCATTGTCGTACAACTTTTTTACGACAACAGGGATTCACTCGAAATATACTCCATCTTTATCGATGACCTTATGCCACGGTATAGGCAGATCATAGATGCCCTTGCTCCAGAAGGCCGGAAGCTGGAGCTCGAAGAAGTTGCCGAGTGCCGCCTTGACCTCGTCGCGAGTTTTGAAGTCTTGGCCGTCCAGGTGGCGTTGGCTGTGGGAGAAAAGGTGGAAATCTGAAGGGGCCAGGTCTGGGGAGTACGGTGGGTATAGAAGTACGGTCCAACTGTACGGCAGCTCGGCCTTGGTCGATCTTGCGAAGTGCGGTCTGTGGAAGTAGACACGTTGTCGTGCTGGAAGTAGACATGTGACCGCCGCCGTAGCGAACTTTGGACATTGGCCTTCAATTCTCGTAACTGACGAACGTAGACGTCGGCGGATACTGTGGTACCTTCATCGAGCAGCTCCCAGTACTCTACGCCGTGTACGCTCCACCAACCGCGGTTTTCGTCTTCGATGGAATAGTCGCCTGACGCAAACTTCGAATGCTACAACTACAGTGTACTTCTGCCGGGGGCATGCTCCTTGTGAACTTCTATCAGACGTCTGCCGATATCCGCGGGTTCCTGGCCAGATAGCGATATTAATACTATGACGTTGCGGATGTGGTCTCTGGACCGCTTGAAATCGTGCGGCATTGTGGCGGAATGAATTTACTTTGGAGTGATTATTTTGCGGTACTTTGAAGAGCTTTTCATACTCGTTCCAACGGTACCTCGCGCGTCCATTTTCAATAATTCGTTACTGAGTTATGATCTCTAGAAATCATGACTACCATTTGTCCGATTTATTATGAATCAACCTAATAAAAACTACACACCTCTCGCGCTGGGACGACTCATCATTGCGTATCGCTGCAGGCGCAACCTCCCTGCCCTCGTAGGGACTCAATAATCCCATGAGCCTGAAATGTGCTTTGAACCTGGAGCCGGCCATTCAGTTGCCCGTTTAGCCGTCGTTTGAGAACATTAAAAAAATGATTTGAGTATTGAAACTATATTAATTCAAATTCAAGGTAATGCGTTGGAGACGATTTGAAGTACGCTGACCGATTTTGCTAAGAAAGCCATGAGGGCAGTGCTCAGCGGCACAGGATCTTGATATGTCGAGAAAAAAGCTTGTATATGATGCACCTGGAAGGCCAACCAGTGTAGTAAAAGAGCAGCTTGAAGAACGTTGGATGTCAATTTGAGATCCCCAATCTCATATTCACCAGGAGAGCCTGTACACAGTGAGAAACCTCGTCAGGAGTGTCAGCACATTACAGTGCAGTGTGTAGAGGCATGAATGGAACAACTGTTTCATCCTTCCATCACAAAGGGTAAGAGCCGACTTTAAACGGATGATAATCCTTCTGCCCAAGAACTGTTTTGTGTGTCTTTCCCTTTGTCGTTTTGTTTACCGCTCTGTCTGTATGTACGGCTGTTAGTACGCGAAAGAGTGATTGGATAAGGAATGAAGAGGGAAATCGACCGCTCAGTGCATGGGGAAACCAAATGGGGTTGGAGCGCGAAATGTAAACAGAAACTAGAGTTGTTGGATTTGGGAAATTGAATACATGAAACCTGAGTATGATAGCAAGTCTCCTGACAGGTCACGGTCAGCTCTCAGTCATCAAGATGTGCACAGAGGGCCAGAAACGGGTAATAAACCACATCGTCCACAGAGTGCACCACAGAATTTCAGATTCTATGACTAATGGATTACATCAATGGATGAATCCACTCGCATAAGTGTGAATGTGGTAAGGTTACAATCAGCTTATCAAACCACACTAATGAATGGCTCCCGTTCATTCTCATGCGTGATCTCATGCGTGGGCTGCTTCTCACCTGTGCCGCGTGAAGCGCGAGGAAGTCGATTAACAAAAGCTGGGAGGGATAAACGTGAACGCTATATGGTAATAAGCGAATGCTGCTAATAAATGTTAGACGGTAACGAGCCTCCGAACAAGGAAAGCAGAATTCGTGCCACGTCCAAAACCACTCTCGCTTTCTGGTGATCTACTGCTCACATAATTGAAGTGCGTAACTTGTATTGTAAATTGTACTGTAACTGCAAATATATCCGGCCAGGTTTGTTGATAACATGAGATCTATGCCGTGAGAAAACAACCAGCATTACCACGCTTCGAAATCAAGCAGAAGCACTAAATCTTCCGCACTATGTCTTCATACCTAATGTACAGTGCGCGACGTACAAAATTAATTCGAATCAAGAATTGAAGCTTATTCTCGTCTCAGAATTCCGCGGCGGATTACCGTTTTTTTTCGCTGGGGTATTTCTTAAAAGAAAAAATGCTTCGAGATGAAGAATTATCAAAGCCGTCCTCAGACCGTTTTTGTATGTATGCATTCATTCACATTTACGTGTTCAGTTTTGCTGGCACACGATGTTGGGCATCTAACATAACGATGTAGAATGCAAAATGGGCTCGAGCAAAGAGCCCGTTATACACTTTACCGTAGTGATGAGGCACTGCGGTTCGCTGGCAAGCTGTTATATTAAGAGGGAACCTTGGCTAAAAAAAACGGCGCGAAGTATGGAAATCAAAATAGTTGGATAATCGGTATCTTTCGAATTCCAAAAATCAATATCAAAAACAATCATAAGTCAATGATTATTAGCGAAGGAACTATGTTTGTTAAAACTGTTAAAACTCACTTTCGGCTAACCTCGCTAACGGCTAATCCACCTAAACATATTGAGCGGGAAATCAAATTGAGAACAGACAACAGAAACTTAGGAATTGCAAAAATCAGTCGAACTGTAGTCAGAGTAATCAGGAGGTGCTTTATAAAGCCGCTTTTCTCGACTTTAGAGGAGAGAATCAGAAAAAGGGACTGTTTTGTGCACTCGAAGCGAGGTGTACAGAACAAGCGTAATACCGCAGCACACATATCCTTCTACTGCAAATAACGATCGCAGCAAATCCTTATCCGTCTGATCACCCACCATTTATGTTCCCGTACCACCTCGCACGAACTTCAAATATGAACATCCTGCGATTGTCATTATGTGAGTTTTCAGGTCAAACACCCATACATCAGCAACAGACACCTGGCTGCTTATATATAGGAGAATAGAGAAACACAATAAATCACAAAAAGTTAACAAAAAATTGCTGAATCTGACCGATCTATTCTTTGTTGACACACAACACTAATTATGCTCGAAGTTGAGCGTGCAAAATGGTGAATACCATTCGACCTACTGTCATACACAGCCTTTCCATGCTTGACATTGTGCAACCTCTTTGTTAAATAAACCCAGCATTCTACGGGGAACACTGTGAAAATTTCCGAAGTTTAGCAAATTGACATGAAACGCTGATGAAGATATTTGGTTCCCAATTTAGGCATGAAATTAATGGTGATGGTGATGCTGAACGAGACCAATTTTTTATGATCCTCAGATTTATCGCTCGCTTGAATTTTGTTAATGAAACCCTTATGCTGGTGCCTCCACAGGCATATGGTTGTACAATTCGTTCTTTATCCGGATTACAGTGGGTTTGCTCAGAATCTCTAAGTTGCATGCTCTATAATACAAAACAATCATTTGAAATGTTGCAACATTTTCGTATGTTCATTATATATTGCATGTCGTGACAACATGATTAATTATAAGATATTACATGTCATAATAACATGATTAATTATCTTCCGAAATCGAGCGTATAAAATGGCGAATACATTACCTGCCTCTGTAATACACACTATCTCAAATCATGGCATTTTGCAGCCACTCACAAAACAAATGACTAATGTAAATCATTACAGTCACTCACTAACTACTCGTGAGCTTCATGTCGGTTTTCAGGTAGTCCTTCTGTCACGCAGGATTTTTATCGTTCTTACTGCTAGAGTTATTGCCATTGAATAGATGGTTGCCCATTTATTTTATTAGTAAATCGAATGCAATAGAACTGAGTAGTAAATACTGACGGTCTTCTTAGGTAATCCGGTCGGTCTTCCAGGGAGGCCGATATTGATTTTGTGCTCAGAAACAGCACACCAAGGAGGTGGTATTGAAACGCAACTGCCACCCGCTGACGTTCTTATACCCAAATCAGCCACGCGAACGCGGTGGCCTATCGACCATCGTGATCGCGTGGCTGACTGACCATTGATTTATTAGCAATGTTTTACTACACTCCCCTCTGCAATTATTATATGTATTGTTCTTTGGCATGTGAAAGTTCTTCTTTCACCTTCTTTATTCTTTCCGTGATGCGAGCCTTGAACTTCGGTAAATTACATAGCGCGCGATGATGATCTCCATAGTCGTAAATAAAAAACACGAAGACGGTTTCGGCTACAATGTTACAGCACCTACACTGTTTTCTATTGCTGCTGCACCTACTGAGTGCACACGTACCGCGTAGACAGTGCTGGCACAGGCCATTCCGTTGCACAAAGCTATATTTTCGTCTCCATCGGTCATTTTCAGGCACGAATCTAAAGAATGCATAAAGTTCTTGCCACAAAAGACGCATGTGATTCACGGCCCTACGTCAGCTCCTTCCATGCCGATTTTTCTTTGAGGATGCAGATACCTTCTCTCATACAATTCGTCCAGCTGCTTTTCCAAGCGACGTATTTATTCTACGTGAGCTTGACTGTGATCGCTTTCATCTCAATAGTTCATCCTACGTTCAGCATCCTCCGGCGAGGCGTCCGCATCTCTGCTTTCTTGAACCAGCTTTTGCATGTATTTGTCATCCGAGAGACCAGTCACGTTGCGAAGTCTTCGAATTTCTGTTCCAGTTTTCCCTTATTGAACACAGTGATGACTGCTCGTTGTTTCGGACTTTTTCATCACAGGCTCGCTTCTCTGTTTGAGTGATCTCATACTCGATGTCTGAACTATTGTTGTCCAGGCGGGTGAGATGGTATTGTACTCGTGCGCCCAGCTTCTTGGTGTCGTGGTCTTCATCTTCAAGCCAATCTACCCCTCGTGTCGTAGAGATTCTGCCTTGATCTACCACCATATGGTAGATTGAATCAAGCATCAAAAACCGTTCAGTGAAACAGATGAGTTTTTCTTTGGCGTGAATGGATGTTTTCCAGAGGCATGAGGAAAACAGTATATTTTCTCCGGCAGTAATAGTTGCACCCGCTGTAGATAGGAGATGGTGTGTCAGCTGCAGTTCCAATGTGGTCGCCATCTTGATATGGGTGTTGATTTCCTTGAGCCTTGTCGTCATCCATTTCTATGTCGTTTGCTGATATTGCCTCCCTGTATAAGATGAAAAGAAAACGGAAGTTGTCCTGGTACTCACTTTCCTTCTAGCGTACTTAATATGTCACTGTGGATGATGAAGCTCTGAGATAAAAGGAAATCTCTGTACGTTGGCGAACTGTATTGTTTATAATATAAATTTCAATATTGTTATTTTTGGTGGGTAGATATAGCTATTATGTTAGTCATGATGAAATGATTACATTGAAATAATCAGATTAGTAGTTATAGTTAATGGTCAGCCCTGCTTATTGCTGTTTTTTAGCCATCTAAGGATGGAGGACATTCCTGATTCTGGAAACCTTTCCCTCGCTATTGCTACCTTCGTTGTAATTAACTGCTTTATGTTGGCGGAAATTATACCTTGAACAATGCATAGCTGAACAATCCAACCTTGTTGAATCAACGTTGGGCCTTTTTCAAATGCATCCTCCTCTATTCGAGGGGATTTAACAGGTTTATTGGTCGTCGTATCAGGAGCCAGTTTGGTAGTCGGAAAATTGCTTCTCCTATGGTTCCCTTATTCTCCGATAACACCCATTTTCCAACCTTGAAGGGATAGTATTGCTTCACAAATTGATATCAGCTCTCCTTCTCGTAGGCTTTTAATGCTGCCTCTCTTACTGTCCATTGCTGAGGCATGTTTTTTTCGCGTAAGCCTTCAAGAACTTCGCGTTGCCAAAGCTGCCAGAATATCTCTGTGAACTGAAACGAGGTTTCCAGTGCCGCGATTTCCTGTGTCCTTGTTTGTATCGAGGGCACTTCCACAGATGGAAGTTAGAGGCTGTCTTCTTCTCTTCGCTGACTCCTGGGATAAGTTTGATGTCCATTTCTCTTCGTATAAAGTCTATAGGAAGCAATACGGAGGTTGTGTCGATATCGCTGGTGACATAGATGAGAGACGAGTGTTGAGTATTGCTTCTATCTCGATTATAACTGTCAAAGCTCTTCAGTCATCACTGCTTTGCTTCCAAGACTCTTGTATAGATAAATTACAGTACAGTGTCTGATAAATTTTATGAGCCTTTCGAAAAAACCTCCTTGCTAGGGAGCGTATGGTGTTATGTGCTTCCAACGTATCTCTCTGTTGCTCAGTTCTCTGGGGTCAACGTCTGCCATCTTGATATTGTCCCTCAGCGCCTAGTAAGAATGTAGGGGCGTTACCACTCACTATTGATTTCAGAATTTTTTTGAGCATAAAATCTCCGTAGCATTTGCAAGAACGCTACGGTGGAGAGGTCCGAGATGATTTCGAGGTGCAACAGTCGAGTGACCATATGTGCTACTATTGAGCCGTAGCGCTTTCCTTGCTCACCATCTGACTGTTTCATTGGAAGAGGATCGAAGTAGTCCAGTCCCACGTGATTGAAACGACATACCTCACAACTCTCTCCTTCGGAAGGTCGTCTTGGGACGGGTATTGGTATGGTAGACTGTTGAGCTTTTGCACTGGTGACATTTTCGCACCAAACGCAACACTTGAGAGCGAAGCTGTGGGATCCAGTACTTCTGCCGCACAAGTGACGTTATGCGACCTAGCCCTGGATGGCCTTTTTCATGGATGTCTCTGATAATCTCTGGTTTTTCGAAGTATTCTCTACCTGAGCTGCATGCCAATCGATGTTGCCATGCGAAATTTACGAAAAATGCAGCAGTAACCAAGGACAAACAAATAGCGAGGAAACCATACTTGTCGTTCAGTAAGGGAGAACGCAAATGGCAGGCTCTCTGCTACCTCAAAGACCTCAGATCACCTCAAAAAGTGTGCTGTTGTAATCATACCCACAATACCTATTACGTGCATAGATATAAAACGAACACTATGTCTGCTCATCCCCGTTGTCCGTCCGTGAATTCGTCGGTCTGTCTGTTGTCACGATTCTCGGCATTACATCCGTACTGTATATAGAGCGCTACAGCTGTCTGTGTATCTGTGTGTGTGTCTGCCCGGCTGTTTGTATGTTTCTGTGTCTGTCTGTCTGTCTGTCTGTCTGTCTGTCTGCTGTCTGCCCGCCTGCCTGTCTATCTGTCTGTCTGTCTGTCTGTCTGTCTGTCTCTCTGTCAGTCAGTCAGTCTGTCTGTCCGTCGGTCCTTCGGTCTGTCTTCCACAAAACCCCGTATTACATGATGAACAACCTGTGAAGATGAGGCAAGTTCAGGATGGTAGGGCATGAGACGACAAGTAAGCAACACACACGAACTAAGCTTAGCTTAACACACTGTGGGCGGAGTTGCACAAAAGTATTCGCTCCTTAGAGCGAAATTTTTGTATTCGGTTCCGAAGTGCCAAAAAATGGTTGGGCTCAACGATGAGTTTCTGAAAGGTGTCAGCGTGCTGTGGAGGCATCGTTTCCTAAACGGGCACTACTTACAACTAACTCGGCTCCAATACAGCATAGAGGCAAGGAAAAAGAAATCGGTAAAGATGAATAATATTCAATTTGTCTTGAGCTCACTCAAAGTGAGCAGAGGCCTACCCACAATGGGCGGGGCGTGTAATTACTCCTGGCCAGGAGGCGGCAAGAATGACCCACATGCCGCGAAAAGTGGGAGTGGCTGAAGCTATGAAAGGAGAACAAGATTAAAATGAGAGCGGAGTTTTCGTTATGATGGACGGAGCTTCAATAAAAAAACTCACCCGATAGAAGCTAGAGACGGGAAAAGATGACTGTAAGTGGAAGGCAAATGCTGCTCACGGGGAATGGATCTCCGACAGGGCGAGCGGCGCCAGTGTCGAAATTGTGCGACAAGATGTGGGAAGTGTAGAGGGAAACCCTACTTCACAAAAAAGAAGGAAACGTCTACCAGGCTACACCAATAGGTAAACACAGTTGTGCAGGTAAAATTTTATGGATCATCAGCATCGCTCAGTTCAATCGCTCAATTATCAATTTTTGGGTAGAGTGCTGGAATTGGGCAGCGAATCAGCTGAGTACCGCTGTAGGAGAGAAATCATATACAGCACATGCCAAATATGATGAGCAGTGTTGGTTTGTAGTGGTAATAGGTACTGAGTTTTGGCTGATATACTGATGCTCACCCGTGTGATACGCGCTGTAGTGTGCACCAGCCTAACTTGTGTAACGTTTTCGTAGACACTGGCATTAACTAGGGTCACCTAGTAACTTAAGCAGAACTATTCATGCAATCAGTCCAGCAAGGCATCGAACACTGAAAAACAGGGAGAATACATTCCTTTTTTGCAGAATTATGCTTCGAGTGGACATTGCTGAATATACTCCTGCTGTGATAGTTAACGTATCCAGAGAAGTTGGTTGCTCGATTCCAGCACAGGCTAGGAAAGATCCTTGGAGGTGAGTAGTAATCATGCTATGTTGAACTTATATGAAGTAAGCGACGACTAGCTCCCACAGAGCACAGCATGCAATCAATCAGACGATGATCACTCAAAAACTGGACTCGGGTTTAAAATTGTTTGGAGACAAATGACAATTTGAAAAACAGACAGAGCGAGATCAGCAAGTAGATCCAGATAAATCGGTCAATTTTTGCTCTATACGGAGCTTTTATATGCGAAGCCAAAACCGAAAGTTCGTAATGATGTCCTAAGAGTCTGAAGGAGAAGAGAGGGATATAAGTGAGAGGCGAGTGTTGCCCAGAGCAATATGAAATCCTCTAAGAGTCCAACATATAATATGGAAGTGGTGCGAGTTTAAATTACGATCGTCGATGAGTAACGATCGAAATTATCGGTTTTCGTGGTGTGGACCAGAAACCGGTGATGGGTTATCTGTGTGAATGCAACGGCCACGAAGTAGAAGAAGGAAGAGGCTCTGCATTATTGCAATGGGTGAGTAAGGCCGCGAAATGAATATTTTGTAGTTTTGGGTCATCGTCTTTTGAAGTCATCCGTTTGTGTGCCGTGTTAGGGCCAAGAGCGGGTAGTCGTGACACCAATTGCACTGGGCACTCTGCTGCATGAATTACGAGGTAGATTATTTGAAATGAATTCATGATCCAATACATAGCGTGGTGCGCGCAATAGTATGCGCTTGCCCAGTTGGTAAAGAGAAATTGTATACTGTCTTACTGTCATAATAAATCGAAATTTACTTCTCCCTCATTCTGCCGAGGAGCAAAGCGGGAGAACATAGCTAATTGCCCAGATTCAGTTCGAGAGCAAAGAAAATCGTTCCATTCTTACGTGTCGTCCGTGACCGTTTCTTAATCTACGTATTTTTACTTATTTTAATAATAGTTTTTTTTTGTTAGTGTGCTCAAGAGGTACCGTGGATAACAAACTTACCAAGGTTAACGCAGAAAATAATGTAATAAAATAAGGAAAAGATAAAGTAAGGAAAACTTGTAGCTTAGGACCTCAGAGTGAAACGATTTTTCTGATGACAGCTTGATGCCTCCGCTAAATCAGTGGCGTTAGCGTTGCTAGCATGCCAGCGGGATACATGAACAGTGGCTTGAACCATCAGCTCGATTCGTTTCGAAGTTAATCTAAGGTTGGTTTTTTATCGCAATAAATGTGTAAGTGAATAGTGACGTGTAACTGGAAAGAAAGCGACAAATGCCTGAAGTGGTGCCCTCCTTCAGGGATAATTTTCACAGAATGCGTGACGGGACGTTTGCGTGAATCTGCACTTGATCGCATTTCGCTAAATCCACCGTTATCACCTGTTATACTGATTTCCATAAGGATTAGTGAGGAGAAGGGAGAAAGGAAGCATTTGTTCCGAGCATGCTGTGAAGTCTCGGCTGCACTTTCAAGGAACAAATCAAATCACTGCTGATAAGGCCAACTTTAGCTCGCTTGTTCTAATACCTACTCCAATCTGTCAGCACTGGATCATAAGGGACACACATGTACGGATAGCGATGCACCCTGGAAGATGCGAAGATTGGCGTACTGCGTTTCTTTCTCCTAGAATTTCAGAATTCGTCGACCCTGAGATCGCTCGAGGATCTTAGGGTCGACGAGCTGCCTTCGGTGTTTTTTTTTGCACCTTTGAAAAATTTCTTTCTGCTTCATTTGTAGCTGAGTAGACGGAGCCTTTTTCGGAATTGCTGTTTTGCACTGGTTAGTTATTTGCAGCCTTTTTATCGGAAAGTTACCTCCAACAGTTGATTTCAATTCTTGGGGCGCGCCATCCACTCCATGCCTGCTTAGAACTAACAAATATTTGATGCGCTGCTTGCCTTTCTAGTGACTTGTGATACTAATCAGTAGTCAGATCAGTGCACTGACCTCTCATATTATTCTGTCAGCTATTAGATCGTCCGAAGTGAGGGAAAACAGGGCTGATTGACCAGAATTTCGATCAGCGACCGTGTCGGGGACACAGTACCTCTTTATTGCTCTTCCTTTACAGAAGGACAAAAACAAACACATGCCAGGCTTGCGCCATCTTAAATGAAAGCCCACGGCCTGTCATACTCTATGCAATAACCAGTCAACCTAGCCAACCACTGGCGTGAGGAACCCCAAAACTGACCGGACTCTCTCTTGAGGTCCCCCTGGTTGTTCGCCTGAGGTCCCGGACTAATTCGTTAGTCATTGGTTGAGTTGGTTGCAAGCCCCGGTAAATCTTATGTCTTAAATGCGTCCGAGGGACAAGAATGCCTCAGAGGACCACTACCGTCTTCCGTAGGGTGAGCTGGTCTTATCATCGGTTACTCCGTAGGACTCTTGCGCCCACCACTTGGTGTATTGAATAAATAGATAAATAAAACTTTTTTTAGCTTCCATTTGAGCAGCATGCTGAATTTTCTGCATAATCTTCAGAACATGAAGTGCCTGTAACCACTCGACGTATATAGCGAGGGCAAGTGGTTAAGAAAATAAGGAGACTACTGAATGATTCCACTGATGTATGTCTGAGCACATGTTTTCTAAGGTGTTCTCTGCTAGGTCGTTCGTTCACAGCTACGCGGTCAGCAGAAGAGCGTTGTTCGAATTATTTCCCGATTTGCTTCTTTGTAATTATACGCTTACAGTGTTACGCAGAGGAACCCAACTCTCCGAACCCACAGTAAATTACCATGATCCAATTCAAAGGTCATTCATGATCACTTTGTTTGTGATGGCGGCACATGTGAGATTTGTAATCCGAAAAATTCGACAAGTACCTCTTTTACGTGCATACGCCACAGGTGATTTTCTTCTACGTTTTTTCCCTCTTTTTGATGTTTCCCAGAATCCTTGGAATCGTTGTTTATTGCTACTATGTTTTTTATTACAACTTTATTGGTTTTTTTCTGTTAGCTACGGCTTCATGTTACCTATTTTTCTATCTATCAGTATTCAAGCATGGTATTGTCATTTCCATTGGCCATATTGAATTTTCGGCATTTCTACATAAGAACAGCAAATAGATGAGAAAGCCTGCGCACAGCTACTGCACAGTCATCGGCCTTTCGTATCATCCCTGACACAGAGTGTTCATATTAGGAGCAAATGCGCCTAGCTGGGCTACAGCGTTATTGCTGTTGAGGGGAATCTAGGCAGAGGAGTTTCTTCACCCTAGATGCGACCACATACTGAATTCCTTGAGCAAAACTCATCCGTGTTCCTTTTCTACAGTTCTGCTTTGTGTTCGAAAAAAAAATTTGGCGCACTGATTGGATCTTATTCAGTTTCATCGCTGATAATATGATATACCAGCTGAAAAATAATATCATATTAACTGAAAAATTCGGACCAGTGGCCGGCCTCTTACTTGAATTTGTTTTGTGAAGATCTCTAGAGATATTCTCGAAATATAATAGAATCACCTGTAAAATTTACTTCAGAAGCATCAGTCTGTTCACGAAGACATACTTTTTCTTGTATTGATGTTGCTGGTTCCCAATATGCGCGATTGACTACCACTAAATCAGCATGACGCAAATGCCAGAATTCCTGTGAAGCAAGACATGGGAAAATTTTGTTGCCGCTCCAGAAAAATCAATAATAGCGCGAGTAAGGAACATAGTTGCTTACACTTATATCACTCAAACCTGTTCACAATATATTCAAACGGTGCATTACTTCTGATGAAGAAGGATTGGTGTAGCTTTTCCATACAGCTTTTTATGCGGCCTACCTATTGAAATCCAATCACTCAGAAATTAGGCATAGATGATCACTAAGGTTTAGCCATCCAGCTATTTTATTCCAATCATTCGTTTAAACGATCTTGTATTTAGAAAAATGGTGAAGCATAGCAAGAGCAGATTTAATATAGACTGCGGGCGTGAACGAAAACGGCAGTGCACTGCAATCACACGTAGAGATAGTGGGGTCTGGCTCTGCTGCTTGTTGAATAATCCGATGGTTCTACAGCTGTAGAAAGTTTACTGATACAATTATTGTTTATTGGGACAAATCAGTGAGTAAGTCTCGCTCGGTAATTTAATAAAGAGGAAACTTCTCAGTAAACTACAAAGCGATCGATGGTAACAATATCAGAATGAGCATCCCTATGTGTTTGCCTTCATCTTCAGCAATCTCGCTATGCGATTGGAAAGTCGCAGATCATGATATCATGTCGACTAACGGGTACATACCAAAGAAATTGGAAGTAAAAATTAAATGGGATTGAATGAAATGAACAAGCAGTCAGAATTTCTTTGAAAAAGCCTGGACTATGTAGTTGATGTTCATTTTGCTTTCTATCGTGTTTTTCATTCATAGTATGTGTGTAGACATCAAAAATTTATATTGTCGTTTGTTGGCACTCCCTAGCTTCTTCACATGTGAATGCTGATCCTTCGATAATTCTGCCGTTAGGCTATAATCTTAGGACAGTTTCAGCATTTTTGACCGCTTTGTTATATAAATCACTCTGCAACTATTCACCTACACCCATCCTAAAAACAGCTTTGAGCAATTATTGCTCGGGCCACCAATTTCCCAGCTGCAAAGATCATAGGAGAAAAATTTAGTTACTTTGTTCAACCTCATGGTAGTTTACGTAAAATTTGCTGCGGAATATACGGAATTGATAGATCGGAGAAGGTACTCCAAATTTAAAGGAAAATATGAACGGTCTCAATCAATAGTTCGTGCTGGAGTGAAGAGCTGCAGTTTTTGATATGGGTGTTAAGTGATTTGCAAAATTAAGGCCTGAAAATTAGCAAAAGTCAGGCAACGCAAACATCCACCAAATCATTGAATTTTATATATTCTCCTTGAGCGTATTGATGGCGCGTATATGAACATAGAGCCGTAAAATGATGGATAATAAATGATGGATCATCTGCCTCGAAGCTGGATTAAATTCCTTGCTCCTTCCATCACTAAGCTGAGATCTGGCAAGCAGTGGTTGTTTTGAAAAGTTTGGTACGCCATATAAGCACAGTCAATGTCAATCTTTCCTTCAGGTGGACTACATCCATATCGTTGATGCTTCGCTGTTCCATTGAATGAATCGTCAATCGTTCGATCCTCTAGCAAAATGGATAGCATGAGTGCTTGCAAAAGTGCTGAGAACACTACGGTTGCTCGTGGGCCAGCAACCTACTATCTTGTCAAAAATTTTTGTGGTGTTTTGATGTTTGTTGTTCTGCCGCAGTTTAATTTCCTAAGTCGAGATTGCTCGAGCCCTCAACACTGATTACTCGCAAGTCTTCTTCTAAAAATTATGTGATGATTGTTGTTTTTTGCCTGAGTATGCAGGCGATGCTAATTTTGCTCTCAGGATTTCGTGAGCAAACCGAGCCTTGAATAGGAGTCATAGTTACACTTTATACATTTTATGGGACTACAATACTAGTGATAGCAATCACAGAGCATTCTTCCCTTTTCTTTTTGTTTCCTTTTCTCCTTTCTATCACGTTATATCTTTACCTTCGTAGTAAGATTTTTGCTACTGTAGGAACTTCAGTTTATCCTGTTGATGTGAATTCGAATTTCCGAATGGTCCTTTTTCTGTCAAATGCTTATGATTCTCTGTCTTATTAATTTAACTAATCTGAAAGGCAGATTTCACTGACAATTCTTACAAAAACAGCAGTTACCCTTTAAAAGCAGCATTAGGGGAAAGTCGGACGAAAAGTAAAAGAAGTAGTGGATGTGAAAGTCGAGATGCCTAGTAACAGGACAGTGAAGAAACAACGGATGGAATTGGCCAAAAACCCGAGAAATGGGACCCCCTTTCCACTGCTGATTCTCGACGAGGACGACCTGTCCGTCAAGATGCTTGTAGTCTGGTCTAGTTTTCCATTCCTGGTCGTGCGCTCGGCGTGAGCAGTCGACTCGCGGTCGGCGCAGAACTTAGGATTCTTGTCTGTTTGGCTGTTACTGTTTGTTTCGCTACTATTGGATTATAGTTGATGCTTATTGCTGTTGCTATCGACTGCATTCCAAGTCACGCCTTATTCTCTGAAGTTGAATATTCTGTCTGTTGGAGTTGTTGCATTGGCGACCAAGCACCTGCCGTCGCTATAGATTGAATTGGTCAATCTTTGGATCGGCGTGCTCCGTTGTGGCTGGGGGTTTCTCTCGTTTTTTCTAAAGTCACCGTATCAGGTGATTTTGCTCCTTAATTGTGTTTCTTTGGCATGGATACCCCCGCTGATCCCCCCTTCAGGGGCGCCGAGGAAAAAAGCATAGTATTGATCTTTCAAGCCCAGCGGCCGATATGGATCTTGGTAGAGCAATCGAGCTAGTCATCGGAGATCCATCGAGCCCCCCGCATCTCAAGGCGGCCATGGGGGGTCTGATGGAGATGAAGGAACAAAGATGGCAATTCTAGAGAAGAACAAGGAGCTGACCGAAGAGAACGATTGTATCAGGAAGAGGAACAGTGAGTTGGAGAAAGAAGTGAAAAATTTAAGGACCCAGATTAGTGTTCTAAAACAATCATTGTCATCTCAAGATTCTTCTGAGCTGACTTCATATTTTGTCTCTTCATTAAATTCTTCGTCCGTAGTCGATGACAATGAACTGGAACGTAGACCCTCAGTAGTTGTTATTGGTGTTGATGAGAGCTCTGCATCTATTGCTTCTGTCGCGTGTTACATGACACCTCTTGTATTAGGCAGATTCTAGATTTTCTTTCAGTTGAATGTCGACCGATTGTAGTATACAGAAGGGGGCGTTTTACGCCTAATCAGTCCAGACTTCTCAAACTTGTATTTCCGGCTTCGTTTTTTGCTTCGTTGGTGTTAAGAAGGTCTCCTCAACTCAGATATTTCCAAAAAAAGGTGTGTTTATTAGACCATCTCTAACTAAGTCTGAGCGAGAGCGTCTGAAAGCAGAAAGGTTTTCGATCCAGAAAACTCGTGCTCAGCCAAATGTAGATGTTTTGACCAATCATCAATTGCCCAATATCGATGGAAGTAGTGTTTCGTCAAATCAAAATCTTGTTCTCTCTTCACAATGTAACCGCAATAATGCCAGTAATGATGTTCTTGTTCATCATTCGGAAAACCGGTTGAAGATCTTCGGTATTCAGATGCTAAGTTCTTACCAAATACTCGTCCTCTTGAACTCGTTAGGTCACCGATGATCAATAACCACTTTCTCAAATCTCAGTGTCAGGTTCGTTTGCTCATAAAACAGTCTAGCTCTCAATTTGGTGTGAAATGTCTGCTGACAAACATCCGTTCTCTAATCAAAAACTTACAATCATTCATATTTTTGTTCTCCAAAACCGATTACGGTTTTATTGCCCTTTCGGAAACTTGGCTCAAATCTTGCATTGGACTACCCGGCTTACTAAGTGACGTAGGTGCTGGTTACGATGAATTTAGATGTGATAGAAAACGGAGAAAGGGTGGCGGTGTGCTCCTACTTATCAAGCTAACTCTTTGCCCAGTTTTGATCTTTAAGGAATCCGTTCCGAATAGCTAGAGTTGGTTGCCGTTGACCTTCACGTCGAGGGTGAAAAGTGTAGGATAGTCCTCTGTTATAAAGCTCCCAGGTGTCCCAGTAATAAGTGTGACTTGTTAATGAAATGCATAAGTGATTTGTGTGCTGGTACGCAAATCTGCCTACTGCTTGGGGCTTCAACTTCCCTAATGTAGATTGGTCAGCATCTGAACATACAGGGCTTGGAGCTTCTCAGAAATTTTTCGACCTGGTGAGGAATAATGGGTTTGAGCAATTGGTACACTCGGGTACAATGGGGAACAGCATCTTGGACCTACTGTTTTGTAACGAACGATCTTTTGTCAATGTGGTCAAGGTGGATATTCCAATAAGGTCCAGTGACCATGCCAGCATTGAATTCCGCATCAAGATGCCTAAATTAGTGTGAGTGGAAATACTGAAGAGAGATTACAAGAGAGCCAACTTGAGCGTTATCTGTTCCTATCTAGACTCTATTGATTGTTATGGTTCCTTTACCGGCCTCAATGTTAACGACATGTACGAATTACTTCTGTTTGTGCTGCAGGAGTGTAATGAGAGATATGTTCCGTTGCGTAGAGTCAGAAGGAGAGATGTATCTATTCCGCCAATTCTTCATTTGCTTTTTATCATGAAAGTTACAGCCTACAAGAAAGCAGTGCTCTCAAAAAAACCGGAGGACTGGCGTTTTTATAAAAATATTGCTGAAAGATTCGAGAAAAAGATGTATAAATTTCACTGTCATGTAGAAAAGAAAATCGTTGAGAAGGAGAGTAACCTAGCCATTTTCAAATACATCAACTCTAAACGAATCTCAAAAGGTAAGATACCAGCCTTGTGGGAACCCGATGGGTCCGTAGCGGTCTCTGATGCAGATAAAGCGGATCTTTTCGCTGATGGGTTTGAGCAAGTTTTTGTCAAGGATAATGGTGACGTAGAGGTTTGCCGAGAGCTCGCTGACTCTTTTCCTCAAATGCAGGACTCCTTATGGTTTAGTGAGCAGAAAATTTCCGAGCTTCTTTCCAAATGGAAAAGCGGTCTTCCGCTAACTCCCAATGGCGTCGCAAAATATTATATCGAAAAGGTTTTGCCATCTATCCTTGGACCATTACGTTACGTCTTCAATTTAAGTCTCTTCCGGGCCGAAGTACCAGAAAGGTGGAAACACTCTTTCATTACTCCAATTCCAAAAAGCCTCCATTTTCTATGTCAAGTATCTACAGGCCGGTTAGTATCACTTCCATATTTTATAGAGTTTTTGAGAAGGTTGTAAAGAGAGTTCTGCTTGAGCATCTGGAGAACAATAAAAGTTTGTCAAACTCTCAGCACGGGTTTAGGAGAGGCAGGTCAACCGTAACCCAGATGCTGGAATCGTTGAATGATTGGACGACGGCCCTTGATAATAAGAGGGATGTGGATGTAGTAGTGTACTTCGACTTCCGAAAAGCTTTTGATAAAGTGGATCACAGGAATCTTGTAGAAAAGCTCAGGCATATCGGTGTTCATAAAAGGATATTTGACAATCGAGTCTCTTCTTTAAAGACATACGTTCCAAGTAAGAATAAATGGTTCGTATTCTGGAGTCAGAGCCGCACCTAGCGGAGTTCCACAAGGTTGTGTCCTTTCACCGGTTTTGTTTTGCATTTACTCTTATGAACTTCCTAGGATTGTGGAAGACATAGGGGTTTGCTGTAAAGTTTTTGCCGACGATGTTACAATTTACAAGGCCGTCACTGGAGATGATGATGGACGACTTACACAGCATGCTATTGATGCTGTTGTGAAATGGTCAAAAGTGTGGATGCTTTCATTAGATTATGATAAAACGTCGGTCCTACACTTGGGAGACTCTCGGAATAATCATAATTATTCCATTGATAGTTTACAACTAGTGAAAGTCAAAGAAGTAAGAGACTTAGGCTTCATTATTGATCATGAACTGACTTTCGATTGCACGGCTATCGCTAATAATGCAGAAAAAAGACTTTCCCAATTACTGCGTAATTTGCTGATCCTGATTCTGCGTACTTTGTTGATCCTTCTTTACTTATTAGAGCTTTTAAGGCATGTGTTCGTCCTATTCTTGAGTATGGATCTACAGTTTTCTTTCCTCACACTAAAAAAGCCACTGCTAGACTGGAAGCGGTCCAAGATAGTTTTACCAGGAAAGTTTTTACTAGGGCGCTAGGCTTCAGTTATAAAGCTATTCCGAGAGGCTTAGTCAGAAATAAGATGCTGGAAATGGATTCACTTCATCGTAGAAGAAAAGTTCAAGACCTAATAATGTTGTTTAAAATACTTTTGGGAAGGTCAATGGTAGACTTTGAAGGCGCCCTCGCCCTTTGTCCTCTTCTACTCGAGGCGGAAAATTCAATCTTTGTCTTCCTAGGTCAAGGTCGGATGTCAGAGCCAAGTTTTTTGTCAGTCGGGCTGCTTCTGAATTTTGGAAGTTTGCCAAGAGATTTGGCTTGCCTGGGAGTATATTTCAGTTCAAAAAGGCACTGCGCAATTACTTGTCGTAATGCTGCAATGGATTACTTTGTTCGCATCTGACACTGAGACAAATTGGAAATAATTTTTCTCTCCTCTTTTTATATGTTGCTTAGTTGCTTTGTTTTTCATTTCTGTGACTCTTAGCATGATGACCTTTTGTTTTCTGGATTATGTTGCTCGTTGGTGCTCGTTGGTGCTATTCTATTTTAGTAGTTCATACTTCATGTACCTGTTGTGCATGCAATAAAAAATAATAATAATAATAATAATAATTGGCATGTCTCCAAGTAAACACAAGGGAATGTTTGGAAATACGACAGCATCTATTTTTTGGAGTGAGCTTCAAGCTAAAATTGCGAAAGCGCGCCGCGAAACCTTTGATCCTGCCGCAGCTCCTTGGCCGCTCCCTCCCCAGTCAACCGGGAATCACGTCATCCGGGGGCGGGATCGACTTATCAAGAGGCGGGACAGACGGGCGGTTGCGGCGTATAGAGGTGTTTCTACAGCTCGGAGTGGCGCTTTTTCACAGGGATCGCCCCACAGGTAGCCTTCTCAGGTCCAAGACTTCCATGTGGGTAACTTCCTGTAGAAATTTTCCATTACCACATTACCCCTAATGCTGTCTCTAAGAGCCATATGAGTGCTATCAATACCAGTGACCCAGAATCAGTGAGATTCTCGAGATATGAGACCGACACTCAGATGGGACGAATTAGTTCCTTCTTCATGCATACTTGAAATATACCCCCTAACCATATATGAAGTGTATTTCTATGCGTTAACCAGCTGAACTTTTGTGAATTAAATGACAGAAGTAACAGTTACCGACGTATTTCCTCCTCTTTTGCTAGTCTAGAAAGGCGAATGATCAAAATGTACAGAGAAATTGGTAGATCATAAGCGATATCAGACACTTCGATGTGCTGTGTGGGCTACTGTAAGAACTATCGAGTATGACACTTTCTAGCAATAATTGGGCTCGTCAACTCATACTTTCTACCTGTGCATGTGACTGATCAAGACTATTGCTCAAATGTATCTCAAAACGTGAAGGCAGGCTATTAACGTCAAAGGCCTTAGTGACCACACAGGCCATCAAAAGTGATTTTCCATCAAGCTATCAACTTCGATTCATCGACTATGCCTTTCACCATTAAGACACATTCATTGAATGCACTATTTCTCTCTAGTTCTTTCAGTTTCTTGTGCGAACATTATGTTGTAGTTTGTATAACTTTTTTTTCTTATTTTTGGTTAGTATCAATCGATGTGATGCTTCTTTTCTTTGTGTACATAGCTTTAACCTCCAGGTCACCTTTCGTCTTATTTTCATTTTCTAATTTAACCACATTTACCAACACCTTTGTTTTTCATCAACACCTTACTCATTGATGAGCCTCTGGATGCTGATGAAAACATAGTGGTTCGTCTTGAGTAGGAAGGCGAAACAGACCACTCAAAATTTTTGGTCGACCATATACTTTGACCCTTTTATGTGTTCTTTATTGGCGTTTACAATGTGGTATAATATTATGTGGTGTTGCGTTTTATCGTCTTGTTACTCAACCTTCACTCCTTCTGTTTCATCTGTATTCCGTTATTTTTCGATTTATTTTTGCCACCACTTATTGGAGTGTTGATGCTTACAAATACTCTTTAAATTCATACAACTTCGTCGAATGCACTAGAACCATCAAAACAAATGCTCCTCACTCAAAATGCTTCAGGAATAGTCGGCACTACATCGACTGTTGTGCAGTTTCGCGAGCACGTCAAGTTTGGCAAATGATTTTTCTGTGCTATTTCCAAGCTCTCATATCACGTTAACAATTTTTTGTTTATTCTCCAGATTTTCCAGAAGAATTTCGTGTCAGCTACCTTTCACTGTGAATATAAATCAGGCACAGTACTCCATGGAGATGACGAAAAGAATGCTAATGAACGATTGCACGTTCCAACAGGGGCCTAAAATCTAAAATGATCACCGTTTCAATGACAAGAGTATTGCCGTCATAAGTTTTCCCTGCGGTGAGACACTCCTAAACATCATCGCTCGAATGATTCGATTGCTTGCTTCGTATATTTTTTCAGTACTTGTTTTGCTCTCACAATCAGACTTTTTTATTGGTGCATAATTTCCTAACATACCTTTCTGTTATCTCGTCACAGTCTGCGTGCTTGTCTTCTCAAATACGTGCCAGTTCGAAAAATTAGCCATCGAGTGTCTTATTGAAATCACTGGGAACAATATTTCGCGTTATTTAGCAACAAAAATAACAATACAGTGCGTAATATAACGTTATTATGCTTTCAAAAAATCAAAAAACAGCTCTATATGATTTAATATAACGTTAGTAAGCGTTCAGAAAATAGGAGCTTTGTGAGACCAGAACGGATTTATCGGAGCACACATGAAATATTACAGCTAGTAGCACTTGAAAGCCTGTTTATATGTGGATGAAAACCATTTTCTGCCATTGATCTTATTCAGCTTTGTCCTCCCCTTACCTGTGAGATTACGACGAAATCAGCTAATCGATCAATCCACTCATCAGTTAGGAAGCCCGTATGTACTGACTCTCTTTGCTTTAACTATCTAGACTGCAACAGCGCGCTGGAAATCACCGTACCCGAATGAAATGAGTATTTCAAGGAGTTATTTACTATTTATGCTTTGTTTCTCTTTGAAGGAATCATTGCATATGGCACTGTGACTTCGCAACATATCTATGTACCTATATTGAAGAAACCAGAAATAAAGTTTATATGGACAATGGGCTCAAATTGCGAAATTCCTCAATTCTCTCAACGGATTTTTTCAGAATGTGGTTGGCAATGTAAGCACATGCTGTCTTTGTGAATGTACGAAGCGAATCGTTGATAGTTGCGCCCGGTGCTTGCTCAGTTTTTAAAGCATTTCACAATTCAAACAGGAGACTAATGTAATAGGTTGTCCCAAAAGTCTTGTAGGATTTTTTCAAAAAATCAATAACTCTTGTTTACTTCGTGGCAGGTCTAGGCGGTTCAAGAATATGGAAGAAGGTCTCTAAGCTTTCTAACAAAATATACATTGACCTACCAGATTCCGTGGAGAGAGCTACAATGCCCCCATAGTCGATACCCACCCAGCACATCTACTTTGGGTGGTCTCGTGGCACCAAAGCAACGGAAGCTTGCGACTCCATCAACGCTGCATTGGGCAAGGTATCTGTGAGCTGCGAGACCGTGCGCCGCTGGTTCGTCAGCTTCAGCAGGGGCGAAATTGATACGGAAGACAAATTACGCTCAGGGCTGGGTACCTCTGGGACGCGGAAGGCGGAAGGAATGCTTCACCAAGAGGTGCTGGTATAGCGCGAGACAGTCACCGCTGCCGTATGCAGCCACAGTTCCAGTAGCTCACCATCGCTGTTCGAGAAAAGCGCCGGAAAATGTCTGCGGTCACCCTTCTTTATAGCGACGCTCTCTCCCTTCTCGCGAAAGATACCCAGACCAAGCTACAGGAGCTCGGCTGAGATGTGCTGCCCCACACGCCATTATCTGAAAACACTATCCCTTCTGACTATCACCTTACCCATCTTCTTGAATCCTTCCTAGCCAAGAGAAAATTCGTTATGACTTGCTCGGAAAGGCGATCGCTCACTTCTTCGACCCTCGTAACCCAGAGTTCTGGGAGGAGGGAATCAACGCTCTACCTATGCGGTGGCAGAGGGTTGACGATAACAATGGGGAATGCGTTGTTACCTAATTGTTGTTTGTTGGAAGAAAAAATAATAAAAGTGATGATCGGAAAAAATCCTACAAGACTTTTGGGACAACCTGATTTATACATGGTGATATAATCGCTTCATCTACTGCTTATGATCATGTAAAGTTGCAGTCCGCCTCCACAACTCATTCTCAGGGTAATCGATCTCATCTCAGAGCATTATGAGCATATCCGGCACAAAGCTTATATAAACACCACAACGTACCGTACACCGTGTCATTCGACTATTTTCCTCGAATAGTACTCCAATTTTGGGGCGAATTGCCTTTTTCTTGGTTTAATTTCGACGACTTTTGAGTGACAGCCGGACATCGTCTATGAATGACAGGGCCGCGAGCATACAGGCGAGAGAGTCGTATCGGGCTTGAGGTGAAAAAGATTGGAGCAAAGCAAATAGAAATGAAGCGAATGCCTCCACACGATATGTGGTTACGGTAACGGTAGTTCATTTGCTGACGGATGGACGCGAATAAAGCACTCATCACGGATCTTTCGTTATTCCATTGAGTTCCGACATCTCCTTGATTCCTATGTTTCCTGGTTGGCTGAAGAAAACAGGTCATAGTTTAGAAGTAATCACAGTCCTTTCCTACACGTATCATGCCCTACTTTTGAGCTGTAAGCGACTGGTGAAATGTGAGCAATAAAAAGGATGCTGTTCCATCCACACCTAAACATTGGACTTGAAATTCTGTAAAATTGAACCATTGCTACGGCGAAAGACAATTGCAACAACACGTAACACTTTCCTAAGCAGTCCCCAATTTTATCGCTGGTAGACGCCAGAAAAGGGTGCTTGCAAAAAAAGACTGCGTCCAATAAGACGGTAAGGGCGACAGTTGCAAGGAAAGCACCAACCTAACTATGCCACACCAAAACTTCGAACCAGGTGCCAGGTATTGCTCCTGTTCCAGTATTAATATCTGCTGTTGAACCTGATATATTTACGCCCAGAGAGCATGCAAATGAGTAGGAAGAGTTCGGACTCTGCCCGCTGCTCTCCTTTGACATTTATTGCCGTTATTTATAAAATATGTTCAGCATCAACGTTTACAAGCGTGTTTCTTCTTGTCTATCAAGTCATATGATTTGACGATTCATGCGCATGTCACGAACACCAAATACAGTATATACATAGTATTTCCAAATGGAATAGTCTTCGCAGCCAAGCTTGTGCCCAATCAACAAGCTTGAATAAAATGATGGTTTCGCAGTTACGATAACCCAAGAAAGGAAACATAGGGTATAGTTGTTTTTACTCATACAGAATCTTAACGTAGTAATTTTAGCGTTTTACTGTAAGTAATGCTGTCCATACTTCATGTTTCGTCTTCTCAAATTATGGGAATGTTGAACGTCGTGTTCTACTTCTGTTACAACCAGCTTTGTTATGAACGACCCCACTGGTCGACGTTTCGAACAAATATCGTCGGCACAGAAGTAAAACACAACATTTAACTAGCCGGAGTTCCAAGAAGACCGAAAATGGAATCTACTACGTGATCTCGCGCCACGTGTGATTGGTCTAGTTCGAAGAGTATATCAGTTCTACAAAAAGCTGTTTATACTCCTACCAGAATGCTGAGTTGTGGCAAAAGTTTTACAGCTAGCAAAATGGGTCAGTGGTTGAAAAATCCGAGAAGCTAAAAATACGGTGTTTTCTCAAAGTATTCAGCATGTTTCCTTGTCTTTATGCGCTTTTGTTAGTGACTTTGTCTTCAGAAGTATTTCATAGACGAATTAATCAATTAGTTGATGTGTTAGAAGTTCCAGCTTAACAATCGTTTCTTTGGTGCTATCGTAATGAGGGGGGCCTCATATAAGAAGTTGCTTATATAAGCATCCTGGAGAGATCCTTGAGGGGTTAATCTGTACAGTCAGGCGTATACTTTTGCCTAAGCCTTAATGGAGGAAAGAAGGGGTTTCTTTCTCCCTTTTGGCTTAAGTAAAAATAATGTCCATAGTATTTCCATAGTGAGATGCCCCCTTCCATTGCAATGACACCTTTTAAGCATAAGTTTACTGAGGTCTGAAGCGTTCTTCACTTTGACAGTTCCTAAGACAGTGCTGCTTCGCCTACCAAGTGGGTGTGGCCAATTCTCATTTTGAAAGAAGTTTCTAGAAGGCCGCAGGTCTAGGGTAGATAGGACCGAATATAAAAGATTATTGAATATGAAAATCGAGGTACTTAATAGTACGAAAGTGAGGCAAGAGCGGAAAAAAACTGGTGAAGGAGGCGGGCTATGTTAAAAGAAGGGCGTGACATGTTAGAACAAGTGAGAGCTGTTGATAAAGAGCTAGTCCAAAGGTCAGGATTTCTTCGATTGGATTTTCGCCATAATAGTCTCCTCAGGTTTCTGGCTTTCATGTGGGTGACCTACTTAAAGAGTGCTCGTTACCTACACCACTCAAATCACTGTCTTTGAAACAAGGTGTGAGGGAGCTCAATTCACACCATTATATAAGACACAGCAACTGCTAAGCTACCCAGAGAAAAAGTAAGGCAGGACGGGTCCGAAGTTTTTTGAGTTTCATATAGCAAATCGATGAAGCTGATTGCTTGAGCTTCCTTTTCTGAGCCTAAATTTTAGAAATTCAAAGTTAAGAGAAGCAAATTCAGCTATGTGACCCTAAACAGGTATCACAACGCCATCAAAAAATCCCCAGATCATAATCCCTGGTTCCGGTTAATTCTGACATGCACCTTTTGAGGACGAGACGGCTAGTATACCAATGCATTTAATAATGCAATACTAAGCCTTCAGTTCTACTGGACAGCCGCTGAAAGCTTTTTTCTTGTTGACTTCCCGTTGTAATTGGCACATAAGTCTCAGTGATTTGAGACTTGCACAGCAGGAAAAAGGGAGCGAAGCGTTCTTGCTCTGTTTCAACGCTGTGTTTCTGTTCTTTCCCTCAGCATTACATTGAAGTCGCACTATTCGATGTCTGATGTCCTCACAGAGGCGAGATGGATGAGCGGCTACATCGCCTTATCAGCTCAAGTAGAATCTCAAATCTTATCAAGTCACGTCTATACTGAGAATGAGCTGTTGACTTCATAAATCTTTGTACCACCCACTGCATTGTTAAGAAAATCAACGTTTCTATATAAAATCTTTACGATTTGCATCATAACACATAGTACATTCCGAACATCAATATAATCAAATCAAGAAAATACACAGCATTAAGGTCTAGGAGGTGACTTCTGGTGGGCGCTGACTTAGACCACAATCACGGTCGTCACCACCTAGCGCCAGTAATCGCGCGGCGCCACGCGACTTCATTCGCATCATAGCGACGCCGGCGAGTAAGCAAAACCCACGAAGCCTTTTCGAAGTACGTGCTAAGGACGACGAAAACACACGCACACACAGCTCAACAAACAAACAAAGAGACCCTGTGTCAAAAATGTGTGCGAAATGATTACGACGGGTTGGGGCCAAGAACGATGACAATTTAATGACAAGAAATTTCACTAATATAATAACTACAACGTCATATTGACACAGCACAGTTAAAACTAGGATACGTCATGAAATAGTGTCGTGGATTACGAGAGAATTGAAATTATCGATTAAAATATCGACTTTCTCAGATCGATGAAAACTGAGCATTTGCGTTGAGAGTGTAATGGGCACTCATGTATAATCATCGTAACATACCATAAGCAAACAACAAACAAAGAAGAAGACGACGAAGTTGACGGGAAAGACGTCACTACTCTACATAAATACGAATGCAACCAGGCTAAAAAATTGCGCCGACTTTGAATTTTTCTGGTCAGCAACCACAAATACGGTCCTTTCAAGACAGTCCGCAGAAGACCTACTGCTACAGTAGTTTTAGCGCCCCAAGGCTGTTCACCTACCGAGTTCAGCCTTCCATGCCATGTGTGGACGACAACAAACTCGGATCCATCCACGGCGCGGTGCCGGCTGGTGGAAATCCCATCATTCCCATTTGAGGCATGAAAGGGTTTGCCATTGCTCTAAAAGAGTAAGTAGATAATTAACATGCTTTTATAATGAAAAAGGTGGCAGTTTTTCCTAGGTATTTCGACACCTCATCTAATAAAGTGAGCTTCTGGCACTTACGGATTCGGGAATGCGCTGTAGTGAGCGGTCGGGAACATGGTCCGCTGCATATTGTAAATATCTGCTCCCGGATACGCCATCGGCATCGTGACGGCAGCTGCTGCATCGGGTGAATAGCCGGCTCCAAGATCTTCAATAGCAACACATTAAATCCGACATCATTTTTTTACAAATAAGGCTGTGGAATATCTACGTGGTTCACGAAATACAAATCCGGAGAAGCGAATTTCTCGTTATGCCCCCTTTGTAACCTAACAGCGAACGTTGTGCCGGTACCGTAATGGATCGAGTATCAAAGACCTTACCACTATATGAGGATCTTGTTTACACTTTAGCCATTTTATTTATAATCTGGATCATAACTATAATCCTACAAGGTTTTATGTTGATTGGAATTATTTTAGAGTCGTCTAGCAGAAAATAGAAACACAAAACTAACAACAGTGTACAGGAGCTATAGCGATCGATAGCGGGATTTCTCATAAAATTGATGATAGACTTTTCAAGCAATCACTATTTTTGAAGGGAACGTATGAATCATCCGTTACTCTGATTGGTCGAACCGCGGATATTTGAATTCATTGCAAAATCAAGTAATTGCTTCGTTTTCTTCATATGATATGAATTGTATGAAAAATCACAAGAAACAATCTCTATTATGAAAACCAGTGTTCGAATGGTCCGCGCCCCTGAGTGTGAATAGCTTCTCTCAGCAAATCATTGAAATTTCACCTGGACTGGGGCCGGGGCTTTGGTCACTCCTATTCCTCCTTCGATTTTTGAACACGCTTACGGCGGGCGCTCTACCAGCACGATTGCTCTGATCTATCATCGGTTGCACAATACGACGTCGGGCGTTGATGAACCTGAAATGGAAGACTGAGAAAGATGAAAAAAGGGTGAGCAGAATTGATCCGTGTGATAATCGATTAATTTACGAATGCTCAAGCTGAATATAGGCGCATTGGTCAAAAGAGAGTCTAACCGAAAAGCCCCACGGAGGCTCGCACAGGACCGACCACTCATTCTTTGGCCCTTTTCGGGTACTGGCAGCGCAGGCAGAAAACCAAACTTTGTGGAACCACACGTTTTTCGATTTGATGGTGCCGCCCAGAATATAACACGATAGCCTGAATGACTGAAGTACGCCGGCAAATGACTCTCTTCCCTCGAGGAAAGGGGATAGCGGTTGATCCAAGCTGATGGCCACAAAATGAACCCCTTCGGCCATGACGGTGGAGATGGTCACATAAGTTCAGGGATTCGCGCATCTGCGTTGGCGCCACGACAGTATAGTCCTACCCCCTTGCTACACTTCGCTTCAGACGACGACTTTGCTTTACTTATTCTGTTTTGCACCCATCGTTTTATATCCATTATTGTTAACATACAACCTGTCAGATAGGCGTCGAATTTCATTATTATCAATTTTTATCAAGGTATTATGAGGTGTCATAAAGTTGTGAAGTATAATAAAGTTTCGTAAAGTTGTACATCGTTGTTTGAGATCCTTCTTTATTATAAATCTCTGAGGATGCGGAGGCACTTTTCACTGCTTTCCAGCCTTTTAGTTCATGGTTGAAAAGGCTCCGAATTTCAAGTGGTAAGATGTGCTTATAAGCGGTAGGCAATAGAAAGGATACTTTTTTGCCACGGAGAAAATTTCCGGGCCGAAAGGTGAAATAATGAATTCGTGAGAGCGGGTACAGCAAACTTGGTCCTTAGTGCTCATCAGAAACACGAATGTTTTCATTATCAAAACATCTCTGAGTATTGTCCTGTCCCGAAGCCTCATGCCAATCTAAATGTGTAAACAACAATGTGAGGCTCCAAAATTTATTAACAAAAGACTCAAAAGTTTTCACAAGGTGTTTCCAAAAATATCGCAAAAACAATTTGAATTTAATGGCTAGCTTTCGGCGCCTAGCGCCTTTCTCAAGCCTGAAATTATGCAATTTATTTATATATAAAATACTGCTTATTTCAAACGACTTGACGAACATCGCAGGGCCTTACAAAATCCCACATCATACGTAAACAATAGTTTCTCCAAACATAGAACACTAAAACATACCCAGGAAGGACCTCCCAACTTCACTGTAAAAGTGCTGCACCGCTCCATTGAAAACACAGTGGAAAGAAAAATATTGGAGGCACTAGAAATAAAAAGGCTATCCCCAGAAATAACTAGCAAAGACGAGCTGCGTGACTCTTTTCATCTAATCACATGACTGCAGTGACATGCACTGCAGAATGAATGTGATATCGCATATCACCACAGTCACAGCACGTCAACGCTATTTAAGGGTTAGGTCAGGGTGGGTCAACCATTTCTGCTCCACTTCCGGCAACCGGGTAGGATAGGGTAGGTGGCAGCAGTATTTTATTTATAAATAAATTGCATAATTTCAGGCTTGAGAAAGGCGCTAGGCGCCGAAAGCTAGCCATTAAACTCAAATTGTTTTTGCGATATTTTTGGAAACACCTTGTGAAAACTTTTGAGTCTTTTGTTAATAAATTTTGGAGCCTCACATTGTTGTTTACACATTATCAAAACACTTAAAATGATGATCAAATGTTTCACATAATTTACTTACACTCGTCGCTACAACGACGCCATCCCTCCGGTTAAAGCTAATGCTATCCACTGTGCTTTCAACCAATACATCATCTCCGCCCATTCTTCTTACCGTTAAAACGCAATTTTTGCTGATTTCACAGTCAAGCCCCCTCGAGGCAACGAAACAAGCAAACAGCGAAAACCCGTTCGGAAGCGTGAGCGCGTCGTGTCATGAGGTTTCCGATCGGTGGCAACGATCGCTCACTACGGCCAGCGATACGATCTGTTCTCAGACTCTCATCGTCACTGAGCACCTCTCCCGCTATGTCAGTTCATAAATTGGGCATAAATCGCTTTTATGACGACTCACTATGGCGCGGAAATCGTAAAGCGTTGCGATATCAGCGTCGTACGCAACAACGTCGAAGTCATCGTTGTGGTATGTGTCGTTAATAGCTTTTATGAGTGTAATTAACGGCACTGAGGCTAGACTTATGGACTACGTAAGACGGATGTTGTTTTGGTGATTTAAGTAGTTGCAAGGCTGACTAATAGCAAAGGACAACAGCAGTATTCTTGCTATATATGCTTATTTACAGCTATAAAAACCAGAAGGTTTATGATAATTAGCGTGGTGCAATAGTGAAGAACAGTGATGATTCCTGAGCGAAAACTAGGGGTATTGCAAGGGCGAGTGACTTCATTCATGAATACCTAGTGGCCACCCCAGCCCAAGCCATGCTAGATATGAATCAATGAAATGAATCGCGCTTTCAGTAGCCCGACACGCAATCCTTCACTCGTTGACACCGTCTCAGCGCACTTGTCAGGTGCCTCAAGGATTCAGACGACCACCGATGACAATGATTTCAATCATGCCATCAAACGCTCACCCCCTTGCGCTATCATTCACCCCGCACTGAATTGTGTGAAGGGGGCTGGGGTAAAGTGAAGCGGCCGGCGAGCGCCAGCGACGGCGAAAACTTGGCCATCAATCACGATCGTGAGCCACGATGTCACGTCGCCTCGTTCGCAATCGATTCTCCTCATCGTGTCGGTGACGACGATGACGCTCATCGGACGCCTCTACCTCTAAGACAGCAACACAAGCTACCCTGCTCTTGAACACCGATACCAACCCCGTCCCTGGAATAACCCCTGGCTCTTCAGACGGGGTATCATTCGACGCGTGTCTCTGCCGCTGCTCTCTCTCGGTGTTGTCAGCGCGGCCAGCTGCCGTCATCCATCACTGCCAAGGCTGGCGATTTTCACTCTCTGCGATCTCCTGTTTCGACACACTCCATTTCATGGTCTGCTGTCTCTTTCCTCTACCGACTAGGTGTTCTCTCATCATCAAGGCCCACGGTTACGGTAATCGGCGAGGGAACGCGGGCGACCAGCACTGTTTCCTATTGCTGCTGTGATTGCTGCGTCAGATTAACACAATATCGCATTTCGTAGCATTAACAGCATCATAGACTCTATCCTAATCGCTCGACAGCTAATCGCCGCTTGCAAAGGCGACCATACTTGACAGCTCAGCCATGGACTTCCTCTCCTTCGTCGCCGCGAGGTGAGCAGAAATCGGAGGGAAAGCCAAGGAAGTTCAAGAGCAACCCATATATTCCAAAAGCGAACAAGGGTCTCTACGGATTGTGAACCTTCACCGATTAGACTGGGATGCCAGGTTTCAGCTATGTCTTTGATTGTTGTCACTCAGGTCAAGCACTCCTATCTGGCAGGTTCAGCATTGAACCTCGAAATTCCGATTGAAATGCCTCTTGTTATACCTGACTGCCCTTATGATAGTTCCCTAATAAGGGATCAGCCACCGATAAAATTGTAATGTAATGCCCAAATCACATTGATAGACTACCCTGGTCATTCCCTTGCGAACAACTCGATGTAGATGTGATTGGTGTACACGAAGACCCCATCACACTGCGCTCCGATTCAAAAACATCGCGTCGCGTCGGC
This sequence comes from Trichostrongylus colubriformis, assembly GCA_963978905.1. Lineage (NCBI taxonomy): Eukaryota > Metazoa > Nematoda > Chromadorea > Rhabditida > Trichostrongylidae > Trichostrongylus > Trichostrongylus colubriformis. Next base: position 36,408,807 of record OZ022258.1, on the reverse strand, counting down.
GATGCGGCTGACGCAAAAAAGGGCCAGGCACTTGATTGATTACCAACGTTATCAATTCAATCTGAGAGAGAGACGTCAGAGAGAAACAGCGGGGGGAGCGTTTGTGCCTCTGTGCCGCCCAGCCCGGGAGAGCCCGTCGCCGCCACTACGTAACTGACGTTTTCAAAATGAACGCGGTCCTATAAGGACAACGCTCCGTCACTGCAGTGCAGCCCGCGCACCACTAGAGGCACGATGGGTTGTATTTTCCAAGGGTGGTGCTAGGTAGAGCAGCCTCGGAGTAAGAATAACATAGGGGGGACGCGTTTGGACTAACGTTGATAGGCGAGGCCTGCAAAGTGTAAAGGGCTATTTACAGCCCCATCATCATCATGGGCATGACCGCAAGCCAATTATCAGTCGGCGGTGACCCTTTGAGCGGTGGAGTAGACGCGTGCTGGCGCTCAAGCATTACTCATTGCAAATTCATTGCGTCGACGTACAAATATATAACTATAGACTAATGGAATAGTAGAACAAGAGTACCGTAGCCAGGTTCACTGGAACCATTTCTCGAAAAGTCATCCCATCCGCGAAATGAGCAGTTCTGTACATTAGCTAAAGTGAAAACAAAGTCCTCTCTTTTAGGCACGATCGTAATCCCGCTATAGCTGAACACAATCTATCAAGCTTCGTCCCCTTTCAATCTTGTACACTTCACATCATCCATCGGCCGGAAGAAAAGTGGGGATTTCCAGAGTCTATCGAAAAGAACCGTAACCGCCTGACATCATAACGGTCCCTTGAACGAGCCGTCGCTAGCGAATGTCAATCGCGACGAGGCCTTTTGAGAGACACGTTTGAGAAGCGAACAAAGGTAGTTTGAGCATGCTGTAATTAACCTCCGCCTCAGTGTAGACTGTAGACGAAATCGATGCCTCATGAAAAAACTGGCTTTCACCGGACTAACTGCCCCAGAAACACACAATTATTCCGAACGATTATCTCCTTTCGACGGTTGCTCGTTGGGTATCTGATTCGTCCCCAGTTAAAATGAATTGTGCATTACCCTGTGCACTGAACCGTCATCCCATCTATCCTATCGCTAACCTCGTATAAGCAGTAACCATTTTATGGTAATTATTCACTTTAGCGCATCATATTCGCGTTCGATCATGCCTGAGCAATTGTCAGATGATGGGCCATTATTGTCTGCAATGACACGCCATACGGTCTGAGAGTGGCGACTTTTCGCGTGGTGGCGGGCGAGGTTTCGCATTTCAACCGTGCAAGCAATTGCGTAAGTCGCCATCATCAGCGACCATTGCGTATCATATCAAACACTTCGCCTAATTTGATATCACCACAAAGGTGTGCCGCTAAAGTAAACACAACTCAGAGTGACAGTTCTGACCTTGAAATTTAATTCGGCATTATGCAGAATAAGTTGAAAAGGATGCAAAAAACTCACCAATTATTGACCTGAAGTATGGTAAGACCTGTGTCGTTGGCCAGCTGCTTCTTTTGCTCTTCTGATGGGTATGGGTGCTGAAAAAGCTGGACTTGAACGAGGTAAATCGTCGAGAAGAGCGATGACGATGTCAGTTATAATGACGACGGCGATTTCGCATCGCAGCGCCCGTGCTACGCGATGGCGTGCGATAATTTTCACCGTGTCGCTCAGATGAGAAATGGAGATGTCTGTCAAGCAAGAGCGATTGCAATTCCATCGAGAATAAAAGCTTTTGATATGTGCCGGCGCTGCGACGCAAAAATCGCGTGCGACGTGTCGCGACTTCGCAGCAAAGACCAGTGCTGGACTGACGCGGCAAACGTGCACATTTTCGGAAATCGTGTTATTTACATGGCTTCGAGCAACCTCCCTCAACATCAAATTTGTTTGAAGGTCCTAAAAATTTCTCAAGAAAAGGAATGTGCCCTGCAAACTCAACCACGAACATTTCTTGGAATTTTATCGATTCGACCGCGCCTTACGCATTTTTGCAGACTCGTCACGAGAAACCAATCCAGTGTAGTCATCGTACACCTTCATACTGTTTTGATGCAACAAGTGTGAATTCATTCGTACAAATGTCACGGATGATTACCGTGTTTCACGCGTAACGCGCTGTGCAATCCATCCCTTCCCCTGCGCTATTCGCGACGGATCGTACGTCCGCGCAACACGGGACGTTGACAACCGTCAGTTTTTCCACTCACTGCGAGCAATACACGCGCCAGAAATTGACCTCACTGTGTAAAATATTGTTACACCGCTTCGTACACATTGACCGACTAGGATTCCCGAGATACGGTGTTATTTGCGAGTGCCAGTACGGAGCGGGGTCTCATCGAAACCAGTGAAGGCGATTACTGTAGGCGAATCAGAACTGTTTGGGGATAGCATTACCGCGAAATAGGGAAAAATACATATCGATTTTTTCATCTGATCTCGCCCCGGGTGACGTGTACGACAATTTTCTTCTACCGTACCTCTCTCGTATAGCCGCCTGAAATCTGCACACACCAATTTCCTGTCTCGCGTGCAGTTATTAGCGAATCGTCACGTAACGACTTCCCGGCGACACAAAAACGCAATTACAGTAATCCTTCAAAAAATGAGTATATAGCTCCAGGAACTAGAGGGCATATGCTCACGTACGTCGCCTTTGTGTAGCGTGCTTGTGAGGATCTCATCTTTGGGAAGGAGCCAAAATGGAAATGGAATAGTTGCAGTTAATCATTTATTTGATGACGGGACATAGATCTTAGCTAATAACCGAACTTATTGAACTGTTCATTTTAAGCGCACCTTCAATCAATGAAACTAATCGATCGCGGCGAACATACCGTGAGATTCTGGAATAGCCATGCGCGGAACTTTGTGATTGCTTCTTTCGAGAACACTTTCGGCACTTTACGCTTGTGTCCGTTAATAGAGCCGTTCTGACCGTCACTGAGCACACTTTCACGGCCATCCTCATTTGACCCACACAGCGACAGCAGTTCGTCGCCTGTAAACTCACCAACCAATTAGGAACCTCACCATCAAGGTGAGTCCCGCACCGATCCACTTGCTTCGCAGCGAACGCGATTACTCAATTATCAGCCGGGCGGATTATTCAATTCGATAAGCGGCATGGGAACCCCGTTGAGATATGTGAGTGTAGAAAAATGATAAAAACCATTGAAAGACGTGAAAATGCAGTGAGAAAGCACTTGTGAAACAAAAAAGTGCACACGAAAAAACATAAATGAACCACGTCAATCGCAGCCAGTCATGTGGTGTCGCAGAGTCGCTACGAAATGTATCAAGAGCACGGAAAAGCGAGTGAGTAAAAGCAGTTAGATGCAATTACCGTCAAATGCTGGAAAAGCCAGGCTCGAAGGATGTTGGTGGCTGGTTTCGGGAAAATTCCTCGTTTCTTCGCCTGCTGAGCAACAGTTTTGCCTCCAGATCGCTGCGGAGTGTCCCGGCCAACGGATTGAGGTGGATCGGACGGATGCTGTGGATAAGCGACGATCTGCTGACAGTAGTCGCCGATGTACATGTCGTAGCTGCCGGTATGATGCTGGTCAGAAGTGCTGGTGGCAGCACCGTAGCCTGTACAGTCCATGAGCAGACCGGTCGGTAGAAGACACTCATCCATCAGATCGCCACTGCCCGTCGTAGACATACAAAGCTCTGAAAGCCGTGGACGGACAACATTGAAAGCTCATTAGGCAAACGCAACAGAGCGTGAAATCCGCGATACTCACGGCATACTCATAACTGTTATTCTCAAGCGACACACAGACACCGACAAGGGCCAGGTGGTACAGACGAATCTCCGTTGGACAGACGTGGGACGGGCGAACGGACACAATGCATGCCAGGAAGAAGCAGAATCGTGCAGGGCTGAAGGTTGACTTGATCATCTCAGACGGACAGTGCAACTGATAAGGGTTGATTCACACATTAAAACGACACACGACACAGATATACAGTGGACAGCAACTAGACAGATGGACAGGATTCGTGATGGGTTTACTCGCATTTGTTTATTGTATCACAAGGTAATCATCAATCTATGGAATTTGCCCATAAATCTCATCAGGAGGTGCCGCGAAGAAGTTTTTGTTGTGCTGCAACAAAGTTCCCCACTTTATTACCCACTTACACATCTGGGGATACAACTTGCTTGCTCAGTTCACCACGAGAGGAGCGCTCATGAGGAACGAGCAAAAGAGAAAGGAAAAGAAAGGAAGTACATTAGCAAAAAAGTGGATAGATGAAGGGGTAGGTATAAGTTGGTACGCAAAGCAAGCGATCAGGCGGGACTGAAAATCGATTTGGAAAATGGAAAATCGTTATTATAGCTGTTAGTCGGTAGAAAGTTCTAGCATTCACTGTTTTGAGAAAAGACTAACCGGCTTCGGAAATGGAATCCAAACTAGGAGGATTGCCGGCATTGCCACCGGGCTGACCGGGTGGGTCACCGGATTGTGGAGTGACATCATTCCGGAGGCATGTCGAACTGAAACATCTCAATTATTTCTTTTTTGTCTGAGTGCTTCTGTTCCTCAGAGGGATCATGTTCATGCATGACTTTCACAAAGATGCTTGTCTTTTCCCACCTGCTAGGGCTATTGACGGCTTGCATGGGCAGGGTTTGGGACGTCCCAGCCGCCGAGGGTGACGTCCCGCCCATCGCTAAAGGGTGGCCCGGTTGCGAGGGTAATGGATAGCCCATCGACGGTCCCTGAAATGAGATCGTGAAATTTCAAGCATTCCCTGAAAGAACTGGAATATTAAATAAATATTGAAGGAGAAAAAAAGCGAATGAAATCATTTGGCTGATGCATAGCTTTGTCAGTATTTTGGAACACCATCTGATTGTGTGACGTCTCCTTTCTCGCGCTCATGCAGCCATCTTCAGCAAAGTTATTTATAAAAAACACTAATAGCAAGCTGATAAGCATCTCCAACTATCGATCGTCACTAGTGATTACCAAGCATCCATAAAGTGAACTTTGACCACCCATTCCCTTTTATAAACTGACACTATAACTTATGGGTATTCTACAAAGTAGAAGTTTATAGTTAGTCAGTGATTACTAGACACCCTTCACGCATCGAACCTGTCCTTTTATTCATCCGCAGTTCTAGAATATTTAAAAAAGCAATGCTCAACCCCACCAAGGCATGATCAGGCAGAGCCACATCGTCAAAGCCCTACAGTAATCCACCGGTTGTCAGCTCTGCGCACAAGTTTCGCGCTCAAGTGCAAACAAAGCAGCGCAAGCGCGGCGATGCTTCGAAAACAATAAAACAAAGACAGAACGACGACGACGACAACGACAACGATGCACTGAGGGATACGGTAGGGCCAGACAGTGGTTGCGGTCGAGGACGAACAAGGCCACCGAATTCCAGAGTGCAAAATACAGTGCCGAAATGGTGACGAATTCTAGTCGATCACTGCCCCTTACAAAATCGTTAGATAAAATGCTACAGCGGAAACCGGGATGTGAAGTGTAAGCATCCATCGAGTAAAACCCTCATGGCATGAAGCTGTGAGACATATCCGGGCAATTGAGAACCTTTGCTTTTCAACCAAAACTTTATGGGCGAAAGTTTAGTACGCATAGCGGCATTTCTGGCCTCAAACAAAGGGATTCAAGAACAACAGCCTCCTCGAAATCACATTTACCCTTTGATGGATTGTAACAGAAATTTCAGAACGATCATTGATGAATCCACATCTGTTCATGGGGAAGCCTCTTTGTTCTGATTTCCGTCCACTCATGTCCATTTCATTTCAGAGTGCACAACTTTTCGAAGTTGGTTAAGATTTCAGCACGATTGCTCGCCTTGGAAAGCCTTCCTGAGCCTCTCTTTCATAAGACATTCCCATGAGTGCTCCTCCAGGGACCCAGTAGAGAACCTCAACTAGAAGATCACTCACCAGATTTTTCAGAATTTCAACCGAAATGGATACGTAACATCCACCCCTTCCCATTCTCCTGCCCACTTGATCATGTTCATCCCCACAAACAGCCTTGAGGTGCACAAGACAAAAGACATGCCGACACAAGGCACAAGTCGAGTGGGTTGACGCTTGAAACCTGCCGCTCGTTGGCATGCAGCAGACACGCCCGTGATGTTGGTGATTTCCCGCAAAATTAGCATAAGATTAGCTGACTTGACCGGGGATGGAGAAATCTTGAAGAAAGATGATATGCATCGCGTGAGTGCGCAAATATGCATTAAGCGACTTTCATCACAAACGCGGGAGGGCGCATCTTGTCTCGGTCCGTCTCGTGTCCCGCGTAGCGGCGAACAAAGTGCATTCAAATTATACATTACGCTGAACGGATTGACGCATTAGGAGACATGTGAGTGTCTCCGTTCTAAATCCTGTGTTGCGATGAAAATAGCATCACTGCTAGGTATTGCATTAAGCGTTGAAAGAATAAAGGAACTGTTCAGGACTATAGAAGACCGGAAAACACAATGAGTTAGAAATAATTGTAATGTAGAAGTTCTGGCACCGTGCAGGAAAGTACAGATGGTTGTTTCATAACTTCAAGAAAAGAGTTTCTATGATATTTCAATGTCAACGTAGTAGGAGTCATCGTCGACCCTCTTTGCTGAATATGGCTAGCCATGCCGGATTCGTCAGAAGTAGTAGCGTCATTTCTATTTTCAAACCCTTCGGCGCTCAAATATGAATTTATCGAGAATAATGAGTGGTTCAAGGAAGCTCAACGAAAAGCTCCTCGACTCGACGGAACAATTTTCTCTTCTGAATTAGGAATTTATCGGAATTTTTTTTCAAATTCTCCATGCTTGTATTTTGACGGAAGGGCAATTACGATGAAAAAGGAATTCAGTTTCAGAAAGTTCGCTCAAGTGCAATAATAATCTCAAAGTGAACCTTATCTATTTGCTGTACAGGCGATTGGATCAGGAAACAAGGGAGATGAAAAAGTGGAAAATATCTGATCAGCCCAAATGTGAGTTGAAATTCGATAGGAGCTGTGAAATGAGCTATTGTATAGAGAAGGCTTCATGCACCGCTGGGGCCAATGAGAAGAAAGGATAGTAGTAAAGGCTAGACCAAGCTCAGAAAAGGCCAAAGAGCCCTGGATGGGTGTACGTAAAAAGTTATTTTCCACGGAAAAAATTGATTCATTCACCTTGAAATTCCTCACCCTCACATTAATCCATTTGCTGCTATGCACTGGCATCATGAAAATATGCAATTTCTTGGAGCTCACCCACTGTTTGCAGTTCCTTTGCGATGGACCCATCAAAAATAGCATTAATACCGCATAATCTTTGTTAAGGAGCAAGATTAATGCAGTACCTTATATCTACAGAGGTTCCTTAAAAACCCATTTTGACAAGTTTGTTGGGAAAGGAACATGACCTCAAACAATCCATGCACATTATACGATGAGTTATTGTCTCAAATAGCGGTCATTTAACCCTTTCCGGACTATCTATTCGAGAGTTTCGGGCGAAAAGCTGCCACGTAGGCCGCACGCAGTGAATCAGGTGCAAGTGGAGCTCACCCTGCCCTGTGGTTTCATAAAAGTGAGTTATCAAGGAGTATAATAGCCTGAATATCATTAAATCAGTTGCCGTTGCTATTGACTATTCATCGCACTCCCATTGGAAAAGTCATCACTTCATGAAATCGAGGCATTACGAGGACATCCCCCAAATTTTGTTGCCGCCTGTCACCTTCCAGTATTTATGCATAGCTATTAGTTGCATCCAAGTACCCATAACTTACTAACGGTCGTCGTATGATATGCCTTACACAAGTATAAACGGCCATTCATCTAGCAAATCCCTTCGCGGACACCAACGACCGCAATGCGATCAATGCGCTTACACAACCACCACCAAGCTCCTCGATTTGAGGGTAACTGGGACGGCGACCACCGTCAGGTGTTGTGCGATGTGTGTGTCGTGCTGGAGTTTAGGTGAAATGATGGTTGAATTGATTGCCGAGATCGATACCTGCTCAGCTACCACACCAACGTCAGCATCATCATCGCTTGATCTTCGCTGACGAGTCAGCGGACAGCTACGGCAATACGGCCGCGCTCGACTACGAACCCCAAGACACCGACGCTTATAAATCAGTCGCAGCACTCACTCATATGTCAGGCGCGCACGTCACACAACAGATGTTTTCATTTTCAAATTCAGCATTTATATCGATCGCCAGAGATACGGTAGTAGCAATGAAAACCCTGTGCCCACTAACCTCCATTGAATTCGGCATTGCTCGGTTATTTTCAGGCAAGGGAACGGATTGAGGCTCGTATGGCGGTTGGAAGTGGCTGAATCAGAATCACATACTTTTTCTACAGGGTTGCGCCCTTAATGGTAAAGCAAACTCACCTCATAGGAGTTCCCATACTAGGACTAGCAGACTGGGCGGTAGACCCAGGAGACATTGGTGGTTGGGAAGATGAAGCTCGCTCATCGCCGACGATGTCCATCGGCATCTTTCCTTTCAGACACGTAACATAACGATTGCAAAAGTTATCGCATAGTTCATGAACCTAAACGATGGATATCAAAACAGTTAAAAATGTAGGAGATGCACAGGAATGCACGAAACAGTGTACATAGATTCAAGTACACAATTTAATCTGTACAGATATTGGGGCAACCGATTAGGGAACAAGTGCAGATTGTAGTGATTATTTGATATGCCACGCCAGCTCTATAAAAAGGTCGAAGTTTTGTCTCAACAAGACGCCAACGAGGTTTCGGCATTTCCCTGACTGAAGAGTTATTTATTTCAACTACTTTTAATATTTATGGCTTATCTGAATCGTCACTCTATTTTTAATTATAAATGTATCAGTACTTGAGTCTTCCCTTTCATCCCTACATCATTATTTATCGTGTAGCAAACATGGAGCGTGTAGGTGTAAGCAGGCTTATTCAAATAATAAGGGATGATCAGCCATGCCGCAAAACAAACCCACTTATAGCTTTACTCAACAAAATCGGAAAGTTAATGCATTGCTTTTGATTAGGGATCAGCCCAAACGAGCCGTCTTGCTGTCAGCAATGCTCCCACATTTGGTGCTTTAACCAGGGTAAGTCGGCGAAAGCTTACTTAGCCGGTAAGCCAAAACAACCTCCCACCCAGATCCTCTTCCAGTTACCGCTCCAGTCAGCTCTTCCCGTTCCACCCGACAGGCGCATCTATTATGAAGTTGTCATTTGTCACAATGATTCTGCTAGTAAATCAATAAGGACTGTCAGCGGTCTGGAGATGAAGACAAATCCACGGGTGTCACCGCCGAGACGCTAGCCGTACGTCTCGCTGATGGCCGTCAAGTCGTTCCATCAAAGTTTCGCGCGCCTCTCCATCGTCGTCGTCTCTCTGATCGATAGACTATCAGCGATGTCATTATAGTGACAAAGAGATACGTGTTACTAATTATTTATGTAGCATTTTGATTGAAAGCACCAGCGCTACGCCCTCAGTATTGATTCCTCGGCCAGTATCTGGGTGGCAGGAACAGCCACCATTGTCCGAACACCGCGCTGTGGCCCCAGTCACGACGACGACGATGTCGACGACAACGTTCCATTTCGGTGTGGAGCACGTAAAACGACGGGCTGCGCGACGGTGTCCCGCAGCGCCGTGTCAGAGGAATCCAATGAAATAAAAACGAATGAGGAAATGCATTTTCATTGGACGAAGTTGGGTTGAGGTCGAAAAAACGGGCGAACGCCGCTCCAAACCGAGTCGCTTTTCTACCGAAAAACGAACGAAACCATCTTCCGGAAACTGATTAGGAGATGACGAAGAACTGATAACTGGGTCGCATGTTTGTGCCTACGTCCCAGTACTTATCACGCGAACACGCCTGCAATTCTCCTGTACGAGACAGGACTAACAAGCAGAGTATGCAGGTAAGCTCAGCCCATTACTTAAGTCCCGCCAGTCATCAAAACAGCGCCCATCAATTTCAGATAAATTGGGAAATTTATTTCAAAAATCGACTCAGATGTAGATTTTGAGCAACAGCAGGTAAGCCAAATAATATGAATTGAGCCAAGTATGGTAAAGATTAATTGACTCGTCTTTACTGATAAATCAATGTCATAGATCGAAAAAGGATGTTCAAAAGGGGAGTCCACTGCGGAGCTTTGAAGCGCCCATGGCCACTCACCTTTTCCAGCTCAAGTAAATGGAAGCGAAGCATCTGAATCGACTGTAGCATAAGATTGTCGAGTTCTCGATTCGGAACATAGAATGTGTTCTCCATTTTCACCTACAAATAGCCGCATATTATCAGAAACGACCCTCTTCACAAACAAATTTCCACTCACGGTTTTCGCAAATTCGGCAAGGTCTTCTTTGAAGGAACTTGACGAGCAGACGTCATTGCTCGACGTTCCATCGCGATTCTGCTCGCGTGGAGTTGATGTGGCCAGCTCGCATTTCTCGAAGAGCACAGTTAACAGTGGAAAAAGTGGATGTCTGTAAGTGGCCAAGCATTAACTTGACTTGCCGCTCTTCACAAAAAAGCTGGAAAACAAGTACAATGCGCGCAGATGTCTTGTCCCAAGAGACGTCCCTAGCAAAGCTCCCATTTCAGCCGTTTCAGTGAAAAAGCTTCCAAACTGAACTCACGAGTGAATAGCCGCCTTGTCGCGCTTCACCTGTTCGTCGAGGTGAGGATGCATCATCTGATCACTGGTCGACATCGGTCCACCGAGCGGATACATGCTGTTGTAGTACGGAGCCATGTTCCCGGATGGATCTGCAGGCACCGGATAGGTGCCTTCTCCGGGAGGAGCGGGAGGTCCGTAGCCATCGCCGTACTAAACGACCGCTATTATTGATTTAACAACTAAGAACTGCTGAAAGAAGGAACAAGCGAGGGCGCGCTATCTACTGCTTCAGATGTCGATCTCATCTCTGTGAGCGGGAGATTTACAGCCTCTGCGACGAGCTGGAACGCTACCCCATGAGGAAGGACTGACAACGAACGTCTCTAGCATGCACTGTTTCAGGAGCGAAATTTGTACTGATTATCGCAGTTAATCGCAATAAAAACTTTGTTCAAATGTGATTTTTCGTTGTTTTCAACTGACTGAAAACCCGCCGAGTTTTGTGCGAAAGGTGGAGAGGTGAGAGAAGAGAGAGACGTGGTGTAGCAAGGAAGCAAGCAGTGCGGTCATAAAGCCGGCATCAAAGTTATAGCCTATTGAGCTGTCTTCTCTGACACGTAGCTTAAAATATAGTCGACTGAATGGCAACGCGACAAAACGCAAGCAGAGGCCTTGGACGTTGCTGTTCGTCGCCGACGAAGACGGCTGAGAGCGACGACGATGCTGCGCTCACTAGACGCCGCAGCCACGATAAATAACTGCATATGTTACGCGGTGATATTTCATATACGCAACGACAAGTCGTGAATAAAAGGAAAAGAACGAACGAATAAATATGTCTAGGCGGAAAATGTACCCTGTGAGCCATGCCTGTTGGGCACACGCACGAAGACGGTGGGGCGGGGACACGAACTCGCCGACAAACAGACGGCGTTGACGGATGACGACGGGCTGGACGACGCGTTAGCCGCTGCGCTACGTGGGGTTTGTATGCTTCTTTTCTTGCAAATACAGATGAATATGAGGTGACAGCTCTCTGACGATGTTTCCGCGAGCGCTTCGCAACAGCCGCACAGGCAACGCGCGCGGGCCGCCACACGTGACCCCGCCCCCGGTGACGGCACCGCGGCCAATCAACGCTCCGAACCACGCCCACGACTGCCACCAGCCTTACGGTAATTGGGAGTCATTGATCCGAAGTCAGCAAGCAGTCGAAACGCAAACACCACACACACACACACATCTTACTGCTCATCATGTCCCTGCCACCGTAGACACGTACGACAATTATGATGGAGGAGTATATTCCGATTATGATCAATCAATTCTGAAGTGATGTGATGCTGATTAGGGAAATAAACACGAGAGATATAGTGATATGGCGCGGCCCATCGAACTGGTTTGAGAACGCCGCACAATAAAATGTGATAGATTATGGAGTTATCCGGGCGCCCGCTGAAAAATAGCCTTCAATTCGGCGTTGGAACATCGTGGGAATTTCGAATTATCCTGCAACTTCTTAGCACATCATTTCGAATTCAGCCATTCACAGTTTGTTTATCAAGACAAAATAGGTTCATCGGTACTTCTCTCATGGCCTCCTTACCTGCGGATCTGCTTTCTCAAGTTTGACGAGACTTGATGAGGAGTCATTCATGGGTAGAGCTGGAGCGGACACTGGGAATGTTCCAGAAGGGAGTGGGGCATGAAACTGCCACATATCCATTGCTCCTGGCCACAGCTGAGGCTCAGACATTCTAGAAACATGAACATTAGCATGACGGAAACGCTAGAAAATAGTTAATCTGATCGGACGAAAAGGTAGGAATGACAAAGCCGGACATCAAGGGACAACGTCATGATAGATAATACCTGTAGGAAAACCTGTGTGGGCATCACCAGCAGTAAAGAAAACCCATGTACCGTTCGGATGCCTCTACATTAATGCCAATAATGATCGCTGCGCAGTGGGCCTTAGCATTGGACATGGGCTATTATCTGATTACAATAACGATCAGGTACAAGCAGAGTGATGTGAGACGGGTAGGATATCCCAGCTAAGGAAAGCCATCACCCCAGTGATGATAATGCTTGGGTCCAAATTTCAGTAATCAAGTAAACAGGACAGCAAGGCCCGCAGTCATCCCATGCATTCATTGCATCAAGTGCCTTCGTGCAGCGTCAATTAATTCAACTTAGATTAATGCTAGCGGACAAGGGGCAGCACTAGACGTTATTGCTCAATGCTGTGCTAATCACTAAATTACGGGGTTGTACCCTTTTGAGAGTGTCAAGGAACGTATAAATTAGGAATTCCTACCCGAGACAGTAGTTCATGGATGTCAAACCTGTCTGATTTTTTAAATGTTTTGAATTGAATATTCCCTTTAGGACACGCTTTTTTACACTCATTCACTGGTATGCGAGGGGCAATTGTTTCTCTCCTTCTGATGCGTCAGAGAGATTTAAACGGGTCTCGCTTGTACCAATGATGACCGCAATATTTTTCAGTTCGCACTGTTGGCTTAGACGGAACAGCTGATGCATGCTAGAAGGCAAGGAAATTGAATTGTTCAGAGCAAAAGACGTGCCGTTGAGGAGAACTGTCATCGGAACAGTGCTGCATTCTTTAGACCTTAAGATTGCTACTAGATATCGCAACATTTCCTACAGCATCTAAAAACCGCCTTATCACCAGAGACAAGAGCTTCTAGGGTCCATCTTTGGACTGAAGACGGCGGCGTACTGAGAAAAGGATCGATCATGACAAAAAAATTTCCGATATCGTACACGGGCGCTGTTCGGAACCGACTATGATTGATGCCGAGCATGAACACGCATAGGTGTGCTGCCAAGCAGCCGAGCAAGGATGGACGGTGCCAAATGAGCTCGTTGTGCCCTTTCATGGTCTATTCGAGAATCCATGCAAGCGCCAAAGCGACAAGCATGGGATTAGTCGTATTCAAGCCGAACAAGTGCAAGTTTTACAGAGGAAACTTATCATGGCCAATGAGTTAATGGCTTTTTCAGGATTAATATCGAATTAGGTCCACGTCACACTTCTCGCAATCTATCGTATTACAAAATTAATGGATGGTAAGAGAAGAGTGGTGAGGTGCAAAGTTGAGCTGCAGAGGGGCTGCTTTCATTGAAGTGGGGCTGCTAGTGATGGGTACTGATAGAACAACAAAGACTAGTATGAAATCCATTTTTAAAATAAAAATTTAAGGCAGATAAGCCTAGAGATCGAAAGCAATGAGCGAAAAACTGGAAGACATTAGAAGAGTGCACTCTCTGAATAAAAACTGTTTCATGATGAGTGAGCCTGAAAACTTGAAAATCCGAGAAAAAGATCGAATAGAATATGAGATTAAAGGAGGAAAGAAGCCATCCAAGAAACAACATGAGTCTTATCGAAAGATAATTCCGCTGGCGAGGTCTACTGAAGGCAGAAGTCAATCAGGTAAGTGCCGGGAGGAGCCGTTCCTTCTTCTGAAAATGCTAAATGCCCCATCTTCCACCCATCTCTGGCACGGCGGAATCCATTATGCACTTGGAGGGGTGCTAATAGCTGCGATCGAATGAGCAGAACGTTAGGTCCAACTTTTAAAGTGGTGGCTGTGTTGAAAGCGCGCTAATGAATTACTCAAACACATAAATTACTGAGAATGAGCCGCCGCGTACAAACAGTCGAGTGATCGGTGAAATTGATACAGGTGGATAAGCCTATTAGTGAGGTTACGAGTGATTGAGAGAGGTGCGTTCCTCTGCTATGAGTTGTGCACAGCGTCTGATCTCACCGACACCCATTGGGTCAGCAATTAACCGCTAATTGGTGGGAAGTTGGGGATTTCGCTTGGTGAGCGTTGAGCTGGGAGAGAACGATAATTGATGTTACTATCAGCTAGATCAGATGAGATATGTACTTGTTACTCCGTTCGAGCAGTAAACAAGGGCATTCCTACAAGTACACCTCATTGGTGACAGCGAACGTGGTCACATGAATTTGACGCCGGTGAGAACAGGTCGAAGTTAGGGAACAAGCAGACTCGCCATCCTCTCCGTATGACAAAAATGAAGGATGGGAATAGTTGAATAATGCGACCATAAGACGGGATTATCTTCAGTACCTGCTTGGTCTGGGATCGGCTGTCAACAGGAGCTAATGATGTAGCGAAATTCTATCAAAAATAAACCGGTACCGGACAACTACAAGCACTTTGCGAGATAGAACTCTGAGAAAATTTCGACTGCTGAAGGAATGTTGTTATGCCAATGGAGCAGTACTATTATGCATTACTCTGGTTACGTGAAGTACAGCAGAAAAAATACAGATCAAATAGCCCGCAAGAACAAATTAAAAATACGCCTCACTAACAAATGACAGTATTAATTACTTAAATTTACAAGGTAACTTTCAGGATTTGGCGGTAAGTGAATAAATAATGAGTGGAACATTGATTACATGGACGAGGAATGGTCTGAGTGGGAGCCACAGATCGACCATCATTGTATAACCTGTTTGGAGTACTCCACTCGCCTCGCTTGAGTATAAACTGTCGGATCGAATTACGTGATGACTCCGCAGTGTTCTAAGGGTTGACCGCCACGTCCGGCCCGCCTCCTCATCCTTCTATTCCTCGCTCCTCTTCAACCTCCACTGTCCACTATTATCTTTTTCGGAATTTGCATACGACTGGACGACTATCGCTGTTTTGGGGGTGCGTGGTGATGGTGGTGGAGAAGGAGAAGTCACAAACAAGGACAGATGTGCCGGCGTAGCACACGAAAGCCGAGAAAATGATTTATGGTTGCATCGACAGCTCATATGATCGTAGGTCACATCGTCATCTGTCGTCCCAAACTCCTTCAAAATGGCCGAAGTCAGTGTTAAAAGTGGGAAAAATCTGGGGCTATTCTGGAAATCAGTGCTCTACCGAGGTTCTGCGGATATGTATGTAGTCTCTAACGAAACCCATGAATCAGATCTGTGGTAAGAAAGCGAAACTAGCCAATGAGTTCTAGGGTCTGAAAAATTAGTGGAATTGTCAGAGCTGGTGATTAACGGAGGCGTGTTTCCGAGTTGTGGTATGTTTTCTTATGGGCGCGATCATTCATAGTTGACGGCCTATAAATTTTCGGCTCGTAGCGAAGTTGACAAGAGCGGCGAGCGTGGCGGAAACGGGAACGGGAACATCTCCACACATGCATTTGTGAATTTCATATAAGAACTGCGAAAAGGCAATGTGGCTGGCTTCGTGGTCAACTATCGGCAGATGAAGAACAGGCTCACTAACACCCACCAAGACAAAGACTTTTTGATGTCTTTGCCAGATGTCCACAAGTTGATGTAAGCAACAGAACGACTTGGGAAACCGCGCTGTCCTGAATTGAATGGGTAGGAGTTCATTGGAACGGCAGGGAAACCAACCCAAGCTGCTGGATGGGTAGCAGTGCAAAAATAGGCCTAGCTGAGCAAAATAGATTCGTGAACTGTTCTAATCTAATGACCCAAGCTGCTTCGTCAAGTAAAAGTCGATCTAATCAGCCTCACAACTGATTACACGGGACTCATCCCGCAATAAATATCTTAACGCACCGTCTTGTCGTGACCAGGTCTACAGTAGCAGGATTCTAATGGCCACTTAAGAACTTTGCCATTCCAGGAAAAGAGACAATCGAAGAATCGGGATAGGCAAAGAAAAAGGGATGACGTCATACGGTGGAGAGGATCGTGTCGTCTTAAAATTTAATGACAAAATCGAAACAATGACTAGCTCATTAAACCATTCAGCAGGTACGTAACTGCATAAAGCGATCTCATAAAAAATCGAATGTTGCGCTCGCTTGGGTGAGGGTCAACGCGTAAGGCTATCGTACGGTGTCGTAAAGGCGTATTTTACGAGCTGACACATTATTGCGTGCTCGACGCGCCACGTCTGCACACCTTACCGATCGTTATGTACCAGTCAATGATCGTAAAAAAACAACGGTCGATTCAGTCCAACCAACAGCCCCTGTTTGGTAGACCTCTGAATAAAGTAATCAAGTAAACACAGAATAAGATGGAATTTCAATTTCTTTGCTAGAGTGGTAATCGATACAGGTCAATAACCAAATGTAATCTTATCTAATCAAGACTTTTCTTCAAACAATTTTTGCAACACTTTTGAGGCGTCAGTGAGGTTGCCAGCTCTTATCGAAGGCCCCTATCAAGCCAAACACATTTATTTAGCTGAAGAGCGAGGAAGAAAAACTACGTTTATTAGCCCCCCGTTCCATGTCGCAACAGCACCATCTATGAGGCTCAATACTGCGAAGTCAAACGGATCAGATTGAATTTAGCGACACGGGTCAGCTGTGGCTGGAGGACGAATCGGTGAATATGAGGAACGTTCTAGCGCAATACATGTGTTGACAACGGATTCCGTACCCCAGCAGGTTTCCATGGTTTCTTTTACTACCGTAAAATAACTTTAGGTGGACTAATAGGCGTGGATACGACGATATGCCGCCGGCACTGCTTTCGGCATTTTTGCCGTAACCACGTTCAATGTTACCCATATACCGCCTGCGAAAGATGATGGATGTACAGAATAAAGTGAAAGAAGCGGTAAGTAGTTGGAGAATGTACTTCTTTAGAAAGATAATACTGTTGTACATGGCCTTGATAAGCAGTTAGGTCAACCGGTTGATTTTGATAAACAAAAAAGGATTGTAGATGTGCAGATCATGCGTGATATGCCGGGATCACTGCTGATTAAACATTATCACATAACATTTCGCGCTTCCAGTTGAAGCAGGTGAAGTATTCGAAGAAGCAAAAGAGCCGGTTCAAAAGGAGTTAAACAGCTGAAGAGTGTTCGGCGCGAATGGGGCGAATGGGGCGCGCGATTCTCGTTCAGATGCCAAATTTTTAAGCTGACCAAGGCGAGCGAGTCGAATAATGAGATTCTATCTCTTTGCCTTCTAGTCCCACGGGAGAATCGATGCTTTTGCTGTGTGGTTGGGGAGGGCTGCTGCTTAGAGCTGCTTGACGAAGTATACTGTAGTCAGATGAACGCGCATACACATTCGGGCGGTGCTTCACTATCTCAACCACCACCATTGTCATCATCCTGTCCCTGAAAAGAGCCCAACGACGTCGGCTTGCTACTACGGTGCTTATCACAGCCTCCGACAGCTAGCAGCTTTTCGGCTATACACTTCCACTGCGGAAAAATCATAACTCGTCTCAGCGCTATGCGAAAAATAACAAGGAGCTTTGGGCTGTCCAACGAACCAGTATGAGAAAGCGATCTTCTTTCAGTCAACCGGGTGGCTATTCGTCCATATCAGTTAGTAGCTATAGCATGACTCAATATAGGTAAATTTGCAGCGCTTCCTCAATTGCATCCACTATCGGACTATTTAATTCGTTACATATAAAGAGATAAAGAGTATCATCCTAGCGCTTGCTGGCCTTTCTGGGATGCGATATCATCAAATATGATGGAAGCGCTCATTTATGGTACGAGAGGTAGCACAGCAAGTGCACACAGGCCACAGCGCTGAAATCGAATGCAGGCTTGGTAAATGATGAGACTTCAAAATCTTCTCAGATTCTTCTGATGCCCACTGCCCACATAGGGATACTAGACAATTATAACGTTAGAACCATGAGATCTCCTGCAGTGAATATGTAGCTAGCAAGCCCTTTCCGGTCCTCATGATTAACCCCGTCATAGTTTAGATTTACAAACAGAAGTAATAAATTTCAGCAACACTTTGTCGAATGACAAGAACACGATGCGAGAGAGGAAATGACGACGATTCGTCTTGTGCGCACGTAAGCCATCAATATCCTGTGAGACATCGGAACAGCGGCAAAATAATGAAGTGAGCCGAGCTGCTGTTATGAATGAACACCGACACACAGCGATGGCGGTGCCGGTGATGAGATGAGGGAACATGAAGTGAAATTTCACAAGTGAATGTCAGCCATCGAGTGTGGAATGGCTCGAAGTGGAACAGACTCGCTTCTGTGAGACCAGTGAATGCGTTATTTGACGAAACCCTCGGCGCTTCACACACTGGTATAAGAGAGTAATCCCTTAATTACTGAAGATCATTTCACAGAACCATGAGATCTGTGAAATGAAGATTACTTCACAGATCCTTAATTACTGAAGATCATATCAGCAAACTGTAGAGTACGGGAAAAGTACCGTGGAGTACGTTCTGGTGGTGAAGAGCAATCTTCCCTTCTTTTAGGGAGTGAAGCATCTGCAACAACGGCAAGGGATGTCTAGAACCTGTAAAAAATGGGAGTCGAACTAACACATCGTTACAAGACCTCTCCCATATTTTTATATAAAGTGAACCCTGAGCTTCTAATACAAAGTAAAGTCATAGAAACAAAATAAGTTACTTAATATAATCCTTCATTGTTCCAGAACTCTGTGACGTCAGAGATATAAATTGCCACTTATTCTTATACATGAAAATATACTGCAGAGGCATGGTGAGGGGGTGGGGGGAAACCCGACCACGGATGAAGTATGCAGTTTAGGGAGGGGAGACAAACTATTCATGCTTATGTTTTTCATGTATAAGAAGATGTTTCCCTCACAGTGGGGTTCTGTTAGCGCATATGTTAACACAAATGTTACTTTTTACTACTTTTACTACTTGATATTTTATATTCAAGCCAAGTGGATATGCCTAAGCTTCCCTTGCAGTCCAGTGATGAAGTAATTACTGTATGTATGTCCGACACACGCCCTATCTTCGCTTAGCGATCAAATTGTTTTGTTAGAGAGAGTAATTCAGCCAGTAATTACAGCATGATTTATTTACTGCAATTCGTACAAAATAACAAAAATGAACTAGACAGTAGCTGAGCAATGCCGAGGGTCAGTACCAAGCGGTGAGGACGTAGGGCTCACAGAACCACCAACAACTGAACGAGTTCAAGTGAACCACTGAGAAATTGTTTATAAGTCATATGCTGTCAAATGTAAAGGATGATCTGTCGAATACACGCTTCGTGATAAAAAATCACAAAACTCGTCAACACGAGAGTCCCACAGCTGATTCGAATGCAGGAAATATCACAGATGTGGACAGGCACGGAGTACAACTCCTCCTCATTGCGCCGTCGTAACTTATGGGCGGTGACTTATACAGGCCAGGACTGTCAGATTTTGGCCGTAAACCCAGGGACAGTTGCGCTAGACCTTCGAACATATGTCTCGCATCAAGCCTACTATCAGAATGACCCACAGGTTATAACGGAGCCAATGGATCAGCCTTAGGACCACCTGCTTCAAAAAGGACTTTTTGATTGACGATTATGTAGAACGATGGAATTCAGGTCTTCATCTCAGCGCAAAAGCACAGAGGATTACCATGAATATTCCTTTGGCATGCTCTCGCGCATAATTACGGTAGTGGTAATTATATTAAAACTTATCGTAATACTATAATGGAGGGGCATAATAGCTAGGGCGATTATACAGTATTTAGACAAGCGGCGGCGCCAAACATTGCGCAACTGTCGGAGGTATGGCGGCGGTGACTGTGCACGTATGTGGTGTGGATTACTCCATATGAGGAAATGGAGGAGGTAGCGAGGAGAAAGCTGTGGCTGGTGGCGGCGGCTCGTTTCGTAGACGGCACTCTCAGCGGGAAGTCACACCAGCTCCTCACCACGAATAGAATCACGTCCAACCGCCATCATCCATCAACCACTAATTCTGGTTGACGTCAAGCTGTGGGTGAGCCGTTGTCGCTGATCTCTATCGGCCGCTTCGCTTCCTCATCGAATTAGAGTCAATTCTTTGTGGCGAGCCACTCCCTTTATAGTAATGGCACTGGAGGCAATGTACGGTCGAACTTCTCAGCTTAGGTCAAGAAAAGGATATGGACTAAAATACCTTATCCAGCTTAGCCAGAGGGACTTAGGAAAAACGGAGCTGTCAACAGACTCTGGATCACTAACTGTTCGGAAGACATGATAACCGCTTCTCTTTGAAACTACTGGGTCTAAATCTTATTAGAATTTCTTGGTGCTACCTGCAGGCCGATTTCTACTTGATTAATAATCATTTTCAATCTGGGTGCTCTTCGTGGACATACCCACTGCTTAATATCAGAAGAAGTGAACAGCGAAAGCCACTTGCACATGGTTCTGAACTAGGCACAGTTGAAAGATTTGAAGGTTCGATGATGATACAGGGATTCCCATTAACATACCATCCTGACGTGGCTTGTGGATCTACCACTTCAGACGATGTTAAGTGGTGATCGAGCCTCCTAAACACAACCGTGCTCAGTAAACCCATGCTTTCTAAACACATGATCGTACTATCAGCGAATGAACAAGGTTAAAATACCAAAGGTTGTCAATTGGCCATTTGCATGTTTTGAAGACAACAGTAGGGTTAACCTCTCAGAAGGGCATTCGAAGCAGCTGTCACACAACTTCAAGAGAGGCGACGTCCGCACACTACCTTTAGCAAAGTCAAGGGGAAATGGGAAATCCTGGATGGCCATCGAATAGTTCGCCAGTTAGTGCAAACCTAAATAAACTCCGCTGGAGGAGTTCGACATTATGTAACTCACAATCTGTGCTCCAGAGAATTCCATATTACCATCTGTGGAGAAGGAATACTACAAAATAAAAGTGAATAGCTGCATGTGATAAATAGATAGTTGCTCAGCCCAGTAACTGCATGATAGAACAGACAAAAGAAGTTCCTGGCCGTAACCGCGCTGCGACGTTGGCGACGGCGAATTCGTAATTGGCCGCCCGCCAAAAGCATAATGTTCCGTCGAGTTAGCTCAACACTGTCAATCATTCGTCACAATAGAATGGATAATTGAGGGGTAATATTCGATGACTGGAACGTCTTTTGCGAAGCGGCGACCACATCGTCAGTACCAGCGGGTATTGCACCGGTGGCAGCAATTTGAGTGTCATAGATGGGAACCGTGGGGTTTTGCACCAACTGAAACCTTCTCAACGACCGCCTACAAGCAATTCCCACGCAAGGAAGTACACAAATGCCGGATCTCAACATAGCGCGGAATGTGGCGGTATTCAGGGACGCTTTTGCTTATTTTTCAGATTTCAGTAATCATTCGAAGGACTGAGATTCTAAATTGCAACATATGGAGAGCATAAAAGTATGACATTATTATCCTCACTCGGCAGATTGCATTTGAAGGTGTGATCCACTATCTCTTTGAGCGTCTGAGAAGCCTTCCAAGATGATATCTTCTGAGCAAGCGAGAAAAAGCTCACGGGTTTCTGATAATCTCCTCTTCTGCTTTTTGTCTGAGTAAACGGTAGAATACGGACTGATTCTTTGTAATCTGTCCGCTGGTTTTTGAGCTTAGATTCCGCCTGACCCATCTCCTTACCCTTATTTTCATTCCCACAAAAGTTCAAACACGCTGTTGTTGTCAGACGTGACACATCGTTTATTTTGCACATATCAGTGATAGGGGTTCAGCATGCAGACTATTCAACATACCCAGTGCTTCCTTTCTCACCTATTTATCTTAATCTCTAATTGCAACTATCTTATGTGATTGCAACTTGAGTGAGTATCATATTTATTTTTATAATGTAATAGGAGTGCCTTAGGGATTTCCATCCATCGGACCATTGGAGGGATTTCAAAGGATCGAAGATTCCGATTGCTGGCTCATTTGATTCCAGAGCAGGTCTTTTTTTGGAAAGGCGAAAAAATGAAAGCAAATACTGAAAAGGAGGTAAAATTGTAGCGGATTACAGTATCTAACTGGTAGCCATGACATTCAAGCATCTCACATGCAGAAGAACCACAATGTGATAACTTTCATGTTTGTAGTAACTAGACCATATGTACAGGTCGCCTGCAATATTGTAGAAAGCCACCCACGAAACTCCCCCATCTCCGCTGGCGGATTTTGTCAGCTTATCCACGAATGTTGTTTCTCCAAATGCGAACCAACCTTTTGGTGCTACTGTAACCCTTTTTGTCGACCTCAACGCGGACTCAGCTAGCGAGTTCGGCGTACGCGATTAGATCTCTCATGCTGATCGTATCGCATCTTTCGATGCATGTGTTGTTTCAATTCGCCAGCAAAATCATACGAGGAATTTCTAATGCGCTTACACACATCAAGAGGTGCTCACAGTCCTAAGAATGTCGAATAAACACGGACAAAGGGTTGCGAGCATCTACACATGGTCTAACAGATTTAGGTGACGGTATCAGCGGTGCCATTTGTTGCAAAAATCGATTATTCTAAATTATTCTGCAAGTAGTGAGTAACTCTGAAATATGGAGTCCAACCATCCGTTGCTCAAAATTTTGAATTTTCGGAGAAGTACGAATCCGTCGTCGCCAACGTCGCATAAGAGAAAGCGGCATGAAAGTTGCTCAAAACTTAAAACTCCAAGGAGGTAGGTAAATAAGTGAGAAGAGCCATAAATCAGGCTTCGAAACGGAGGAATTTCTCGAGAGATTCAAATTTATTTCTACTCCTACCGCCTGAATCGAATTCTCCTTGAAGTGTCACTTTTGTAAGAGTTTACTGCGTGGGGATAGCCTCCCATTTAACTAGTTATCTCCCACAATATCCTCCGCCTTTTCTTTGTTAGACGAGAATCGAAGAGCTGTTTGGAGAGAATTTACTGAACTCAGTCTATCCCAATTCAGTGCATGTATAGCCCGAATACGCATTCAAGTGTTTCCACAGCTATGATGGGTAATCGAATGTGTGGCGCATAAACCCGTGGCATGAAGTGGCAGCTATAGCGTTAAACTCCTTATTCTCACTACAAATCGAAGGAGTGTTCATTGTGCGCACCACCAATTTTTTGTTTACTTGTTTGTTCATTGCGCTCGCACCTACGCAGCCTAACACGTGAAGTAAATTTTTTGAACTTGAAATTGTGAAACTCTGCAAAAGACAAGTCAACCTCGTTAAGGTTTCTATGGTATTTGGAACTGCTTCAGTAAACAACCAGTAAATAAGAGCAGATGAGTAAAGACAAACAAGTAATTGCTGAGTGATAAGAAGTTTGCAAAGGAGATGAATGAACGGACTCACTTGAATTCATTAGCGCTCCATTGGTGTAGAACAGTAGTGAATCCATCAGCTAAGCGACATAATTTCAAGATCACAGGCTGATGACAACTCCTTAAATAAGGAAATTTATGTTAATAAGGGAGAGCGAATAACCAAGTACTATGCAGTATGTGGATTTAATTGCTGTCAATAAATCGATTAGGTGAAAGCTAACCCTTTACATAATCTAGCTCCGAATTCAAAGCTTAAAATGATCACCAGAATCGTAGCCTTAGAGATGCCTGCAAGGAAATACAACAAAACTTTGGCGTGGATGTACCTGATCTCTCTTGTGATTATGTGATGATGCAGTTGATCTCGAAGTTCCAGTAAGATGGATACGATGTCTGGTCGCGTGCTGACATCTCCGTTTGACTCATTCATGCCCGACGTGGTGTCTCCACAAATCCGAGCTGACAATAAATTTTTCTATAAGAGTGAGCTCGCGTTGCATTTATTGTACTTAAAGCCGATAACGCAACGAACTAGCAGATACAAGGTTTCCTGGCACTATTTAGCGGAAGGAACCCCACCAGCTCGAACCCTCAGAGGTGGAACGGGCGGTTTTTGTTGAGCATTCTGGTTTGGCTAGAAACTTGTACCTGGGGGTAATTCAACCTTTAGAACACGAGTGTGACACGCAATTTTCACGAAACAACCTAGTTTCCTTGTCCATAAGGTGGGTTCGACCTCCTAAACAAAAATATCTCAGTTTCTCAACACGAAACCGCCTAGCGTCTGCGTTACAATTACGTATTCAACGACTCACTCTAACAAACCTTAGGGAATTACTGCTGGTGCAAGTTTCCAGACAAAACGGAATGTTCTCTAGAAATCATCTCTACCACCCCGTCAGAATTCGAGATAGAGGGGTAGTGTCATGAGTATATAGTGCCTATTTCCTTTGCCCAAGCTGGTACTGATCTAGGACTTGTTGTTTGGATCATGTTATTGGAAGTGGCCCACTTATCACTGCATCACCACCATGCCGATGAGTAACGTTAGTAGCAGCGTTCCACGCATTTTTTTTGTTAAATTTTACGATGGTCCAAATTCCAAAGTCCACGTATAGAGGTAGCAATTGGTAATGCCGATCTCATCTGCCGAGGCGCTAACGGCGTCAATGCATGTACCGTTCTAGCCATTCACAGTGGGTTGACCTCCTTGATAATCGGGTTTTTCAATGATCCGTTAGCCACACTGAAATCGAATCGCCATAAATTCACCGAAAGTGTCGGTGTGGCTGTCCGAAGTCGTAAACGGAGACGAATGACGTTCGCGCGCAAGCGTCACAAACCGATTCTCGTGTACAGTAGCCGGTGCACCTCGTTGGTGAGTCGCGACTGAAAATTACACAAGCTTCTCTTCGGAGACACGAATTAACGGCTCGAGGATGGTTTCAGAAACTGGACGTCGTCAAGTGAGTGGCTCAGAGTCAAGAGATCGCCTCTATGCCCACGTTTCCCACGTAATTGTGCCTGGACGAGCGCGACTAATTTGTTAAGACCCAAGCGTTAAGTTGTGATTTTAATCATTTTTGAGAAGAGCCAACTCAATTTATTAGCTCGGATTTGTCCTTGCGTTCTGTTGTGCTGCTGTTGAGTTGCGTAACTGATCACTGGGCCAGATTATCCATTGAGTATCATCGATTCGGAGCACCGCCAAGGACACGGGCACCAGATCCTTTTCAGCCATGCCGACAACGATGTCACAACAGGTCATCCAGAAAATTATGCATTAACTCTCTCCTATAATCCAAAAGGAAAGAAATGGTCAGGTCACTGCATCCGGAAGTACGGGGGTAAATTTTCGTCGAAAGCGGTGTTGATCTTACAGTCTTGCTTTCGGGATCAAAATCTCCACTGGATCCCGTGAACCATTGGGATGGTGCTTGTTCTCGAAGGTCCACAGATGAAAGCTAACGATGAGATCATGCATTTAAGGCACTTACAGTAGCGCTCAAAAGTCTTCGGCGAAATGGTCTTTCACTTGGGTTTTTCACTTGTAACTTTTTTGCAACTGCACTGATCTAAGAGAAATTTTAGTATGTTGTACTAGGACACACTGCATACTTAATATTCTATTTTGGCGCTCAGCGGTGTGGGTTACGTGGTTATATGAAATTTTTTGTTTTTGGAGTGCCATCGCTATGCCGTCCCGCTGTGCCGCCGACATCAAACGTCGTGGTCTTTCTACAAAATATTAATGTTCTCTGAGGCTTGCTCGTTTTGTTTTTGTAAAGAAAGCCGTTTTTCTTGGCCAAACCTTTTACTTTTTTTTCGGTGACCTTGTAGTAAATTCTTGTAAAAAGCCATGAAAAGTGTCAAGCGGCAGTCAAGTAGAAGGAAGTGTTGGCAATAGGTTCTGCACCACATATTAAAATTTTGTCAAATTTGGTCAAGTGGAAAAAAGGTTATGACAAAAAAGTTTTGGCCGAAGACTTTTGACCGCTACTGTATATATAGCCAGGCAAGTATATTACTGCGATAAACTCCACACCAGCCCATTTTTAGGATGCGCCGTGCATACTCTTTCCAGTCGGAATCGTAGTCACAGGCCTACACATTAGTGCATAGTTACGCTTAACAGACCATGGCAAGAGCCTTGACATATTTCCCAGAAAAAAATGACATTAACAGCTCTTTGCACAAATTCGTAGCAAGGATAGGTTGACAACAGCGTATCTGTCAATCATCATATCCTTAACATAAGGGTGATCATTATTAACGAGTAATAGTACGGTAGAAGTGACCGAGGAATACTTCACATAAAATGGACAGGAAAGATTATGGATAGAGCATTGTTTAGGACGCTCCGCGCATTCTTCACAGTCAAAGTAGTAGTCACAGGACTACACATTGACATGCGGGAGCCTGCTGAGTAGCTTTTACCTTTCTTGACAAGGCTGGCACTAATTCACTGAACCCAGAGTGATGGGGATATAAGGCCTGACCCTCTGTCCAGGATTTGTAACTGGACCATACTGGTAAGAGGAGTGTAACGCAGACACTAAAATTAGGCGGTCAAAACAAGATGCTCATGAGGATGGCATTTGTGGAAAAGGAAGTGAAGCAGAAAGGCAGGTGATTGATGAAACGATCAAGCTCAATCTGATTCTTTCAAACGTTGGCAGATCAGAATAAACGTGGAAGTATCCTGCAGTGCTTTCCATTTTAGCACTCATCTTTTTTACAATATGTGTTGGGTTGTATGGAGAGTTCCCCAAACCTGCAAAATTTGCTGTGCTGTCGGGTTACCCTCAACCGAGTTTACCGATGCAGGTAATTAGCGATGGTGGTTGAATGAACAAAGAAGAGCTGCACCAGTTGCATAGTCAACTAGGGTCTGTTTTTACACGTGACTTTTTACCAAACTTGGATGGGTGTGACAATCAAATGACAGTTCTCAAGAGTCAAGGGGGTATCATTACAGGACCATTTCCACAATCTTGCAATGCAGAGTATTTCACTTTGAACGATGATAACATTTGCGATACTCATCGGATTCGATCGACATAAGCACCGTTCGAATCACCATACTTCCGCCAACGTGACACCAGTCAATAAATCCTATCATAAAAACTGGGTGCTCGATGATCCTCAAAATCCTCGAAGGCTTTTTCGCCTGGTCCTGATTGATGAAGTGTTTTCCAGAGGGAATTTTTGGAAACGCTTGAAAGTGATAGTCGGTTGGTGAAATGTCTGAAGAATATGTCGGATGAGGTAGGACCTCGAGCCCTGATTCGTTCACTTTATGGATAGTGATTTTTGAAACGTGTAGGCGAGCGTTGTCGTGCAAAAGAATCGGACCCTTTCTGTTGACAAGAGCTGGCTGCAGCTGACCAAGTTTCGGTACATTTCGTCGCAGAAGGACTCTGCTGTGATGGTTAGGCCTGGTGCCAAAAAGTTATAGTGGATCACACCACCGATGAACACCACACTGCGACCATAGTCTTTTTTGTGAGAATTCGACTTTGGAAATTGCCTCGTTGGTTCGTCGGCATCCAACCACTGTCCGGAACGTCTACTGCTATCATACATGATCGACTTTTCATCGCAGGTTCAAAACGAGTCGTTTCTGTTGCGCAAAAGCAGTGAATAAGAAACCTCGAGACGTGCCAATTCCTGCCAGTCACTCAAATTGTAGGGCACCCACTTGTCGAGTTTTTCACCTTCCCAACCTTCCGCAACAGTGGATTTGTCAACGCCTAGCTTTTCTGTAATCTCTCGAACTATTTGGGATGGGTCAGCCTCCACAAACGCATTCAGATCCTCGTTAGGTCTTGCTTTAGGTCGACCTCTACTCATCTTCTAGGCTGGAATATCCAAACGGAATCGATAAACCATTATCGCACGATGCTTTCTTCAACACTATTGGGCCTCCACTATTGGTTAATTTGTCGAGCTGTCCCTACTGCGGATTGACCCAACTGCATATGAAGAAAAATATCGTCCGATGTTGTTCTTTCAATATGCTTTAAAAAGTCTTCGGAAAAGGGGGTTTATCAAGCAATAGTGGAAAGGCAATCGTACAACCAGATATCGCGAAAAATATATTATATATATATATGTTATTGAAATTCGGATTGCAGTTGGATCATTACACCTTCTTTACCAGCCAACACAAGGAGTGCTGGATCACCTAAAGACACATGGCTTCATGTTCAGGAATGCGCCCACTTCTATTTTCCATAACTCAACCTGCATAAAAAGACTCCATTTCGCCAATTTAATCCAGATATAAAGCGCAGGTGGTGCAGTGACTAGTGACTTACACTTTCACTCTCATGGCACAAGGATCAAATCCTGCATCAATGCCGCCCAGCTCAACCGTGAGTTCCCTCTATCTGGGATAGATGAAGACTGGTACCAAACTCGTCTTGGAGGATAAAAACACTGATTTGTACTCCGCATTTGGAGAAGAGTTCGTGGAAAAAGCTGACAAAACCCGCCGACAACAGGTGCCAATGACAATAACGGGGATGGGCTGACAAAACCCGTCGACACCGAGTTTTGTGGATGGCTGTCTACAACATTACAGGTGCCAGCTACCAGAATTAGTCGAATAGGCGAAATCGTATTCATCCTAAATACTACTTGAATGCGCATTTCAAGAACGGATCGGTTATTTCAAAAACTCAATCCTGATTTTGATTTTCGTCTTATTTTTGGTAACTGCTTTCGCCGCGGCTCGCGATGCGAAAATTGTAATTAGGTTGATCGGAAAGTTTTGATAGGGTTCAGATTTTTTTCTATTACTCAGCGTGTAATGCAGGCTAATCAACAACATAGTAATAACCATCGTTAGTTATAACATTGTCCCACCCAACGGGCAGGTCAGCGATTCTCTTCTACCAGAATTAGGAGGATTAGGAGCAAAGAAATCACCGACCACTTGTTTAAGGTGACGATTTTTTTTTGCTAGGAAAGCCTCAAGGGGCCGGAACAAGTGGTAATCTGGAGGGGGGCAGTATCAGGTGAATAGGGTGGATGTGGAACCGTGTCCCAACCTAGCTCCTCCAATTTTACACGGGTCTCTTTACCTATGTGAGGGACCCGTGCAAAATTGGAAGAGCTAGGTTAGGACAAGGTTCCACATCCTCCTATTCCCCTGATACTGCCCCTTCAGATTACCACTTGCTCCGGCCCCTAAGGCTTTTCTAGCAAAAAAAATTCGTCATCTATGACCACCTTGGACAAGTGGTCGGTGACTTCTTTGACTCCTAATCCTCCTAGTTCTGGGAGAAAAGAATCGCTGACCTGCCCGTTGGGTGGGACAATGTTATAACTAAAGATGTTTATTATATTGTTGATTAGCCTGCATTACTTGCTGAGTTGTAAAATAAAATAGAGGAAAATCTCAACACTATCAAAACTTTCCGATCAACCTAATACAAATGCTGAGTTATGTGCAAAAGCTCTGGTCTCGGACGGAACGCAAACTGCACTCCATGCAAAGCATTGCCGATATCTCAACATGCGTGAATCAATTAATCATTTGATAATGTTCTACAAGACAATGCAGTGTTGCGTGTGTGTGTTCATAAATGAGTAGCTCGAAAACAAGGGAACTGCATCCATGTCGCATAATAAATTCCATATCAGTACCCTTAAAAGAATTCAATTGAATGTAGGTGATTATTACTGTTTTAGTCCTACAGATTGCATCGCGAGGATGCAGGCTTCTGACCCATTTTTTTATGCCTAACTATTGCTATGCTGATAGATGACCATGGGCAACATTTCAAATACACTGAAAAAGTGAAGCAAACAAATTGAAATGATAAAGACAATTAGAGCTAGCAGTTGCACTAGCGAAGGAAAAGGTCTGAGCCGAATAGTTTGCCAGAGTTTGCGGACCTTAGGATGTTGTGCACCTATCAGGCTCAGCACAGGCGTTCAGACTCAAAGATCTAAAGAATACGGTATACACCGTCATCAGCGCCACCACGAATAGTATCGTGTGTACTGCGGCAGCTGAAAAATAGAAGAAATGATTGAACACATAAGTCGGGTGAACCTTCTTTCGTAGCAACTATGCGAATGTGACAAAAGGATCTCTGTGGTCATTGATGGCTACCGTATTCCTTCGCTAAGGCAAACAATAATGTGGGAGCGGCGCATCAGATCATTGAATGCGGTCCACATTAGCTGACAAGAATTGTATTTGCCGACAGTCACCGCAAATCCCCGGTGATCAGGTGGTATTTGTCGGAACGTTCCTTGCGAGTAACCCACGAATGAGGAACTGAGAAGGCTGAAATGTTTCTACACTACAGAAGGCCTAGGCGCAAAAGAGAAGAAGGCCCGATAATTCCTCACTGCAAATGCGCTGCGCTGAGTTTCCATGAATCGCCAGTACATGAGACAATGTATACATTTATCCTACGAAAAGTACCCTATCTGCAAATCGGTTGGTCCAAGAGCGATGGAATTCTTGGTTTGCCTGAGCTAGCATAGGTCCGAGATGAACCTGGTTTGAGGTTCACGATAATGCCTTATACCCATTTCTGAAGTTGTCAAATTTCGACTGATTTTGCTAGAGGCAGTGGCTGCCAGAGCTTCATAGGCTCAACGCTGCTAGAGCTGCACTCTCTGCTCTTCCTTGCTTTATCAAAATCTTACTTCGCCACTGCTTCTTAACTGTTCATATATGCGTTGACCACCTCACTCACATTGCGCGATACATTTGGAACTCGTTCAAAGATAGTGAAGCAATCGAATGCTCATCAAGTTGACTCATGAAGATGGTGCTGCTAGTTAATTTTTAGTATGTGCCCTGTAACCTTGAAAGGATCAAGGGTTATAGGTACTTTTTCATGATCTGATCGCTCAGCCGATTAGTTGCTTCGTTAAAAAATATCGCAATTGCTCTCAGAACGGCTCAGTGAAGTGGATGCGGCTTTTGAGAGTTTTGAAAAACTAAGTCTGAAAGCCTGCTTACAACCGGGACACGTGCATCGTCGTTCGATATTTCTTCAGATTTAAATTGAGAGTTCGGGATATTTCGGACGTCAGAGCTAACAATGAGTCATACGAAAAAGCAGCACCGCACTGAATTCCATGTGTAATTGAAAGCGACCATTTTTGCTACAGAGCAGTGCGTTTGAATCCAATTTAGTAGTTGGCTAATTATGAATGCAGATGTAATAGTTCCTGAAGAATTAAGCAGGAAGCGTTAAAGACAAGAGGAAGCTTCTTATGTCCCAGTTCAGTGATCGAAATTACGAATTTCACTTTTTCATTGCTGCATTTTCAACTGACGTTTCGATTTCGATTTGAATGACGGTACACTTGTATTCTCAAAATAATGAACGTGAGAGCTGTTGCAAGTATGGTGAGTTATGGGCAAAAGGTTCGATCCGGTTGGAACTCAAACGCACGCCCCATGGTTTCCGGACATGTGCTAATCCATTACACTACCGAACCCCCCCCCCCCCACTTCTAGCTTGTCAGCTGCTGAATGGTATTAGGTCCGTGCAGAATAAATGGCCAAAACGGAACACTTTTTTCGAAGCGCCATAACTTCGCTCAGACACAGCTCTATTTGTCGAAATAAAAACCATTCGAATCTACACAACCTTGCCAACGATCTGGTAAAGAAAATATGCCATCATGATCAAATTCAGGATTGCGAAAATTAATGAAGTGAACGATGGCATTTTCAACATGCATCGTTTCGGCGAACTCCTTCTGACCCAGGTTTGCATCGAGAACCGGGAAAAAGTGGTAATTCGTCAGAGATAGGTCTGAGGAATAAGGGGGGTGAGGGAGAGTCTCGATCAGTTTCTGCCGGGTGACTTGCGAACTGTGGGGTTTTGCGTTGTTTTGCGCACCCAGTAAAAAAATGATGCAATTAGGCATCGAGCCTCTCCCTCACCCCCCTTATTCCCCAGACCTATCCCTGACGGATTACCACTTTTTCCGGGTTCCCGATGCAAACCTGCGGCAGAAAAATTATGCACGGTAAAAATGCCATTCTTGACCTCATTAATTCTCGCAATTCAGGATTTGATCAAGATGGCATATTTTCTTTACCAGATCGTTGGCGAAATTCTGTAGATTCGAATGGTTTTTATTTCAACAAGTAAACTTGTGTCTGAGCGAAGTTATGGCCAGTTATGTTTTGGCCATTTATTCTGCACAGACCTAATATATTCACCATAGCTTATCAGCACTCATACGCATAACGTGTTAAAATATCTAAATCAATATCAATATCCAAATCAACAATCAAAAATATCAAAAACATTATATACTCAAGCTTCCAGCTTCTATACGTGGGAGTGCTGATAAGCTATGGTAAATATACCATTGAAAAGATGAGTTAAGATGAAAGGGGTGTCGGTAGTGAAATGGATTAGCACATGTGCACGGAAAGCATGGAATGCGGGTTCGAGTCCCGTCCGAGACCGAAGATTTTGCCCATAACTCAGCATACCTGTAACAACTTCTAACCGCGGAGAAAATCAGCGGCTATCAAAAATCAGAAATATTAGAGAACGTGGAGTATTTTCTGGTAAGTGCTGCTTACTACTGCTCACTAGACGTGCAGACAAAAACGACCTCACCGAGAGATCCTCTTTATCTGCTATCTTTCCATAACTTGGATCCAGTCACTACTGCTTTACGCATCTGTATTTTCTGCATGTCATTAGAATATCACTTGCAACTCCTCCATCTATAGTTTTGCGAAGTCCATGTGAGGCGAATTTAAACCGCTATGAATGATAGCGTTATGTGCGGATAAATAAATAAAAAACGAGTAGCTCTGTCACGGAGAAAACGATATCACGCGATTTTTTCAATAACAGGAGAGTCGCAAAAAGAGTGTAACATTCATCTTTGATCACCCATATGTAAAGGTATTCATCAACATTAGGGACTCTTTAACGGCGCAGGTAAGGGTTGCAAGGGCATATTTGTTAGTCGCTCTTCTTACGCAATCACACGCAATTTTCACCGCGCGGAGCATCTCGCGCCCAGTCGTCACGCTGCGCATGCCGCAACGCGAAATCCTGACCTGGGAGTACACCCACCCTGGTGTGCAGCAAAGTCGAAGTTCAGAGTCACAGCACTGAACTACCAGTGATACATGTTTTCCATAATTTCTCAACTGTGTATAGATCATGACTTTCGATAACGCGGAACAAATTCTTCATTGTTGAATACTAGTCTGCAGCGATATATGATGGAGTAAGAGGATCTTCTTACAGCTAGCTCACGTCATTATTACACGTCGCTAAAAATTATATTGGCCATCTTCGCAAATAACTCCTTGTCGTAGTCTTGGATCGCATTACGCACTTCGTTGAACTGCCACATGTACCGTGCCATATCCATGATTGTCATCTGAAATAAGAACATTCGGCGGTTAACTCTACGTGTATGAACATGCGATCTGGCACATCAAGCTAAGGTGGCTCCGAAACCTATCGTCAACCTCACATCTCCTCGAGCGCTGTTGACGTTCTCAACCATGTAAGAAAGCGACATATATTAGGTGTGTGCAGAATAAATGGCCAAAACGGACCAGTTTTTTTTTTTTTCAAAACGCCATAACTTCGCTCAGACACAACTTCATTTGTGGCAATAAAAACCATTCGAATCTACACAACCTTGTCAAAGATCTGGCATAAAAAATATGCAATCATGATAAAATTCCGGATAGCGTAAATTAATAAAGTCAACGATGGCATTTTCAACTTGCATCGTGTCGGCGAGCTGCTTCTGACGCAGGTTTCCATCGAGAACCCGGAAAAAGTGGTGATCGGTCAGGGATAGGTCTGGGGAATCAGAGGTGTGGGGGAGAGTATCGATGCCTAACCGCATCAGTTTCTGCTGGGTGACTTGCGAAGTGTGAGGTTTGCGTTGTTTTGCGCACCCAGCAAAAACTGATGCAGTTAGGCATCGAGACTATCCCGCACCCCCTCAATCCTCAGGCCTATACCCAACGGATTACTTTTTTCCCGGGTTCTCGATGCAATCCTGCGTCAGGAGAAACTCGCCGATACTATGCAGGGTAAAAACGCCGTTCTTAACTCTATTGATTCTCGCAATCCAGAATTTGATCATGATGGCATATTTTCTTTACCAGATCGTTGGCGAAATTCTGTAGATTGGAATGGTTTTTTTTGACAAATGAAGTTGTGTCTGAGCGAAGTTATGGCCAGTTATGTTTTGGCCGTTTATTCTGCACACACCTAATATTAAGGCAGTCCTCTCGAGCGAGCGTGACTTAGTGTTTAGCGAGGCAAACTTAAACTCGAAACCAGGTTCACGTCAAGTTGAACTTAAACTTGAACAAATTGGAGCGCTGGTGGGCAAGCAGTTCTGATCTTTCACAATTAATCGAAATGGTCGGAGCAAGACATTTATTAAGATATGCTACTAATTATGGTATTGTAGTGAGACCATTACCTGACGAAACTTCTGTTCTTTCGAGACATCTGCTTTCGAGGATACTCGCGGGGAAACATTCTCTCGTTCACTCGGCATCGCATCGCGACCATTCGGCTAGAAACATGCCATCATGAAAGGACACTTATACTTCCGACGACCTCCGCTACAGATATCGTTTTGAATTATCTCACTTGATAGTGCAGAGGCATTGCACATGCATTAGAAAGGTCAATTAGGTGTGCGCACGAGCGGTGCATGCGGTACGTACAGGCCATTTCGGGGCGCCTGCTAGGGCGTGGCCTACGGACTTGGGTGAGAGTGTATTAAAATCTGTCACCTCGCCACACTCACTCTTTCCACGCACTCTCACTTTCGCCACTCACCCATGTCCGTGACCACGCACGCCCTTTCGAGCGCTTCGAAATGGAGTATTTACAGAGCGTGCCAAAAAAGTTTTTGCTGACGGCTCATATCCGCCAAATATACAAAACATAGAGAAGCGAAAAAGATAAAAGTGCAAAGCATTTCCGAGATGTTCCTCTAGAAGCGGGAACGAGCAGTGGCCCACTACGTTTACCTTTATAAAACTTGCACACCCTGCAATCCTGACTTATCGCGCGGGGTGCGTAGCCCGACTTCGAGTTTTCGCGCGGCCGCGCGCGACGAGAGGTGCGGCGGATAACGCCGCGTGTGGATGCGTACTCTGCGTACCCTCCCTTTCAAGTTTAACGCACGGATTAATTCCTGATTAGGGTTGTCATCATGTAATAATATTATTTCTTTTACTTGTATGTCATTGTTTCATCGTTGAGGGCACAAAAGTTACTGTTTTCAGATATTGATGAGATAAACATTTATTACTTCAAAAGACTTCATGATAACAGCCCCTTGCATCCTGAGCGGAATTCCATCCGACCGTTGCTAGTCGTGCTGATGGCTACGTGAGTGCGACGTCGCAAAGCGGGAATTCGACATAAGACTACACAGGCTTGACAACTCGAGTTTCGTCCTTGATATTTTGCCTCCCACTTGCTCCTACCTCCCAATCATTTTGGTTGGATGGTGCACCTTCGTGGATGCTATTATGTGTGCTGTTGTATTATTGATGAAACTGAAGCACCTTCTTGAAGTATTGTTATGATACCTCAGCATCAGTGATACTCAAGACAACGGGGCTGTAGGTGGATCAAACGCTTCAGGGACGCCGAAACCCTGAAGATCCCACACGGGTTTCGTAAGAAAAGGAATCACCCATCGAAGTGGAAATGGGCCTAGTCGATCGATAATTCAGAGTAACACTTTCGCCCCCAAAACTTGGTTCGATACAATGGACGTCCTTAATCAGAGATCTGTTATATCGTGTACTACTGCATTTCCACGGTAAACCCAGACTACTATAAACGGATGACGTCGATTTTTGCAAAATGCATGAGATGTAGAAGAAACCTAAAATACTTTAAACACTCTTTGTGGGAGAAAAAAGAAAAATGAGTGTGTGATGATGTGACCCTATGAAATTACCGCGCTCCGTATATATCAATCGTTTATCATACGCCTAGCCGGCGCTTCCTGTGATGAGTGTTCTACTTCCTCTATTTCCAGGCTATCTCTGTACCGCAGATGTGTTGTCGATTCCACGAAGTATCACTGTGTGGCACACCGGTGCGACCAGAACTTCACAATATATCGTGTCCCTGGAGAGGTGTAGCATGTGCGAGTGCCTCCAAGTTTGAAGACTTGGTTAGCTGCTCTATGTGCAGAACATGGAGTACGTGTAGCTACTTTGTTCGAGGTATGAATCCATTTGACTTGAAGCAATGTAATAGAAGATAAGGGACATGCCAAGGTAGCGCACACCAACGCGCTGATCCGCGCGGAAACATAGAAAACTGGCCGATGTCAGACTTGGCGATTTTGCGATGTAGCGTTACACACAACACCGCACAATCTCAGAGTCGCATAGCCATGTGCGAGATTGTGACGTCGCAAAATCGCAGAATCGGACATCAGCCTTTCAGAGTAAAGGCAAGATTTAGAACACATATGTAAACGTTTTGTTGGGCAACCAAACAAAAGTCCAACGCACCTGCACCCGCTGATCTTCATCATCTGTGTAGACACCACCCTCTAAATCGAGGTAACGTTTGTCAGATCATCCGTTATGAAGCAAAAACCTCTTACCTAGAGAGTTATCGAGACTAGACTCACTGTCATCTAGGTTCAGTGCTTCTTCAAACTGAAAAAAAAAATTAGCAAAACGCATTTTGAATACAATCGACATCTCATTCATGTCTTTGTATATATTTCAAAACTAGTACGCTTACACTACATTTGTACATCTTGATACCTGATGCAGTGTTGCGCATCTGCACAACACCACTGCAAGGAGAAGCCTACAGGGGTACCGCGAATTGATAATCAGTGCTGCCCACAAGAGTTAACTCGAATACTATAATCACAACTATCACCATATACAACAAATTTACCGCAGATCGCTTCAGAAAAAGGGCAGTAACTGGTTTAGGTGTAGTTACATCTTGACTGACTGTTCTAACATGGGACAGAATACCCACGCCTCTACTAAAATTCACACTTACCCGATGTGACTGATCAGAATGTCTGTTGTGAAACACTCCTCCATTCCTATCTCGCCCGTGGCCCATTGATATTTGAAAAATCTAAACAGTGAGGTAATCGAAAGAAAAATCGAAATCAAAAACAAGAAAATTCAATCGAAATCGATTTAGCCAGTCCACTAACTCAAGTCGTCGGACCAATGGCTCCGACTCCGATCAGATGTAGTCAGTGGAGTGGTTGAGCCGGTAACAATGGAGTATCGTGCCGTTTAGATAAACAACTAGAATGTCTAATCCATCGATTTGATATGGTACAACGCGTAAAACGCATCGTGCTTATATAGTTGGTGGAGTCAATGCGCTAGGCGTTTGACGATATTTTTGCCAAGACTTTTTGCTGTCTACGCCGGTGTCGCAAAGGCCGCGTTCACGCCTTGCACTACCGGCGGCAGGAAATGGCAGCTTGTCTCTGCGTCACCGCCAGGGCCACCCTGTCTCGTTGCGTCTCCTTGCACTTTCCCCGTGCCACTCTGCTTCGAGGCCTGTGTATGCAGCCACGCCCTGCCGGCGTGAAGTACGAACGTGGCCAAAGGGACTCTACGAAAAAACTCACCGGCGCATGCTGGGTGACGTCACAGCCACTGCGCGGCGCGACGGGTAATGATGACCTGCGCTGTTGCTATTGTCCTTCAATGAGGGAGCCTTGTTGGTACCTTGCTAAGGGAGCGTTCATACTCCGCGGTGCCGGAGGCATAGCGCGTCTGCATGTGTCTGCTTCTCCGTCTATGCCACTCTGCCTCGCTGCTTGTGAACGCAGCCAGGTCTCGCTGGCACGGAGTATCGCAGCCTTATACGCTAAAAGCGTCCCCCCTAAACTCCACCCTCTAAACTATTCGGCTGGTCAATGGGTGATAAGGGGGGGGGAGGGAACAAATAATGAACTTTTATCCTACCCTTATCGCCAAATCACCCATTCCCAATTTTAAGAATCACTTCATACCCATTTCTTTCAGCGGGATCTCGGATTCGTTCGAGGCGATGAGTTGAACGCTAGACGGATGCGTAGGAGAAAATGAGCTTAGTAGTTCCGAAAATGTTTTTAAATTCCTCCGCCTATATCATAGGAACAACGGAATTGTTGCGTAAGATCTCGCAACAAATTGTTTAGAATGCAGAAGCGTCAAAGAGAACAAGGCAAATACACGAACAAATCGATATGTGAGTGAAATTACTGGTACTCCTAGATGAGTCACAGCGCCTGGGACTGGTATACTAGCGTCGTGTCTATATGCAATATAGGATGAAAACTTTAAATGCGTGGGTAGTCACACTGGAAGTTATATCTGAAATTTGCAATGGAAAACGTCTGAAATCAGCTGTTAACAGGGATGAAGTAATACTAGTAGGGGTGATTGATCTTATCAATAAATCCACACCCTCACGCGGCGCGTTTCGTGCGCAGTCTCTCTGGCTCGCTGCCAGCAGTGGCCGTAGTGCTGTGCGCGCTTCCAATGCTTTGCTTGAATTACTATTTGACGAACTGCTGCTATTGACACATTTCACTGGCAATTATGTTAGTCATTATGACGAGTTTAGTACGGGGTGGAGGAAGAGAAAGGAGGTACGAGGTGGAAGAACCGTTCCTAGCGTCAAAAATCCCCTCTTGCAGATAGGAAACTCTTCATCTCGAAACTCCTCCCTACTCCCTGACGTAAGTTGAAACTCACTTTCAATCTAAGTGAAGCTTGTTTCTTCCTTGTCAAGGGGAAGAGGTGTGAACTTCAACACGAGCCTAGGAAGGAGAAAGTGCTTCGGGTGAGTGAAACAATATCCTTATGCAAAAAGAGGTTTGTTGCGTGAAAAGTGTTTCAATCGCCCAGGGCTCCCCTAAGACTCATATCTCTTCGTTGGATAGCGTTTTCTATCTTAGGGAATAGAACAATACTTCTTATTAGTTCGTACAGTTTGATGTATCCCCTTATCTAAGCCACAGATGAAGGTAGTGGTTCTTCTTCCAGCTAAGGCTTAGGCAAAAGCCTAGGCAAAAATAGCACCAACGGACGAGCGATCCTCCACTCCAACAACATCAGCACCAATGATTGTCGTATACGAACGCCAAATAACACGCTTGAAACTTTGATGTTTCTCAACTCCGCGGAGATAAAGCGCGCCAAAGCGCCCGATAAGGTGCGCGCGCGACACGCGTCGCGTGAGGGTATGGATTTATCGTTGCGATCGGGGTGATTTCTAGAAAAATGCCACCTCCACAGATTTGGGGTGTATGTCGTTTGGCGCGGCCTCTGCAGCTAATTTTCCAATGGAGCGCATGGGCCGTTGCTCATCGTAGGGGGCGTGTCCTTCGCCGTCTGGACTCTCGCAGATTTGCCTGAGCCCTTTTAGGGGAGGAGCTTCGGCAGCGCCCCCTTGGAAAATTAGCTACGGAGGCCGCGCCAAACGACCGTCTCCCCAGATTTGCATTGGAGCACCAGCGGAGTTGCGCACGCAACAGGCGTTGCGCGCGCTGTCGTTTTTGTTGCGGTAAATCTGAAGTGTAGCTGAGAATATGCCGTTGTACTTTTGAAAAATTTGATACAATTGTTGGCTTTTAAAGTGCTTAACCTATTGTAAACTTCTTGTGGTGGCCGCTAGATCCATGTGCTTCTGAAGGATATGTTGTTACCCAAGATGAAGAAGAAGCGGAAGCGCCCAGGTTCGTGGTATTTTTTGATTAGCCACTTTGTCCTCTGATGCTCACCTTATAAATTTTTAAGTTTCAGTATCCGAGCGAGAATTCCCGCTGGAGAAGGAAGTGGGGAAGGTACGCTTCTTGGAGGTTCTTTTCTGTCTGCTGGGAAAACCTACAGTTCTGGGTACACGGTTCCCAAGAAGAGCAGTTTTATGACAGATTCCAGAGTGAAACTACGATCCTGCGTTTGCCTATCCATGATGTAGAATTTCAAGTTATGGAAGCTCTTCATGACCATGAAACACTTGTTCTCATTGGTGAAACTGGTTGTGGAAAGAGTACACAAGTGCCACAGGTACGTCTTCACTAGTTGTAAATCGTGAGGTCCTTTTGAATCATTTCCCAGGTAATCCGGGAAAATCACAATTGAAGTTAGAGTATTGTGGCAACTTAAGCATTTCGCTTAGGAAGTTCACTGCAAGGTCATCATGAGTTACATTTTGTTTGTGTTTTGTGGTTGTGTGCATTATCTAAAGCGGTGCTATCGCAATGAGGGGGAGGGCGCTTCCCACTATGGACATGATTTTGACCTATGCCTAGAGGGGGAAAGGAACCCCTTTTATTCTTTCCAAGGGCTTAGGAACGCATACGCATGAATATACAGATTGACTGTACACATGAATATGCAGATTGACCCCTCAAAGATAGCCCCGAGATGTATACAATTAGATAAACAACTCTCTGTAAGATACCCCCCCCCCCCTCACTGCGATAGCAGCTCTAAAAATAACAAACAACCTTTATTTGCACAGAAGAAAGCATAGCATCGAGGCTTCGCTTGAAAGGGATAATTCTAGACGATTATATTGTTTGAAGTTTTTTTCTAGTTTTGTGTTCGTATTGGGCTGGCTAGGAAGGGAAGAGTTGGTGTAACACAACCGCGTCGGCTAGCGGCCGTCTCTCTTGCTGCTCGAGTGGCCTACGAAGTTAATTCGACATTGGGACGAAGGGTATGATTTCTCAACCGTTACTGTTGCACATCACACTTTGACATATTGGAGGGTGACTAATTTTGCGTTTGCAATCTCTCCAGGGTTTCTTAATTGGAACTGGGTCGTCGAAGAGGCTCAAAACTACATCGGTTGGCTTCGCAAATTGCTTTTAGGCCAAATACAGATCTCATAGCCACCACGCTTGTGAATCAAATTTCGAAATTGTGATTCCTGTGAATAACCGTATGCACTTCATTCTTATTGCTACTTTTCAGCTGACTTCCTGTTTCATTTTAGGTCGGATACCACGTTAGATTTGAGAAAGAGCTATCAGATGATACGCAAATCGTCTTTTTAACTGATGGTATTTTGTTACGAGAAGCCATTCATGATCCTCTTTTGAGAGATTACAGTACCATACTTGTTGATGAAGCTCACGAACGTAGTCTTCACACTGATATTTTATTAAGTGAGGATTTTATTTTATCCTTACCGTTAAGGCTAGTCGTTTCCTTGTTACATACCCATCAGTTGCACCTCCTTGACCACCTCCTTGAGGTGCCAGGCAGAAACCGCTGACTGACATTGCGGAAGATATTGCTTTCAGATGTGTTGCGGTTATGTCAACGACAACGCAAAGAGACAGGCTTACTTCCACTCCGTATAGTGATAATGTCTGCTACACTCGAAGCTAAACTTTTCTCAAGATATTTCAATGACGCTCCTGTATTCGTTATTAAGGGTCGAACTTTCCCTGTCGAGGTATATTTAATATTAGGTCATCCCATCAAAATGTGCACAAACATCTACAGAGCTGCTGAGGAAAGTAAGCTGGATGGAACCTCCTCTCTCGTTTCGATTTGAAGCTGGTAAATTTGGCTATTACACTTTCTACTTGGACGACATGGCTGCAAATGAAATAGTTAGAAATTCGAAAAAATATTTTCACTCGTCCAAGTGTACAATCCCACAATGAGCGCAGAAGCAGAAAGAGAAAAGAAAAGGTTGAAGTGATGGTCTGGGTGACACTTATGATCTCCATCCTGCGCCTGAAAAGTTGGTTCATGAAATCAAATCTAAGTGGCGGAGTGCACATGTTGAACCATTGCCGTTCCCGCGAGAGCGGCGCTCTTTATCTAGCACCAGCCGAGGTGTGCCCGAGAAGATGAAGCCTCTCCACAAGGTGTGTGATTGGGAGCCCCATCTTTCTACAGAAGCACGAATCAGAATCGGATTGAAGCCTGCAGCAACAATGTACTCCGCATCCGTCGTCCCCAACGGCAGTTAAACGGTCATTAGCCAGTGATGAGAAATGGGTGGTCAAGTACATCTGACCCACAACAGACAAGTGTCGGCTTTGGAACAATGTCGATGACGAAACCTTGCGTAGGCACATGAGCAGCTAAGTGTGTCCAAGACGGTGCTTATCATGCTAACGGATTTTCTGGATGAGGCCTTAAAGGAATCGTCTATGGAAAAATGAGCTTCTTTGTTACAAATATATATTTGCCTAGTAAGGGCCGCATGCAAAGTTTAACGCGAAAAAGTGACAATTCGACTAAGATACAGCTCCCCAAATTCTTGGCCGGGTGAGCGGGGCCCGAGTGAAAGCCCTGTCCCGTCGTCTCCCGTGGTTGAGAACGGAGAGTGATACTGTCAGCGGGGCTCAGCTGTTATAATCAGTCAAAGACACAGCTCAGTGGCAAATGCTACGACAGATGTTCGATCTCCGGAAAAGACTAATGGCATCTTGGGTCTTGTCAAAGTAAGAAGCTACCTGGTGTTTAAATGCTCCCTAGGATTTGGTAGTGGGTCATTCGTGTTGTGGGTTCATTCAACATACAGTAGCGCTCAAAAGTATTCGGCCGAATGGTTTTTCACTTGGGTTTTTCACTGGTAACTTTTTACGACTGGACCGATCTAAGAGAAATTTTAGTATGTTGTACTTGGAGACACTGCATACTAATTGTGCTATTTTGGCGCTCAACGGTGTGAGTCACGTAGTTAAATGCAATTTTTTGTTTTTGGAGTGCCATCCCTATGCCGTCCCGCTATGCCGCTGTCATCAAAAGTCGTGGTTTCCCTACAAAATATTGATGTTTTCTGAGGCTTGCTAATTTTATTTTTGTAAAGAAAAGCCGTTTTTCTTGACTGAGCCTTTTCCTTTTCTGCAGTGGTTTTGTAGTAAATTCTTGT
The DNA here is from genome assembly GCA_963978905.1 of Trichostrongylus colubriformis. Taxonomy (NCBI): domain Eukaryota; kingdom Metazoa; phylum Nematoda; class Chromadorea; order Rhabditida; family Trichostrongylidae; genus Trichostrongylus; species Trichostrongylus colubriformis. The sequence continues at coordinate 36,365,731 of OZ022258.1, read as the reverse complement.
AAAAAACCATGAAATGAGTCAAGCGGTACTTAAGCAGGAGGAAATGTTTACAATAGGTTCAGCCACCACATATTGAAATTTTGTCAAATTTGGTCAAGTAGGAAAAAAGTTATGACAAAAAAGTGTTCGGTCGAAGACTTTTGAGCGCTACTGTAGCTCTTAAGTGTCAGCATTTTATCTTACCTGCCGCTCATATGTTAGAAAAAATACCTCGTGCACGTTCGATTGGGATGACGAAATAGCAATGACAACATGAGGCTTTAGGAACACCAACTTTTCTTCAGGTTTATCATGCGGAGGTCAATCCTGACAATGCTGATTACGTATACAATGCTCTTGTCTGTATTAAAGATTTGCACCTAGAGGAACCTATCAGGTATTCAATTTCTAGAAGTGGTAGCCCTTTACAGGTTGCTGAAAGACCTTTCGGTGACCTTTTTGTCATATCCTTTACTCTCTTTGTGTTATTTTAGTGATCACTTTCTTGTTTTCTTGACGGGTCGTGAAGAGATCGAGTGCGCAATGAAAAAGTTGAGGGAGCTGAATGAACATTTCACCTCACCGATATATCCTGTGCCACTGTTTGCCGCAATGAGCACCACTACCCAAATGAAAGCGTTCGCGCCACCTCCGGAGGTTTGTACGATTTGATACTTCTGTTCTCTTTTTATACTTCCTGTCCACTAAGACATTCTACGCAATTGTCTACGTTGCTTTAATTTGGTGTGCTTTGGCTTCTTAGCACATAGCTCAGTGTAAAATCTTCGGATCGGATGCAGCGATTCATTTTTTGGTGAATGATTTCATATTAGGTTTCTAGGGTCATCGAAAAGTCGTACTGGCCACAAATATAGCAGAAACTTCGCTCACCATCCCAGGAATAAGGGTAGTAATCGACTCAGGAAAAGTGAAAACAAGGTGAGATTAAGAGCAGTGGTGATCAGTGAAGCGCCCACATCATGGTTCCACTAAGGTTTTATCAAGACAGTGCCAAGATCTTCTGTGCGCTATATGTAGTGATGGGTTCAGTAACCCCAACTGCCTTTAACCAGACGGTATTGAACATTGTGCAGTTTGATGAGAATCTTTCCTCTCTAAGGCGTGTGAGGGACTAGAGATGGTGTCAAGGTAAAACATGATTCCCTGCGGATTAGATGCTACGTAAACTTGACCCTTGCCTGTACATTTATTAAAGGCAGCATTAGGGGAAAGTCGGACGAAAAGTAAAAGAAATAGAGCATATGAAAGTCGAGATGCCTAGTAACAGGATAGTGGAGAAAAAACGGATGGAAATGGCCCAAGACTCGAGAAATGGGACCCCTTTCCACAGTTGATTCTCGACGCGGACGACCTGCCGTCAAGAGGGGAGTAGTCTGATCTAGTTTTCCATTGGCAAGTTGCCAAGTAAACAGAAGGGAATGTTTGGAAATACGACAGCATCTATTTTTTGGAGTGAGCTTCAAGCTAAAACTGCGAAAGCGCGCCACAAAACCTTCGACCCTGTCGCATCTCCTTGGCCGCTCCCACCCCGGTCAATCGGGAATTACGTCATCGGAAGGCGGGACCGCTGCCAAAAGGCGCAACTGCTGCATGGTTGCGGCGTTTTGCAGGGTTTCTACAGCTTGAAGGGGCGCTTTTCACCGGGTAGCCCCAGGACTACCATGTGAGTGACTTCTTGTAGGGATTTCTCCATTACCGCATTATCCCTAATGCTGTCTTTAAAGCAAGGCTTAGCTACTTATTAGGGAGTGCTCTCTTCGTTCGGATGGAACTCTGCGATTTTCGTTTTAGATCTTTCACTGTTGCTGATCGCGTCGATGTTCTGCGTGTACACGATATAAGCAAAGCGCAGGCAGTCCAAAGAGCTGGGAGGGCTGGACGTGAGGCTCCGGGGAAGTGTTACAGGTAAACTGTTAGGTGGAGTTCATTCCGATCTGCACTTTTGTCTTATGTGCTCCAGGAAATAAAATATTGTTGCTGTTGAGTTTCCTTTATTTCAGACTTTATCCATTTCGCCATTTTGAAAAGCTTCAAGCTACAAGCGTTCCTGAAATTCTGCGAAGTAATTTGGCGGCAGTGAGTGCTACAATCATTTGATCTGGACGTGTCGATCATCTCTTTGCTTCGCATGTGTCGTCGGAGTCCAACTTTTCCCAATCTGCTCTCTGTTGTGTGCTGCTCCACTTGTCACGCAGAAGTCTAGCTGATAGTGCTGTTTATAGGTGTTATTGGAAATGTTAGCGCTTGGACTCCGACGACCACGAAAATTGAAGCTCATCCAACAGCCAGATGAAGAAAGCATGATAGCTGCTGAACGAGAACTATTGGTTCGTTTGTTGTTGTTGTTTTTTCGACTGGAATCTCCTATTCCCAACAGAAAGCATACCGATATCTGTCCTGTACCTTTTTCTCCTGCAATTTCCATTTGCCAATGTTCCTCAGATTTGACTGTCGCACTAACATATCGGACTTCAACTTCAGGCTCTCGGAGCAGCTGTCATTGATGGAAAAGAAATGGTGTTGACACCCGTTGGACGTGTGCTCTGCAAGTTTCCCCTCTCCCCCGATCAAGCCAGGCCAGTTTTTTCCTTTACCGGTATTTTTCTCTGAAATTGTTTCACGACTGTAGTTCTAATGTGGATTTAGTAGATTGTACATTTTAGGATTTTTCAGGGTCCTCATGATAGCCAATGAATTAGGATGCTTGGAAGAAGCGTTAGTCGTCGTAGCTGCCATGTCTTGTGAGACTGTTTTCGATCAGGATGGATACGATAATTCCAACAGTGGTGATCAAGTAAGATCCCGGTGAGTAAATTAGAATTTGAAACGTGATGGTATGGCTTCGCTCTTTATATATTGTCAATTTCCTCTTCGCCAATTTTGCAGTACTGGCCTTACTCGAATAAAGTTTCGTTTGAAGTTTGGCCAGTTCGGTCTGCTCTTCTTGGTGCATAGCGTTTTTTTCTCTGGGCATTGATACCCATCTCGTGCGATGCAGGTAGCCCCTGTCATTCCTACTGCATCTTCCACTGATGCACTGAAGTGATGAGGACCATTCACTCTGGGAGCCATCTAAGGAGCAGATTTTGATTCATGTTCTGTACACATATATCTTTTGCAACACGAATGCGACAGCAGGGAGCTCTTATTCGTGGTAGTGGATCAGATGGCTATTCTGATGTTTCAGATTTGCCACTAACGTGAGTGACCATCTTACTGTGATGAACGTGGTGCAGGCATTCAAACATGAAAAACAAAAGAACGCTTCTCATTTGAAGGTACGCTCAAAGTTGTTTGCCAGATGTCGAATTAGGTTGAGGTTATACCTTGCGGATCATGTGGACCATCCGTATCATCCCGTCTGGACGGTTCGCACGATCCGCACGATATCATCTCAGCCTTGAGTTGTTTCGCATAGGTATTGGATCAATCAAAATGGGGGGGGGGGGGAAGCGCAAAATTTTCACTGACGTCAAAGCTCCTTTCCCCCTCTAAGCTTAGGCTAGAGCAAATGAGACAGATTTTGTTGACAGATGCTTCTATATGTAGGAGGAGGGGATATGATTTCAGCCTAAGCCTTGGGATGGAAAGAGCTCCGTCGTCAGTGAAAAGTTACGTTTCCCTCCCCTCCCCGACTAATTCACCCTAGGCGTTAGAGAGCGAGTGTTAACAAACAGTTTCAGATGTTAGCATCCGAATTCACGGCTTATGTGCATTTCCACCTTTCGGCTGCTTTAAAACTTCGATCGTCCTCTATTCGTTCCAGGAATGGTGTAACCACCACTCTCTGAACATGAAGAATCTCATGATGGTGTTGAAGGTTCGCAAGCAATTGCGCGACATTGCTCTGGAGTGTGGCATGCAAATAACATCATGTGGTGCGCAACGAGAAAAGTTACGGTAAGGGTGGTGTTTGCATCACACTTCATTGTTAGTGGTTCAGGGCTTTTAGTTGCAGATTTCATTGTTCTTTCAGGCAAGCGTTGGCATGCGGTTTGTTCATGAACGTATGTGAATACGATCGTCAGGAAGACCGTTATAGATTGCTAGTTAAACCCAGTACGACTCTGAAGATTCATCCTTCATCAAGACTCAGCCGTGTGAGTGTTTTGTCAGTCATGGTCTTAGCCTCAAGTTGTCGGAGTATAATAGATAGATTTATAAACAGGTGTGACAGGATAGCTGTGCTATTTTTCGTATTGCACTATTATACCTCTTCTGGGTAGTCGATTAATGACGACTAATCCATGATACCAAAAATAATCCTTGCTAAAGTAATCGGCTGATGTAATTTTGTTTTTATTTTAGTCCCGTCCCCGTCATATCGTCTTCACTGATCTCGTACGGACCTCAGATTTATATGCGAGGTGTGTCTCAGTACTGTACTGTTATACCTTTTCGATATGGTCGGCTCTTCTTCAATAGCGAGAGTATTCGATGTAGAAAATTATGTGAATGCCTTATTTAGCAGAATTCCTTCATAATATTTTCGGCTATTCATCTCCTTTGGCTAAATGCTGTATGATGGAACCAAGTTGTGGTGAAGCCGCTTCATTTTCTTGGTCATTTTTCGTTTAAAACGATCGTAGTCAGAAGTCTCCAAAGTCTCCTCCAGAAACATTGTTTAGTAAACGGGCTCAGATCAGTGTGCGCCTACAATCACCACAATGAAGGTGCACAAGGGAAACGTAACGGTGTTCTATTCAGCATATGAAATGTATGGAAAGAAGCAACTACCCTTACCTCAAAGGCACAGTTGTGGGTAATCAGAACTGGAAAGGGTGTTCTGTGGGAATTGTAGGGAGAGTTCGAAGGAATTGATCCGTGGTGAAGTTCGGGTTGGAAGGCGCTACTTGTTCATTTTTGGGTCCTTTATCGCGGCGTGGCCGCGATGCGCTGCGGTACGCTGGTGAGGCAAGGTTCGTTGCTTTAGATTGCCAGGCGTCGCCATATGCATTACCCCTTCAGTAATGCAGACAACGCGAAAGCACATCTCCATCAAGATAAGTGATAGGAGGAAAGGCTTATTTTTTGTTTTTGACCTCTTTATATCGTCCTTTTTCTACTGCTGCACTACCTAGCACTCTCCTACATTTTTCGCTACCAGTCGGAACTATCCGCAGCGGTCACTAAAGCCTTTCTAGAGGGAACATCATCTACGTTTCATTCTCAGGCAAAATGGTAGGAAAAGGATATACGCCTATTATCACATACTGTGTAAGATCCCTTGAGATTGCGTGTACATCCAGAAATGAGTCGTAGAAGCAGTAATGAACAAGTTTTTTTTTTCGCCAAATTTCCTGCTGTGTAATCAGATACATCATTTTAGGGATGTGTCGATCATTGATTATGAGTGGGTGCAACCGGTACTTGAGGAGTACAGGATGAATATTAAGGCGTTTGCTTAATTATATGTATACTTTTTGCGTATATGATTTTTTAGGCACTCTTCCACTGTCATTACCCTAGATACCGCGAGTTGGGTCAAAAAATTAATTTTTGCTAAAACTTCGCTTTTAGGGGTTATTCAGGGTGCTGATCATGAATATGACATCCGTTTTTGGAGTTTGCGCCAATTTGGTGCAATTGCACCATGTTGATGCAACAGCGCGTTTTCACCAAAATCGCTGAAACTTCGCCCAGGGGGTTATTTGAGAAAATGGGTGTCATATTCGTGTTCAGCACCCCAAATAACCCGCTGGGCAAAGCTTCAGCGATTTTGGTGAAAACGAATTGTTGCACCAACTTGGTGCGATTGCACCAGCGCAAACGCCAAAAATGGATGTCATATTCGTGATCAGCACCGCAAATAACCCACCTGGGCAAAGTTTCAGCAAAAATAGTCTTTTTGACCCAATTCGGGTATCTGGGGTAGTGATAGTGGAATAGTGCCATTTTGACACAAAAATATGTTGATTTTCTGTATGGAGGACCTATATTCGATTTGTCATATGTTTGTTTCACATTGTCACACATTGTTATTGTTGATTTTATTGTTGAAATTCACTTGTTTCCTTTCAAAGACACATTGGCATAGCAATTTTCTTATAAACTTATTCTGCTGTGTGTTAGAAGAATGTCCAGAGGAGGCTTAGAATATCCTTGTGGAAAGCACAAATCTGCCAAACGTGCGGAGTATTTGGGACATATTCTTACAGTATAGAACAACGTGCAATTTGTTGGGCATGAGGCAGCAGTCAGACTTCGACCTTGCGTTTTTTTTGCGGTTTTGCGGTGTCGCAGCTCCGCGCGCGAAGTTGCGTCATTGCTCAATCTCAAGGTCGTAGTATTGCGGGCGAAAGTGCGACGCCGCAAAAGCGTGATGTCAAACGGCGACCTGTGGCTATCAGGCGTGTCCTAGCGTGCTAGGTATGGAGCCCGCTACTTGCATTTAAGCTGAAATGCATAGAAGAGTTCCCAGAGTGCCTCGAATAGGAATCGGTCAATTGAGGAGAAGAGGACGTACGTGTTCCACAGTTTAGTAATATCAGAAGTAGTGATTTCGGCAGGCCTTACTTTCTGTCTTTCGTTTGGCTATGATTATGGAGGTGGTACATAGTGTGCAGAGAACGGCTGTGAGATTGTAGGCCTTGAGTTCACTGGCGTATGCAGGGTGCGACACAAATATTGACCGCTTGACAATTCTACCATACTAAAGAAAAGGGATACCAACATTGGCTTCATTGGGATTCGCGCTCAACAATTATTTCCATCTAAAATTACATAATATGCCCCCAGAATTCGACACGATAGCCTTTGGCTTGAGCACATGATAAACACGGTGAGGGAAAGCATCTGCCGTTGGTCGTAGCTAATCGTCATGCAAATCATCCTACACTTTCGTAAAAATATTCTTAAACGCAGCGACTGAAATCCGAGGGGTAGTGCGGTTGTGCGATTCAGGATGCTCGGAATAGAGCCGAGCAGCTAAACATCCGGGCAGTCTGCAGCGGCACTGCTTCGAGACTGTACGGCGGAGTACCAAAGTTCCACAAATCCGACGATATTCGAGTCAGAACCAATCATCACAACTAACTGAACGATGTCGTTAAAAGACAAGTACATCCTGAATGAAACATCACTGGATTCATTCCTAATGAGAGAGTACCCAAAATGGATGACCACGGCAACAGTGGGCCCAGAGCAGCCTCCACCACTTCTCCACGCGTAGCGAAGACCACCAAAGGACATGAGTTTTAACTACTTCACAGTAGTTCAAGTGTATCTTGGAGGGCGATGCCTGCATCATTCACAATTTATTCAATTCAATTCTCCGAAGTCTGCTATGACTAAAGTTCGGGACGATTTGCACTACGGTCATTTGCGTTCGATGACAAACCCGCTACCTTGCCGTCCTTGTGAGCGCGTATAGGCGAGAGGCGAGCTTATCAATTGCTAGCTACGCAATATGAAATGTCTACTGATCTATATTTTTAGTAGAATTCACTTTGATACCTTCCTTCTGGTTGTGATGACAAAGCTTTGTGAATTTCAGCACTTTTGCCACATCTATAAGTCTCTTCGAACAACAAGTGCTCGACACTTTGATCGTTCTCAACATAAATGCGTTTGCACCGCTAACCCCAAATAAAGGGGATCATTTCCACTTCTTCTGGTTCCTATTCCGCACCGTAGTGTGAAAATTCCTCTGCAGTGTTAACTGGACTGCAAAATGTACTCCGAAGTAAATGTTTTGAGCAGGTTATTTCACTTCTGAAGGAACTGGCTGCTCTCTGATCTTCAATTCGACTAATATAATCAAGTCTGAGCAGAGGTCTCGATGTGTGTCATTTTTGAAATAATCTTGTCTCGATAAATAGCTCAGGTTCTCATTGCTCGCGAGCCAGTGTGAAGAAATTAGAATGATGTCCTCGCGCTCGTTTCCGATATCCAAGTCTCTGCTACATTCCGTCTGCCTCATCCTTGGAAATTTAAAACAGCCGAGTGGTAGTGGAGAAAGCAAAATGAAGACATTATTGATTGAAATTTGGAAGAGAACTGGTGGCTCTCTAGAAGTCATCGGAAAGATATCCTTTTGAATGGAATGGGTGTGGTGTTACTTTCCGTTGAAATGCAAAGTGGCAAAAGTAAATTGAAAGTAATTGAATAAATTCGGATTTTTTTCAGCTTAAGTGAATATGGAGTGTTCAAAGCAAAGATCCTTTCCAGACGGAAGTCAAACGTCAATGCAGCCTGAGAACTGTTTTTGGGACTTTTGACTGGTCCACGTCGTCGTGTGGGAAGAACGGATGTCCAACAGCACTGCAACAGAACAGAATGAAATAGTGCATCGAAAACAGATAGATAACATTAATTTGATGTGAGGTAGGTATTTACAAATAATGGATGAATGAATAGAAAAGGGAGACTGTTATGAAACATTTCAGCCTGTCATTTCAAAAAGCTGATATGTTTCCTCCCCACAACGAGCGGATGCAGATTGTCGAACCGTAGCTAGTATCAGGTTGAACCATAATTTCTGTCACACAATGACAAAAAATTTAAATTTATTTTTCTTTATTTGTGTCTAACTTCAGTCAACAAAATATGTACCATTATAACCAACAGATATTGCCAGCGAATATGGAGATGATAGGTGCCTCGCTCATAGAAGTCTGGGGATTTCCGGTCAAAGAAAGTGTGGATATCGATTTTGAGATCATCGTCATCTTTGAGCTGCCGTCCGTCGAGAAAGTGGGTCACAGATCGGAATAGGTGGTAGTCAGTTGGGGCCATGTCCGGAGATTACGGTGGATGGGGAGCTTCGTCCAACCAAGGTCCTGGATCCTTTGACACGCCATTTTTGCCACATGTGGGCGAGCGTTGTCGTGGAGGAAGAAGTCTCGGTACATTTTTCCGGTAAAATTTGCGGCTACGGTGCCCAATTGCCTACAGCAGAGATCAGCAGTGTCTTTCGTGTTGAATGGCAATTTTTCGCCCTTCATCTAGAAAAGTTTTTTTTAAATTTTTTTCTCTGTGCAATTTTTTGAATTTTTTTTCTGTTTCATTTGAGTCGATCGAGCTCGGGTTGCCGCCATATAAGAGACAGTACCTGGGACCATCGACTGTTGATTCGGTTAGTGGCCTTGCAAGCTGAGGAACCGGGGCGGTGTTCGTGAATTTCGTACCTTTCGCGAAATTGTCGTAGATTCACTGCTAGTTGAAGCCATAGAGAATATGAATATGTTAATCAGTAGTGATTTTGATACTTTTAATTTTTGATAACTGCTGTTTGTCGCCGCAGCTCGCGATAACTTAGTAACTTAATCAATGTCCTTTTCACTCGCTTTTTGTATCCGCACTACCGAACATTCCAGAAGCTTCCACAGTTTTCCCCACGAAAAATAAAAAGTGTGACAGAAATTATGGTTCAACCTAATAAATGCTCAATAGTCTTGCTTTGTCTGGCTTTGCATATTGTTGTAAAGTCACCCCATTACTTTGGTCTTCACTGCACACCGAGGTATTAAGATCAATATCGAGAGCGTGAGAGAAGCATCCAAATCATATCATTGTGTTATTTCCCCTTTTCAGGTGAGAGTGTTATCAATACTATCATATTTCGGCGGGGTGTGTGCGACTGGACCGCAAGCAGATACTTTCTGAACATTCCTCACGAACTCGTAGGTCGTCGCTACCTTCAGATGTGTGAAAATGGCCGACCACTTATTCATCCAACAGCCCCTTTCTTGAAGCTTCTGGGACAACTTTTATAAATCCGCGTCCAGCAGCTGGCTCTTAACTCTCCCACCAACAACTACCTTAGAGCGACGAAAGATATGTCCTCCCAAAAACCTCGACCCAGTTTACATTCCAATTTGCTCAAGCACACCACTCGCTACATTCTGGGAAGAAAACACTTCAATTCACCATATACGTGGCGCTGTTGCTTCACCAGGACATCACTGGTGCAGAAGATGAGACAAACGTAAAGGGTTCCATCTTCCAATGCTTAGTCCTCTGGCATAGAACACTTTTTCGAACTAACTAGTTCTTAGATATTTGTTCAATGTCCAGCTCTAGAGCAATGTGAAGATAATGGTACATAGAAAGTTGTTCGGAGTTTATGCTCCCATAGGCTTGTGAAGACTCATTGGAGTGCATCAAAAATAGTGGACCCGTAAAGAACCACGTGGAACACATGGTGTTGCACGAGATTCAAACCTCTTCAGCAAGGTTCGTGTTTGTTTAAAGGAATCGTCCAAGGAAAATGAGTTTTTGTGTTACCCATACGTTTATGTTGTATTTGCCTAATGTGGGCCTCATGCAAAATTTCACGCGTGAATTTGGCTGAGATACAGCACCACAAAGTGCGGTCCCAGTGGGCGGAGCCTAAGAGTAAAAGCCTCGTCCCGTCGTCCGCCGCCGTTGAGAACGAAGAGTGGGACTGTTTACGTAACCTTCTTTTCCTACAATGCGTCTCCGACCACGGCGGATGACGGGACGAGGCTTTTTTCTTAAGCTCCGCCCACTGGGACCGCACTTTGTGGTGCTGTATCTCAGCCAAATTCACATTTTTTCGCGTGAAATTTTGCATGAGGCCCACATTAGGCAAATGCAACATAAACGTATGGGCAACACAAAAACTCATTTTCCGTGGACGATTCCTTTAAGCTTTCACAACCTGATCTACCGTACCATCCCCGGTTATATCACTTCCCATATATCGAAAGCCCCTAACTCTTTCGATTCCCTCTCCATGACGGTCAACGATGAACCCTGTACAATTTTCGGACCTTAGGAACTCGGTCTTCTTGATCCTAGTCGCAGGACGTTCTTTACCAACCTTGCCTGCCATCTCTGTAGCTTCGCCTGGACTTCTTCTCAGGAATCCGCTATCAGGGTAATGTGTCAGCATGTAAAACAGTCCTCGATGGTCCCTCTATGAGGTCTTTCACCATGCCATCCACCATGAGCAGAAAGGGGAACGGGCTTAAAGCTGAGTCTTAGTGCACCCCACCAAGGTCCTTACTTCTGCTGTCAGTCTCCGCGGATGCGTACGACAACCTTAGCCCCATCGTACATGTCTTTTATGAAGACCAGTCGCTCTGGTATTTGTCGTTCTCGAAACGCGTTCCAGATTACTAGCCGCCGTAAACGGTTAAAGGTCTTTTTGAGGACAAGGAAGACTAGGTAGCAAAGTTAACATTTTTCACGGTACTTCTCCATCTTTTGTCCAAGACTGAGGATGAAATCCACGAGGGGACCGCTCAGGCATGTACCTGATTTGCTCCTAAAAGATGGTGATGAGCTCTTAGTCATAAGCCAGTAAGCCGTTCACGGTATAAGCTGTCACTTTGTTCCACGGTGGTTGGAGCACTCCATTGCGTCCCGCTTCTTTTTGAATATGGGAACAATGATACTGCTACTCCACGCATCCGAAATTTTTTCTTTGGCAGACACCATGTTCAGGAAGCGTGTAAGCCACTCCACTCCGTACTCTCCGAGTGCCTTCCATGCCCCTACTAGGAGCCCATCTGGGCCAGCGATCTATGAAACCTTCATTTTTTCTAGCACTTGGCGAACTTCCCCCGTTGTCCAAGCAATGATGGAACCGGCCTCAGCTACTTTCTGTGGGCTTTCCTTACCAGGGCCTCTTCTTTCAGAAGCCCATCGGAGTACTCCCACCATCTCCTCTTGATCTCGTTTGGTTTCCTTGGAACAGTACCCTCGCTGCTCTTCACCGCCTTCATCACCCCGATGTTCTGGGTGGCTCGATGTCTGCTTAAGCCAGTCTGAAGACGAACTACTTTGTCTTCTTCCCATCCAATCTATCGTACAGGGCATCCGTTTGTAGGTGTCGAGCTGCTATGTGCTCCCCGTTTGGTGCAAGCGCTTGTATGTTTCCTTATTCTGTTTCATTATCCTCTATACCTTCTCGTTCCAGAACCACGCCCCTTTACCTCCTCTGAAGCCCAGAGTCTCTCCAAGCGTTTCCTTCGCGCTTTTAAGATTATCTCAGCAGCTTTGTTGCAAGTCTCCTGCGTCGGACCGTTAGGGTTTAGAAGACCGATATTCAGTACCCTTCTGTTGGAATCATCCTTTTACCGTTTGTGCGGCCTTCACTCTGATCCTCCGTTCGGTTCTTGTTTTCTTTAGGAGCTCTATAGCAATGTCTGCGAAGAGGGGTTTGTGTTGTGTGATGAGTTCCTTTCGTGGCAGTACCTTATTGCCCTTTACAGTTTTTAGGGCTGATCTTCTTATGAGTACGTGGTCGACTTCCGGTTGTTCCTCCCCCCCTCCCACCCACTGCTGTAGGTAACTTTTTGACTCTCTCTTTTTGTGAAGTACGTGTTGCAGACCGCTAAGTTGTGAGCAGTTCGGTATCCCTCCTCTCTCTGCGTTTTTATGCCCAGTCCTTTGCCTCCGTGCACCCTTTCTAGGCCCCTTCTACCTCTGCTGACGTGACCGTTCAGATCTCCTCATACCGTGAGGTAATCGCCTTCAGGAACTGACCTGATGGCTTCGTCGAAACTCAGATAGAACTCGTCCTTATCGTGTTCGTCACAGCTGGCTGGGCAACCGTGCGTTCACAGTTATTATTATTATAGTATTGTCCAGCAGCCCTCTTTAGTATGAATCCTTACTGCCACGATTCAGTTGTAGATCCTCTTCACGGCAGAGACGCAATCTTTAAGGTAATCCGCTACTGCCATGGCTACGCCATTCCGTTCCATGTCCTCGCCGTTGTAGAGGAGTTTGACTCCCTCTCCCATCTCCCTTGCATTGGCGCATTTAGCGTGTTTCTTAGAGACAGGACTTGAATGTTTCGACGGCGGCAATCTCTCGAAACTTGCCGGTCAGTGATCCTACGCTCATAGTCCCTATTCGAGCTAACTTCTTCAGTCGAGTTTGTTCACCTCTCGCATACTGACCACAGAGCTCGGGCGAGGGTTCTGCGCGTCACTTACGGGTGACATCCCAGCTTTATGAGTGATTCATGAGCGACAGAATGACGGAATTCGGAGTGTGACGGCGTTTCTTTATAAGCCAGCTTGTCAACATGGGCCTGACGCTGATGACAATACCATTTTCGCAATTTCTTGCGAAGCATGGTTTCGTGCCTCGGAGGGGATCGAACTGACTGGTACTGAATGTTCTCGAACATGGAGGTCAACACCTTTCAGAACCGGTTTCTTTCAAAAAGTAGATAGGATTTTGGCAGCACGCTTCGAATCAGCATACGCAGCAAGCAGTGACGAAACAAATTTACTGTTTGTGACGTCATACATGTGCATGCCCTTCTTGTGGTGTTTTTTTAAACAATCTGTACGATAACAGTCTTCACTTAGAAAGTATCTGGTGTTGATTGATTACAAGGTTATATTAGACATGTGATCTATTTTCTATGTTGGTTTTGTTGATGACCGGAACAATTGAAATTTTTACAAAAACTTAAACTGCGCACCCTGTGCATTTTTTATAATAATTCTGGGAGCAGTTAAAACAATGATGTCACTCACAAACCGAACATTTGATGTTAACCGCCGGAGCATTCGGCTTCGGAATATGGAGCACCGTGATTTTCGGGTAGTTCCTTCTAACATCCGCGCAAATATCACAACTTTCTTCGAAATAGTTTAAGATTAGCAGGATATCTACTCACTTCTACAGATAAAACTTAGCCCAGGATTACTCTTCTATTGGCTGTGACGTTAACTTCTTAGTTGTACGAAAGTTTACTTTCTTCAGTAGTGGTTGGGGTTAGAACACGACCCAGTTATTCCAGTGGTACACCACTGACTAGATATTTTGTTCTCCATTTTTCGAAACGTATCCTAACAGCTTAACCTCTTAGAAATCGAGGCTTTCATATGTCCCGAAGAAGAGGGTCCTGGGTGGCCAAGTGTAACACATTTCACGATTTGGCATGAACTGAATTTCAAATTGGAAAAAATGACGTCTTCAAAAGCTTACAAGTCGAATACGAAGAGCCTTATCCGAGTCTTCACGTCGTTCAACTGTTCCATCTCTTCGTCGCTCAATTTAAAGTTGAAGATGGAGATATTCTCAATCACTCTGAAGAAAGTAAGAAAGTTCTCTCACAGTTTCTTCAAAAAAAATTTCCTTTTTTAGCCTGTTTTTGCACACTTTCAGGAAAAGTGGCAGCAACTAAATAGATAATGGTCTTTCGCATTTCTAACGGAAATGTTCTAATAACTTCCTAGTACCCTTCACTTAAACGGGGCTGAAATGTTTTCTTCGTAGTCAAAGATCTTTGAAGACACTAAGAAGGGCATTTTAGACCTACGGTGGACGTTTGCAGTTCGCGTTTTGCCGCATCTGCACTCATGACCTCTTGCCAAAACGTCGAGAGTGTTTCCATTGAATTTTTGAATTATAAGCACGTATTTCTCTTACTCATTCGCTTATTCGACTTTTCCTAATTTCACTTTTTGTTGCTGTTCGTTGTTTCACTTGTGGTTAGCCTTCTCTGCCGCCAACAGGCTACTTGGCACTGCAGCGTGCAGGTCGAAATGTAGCCCGACAAGATCGCACTAGCGCCCCAAAGACGCGTTTTTAAGGCAAGTTTTGCTACAAATTATCCCTTCTGAGCATGGATGTTTGTTTACAAGAAATAGTTTTGTCAATTAAGCTTCCCTTCCTTGCCCGCCTCACGTGCATTCAAGGCGACGGTGGTTCAGGGCTGTAGCAAAAGTATATAACCATTTGGTCGAAGACGCAGTAATTGAAAGGTCGATACTACGGGAGGATGTTTTTCGATGCTGCCTTGATTTGGTGCAATGTATGGTGCTCATTCTTTATGCAGAAAAATTATAGAATAAAAATGATGGGAAAGATTGTTATAAGTAAAATGAATGAGAGTTTCTCCACAACCCGTCCTCTTATGCCACTTCAGGCTGGAATGCAAAAATGAGATGGGATGAAGTCACAATAGAAACATTAATAGTAAGAATTCGATAATGCACAGCGAATATAAATCGCAATTTTCATTGCATGTTTCTCGTTCAGGTAGCTGCATCTGGGGTGTCGCACGTACGCGAGTATCGCGAAATTATCAACTAAGACGCTTTCTTAATTGAGTCTTGGAGGGTGATGAGGCATAACGCCTAAGTGAAATTGAAGGATGAATTCCTTTCTAGTTATGAAACTGACATATCGAGCAACCCAATGCCACCAGTAAAGGGCGCAATTCGAGTGTTGTGGGTTTTTAATGTCACCAGTAAAGGGCGCAAGTCGAGTGTTGTGGGTTTTTTCTTGATACAATACGAAACCGGAGACAACATCTGTTTCTGTCACATAAAAAATGCAAAAAATCCACACAATCATGCCAAAAACCTTGCAACTTTTTTTGCAGCGTAGTAAGGCTCAGCACTCATTGTCAGCTCAGAAGCTTATCTCCATATAAGGGGAATAATGGTGACAAACCTGTCTGGACTGATGCTTTTTGGGATGGCCGAGATGCCGCGCTGAGTGAGGTGTCGTAGAAGGATCTGAATTGTGATTACACACACTCACGGCAACACAAGACATGAAGATTTCGCATTTTTCTGTTTTCCCACTCGTGCTTCCCTGCCATGGGAATGTCTTAATTCCGGTATTTTTTAAATGCCTCGCACCTCCCATCGCCGATTTTCAGGTTTATTGCATAGCCGAGGGCACGAATCTACTTTACCTCACATTCCTCTGCACTACATTTGCGTCATGGCACGCTGCACTTCATCGTAAGGGACGCCATGCACGGGAAGGAAGCATGCACCTATGTTTCTCACTTGAACTGTGTAATGTCTTCAGCTCAGCAGCCAGAGCAGTGAAAGACCTTTAGGCTATTTCGATTGGGAATCAGGATCACAGATCATGATCTGAAGTGATGTGCACCAGCGCCGATGGTGGTGTGCGTCGATGGTCCAAATGATCAGGACCAACTGAGGAAGCAGCGAACGTCTCCCAAGTACATGTGCCAATTCATCACGGGGCCAGCAAGGCATTTGAAGCCTGCGGCTACGCAATTCGCGTCCTGCGGTGATTTGGTTGAATCCTCTTGACCCCGCCGCCGATGGTGACTGATGAAATGAAGTAGGCGTCAAGTAGGCCACCTTCTGCAGGCGTTCGATGTCCTAGGAGAAAAGAAAATTTTTCGGATTCCCTTGTACACCTTTACGTATATTCCTCATCAGTACAAGGAGTTGCAATCGGGTTGTGTGTTATCTTGAACGGCACTGATCGACATAAGTAACATCGCACACCTCCAATCACTGTCACTTCATTCCATTTTACAAATCTCAGTGAGATATATCTCAACCGTCCTTCCCCCGTCATTCTTGGTTCGTGGTCGTCAAAGATACCAGGATCAAGTCACGTTTTCGCGCTCTTACTTACGATTCGATTCCATAAGAAATGCATGCAATTAGTGCTCGTCCTATTTAAATGTTTCGAGGATGAAAACTGTCAAAACTGGAGTTGAGTCACAGGTATAAATTGTACGACGAAGCAACGCTCATTCTCAGCGGTTACGACAATGCTAGAAAATCACTGAGGTTCACTCTGCTGTAAGTTCAATCCATATTTACATAACAGTGGGACGAGCCAAAAAAGGCGAACTATCCATCGGATTCTGCGAAAGTAGTGTCGTTGAAGGGGACCAAAAGTAAAATGGGTGAGCCACTGTTTCATTATGCCTAATATAGTTTCAATTTTTTCCTCATTTGTAATTCACAAAGACGAACAAATAGGTGTTGGGATTTGCCATTACCTGTGCCGGAGTTTTGTCATGCTTGGCGGCGATTTCCTTAACGATTGGCTCTGTCATTGGATCTCCTTCAGGCCACACTCCATCAGGCCTTGCTGCCTAAAAGCATTAATAATTCAGTGTGAAAAAATGTGTCCCGTCACAGTGGAAGACGAGTGGCTTTGAAAAACTCTCACCTTCCTGCCGGGTGATCCTAAAGGAGCGTAGGCAGTAAGCGATATATTGAGCTTTTTACAGAGTTGTTGAAGTTCCTTTTGTGGTAAGTAGATATGACATTCCACCTTCAAAACAACGATTGAAATTTTACGTAGCGATAGCTAAGTGCCATTCAAAACTGGTGGTATCTGAACGCGTTCCCACAGAAATGAGGATTAGGGTACAATCCGCATGCAGATTAGCTCAAAAAGTAGCTTAAAGGCATCATTAGGGGAAAGTCGGACGAAAAGTAAAAGAAATAGTGCATATGGAAGTCGAGATGTCTAGTAGCAGAACAGTGGAGAAAAAACGGACGGAAATGGCCAAAAACCCGAGAAATGGGACCCCCTTTCCACCGTTGGTTTTAGGCGTGGACGACCTTCCCGTCAATACGCGGGTAATCTGATCTAGTTTTTCATTGGCATGTTGCCAAGTAAACACAAGGTAATGCTTGGAATTATGACAGCATCTATTGTTTGGAGTGAGCTTCAAGCTAAAACTGCGAAAGCGCGCCGCAAAACCTTCGATCTTGCCTCATCTCCCTGACCGCTCTCACCCCAGTCAATCGACAACACGTCATCGGGAGGCGGGATTAACCTGTCAAGAGGCGGAACATAAGTGCGTTTGCGGGGTTTTGCGGCGTTTCTACAGCTCAGAGGGACGCTTTTTCACCGGGATTTCGCCACAGATAGCCATCTTAGGCCCAGAACTACTACGTGAGGGACTTCTTGTAGGGATTTCTCCATTGCTGCCTTACCCCTAATGATGTCTTTAAAGTCTCAGTTTGTAATAATTTGAATATTTAAGTCCCATTCATAAGCAGGTAGCACATTGCGCGATTGCGAGGGGTATGCCATTATCCCTACTATATATAAAACGCTTCGTCTGTATGTATTATATGAAAAACGACCTGTGGAGATGGGGACAAGTGCGGTATGTATTATATGAAAAACGACCTGTGGAGATGGGGACAAGTGCGGTATGGGAAGACAAGAAGTAAAGAGCACACATGGACCATGATAAGCTTCGCCACGGTGGGCGGGGCGTGCCCTGGAATGTTCTGTTTTTAAACCGAAAATTATTAATTGGGTTTTGATGTGCCCCAAGCGTGGAGGAGATATGGATTAAGGTCAGGGATGAGTTTGTGAAAGTCATGAAACAAGCGTGGGAACAGTGGGCGAAACATTTGTGGCGGTGGGCGGAGCTAGGATGTTACATGAAAAACAACCTGTGGAAATGGGAACAACTGTGATATGGGTAGGGCATGGAACAAGAAGTAAAGACCACACATGGCTCCTCCCACCGCGGGCGTGCACTGAAACACTCAAGCCTCAAGAAAAAAGCCATTGCGGTCGACCTATTGGCGCCATGGTGTTTCGCGCACATTAGTGTGCGCCAGTCAACTGGTGAGCAGTAAATGCGTACAGAACTCACAAATGGGATGGCGAAAACCATCACCATAAGGTCAACACCATCTTCGATTCAGCCAACAGGACAAGGTAGCAACTGCGTTGTGAGGGGAGCCTCCTATTGCTGTGACAAAATGTGATAAGGAATCTGATAGTACTAGGTGGTCCCAAAAACTTGTAGGATTTTTCTAAAACAACTCTTGTTTACTTCGAGACAGATCTAGGCGGTCCAGTTATATGGTATGACACCCATCAAACAGACGGTGTCATCTACTGTGAGTGATTTCGCGGCACCAAAGCGACGGAAACTTGCCACTCCATCAACGCTGCATTGGACAAGGGATGTCTGAGCTACGAGACTGTGCGCCGCTGGTTCATCAGCTCCAGCAACGGCATGGAAGACAAACCATGCTCAGGACTGTGCTAGTTCTGGGACGCGGAAGGAATGCTTTTCCACGAGGTGCTGGTACAAGGCGAGATAGCCACCGTTGTTGTATATACCCGTCAGCTTCAGCAGCTTGTCGTCGCTGTTCGAGAAAAGCGCTGGAGAAGGCCGCGATCACCCTCCTACCTGACAACGCCCGCTCTCATGTCGCGAAGAGTACCCAGGCCAAGCTACAGGAGCTCGGCTAGGATATCCTGCC
Organism: Trichostrongylus colubriformis; assembly: GCA_963978905.1. Lineage (NCBI taxonomy): Eukaryota > Metazoa > Nematoda > Chromadorea > Rhabditida > Trichostrongylidae > Trichostrongylus > Trichostrongylus colubriformis. Next base: position 36,346,772 of record OZ022258.1, on the reverse strand, counting down.
CCACCCGCTATACTCTAGACATTGCTCCTTCTGACTATCACCTTTCCCATCTTCTGAAATCCTTCCTGGCCAAGAAAATTCGTTGATTATGACTTGCTTCCAGAGGCAATCGCTAACTTCTTCGACTCTCAGAACCCAGAGTTCTAGGCACGGGGGAATCAGCGATCTACCTATGAGGTGGCAAAGTGTTGTCGACGGCAATGGTGAATATGTACGTTGTTGCCTGATTTTTGTTTGGTGGAAAGAAACAATTATAAAAAGTGATGATCAAAGAATCCTACTAGGCTTTGGGACAACATAATATTATGTATCACGAAAAGTTCCCGCCTTCTACACAGCGACTGCCTCGCCTTGATCTTCCAGCACTAAACTTCGCAACTTTTCAAATTGTTGGGCATTACTTTGCAAAGAACTCTTTCATCCTGTAAACTATAAAGACGATTTCCAGAAGGCGCGCCGTTCCAGCCGCTTTCTTTATTCCAACTTCGCAACTTTTCAAATTGTTGGGCATTACTTTGCAAAGAACTCTTTCATCCTGTAAACTATAAAGACGATTTCCAGAAGGCGCGCCCTTCCAGCCGCTTTCTTTATTCCAACCGTGGATAACAGGAGGGTAGCCGTACAAGTTTACGTCATGACAGACAATGGTCAAAAACGATGCATGCTTTGGTCACTTTTTATCGGCTCGGGAGCGCAGATAGCAGTGCAACACTCTATTGAAAAACCGACTGAAGTTCACCGGAAACACACTCTTTCCTTGACCAGGTAGGGTACGATCGTTTCTCGTGGTGACCCCAAAACCCCCATGTCCAAAGACGAGCTATCCAAAATTGGCACAAAACACGGTGCGCAAGTTCTCTTCTATTCCTTGTGAATCTACGATGTGTCCGATACGGATCACTACTTGTTGGCACTCCAAAGCATTTCTTAGAAGAGATATGGTTATAAGAAAGGGGGAATGTCGAAATCGCCTCTCAACAATTTTCAGGCTTCAAGGAAAGAAAATCTGAATAAAAAAGAGGATCTGCACAGTAATTGTAGAGAAAAATGCCTTAAATCTAATGGTTTTCGCTTTTTATACTCAATTGTGTTTTAGCACAACCATCTACCAAAGGCCATGCAAAACGACGGACACTTCTTGACTGAAGTAATAAATGCAACATTAATGCTTGATAACATCACTTGCTCAAACGCTCACTTCTGACACTGAGCAGTGAGCTTCTAGAAGCCAGAGGTTATGAAGGCCTCATTTTCAAAGTTTTTTGAGGGATTTTCCAGTTTATTCTTCTAATGCTTGTTCTTCAGCGTCCCCGAAGTTTTTACAGAAGGCGCCGTCACGCAAAGGTCATCGTTCGCTGTGCCATTGAAACTAATACACTCCCACATATCTAATGGGACTCGATCCACTCGAGCAGTGGCTATGTTGTACACATGTTTGCATCTCTGTACCTTCCTTTTATTAGCAGCTTAGGGTGACAGGAGCTATAAAACGTAGTGAATGATAATTACATACTCTACAAAACGTGATACTTCAAAAGTTGAGTCTACGCTGAACGTATGATTGCCAAAAATTTCCTGACAACAGTAATGAGAGTAGTTGGGTATTGAAATGTCTCACCTGGAGATTTGCAGGCTTCACACGTGCCTTAGAATAAAGAGCTTCTACTTGTTCGGCATTGAAGTTTGATAGACCCAAGGCCTAAAACAAATTTCAAGTAGGATAGTTTGAGTATTCAGCACCACATATACAGGGTGTGCCAAAAAAGGAGTAACTTTTTCTCTTGTATCCTCAATCGTATTTAGTCGAGCTTCAGCAGCTTCTGACGAGGTCTTCCGTCCCCTAAACACCTCTTACTATCACTAAGCTCCCTAACAGCCTTCAACACGATGAGGATCGGAAGCTTCTTCCAAGTGCACGTGATATGTCACCTCAACGCGGTAAAATTCGAGATATCGTCACCCTCGTTCACTACCTTTTCTCTTCACTCTAAAAACCTGAGGGGATTCGTATTGGGTAGTGCTCTTCAACATTCCGTTCCCAACGTTCTTTGCGTATCCAAGTACCAGAACGTGCCACTACCATTATAACCCCTCCGGTAGCGGGTTTGGAGCATGAAATATACATTTAAGATCAAGTAGCGTTGTTCAAACAGCTAGAGCTTTGTGACTTCCATGAACCGAAGGGTAAGTCCCTAGCAAGATTTCCAGAACCGAAGGGTAAGTCCCTAGCAAGATTTCCACGAGAAATTACACCAGGAAAGCTGGCTCGGCTGTTCGAGGCGGACCCTAATGCCGTAGGTGCTCTGAAGTCCGACTAAGGTGACTGAAGGCTCCATATTTTCATAACGGTGAAAGTGGTAAGCCTCAAATTGCTCCTGCTTCTGGGGGAACATTCCAGAAACATTTTGCCCTGATGCTTTTATCTCTTCCAGTACCCGCTGTTTTGTAAACTTGGCGGAAATGAGCCGCGAGCAGAATTACTTTTTTTGGCACTCCCTGTAGCTTAATTGTACTCTAACTTCTGAATATCAAATGTGAATAATGGCCTCTTCTTCTGTTCAAACGACTCTATTGGAGAATGGTACAGTCGAGGACATAGTCGCGGTGCTACTGGAGTTGGGGGGGGGGGGCCAGCGCACTGTGCTCTGCGTCTCTAACGCAGGGATAGAGCGCAGAGAAGCCATAGCGCTAGCCGAATCGGCTTCGAATACTGCATAGAAACGATTCTAATGAAGCAAATTCGTGCTTTTTTTCCATCCTATGTTAGCCTAAGCCTTGGGGAAGGGGATTCCCTTTCCCTAGGCTTAGGCGAATATGCGTAAGTGGTTGTTTAGTCTAGTTGAAGTGAATTTCTCGTTATATTCTGATGGAGGAATAGTTTGATTGTTTTTTCAGTTAGTTAGCTGTATCTAGGCATAAAATAACCTTGAGAGTGCCTATAAACAGAAATTGGGGGCAACTTATGCTTTTGTCGAGTGGCCCCCCCCCCAACTCCAGTAGCGCCCATAGTCGCAACGTCATTCTGAGAAAAACCAGTGCAGAGCGCTGCGGTAACATTCGCAAATTCATGACTCTTCAGGTGTGCTCAGCCTCGGAGGAAAAAAGCACAGGGTCCCTTTCGGCGCAGGATTTCTTGCGAAGATAAAACTTATGCTCCATTCTCTTTGACAGTTGCAACTATCCCCAACAGCCTACCTGCTTCACTGTCAGGGAAAAGTTCAAGTGCATGAAGCTTGTCTTAATGGATCACGAGAGAAAAACTGATAGGCCTAATAGATCAGCCTGGTGAACTCGGTGTTATTCTGACCTTTCGACTGTTCCTTTTTCTCTCGAAGAGAAGAGTTCACAATACTAAAAACCATCTGGCTTCTCAACGTTCCTCAGCCGACTCACTTTGAGTTTTCCTTCATCATGAAGCTTTTCCATGGCACGCCAGGTCTCCATGTGCTCGATTACTGTTGGCACGAAGGCGCCGTCGACGACCTTCGGCAAGAAGCTGTCGCTTTTCCGCTAAAACAAAAAAGCGTTGCTGTGCTTTCTTCCTGTAGTTGTTATTCCCTTGAAAGAGTAAATCCCCGTGCTTACAGTAATGTTGCTCTTGTCAAACTATGCGTATGCTATGTATCAACTCGAGAGCAAAATACGAAAAAAAAGTGAAAATGATGTGATGGGCACATTCCTGAGATTGATTCGTAGATTTGTTTGCCTTCGAGCGTTCAATTCTTTAGAAATCCAAGTTAAAAAAGACTCGTTAATTATCAAGGAAAAAGAGTACGAAATGAAGAAAGGGTTCGCTATCCTGCATTTTGTAGCGTGAAACAACACCGCTTCATTAGACATTCCACAAGAAAAACGCTTCCTCCAAAAATATTTTTTTCAAGTCGCAAGCTAAAAAAGTTCAATTAACGTAGCAAGTTTGAAAAAGTATGTATAATACTCAGTGTCCTAGAATGGAGTCGATCTTGAGGCTGGTGAAATGAGTCTAGTCGACTGAAATCAAACCGGCAATTCATTAACTCATTATATTTTACTTAGAGAAAATCATGTGCCTTGTACCAGGCCCCGACCTCTGCTGCAAATTCCACCAATTGATTGAACGAGAACGCCTGCCACTCTTTCTCCAAATTTGGCTTTCCGGTACATTTAAATGATTTTTGACATTTTCTTGTGATCAGGGTTAGAACATTTTTGCGAGCTTTCCGCTGAAAGAGTGGTGAAACGTCAAGAAGAGGTAGTGTGTAAGGAAGGGGACACATCTTGACCGATGTTCTTACCTTTCTGCTGAAAAAATAATTTGTGAAATAACCTCAACTGTATCCCTATGACATTGTTCAGAAATTCAGTCTGAATCGGTTGAAATCAAAAGGGGAACATGGTCTCGATAGAGCAGACAACAATCTTCTGGAAAATTTATTGATTGATTTTTCTTAAGTGAGATATAGTGATTTAATGAACTGCCAGTTTGGTCAATTTTTGCCGACTAGACCCACCGCTCCGCCAACATGAAAATCGGCTCTAGTTGGAGCAAAAAATCTTTTTTGGACGATGCATAACATGCCTCAAAACTTGTGACTTTATGGGAAAATTTTCTCTAAACGAAAAAAAACGACGTTACTCTGGAATGACCCAGTACGTACTTGATATACAGAACGTTTTAATTGTTTTCCAGATTCCCATAAGTAGATTAGTTTTCGCAATGCTTCCTTTATTACCTATTTTATTAAACTGATACATCGACAGACCTCCAAAGAGAAGACTCACCTCAAATGGGCATGGACAATGCACCAGATAGAGATCGATGTAGTCAAGTTGGAGTGCTTCCAACTGCATTTTCACGCATTTCTCCACATCGTCAGCTGCATGAGCAGTGAAGGGTAACTAAAAGAATTTTTGCTCTAATCACTGAAAAGAAACATATTTGGAACCTAAGATGTTTCCAACTCTGGAAGTCTGAAGTTAGAACCGGCTTCGCACTGTGACCAGAGTTCTGGGCTAACAGACACAAGTGTAAATTTGCCAAGGGAGATGCGTCGGAAAGGTGCACCTACATGATCGCGCCGCACGAACCATACATCACGCCAACTCCAGCGCGACCAGCTAGGGACTGTCCGCTCGCGCTGTTCGCACCGCGGCATGTCGCAAGCGGAGCAATGCATCCGAGCTAAAGGCGCCATGTTGTTGGGTCTCGAAGCGACTACAAGTCAACTGGTCTCGAAGCGACAAATATCGCGGGGTGTGTACACTTATGACGGAAATCGCGTGGCCGCCCGCGGCGAGCGGGTCGGCGGGTGCAAGCACCAGTGGGCATGGCAGCCTTCAAGCGAGGCAGAGTGGCATGGGTGCAGGACGCAGTGTGGCATAGGTGGAAGTGCACAGGTCACGCAGCCACGCTCTGCCGGGCTCCCAAGGGCAATCTATCCGGCAAGTCGTGCTGATGGCGCCGGGAGTGCGACGCCGCGAGGCAATTTTCCGTTAGAAGTGCACACACTCCATATCGCGCCCCTGGCATTAGGGTGTAATCGTTCTAAGACCCAACTACCGCGACGCGCATAGCTCGCACACACCGCGGTGCACGCCGCTCGTCGTCGTGCGAAATCCTGACGTAAGGGTACACACCCATGGTACCTTTGTGATGCCAACCTTCCTGCCCAATGATCTTCCCGTTTTATTTGGATTAGACCTGTACCTTCAAATGTTTGATAAGGAGAAATACTGATTTCTATGTGACTTCATTCCTTGATGCAAAACGGGGCATCAACAATGTTGGGAGTGAAAGGATGTGTGATCGATTGATACGCGTTCAAATCGAAGAGGATTTAGAAGTATTCAAAGAGCCTCAGTGTGAAGTCGTCCAAAAAGTGCCATTTCCGCAGTCTTTTGAATTTCCACGATAGATCGAAAACCTTGTGGCATTTCAAGTGAAAACATATGTTCAGAGAGAGCAACCTTTTGTCTATTTAAGGAGCGCAATATGCAAGTTAATTCATTCAGACTTGAACTTATCTTGTGAACGCGCAAAACCGGCCAGAACTTTCCTTACAACCTAATATACAGTATGTCGCTACTATTCTCTATCAGAAATTGAAATCTGAAAATGTGGGATATGTTTTTCCCATACATAATTCTACGTTTCGTACCTACACAGTACCTACCTTGGTAGTGATGAAAAGCTCCTCTCGTTTGATTTTTCCACTTTTCAAATATTCCTGCAATACCTTGCCGATTATGGTTTCGTTTTGATAGAGGAATGCTGTGTCTGAAAGCAGAACGAGTCAACAAACCGACTTAGAACAACTTTTTTATAACGGTAGGATAGTTCCTCTCTAACTTTCTTCACTTCCTTCCCTTCTTTTACTTCTTCTTCGACTATCGACAACCATTTTTAAGGTATGCCGGACATTTTTCAAAGCATGTCTCACCGATTAAACGGTATCCATTGTCGAGCGCCGTCCTTAATGAGATCGTTAACTCTTGTTCGTCTTTCGCCTGAAAATATCAAAACCAATAGATATACCCCTTCTCATGCGCCCACAGAAGTTCATGCCTCCTTTCTGACATTCAGGTGCTATCTCTGTCTTTTCTTCTCCGCTTCAGAGCTATTTATACAGAAAGAGAGAAAGATCAAAGAAATCTCACAAACACAAACTTTAATAATTTCGAGTTACAGAGAATCTCATGCTCAGTATTTGTTTTAACCTGTGACAAGAACTGATGGGAAGCCCCCATAAAAACAACTTGTAAAAGTACAACTGAAGCTTTCAGCTTCACGGTTGGATGCCGATATTGGCCAACCGGCTAAACACGTTATACGTGCGAGTGTTGATAAGCTATGGTAAATATACCATTTAAAAAGCTGAGTTAAGGTGAAGGTGGTGTCGGTAGTGTAATGGATTAGCAAATATCCCCGGAAAGGATGAGTGCGTGTTCGTGTCCCGTCCGACGCCGAAACTTTTGCCCTTGAGTCAGCATCCTTGTAGTAACTTGTAAAAGTATTAATGACATGTAGAGGCGGAAGTGCTGTAGTGACAGGGGTTGTGTACACTTATGACAAATTTTCACGCGGCCGCGAGCGGTGCCGCGGATCTCTTCGCGTGTTGTGATTGCGTACATTGCCACATTCCCTTCAGATTTTTACGCCCAAATCAACTATTTCTTAATTAGAATTGTTATCATGTAATGCTATCGTTTCTTTTACTTCTTATGTCACTACTTTGTCTTTTAAGGCACGAAAGTTATTGTTTTTAGGTAATGATTAGATAAATAGCTAGTTCCTAAAGAATCTCCATGTTACCAGGCCCTTGCATTGTGAGCGGAATTCCAACTGACCGCGGAAAGTTGTACTGACGGCGCCGCGAGTGCTACGTCGCAAAGCAAAAGTTTGTCGTAAGTGTACACACCCAGTTCCAGGTGGCGCACACTCGCACTCGCATGATGCAGGAGCCAACCACCCGCATCAGTGCCCCTCAGGCAAACTAAGTCTATCGCATTTCCACAGTAGGTGAACTGATAGCGGGCCCGTCTAATGGAATAAAAACACTAACTTGTACACTGGCTGATCACCGCAATTCATTGTACAGGTCAAATAGCACTCGAATGAATTATGGAACGGTACCCCGTAACACGTCTCACATTAGTAATACTCTGGGGATGCCCAGCAAAGGGGATCAAGTCTAAGATGCTTGGCGCTGAGCGACATTACATACTCTGTTGTTTACATTCACCCCAAATATGTATTTATGCCACACAGGTGACACCATGGGTGCTGATCGTGGGGAAATGTTTGGGAAAACAGGAAGGGTTGCTGGGCTGGTGTTGTGGATTGAAATATCGAGCCAGAAAATGCTGCTCGAGCCTAAAAGGCATGCGATGCCATTAAAATTGTGGGTAGATATGCAAAAACAACATATATGGACTAATTACATTGGCCAAAATAGCACAATTTATCGTGTAAGTCTCATCTAGACAAAGCGAGAATACGGAGTGAAATTGAGAGTGCTTCCATGCGATCAATGTCTGGTGATTCAGGGATCCATACCCCATTGGAAGAAAGGCGAAAGTAAGTAGTGGTGCAGAAGGAGCCGATGCGGCGTAGCGAAGCGCGATTCCTGATCATAATTTTTCGACGAGTGAGGATGCCACGTGTGTTGCCTTCACGATGTCACATCAGCTTCTACGGCACACCTTTCAACCATCACATGACAGTCAACGACTTTTTTTCAAAAATAACCATAATCATTGTAATTCGCCACACTACATGGTTGCCAAAAAGGTAATTTTGCTCACGGCTCACATCCGTCTAGTATACAAAACATAGGGAAACGAAAAGGATAAAAGTATCGGGGCAAATCATTCCCGAGATGTCCCTGCAGAAACAGGAGCAAGCTGAGACTCACTACCTTCATCTTCATTGAAGTACGGAGCCCCCAATCGGCGCAGTCGGGCTTCAAAGCAGCTACGGTATCAAGGTCCGCCTGAAGCCGTGGGGCTGGGTTCATAGTAGATCTTTTCTGAGAAGCTTCCAAAGGATTGACTCATCAGTTCGTGAAAGTCACACCGCACTTGCTGCTCGGACAACGCTGCTATGATCCGAAGTATCATTTTCATGCTCAAATACGCCTCCGGAGGGTTTTCGGAGGTAATGGCACGTTTTGGTACCTGGGAACAAAGGATGTTGGGAGCCTGGATAAAGCGGAACACTCAAGAGCACCACCCAATATGAATCCTCTCAGGTACCCAAAGTGAGCAGACCTTAGCGAGGTTGTGAACGAGAATGACGAAGTCTCAGATTTTGTCGTGTTGAGGTGACACATCATGTTCACTCGGAACAAGCTCCCTATCCTGTTTGTGCAGAAGGCTTTCACGGAATTCAGTGATAGTATGAGGTGTGTTCTTGAGTATGGAGATGGAAACATCTCGTCAGAATTAGCCCAAGTTCGACTACAGTAGTTGAGATTAGAGAAAAAACTACTGTTTTTGGCACCCCCTGTAGATATTTGAAGAAGCCATTATAAATGGGCACGCAAAATCGAATAATACAAGGAGATTCGGGAGGAGTAAGTGTAAGGAAAAAAACAAGCACCTGCCATGTTCCAAGGCCCAACAGGGGCATATTACTTCCATTTGAAAGCGTGACTGTTTCGACGACCATCTGAAACACTCGAATACAATCGAAACCTTATGCAAAGTGCTGAGCGACAAAGTGTTTATCGACGAAAAGAACCATGGAATCTCACCATAACCAGTTAAGCGATAATATGTATGGAGCGAAAAGCGAACGCTCAGAACAAGCGATAATATTGCCAAAATAAAGACCACTTTGAGAATTGAATGAAATGCTCAATCTTCAAAGAAGAAGACAAATATTGACTATATCGACGCTAAGTAAGGAGAGGCCACGCCTGCTACACCGAGAGGAAGGAGTGCAGGAAATAAACGTAATTTCAAATGTCCTCGTGCGAGCTGCTAATTAGGAATGCTCATTTTGAAACTAAATCTTTTCGACATCTGACCATGATACTATGTTGTAATACGTATTTGAGTGAAGAATGGGTTGACTGCTATGAGATTCATCGTGCGCGGTATGGCTTTCCCACATGCCACACTTCCGCTTCAGCGCAGGAAAACATGGCGATTATTGCCATATTGCTAATGCGGATTGAACATTGTGTACCTGTCTGTCATATGGTGATCTAGATGACATGACAAGTTAGTCATAAACAGATTACATATAATGCATAGGTAGAATTGCAGATTGATTTTTTCAGCGTTACCAGTATAACCTCAAATTACATAGAATAGTCGCAGTCCACGGGCCTCAGTATCAAACACTTGCGCTATTTTTTTGTGATTCTTGCGTTAAACAGATAAGATTCTTGTGCGCGATTAATACCGTATCCAGCTGTACTTTGAATGTCACTGTTTAGAGAGTTGTTGAAAATCTTCTTGCACCGTAAATTAGAGCTCGAACAAAAAAAATTACTATAAAAAAATTAAAAGTAAATGTGTAAACAGTAAGAGAATCAGAAAATAATTAGTTCGTTGAAAAGATTGCGAATATATGATATATGTAAAAAGGACTGATGCACAGTAACGAGATGAAAGGAGGACAGGGGGCGGCAATAGGAATGTCTAGTTGGTCGACGTCATTTCCCGTCACATTGAAAAATAGGGAAGGACACAAAAACGCAGAATGCTTCGAACTCGCAGCTCCTTTCGAATGAGTATGCTGCTATGATGCAGGTATTTACAGTAGCGCTCAAAAGTCTTCGGCCAAATGGTATCTCACTTGAGTTTTTCACTTGTATTTTTTTTGCGACTGGACCGATCTGAGAGAAATTTTAGTATGTTGTACTTGGAGAAACTGCATACTAAATATACTATTTTGGCGCTCAACGGTATAGGTTACGCGGTTATATGAAATTTTTTGTTTTCGGGGTGCCATACCTATGCCGTCCCGCTGTGCCACTGCCATCAAAAGTCGTGGTCTTTCTACAGAATATTAATGTTCTCTGAGGCTTGCTCGTTTTGTTTTTGTAAAGAAAGCCATTTTTCTTGACCAAGCCTTTACCTTTTCTCCGGTGGTTTTCTAGCAAATTCTTGTAAAACATGAAAAGAGTCAAGCGGCGCGCAAGTAGAAGGAAATGTTGACAACAGGTTCAGGCACCACATTAAAATCTGGTCAAATTTGGTCAAGTAGAAAAAAGTTATGACAAAAAAGTTTTGGCCGAAGACTTTCGAGCGCTACTGTATGGTAGGTGCGACATCGGATGACATCAGACTGAATGTCGCAGACGCTGGCATCATCTGCTATTCACAAGCACCGCCCCCACAATATCCCAAAGCCTTCCACTAAGGCAAAAGTATGTGAAGACATGAACGTTCATAAGGGGTGGGGTTTACTAAAGGCAGCGTTAGAGGTAATTCTATTGTTTCATTCCTTCCATCTTTGATGCTGACCGGTGGATATTTTCACCACGAAAGCTTACACGTCAAGCAGCACTTCACTTTGATAGATATGGCTTCAATACGATACGATAAGTATCATTCTATTGGGTCATTCTATAAGTAGTGTCGTTTTTGTTCAAGCGAAAATTTTTACCACAAATCACAAGTTTTTGCAGCACATCATATATCATCCGAACGTAAATTTTCCGCTCTACAAAATGACATGTTCAGTTTTCCAGTATGTTACAATGGCGCCGACATTTAGGCTGGCGAAGAGGTAGGTTCAGCAGTCAAGACTTGGCCAAAGCGGCAATCAATTAAAACACTATATTTTACTTGAGGAAAACTAACCAACCATGTGTTCCATACTTAGTCCGGAGCTCTCCTACAACTTCCACCAGTCAGATGCTTGAAATGTCACGTTGCAATTTTTCCACATTTATTTCTTCCGCCACAACTCGGTGATTTTTGACAGCTTTTTCGAACCAATGCAAGAAAATTTTCTTAACCAATCAGTTGAAAGAGTGGTGAAATGTTAAGAGCAGGTGGTGGGTAGAAACAGGGAAATACCACTGACCGGGTTCCTTAACATTCTCATGGAAAAAAAGTTGTGAAAAATGTCAACTGAACCCCTATTACATGGTTTCGAAACTCAATCTGAATCGCAGCCAAAACAATCTAGAAATATGTTTTCGCTATAGCGGAAGAAGTTCTTAGAAGTGGTTCATAAAACAACTCTAAGCAAGAGGTTTGAAAGAAAAAATTTCATTTTGAATAAATGTGGGTGCTTTCGAAAAAAAGTTTCTAGAAAAGGAACGACCCGACTTCTTGACCAACTAAATATTGGAAATTGTAGAAGAGGTCAGGAACAAGTACGCGACACATGACTGGTTGATTTTCCTAAAGTGAAATATAGTGTTTCAATTGATTGCCGGTTTGGCCAATTTTTGTCGGCTGGACCTATCTCTTCTCCAGCCTGGATGTCGGTCCCATTCTAACAAACTCAGAAACTGAACATGTCATTTTGCAGAGCAGGAAAACCTCTATAAATGATATATAACATGCTGCAAAAACTTGCAATTTCATAGGAAAAATTTATGCTTGAAGAAAAACGACACTACTTATGGAATGACCCAATACTATGACACTTATTACTGTGCACCGTAGTCATTCCTCGGCAAATTGGATCCTGGGAGGCGGACCGAGCCAAGGAAGGCGGATCTAAAAAAAGTCACCTCCGCCAAGAGTTTGGTGCAAAGAAGCTTTCGGGATCCCTAGTTTTTGGGAGAATGCCTTTTTTAAGGTTTTTCTTTTCGTCCTCATTACCCCTATCACTGTCACTGATTGTGAGATACCAGGTGGGATAAGAGATTTCTATGAGCAAACGGTTGCATAAGCCAAGCGAACCATTGTCCTTCTTAGAAAACGTTCGTAACAAGGTAAAATCATTCAGGGCCTACGCAAATGGAATAGCTCGTGCCGTTGAACCTTTACCGAAAATTGGAGCACTTGGGGAGAACAGATTTTTTCAACCACATACCAGGCAAGAGTGTGTGCAGATATGACATCGCCGCGGCACCACCAGTACGACTTGCGAATGATTGCTCTCGGTAGCCCGGCAGAGCGTGGCTGCGTCACTTCTGCGCTTCCACTCAAGCCACACTGCCTCGCTTGAAGGCTGCCATGCCCTGCCACTGGCACTCCCACCCGCCGCGCCGCTCGCTGCGGGCGGCCACGTGATTCGCTGTCAAATCTGCACACATCCACCAGGCAAGAGTTGTAGAATTCATTTACAGTTCCTATTTAGCGACCGGAAGTCGACTCTTGAAGTAGCATAGCATTTTATAGCTCAACTGTAAATGGTCTGTTTCTTGAGCTGCTTCCTCTAAAAATTCCCATCAGCGAATACGAATATGTGGCTTGACTATCTTCGCACACCATACAGAGCTTTCTAAAGGTATAACTGGAGTTTAGATAAAATTTTAAAAAACCCTCTAGCTGAACGTTTATTTCACTCGAACCTTTAGATTTTAGGGACGACAAGTTCGAACGAAATCGAGGAAAACATCAAGATCAAATAAAAAATTGAAGAAAAGAATAATAAAAATTGGGAGCATTGAACCCATGTAGACGATCAATACTCCGTCGATAATATTACAAAAGCAAAGGTAGAAAGGTAAATAGTAACAGCTGGATCTGCTCGGGTGTGCAGAAAGTTCCTGGAAGATAGACTGAATTCTCATAACTTCAAGATTTGTTGAGTGGAGCATAAAGAGTGTTTGAGCTTCATAACAAGTGAAGAAAGAGAAAAAACGGGCAAAATCACCGTCTCGTTTTGGGACGATTCACTCCCGTAGCAAATTAACTGGCAGGATGTGAGAGTCTTAAAAGGAGTGGAGTTTCCGAATGGAAGTTGGAGAAACTTCAGTCAAAAGGTAAACGTCGCAATAAGTGGCATGTGGGAGGCCACTGGCATACAATCTGCACACAAAAAGAAGTGGTGCTGGACTTTGTTTGAGGAACTGGGCAGATCACGTTTTCGGTCATTATCTGATCTTAAAAGCAGTACTCCTTGCTGCGATATCGTGGTTTCACACCAACTCTTTTGAATGCGAACTGCGTGCACTGAGGGTCTATATCCACCCTACTACGACTCCCTTCAAGAAGCAAATTCGAATGCATTCATCCAACTAACTGAACGGAAGAATAGCTGGTTTTATGCTGAGTTGTCTCCTTCAAGGCCAAAACATTTTTCCGAAAAGATTGATCGAAGATCGGAGTGCTTTAGCTTCTATTCTAGGGATATTTTGTATCATTCAACTTTTTGTTAAGGTTCCTATCAAACCGCAATCAAGGGTGGTTGAGAATTATGAGAGTGAATACAGGTGTGGGCAAGAGCACGCTTCATAACAGAGGGCAGATACAGCCATGTGCCTTCGAAATTTAAAACACTTTTCTCGAAATATCAGAGACAAAGCGAATTAAAATTTTTAAAGCAGTCCTTAATTAAAGCAGCGTAGACTTTCGAGTTCTACTTGTTGCAATCTGCGGAACACCGTAAATCATTCCCATCAAACAGCTGTCGTTGTAAACCCAGGTCATCGGGATCGGCAGTTACGCAATTTAATGGTTTTTCGATCTTCCAACTTACTTTCTACATATTTTCACTGGTAGAAACCGTGTGGAATCTCCCATTCCTCTGAGGTGATCGATCTTTGTTAGATAGCCGATGAGCTAAATGCGCTTCTGGTAGATCGATGACCGCTTCTAGAACATCATCGTCTTCGCTCAAGCTGCGAGAGACCTACCAGGGCTAAGTTTTGCGCAAGGATTGATAAGACCCCTTCTAAGGATTTTTCATCAAACGTTCAAAGCTGAGCCCCACCATATTAGAGGGCAATATCTGGGTGCTGCTGTATTCTCAGTTAGAAAAATTGCATCTCTCAGCATTTTATTTTCAAAAAATTCACGTGAGCAAAGACGCGTCAGTAAAAAATGCTCCCGAGCTTTCACTCCCGAAAGAATTCTTGACATTGTTCAACCAAAAATAAGTTCGATATCTGGAAACTCCCTGAAATGGGGAAATCATGCGACTGGAAGGGTCCTACTTGCATTCAGCCTACAACTGAATTGGCCCTCGCGTAGCTGCGCGAGCTCTGCGCTTCGTGAAGGCAATGGTGTGTGTGTACTCGAACACGCAGTGAAACTTTTAACTCTTGGGCGAATGGTTCCTAAAAGATAAGAAGATTATGTAAAAGGTGTCGTTCCTGGAGATTGCTGCCTTAACGACTGTTGGAACAATTTTGATAAATGAGATTTCAATTTATGGTACATAATGCGGTGACCATATCCCAATAGTCGATAATCCTTCAAACGGGTCGTAGTGTAAAGTCCACTGCTACCAAGCGTCCACCTCGTCCTCCATGGACGTACGGGTCTATTTTATTCGTTATTCGTGACGAGTTCAAAGGCGAACATTAGAAATTGGACGAATAAACAGTGAATTTCATACTTGAGACGGAAAGCAATGTACTGAAAAAACGAATAAACCGTGCGTAAACATTCTTTCGCATCCACTGCACTCTTAAGAAGTTACCGTTTGTTCGAGTTATCGATTTTGCCCCGTAATCAGGTTTACTTAACCATGAGCAGTGGTAGCTTCGTCCATCACGTCACTTTGGGGCATCATTCCAGGCAACTGCATAGTTAACAAATTATGCAGTTGCCTGAAATGACTAACATCTAAGCATTAATCGTTGCGGGAATCAGAGCACCCACAAATCCGATAGAGTCTACTGCGAACTTGTATTATCGCAACTATTGTGCTTTTACAACTTAAACCGAAACCATAAACTAACTCTTTCCCAGCGCTCCAAATTTTGTTTTCACCGACGAATTGCTTTTTGTCATTTCGTTAGTCGACCAAACGCTACATGAGATCACGACGAGATGTTCATTCTGTGAAAGACACAACAAGCGGCAGTATTTGGTCGGAGAAGAGGGTCGTAAGTAAAAGCTCGATTTTCTTAGGCGTAACTTTTTGCATGCGAAGAGTTTGAAAGTTCTGCCTGTCGCCAATTACTCACTTTCCTGCAACTCGAGAAAAAGGAAGGGTTGCACGACACCCACAGTCCATCTATTGTTACAGGAGGAAAGATATTACAGCCCTTCTAAAGGATGGATCGGTCAAACTATCTGCCACTTCCTTCACCACAACATTTAAGCCGCTGTGAGGGCCGGAGATGCACTTAAAGGTATAAATCGCAATAACCTTGCTCAGCGTCTATGAATGAAAGGGTGCTGATTTGCTCATAAGTGTAGAAGGCAGAAAACTCCAAAAAGCACCGATCAAGGGTGCCTATCACAGTTGCCTGCAACCTTGAAAGAAGAGTTTGAGCGCGTTTTTGCTTGATGGTATCACACAAAATTCAATGATATCACCAGCTTGTATTGACTTTACTATCAGAATTTCTACGCTATCGAATCTCATCGCGATCCTTCGCAAGCTTTCTCTGCCATAAGGCTCCCACCCGGTCAAGCTCGGGTTGAGGAACCCTGGGGGTCGTATTTTGGTATTTCAGTCTGATAATACTGGACAAGCACGCACTGTCGAGAAGTTTGGAGATTTTCGATCGCTTAGCGGATCTCTAAAGATGTCATCAAACGATACCTTCAATACTAGGTGGCAATGCTTATTGAATGACGACTTTTATCGTGAAGATGGCTCGAGTATAGGCAAAAACGCGTGCGATGCGCCGTCAGCGGGGTCTTACTTTGCAAAATTTTGGTAGAAGTCAGACTCCCACCGCCTCTATAACCAACTGCTACGGTATAGTTATCCGCTTTCTAGTAGCTGTGTGAGAGGTCCTAGCGTCGTATTTATAAACAGTGCTATAGTTAGGGTAAGCCTGCATAATAATGAAAGACTTTATCAGCTCCACAAAGGGAAAACAATAATTATCGTGAGGCCGAATGTTAAAGATGAGTGGATATAAAGCCGAGGTGCTCAGTAGTGAGTGTGAAGAAAAACGGAGTGAAGAGGTCAAAAACCCAGGAAATAGGACCTTTTCGCTCATGGGGGGGTAGGCTGTCAAAAGGGGTAGGCTGTGATGAAAAAAGGGTGGGGGATGAAAATAAATAGCTGTTGAATAAGACGCCTCGTCTAAAGTTCAGAAGCGCTCCTCTCTCCTAGAGTTTTGCCACATATAGTAGTGTTCCCAGACCGTAGCATTTATTTGGGTGACTTGCATAAAGAGTTTTCATTACCCAAATTACCAATAACGCTGCCTTTAGATAAACTCTTACGAAGGTCGGAAAGTATCATTTCCAGAGTAGCGCTACAAATTCAGAAAAGATTTCAAATTATAAGCGAAACTTGTCATGGAAGAATGGAGATTATCAACAGTGAACTCTGTACCATGCTGTGGATTGAATGCAAATTTCAGTAGCCAGAAGTTCCATGACAATTGTGTCAGACAAAAGACGATGGAAATGTTTGAAAATTAATAAGACCTGTTGCCAGGAAATCAACCAGGCGCTCCCTGTTTCCAAGCTATCGACTCTCGAAAATGAGGAATGCGTATGCGAGGAACGCGAATGTGAATGCTGTGAAGCAGACGTTACAAATATATGAGTCAAAACATAGAATGTAAAGAACGGTGCTTATGGGCGTACTACCCGGTAAAAATCTTGTTGACTAGTCGCTCTACCTAGGAAAGATGATGAAAGTGTACATAGACTACACACCACAGTGGAACTGGTTCCTATAAGTTCAGACGCTGTATTGACAGTGCCAAAGTCCAACCCAGGGTACGACTGCGACAGTAAATGGACATTCGGTAACTGTTACGGGTAAGTGCATAAATAACTTCCCCACTGTTTCGGGAATCCAGTATTCCCTGTCTGTCTTGACGACCGCATAATCTTGACTGATTCTCGGCCACGCGGCCGTCTGATCTTTCGCCGCATGATTGCGTCATGGGCAGTTACAGGCGCGGCCTGAGTTTTCGCTGGTTTGTTTCCCTTTCCAAAGCACAGCAAATGTTGAAGACAGAGATGTTGAAATGCGAAAGACCTGATGAGGTGTTGAGACAGACAAGGGTTTGAGATGCTCACTGATACAGATTGTTAAATGTCTTGATTGAAGGAATCGTCAACAAGAATGTGAGTTTTTCAGTTACCAATATATTTATGTTGCATTTGCATACGGGCCATACATAAAGCTTTACTCGAAGAAAAAATAAGAATCCGGCTGAGATACAGCACCTCGAAGAAACGTCCGACGAAGTGGAGCGTCTGGGAAGACGGTGCAGCTAGGGCTCTAGGAGCAAAGAAGAGACGGTCACGTAGTCAGAGACGCACGGTGGGAAGCAAATGAATATTGGGCAAGGAAATCTGAACTACTCTCTTCTCGCCTACAACTGTTCAAATGTTGCTCGTTGGTAGTTTGGACGAGTTGCCCTTCTTCCAATTCTTCGATTTCTGTTTTGGGTTGAGTTTGGATTGAGGGATTTCTCTGTTCTTTTCGTGTTTGTAATCATGTACTGCACTATTAGGTGGTTTTGAAAGGAATTAGTATTATGTGAGGGGTTAGAATCAAGTGATCTGGGAGGGTGATCTGCATACTTTTAGTCAGTTGGAATCATGGAATGTGAGCAACGGGATAATTTATGAACCAGTTGGTTTTGTGACTCTTCAAGTGTTCCTGGGGTTGAAGGGACACGAATTATTGCGCTGTCGCTTGCACTCTTTCAAGAGGATGATACAGCTTGAGCCCCTACAGAAATGCCGGTAAGCAAATGGATCGTGAATCAAAATCGTTATGAGAGGATGTTCGCGCTAGAGATGCAGAGCACAGTGGAGCGCCCTTCCCTCACCTCCAGCAGCACCCCCACTTTCCTTTTTGGGTAAAATTTTTAAATAAATCCTTTGGCGAATCGTTTTACCACTCATATGGAGTAGTTAGTTATACCAGACCGCAGTTGAAGATGGCTTCTGAAACCACCGTTAAGATCACCATATTTTGTATACCTATTGAAGTCTGAAGCGTTCGTCATCCGCTTCTTGACCAAGAAAATGATACTGAGGTCACTATGTAAAAGTCTGAAAGATTCTACAAGCAGGAAAGGAGCGATAATATGCCAAAACAACTCATGGCAAAGTGAACCTTCACCTGAAATGGGCTCGAAGACCCGTAGTCATGGAAAGAGTAGAATAACGTTTCTCAAATTTCATAGTACGGCGAATAACGAGAAGATGAAAAGCAATTCGTCGGTGAAAACCAGTTAAGAGTGGGAATACAGAATTCTATCGAAATTTGAAAAAACTGTTAGTTTATGCCTTCGAGGTTTAAGATGGGGAGCACAATAGTTGCGATAATACAACTTTAGAGTGGACTTTATCAAAATTGCGGGTGCTGTGGACTGCCGCAACGAATAATGCTGAGCTGTTAGTCGGAGACAACATCACAAAGATGATAGCGTCGGAGTACTGATAAAACGCCCAACGCGCCCATTTTTTGAAAGGAAATTTAGCTAAAAAAGGTCCTCAGAATATCAGGTCAGAATATTAGGTATGCGAGTTGCCTATATTAGCGCCTCTACTACTCTCTGAATGCTTCCCATGGAGTTTTAGCTCAGGATATTACTAGTATACATTAGGGCAAAAATCCTTATTAGGTGAGTGAGGAGTTATTGGAAATGATATAGATTTGGGCAGATCAACCCCTATCACCACCCATCTTGCGAACTCCCATCATGAAACATGAGGCTGTCACCGCACTCCCCTCCTTTCCTCTCATCGCTTCGAGGGCGCTTTTGCGTTTACAATTACTTGTGCGGCCCGCCGATGAACAATCTAGTGATTTATCCTTCATGCTAGTCTTCAAGCAATTTCCTAATCGAACAGTTTGACTTCGCGCACATTGATTTGGAATATGATTCCTTGATCCTACAGACATACAAGTGAGAGCGGCACGATCTGTCACTATACCCCCATCCACACTGCAGTTCTGGTCATATTCAACAAAAGTAGCAGATCGCAGCATGAGGGAGGTTGTTCGGAAAGTTCCTCCGAATGGCAGTTACGAATGTTCTATACCTTTTCAATTATTGTTACAGTTTTTCCGCGGGCTACCTATACCATAATGGAGACAACTCCTCCCTCTACAGGGGGTGCCAAAAAAAAAGTAATTTTGCCCACGGCTCACATCTGCCAATTATACAAAACATAGGAAAACGAAAGAAATAAAAGTATTGAGGCAAAATATTCCCGAAATGTTCCTCTGAAAGCAGGAACAAGCTGTAGCTCCCTACGTTCACCTTTATAAGAATATGGAGCTTTCATTCTGCGCAGTCGGGCTTTGGAGTACCCACAGTATCAAGGTCTGCGTAAAACGGTGAAGCCAGGCTCCGTGGTAGGTCTTCTGTGGGAATCTTCCTGAGGATTGGCCCTTCGGTTCGTGAAAGTCACAGAGCCCCTGCTGCTTGGCTGCTATGATCCAAAGTATCATTTTCACGCCTCAAGTCCGCCTCCAGAAGGGTTTCAGTGGTAAGGGCACGTTTTGGCTCTTGAAAAGGAAGAGCGCTGGGAACCCGGAAAAAACGGAATGTTAAAGAACACCACCTAGTATGAATCCCTTTAGGTACCCACAGTGAACGGACCTCAGCAAGGTTGTGAACAAGGGCGACGAAATTTCGGATTTTGCCCAGTTGAGATGACACATCTTGTTCACTCTTTCCTCGCTCCCGTTCCTGCTCGTGCAGAAGGCTGCCACGGAGTATAGTGATAGAGTGATGTCTGCTCTTGAATCTGGGGATGAAAATACCTCAACCGAATTTGCTGCAGTTTGACTAAAGTGGGGTGAAAGTGGAGAAGACAAAATTATTTTTGTTTTGGCACCCCCTGTATTCAAACATGGTAAAGTTTCTGCCCTAAAAAGAATTTTTCTAAAGTATCTAGAACGAAACCGACAGAGGACAGCTTCACCTCATGTTTCGTACATCTTTCTCCTCCGACTCACGGACGACCAATTTCTTAACCGCATCGTGACATTTGATGAGAACCGGATTCTGTAGGACAATCGACGACGATCTGCACTTAGACAAAGCTAAGCTCGTACCGGTCAGCCTCGTCAGCATGGCGGCGATATGATGGTCTGCGGCTTGTCCTGTCCGCCACAGATTCACGTATCCCGGGGAAACCATTACGACTACAAAGAACTGTGAGGAGCTCGCGACATGCACCCAAACTACAGATCATAAGCTCAGTATTGGCTGGTAAGATGGAGTGTTATCTTTCTTCGCGATAAGTATGGCCCTATGTAGCACAAACAACTGTGAAGGATTAGAGTGAGCGCCGCATGTTGCACAAACAACCCTGAGAGGTTGGAATGAGCGTTATTACAACTCTGCGAGATCCAATGTACTCACCCAACCGGCCCCACGGATTACCATTTCTTCGATGGTCTGGACACCTTTCTTCCAGAGAAAGACCTCAAGAGCCATCACGAAGCTGAAGTGATCCTCAACGAAATCATTGCCTCTAGGTCTCCACAGTTCTGGTCAACCGAATTGAGCATGCATGTAATTTGTTGGCGAAAATGTGCTGATTCTTATGGTTTTTATCTCGTGTAATAAAATTTTGCAGTTAGTGGTCGAAATTTTTACTGACCGGAACAAATGGATCGTGAATGGGTCGTGTGGAGCAGCAGGAACTTTAAGAGACATAATACTCAGTACGAGTCAGCTCCTTGATTGAGTCAACAGCAAAAATAGGTGACCGGAGTTCGGTGAAAGTGAGTGACAGAGTTAGAGCGATGTGGGTAATTAAGCCAATAGCGTGTGTTTTTGCCAATGTCTAGGGGAGAAGTAGTCTCGCAGCGGATGAAGCATTTTCTCCAGCAAAAAGGCGTTTCCATTGCATTAGAAGTGGTTCAATCATCCATGGTGCTTCCCCTCAAGGCCAAACCGTTCTTCTCCTTATCTATAGGTTACGGTGTCACAAAACATCGGCAGGTGCACCAATGTTCTTTATGAGACTGTATCAACTCTTCAATCAGAGTAGTAGTAGTGCAAAACGTAGAATCTGTCACCGTCAGAACACGGCATCAGGAAGAACCATTGATTACGAAACGAGAAACAATGAAGAGAAAGTGAAATCAGGAGTTTAGTGTTGATCGGCAGCACGACGCAATTAGAGCCGATAAAGGCTGTTGTGAAAATCATGAAATTGTAAAAAAAAAGAGGAACGTAGTCGCCATGCAAGAAAAATCTCAATTGATTCCAGGTGATGCCCATTAAAAAGAAGGTGTCCAGTTTCGAATAAAACTTGGAAAACAACTTTCACTCTTGCAAAACACGTTTTCGCGCTTACTCCGTAAAAAGGGGAGAGTCTCACGTACGGAACCTTTTTTCCACGAGGATTGCGCACAAGCAATGCCGATAAGCAATGCCGACTGAGGACTTTTCATGCCTAGGAAGAGCGAATTCAAAACAAACAAAAGCGGACAGTCAAGAGTCGGGACCTGTACAAAAGACACAATGGGTGTGATGTCATGTTATTCAAACTGGGACACTCCAAAAAACTTCTATAGAACTCAGGTGGGTGGCAATCACCAACAGTCAAAGGAATGGAGGGTGTGGAAACGACGGGCAACTTATCGAAAATCGAATAGAACACTGGAAATGATCTGGGAAGTCACAAGTCAGTATGAGCACCCTCATGATCAACGCTGAAGGGTCAGACCTCAAAATACTGAATCGATGTTCTGTTTAAGCATAAATAAATTCGTAGTAAATAAAGGAAAGGCGACGTGCACATCATTAGGATATGGACGTCCGGCTAGCTGTGTGGATTTTAGCATGAAGCCAGCAGGAATAAAAGAGCAGTGTTGGTGAAACGGCAGAAAGAGGTTTTACACCACGAGAGCTGCAAAACCCTCTTCTTACAAGAGGAAGTTGATGTTCTCCACATCCCGGAGCCAATTTAACCTTTCTACCCTGAGCTGATGTCCCTCTCCCCCCCCCCCTTCCCCACCCTCTCTCTCTCGTAGCACGTAAAAAGTCATGAAAAGGACGAAGTACTCAGCGTTGTTTAGTCCATTTTTGGAATGCGCTACGCATTCCTTCCACTCGAAGTGTACCGATCTGAATGCGGTGGGTTTAGTACAGCGGTTTCAATTGAACTACTACAGTGGATGGAAGGCTTCGATGGCCGAAAATGTGTCTAACAAAATTGGCAAAACATTGTACGTGGAACATGCGATCGAAGAGGGTTTGGAAACCAGCAAAAACCGCTCATACTGTCTCTGTGATAACACTGAATTGAAGTGCATGAGTCTGCGCTACTCTAGAACTCAATCCCCGGGCCATACCACTATCATTGCCCCTGTGCTACTTTCGCCTAAAAGATTACCTGCTCAAATAGATTTGAAGGAATCGTCCACGGAAAATTAGTATCTTTGTTACCCAGGCGAAGTTTACGCGGAAAAGTGAGAGTTGCTCAGATACAGCTCCTCAAATTCTCTACCGATTGGGAGGGGTCTTCGAGTAAAAGCCCCGTTCCGTCGTCCGCCGGGGTTGGGAACGGTGGGACTGTTTACGTAACTTTATGTGCCTACAATGCGCCTCCGATCGCGGCGGAATGAGCTGCGCAGCAAGGCGGCGCCGGTCGCCTGATGGGTAACAGCGATGTGGGAAACAAAGCAAGATCAGGCACCAAACTCAGGATCGTGCATCGCCTCACCAACATAAGGTGAGAAGTGTTCATAGATGTATTTCTCGAGAAGAGATGTAATGTTGAAACTTTGAAACGATTGGAACGAGATGTTTTTTTAATCAAGTTTCGGGTTTCTATTTGTAGCAAACTTTTCTCTATTTTTTCATATTTTTCTTGAAGTAGTATATTTAAACTGCTTCAAGAGAAATAGAGTCACCGTGTACGATCCCCTTTACAACTCGCCGTACACATAACTGGACAGCCACTTCAGACTAGTCGGTTGTTCACTCACTACCTACAGAGATGGTTTGCTCCTTTAGTGAATTTTGCTATGTGCAAAGTCTTGACGTAAACTGTGATAATCTTAGCCATCGTTTGCATTGTACTAATGCCTCGACCCCCTTCGCAAAGTTCAGAGATGTTTAGTCGGTGTTCCTGAAGTGCAGCGCAGGCAAAGCGTTGCGTTGAGAAAATCTTTGAAAAATACGGACACCAAAAAGGATTGTCCATACAATCCATTTTTTCATCGCTCACAAGAATCGAGAGCCTAATAACGTTATCGTGAAGTTGCAATGAAGGGCCTTTTTTCCAAAAATGTTGAACTGTTGAACACCCATGCATCACTGGGATGTCAGACTTGTTAAACGTTGAACATTGAGAGGCCTTCCAATGATTAAGCGAATTCAGCAAGCCACTAAAATATCGTGTGGAAACTCATGCCCTGTCACAGAAAACTCTGTAAAATGCCCACTCCCCCTCCCTATTTCGGCGAGAAGTATATAGCAACACTGACTCTTGCTGAAGTGATTCAGCCGTCAATATAGCAGAAAATCTCACTTGGGAACGACATGATCCTCTCGAATGGCTATATCTCTTAATACACCCTTCGCCTTTACAGAAAGTCGCTGGCGTTAGCCGACTTCTTTTTGTGATGCGCCATGCTTGAAATTTCTGATGACAATTTGATGTAAAAGCGTTCTAGTTTACACAGTGTTTAAGTGTGCTCGTGTTCTGTCACAATTCCACAGTTTCGGGCTCATTGATAGTAGTAAATATGTACCGAAGATCACCCAACCAGCACTCCAGCTCTTTGCTATCTCTCAGAATTGCGACCCCTCCCAATGAGTCAAATACGATCCCCCTCCTTACCCTCGAAGATTCGTCGACACACATGCTTAACCCTGGTGAAGCTACTACGGTGCCCACTTGTGATGCACTCCGCCCATTACGTGCGTGCTTTCCCATGTCTTTTCGCTGACCTTAGCCCATCTATCCCCCACATTGGGATAGTGGAACCCATTAACAATGCTCGGGCTGAAAACGGAACGCAGAGGTGCATACAGTGTCTAAAGCTTGACTCTGGCCATACATGCTCTTAACTTCTTGTCCCATGCCCTACCCATACCAAACTTGTCCACATCTCCACAGTTTCGTATTAGATTCCAACTTCTCTCCTCGTCCTCGGCATTGATGTTAATTACAATTTTCTCTGCTATGCCAATGAGATTGTTAGATGGGAGGAACATTCATTGATGGCCTGACGTTCCAAACAAATTGCCTCTCAAAGGTCCAGTCCACCACGGCGAGAGCTCCAACTGTGTTTACCGTTCGGAGCTATAAGCTTGACCCATTTTATATCTACCAGTTAGTCTATCGCACAGTCCCGCGCGAATAACACAACAAATCTACGCAATGAAAATGGCCGCTTTTGCCGAACCGATATCGAAGATGCTCATATCGCACATTTTGATAAGCGCACTATTGAACGCTCTCCACAGTTTGTTTTCATGTTATTCCTAATTTCCGAGAGACATTGATTAGCGAAAAGCCGAACGGACGGAGGGACGGAGGAACAGCCTGACAAAACGTTTTATGTATAACCAGTTAGTTAGCTGGCGCACACTACTGTGCGCGAAACACCATGTGCGCCATCAGTTTATGCTTTCTAAACCAATCCCCATAAATTCTATGTAAGACCCATGCACAATTCCTCAGCTTCTTATGGCTTTTATCTGTACAAGAAATTCGTTCAAGAGTTCGGAAGCCAAGAGATGAAAACTAACATTCTTGAAGAAGGGCCAAGTGGCTTCGAAGTATCAATCTGACCTTGTGATGCACCTTCCGTCCATACATTCGCCTACATAAAACCTTAGCAGCCATTCTGCGGTGTACCGCTGTCGCAGGAGGTGTCGGCAGCTATTGAGGCTGTCGGAGGAACAGCCCGATCTACAGTAGACCAGTTCAAGTTGCGGGACATTCAATTCACAAAACGATTGATAATCTTGTCACAAGTCTTAGTCAGCTCAGCAAAGTAACAGAATACATTCAGAGAGCTGGAAACCGACAATGGGCTAACCATTGAAGGAGTTCAGCAGCAGAACATCAAGTTCCCATGAACCATGGATCGCAGCAATGGATAATACCACTAGTATAAGCGTGACATTATTCGTATATGCTGTCTTTGCTGCAGCACATGGCTGAGTAACTGCTTTACACTGCATATCTCATGCGTAGCTCGCTCCACACCAGTGCCGTGGGATTTGCAAGGTAATTATGTCGCTCAAAGTGGCATTGTGATGGGCCCTGTAGGTATCAAAGTCGAGGACAGAAGTATGTAAATGCAGATTTCCGATACTGTTGGTCTTTAGTAGCTGCTGATTTCGAAAATACGACTAGGGGCAGGGAGAAAATGTGAACCGGAAGGTGAAAAATGGAAGGGTAAACGGTAGTATTTCTTAGAGTGGCTTATTAGGAAGTTTCAACTTCGTATGTGACGAAATAACTGGACAAGGGGGTAGCATAAATATTGGTGATAAGTTCCGAAGTTGAGATGGTGATCGTCAAAGTACCAGGTAAATTTGAGAGACATAAGGGTTATACTGTGATGCCGTAGGCCTGTAAAGCGGTGGTTAATCATTTCCTGCCGTAGGCTGTTTTTCCCCGCAACACATGCCCTATTAACAACCCATTTGTATTCGAGACAGTGAAAAGCTTCCATATTTCAGCCATCGCTTATAGCGCACAGCTGCACCACACACACATCTAAAAGCACCCACAAGGCGCTGCTACGACTTTTCCTACAACGCATAATGGCAAAGGCCTTTTTCCTAGAAAACGAAAGGAAATCGTCACTTTTATCCCCTCTATTGTTTAAGCACTAAATGCTCAGCAAGTGAATATACTTCGCACTCCGATATAAGTAGCAACGGGATTCTTCGACTGCTAAACTACATATATGGAACGTGATAGGTAAGCCCTAGCATACCAGTAGGACTAGCATTTAGAATTGCGCTTATCACAATGTGCGATAAGAACATCTTCGATATCGGTTCGTGGAAAGCGACCATTTCTCCATTGCATATTTCTGTTATGTCACTCGCGCGGTACTGCGCGATAGCGCAACTGGTATCTTCTATTATATAAGCCACTAACTTTGTGTGTCGGTTTGTCGGTAGGTTTGTCGGTTGGTTTGTCGGTATGTCTGTCCGTCCGTAAGTGAATGATTGTGATTAGGGAATGATAAGGCAAAGCAACCGCTCTCAGTCGGGAGAAACCGATGGATGTTGGAGTATCATTACAAGGCCATGTTATCGTAGTGATAGCACTTCCTACCTATATAAACACCTATTTTGTACTCATGCCGTCATTCTGGGGTGCGCTGACGTCGCAGGAGGTGTCGGCACACTGGGATGGCATGCAGTATAATGGTTTATGGGAGGAGCATTGCCGTGCGAACTTAACCGATCACAGAGTGGGTAATTGTGTAGATGAAAACGATTGTGATCCTTTTGCCAAGTCATGGTCGGCTCAGACAGCTATCAGAAATGCTTAGAGGGCCGGAGCGGATGGTGAACCACGTAGTGGATGCACCAATGGATGTGCGGATAAGTGTGAATCCAACAATGTTATACTGTAATCCTTGCTAAATCACATTGCTGAGCAGCTCCTGTTAACATTATCGTATGGATACCAGTTGGCTCGCCAAGCAGCCGTCGGCCGCTTCTAATTCTTGGAATGGCCGGCTTCGCCAGCCCTTTCAGATTTCATTTTTCTATGAATATTACTCACTCATTGCATACGAAGCGTCAGTATTTATCACTCTACTCCAGTGCTCTTTGAGGTTGCAGTATCGGCTCTGCCAAAACTATATGGGTTTGCTTCCGTGGGGCTCGACACATGAGACTTAATGTTCAGAAGTGAAGAAATTCCTTGACGAAATCATGCCGGCCGTGGGTCATGTGCGCTTGGGAAAGCAGGCATAGTTGCTTTCGTGTTCTTCTCCGGTCTGATGCAGGATGATGCCATCACTGCGACCTTTGACGTGCAGCGAGGAGTTGCCTTTTGAAGATGGTAGGAGAATGAGACAATGCCGTTAAATTCATATTTGATGAAATAATGCCCACAATAGTGCCAAAATGTCATTATGAGTATCTTCGATCAGACGCATGGCCATAAAGTGTTTTCTTTCGCTCCTAACTATTGGATAAAGTGAAGTCCCCGCGGGAGGTATGCGCTTCTCCCATCCCGCTCAGTGTGTGCCGAACAGTTGACACATATCACTTTAAAACTCCTATTACCGAACTCTCATTGTGAATATCCATATCAGTAATAACCGCTAACCTATGTAAATAGTGTGTAAAACGCATTCATAGAAAAAATGAAATTTCAAGGGAGCCCGGCGACGCCGGGCTCTCCTAAGAAGGAGGAGCGCGGCGGCAGCTGTGCGATCCGACTGGTGTATACATAAAATGGGCCAACCTAATATCTTCGAACGGCAAGCACGGTTGGATAAGCTCCCTCATTGAGATAGCACCTGAAAGGAAATTGTTTAATTATATTCTGACTTATTATATTTTCATTGAGACACTGGAAACGATAATTGAAGTCATGGAGATGGAACTTTTTGGAGAGAAAGAAGCCTCAGGTTGATCGGAACAGTTCTCACTGAGGAAGCCCCCTTCTTATATTTAGAAATTGATCCACCTATCTCGAAGCTTCCTTGCCTTTTTCAACCCTGCGATAAAAGCATTGATTTCCCCTCGTTTTCTGGGGATAAGGCTTCCATCGCCATGGGTGTATATCATTAGGACAGAAACGTCGCGTGGCCGTGTTCGGCACGCGACGGGGATGGTACGAGCTATGCGCACCGTATTAGTTGAGTCCTGAAGCGATGACGGTGCTCTACGCCTCATTCTAGGCGTAATCGTTTAGGACCCAACTAATACGGCGCGCATAGCTCGCACCATCCCGTCGCGTGCCGAACACGACCACGCGACGTTTCTGTCCTAATGATAAACACCCCCATTGCCATTACGCGTTGTAGGAATGATGTCATAGCAAGGGGCTTATCTATCACTATTCAAATCCCACATAGTTTAGCAGTCGAAAGCAGTCGTTGCTACTTATATCAGAGTCAGTTTAGCAGTCGTTGCTCTTATATCAGAGGGCACAGTATGTTCAGTCGCTGAGCATTTAGTGCTCGAGCGATAGAGGGGATAATATTAGGTTGTCCCAAAAGTCTTGTCATATTTTCCCAAAAAAAATCAATAACTCTTGTTCACTTCGAGGCAGGTCCAGGCGGTTCAGGAATATGGTAGAACGTTCGCTAAGCTTTCTAGGAAAATATATATTGTCCCACCAGATCCCGTGGAGAGAGCTACAATGCCCGTTGTCGATACCCACCCAACTCGCGTTGTCATCTATTATGAGCGGTCTTGCGGCACCAAAGCGACGGAAGCTTGCGACTCCATCAACGCTGCTTTGGACAAGGGATGTGTGAGCTGCGAGACCGTGCGCCGCTGGTTCACCAGCTTCAGCAACGGCGAGATTGACATGAAAGACAAACCACGCTTGGGACTGTGCTGGTTCTGGGACGAGGAAAGAATGCTTTCCCGCGAGGTGCTGGTACAAGGCGAGACAGTCACCACTACCGTATGCACCCACCAGCTCCAGCAGCTCGCCGTCGATTTTCGAGAAAAGTGCCGGAAAAGGTCCGCGGTCACCCTTCTTCATGACGACGCCAGCTCCCATTTCGCGAAAAGTACCCAGGCTAAGTTATAGGAGCTCGGCTGGGATGTGCTGCCCCACCCACCGTGCTCTCCAGACATTGCCCCTTCTGGCTATCACCTTACCCATTCTCTCGAATCCTCCCTGGCCAAGAGAAAATTCGTTGATTATGACTTGCTTGCGAAGGCGATCGCTGACTTCTTTGACTCTCAGAACCCAGAGTTCTGGGAGAAGGGAATCAACGATTTTCCTATAAAGTGGCAGAGGGCTGCCGACAACAATGGTCAATACTTCGTTGCCTAATTATTATTTGTTGGACGAAAAAAAAATAAAAAGTGATGGTCGAAAAAAATATGACAAGACTTTTGGGAAAACTTAATAGTAACATTTCCCCTCGTTTTCTGGGGAAATGGCCTTTATTGCCATATGCGTCGTAGGAATGAAGTCGTAGCAGCGCCTTGTGGGCGTTTCTAGATGTGTGTGGTGCAGTTGTGTGTTGTAAGCAGTGGCTGAAATGTGGAAGCCTTCCAGTGTTCTGACCATAAATGGGTTGTTAATAGGGCATGTGTCGCGGGAAAAACAGCATACGGTAGGAAACGATACACCTCCACATCACAGACCCAGCATCACAGTATAACCTTCATGACTCTCAAATTTACGCGGCACTCTGACGATCACCATCTCCACTTTTGAACTTATCACCAATATTTATGCTACCCTTTGTACAGTTATTTCACCACTACAAATTTTAAAAACGCTTTCATATGCACATACCTCCGCCCACCTTCCTTGTTTTTCATCATTCGGTTTTCATTTTCTCCCTGCCCCTAATGTGCTTTCAAAATCGGCAGCTACTAAAAACCAGTAGTATTGGAAATGTGCATCTACTCTTAGCCTCAACTTCGATACCTATAGGGCCCATCACAGTGCCAGTTTCAACTACGTGATTTACTTCTGCAGTGTAACGCAGTTGCTTAGCGATGTCCTGCAGCAAGTAGTACATGAGATTCATAAAGCTACCCTTATACTAGTAGAATCATCCGTTGCTGCGATCCATTATGGATTCAAAAGCGACATCCAATCCTTTTTGTACCGGGATGCTGTGTAGTTCAACAGGAAAACACTGGATCAGCACCCGATGCGTTGTCATTATGTAAGTGCATTGCATACTCATCGCCACAGCGCACACTCTCTCCTTCGCACTTTGACTGTGCGGGTGTGTGCACTTATGAAGGATTTTCGCGCGCGACGAGCGGCTCCGCGGGTGCGAGTACCAGTGGTTGGGCATGGCAGCCTTCAAGCGAGGCAGTGTGGTATGGGAGGAGCAGGCAGGGTGGCGTGTGTGCTGGAGGCAGTGTGGCATGGGTGGAAGTGCAGAGGTGATGCAGCCACGCTCTGCTGGGCTCCCAAGGGCAGTCGATTCGGCAAGTCGTACTGATGGCGCCGCGAGTGTGACGGCGCGAAGCGATTTTCCGTCATGTGTGCATACATCCTGACTGTGCCCACAGTCGCTTATCGCAGAAATGCACTAACCGCTTCCCTATAAGGCAGCGTTCACACTTCCGGAATTTGCGTTTGCGTTTTTGTGGAAAGAAGAATAGATACGTATCGATTTGCGTTTTTGCGTTTTTGCGTTTTTGTGAAATGCGGAATTGTGGAAATGCGGATAAAGCATTAGATACGTATCGATTTCCATGCCACGAAGAGACGAGAGAATTAGAGAAAGGAGAGTGTGGAATTTGCGTTTTTGCGTTTTAGTGGAAATGCGGAATCGTGGAATTTGCGTTTTTGCGTTTTTGTGGAAAGAAGATTAGATAGGTACCGATTTGCGGAACTTGCGTTTTTGCGTTTTTGTGGAAATGCGGAAATGGATAAGATACGTGTCGCTTGCTTCGTCAGCGAACGTGAATGTTGAGACAAAGCACTTTCTACACTGCAGGAACAGATTGATCTTATACATTGCTTTTTCAACAGTTTTTTCCCTTCTCGTTCACTCTTTCGTGCTCTCGATCATTCGTTCTTGATATTTGACTTTCGTCTGCTGTCACACTGTAGAGTGTCTTTGGGTGGCGTGCAAGTGTTCCGAACAGAGTACCTGGAGTTCATGTCAGCAGTGTTGTGTGGAGAGTAATAACGACGAAATCAAGTCTTCGTGAGACCAAAACGTGTAATAGGGCTGTCACAGACTAGCCCCCCCCCCTTCGTCATAGATCGTTTCTGCTTTCAGTGAGAATTTGTATCTAGTAGAAGATGCCCTAACTTAATTATTTCAATCGCGAGTTTTCCTTCTTTATAACATATTTACTTTTACAAGAATCTGCCTTTATTCTTCGACGTGACATGAGTGGACCAGCTACGTAGCCAGATCTTGGATAGGTAGTAAATCAATCCTCTCGTGAAGTAACCCCACTCATGGGTGTCCTGACCCCACAGTAATCATCGGAACTCTTGCAACACACCCGTGCTAAGATGAATTTTCAATAACGATCTTGAACAGATTTTAAAGATGTCTGACTTTTGTGTAAGAAATTCTTTGGGGGGGAAGTGGCAGACTTCTTCTGAATCGGTTCTAGATCGTGATTGACAATCCACTTTAGCGCAACCGTGTGACATTCGATTTTGGAGAGAAACTGTACTTCTCACAAAATTATGTCTAAATCCCTGCACGAAAATGGCAATTTCTCTTCAAAGTCGACTTAAACCATTTATCAAATGTATATAAGCTCTTATCCTTTTATCCTTATTTATATAAGCTCTTTCCGAACTCAAGAAAATGAGAACAAGTAGCTCATCATCATCCGTTCGACCGTTCGCGAATGATGAGCTGCGTGGAATGACACGCACCGCGCACGTGGCTTCCACGCTTTCTACAATTCCACATTTCCACAAAAACGCAAAAACGCAAATTTCACAATTCCGCATTTCCACAAAAACGCAAAAACACAAATTCCGCAAATCGATACGTATCTACTCCTTTTTCCACAAAAACGCAAAAACGCAGTTTTCCCAATCGATACGTATCTATTCTTCTTTCCACAAAGACGCAAAAGCGCAAAAACGCAAATTCCAAAAGTATGAACGCTGCCTAACACCACTTATTGCAGTTAGAGCTTACCAATATCATATCCCCTTGGTGCAACATCAACTTTGAAGCTTCAAAATGAAGGCTCACTTTTGCATATTCTCTTCCATGATTGGTTGGTTCCGTATTTCTTACCCTACGTGATTGAAATTTTCGAACATAAGTGGGATTGGGGTGCGAAGCTGCTCGATTTTGCTGTATGCGGTGGATACCTGTTTTACATTGAGTATGCACCTGTGACTTCAGCAGTAGTTTCTTTCTGCATTTCCTCTATTATGCCTTCACTCCATGATAATTCATTGTCAGGTTTGGCCGTCACAGTGCCAATCCTAGTTTTCTCAAGAGTTACCATCTGACACGGGATTTCTTCCTAAAATGTGACTAATGATCTACAAAATACCGAATACGAGCGGTTACGCCGTTCCGGCGCTATACTACGGGTTAACAAGGGCTGCAGAGGGGACCTGTAGAACGTTGTATATAATTACTGGTTTGTGAAATACAAACTTCACCTCGACTTTAGTGGACGGAAGATATTTCCTCATAGAGCACGGAGATCACGTTTAAGGAACTGCCGGCGGAATTCGAGTTTGGGTCAATGTGGGTTGGGGGGGGGGGGGGAAGAGACGCGGTCTCACGCTCCATGACTATATGATCACGGATCGCGTATCACTGCTTACAGACATGTATAGACATGACAAACATGGCCAAGAAGATGTGAGTTTTAACCTAAGCCTGGAGAGTAGAAAGGAGCTTCGGGTATGTGAACCACTGAGAAGGCCCTTCAGCACATTGACATTGTCCCAAACACGTCGAAGCTTCTTCCCTACTTAGCTTAGGCTTGAAATCACATCCTCCTCGTTCCACATGGAAAAGGTGTTCGCTGGTGTCTGCGTCAGTTGACGCCGGCACCGGCGTCAAATTGGCGCATTATTCAACTATAATGAGGAAGCAGAGCACGTTAGGCTTGGAAAGAAGTGCACAAACTCAGGCTATTGGTTTTAGGCATTCACTTTGCTGTCCTCCTCTTCTAAGTACTCATTAGCAAAGAAAGCCACTATTCAATGTGAGTTTTTCATATGTTTTTCCTTGAAAAAGGAATAAGTGCATCAAAAGCGAAAAGAAGATCCACTCCTTTGCCAAAGCCGGTTAATCGTGTCACCAAACTCTCTTGCTCAAGTACCACGAGACCACGCAGAATCCCCTGAATTCGAGTATATTTCGATCTTTGCAAATGCAAACTTTTGCAAATGAAGGAAGTTATTGAATAATGCTCTCGTTCGGAGCCTCACAGGTCCTACTCAGCTCCGACTCACTGGGGGATTTGGTTGGTAGCAACCATACTGTGCAACAGAACGGCTCCGATGTCCTGTCAACATTTGCCGTTTATTTCATTCATGATGTCGAGCACTGCATTGAGGCATTCTTTGGGAATAACCGTTCGAACTGGTAATCGTATACTAGTACATGCCCATGAAACAAAGAAAGAGTTTGGCACTATTCAACTATCACTCCCCCAGATACCCCGAGTTGGTCAAAAAATAATTTTCGCTGAAACTTTGCCCAGGGGGGTTATTTAGGGTGTTGATCACGAATATGACATCCGTTCTTGGCGTTCGCGCCAAATTGGTGCAATTGCACCATGTTGGTGCAACAACTCGATTTCACCAAAATCGCTGTAACTTTGCCCAGGGGGGTTATTTAGGGTGCTGATCACGAATATGACATCCGTTTGAGGCATTAGCGTCGTTTAATTCAATTGCAGTGCTAAAATGGTAGAGGCACCACACTGCTTCTGTAGGTTTTGCCTAAGCCTTAGGATGAAACGGAACTTTTCCTTCCCCTTCAAGGCTTAGGCGAAAACTGAAAACTAATGTCGTATCCGTGATCAGCATTCTGAAGCTCCCAGATGGCAATTTCAGCCAAAATTGGAGAAAAGCAGTTGTTACACCAATTTGGTGCAATTGCACCAATTTGGAGCGAACGCCAAAAACGGATGTCATATTCGTGATCAGCACCCTAAATAACCCCCCTGGGCAAAGTTTCAGCGAAAATTATTTTTTTGACCAACTCGGGGTATCTGGGGGAGTGATAGTTGAATAGTGCCAAGAGTTTTGATGAAGTCTTTATTAGACGTTAACTGTCGCCTTTAGAAGACCGTATTTCTGTCCGGTACTACTATTACCTTCTCTTACCAAAATATAACAGCTTCCCCTTTAAAGATTCTTACACCCTTGCTTGACCTAGCCTATACAACTGCTAGCGCTTCGGTAAATCACACTGGACTTTCTATTCGCTGAAATGATACAGCTTATTACGAGCCATGTTGAATCCCGAATACGTCAACGTACACATGAAAAAGGGAATGATCGTAATTGACGGCACTCTGTAGGAAGAAGCAATTGTCCTTCTCGTATTATCCCCCTCCCTTTCCGCCTTTGCTCATTTCCCATCGTCTGCCGTTTGGGAACACGACATCTTTCGTGAGTCTACAGTCGACATAAAATGTGGATGGCAGGGAATAAATGAAAGTTAGTCTGAGATAGAGTTTGTAGCTCCTGCTACGTTCGATGCAGAGGTTTAACTGTTTTTTCACTAATTACGTATCATATGTTACAGGGTTACGAGATAGAGCGAAGGGCCAGTTCCAAGGAATTTAGTGTGTGGTCTAAATCATGATGCGCTGATCGCGCGGGGGGTCGATATTATCGAGTGAGAACAAGGTGGCAGGGGGCCATTCGATTCTATCCGGTGGGTCCTGAGCGCCTGCAAGGAATTTCGTCTGCAACGCTACCCTCTGGACAATATTTGGATCTGGCACCATTGACTCTATTCGGTACACTACTTGGAGTTCAGATTTTGTTATTCTACTGAATTCTGTTGTTACTAAGAAATTTTGTATTACTTGCTTCAGTACATTCAAAAGAACCGCATGGCACTTGCTAGGGCGAGCAGGAGCAAGTTCTACAGAGTTGCCTCTCTGTTCTGTTCTGTTCAAATTATGCGAATGTGCTAGCTGACGAACCCTTCATTCCTGATCCTTCAGTGTGTCCAAAGACTCGCAGTGATTCATGAATTTATCAAGGACATCATCTGCATAGCTCTCTCTCATGCTTCACACAGGCTCCACTTCGACTTCTTACAGCTCGGCAAAAGGTGTCGGTACGACCTTTTCCACGTGTGCTGTTTCATCTAAACAAGATGGAGCTGCAGTGAAACGCTCTCCCTGTTAGCTTGGCCTGGAGTTTTTCACTAAGTGACTCCTTTTGAGGTTTCTTATCACCCACATTACCTTTAACACTGCCTTTAAACCACAGGTTGAACAGACAGACACACAGACATACCAAACTCCTGGTTTATAGTATATAGAGCATGATTTAGTCTAACTCATGAAAGCTACAGGTTTCACGCGCAACTGTAACTTACATTATTCACTGATTCTTCAAAGCACCTAGATTCACAAATTGAGCCTTGACGTAATATAGCGATCCACGTGAATGCGAACGTTCTTCTTTTCAGGATGCTTACAACATTTCTATTCGTACTATATATCTTTACTGTTACAACTCTATTATCATTCAAGGTACCATATTTCACATCTTTTTCAGACTTAGAGCCCCATTTCACGGTAATCTGTTAGGTGTTCCGCCCAGCAGTGAAACCAGGGCAGCTTCAAAGAAAAAATGAAAACACCGTGAAAAACAGAGAAGATGAGGCTTTCGTGGCTTTTGGCATTATCGCATTTAGAGCCCAGAACTGGACATTCCATTCGGACGAGTTTTGCTGGGAGGTATCAAAAAATCTGAAAATATAATCAGCTTCTTCTGATAACGTAGCTTTTAGTAATGAAACTGTATACTGTAAGGGTGCGCAGTGAATATCAAAAAAAGGACCACACGTATCAAGCACTCTGCAGCGAAGGCACAAATACAAAACCGAAAGTCGCCCTCAGATTCTTCGTCTCTCATTCCTTTCGAAAAAGTATCTTATTTCTAGTCTCATACGACAGCCCACGTGCTGTGCATATTACAGGGTACGCAATAAATACTGTCACAATAAAAAAGAGAACATCTCTGGCAAAAGTGCTACAAAAGAAACGAAAATTGGATGCTGAATATTGATACTGATGCTGGACAATATGGGGTTAGGCTACCTAGGACAGAAAACCGCGAGGCCGCCCGTGGCGAGCGGTGCGGCGGGTGCGAGTGCTAGTGGCAGGGCATGGTAGCCTTCGAGTGAGGCAGTGTGGCATGAGTGGAAGCGCAGAGGTGACGCAGCCACGCTCTGCCAGGTTCCCAAAGACAATCGAATCACAAGTCGTACTGGTGGCGCAGCGAGAGCGACGCCGCTGAAGCGATTTTCTGGCGTAAGTAGCCTCACCCAACAATATGGATGATATCATCACTTCTGATTCGACCTTCTTGTTTCGGATGACGGTGCGTAGATGTTCGGGTATTTCCGGTACTTCTTTGGTTTTCTACCCAGTCAATGCGACTGATCAAGAAAATTAAGGGCCTATGGGAAAAAAAGAGACCAAGCTCGTAACAAACCTAACAAAAGGACTTAACGAAATTCAGTTTCCATTCCGAACGGGGCGTTGTCCACCGTACAATGTATAAAACAGTTAAGAAGCTGGAACTTGGATAGAAGTCAGATAGCGCTCTCCATTGCGATTGAAGCGAGGTATCTTCTCTATAGTATTATATTTATCGATTGAGGAATAAGTCCCCGCGGTTTTTTTCAACCCCATTTTTTAAAATGTTCCCTTCATCTTTCGACAAAGTTTATACATATTCTCGATAGGGCTTTTTTGCTCTACAAAATGCTACTATTTTTTTTCGATTCCTTCTACTACCTAATGTTTATGAGGTTTGGAAATGAAGTGAGCTGAGGGCAAAAAAATGGCACTTGCGCACTTAATTTTTCTCGCCTACCTTTCTCGCCGAGATGAAAAATGTATGTATGTATGTTTTCGCTAGAGCTTTTCCAGCTCTACAGAATGGTACTATTTTTTATTCAAATCGCTCAACTATTTGCTGTTTTTAAGACCCACAAATGCAGTACTCGCTATAGTGTGCACTTTGGTTATCTTCTCTTCTTCGCCTACCATCGAGATTGTAGAGAATGTGCATATATGCATTCGATAAAGCTTTTTTTGCTCTACAAGATAATACCATTCCTCTTCCGTATTCTCTCATATTTTAGCATGTAGCAATAAGTTTTCATTTATTTCCAATTCAATATTGCATAATGAAAATGAATTTTTTCGGAAGAGTGTTTTGCACCGATCGATAGGGCTCTTTTCGCTCTACAAGACAGTGCCTATGGTTCGTCGAGTTGATCTTCGTCATCTTTTAGACCATTTAAAAGTCGACGAAATCGAGCATTTTCAACACATGTAGTCGAAAATGCTCCACTTCGTCGACTTTTAAATGATCTAAAAAATGGCAAAAATTACTTCGAACAAAAACCGTAAACACTTTCTTGTAGAACGAGAAGCGCTCTATCGATTGATTCGAAACAATCTCCCGAAAAAATTCATTTTCATTATGCAATATTGAATTGAAAAACAAGTGAAAACTTATTCTACATACTAAAATATGTATGAGAGAATACGGAAGAGGAGTGGCATTATCTTGTAGAGCAAAGAAAACTCTATCGAATGCATATATGCACATTCTCTACAATCTCGATGGTAGGCGAGGAAGAGAAGATAACGAAAGTGCACACTTTTTCGAGCATTGCATTTGTGAGTCTTAAAAACAGCAAAAAACTGAGCGATTCAAATAGGAGGTAGTGCCGTTCTGTAGAGCTGGAGAAGCTCTATCGAAAACATATATATGTAAATCTTTGATCTCGATGGTAGGCGAGAAAAATTAGGTGCGCAAGTGCCAATTTTTTTGCCTTCAGCTCACTTCCTTTCCAAACCTCGTAAATATTAGGTAGTCGAAGGAATCGAAAAACAGATAGTAGCATTTTGCATAGCAAAAAAAGCTCTATCGAAAACATATATGAAAGTTTTTTAGTATTGTGCTGTCGCGAAGCCTCATGATCATCTGAATGAGTGAAAATAGACTGAGACTTCAAAATGTTTATTCCAGAAAACTCAAAAGACAGAAGTCCAAAAAGTTTTCCAAAATAAGTTGCCATATTTCGGTGCTTAGCACCTTCGTCAGGCCTTACGGGGTTAGAAAAAATCGCGGGGACTTATTCCTCAACCCAATATATCTGTGAACAGTTTACTATTACTTGTCATTTTACTATGAATCAAACTTTTGAAGTAATGTAAACTGTTTTCATGGTAGCTCCCATAGCCCAATATGTTAGCCGCTTGGTTTTTCAAATCGCTGCGTGGTTCCCTTGCATATCCACTCGAAAATCAGGAAAAATTTTTGAAGTGCTTCATTCCAAATGGACATAACTTATCTTAAACATAGGTGTATGAATGCAAATTGTCTTGCCTGGTCTACGAGGTTGCCGCATTCTGACGACTACTTCAACTATATTTTCCTAAGAATTTCCCATTCGAGAAAAATGATTCATGTCCCTGAATAGCCTCCAGTACACACCCTTTGCTCTCAGAGGACCCATAGGATGGCACTAGAATTGGTCAGCTTCGCTGGGGAATGCGCCAT
This sequence comes from Trichostrongylus colubriformis, assembly GCA_963978905.1. Taxonomy (NCBI): domain Eukaryota; kingdom Metazoa; phylum Nematoda; class Chromadorea; order Rhabditida; family Trichostrongylidae; genus Trichostrongylus; species Trichostrongylus colubriformis. Next base: position 36,307,889 of record OZ022258.1, on the reverse strand, counting down.
GCATTTCATTCACATTCTTAGTGAATACAAACGCTTTCCTGGCCCACATAGGAGCTCGCTAGCATCACTTTACGTGTTTGCGTCGTAACAACATACAAAGGGAGTCCGCATCAGCTAATTTTCGTTTTCATCTCACAGTTTCTCGAGTATTTATCCATGCTGTAGCCCCCGGATAGATTACGCATACCACGGCTAATCGGTGAATGTCGGAGATCCTTTTGTACGAGTTTTCGGTGTCATTACGACCCCCCCCCCCCATCAGCGGATCGAATACAACCCCTCTGTCGACAACTCCACGACGGAGGCTTCACTCTGGACGCAGGTTGTCGAGTTTGCTTGATTTGGTCTGCCCACTTTCGTCGAAGGGCAGCCTTGAGGGAATCAAAACATCGATGAGGTGTTGCTCAAGTGCTCCTTTCCAGATATCCCTGAAAGGAGTAGTCCAAAGATGAGATCGGGCTTCTCGTTCGAGGAGATTGTCCTCACGTACTCGTTCGTTTACGTCCTGTCATCGACTCCTATTCCAGCCTCCGTCATATAAAATCAAGGAGGTAGAATCGAAGAATGGCTATACATATTACCTTGTTCAGAATCGTTATGAATATTTACCATCCAATTTTCGTTTGTTTTGTTGCATTTTTGCCAGAGGTATTTGGTTTTTTACCACGTAACGATATTCAATGCACACCCTATATTATCATACCACGACCGATGACAACGCTCTCCTGCCGCAAAGCTGCCGCCTACAACATTGGAGGGTTCGCGGCTCTAGGATCCCTTAGCACCTCAGAAACTACCCTCGCGTCACGACCAGGGTTCAGTCATTGCATAGTTGCGCGATGAACCACCAAGTAAGAGAATGAGATACCCGAATTATTGTGCATCTGTTCTTAACCATCATGGACCGGAAAAGTGACTGTGATACTATTCTGATCACAAAAGCATCTCTTGCAAACTACCCGATAGCCTGATAGATAAGTCCGCCCGCACGCGGTTTCGCGCGCGGCGCAGGCAGCCGCAGTCTTCAAAGAACCAAAGATGGTAGAAATTGTGGAAGGTATGATTTGTGGATTGTATTATAATAGTAACGAGTTTATATTGTATAGCATACTGTTTTTGTTAATGTGAAAGCGAATAGCAAGTAAAGTTGGGATCGTACGAAAGGTGAAAGCCGAAACTTCACAGTTGGCAGAGGACAGTGAACGAGTGAGAGGAGAATCGTTGTTCAACGGGGGTTCCAATGTAACGATGGTTTTGACGATGAATAGTGGTTGAATAAGATTTTTTCCATGTTTCTGTTATAATAATGGTGCACAAAGCCTCACAGACATGTATCTTTCACCTTATTTTTCCCCTGGTAACCGCGCTTCTGCTTGCCGCGTCAAGTTTTGCATCTGATGTAAGCCCTCCTTCTAGTCATCGAGCCCTTTGAGATGCCTGAACAACTTGATGATTGTGCCTGATTGTCAACAGCTTCTCAAGGGCCTTGAACTATGAGTCATTGTTAGATGAGATGTGACAGTTTTATGTTGTGAATGTTTGTGATGAGGAAATGGAGAATGCACAGAAAATTTAAGATGAAGGATTAATGTTATTTAGATATTAGAAATAAAGTTGAATAAATATTTTCTACAATTCCGTCGTTTTTAAGAGTGAAGGGTGCATAGCGATCCTGTGTTTTTGAAGACTGCGCCTGCGTCCGCCGCTGCCGCGCGCGACGCCGCGTGAAGGCGGTTTTATCTACCAGATCTCGGGGTATTCGGAAATGTGGTTGAATTCTTAATCCATTCAGTGTTCTAAAAGTGCAGAAAACACAAGAACCACAAGAACAAGGAGGTCTACGAAAACCGAAGGTAAGAGACTAGTTTGCTATGCAGTACAACATTCATGGACATTTTTCCTCAGTTGGCTCAAGGCCGAAAGGAGTAAGGAAGTCGAGCTCGTCTACGTCAACCCACTCTTCTCATCACTCCGTTCACTCCTCCCACTCCAGTGCTTCACGAGCGGCTTCAGTTTCCTCTAGTGGAACAAGGATAGCCAAAGGTGAAATCATGCAGCAATTTCCTTATAAAAACGGCAAATGAATGAGGTTTAAAAGATCTTCAGGAGCACAAACTCTGTTGGCTTTCGTTTATTATGAAAGCACGTTTGTACCTTGAAGAAATGGCAAACGATCTACAGCGCATAGAAAAGAAAGCGTGGGATCAACTTGGTACAGATGGAGAGATTTGCAGAAATGGCAGGAATTAGTAACAATTCATGAAATCATGGGAGAAGGGGAGAACATGGGAAAAAGGGAACAATGCATCTGAAATGAAAAAGAACTGAGAAGTTTTGGCTTCTTCTTAGAAGTCAATCGAAAAGAAAAAAGTATGTATTCATGGGGAGTAATCCTGATAATTTTCTGATTTTCTGATCTCCGAGTCTAAAATGTCGTTAACGAGGACAGTTAGCGAAATCAAGCCGTAGGAGCAGTCGGGAGAAGGTGTGGAAGATCGATCCACAGGCATTTTGATATTTCTGATGTTTGATAGCTGCTGATTATCGCCGCAGCCCGCGATGCGAAAGTTACTATTAGGATGCTGAGTTATGGGCAAAAGCTTCGGTGTCGGACGGGACTCGAACCTGCCCTTAATCCTTTCCGGGGATACGTGTGAGTGCTGATAAGCTATGGTAAATATACCATTCAGAAGCTGAGTTGAGGTGAAAGGGATGTCGGTAGTGTAATGGATTAGCGCATACCCGGAAAGGATGAAGTGCGGGTTCGAGTCCCGTCCGACACCGCAGCTTTTGCCCATAACTCAGCACCCTAATAATCCACAGGCACTCCAGGATGCAACCACAGTCGAGGAATCCTCGACAGAGGGTCGCACTTGTAGAGGTGACCGATGAGCGCTAGGATCTGAACACTCAATGAACAGATAGGAAGCGAAGGGTATTTCACAGCAGATAGATGTGAGAAATGTGAAATAAACATCTATTTACTTTAGGTAGTCATACATAGCAATAAACACATTGCAACTATGCAATCGCGAATTAGTTACTGGTGTCGTGACTTCCGTCCGACTCATCGTAGATCACACGTGGTGGGCGCGCAGATCCCGATCTACCGCCTGGACGTAGTGACGGGAAAACGCCTTTACAAGGCACTGCGGTCTGTCATACGCACGCTGTTCCGTCAGTTGCGGTCTACCACGCGTGCTCCGGTCCTGTGGTCCACAGCTGCCTATCTTACCAACCACTTCCGCTGTCGTCCTATTCTTGCTGTGCTGTCTTGCTACGTAGCCGACGCCGACGAAGAACACGCATATGGAGATGCGGCAGGGGAACGAAGTCCCGCCAGTTCCCCCGTAAGCAGTGAGCGACTCTGGGAGTGCCCTGGTGCCCACGCGTGTTCTTGTGTGCCCATGAAAGACATGCTTGCCCCAAGACGATCTTCTCTTATATGGGAATGAGGTTTGAAACGGTTTAGCAACTCTCACCTAATTATCTTCAAGCATTAAGAATTATTTAGCCAAATACTATATATTACTTAAGAGTTCCATACAGTGAACGGGAAATTCCATAATTTTTGTGTAGACTTTCTATAAACTAAGTACAATTATCACAAGTTTTGTTTCAAGAAGTTCATCCATAGCGCCTTCATAGTTCATATTCATAGCGCTTGCCTGCATATTGAGCCACCAAGCGTGTAAGGAGGTGAGGAGTTTCCACTGTGCATGTGCTACATCTTTACCAAGCAGTGAGCGGGTCCGAGCCGTGAGTCCGTAGGAAATGCTTTAATGTGTTTATTTCGTATTGACTATCTCATTGCATTATTGCTATTGATGCATTATTGCTCACCAGCTGGCGGGCGCACACTACTGCGCGCGATTCATGGCGATGCTGTGCAAAATGGGTTTGATCGGCACGACCACAGTTGTGTATGGAGTTGAGTGGAAACTTCCTTTCCACAGCTTTCAGCTGAGTTATTTATTCGGATAAAAGCAGAGAAGACGGCGTGATAAAAAAGCATTTCGGTCATACTTCAGTCGCTTTGCATCGAGCCCGTTTTACACGTCATCGACGCTAATTGCTGTAGTGTGTGCGAGGTCATCATTGGGAGTTTGAATACTTTAGACATCGATAGTTTTGCATTCGATTGCATCGATTGGTAACAATGTGTTCATTTGCTGAGCATCTATTCCTACACATTGATAGTAGATCTGAATCCCGATTTCGATGTATACCGTTTTCGTAAACATGCTTCACTATTTGGAATTTTGCATGGTTTGGCGGTCGATACCCAGTGTTGCTGTCAGTACCGCATCAGAAAATGATTCCGAGCGAATCGCTTGCTTTGCTTTCACAACTATAGGTTGTGTTATGATAATCAATGTAGATCACTGTATCAAGAGAAATGCACCATTTTTTGGATTGCTAAACAATTCAGCGGTTGATACATCGGCCAGTGATATCAGAACATAGACAAAACATGTTCACCCAATGGCACTGAGCATCAGGCGCTTTTGCTAAAGCGGTCGTATAGTAATATCAAGCGAGTAAAGGATTCATCCCATCCAATCCTAATGATTCTTATAAGCCTCTGTAAGCCGTTATCAGTTTCACTGAGGCCCCTGTACCCAACAATACCATTGAGATCCCCGTACCCTACAATACCTGCGATGTGAACATTCCTCTGTTAGCCGCAAAAGCACCGGCCTTGATGACATTTTCCTTCTCACACTCCTAATCGAATCTTATCAACCATTATCAGTTTGGGTCACCCATTTATGAATGTCCCTATCCAACTCTGCTTAGCACCCATGAGTGTCAGCGCTCTTGGATCAACGCGAAAGGCGAAACAAATTTGACGACATTCGCCTTCTCATGCTGCTTATCAAGTCTTATCAACCGTTATCAAGCTGGACCACCCACCATTAATGACCCCGACTTACCCCGCACAACACCTGTGAGTATGAACGCTCTGGCACCAATGCGAAAAGCAAAACGGATTCGACGACTCTAGCCTTTTTGCGCTCCTTGTCGAATCTTATCAACCGTTATCAAGCTGGATCACCCACCATCAATGTACCCGTCCCACTACGCAAAACACCTGTGAGTATGAACGCTCCGGGATCAATGCGAAAAGCGAAACAGATATGACGACGCTAGCCTTTTTACGCTCCTTATCGAATCTTATCAACCGTTATCAATGCGGGTCACCCTCCATTAATGTTCCCGGCCAGTCCCGTAAAACACTTATGAGTGCCAGCGCTCTTGCATCAACGCGAAAGGCGAAACGGATCTGGCGACATTTGTCTTCCGAGGCTCCTTATCAGCGCGTATCAGCCGCTATCACTTTCGATCCACCACCGCTGGGGTTCCCTTGGCACTCCCCATATAACTTGTGAAATTCAGCGTCTCAGCTTTGCTGCGACGCGAGATATGAATTTCGTGACAGACGGACAGACACACACACACACACAGACAGACAGACATACTAAGCGAATTATATATAGTAGGATAGATCTCTGTACATAGTACATGAATGCTTATTATCCAAACGGGTGTTGAGTTAACATGAGGTATCTATGCCGGATTATCTGAAAGCTAAAGTGCTAAAGTTCTCGTATTGATCAGTCGGTCCGCCTTTCGTAAACATGACGTTGTTCCACGCTTGTGTGGTTATGGGTGTAGGTGTACTGTGGTGCAATGCAGGGAAAGTCCTCTTTAAGAGAACCGTAGTTCAGTGTATGTGTTTCTTCAAAGGGGCAGCTAGAGCCTCGAAGCGACCCGCGTAGGCAGAGCGAGAGAGCGAGCGTGGCGTAAGTCCCCGTAGACACCCTCGCGCCGACACTGACGCTACCCCCGCCGGTCTCCCCGATGCACTCCCCTGTGAGGTTTGTGATATCGCGGGGCAAAGCGTCTGTGCCGGCACTTGAACTGGTATCGTGTTTTTTTGATGCTCTAGGAGCACCCGGATCTAATTCCATGTGCAAAAAATTCAGAAGTTTCGCTGTGTCTGACCCATAAATCAGGAGATGAGCGGATCTGAGTTGTTTCCTCATTTTATCTCAACTAAAAAGCAATCGATGTAGGCGCCAAATGCGACAGGAGATCCGTCAACTGTGAATGCTGGCGTGACGCAATTGTTTTCCGCCGCTCCAAAGGCAGCTTAGTGAATGCCTGAACTATAGATGCAAACGACCTTGCTCAAGAGTGCTATCATGCTTACCAGTTCTGATACAGGATTTCAAATCTTGCAGTAACATGTTTAGAGGTGACAGAGGGCAGGCTAATAGGGACAAACTGCTCAAAGGAGAAGTGCCAGCAGTGTCAAGAACAGTGAGCAGTTTCTTATTTTGCTGATTCCTTCTCCTACTGAGAACTCCAGAAAATCCCATGAATTACTCAAAGTGGTATGTGAAGCCATATTTTTTCAACTGTTCCCAATAACCTCTTCCAGTGGTCAATGAAAACATCTTCTCCCCGACTTCCTCTACAGCGACGGTCTGACTTTGCGGTTTTTCGATCCGCGATTTTGCGTTTTCTCAATTTTCGATTCAGTCATTTCCGCACGCGATACTACGAACTTGAGACTGTGTGATGTCGCAACTTCTCATGCGGTGCCGCGAGCATCCGAGCTCTTACTGCTAGAGCTTTCTTCCTTCGACTGTGCTTGAGCGGTTGCTCTGGACTGTTGTGGTGGCGGTGTCGGCCATGGGCTGCCTCCTTTGCTGCCCGCCACTTCTCACGTCACCTACACGAGCTGGGTGCCCGCGCAAGTGTCAACTGCACACCATCCGCAGTCACTTAGCAATTGCCTGTAGCGAATAGGGAATCACATCATGGGGCTAACTGGCCTAATAAGCGGATGGTTTTGAAGCGGAATTTCCAGTTATTGCTGAGAGCGCTGAAATTATTCGAAATATTAAAACCAGTGGGCAAAAAGGGGGAGAACTATGACCGGGACACTCCTAGGGATCGAGGAAAATAGGCTCCAGTACGTCCACTCCCTCCTCGTTCTCTAAGGTGGACCAATCAATTATGCCCCCGTCCCTTCTTTGACCGCTACAATACCAGTAACTAACGCCGGATCCTATAGTTGTCGGAGAGAGAGGCTCGTAGGAGGAATTCGCCGGGAAGGATTCCGGCAAAAAGGCGGGCCACCCAAGACAGTTGAACTAGGCGCCAAGAAGCGGAGGGAGTAGGTGAAAGCTCGAATAAACGAAAATGACCGTGTTGCGACTTGTGTTCTCAAGTTACTCTTTTAAAGGCACACCTCGCGATAAATTGTGAGAGTTATTGCGCGTTCTAAAATGGACCAAATCTCCTCACAACCACCAAAAATAAAACTCCCTGTATTCAGTTCTCGTACGAGTATTGGAGATTGTTGAAGAGCTTTTGCCCGATGATATCGCGCAAAATGCTACGATATCACCTGTTTTTCCCTGTTGGAGCTTCCTTCACTATCGAATTCGCTGCTTTATCTCATCCTATCACAAGCTTCCTCCTCCACGTAAGAGCCACGTTGGAAATTTGATCGTCTTAGGCCAGGTGTGATTCGGCTCGATGGGCTCAACTCGGCTCGGTTAGAGCGCGCCTATCGCCCGAGGATGCACGATCAAGCCGCAACAAGGGTGCAGTCTGAGCACCTATCTGAGTGCCTAGTTGCCCCAAGAAAGTAAGCCACTAATGTGATTATCGCGTGGTGTGCCTTTAATCCCAATTTACTGGCCAGAGCGAGCTTATCATGAAAGATAAGGATAGGAAGGGAGAGTTTCAGTTGCAACGTGCCTCATCCACCGATTGGCGGCTGATCTCTCTTCGGACCTTAGGTTGGTTGTGCTTGTGGTTGCTCACCTCCGTGGTAGTGTGTGACTTCGTGTCGACCTTCGTGGTATTGTGTCCCGACTTCGTGTCGGTTTTCGTCTAGCTTAGTGCCCTGTGTCTGCAAGTCGTGAAGCTTAGTGCCCCGGATTCGTCAAAAATAGAGCGAGCTCCAGCATGAGGGTCTCTCTTTCTGGTGTGGATAGTCGTGGAAGCCTGCAACCCTCCGCTCCTGCATATCTTCCTCAATTACTCCGCTTTGTCGTCTTCACTCAATTGTAGTTGTTTGTTTTCAATAAACTGTTGGTCCATTACATGGTGTCATTTGCTAGGTGCCGTGAAACGGGAGATATCTGCCGAACCTTATAATCATACACCTTTGCACTTGCGGTCCGTACATAGTAGCATTTTTTATTGCTATGTATTATTACCTGAAGAAAAAAGGTTTTTTTCCACATTTCTCACATCTATTCGCTGTGAAATACTCTTCGCATCTTATGTGTTCATTGTAAGTTTAGATCATAGTGATTATCGCTGACCTCTGCAGGTATGACCCCTTTCCGTCCGGTAAAATACGATCCCCCGTGGAGGAATCCTCGTCTCCAGATGTACCATGACTACGATACCTGTGGTGGCCCAGTTTTCTCTAACTCAAAAAAGAAGAAAGGCGCCGTGCCTCTCTCCAAGTTCAGAGACCGAACTGAGAATCACCTACGGTACCATTGTTCGCAACTCGCCATCAGACACTAAACCTCAAGGAAATGTCAGAATTTTGAGTTTCTTCGAGTCATCTCTCAGCTTAGGTAATCCGAATGTCGTCCGTCGTCGACCACTTTCCAATTACCCTAACACTAGGAACACCAGAACAATTCAAAATATGAGAATTAGTTCATGAGTGAGGAAACTATTTTTTTACAACTTCCTCAATAATTTTATAATTATCACTGGGGTGAAAATTGTACCGCAAGGCGTGAAATGAGAGCTATTCATCTAGTTAAAGCGGTGAGTGTGATAGACCCCTTGCTTTGGAAGGCCCCATCTTGGTAACTCTGTGTTCTTCGTGATTGCGACTGTGGTCCATACTCCATCAGCATCTTCACCTGCCAAGTTCATGTAGTCTTCGGTGCGGTGCAGTGGCGGCGCCGGACTGGCTCACCATTGCAGCTCAGCACTTGTGACGTCAACCACGCGTCCCCGGTGCCCGCGAGGGTGAACTTCACTGTGGTGCAGCCGCAATCACTCAGCGGTCGCTATCACTGCTATGTGCCCCACTTCCGAGGAACACTTCAATCTATCATCCTTCCCTTGTAAGCACTGCTTCAGAGGCAATGATAAGGGAAATTCGAACGAATAGCGAAGAGTGCCGTGAATATGAAAGTCGAGGTGTTCAGTTATACGGTGAAGAAAAAGGAAAGAAGTAGTCAAAGAACCGAAAAGTAAAACTCTCTTCCCACCGCTCATTCTCGACGCGCACAGCCTTTTAATTAGGAGGCAGATAGTCAGGATGAGCTTTCCACTGGCATGTGGCCAAGTCGTGAGAACAAAGGATGGAAATTCGACAGCATCCATTTTTTGGAGTGAGCTTCAAGCTAAAACTGAGGAAGCGCGTCGCGATACCTCCAACCCTGCCGCATCTCCTTGGCCACCCTCACCCTAGCCAATCAGATAACACATCGCCTAAACGCGGGGTCTGTCATACAAAGTCGGCTGTCTCCGTTACGCCGTCTCTTCAGCTCTGAGACTCGCTTTTCGACTTGGTTTTGCCATTAATAGACTTCTTAGGTCCCTAGTTTCCATGTGACAGCTCTCAATAGATGCTTCTTCCTTGTAGGACTTGAATTGACGTGCATTGAACTCGGAAATTCAATGAATCGATTTCTTCTGAAGCTCATTATTTTGAATACAATAACCAATCAAAAACTGGGATGATTGCAGCACGCTCGAGATAAATGCGGGTTAGAGGGAAACGCAGCGTCACGTAACATTCGTGCAATGCGCCACATGTAACAGAACGCAAAAGGACCTTCCAGGCCTCATGTTCGAGAGCATGATGAAAAACAATGGAAATTTTTGTGTATTCTAGCTTACGCCATATGTCTCGCCCTGAGGCCACGTCAACCCTACGTTTAAAGGCACACCACGCGATAATCACATTAGTGTCTTACTTTCTTGGGGGAAGTAGGTCCTTAGATAGGTGGCCAGGTTGCACCCTTGTTGCGGCTCTGTAGTGCATCCTCGCGACGATAGGCGCGCTCAACCCGAGCCGAGTTGAGCCCATCGAGCCGAATCACTCCTGGCCTTAGACCAACAAACTTCCAACGTGGCTCTTACGTGGAGAAGGAAACTTGCGATAAGACAAGATAAGGCGGCAATATCAATAGCGACGGCAGCTTCAACAGGGGAGAACAGGTGATATCGTAGCATTTTGCGCGATATCATCGGGCAAAAGCTTTTCTACAATCTCCAATACTCGTACGGGGACTGAATACAGGGGGTTCTATTTTGGTGGATATGAAGGGATTTGGTTCATTTTTCTTCACTGGTGGATGAGGCAGGGCCTTCACGTCCAGTAATATGCGCGATAACTCTCACAATTTATCGCGTGGTGTGCCTTTAAATTTTCCCCGTTCAAATTTTTGACCGCTGAAGAAGGAAGACGGTCAGCGCTCGATCTTTTGCTCGATTTCCTTTCTACAAAGCAAAGCCGCATTGGCGCCACTTTGCTCCCTTCTCCTAGGGATCACAAGGCCCCTCCCGTATTATGACCGTGCTCGAAAACTATGAATACTTTGAGAATACACTCTGCCTGATTTCAAACGATTCCATTGAGCCTCAGTCCGTGCTTGCAAGGTACATATCCATCAACGGGAAAGCGAAGGATTTCAAAGCGTTGCTCGAATTTGAATCACCAACACCTTAGTAAATAATTTGTCTTAACGTTCTTCCTAAAATATCAAAACTTTAAATGATAGGCGAGAAATTTTGGGAATCAACTGGCGCCATTTTTAGATGACTTGATCTGAAAGCAGAAATGATGTAGTGACAAGTCTTGCACTCCCATGTAGAAAATGCAATTTCCACGCTCTTATGACCGCTACAATTCGAGAAGCAATGCCAACGCCATCATAGAAAACTACTTGCAGTCGGCGATGCGAAGAAAGGGAAGAATGCAAAACCTGTATTCGAGGGATTTGATATTCGAGTGGAATCGGATGTGAGTCCTTCCGCTTTCAAGTGTGGTCATCTTGAAGTGTGTTGCAAACGATACGATATTTTTCCGAGGTTTTGGGAAGTAGAGAAAGCGGTCATCGCCCGAAAGTAAAGTAGGGATGCTTACCAGACTGCTACCGAAGAGAAATTGAAAAGTAACCTCTGGGAAAACTAATAGGAAGAGTTACTAAAATTAAACTGACGAATCGTGGACGAGTGCTCGAGGGAAGGGTATTTATCGTCAGTAGTGGATTTTGCAACGTGACGTGCGGTTGCAACGAATGCGTGTGTACCAAGGTAGCCATTTGTGCTGGGACCCAAAGCGATTACCTTAAAACAGTGCGAGAGACACGGTATCTTCGATATAAGGCGTGGGTCACGATAATCGCTCGAAAACTCAACTACGTCACCTCCAGCATCTATTTTCTGGAGTGTGCTTCAAGCTGAATTTGAGAAAGCGCGTCGCGATCCCGATACTGCTGTCTGTGTCCCTGTCGCATCTTTGAAGACACACTAAGCGTTTATTGTAAATCTTGATAATACACTTCTTCGGCTGGATTCATCGCGCACTTCGTGAGGGAGTACCCGTGACACTAATGTTAACATGAAACCAGCCGATGGATGAGTGCGAATCTCAGCAAGGTGTAGAGAGTGCATTGAAACTACTCGAGACGATACTATCACACTAACCGAAGAACAGCGCGTAATGTCAGCCACAACGATGTATTGCAGACAGGAGTAGGACCCCCTATAGCCAGCTTGATAGCCGCAAGCCCTGTGATGTAAGCAGTGATTTAGGAAACTAGAAGCTATCTTCCTCCTAGAAAACACAAGATAGGAACCAACGAGCCACACTCGAAAGATATACCGTTCGCAGAGTTTCGACAACAGATCGCAGATAAGAAATTTTGCTGTATTGCAGGAGCATATCAAAACAGATCTCGGCTCTCTTGAAGACGAAGTCAATCCATTCGCAAAGTGAGTGAATTATTATGAAAAACTGTAACCTTCTATTAGATATTCAGTGCCACACCGTTTTTTTCTCTATCCACAAACAAACTTCATAAAAGGTTTGACATAAAGGGTCCGAAGGCAAACTTCTTCCTTTCCCTAGCGTCAGTCCTGCGTCGTCGCGAGGTCCGCTGTCAGTTCTCGGCACTTTCTTCTATCCAAGACATCTTCTGTCATGGCTTTCACTTCCGGCCTTGATGACGTCTCCCCACATTTTCTTTGAAGCTCTTCGTGGTCACTTGCCTGGTACTTCGAGCTCTAAAGCCATGCTGAGTGGGTGGCCTGCCGATCTTCTCAGCACGTGTCCATACCATCCTAGCCCCTGCTCCCTCAACTTCAGCTGGACTGAAGCCGTATGCATGACTGCTCTGACTTCATCGTTCGTGATCCTGTTAAGCGGTGTCCAGCCGCATGCCTTTCTCAGCATCTTCATTTCTGCAAAATGTAACTGCATCCCGTGACTCTTTGTTATGGGCTAGCACTCCCTGCCATAAAGTGTCCCGGGCATTATCACCTATACCTTGCTCTTGACAATCGTGGAGGCCCGTCGATCGCAGAGGATTCTCGTGAACTCTCTGTTTCAGCCATGTCATATCAGTTCGAGCTTTCACGGCCTTGTCTACCGTACAATCCTCGTTTATATCACTTCCCAGCTATCGAAATTCCTGAACTTCCTATGCTTTTTCCATGGCGGTCAATGATGGACCCTGTACAGCTCTCGGAGCTCACGAATTTAGTCTTCGTGACGTTTAGTCGTAGGCCGTTCTCTGCCAGCTTTGTCTGCCATCTCTGTATCTTCGCGTGAAGTTCTTCTCTGGTATCTGCTATCAGGGCAATGTCGTCAAGTAGAGACCCTGTTGGATGCGTATGACAGCCTAAGCTCCATTGTACACGAGGAAGGGGAAGGATTTGGAGCATCTTTTGCAGCTGATCATTGGAACTCAAAAAGGATAACGAGTCGCAAAAATCACGTTGAAAAATCGCGTTGCATCGCGATTCTGGCGTGCTTCACTTCGAACAGCACTGTTTGGGCATTCTGACGCCACTGTCATTTGTTGTCGCGTAGGGTCAAATTGATTTCATTCATGATGATAATAAACATGTCAAACAGAAGATAGCAACAAACAAGTTAAACAATGAAAGGGAGATTCAGTGAAAAGAGTGTGAAAAGGGGTGTTTTTCAAAAAAAAACCAATAAAATCACACTCGACGTCTTGACAAGACGTCGCATCTGCAACTGCGGCACACTAACAAAATGCAAGCCGCCATGAGCCCATACTGTAAGCCAAAATTGCCAATTTCACGTCTCTTTAAGGCTCCAGATGCCGCAGCCGCGACGTCAGGTGCGGGCCGCCATCCCCGACTTCGCGGCTAGGCCCCGCCCACGAGGCTTTTCATTCTGATGTACCACCGTGAGAAGCGGCGATAATAAAGTGTTCCACGGAACCGCGTATTTGAGAGAAGGTGCTGCACACCAGGAAGGGCAAGGAGAAAGTGAGAACTGTGAATACGAGTTTTCCGAGAAACAAACCTTTCACTTTGAAACAAATGGATGAGTAGCGAAACTCGCACTGAGAAGGCGCGGCTTGGGATCTTATCACGATAAACTGTCAGGTACAACAACAGCCGATGAGCTTCTAGTGGCTATGAGCACCCTTGAGCTCACGAACGCCTGCATCAAAGGCGCAGTAAATCGGAAATCTGACAGTACAGCTGATGCAGATCAAGTGCACCGTCAGACTAATCGAGAAAGAACCGTACGCCGTACAATTTGCTGAAAATGGCTTCTTAGGGAGCATGGTGCAGCAGAAGCAGCTGAGTGCCTGTGTTGCACTTGTTCCTGCGTCGATCGTGTTAAAGTCTGACAGCTCACACCGGAAGTTTGCGAACGGAAAGACGAGGCTCAACTGTGCCCTCCCCAGTATTTTTTGCCTGCGTCTCTATGAAGCTATGACGTGGAGAAGCTCCAAGTAATCCATGAATGAGAGCAGCTCCACCATTTACGCCGACGGATTTCTATTTGACTCTCACAGTGTGGAGAGATATGAGCAGGGTGCTGCAATAGTTCGTGTTCTTATCGTGTTGATCAATACTATGCATAGTAACCCGCAATTCCAAAAACTTCCGTATCTACCCTACCATTCCGTAATTTTCGTGCCACCTTGGTTGTGCACTGCTTCAATTATCTCTATCGTTTTTGCTTTAGACGCAATATGCACAATCACTATCTAGAGCATGTTGTCAACGTATGGGACCGTTTCATATATTTCCTGTAAAAACCCAAAGCTTGTGAGACAAAACATTCTGGCTATAAGACTACGAAATGACCGTAGTTAGCCGAGACGTTTCGTTTGAAGAAAGAATGGTGTTTATTTCGAGCTGGTAAGCAAATATATGGTAACTACATTGTCGGGTGATAACCAATACCTCAAAGACAGCATTAGGGATTATATGGCTAATGTAAAAACCCTAAAAGAAGTCACTCACATAGAATCTATGGGCCTGAAAGGATTATTCATGGCGAAATCCCCGTCGAAAAGCGCGCCTCCGAGCAGTAGTGACGGCGGATAAGACCTGACGCCTTTCGTAAGTCCATCCCGCCTCCTAGGGTCGACAAGCACCGTTTGGCGCTATGAAACACTTCTTCCGTTGCAATTTTCGGTCGACAGTGAGGTCTTTGCTTTTATGAGCACCGGTGAGTGGACAAAGAGGGAAGACATTCAGAAACAGTGTTCTCTGTAAACGGACATTTGAGCCCAGAAAAGATGATGTGGCGAAACTCGCGTGGGAAAACGCGCCTTTAGAATGCTATTGCGATCCCTTCACGCTTCATTGGCCGAGTTGCCTTCCGGGCAAGGAAATCGGAGTTGGTTTCATTCATTAATGATGTTCAACAAGTGAAACAACAGACAGAAATAAGCATGAGAAACAATGAAAGGAAGACTAAGCGAAGAATACGAAAAAAATGCTCTCACGATAAAAAAAATACTCGATGAATTCACATCCGACGAGTTGGCAAGGCGTCGTATGCGCAACTGCCGAACTACAAGCGAGTACCGTATGCCAACATTGCGTCCATCATGATCTTCGAAGCGGGTGGAGAACGGGAACATCAGTGGTGGGTGAAGCCATCAAATGTTATCAAAACTGGTAAGAATTGGCACATAATGCACGAATTATGTGCACTTTATCACCTCGCCAGCATCTGGAGTGTGACCTCATTTGAGACTTGGAGTTGCGCCCAGGTTCCTCACGCCGATTGATTAGCATTCTACCACTGACACCAACTGTACTGGACGTATCAGTAAACCTCCCACAAGTACAAGTCCTACACAGAGTTAACCAAATTAGATACACTGCTCACTAGAACCACACTACTACACCTCAAGTACCGAATGACCTTTGGATTAATAAATTTAGTTTCTGCTCTAATACCACTTGCAGTACGATCGAAAACGATCACCATCGTCCAAATGTTGAAAGAATTGTGCGAGGGGTTTCCTCCTAATCAGATATTAGGTTCAAGAAAGAAGTAACATCACAACTGTGCATGCCGTCATATGTATTGACATGATAAGTATGGAATGAACGATTAAATTGTCAGCCACTAATAAAGTTCAAGAGTTAGACGCTAAACAAACTCGCTCTTTATTTCCCGTACTCTCTATCTATACAGTAGCAACATATTTCGATCGCTAAACTTCCTGAGCTCCCAAGTGCAAATGGGTGTTTGCAGAGAGATCAAACTGACTAGCTCATACCTGCGCAAATTAATATATACATAAAGCTATGTGCGTGATATGGGCTTGATCAATATATTATAGATTGCTCTCTATCAGTTGAACAGCTGAATTGGGGGGGGGGGGTGCTTACGATTCTGTGTGAGTCTTAACTCTGAATACCACTAAGAATGCATCGAAAAAATCGAATTTCCCGGTAAAGGTGCGTAAGTGAATACCAATTCGTGATATATGTACGATATATTCGTGATATATGGCATAGATAGATATATGCACATTGATAGATATTGATAGATATACAAAGTTCAATCGCATGTTGCGCGCAGTGCTATGCGACATCCAAACTGATATTTTGTAAGGTAACGACGTCTTATCACAATATCAACACATGAGAATATATTTGCTCCATAGATGGTTCGCTTTAGGCGAAAAGGAAAAGGGTCGGCTGCGACTACTAAAACATCGTCGAAAACGAGAGGAACCAAAGACACTACTACTGAGACGGTCTCTAAGACGACCGAAGTGGAAGTACAAATAAGGGCTCCAACTGAGAAAATGATCGAGAGGTCTCAGTATGCTAAGGTAAGTCATTGTTCCTGTCGGCACCTCATTTCGCTAGGGGAAATTGAGTGTACACATGGATTGAGAAATTGACCAGACCCCTTTGATGAACAGCGCATTTCGAGAGCTTGCATGCTCAGCTTGCCATCAGTGGGTGGTACAAATATCAAGTACTGAACATGCACACTCCACACTTTACACGTATCTTTCTTTTTAAGTCGCGAGAAGTTGCGATAACATTTCTGAGCTCACACCCTTTTCGGGTGCTGATGTCCGAGACGCGACGATTACTTCGGCGGTATGGTGCCGCCCAGCTCATCCCTGCTTTGTTGCCAGCGTGTCCTGGCAACATGCACGCGCTTCACTCCGCCCTCTGAGGCCGCTGCCAGTATCGAGGGTTGGCTAACGGGTGCGTATCATTAAGTCGAATTTCTGCGTGGACACCTGCGGTGAGCGGCGAGCTTAGTGCGTGTTGCTTTCTCCGCGTGCGTTCGCGTGCTCTTTCTGAAGTTTTACGCTGAATTAGTTACTAATTTATTAGGATTATTATTGCTTACTTGTCCTTTTTGTCTGATAGTCCGTCGTCTTTTTATGTACAAGGATCTACTTCTACGTGGTCTTAGTGTTCCTGTTATTCTTTATTGTTTGTCATGTTTAAAGCGTATTGTGTTCAGAGTATCCTATATTCTGTATATCCTGGGTGTTATCCCAGTGAGGGAGCATTCCACAATGGACGCTAGTTCAACTCAAACCTTAATGGGGCAGGAACCCATTCCTTTCTTCACTAAAGCTTGCGCAGCAAAAGGCTCGAGTGTGTATAATCCCTACTATCCATCCATCACTCACTATATAGTATAAAGCGCTAAGGCGTCTGTCCCTCCGTCTGTCACGAAATTAGGTATCATATGAAAAACGACCTGTGCAGATGGGGCCAAGTGTGGTATGGGTAGGGCATGGGACAGGAAGTAAAGACCACACATGGACCAAATTAAGCTCCGCCCACGGGGGCGGGGCGTGCACTGGAATGTTTGGCTTTCAGCCCGAAAATGTTGATTACGTTCGAACGTGCTCCTAACGTAGGGAGAAGATGGATTTAGGTCAGGGATGAGTTTCTGAAGGTCAGGAAAGAATGCAGGGCAGAGTGGGCGGGGCATTTAAAGTGGTGGGCGGAGCTCGGACGTCACATGAAAAACGACCTGTGGAGATGGGGACAAATGCGGTATGGGTAGGGTATGGGACAATGAGTAAAGACCACACATGGACCAAATTAAGCTCCGCCCACGGGGGCGGGGCGTGCACTGGAATGTTTGGCTTTCAGCCCGAAAATGTTGATTACGTTCGAACGTGCTCCTAACGTAGGGAGAAGATGGATCAAGGTCAGGGATGAGTTTCTGAAGGTCAGGAAAGAATGCAGGGCACAGTGGGCGGAGCATTTAAATTGGTGGGCGGAGCTTGGACGTTACATGAAAAACGACCTGTGGAGATGGGGACAAATGTGGTATGGGTAGGGACACTAAGTAAAGACCACACATGGACCAAGTTAAGCTCCGCCCATAATGGGCGGGGCCGTCGTGGAATGTTCAAAAATTGTTGATTGGGTTCGAATGTGCCCCAAACATAGGGAGAAGATGGATCAAGGTCAGGGATGAGTTTCTGAAGGTCAGGAAAGAATGCAGGGCACAGCGGGCGGAGCATTTAAAGTGGTGGGCGGAGCTTGGACGTTACATGAAAAACGACCTGTGGAGATGGGGACAAATGCGGTATGGGTAGGGTATGGGACACTGAGTAAAGACCACACATGGACCAAATTAAGCTCCGCCCACGGGGGCGGGGCGTGCACTGGAATGTTTGGCTTTCAGCCCGAAAATGTTGATTACGTTCGAACGTGCTCCTAACGTAGGGAGAAGATGGATTCAGGTCAGGGATGAGTTTCTGAAGGTCAGGAAAGAATGCAGGGCACAGTGGGCGGGGCATTTAAAGTGGTGGGCGGAGCTCGGACGTCACATGAAAAACGACCTGTGGAGAAGGGGACAAATGCGGTATGGGTAGGGTATGGGACAATGAGTAAAGACCACACATGGACCAAATTAAGCTCCGCCCACGGGGGCGGGGCGTGCACTGGAATGTTTGGCTTTCAGCCCGAAAATGTTGATTACGTTCGAACGTGCTCCTAACGTAGGGAGAAGATGGATTTAGGTCAGGGATGAGTTTCTGAAGGTCAGGAAAGAATGCAGGGCACAGTGGGCGGGGCATTTAAAGTGGTGGGCGGAGCTCGGACGTCACATGAAAAACGACCTGTGGAGAAGGGGACAAATGCGGTATGGGTAGGGTATGGGACAATGAGTAAAGACCACACATGGACCAAATTAAGCTCCGCCCACGGGGGCGGGGCGTGCACTGGAATGTTTGGCTTTCAGCCCGAAAATGTTGATTACGTTCGAACGTGCTCCTAACGTAGGGAGAAGATGGATTTAGGTCAGGGATGAGTTTCTGAAGGTCAGGAAAGAATGCAGGGCACAGTGGGCGGGGCATTTAAAGTGGTGGGCGGAGCTCGGACGTCACATGAAAAACGACCTGTGGAGATGGGGACAAATGCGGTATGGGTAGGGTATGGGACAATGAGTAAAGACCACACATGGACCAAATTAAGCTCCGCCCACGGGGGCGGGGCGTGCACTGGAATGTTTGGCTTTCAGCCCGAAAATGTTGATTACGTTCGAACGTGCTCCTAACGTAGGGAGAAGATGGATTTAGGTCAGGGATGAGTTTCTGAAGGTCAGGAAAGAATGCAGGGCACAGTGGGCGGGGCATTTAAAGTGGTGGGCGGAGCTCGGACGTCACATGAAAAACGACCTGTGGAGATGGGGACAAATGCGGTATGGGTAGGGTATGGGACAATGAGTAAAGACCACACATGGACCAAATTAAGCTCCGCCCACGGGGGCGGGGCGTGCACTGGAATGTTTGGCTTTCAGCCCGAAAATGTTGATTACGTTCGAACGTGCTCCTAACGTAGGGAGAAGATGGATCAAGGTCAGGGATGAGTTTCTGAAGGTCAGGAAAAAATGCAGGGCACAGTGGGCGGAGCATTTAAAGTGGTGGGCGGAGCTTGGACGTTACATGAAAAACGACCTGTGGAGATGGGGACAAATGCGGTATGGGTAGGGTATGGGACACTGAGTAAAGACCACACATGGACCAAGTTGAGCTCCGCCCATAATGGGCGGGGCCGTCGTGGAATGTTCAAAAATCGTTGATTGGGTTCGAATGTGCCCCAAACATAGGGAGAAGATGGATCAAGGTCAGGGATGAGTTTCTGAAGGTCAGGAAAGAATGCAGGGCACAGTGGGCGAAGCATTTAAAGTGGTGGGCGGAGTTACATGAAAAACGACCTGTGGAGATGGGGATAAGTTTGGATGGGTAGAGCATGGGACAAGAAGTGAAGACCACACATGGACCAATCTGAGCTCCGCCCACGGTGGGCGGGGCGTGCACAGGAATGTTTGGTTTTCAGCCCGAAAATTTGATTGCGTTCGAACGTGCTCCAAAGGTAGGGAGAAGATGGATTTGGGTCAGCGATGAGTCTGAAGGTCAGGAAAGAATGCAGGGCACAGTGGGCGAATCATTTAAAAAGGTGGGCTGAGCTCGGACGTTACATTAAAAACTACCTTTGGAGATGGGGACAAATGTGGTATGGGTAGGGCATGGGACAAGAAGTGTAGGGCAGACATGAACGTGTTAAGCGGCATGAACGTGTCAATATTCAAAAATTGTCGATTGGGTTTGAACGTGCTCCAAACATAGGGAGAAGATGATTTTAGGTCATCGATGAGTTTCTGAAGGTCAAGAGAGCATTTGTAGTGGTGGGCGGATGGAGGCTACATGAAAAACGACCTTTGGAGATGAGGAGAAGATTAGTATGGGTAGGGCATGGGACAGGAAGTAAAGACCACACATGGAACAAGTTAAGCTCCGCCCACGGTAGGCGGGGCGTGCCCTGGAAAGTTCTGTTTTCAGACCGAAAGTTGTTGATTGGGTGTGAATGTGCCCCAAACGTGAGGGGAAGATGGATTAAGGTTAGGGATGAGTTTGTGAAAGTCATGAAACAGCGTGGGCACAGTGGGCAGAGCATTTGTGGTAATGGACGGAGCTAGGACGTTACATGAAAGACAACTTGTGGAGATGGGATTAAGTGTGATATGGTTAAGGTATGGGACAAGGGGGCGGGGCGTACACTAAAATGCCCTATCCCCGAAAGAAAAGCATTTCGGATCGATCTGCTGGCGCACATGGTGTTTCGCGCACAGTAGTGTGCGCCAGCCAACTGGTTACTCCTAAGTGACATTTGTGTATGCAACTTTTCACAAGATCCCTCTCTCACTGCAATAACACCATATTCTGCCTGTTAGAAGTATTTAATTACTAATCAACAACAGCCGGGACTCCAAAATATTTGTTCAAAGAACTCAAAAGACCCCTCAAAAATCTCGAAAGTCTTGAAAATATTTTTGCGATATACATTGTATAGTGGATATCATATATTAGCTAAATTGCACAGTTTCAGGCCTGAAGAAGGCGTCGAACGCCGAAAAATCGCAAAAATATTTTCAAGACTTTTGAGACTTTTGAGGGGTCTTTTGAGTTTTTTGAATGAATATTAGGAGTCTCAATTGCCGTTGAGTATTCAGATAATCATGAGACTTCGGAACAGCTTAATATTAAAGTACTTAATTACTGTTTTCTAAAGTACTCCTACAGTACCAGCCCGTTGCGTCCTGAGCGGAATGAGCATTCTGTGGGAGTCCTTTGAAACCTGCTGCGCCAACTCGTGCTTATAGCTCCGCGGGTGCGACATAACTATGCACACCCTTGGCTCGTGACTGTCTTTCGGTTTTCGTCGGTAACCCAACGCTCTGAGGCTGACCAATACTGGAAGTGTCTTCTCATTCTTGGCGCGCCGGGCAGCAGAGCGGTGATTCGGCCGGTCACCTCAGACTAGGAAGTGCGACGTTTTGACCTTAGTGCAGTGGCATCAATGACCGTATGGCACGAGGCAGACCACCTCGTGCCATACGGTCAATGATGTCACTGCACTCCATTGCCATACAGCCGACTGAAGAATGTCCCAACGAAGGCGCTTCATGGGGAGGCGTATAGCGTTGCCCTTTGCAGTCACATTGCTGTTTGAAGGAATCGTCAACGTCTATCAGTTTTTTGTTACCCATATGTTCATGTTGCATTTGCCTAACAAGGGCCGCATACAGATTTCACGCGGAAAAGTGAGGATTCGGCTGAAATACAACTCCTCAAATTCTCGGCCGGGTGGGTGGGGCTTTCGAGCAAGTACGCACCCCGTCGTCCGCCGCGTTCTGAGACACACTGTTGGGACAGGAAGTCACGTAACAGTCCCGATTTCCGTTCCCAACCGCGGTGGACCACGGGACGGGGCTTTCACTCGGAGGTCCGGCTCACCCGGCCGAGAACTTGAGGGGCTCTATTTCAGCCGAATTCTCACTTTTTCACGTGAATCTTTGCATGCGGCCCTCATTAGGCAAATACAACGTAAGTATATGAGTAACGAATAAACTCATTTTTCCGTGGACGATTACTTCAAGAACTAAGGCTCTAATTGACACTCTCAGGCCGCCCAGTTCACGCATTTCCTGCGTCGGATAACTCGACCGGATCACTGGATCGAGTAATTTGCTCCTAGCAAAAAGAAGGTTGTCTCATGAATCCATAGTGTTCATAAAATCGTGCTCTTTCAGCACAGAAATTGTAGTTGCAATATTAGCAGTTCTGGCTCCTACCAATCTCACCGCTGGTTTATCTTGCCTTGTTTTTTTATGTAGGGATGTACATATAGCAAAGTACTGAATGGTGGTGAGTAGGAAATAAAAGGAATTACGGATGGATACTTGAGCGTGCATAAGTGTTAAGGATGATATCATGGTAAAGTTGTGGGAGCAGACCTTTTTTTGCTTCCCCGCAATAATAGCCAACCACTCAGATCACGTATGTGGGTGACCTGGACGAGTTGCACGACGCCTGAGCTGCATCAACTAGGCGGCGTGGAGTGTAAACGACGAAACAGATGTGTTGTTTTCATAAGTTCGAGAGTTGCCTGCTGGGTCTTCCAAGTAGGGTCTCAAGTGTCACCGGCGCTGGGAGTTTTAAGAGTGTCTCACATTGAGGTTGTCATGACCTGGATGGTGGCCAGTCTGTGTCAGTAGATCTAAGCTATTAAGGCGACTAACCGCGAGACCAGATTCACAGGCGATCTGTTGCCTAATCACGCGTCCGTTTGTAGACGGGCATAGCAGGAAACTTTTTGGTATTTCGTTGCTTGCGGTGCCTAAAATAAATGCGTACCATTTGATGACAGTGATATTTCCCAATAATCTATAAATCACCATGATTCTGGTGAAGTGTATTCCTTCCAGGCTTCTCGAAAGTAGCCACGTGTGCATCAACGAAAAAGGACATAATGGCCGTTTCTGAAGAGTTTACCACACGAAATGCGTACTTATGCAGAGTTATCAGTGTTTTTTCTTATCCTCCTGTTATTAAAAAGGTGGCCGTCGAATTTTGGCCGGTTTTTGAATGAATTATGTCGATTTGTTGGCATGAACTATGGAAGGATGACGATTAGCGTTCCCCTTCATGACTTCTGTCTAGTTCAGAGCGTAGATCTGCTGCGGATTAGTGTGGGATGGAGAGGGCTCATGAAGTACTACAAAACAACATATGGTCGAATCCCTGTAAAGCGAAAACACCAATTTCAGATCTGCTCCGAGAGTAGTGTGCAATGATTTAGCTGACCGTAGAAGGAGAGAGCAGAGTTGCTTCAGTAAAGAACAATGAGAGCCCATCATCTTCGTTACCTCCCATCACTTACTAAGCTTGCCTATGGGAACTGTATGAGAGTTGCCCCTCCCGTCATTCTCTAGCTTGCCTCTGGGAACCTTATGAAAGTTTTACGCAATTTCCAGTACGCAACGAAGGTGCATTTCGTATTTAGCTTTCTCTCCTCTGCGGAACTGGAAACTTAAAGTTTAATATACGCAATATTTAATACTTTTCATGTTCATGCGTAACTTTACACACTCCACAGAGTGCGCATTATAATAAGCCAATTGGGCTATCGCACAGTACTGCTCGAATAACACAGAGTTATATATAGGGGGAAACGGTCGATATCGACCAACCAATATCGAGGAAGTCCATACCGCTTGGTTCCACATTGTGATAACCACAATACTGAACGCTAGTTCAAAGGGTATCTCTAAAAATACGCACGTAGTTTAGCAGTCGGAACATCCCAATGAAAATGGTAGCGGAGTACAGAGTAGTAGAGGAGCTGAGCATATAGTGATTGAAGGAATCGTCCACGAAAAATGAGTTTTTGTTTTACCCATATGTTTATATTGTATTTGCCTGATGTGGGCCCAAAATTTCACGCGAAAAAATATGAATCTGACGGAGATACAGCGCTGCAGAGTACGTCCGGGTGGGCGGGGCCTCCGAGTAAAAGCCTCGTCCCGTCGTCCGCCGTGGTCGCAGACGCATTGTAGGAACAGAAATTTACGTAAACAGTCCCACTCTCCGTTCCTAACGGCGGCGGTCGACGGGACGAGGCTTTTACTCAAAGGCCCCGCCCACCTGGACGTACTTTGTGGTGCTGTATCTTAACCGAATTCACATTTTTCGCGTGAAACTTTGCATGACGCCCATATTAGGCAAATACAACATAAACATATGGGTAACACAAAAACTCATTTTCCGTGGTCCTTTAAGCTATTGGGTGTCGATAATTCGAAAATTGCTTATCGCACCGCTGGAGAAGGCCACAACTTATCGGCTGCTCAGATGATACAGGGGTCGATACCTCGTGTTACAATGATATCGACGATCAATGTAAATGGATCGGCAATGAAATGTATTTGTTACTGATCATTAGCTCAAGTGGTCTTTATTGGAAGTTCAGATAGGTTGCATCGGTTGGTAGCAATTTGTCCGCTTGCTAAGCATCCAATTATTACATATTCGTCGTAGATCCACATGCCAGTTATCGACGCTTATCTTTTTTGTGAACGCATCACTATTTGGAATTTGACATGGTCTAGCGATCGAGACCCATTATTGCTTCTCGTACCACATGAGAAAATGAATCACTTGTTTGCTATAACAAATCTGGATCGTGTCTTGATGATCCATTTAGATCGCAGCACTCTCTTGGATGTCAAAGCAGAGCTGATAATTGATTGAACTACCTCCTAGACAAGCAGGTAGGAAAAACCGCTCAAACGGCCTACTACTAGGCCTCCTATCTCGTCTTAGTTCCTTTAGGTTGAGGTTTTATTCCATCGTAACAGCTCATAAAAACGTTCGGTCAGAAAATACTCAAAAGAGAGGCAGAGTAGATGATTGCCACCGTTTCCACTAATTACAGCATTGCCGCTCATTCGTACTACATGTTTCTGGAGCAGTCGACTGTGGATGTCCTTGTACATCACTCCTTTTTCCGTTACCATTTTGTCACCAAACCCTTAGTTGTTTTTATTTCTAACGGTTTCCTTTTAAGTAGTGTTGCAGCGTTTATAACTAGTACATGCGAAAACAATGTGAGTTGTTAAAAACTGTCGTTTCCACACTACAGCTGTTGGTTATCCTCGCAATCGACTTCTCTCAAATCCATGAAAGTTGCGAACTGCAAGTCAGCTCTGATAAATGACGGCATGAGAACCTGGTTACACGTAACTCTGAAATGTAAGTTGTCCACCAGCCATAGTGCTGTCGGGGGTCTATCTGGTGGTATTTGCAATCATTGTGGCTCGTTCCTTTAGAAAAGGCAGTAACCGAGAGGAGCAAGCGTAGGGGGTTGATGCCAGAACAGGTGAAGATAGGGAGCGAGGCATACAATTCTTGTACGGTTTCTGGGTATTCTATGCGGTATGCGATTACGAGATGCCAGGGACAAGCTCCAGGCTGGAACGATGCAGCTGCAATGTCTGGTGTATGCATGCATGTCAGTGTTGTCACCTTCAACTTACTGTTCAGTATCTATACGTGCAAGCTCCCGTCATCAGTGGAGAGCCATAGAGTTTCATGTCAAATGTTTGCAGACGATATAAAAATTCACAAGGCAATAACGTCGCCGGCCGATTCTCAGCTGCTTCAAAAGGCCGTAAATATTGGGTTTGGCTGGTCTGCTGATTGGGGTCTTCCTATTTGTCTAAAGGGAACCAAAGTGCTACATTTAGGCAGGAATAATGTTAAAACAGGTATTATATAAATGATACATCCATCGAAAAGGCTGTTGAAGTAAAAGACCTCGGTTTCACTTTTGACAGTAGCCTCAGTTTTGACTCACACTGTGTCAAAATTGCCTCTAAAGCAGAGCAACGACTCTTTCTCTTGCTTAGGTCGCTCAAAAGCAAGGACCCTTCTATTCTAATTAAGACCTGTAAGATGTATGTTCGATCTCTTATGGAATGCAGAACCTGCGTATTCTTCCCTCACAAGAGTAAGACGAGCCAGCTAATCGAACGAGTGCTAAATAGTTCCACCAGAAAAGGCTTCCTAGGGCCTTAAGTTTCAGTTAGCAGTATACCACATTCAATGGTTAGGATCAAAATGCTCAATTTGGATTCACTTCATAAACGAAGGGTGATTAACGATTCAATCACTGTTTTCAAAATCATCCACGGTACAATGTTCTATGCTTCCTCCAAATTATTCACCTTCTCTACCCCTTCTGCAAGAGGGGAGCTCAACAAACTTTGTTTTAAAGCTGCCAAGGCAGCTTTTCGTGGTCGCTTTCTCACCACTCGGGTGGTTTCGGAGTACGCTAAGATGAGCAAAAAGGTTCCCATTTTTCATCTACTACCAGCCTCAGACGAGAAGTATCTTGCTATCTGAAGGATTCGAGCCAGTTTATTCTCGTCATTGTCGAATCTACTTCGGTTTCTGTGATTGGTTTTCTTTGTTATTCCTCAATTTTTCTGTGCTGTTTCTCAATTCTCTCAGCGGTTGCACCTCATTAGCGTTTTATTTGAGCCGTTTTGCAAGAAAATTTCTTTGTTTGTCATTTACTTTGGTGACGTCTGAGATTTATATACATACCATTGTCCACTCACATGCTCTTTTGAACGTGTAATAAATGTTAAATGCTAAATGTTACTTGCGAACCATGCCTAAAACTTGATCCCTCCGCAGTCAGAAGGGAGATAGTGAATAAGAAAAACGCTCGGTGAAGAGAGCAACTAATCAATCTGCTTAGAGCGGAAGTTTAAGTACTATGACTCCTTCATGGGTGTAGGACCATTTCTTTGATACATAAATCGCCACAACACGAGCTACTAGGACCGCAAAGGTAAGCACATCTCGTAAATGGGGAGCTACAAAGAAATGAACAATGTCCCGCTTTTTACGGCACCAGTATGATTTACGGAGGATGGGTTCACTCAAAGGCACAGCTCAGGATAATCTTTCTTGGTTATCTCGCTCAGTAAAGATCCTGGGGATGTGAGGTATGCGTAAGTGAAGAAAATCTAAAGAAGCACTTCGGAGCACTTAAAAATAAGCGTTTTCTAGGCTTTGGCTTCGACGAGATTACAGATTAGAAGGCCGTTTTTGGACATCTAAACTCCCAATACTCTACATTTGTTATCAGAGTTCCCTTTACGTTATCTTATCGCAGCCGAAAGTAAGCCTTTTTCGCCTTGCCATTTTTTCGCCATCACTTCTATTTGCCAGAGATGCCCGGCTGGAAAGATCAAATACGGGTGCAGGCCACTTCGAGACTGTAGGTGCCATTTTATTTACGCGTTCTGGACGTATACATCCTTATTCTCGACCCTAGCGAGCAGTGTGTACGGCCCACTGCGTCTTAAGCGGACTTCCAAGCGACTGCGGCAAGTCGTACTGGCGGCGTGGTTGTGGAAAAAGATATCTGCTCACTGATGGAGCCTCGATGCTCAAATTATCAAGAGCTGAAGATTTGTTCTTGAAATAGAAAAACAGTTGGAATTTCAATGAACACTGACAGAAGACGGTGACAGCTGTCTAGATATTGAAAAAATGCTAAAGTTGTGCTTCAGGCTCGATCCCTAATACAAGGGAGCACTCCATAACGTGCGCCCAGCCTCAGCAGTGATGACTGGGATTCATTCATAAATCAGGTGAAATAACTTCTGCTCCATTTTTCGAAAGAAGGTATCATGACATTACTCAGGCATTCTCTCTGGCGCCTATTTTCCTTTTTCCGTCAGTTTTATATTACTTCATATCATGTTGGACAACCGGCAAAGAGTTACCAAAGATCGTAAAAATTTATCGAACCAGGCTTGGACCCACACAGCCACCGATTTCTTCTGCGCACCTTATTTGCATAATTCATAAAAAGACTTCGCTTGTTCCTGTCAAGTTCGCCCCACGTGACGTTCTATCAAAGTTTTGGTCAGCTCTTGAGGACAATGATGGTCAGTAATTGTCTGTATTATGATAAGTTTACATCTAATACAGAAAATCAGATATTAAACAGAACTATGTTGTCCCGAAAGTTCCGGAACACCTCGACCACTTTTTTTCAAATTTATTCCTTTACAACATAAACACATTTCAGCTAACAAGATATTCACCATTACTATATATCACCTTCTGTCATCTATCCGGAAGCTTGCCAATCCCGTCTGCCCAGAACTGTGGAGACTGCCTCGCGAAGAAAGGCTCGACCTCCATCTCGATGTCGCGCTACTTTTTGAGCTGTTTCCCCTTTGGGAAGTTCTGTAGAGGGGCGAACAGGTGGTAGTCAGACGGTGCGAGGTCGGGGCTATATGGAGGATGTGGTAGCACTCCCCAGCCTAGCGTCGCCAAGGTGTCCCGGGTGAATGTTGCCAGATGTCGGCTGTCGGATAGGGCATGGGGTGTCCAAGTTGAGAGCACTTTCCGGTATCCCAGCCGAGTGAGATGGTGATCGACTGTGGTGTTCCCACAACCGAGTAACAGGGCTGCTTCATGTGTGCTTGCCGTGGGGTTCACCTGCACAGTTCTCCTGAGAAGCTGATCGTCAGCTCAGATGGACGGCCACTGCGTTGCTGACCTTCATGGCTATATCTTCAGAAGGGAAGCGGGTGAACTAAAGGTGGATAGTGGTGCTTGCTCCGCATGGGACGCTGATTATTTAGACCACTTCCCTTACGGAACTCCCTCGGTAGAACTCGTAGAGGTACAGTGCTCGCAGTGACGTCTCGTCCATTTCGAGCTCTACTCCTTTTGTGGATAGGCGCGAATCTTATATACCTATGGCATGGAACGTTCCTCAAAGTCAATCGACAAATGCCCTGGCTATTCATTGTGGGGAGGCCCGAAAATCCTTGTCCGCCAAGGTGTTCCGGAACTTTCGGGACAGCCTAATATTTATATAACGCACTCTGTAGCGACAGCACAAGTATAAAAAAGAAAGTCTGCGCTCAGATATTCCATCATCATCTCATTTGAAAAAGCATCTTATTATTACTCTGAAAGGACGGCCTAGATATTGTGCATACTACAGGGCGCGCACTAAACACTGTTACGCGGCAAAAAATCGGTTATCTCTGGCAAGAGTGCAACAAAAGAAACGGAAATTGGAAGATGAATAATCATAATGATTCTGAGCAAATCGTTTGGAATCCTTATGAATACTTATCATCCAAATTTCGTTTCTTGTGTTAAACTCTTGCCGCGCAACAGTATTTGTTGCGCACCCTGTATACCTGGAGGAAAAATTATACTTTTGCGACGAACAGAATTGAACGAATTGCGAAATCAATCCCACCAAACGTTTAGAAAGGATGGGACACAAATTTAGCGCAATCATACCGTTGTCAATGACCTTCAGGTCTTATCAACTCAAATTAGATCGTCTCCTACTTTAAACTGGGCTAAATTCAAATGGTAAAGTAGCCTGAAGGCTTTCAACGTGAACATCAACTACACCACTACTGCTTATTCACTCAAAAGATAAGCCCTCGAACCAAACGAGCCTTGTCGATCACATCGTGCCTGGGCGGAGCGTACTTTCATTTCAGCCGTGCGCCAAGTCAAATGACCGACCCACTTACCCGCATCATCGTTCCCGAAATGTGGCTAGTACTATCGTTACTTTTAGGTAAGTGAATTATCGATCCACCCACTGAGTGTATTGATTACCTGCTACCAGACTTCATCGAGATGTCTGCTATTCTTAAGTATCAGTTTCACCTTCCACTTCAAAAAGTGACCTTTTAGTGGTCCGTCATGAGCTGTCATCTGAACCCCTCAGTTCTACTCTTATCTTTTAATCTAACATGGATTTTTTTGCCGCTCACAAAGTTTTAATTGGAGAAAATAGAGACTAATCACAAATCATCTCGGGGCTCAATGGGAAGCAACGAGGCAACGGAGCAACTGCCAAATCAAGACGCAGTGGAAGGACAACCTCTTAGATTGATCGAACCGTCCAATTTTCCGGGATTGATTTCTCGTTTATACAGACTGTTCTCAGAATAGTACCTCCAAGATCTGCTGTTGATTATTCAGGCGTCTACGTGCATTAACGGGATTTTAAATCTGAAATTCAGAATAGGAAAGCACCATTGACCCTTGCTGCATTTTTGGGTTGCGTCATGCATCTTATCTCCATTTAGAATCATAGTGGAATTCGAAAGCGATTAGCCGATATGATGATCGCGGAAGCCAGCCCCATTCATGCATGTTTTTTATTCTGATTAATTCAATTTATTCTTTATTCGATTTTATTCTGATTGGTTCGTTTTTGCTGCACTTCACCAGCCCGGAGAGTAGAAGCCTCGAATCGTTCGGGCTGGCATGGAGTTAGAGGGATTGAATTTCACATTGAAAATAAAGAAAAATCCCACGACGCTACTAATCTAGGCACAATCTGATTCAATCATTTCATCTGCCAGTTTTCATAGAACTTTATCCTGTAAATCATGTTGCATTTTTCTTTTTTTTAATCATAGAGCTGTTCATATCAATCGAGGCTATTCTCGAAAACTCCCTTTGAGGTTCCGTTATAAAGAAGATTTTCGGATTATTTATCAAAAAACTGATTGTTTTTTCATGCAACGACAACGAGAACATTCTTAAAGGGTACGATTTTCGTCAGATGTGCTGTTTCGATAAGGTTTCGTTTGGTAGTGCTAGTGCAAAACCCGGTCTAATCTTCCGGTAATCTTGCGAAGGATCTTCTAAACTTCAAAACCAATGATGAAAGTCGAAGTACACCCCTATTATGCAGAATAAATGGCCAAAACGGACTACTTTTTTCAAAACGCCATAACTTCGCTCAGAGACAACTTTATTTTTCGAAATAAAAACCATTCCAATCTACACAACCTTGCCAACGATATGGTAAAGAAAATATGCCATCATGATCAAATTCAGGATTGCGAAAATTAATGAAGTCAACGATGGCATTTTCAACATTCATCTTTTCGGCGAACTCCTTCTGACCCAGGTTTGCATCGAGAACCGAGAAAAAGTGGTAATTCGTCAGAATAGGTCTGAGGAATAAGGGGGGTGAGGGAGAGTCTCGATCAGTTTCTGCCGGGTGACTTGCGAACTGTGAGGTTTTGCGTTGTTTTGCGCACCCAGTAAAAAATGATGCAGTTAGGCATCGAGCCTCTCCCTCACCCCCTTATTCCCCAGACCTATCCCTGACGGATTACCACTTTTTCCGGGTTCCCGATGCAACCTGCGGCAGAAAAATTATGTACGGTAAAAATGCCATCCTTGACTTTATTGATTCTCGCAATCCAGAATTTAATCGTGATGATATATTTTCCTTACCAGATCGTTGGCAAAATTCTGTAGATTCGAATGGTTTTTATTTCGACAAGTAAAGTTGTGTCTGAGCGCAGTTATGGCCAATTACGTTTCGGCCATTTATTCTGCATAGACCTAATATAAGCTTTTAGTATGCTATTAGGTTGGTGAAAAAGTCCTGGGACACTGAGAACTTTTCTTTCAAATTTTAAAAACTTTATTTCTTCGTCATTTCAAGTCACAAAGTAATCACCTTCTGCCTCGATAACACTTTGCCATTTTTTGGGCAGATCACGAATACCTTTTCTCCAGAAGGAAGCTGGCTGTGAGTCGAAGAAGCGCGTCACCTCCGATTCAAGTTGAGCTTGATCATTAAATTCCTTATCTCTGAGATTTTGTTTGAGGGCCCTGAATAGGTGATAATCGGAAGGGGCAAGGTCGGGCGAATACGGAGGGTGTGGCAGTACTTCCCATCCAAGCTCCTCCAACTTCTCCCGAGACATTCTTGCAACATGAGGGCGTGCGTTGTCATGAAGAAAGTAAACTTTGTTTCGTCCTGGCCGCTTTTGTTGCATTGCCTCGCTCAACTTCTGCAGCTGATTAGACTAGATGCTTGCGGTTACTGTGGTACCTTTTTCGAGAAATTCGTGGCAAAGCATTCCTTGTGAGTCCCACCAACAGCACAGCATCACCTTTTCTTGATGGGTGTCTGTCTTCGATTGAGTCGGAGCCGCTTCTCCTTAGGGAAACCACTGGACTCTCCTGCTATGATTCGCGTAGAAGACCCAGGATTCATTCCCTGTAACGACCCCTCCCAGAAAGTCCTTAATCCGGAATCGACTGAGGAGAGACTGAGCGATGCTTAACCTCGATGACCGATCTAAATCGCTCAGTTCGTGGGACACCCAAGTCGAGATAAGTCGAAATAAGTTCAGTGTTATCTACGATTGTGTGGCTATTGATCTGTAACGTCGATCGACCCACGGATCCTTTTTTCGAATTTTAACTTTTTTTTGAAATTGGTGTCCCAGGACTTTTTCACCAACCTAATAAAATGAGCATCGTGTCCAGCACACGCAACTCATCTTCTGGAGGGTTCCATTACTCTCTGACTAGAACAAGGGTGCGTTATCCAAAGGCTTCACCCAAAAACATGTCCAGCACTGGAGGAAGAAGGGTAGCACAGATTTCAAAAAATACATACTCACAGCTCCAATAAAATTACTTACTGTCCATTTTTTTCCAACACTTCACTGTGGCAGAGGGCGGCAGAAAGCCATTACCTGTGATTGTAATCTGTACCCAGTACTTTTATTTTGCCGTTTATCTATTTGTTTATTAACTTATTCATTTACCAAACTATCTTTTTGTTTGCTCAACTATTTTTTATTAAAAGATTTGAAAAGGATGTGCAGACAATCAGGTTTTCTATTGCTACAAGTCTATGTGAAGAAGTGATATCTGTGCAATTTCAGGCACAACAGTTGCACAGTATCCTGACATGTCTTCGTGTAAGTTAACCTTGGAGTTTAAGAAATTGTTTTATTTATGCCGAGACATTTCACAATCTCGTTTCTGAGCTGAACCCTTTCGCGTCGCACTGAGAGCTCGATAGAAGCACCAGCAAATGTCATTGTATTGTCGTAAGCTTGAGTTGATCGTAAATTCCCTCCCAAAATTGAAGATTTCTATCGTTCTCCACAAAAAACCACAGAAATCAGTGTTTGAGTATCTGTTCACTAGTATATAATCCCAATCCAATTTGGACCGATATTGATGTACTTGATTGAACCCTACATGAAAACGATGTTGAGAGAAACTTCCATTCACTGTTCTCACAGCAGACGTATGGTTTTCAGCGTCTCAGAGCTATAATATCGAGATGCTAAATAGTACAGTTTAACATTTGAAAAATAGTGGAACGAAACGGTCTGAAATCCGAATGCGTCCCACTCACATCATCGAAGCATGCTGCGTTTTTCCAGCAGATCAGTCCCCCTTTTTTGATGAGTATTTATGAAAACCTGAAAAAGATGGTCACACCATTTCTCAGCACCTAGATTGGTAATCTATTGACTCTTTTCGATTGTTGAGCAGTGAACGATGGTGCTCCGAAATCCCATGCTAGGAAACGTAAAAGGAAACTAGATAGTGTGCCATGTTGCTGAATTAGATTTTCCTCCACAGCTCCGGAGACACAGGGGTAAATCGGAATTGGGGATATAGTCAGCTCGCCTTTTTTGGTGGGGCAAATCTCAAGGAAATGATGTAGGGCAAAATTCGCGATGCGGTTCCTTTTTGCTTCTCCTGTGTGGCCGGGTGCGTTTCGATGAGGAAGGAGTATGTAGGGGGTTTTATTCTAGGAGTTTTGATCGCTTCGTTTCGTCCTTTTTCTAATGTTACACTCCCCAAGTTTACCCTGATTGGCTTCTGTAACTGATCCTTCGTACGCCTCGATGGTTTCAACTGGTTCTTTGAATTTACCCCTGAAGCATACCACGCGGTAATCACATCAGACGCTTACCTTGGGGAAAGTAGACTCTTGGACAACTGTCCAGACTGCATTCTTGTAGCGGTTTTATCATCCTCACAGCGCTATACCTGCTCGAACTCAATCAAGCCGCGTTCACTCAACCAAATCACACCTGGCACTGGACGAACCAACTTCCAACGTGGTGTTCACGTGGCGAAGCGAGCTTGCATATCATCACCAATTATTTCTTCTCAGCTTATAGATAAGAAATGCCAATGATGAATACAACATTGGCAAAACGAAACAGGAGATTTCGTTGAAGTTTGAGTGATATCACCAGCTAAAGACCTGTTGCAAGGCTGCTTAGGGTGCCCCCTTTCTGGTGTTCGTAGGGGTTCACACTAATTTTTTTTCTCTAAAGACTAAATCAGAACCTCTGCCTTCAGTACTGGGCGCGATAACGCTCAAATTTTATTCGCGAAGTGTGCGTTATGGGGTTTTCACATAATCTTCCCCCCCCCCCCCCATCAAAAAGTGATTACTGCGTCTCATAAGCACCTCTGGCAGGACTATCCTACAAAGCAGGGGCAAGTTAGTAATGTCATGCATTGAGGAAAATGAATTACTTCTGCTTTTTGACGTGCTTGCAGCATCAACATAAGTCTGATAGAAATATATTTGATCGATTTGAAATGGGCTCAATTAGAAACATTGGTGCCCTTATAGCAATATGTAGATCTGCTCTATATATAGAGTATGATTGAAGTGTGGAACCACAAAATTTGAGGTGATTTCTAGTGATATCATCGTCATGGTCAATGTGGTCTCCCTGGAGTTTCTGCTCTAACGATGTTATGGTCCGAGTTCGGGCATGTTCAACAGTACGAGGTTATAAGTGTGTAGGTCACAATAAGGTATGTGTCCAACCATAACTATGATAATATTATTACTGCGACTATTATTTCGACGTCAAGGTGGCCTACAAAAAAATTATCAGCAGTAGAACAGTCTTTCTGTGCTGCATCATGTCAAATGTAGATGGCTCTTGTCTGAAGTTGCAAATTTTTCTCACCTTCCTCATTTCACATGAACATAATTTACAATTTGGATACTTTCTCTTACCACAGTGGTGGTGGTGTCTCATGAGAAAAACCCCTTTGTTCACGTCATGCCTCTCAAATACCATCCATTTCCTCTGCATCTCCGTTTACGAATAACATAAAAGAAACATCACGCAGAAAGTGACACCACTGAAAATGGGCTAGCAATCAATCACTAATGAGATCTGCACGGCCTTTTTTTCGGGAATTCGATTGAATGGATTCTGCTCTCCGAAAAACATTTTATTGCTCATGGAAAAAGGGAGTTTTTCCATTGGATTTATCTCAGCTCTCATATTGTTGGAATTTTTCAACATCCCGCACTACGATCTTTGCGACAATACTTATTTTTCACTGCAATTTGGTGGACTAAATTTTGGTGGATTTTGTTGTCGCACGCTGTAATGGGTGAGTGGGCATGGACAAGCAGGCGCTGCAAAGTCCCCAGAGGTGATCTCCTTTTTTAGGGGAAATTCCTCGGGTATTCCTCCTTGACGAACTACCTCTTCATCAACAATTACAGAGGTGGTCATATGATTCTTTTGGGGCTCCTCCTTTGTATGTCTACAACATTTGATGGATGGGAAACGGGTTGTTCCACCACAGTTTGTGGTCTTATTTCTCGAGACTTCTTCACTCATTGCTAGATCCTTTCGGTGAGGACTTAGGTCTGTGCAGAATAAATGGTCAAAACGGAACACTTTTTCAAAACGCCATAACTTCGCTCAGACACAACTTTATTTGTCCAATCTACACCACCTTGCCAACGATCTGGTAAAGAAAATATGCCATCATGATCAAATTCTGGATTGCGAAAATTAATAAAGTCAACGATGGCATTTTCAACATGCATCGTTTCGGCGAACTTCTTCTGACGCAGATTTGCATCGAGAACCGGGATAAAGTGGTAATCCGTCAGGAATAGGTCTGGGGAATAAGGGGGGTCAGGGAGCGTCTCGATCAGTTTCTGCCGGGTGACTTGCGAACTGTGGGGTTTTGCGTTGTTTTGCGCACCCAGTAAAAAATGATGCAGTTAGGCATCGAGCCTCTCCCTCACCCCCCTTATTCCCCAGACCTATCCCTGACGGATTACCACTTTTTCCCGGTTCTCGATGCAAACCTGGGTCAGAAAAATTATGCACGGTAAAAATGCCAGTCTTGACTTTATTGATTCTCGCATCCAGAATTTGATCATGATGACATATTTCCTTCAACAGATCGTTAGCGAAATTCTGCAGATTCGAATGGTTTTTATTTCAACAAGTAATTTTGTGTCTGAGCGAAGTTATGACCAGTTATGCTTTGGCCATTTATTCTGCACAGACCTAATACATAGAGCTATGCGCAGAGAAAAGTTGCTTCGGAAGGTGTAGATACATGTCTTGATAGAAACTTCACGCTGCAGATAGTGCTGCTCACCGTTTCCCCTCCCATAACTTATTCTGAGAGCTTTTTCGTGAGTTGGATCCCCCTTTAGTCACCTGTTTGGTTAGCATGGACCACCACTCTTCGCTTCCTTTCAGTGGAACAGGATGCAAAAAAAAGTTCAGTCCCTATATTTCGAATCTGCCTTGATAAATCATGCATCCCTTATCACAGCGCCTCAGATTCCAAAAATTGAATGTTGTTTTCACTGTACTGTAGCTGGCGCAGTTCCTGATGGAAAACGCGCCCCGGAAATTTAGAGATGATACCCTCTGTGAAGATTCTGCCTCCTCACATGTGGCTCACCTCCTGAGGTCGGTTTTGCCGAACAATGGTCGAGTTGCAGAGTAATAAATATGATAGCAGAGTGATACTTATTGTATTCTATCACCGCCGTATCGATCAGATACGTAGTGCTCGACGGCCAGCCTTCGTCGTGAGCGTGTCCACGGTCAGTATCAAAGGTGCTTAACAATATGACCGAATTACCCTTACCACTGTCTTTGAGTAGACTGAAGTTTTTCATGGGAAATGACCATTCGATAGGTTG
Organism: Trichostrongylus colubriformis; assembly: GCA_963978905.1. Taxonomy (NCBI): domain Eukaryota; kingdom Metazoa; phylum Nematoda; class Chromadorea; order Rhabditida; family Trichostrongylidae; genus Trichostrongylus; species Trichostrongylus colubriformis. The sequence continues at coordinate 36,271,196 of OZ022258.1, read as the reverse complement.
ATTCAATATGAATCGGACAAATGGTAGTGATGTCTTCCAGGGATCATAACTCAGCAATGAGTTGACGAAAATGGATGCGCGAGGTACCGTTGGAATAAGTATAAAATGCTCTTCAAACACAGTCAAACAAACACTCCAAACTAGTTGCATTCCGCCACCATGCCGCAAATTTCCAAGCCGTCCGGGGACCACATCCGCAACGTCATACTATTTCTATCGCTATCTGGCCAAGAACCCGCGGATATTGAAAGACGCCTAAAGGTAGTTGACAAGAAGCTTACCCCCGCCAAAAGTACAGTGTGCTTGTGGCATTTGCAGTTTGCATCGGGCGACTATTCCATCGAAGACGAAGGCCATGCGAGACGTGGCGTACACGGCATGGAGTACGGGGAGCTGCTCGATGAAGGTACACCAGTATCCGCCGACGTCTACATTCGTCGGTTGGAGAGTCAAAGGCAAATGTCTGAAATTCGCGACGGCGGCGGTCACATGCGTACTCCCAGCACAATAACGCGAGACCGCACATTGCGAGATTGAAGAAAGCCGAGCTGCTCTCGTACAGTTGCTCCGTGCTTCCACACCCACCGTACTCCCCAGACCTGGTCCCTTCGGATTTCCACCTTTCCTCCCACCTCCAATGCCACCTGGAAGGCCAAGACTTCAAAACTCGCGACGACGTCAAGATTGTACTCGAGAACTTCCTTGTGACCCAGCCTCCGTCCTTCTGGAGCAAGGACATACCGCGATCTGCCTAACCAGTAGCAGAAGCTCATGATAAAGATGGAGCATAAAGTGATTCCCAGTTGTCGTTAAAAAGTTGTACGATAAAGATAAAATTTTGTCAATTCGTCCGATTCACATTGAATCAACCTAATACAATTCAATGGAAAGGACAGGGGGTGTAGTATTCATCAAAAAATTGGTGATGAGCAAAATATTCAAGCCTACTCTCCGTGCATTCTGAAAGGGTCAGAAATATAATATTAGGTTGTCCCAAATGTCTTGCAGGATTTTTTCGATCATCACTTTTTATTACTTTTTCTTCCAACAAACAACAATCAGGCAACAACGTTATCGACAACTCTCTGCCCCCTCATAGATAAATCGTTGATTCCCTCCTCCCAGAACTCTGGGTTCTGAGAGTCGAAGAAGTCCGCGATCGCCTTTGCAAGCATGTCACAATCAACAAATTTTCTCTTGGCCAGGAAGGATTCAAGAGGTTAGGTAAGGTGATAGTCAGAAGGGGCAATGTCTGGAGAGTATGGCGGGTGGGGCAGCACATCCCAGCAGGGCCCCTGTAGCCTGGACTGGGTACACTTCGCGACGTATGGATGGGCATTGTCATGAATGAGGGTGACCGCGGACCTTCTGAGGCGCTTTTCTCGAATAGCAACGACAATCTGCTGGAGCTTGTGGGTGATTACGGAAGCGGGTACTGTTTCGCCTTGTGCCAGCACCTCTTTGAGAAGCATTCCTTCCGCGTCCAGAAGCAGCAGAGTAGAATCTTCTTCGGATGGACGTCGGACATGGGCTGCGTTGGCGGCTCGGCGTCACGTAGCAGTCAAAAGGCGCGGGATGCATCGGTATCGTACACGTCCCAGCTTTCATCGCCCGTAGCCAGATAGACGAGAAAATCGCTGCGATGCAGGCGGAGCAGCAGCAACTGACAGATGCTCACACGGGCACTTTCGTGAGCATCCGTCAGGGCATGAGGTCCATCGCGACAGCACCCTCCGATAACCAGGCTCGTGGAAGCGACGATTTACGGTTATGAGTGCTTGTCCATTCCTCTCCGCCAGCTCGCGTATGGTTGTATCAGAATCGGCGCGAACGGCGGAGAGCAGCCTCGTCGTCGAATGCGTGTGGGCGTCCCGTGCGTGGCTTGTCATCTATGTCAATCTCGCCGTTGCTGAAGCTGATGAAACAGCGGCGCACGGTCTCTTAGCTCACACATCCCTTGCCTAATGCTGTGTTGATGGAGTCGCTAGCTTCCGTCGCTTTGCTGCCCCAAGACCACTCATAGTAGATGTCACCGCGTGTTGGGTGGGTATCGACTACGGGCACTGTAGCTCTCTCCACGGAATCTGGTGGGTCAATATATATTTTACTAGGAAACTTAGAGAACGTTCTACCATATTCCTGAACCGCCTAGACCTGCCTAGAAGTTAAGAAGAGTTATTGATTTTTTTTGGATAAATCCTACAAGACTTTTGGGACAACCTAATATATGGCCAGTTGAGCTATCGCACAGTACTGTGCGAATTAGTCATTATTTATTCGACTTAATAGAAGGGAATTCATTGGTCGATGTCGACTTTTTGCTGAGCATCTACTTTCTACATATTGGTGATAGATATTAACCGATATCGAAGATATCACCGCTGAGGAAGGTCACCAATTTTCACAGGGCAGATGATTTAGCGGTCGATACCTTTTGTTACAATGATATCGATGATCAATGTTCAGGAATGACATGGGTACATCCACTAATTAGTTACCCCTTCCGCTGAAGTGGTCAGTGAGAGCTTGGATAGTTTAGGGATCAGCGGTTTTGGATTCAACTGCATCAATTGGTAGCAATTTGTCCACTTGCTGAGCATCTGTTCCCTACATATTAGTGGTAGATCCATATGTCAGTTATCAATGCTCATCGTTATTGTAAACATGCACCACCACTTGGAATTTTACATAGTCTAGCGGTCGATACCCAGTATTGTTGCTGGTACCGCACGAGGGAATGAATCGCATGCTTTGCTGTCACAAACCTAGATCGTGTCTTGATCATCCATGTAGATAGCAGTATCAGAAGACATGCACCATTATTTGGAACGCTAGGAAATTTAGCGGTCGACACATCGGCAGCAGCTATCAGAACATGATCAAAATATGTTCACCCAAGAGTTCTGAGCATCAGACGTATTTACTGCAGCAGTCGCATAGTAATAGTGAGCGGTGTTCCGGATTTTATCCCTTCCCCATTTTTTGAGTGGCGCTAATGAGCCCCTGTAAGCCGTTATCAGTTTCGAAAAGTCACCATTAAGGTTCCCGTACCCTGTGATACCTGCGAGTGAACATTCCACCTTTAGCCAGAAGCGCGAACGGGTTTGGCGACATTAACCTTCTGACACTTGTTATCGAATCTTATCAACCGTTATTAGTTTGGATCACCCACCATTGATGTGTCCGTCCCACCCCTCGAAACACCTATGAGTTTCGGCAGTCTAGGATCGACCCGGAAGGCGAAACGGTTTTGGTGACATTGGCCTTTTAAGTCTCCTTATTAGCCCTCATCAGCTGCTATCACTTTCAGTCCATCACCGCTGGGATCTCCTTTACATCCCCTATACCATATCTGAATTCCTCGATCCCATCTTTGCTGCGACGCGAGATACGAATTTCCGGTCAAACAGATACACACACACAAACACACCCACACACACCAACAGACACACCTAGCCGATTATATAAAGTAGGATTGAACCGATCTTATGACTCTGATTGTTGTTATTCTTTTCGTTTCGAAACCAGCTGGTTATCCCCCCTCTCGACACATGAAAGTGGATGTGCGTCAGGACAGAACAACTAGATCAGGCTGCCGGGCCCTGGCGTGTGGCTATTTCACAACGGGGACGGCTCCACGATGCAATTTGCGTGACACCGTGACCTGGTTTGAAAGTTTTGACCCACGGCTTCATTCATACTTTGTGGCTTCACCTTATTTGCTATCTGTCTAAAAGCAACGTTTGATGTGTATATTGAAAGTTTTGACGTAAGCTCCATCCATCTGGATAAAACTTTCAAAAGACACAATTCCCTTCCATGAGTGTTGAACTTGCAGGAATTTCAATCGTGCGATTCGTCAAAAACCAATTTTACACCGTCGCCTACTGGCATTCCAGTGAAAGCAACCGGTGAGCCTGCTCAGGCTCTTCCAGATCTCGACTTTTTGGACCCCTACAGCGAAGATCGCCGTTTAGCCATGAAGCAATTGTATCAAGACTATGAAGTTTCTGTTCCAGAGGAAGAAAAAGGTAGGCAAAGATGAGTCCTTTCCGGAGGGCGCTTGGTCTTCAAGTCATATCTAATCATAGTTTCATTTGTTCATCTTTCCCATGAGTTTACGTCAATGATTGGAATCGATTTTCAGTTTCGCTCAAGCCGCGATATCGACCAGCATCACCGGTACCCGTTCGCGAGCCGGTAATTATAGCACAATATGCACAGCGTTTCCCACAGCCTCCACCGGAGACTGAAGGTATGATTTCATAATCCTAAATTTCGACCTTGGGCTATGACCGAAATAGTTGAAATTAAACATTTTGAATTGAAATTTAATTCATTTCAGAAGTAGAACTTCCGTCAACCACTGAAATCCCACCCATCAAGGATAACCGACACGTAATACGAACGCGACCACCAGTTCCCTGGAAAACCTCTACGTATGCAATGCCGACCTCTACAGCTAGTAGTCAGCCTCCTACCACCACCACAACCACGGCTGCCCCCACCACAATGATAGAAGACTCCATTGAGAGTCTCTCTTCGACCACCGAAAAACGGGAAAGCGAGAAAGTTACGAGCAGCACGCAGAAAATGAGCACTGCTTCCAACTACACAGAAGAATCTGACAACACCCAGTTGGAGGCAGAAGAATCTACAGCTGGTCCGAGGGATTACGAAGGTATAGGTGATGAAGAAGAACAGGATGAAAATCTGGAGTATGGTGAAAAACAGGCTTCACCTGAAATCAGCACAGTGCCTACTACGACATCAACGACCTCCATTACCACATCACCCAGTGCAACAACCACGAGGAAACTTGTCGGTCCAAATACGTCCACGACACAGGCTGCTGTCAACCTGCTACCAACAAGTATTTTCTTAGGTTCACCAGGGGTTTCTGAGGGAATTCCATCTGCATCCATCACTCATTTGGATTCACCAAGCTCAAAAAGGAAGGGTTCATCCACAACGGGAGAATGGGAAAACATGCGAGGCAAGCAGAGTCGTCTACGCAGAATACAACTGCTAAACAGACGCGCTCGAGTGAAGTCGCTCTCGTTGATTCCAAAGAAAACGAGGACGAAAAATGTAACTATTGAGGTACGCACCTGTTATTTGTTAGTACAACAATCTTCAATTTAATATAAACAGCGGCTTCGTTTACGAACTGTAACAAACAGTAGGATAAAAGCAAGCAAAGGGACGGAGGTGGTGTAGTGAGAGGTGGCGCGCACTCCCACTCTTCTGTAGTACAGGAATCATTCCTGCATCAACGCCAGCCCAGGCCAAGCATGCCCTTCTGGGTTGGTGAATCCTTTGATTAAACAACGGGAAGATAACGGAATGAACCTCAAAGATAGTGGTAGGGGTAAGGTGGGTAAGGAGAACTTCCAAAGTGAATACGAATGAAAGCTAGGAAGTCCACGTGTGGCGAAGTTCACGGTGAAAGAAGCGTCCACAGGCTTCCGAGAGGCGCCCTTTTTAACAGCCCATTTCCTTCAAGGTGGCCTAACCCTTCTATAATCAACGTTGGGAAGAGGGTCTCGTTTTTTGGCCCTTTCATTCCGGTTTTCCTTCTTTTTACGAAACACATCGACTTTCACATACAATATTTTTTCTTCATGTTCGGCGAAGACTAACCCTACCAATGCCTTTAGAAGAAGGTAACGGTAGGGAAAGGAATTAGTCAGTGACAGAGCTTTTCGCGTTTTGGATCTTGGCCAAATGCCCTAGAACAAACAACCGATACCCGACACATCAAGTGCCGGTCAATAGATTCCACCTTTACGGAAGCCATAAAGTAGAGGCACGTGCGATTTTATATTGGTATGTAGCATAAAGAGACATGGAAATTGGTCATAGAGGTTCAATGTTCAACTGAACCACAAAATCAAACTTCAGTAGGTCGATTGGTTGAATACACTTCGCAGGATTTGGGTCGATTGTTAAATATGAAGGTGGAGATGCCAAGTAGAGCCGCTGCGAAGAGAAGCAGTACCTCTTATCCTAATCAGAGATTCACGCCTTACTGTATCACTAGGGAGCCGGTGAGGCAAGGCCAAGCCAAGCAGCAGTCATTGCCTCGCCCAATCAGCAACCCGACCAGCTTCACCATGGTGCACTACGGCAGGGCATGACCAGCTTAGGCTGCTTTTCAGTCCGACTTGCGTTACATATAGTGCGCTTGAAAGTCGCGCGTGCACCCACAGAACACAGGTTATCCCAGTCGTGATCACCATAATAAACCCTTACGGTGCTTCGAACCACTACAAACATGTAAGAGTGACGCTCACGTATCATGTTTATAAGTTTTTCCTGAGTACTTTAAAGATTTAGTAGCGCTGCCTTCGGGAATAGAATCATCTATATGACGGCAAGCAGAACTCGCTCAAGGTTTTTATGAACACTTTGGATAAAACATTTGGATGCGAAATGTCACATGACTACTTTGTACAATTGATTTCAAACCGAAATTTTCATTATTTTCCTCATGGACAAGTTTACTATGTTTAGATAACCCGAAAAAAGAGTAAAACGGACCTACAAAATCAGAGGGACGAACTACAAAAACGTATCACGGAAAAGAAAAAGCAACTAGCCGCTGTAATAAAATCGCCGACTACAACAGTTCAATCTGAGGTATGCAATAAATAACGAACTTGATTATCGCAAACACCTTGTGAGTTTTGGACAGTTTTACGTAAGTCATGTTGCACTAAGGCGGCGTTCATAGATTTGGGATTTGCGGAGTTGCGGAACTGCAGAATTGCAGAATTGCGGAAAAGCACCAGATAGGTATCGTGGGAGAATTTCGGAATTTGCGGAATTGTGGAGAGAAGAATAGATACGTATCACTTGGAAGAATTGTGGAATTTGCGGAAATGCAGAATCATGGAATTTGCAGAATCCTGGAACTGGCGGAAATGAAGACATTTCTCGCTCCTTAGATTCTCTAATCCTCTCGTCTCTTCGTAGCATGGGAATTAATAAGTATCAAAACTTTTCGCGAATTTCACAATTCTGCATTTCCACCATTCCGCATTCCGCAAATTCCTCATTTCTCCCAAACGATACGTATCTTATCCATTTGCACGATTTTGCTTTCCCGCCAATTCCACGATTACGCAGATCCCACAATTGCGCAAATTCCGCGATTCTCCAATCGATAAGTCTCTTATACGTAAAAAATACGATTCCGCAGATTCTACGATTCTGCAAATTCCGCACATTCCATTCCTCCTTCCTCTAAGCCTCTTGTCTCTTCGTTGCATGAAAATCGACAAGTATCTAATGCTTTTCCGTAAATTCCGCAATTCTGCATTTCCACAATTCCGCAAATTCTAAAATTCTCCCGATCGATACCCATCTAATGCTTTTCCGCAAATTCCGCAATCCTGCAGTTCCCGAATTCCAAAACTATGAACGCTGCCTAAGTGGTGGTGATAGGATGTTTGTAGAGGTGTGTTGCGTTAAAAGACGACGTATGAAAGAAGTTAGACTCGAGTTTATGCCCACTAATATAGAAGATATCACACCCATAGTAGCGTGGATGTTGTGCCAAACCATTCATGCAATCTTATGCGACAAGAATAGTAGAGAGTCGGAACGCTTTTAAGAGCATCAAGAGCAAATTGAGTATTCAAAAAGAATTCAACACTGAATGTATGCTTTGAGGTTCTCGAGTCCTGGGTCACACCTCTTTTACAGAAGGTAGAAGGCGACACTGCGCGAGCTCTCTCGTGGATGTTAGCCAATGTGGAAAGGATGATGAGCGAGAAAACGAGTCAACCCATCGTCGAGGCTGTCCCCGTTGAGAAAATTGACGACGACGCTGATACGGTAGGTCACTGACTTATGTATGTGATTGGACTCCAGCCACTGTCTCATGTGCATTGTTTTTATTACGCATCTGCAGTTTTGTAGAGGAGATGAGTAGGGTGTGACCTACTGGCAACCCACAGATTACTGGAAAATCACTGTTTCCAATTTTGCAAAAGAGCTCTCCAGCTTAATCAAACACCACTAGCAATCACTTCGAGTGCTGGTTAGTATCCAAGCTTCCGGCGCCTCAAGCACAAAAGTAGCTCTTTCGTCTCTTTCCTACCACCCTATCTCCTCGATGAAGCAACGCAATTGAAAGCAAAATTCCCCTCATACTTACATTCAATAAGTCGTGCGACAACGTTCTGTCCCTGGGTTGAATCGACGAAAACCTCCCATTCCTGCGTGCGGCTTTCGAACTTTTCAACAAGTCCTCCTTTTTTAGTAGAAATGTTTGGTACTACTGAGACAGTGAGCCGTTCTATCGGTCGAGGGCGCAGTTATTGTGAACGAGATGCCATGTACCATGTATGTATGTGGGATGGCATATCGTCCAATAAGGGGTGGCATCCCCCGCATACCACAAGTGCCACGACATGATTTTCAGTCTTCTGTAAGTGAAAGCTATGGAACTTAATCCAAAGTAATGACTTTCATGAGGAGCTGAGTTGCAGGTTTCTAATTTGGGAAGAAATAAAAAAGCTTACAGGTTGGTAAAACGTTGGCTTGAAGTGGAAACCTACGGAATTGCTCTTCTACTGCTTTCAAGATTTTGCTAGTCGAGAGTTGCCATTATGTGGCATTGAGGCCCATAGTAATCTGAAGTAAATTAACAGCACGATACTGCGAAATGAAGAATGAACATTACTGCAAATCCGCTGCATTTCGGCTACAATGGAACACCAAGATCACTTTCATGCGTAACACTGCTTCCAACCACAAAGAGTATATAACTTGCCAAGGGACATTGATATGAGACCTAGATGGACCGATAGCGTCACGAACGCAAATCCCATTGATGAAAATCGAAACCGCAAAATGCCACTCAGAAGCGAGTAAGGGAAGTCAAAGTTTGCTTGCGATGTCTTTTCGGCGAGATACGTTGCTTGAAAAGTAAGCATCAACGAAGGTCACCGTGTGTGCAGCAACCGTCGTCGTGACTCAGTGGCAGCTCTCTTGTAATAGAGATGGTGAACGGTGAGTTCACCCCTGGATTACACCTTTTGATGAGTAGACTAAGTTCCACGTCAATGGGTCATTATTACAAGCAAGGTTTTGACCCTCGCCACTCGTTCGGGAATGCATCTTCCAGTTATGGCACTCGTAATTGAAGCCAGCATTTGAAACCCTATCGAAATTGAGCCCCATCGGTCTCATTTCGGAAGTTATGACCCTCTTCTGGTAGGGTCCAACAGAAATTTTACTTTGCTTGTGAAGCACTTACAGCCTTCTGTACACTGGTTTTACTAACCACTACTTTATTCCTGTGTTTTCCACTACCTAGTTACAGGAAACAGTACTCCCAACTTGATCGTTTCAGACTTTCTCACGGCTTCCCTCGGGTGTGGAAGTGATTTCCGAGCAAGAATCGTTCGTACTCAAAGATGACGCATCAAGTGATCCAGTAATCAAAGTGGACAAGCAAAATGTTGACGGCGAAACTCGAATGTCAAGAGAGAACGGTACCATTCGGATGAACATTTTCTTTGACATCATTTTGCATTGTATGAATAACGGCTTTTTAGCTGACTGGTCAGAATGGTCAGTCTGTAATTGCGGAGTCCAAAGCAGAAAGAGCTTATGTATAACGGAAAGGCCCTCTGGACATGCCCACGACTCGATAGGTGAGTTGGCCTTGCACGGACGATGTAATGAAAAGCTAGCATGCAGCAATGCAATCTGTTTAAGACCAGTACAACCTGAAGAATTTTGTTGGCACAAGAATATATGCGTTACAGAGCGGCACGGCTGGCCACAGTAACTTCAGGAGTGAAGCAAATTACGACAGTACACATAATACCCTAGTTCATAATAAGCTCGATGCCTTGAAAAGACCTTCAGAATTGCTATCTATCTATGTGCGTAGAGAAGCCCTTCAAATTGCTATCTATCTATGTGCGTAGAGAAGCCCTTCAAATTTGCTATCTATGTGCGTATCGCGCACCCTATCTCAGTGGTAGGGCTAGAGACGCCGCTCTTCACGGAGCTCTGAAAAAGGTAGCGACCTGTGCAGTCTTTCGAAGCTGAATCTGGCTGCATTACGCCAGCTTCCTTAGCATAGTGCACCGTCAGCTCTCACGTACACCTATATCCGCGGTCACACAGAAAATGATTATCCCTCTATTATATAAAGCACTAACTTTGTGTGTCGCTTGGTATGTCGGTCTGTATGTCCGTATGTCCGCAAGTGTGTATTTGTGATAGGGGATCATAGAGAAATCGACCGCTCAGTGTATGGTGATCTAATTGATGCTGGACTCTCAATGTAAGGCCATATTGTCCACATCCTTCTATATACAGGGTGGGACAAAATTACGGAAACTAAACTGATGCCACCCAAAAACCTTATTCCAGCAAGAACGAAAAAATATTCATCACCGATTCATTCTCCAGAAAAAAAAAACTGAACAAACAGCACTACTTTTTCACTTCTATTCAGGCTCGAAGACGCTCCGGATACGCATTGACCGTGGCAAGGAGGTAGTCTTGGTCCAACTCACCCCATGCTTTCTCCAGCGCTGTATTCGAGGAATTGAGACCGTGATGGGGTTTTGAGCATGCCTCAGACTCGAGGACACTCCAAACAGAGAAATCGAGTGGGTTGAGGTCCGGTGAACTGGGAGACCATTCAGAAAAGGCGATGAAATCTAGGAAATTTTCCTGCACCGTTGTTCTCTCTTCCTTTTGCTGTCGATAGAAAGAAACTGTTCTTTTCCTTGCTTGTATGCCTTCAGTTTCAAGTGACCTTTCACAATCCTGCCCATCGATCACGTAGAAATCGACATTTCTTCTGCCATCTTCCGAATTGACCGCGCGGGCTTCGAACGCAGACCATCGTGCAGCTTCTTGATGATCGCCTTGGTCGTGACAGAAGTCCGTCTCCCACGTCCTGGTCGATAGGAAATGTTTCCTAATTCTGTGAACCCTGCGAATGCTATCGATACAAGACTTCCTAGCACCTTCAGACGTGTCAACCGCTCCGAATTCTCGGCGGTGCAGGTCGATGGAAGTCCGGTGAGGAAATGGCCTCATCATTTTAAATCAAAGAAATTTTTGGGCTGTTCGGTAGAGAAGGTTGCACTGAATCGTATAAAAACAAGCAAAAGCTTTTCAAATCCGAGGAGCGCCTCAGGGGTCAAAGTTCCGCGCCCGCGCCTGGTTTCCGTAATTTTGCCCTACCCTGTATAATCGGCTAAGTGTGTCTGTTGGTGTGTGTGTGTCTGTGTGCTTGACTGGAAATTCATATCTCGCATCGTAGCAAAGCTGGAACCCTCAATTTTTAAAGTGATATAGGGGGTGGTAAGGGGACATCAATAGTAAGGGAGCGAAACTGATAGAGATTGATAAGGACTAATAAGGGGCCTTGGAAGGCGAATGGCGGGAAATTGATATCCTGCGTCGCACCAACCTGGGACCCTGAATTTTTGAAGTGATATAGGTGGTGGTAAGGGGGCATCAGTAGTGAGGGAGCGAAAGTGATAGCAACTGATAAGGGCTGATAAGGAGCATCGGAAGGCGAATGGCGGGAAATTGATAACTCGCGTCGCAGCAAAGATGATATCTCTGAATTTCACATACCATTTGGGTGGGTGCACAATCTGGCGCGTCGCACATGGAAGCATGCAAAATGCGTTTGATCCATATCGACTGATGCGGAAGGACGAGATTGACGGGAGGGGTTCTGTTTCCTTTTCCCGTTTTGAATTCCCTGTTTTTGCGAACCGTTTAAATGATGATACTGATCAACTGGTATCGATCAAGCCCAATTAATATGCTTCCATGTGTGACGCGCGCAGTAGTGTGCGCCCGCCCAACTGGTATTATTATATTATTAGACATATTATTAGACCAATATATAGGCTATATTGTTGTAGCACATTCTACCTATATATACACCACGTACACCCGCAGAAGTTTTGTGGTGTGCTGACGTCGCATTAGGTGTCAGCACACTGAGTTGGCATGCAGGAATGTTGGGTTGTCGGAGTAGTGCCGTTTAGATGGACCGTTCGAAGAGTGAGTAATTGCGTAAATAAAAACGATTGCATTCTTTTTACCGAGTTCTGAACGCTTCAGTAGGCTATCATGATGCGAGCAGAGGGTCGAAAGCATACCAGAACTCGGCACCATGGATGATTTCGGCCGCATAAGTGTGAATTTCAATGAAACTGTGTGTTTTAATATTGTGCAGTTCCGGAGTCTTATGGTTATCTGAATGTTTAAGAACAATTGCGACTCCAAAATATTTTTTCAAAAATCTCAAAAGACACCTCAAAAGTATCAAAAGTTTTGAGGAGTCTTTTGAGGGGTCTTTTGAGTTTTTTGAATGAATATTTTGGAGTCGCAATTTTCTTTAACATTCAAAGCTGTGTGTCTTATATTTGCTAAACCATATCGCTGAGTTAGCCCTGTTAACTTATGCATATGCCGCATGCCACTACTGCCATGAGACGCACGAGGTACATCGCGCAGCGAGAACTGGTTACTGTAAAAAACACTATGGCGGTTGTGCGGCATAAGTTTTATGGCCTGCTCATTTATCCCTGACATCTCAGATTATCGGCAGCGACAGCGACATAGAAGAGCAAGCAACTACTGCCCACCGACGGAGTACGAAACGAGACCGTGCCATTCAGAACGATGTCAGTCATGAAGACTACGAAAAGAAGAGAATATGTGACATATCAATGCATATATTATTTTTAAATCAGATACTCGTTCGTTGCTTGAGCTGAGGGGTAACTGAACCACAGAGCAGCATTAGCAATAGTACATAGTACACAGGTTCACATGGTCTTCACCATTGCTCTTCTGATGATGAAGTTCGATGGAATTCTAATTCACACATACACCCGCAAGGATGGATGAATCAATGAACGTAACATATGAGGATCCTAAGAGTGGTAATGAGCGGCCTATTTTTTTTTTTTTGATTGTAAAAAATGCTCAGGGACAGTACTTCGTGGTGCGTTTCTGCACTGGTCTGTATTGCAATTGTATTACGTATGACTTGTGTATACCCGACAGTGGTAACATCGTGCACATATTTTCAGTACCGGGGAGCATGTGCCTAATCTCCTCAAAGAAACAGTTTTCCTTCCTAAAAAGCTATTATACTATGAATTATTGTTACACTGAAAATAAAATGCTGTATACGACCGCGGTGCAGAGAGAGCAAATGACAAAAAAGACTCACTTAACCCATTGACGACCGCGCCGTTTTCACTTGTCTGGCGCGTGGGACCGCGCGCCTTTTTCTCACGCTCGCGACATGGTAGGACGCGGCTTTGAAAATGCACTTCTCTTCAAAAAAATTTCCACTCGTCATATTTTCATGTTTAGCTCGTGTAGTTATCCATATTTGAGATATAGGGACTGTAACTGCGCCGAGTTTTGATAACATGCGGCCACTACAAATTGTTCTTTCCCATCTGGAGATATTTGGAGTTATAGTAGCCATTTGGTGTTTTGTTGTCAGATTAATGATTACAATCCCAAGTATACCCCTTTATTTTGCTAAGGGCACAATGCCAGCATTATTTATGCGTTATTGTTTCAATGCGAGCCCAAAATGTGCTCCAAGAACCAGTTACCCACCCATATATTTAAATATAACTCAGCAACTAAAAGCTATTTCTATGAACAACCTTTTTCACAATAATGTATATGTATGATGGGTATATAATATATAAATATTTGCTTAGAATTTTGAAAACAATGCGCGAAAGTAACTGTGACACGACATCGTGTCACACGGTCCCACGCGGCCAACATGGTGTGACACGACGTCGTGTCACACGGTCGTCAATGGGTTAAAGACAGTGTTCGGGTAATGCGGGCGGGTGCTAGACTTCCTAATGGTAACGTGCATGTTCTAGAAGAAATAGGCCTTAACTGAATGCCGAGAGATACTCCTGATTATACCACATCACTTCCTAATAGTAACCGAGGACAAACAGTCACGTTGTGAGTGTGGTACTAATATTGCAATTATGGCGGGGCTAGGCTTAGAACTTCTGTGTTCTGTACACATGGGTTGGCCCCAACCCAATCCTAACCTGCCCGATCTCCACACGCCCGTACCTAATTTGCTTCTTGTGTGCTTCCTACACTTTAGTCTGTCCCTACCCAGTCCTTACTCGCACGACCTGAACAGACCCATGCTTGACCTTCCCGGTTTTCGGAACCCAGGCGAAGACTTAAATTTGAGCACCCATCGGTTTCGGCGCAGGTCCCGCCCATAGTGGACGGAGCTAGACTCAGAACTTATGTGCTCCGTACACATGGCCTCTACCCAATCCTCTGCCCGACCTCCACACGCCCGTACCTAATTTGCTTCCTGTGTGCTTCCTACACTTTGGTCTGTCCCTACCCAGTCCATACTCGCACGACCTGAACAGACCAATTACCGACCTTCCCGATTTTCGGAACCCAGGCGAAGACTTAAATTTGAGCACCCATCGGTTTCAGCGCAGGTCCCGCACATGGTGGGCGGAGCTAGACTCAGAACTGCACCGTACATATGCCCCTACCCAGTAATAACCTGCCTGACCTCCACAGGCCCTTGCCTAATTTGCTTGTTGTGTGCTCCCTTCACTTTGGTCAGACCCTCCCAGTCCTTACTTGCGCGACTTCAACAACTCTTTCCTAACTTGCCCGATTTCCAACACCTAAGCGAAGACCTAAATTCGTTTATTCATCGATTTCGGCGCAAGACCCACCCATGGCGGGCGGAGCTAGGCCTAGTTCTTACATGCTCTGTACGCTTAGGTCAGCCCCTACCCACTCCTAACTCGCGCGACCCCCCCAGGATAGAGTTGAGATGAGGCCCTACCGAGTCTAACTTGCCCGATCCCTACAGGCCCACTCTTGATTTAGCCGATTTTTTCAACCATTTCTGCGCAAGCCCCGCTCACGGTGGGCGGAGCTAGGCTTAGTCCTTAATGAGCTCCGCACACTTTGGTCAACCACTACCCATCCCCAACTTGCCCGACCTCTCCACGTTGCCATTGAGTTGAGAGTAGATTATGTGACAAAAAACGGACACATGCACACACACACAAACACACCATTCTGGTTTTAGCTTGCCTCTCATGTGCTCCGTACATTTTGGCTTACCCCAACCCATCCCTAACTTGCCCGACCTCTACAGGTCCATTCCTAGCCTGCCTGATTTTCGGAACCTGAGCGTGGACTTAAATTTGAACACCGGCAGTTTCCGCGCAAGCCCCGCTCACAGTGGGCGGAGCTAGGCTTAATTCTTATGTGCTCTGTGTGCTTAGGTCAGCACCTACCCAATTCTAACATGCCCGACCTTTCCAGACAGCAGTTCAGTTGAGACATCATAACAATGAGATAGGGGTGTATGTGGTGCAGACAGGTTGTAAATGGTTGACGGTGGAGTGTGGGAGTGACATAGGTACCCTCGGTGTATCCCTAGGTAATGCCTCCTTTCCACAGCTGCGTCGCCATTCTCCTTTCGAGGCTCCTTATCAGCCCTTACCAGTTGCTATCACTTCCGTTCCCTCACCATTGATGTCCCCTTACCACCTACATTACCTTAAAAATTCAGGATCCCACCTTGCTGCGACGCGAGATATGAATTTCCCGCCATTCGCCTTTCGAGGCTCCTTATCAGCCCTTACCAGTTGCTATCACTTCCGTTCCTTCACCATTAATGTCCCCTTACCACCCCTACATCACCTTAAAAATTCAGGATCCCAGCTTTGCTGCGACGCGAGATATGAATTTCCCGCCATTCGCCTTTCGAGGCTCCTTATCAGCCCTTACCACTTGCTATCACTTCCGTTCCTTCACCATTAATGTCCCCTTACCACCCCTACATCACCTTAAAAATTCAGGATCCCAGCTTTGCTGCGACGCGAGATATGAATTTCCCGCCATTCGCCTTTCGGGGCTCCTTATCAGCCCTTATCAGTTGCTATCACTTCCGTTCCCTCACCATTGATGTCCCCTTAACACCCCTATATTATTTTTGAAATTCAGGATCCCAGCTTTACTGCGACGCGAGATATTATGCGGTGAGCGGACAGACAGACACACATACAGACAGACAGACAGACAGACAGACAGACAAACAAACACACCAAACTTCTGCTTTATATATAGAATAGATGATAGAGTATGATTCCATTCCTTACTTGCCTCATGTGCTCCGTACATTTTGGCCTACCCCAACCCATTCCTAACTTGCCCGACCTCTACAGGCCCAATTCTAGCTTGCCTGATTGTTGGAACCTGAGCGTGGACTCAAATTTGAGCACCGGCAGTTTCCGCGCAAGCCCCGCCCACAGTGGGTGGAGCTAGGTTTAGTTCTTATGTGCTCTGTACCCTTAGGTCAGCCCCGACCCAACTCTAACTTGCGCGACCTCTCCAGACAGCAGTTCAGTTAAGAACGCATTATGCGGTGAGCGGATTTCCACGCAAGCCCCGCCCACGGTGGGCGGAGCTAGGCTTAGTTCTTATGTGCTCTGTACGCTTAGATAAGCCCCTACCCAATCCCAACTTGCCCGACCTCTCCAGACAGCAGTTTAGTTAAGAATGCATTATGAGGTGAGCGGACAGACAGACAGACAGACACACACACACACAGACAAACAAACACACCAAACTTCTGCTTTATATATAGAGTGTGATGATGGTCCGCTCCCAGCAGTGCCGAGCGACGGGCGAGGTACATCACGTAGCTACAGCCCTTTTTATAAAGACGAATAGCAAGAAGCCCATCATTGGACTGCACCATCATGGACCGTCCACATTGTTGTATCAGATGAATGCAGAATAAATCAATCATGATAAAATTGTGGATTGCGAAAATTAATAAAGTCAACGATGACATTTTCAACATGCATAGTATCGGCGAATTTTTCTGACGCAGGTTTGCATCGAGAACACGGAAAAGGAGGTAATCCGTCAAGGGTAGGTCTGGGGAATAGGGGAGTGAGGGAGAGTCTCGGTGCCTAACTACATCAGTTTTTGCTGGGTGCGCAAAACAACGCAAAACCCCACACTTCGCAAGTCACTCGGTAGAAACTGATGCAGTTACTCATCGAGACCCTCTCTCACCCCCCCTTATTCCCCAGACCTATACCTGACGAATGACCACTTTTTCCGGGTTTCCGCTGCAAACTTGCGGCAGAAGGAGTTCGCTGATACGATGCAGGTTGAAAATGCCATCGCTGACTACTATTAATTTTCGCAATCCAGAATTTTATCATGATGGCACATTTTCCTTACCAGATCGTTTACAAGGTTGTGTTGATTCGAATGGTTTTTATTTCAACGAATAAAGTTTGTCTGTGCGAAGTTATGACATTTTGAAAAAGTGGTCTGTTTTGGCCATTTCTGCATACACCTAATAACATTGCCTTCAGAGTATGTGATGTTCAAAGGAACAATTTACCACAAGAGTGCAACCAGTGACACTGACGCCACGATGTCGCGCTGATAACATCTGTCCTCATTCCTAGGAGTCGTCCCAGGAAACAAATTTTGTTCGCGTTGAAAGCAGACTAATGGCCAGCACCTCCCCTATACTTCCCGGCATCCTTCGCTACACCTGGATGGAGTTGTTGCCAAACTAGTAACTGCTACAGCACGCCCTATTGCTTATCTTCAATGAGAACATAAATTCATTTTTAGGTCATATTGGAGTATTACATGACCGTTACACAGCAATGGCATTATTTAGAGGTGAGCCACTATGCACACCTCCAATTAAGAAGCTGTGGTGGACAGACTTTCCCAGCGGTTCCGCTTGCTTATCCAATGAAACATCCCTCGGTGCTATCGCAATGAGGGGGGGGGGGCATCCCACTACATGGCCCTATTTTTACCTAAGCCAAAAAGGTGAAAGGAGCTCTTTCCTTCCTCCTTTAAGGCTTAGTCAAAAGTATACGCCTGAATGAGCAGATTGACCCCTCAAGGATCCCTCTAGGATGCTTAGATAAACAACTTTTTATAAGATGCCCCCCCCCTCATTGTTTGTCTCTTCGTCCGCAAATGGGTGATTGTGATAAGGAAGTGACGGAGAAAATCGACAGCTTAGTGCAAGGGAGACTAGTAGATGCTAGAGTCTAGGGCCACTTTATCGTTATGACAGCACCTCCACTTCTATCAACGTCTAGTATGACGTTAGACTCGCAGCCATTCTGCGAGGCTGACGTCATACTAGGTGTCAGCGTAGGAGAAACACGCGGAAAATTAGTATCGACCACTATTGAAGAAGAATAAAATCCGCAAAACTTAGTCCCCTTCTACTTTTTTCTGCAGTGTCTTTTTGCATACCATTCGATTGATGATACCAAACAATCGATAGATCAAGCCTATTTTGCATTCTTACCCGTGCAATGCGCGCAACCGTGTGCACCAGAACAACTGGTTGATTAAAAAGCCATTCAGAGCATTAGGGAAAATCAATCGTAGAATCTGAACGGATACGATGTCATGATCGGCAAAGAGTGGCCCAACAATGCATGTAGAGGGGTGCCAAAAAGGAAGGCCTACACGTTTCAATGTGGTTTTTTACCGACTGCGGCGCATTTCACAACTTCCATTGTTGTGTTGTTAGCTCCATACAACACTAGTGTGCCGCTATTACCGTGCAAAGTTGAAGGTGAATTGAGAAGTAGAAAATCCACCGAAGAAAGAACATGAACCGAAAAAGGGGGAGCAAAAGCTACAGTAATATCGTACAAATGTGTACTGAAACAGCAGCATCGCATCTCCAGGCACAGCGTTACAACAGATTTATCAAATTTCTAGATAAAATGACCAACTTAAGTAGCACTACATATGAAAACTAGATTGTGCAAGAATTAAACCCTTAGTACTAGAACAATTCCTTCGCCACAAGTCGAGCTAAATTATACAGTTGCAGCGGCTACCGTGGTACCACCAAAGCCGACATTTGTTGGAGCAAGATCGAAATAACTTATTACAACCTGAAAATAGAGCTCCTCTCAACGTTTCTTAGAGCTATGTTCTATTAGAGCAATTTTATCGTACCCCTGCTTGGACTACGCTTTTAACTGCAAACTTTCGCTTTCATGCCCATCATTCATTTATGACCGGAGCTAATGATAAGAGGGAAAACATCGCGTTTTGAGCAACTGAGCCCTAGATGTGCATGAAATTGTTCCAACAATCCCAGGGTTGATTACATTACGGCTTAGGTGAGATGTCTAATCCACATAGCTTGGTGTAACAAGGTAGTTATGCTACAATACACGACGCACCCCCGAGTCACTTGCACGTGATTTACTTACTTAACTAACTAAAAAGGTGGCCCATAGGTCTATCGAATGCTATCTCAAGTATGTGGGGGACCCTATTTTTACCTATGCCTATTGTGATGAAGTCCTTCCTACACGCTCAATCGTGGAGATTGACCCCACAAGAGATGCTTGGGTGTGTAACTTCTCATGAGACTCCCCCTCCCCCCCCCTTCCTCCCCCATTACGACACAGTTTACTGTTTTATGTGCGGAGACTTAGAAACAGGGTAAAGCCTGAAGTCAAATAAAATTTTGATAATGCGATCCCCAATTCTACTCTACCAAACGACTCCCTCATATGCGAATTCAATGAGACCCCTGCTGAGGATTCCTTTACACGACTGTGCCTTGCTTGGGAAGCGCCATGATTTGCTGCATGACGCGGCGTCAGCTCACATGTTACGATAGATTCAAGTGTAAAAAATTACCTTATCTTTAGGAACATGTAGAACCTCTTGGCATAATTGCGTGACTCTCTGCGTGTGACGGATATTGCTTTCGGGTTCCAGTGCGCCTATCGATTCTATCTACAACAGAAAAACGAGCCGTAACTTCATCACACAATATCAAGCACCTAGAAGGCACCATTCACCAACTTTGTGGAAAGTAAACGCAAACATGGAACTGAATTTCAAGTATGAATGTATTGAGGTGAAATTAAGAGAGATTACGAAGAAAACGGAGTTACTTACCTTGATAATTACGACTGGATTTCGCACACCTCCATGCAGAATCCGCTGTCCAGCTTGAATCTCGACTGCAATTCTGGTGCGGGGTTTATTCATGGAGTCAGCCAATAAGTCAGTGAGACGTTCCTACAAATATATTCCACAAAATTATTCAGTGCTAATGTAGTTGGGTTGGGGGCACTCCATCTTTGGGCTACTTAAGCTCCAGGCAAACATCTGCCGTAACCCTAAAGGGCGTGAACTTCGGTGTTAGACACGGTGTCCTCACGCACTCACACCGAACCTAACGCCGAATTAAGATACTGGACTCTTATTGCATGGGAGACTGCGAGTCACGGTGCTTTGGGAGTTAGGGGGGGGGGGGGGCACGCGGCGAAGGCACTGGCCGCGCCCTTTTCCTGCTCGTCTGCGCTCTTTCACCGAAATAGTGTTCATTGGCGCGTACCGCTACGCCCCTAACTCCGGTGGCATCTACACTGCGGTGCATAATGATAAAGCCACTCATAAATTGTTCATAAACTTTCATAGTAAGATGTTTCTGGGAAACCTCTCAGGTATAGATTGTAGCAAATTTGATCGCGCATCTACACATCAATACCAAACTTGAGCTTGAAATAACAGAACAAATTTATCTTCCTTTTTTAAAAAAATGCAGCTTTTCCGATGGTGCAAAGTGATAAAGCCAGTAAGGAATTTTAACAACTCGTAAACAACAGAGGGACAATACGCTACTCTAATAATCCGTTGGCCTTCCTTCTCTCCGAATAACCTGAAAAATCCGATTGTCTAGACTCATGTAAAGATTATTAATAAGATCTTGGTCCACTTGGTGCCACGCGTGGATTATAGCCTTTTTGAGCTCCTTAACTCCTTGGATTTCCCTGTTATCTGCATAAATCCGTCGCACCATGAAGCGCCATACATTTTCCATCGGATTAAGGCCTGGGCTATTTGCCGGCCAGGGCAGGAGCCTTATTCAATGACGGCTGAACCATGCAATTGTGCTCTGGCTGTGCCCTTATCTTGCATGAAAACAAGATTTCAGCTTCGATTTTCACGCCAGAACGGGAGAAGTGCACGGCGCATGACCACTTGGTAACCGGGGGAACTCATCTTTTTAGGAACAAAACATAACTTCAGACGTTTCTTCGATGAAATGGCGTCCCACACCACAACGCCCCCTCCTTTGAAATTCCTTCTCAAAAATCGTAGCTTGTCCTTTCTTAGATCATGCCAGTAATATCGGAGTGTCTACTTCAGCCTTACAAAACAATCTGGAGAGGAAAAACATCATATGAAAGCAAGAAGGATTCTACGACCTAATACCCTACTTTACTCCAGACCCTCGGCTGCATGTTTTGACGAACTGCACTCGATTTTTGCGGTGTTCTCGTGTCATGAATGGTGCTTTCCTCATTTTCTGTCGCGAGATAAACTTGCACTTTTTTTCAGAACCCGCAAAACAGTTGTTTTAGAGACGTTTAGCTCCAAAGAAGACCTGGTATCGGAGCTTGACTTGGTGAAATTCGATACTTTTTCTGAGAATGCGGCGCTTATCCTTCTCGGAAAGTGAAGGAGATCGCCCAGAACTCTTCTCAGTTCAGGATCCTTGAGAAAGTTGTCGACAACTGTGTGGCTGCGGTTAAATTCTTGCGCAATTGACGATTTGACTATCCCTCCGCTTTTTTTGCGACAATTTGGCTTTTTTCGAAATCAGATAGGGGTTTTCCTTTCCCCATTACCTGAAAAAGAA
Organism: Trichostrongylus colubriformis; assembly: GCA_963978905.1. Lineage (NCBI taxonomy): Eukaryota > Metazoa > Nematoda > Chromadorea > Rhabditida > Trichostrongylidae > Trichostrongylus > Trichostrongylus colubriformis. The sequence goes on along the minus strand of OZ022258.1, from coordinate 36,249,415 downwards.
AAACATTACCGCAGCAAAACGTTTCAGCAAATACAAATGAGAAGCGACGGAATAACTTAGGGTGGCTTTATCATTTTGCACCATCGGAAAAGCTGCATTTTTTTGAAAAAATGAAGATAAATTTGTTCTGTTATTTCAAGCTCAAGTTTGGTGTTATGTGTAGATGCGCGATTAAATTTGCTACAATCTATACCTGAGAAGTTTCCCAGAAACATCTTACTATGAAAGTTTATAAACAATTTATGAGTGGCTTTATCATTATGCACCGCAGTGTATTTCTCTCCCTGCTTTGTGAATCGTGAGAAGGTACATGACTCTATGAATTCCAACACCATGCAAGAGAATATTCGATGCTAAGGTAGTTGGGAGGGGGGGGCACTCGGCAAAAGCATAAGTCGCGTCCAATTTCTGCTTATAGGCACTCTCAAAGTTATTTTATGCCTAGATACAGCTAGCTAGCTGAGAAAACGATTGAATTATTCTTCCATTGGTATGTCACGAAAAATTCGCTTCAACTGGACTAAACAACCACTTACGCGTATTCGCCTAAGCCTAGGGAAAGGGGACCTCCTTCCCCAAAGGCTAGGCGAACATAGGATGAAAAAAGCACGATTTGCTCATCAGAATCGTTTCTATGCAGAATTCGAACCCGTTCGGCTAGCGCTATGACTTTTCTGGGCTCTACACCTGCGTTAGAGACGCAGAGCACACTACTGCAGTGTCCCCCCCCCCCTCCCTCCAACTATCTTAGCACCGAATATTCATTCGTTCGTTGTCTATGATAACTGCAACTAAACTAAAAACTAAAAGGAGTAGTGTTTGTATAGTCAGAGTCACGCAACTTCGGCTTCTACGCTATTCCAGCAAAGAATTTTTGCCTAAGCCTTATTTGAGAAGAGAGTCCTGATCCTCCTAAACTGAAGTCAAGGTAAAAATATACACTTGTGTCAAACTGATGAATGTAGAAATAAGGTGAGAGACGAACGCGCGCTAATATGTGCCCCCAACTACATTACATTAACCAGTCGTCGTCATGTTGAAACAAGCGTGAAATCACGCATCACCATAAGCAAGAGCCATGCTTTCCGATTAGCTTCTTATCCGTATACTCAACTTTTCTCATGAGCGCAGCGGTACGCGCCAATGAAGACTCTCTCGGTGGAAGAGCGCAGACGAGCAGAAAAAGGCGCGGCCAATGCCTTCGCCGCGTGGCCCCCTTTCACTCCAATAGCACCCAATTCATGACATCCTTATGTGTTGTTATGATCGCTACGGACAAGGGAAGAAGAAGCAAGTAAATAAGCCATTGCGTGGAGGTCAAGGTGAAACCATCCAGCTGACTTCAGAGGACTCGATGAGAACTAAATTGATATCCCCCTTTCCTTATCCGTTTTCGGATTCCTTCTTTGTGTTTGATTCTCTGCAGTGTTCTCTTGTGGTAACTGACTAACTGAAACTGAGTTTGCTTCATTATGGGTACAATGCATCCGGTTCTGGGTACAGTGTGCACTTCGAAAATGTCGGTCATTTGGCGCTCGATGAGAAATGGTTGTGCACAGTTACTGAAATTGGGGGTAGGGTGCTATTCTAGTTAGGGATGTACTCATTTTGAAGCAGTTGTCTCTCACCTCATACTACCCTCTAATCATTTAGCTGCACACTAAAGGTACATCTTTGCCCCATGCCTTACCGGATGGCGGAGCTTTTCTCCCTTACAGTTACTTACTTAGGAGCCCGTAGTCAGCTGAGCGCAGAAGCAGGCACACGTCTTCCATCGCTGTCGGTCCTTCGCGCTTGAACCGGTGTTCGTGAGGGGTGCTGAACTTCTTAAGCGAGTCGCTCCAGCGCGTCACGGGACGACCGAGCGTCCTCTTGATGTCTCGCGGGCACCAGAAGGTCGTTCGGCTTGTCCATCGGTCGTCGGTAAGCCTGGAGATGTGCCCGCCTCAAGCAGTTCCGCGGTGTCGATGTATTCGACTGCGTCTCAGATGCCGGATTGTTGTCGTAAATCTGCGCTGCGTAGAATCTTCTGGCATTGTTCTCTTCTGTTAGTTTTGAGGAGGCATCTCGTGATCATCGCTGCCGTGGTTTTCGTGCTGCTCCATGTCTCAGCGCCATACATAGAGCTGGTAGCACCGTGGAGTCGAATAGACGGGCTCGAATTTTGGGAGAGATCGATGATCAAATGGGATGCATCTTTAAAATTTCCCATGGCTGCCCACGCGGCTTTTCTTCTTCTGCCTATCTCAACGGTTAGCTCGTTCGCCATTGTTACGTCTCGGCCCAGGTAGACGTAGTGATTCACGTCTGGTAGTTCTGCGTCATCGAGGAGGATTGCGTCAAGTCAGCCCATTGGTTTCGCACACTTCGGTCTTGCTGCGAATCATCTCGAGTCCTATGGCTTTGCCGGCCTCGTTGAGTTCGTCGAACATCTGCTTGAGCTCGGGGCGTCGTTGCTGATCAGGACGATATCGTCTGCAAATCTTAGGTTGGAGAGCTTCCTGCAATCAATACGGGCGCCTTTGTTGGAACAGACAAGAGTCGTCATGGCATGTTGGAGGGCAGCGGTGAACAACTTGGGAGGAATAGTGTCTCCTTGTCTCACTCCTTTGCCGATCGGAATCACCAGTTTCTTGTGGAACATGGTGATGCTCGTCGTCATCCCGCTATTGTATTCCCCGAGAATGTCGATGTACTTTTGCTCGACGCCAGCTGCTGCGAGGGCATTCCACACTGCATTCGTTTCGACGCTGTCGAATGCTTTAACGTAATCGACGAAGCAGAGTAGCAGCGGGATTTTGTACTCCTTGTGCTTCTCGATGAGTTGGGTAAGGGCGTGGATATGGTCGGCGCATGCATAGCCTTTGCGAAATCCGGCTTGCTTCACTGGTTGAAATTCGTCCAGCGTTCGTTCGAGCCACTTTAGCAGTGCTTTGGAGAATAGCTTGTAAAGCTGTGACGAAAGGGCAATCGGCCGGTAGTTCTTGATGTCGTCTCTGCCTCCTTTCTTGAAGATGAGAACAGTCTTAGACGTCTTCCATAGCGCCGGAATTGTGCCTTTTTTGTGATACCGATTGAATCTCACTGCGAGCTCGTGAATGATGGGCCGTCGCACGCCTTCAAAGTGTCCCCGCTTATCTTGTCAGGTCCGGGAGCCGTCTTCGGTTTCAACTGTCTGATAGCTTGGCGGATCTGATGGCAGTATGTCGGCGACGTTCTCCGCTGGCGGGCTGGGCGGCCTGTAAGTACGGTTCTGGAGCTGAACAGGTCGGTGTAGAACTTCTGAACGGCATCTTCAATCTTCGATTGGTTTATCTGGAGGTGCCCGTTCTGGTCTCGTATTGACCGTGCGTGTCGTCGTCAGGTCTCTGTATCTCTTGAGGCTTACTTTCTTCTCAGCGCTCTCCTTTAGCATGGCGTTTCTGAATCTTCGTATGGATTCCTGAGCTGCGACGCGGCATGCCTTGTTTATCGTCAGCTTCTCCAGAGCTGTGACCGTCGGGTTTGCGTGGTTCTCGACTCTCTTCTTCGGCAATCCTCGGGCCGTGGCATCAATACGGTCTCTTGACGTAGGAGATCTTTCGGCAGCTGTCGATGCACATTGGAGGATGTTATGGCACATCTTGGTGTAGTCTTCATTGATGTCCGGGGCAATGTTCCAGTTCAGTTGACGGGCGGTCGCGTCCATGATACCGGTGCTGTATGTGGGAAATCGCGGTGCAACCGGTCGGTGGTTGTCCCGCTTCTTGACATGGGATCTGAGCTAAATCTTTGCTCGTAGAAGACGGTGATCCGATCCCGTGCAGTAGCTTGTGACAACTGAAACATCGAGGATGCTCCATCTCTGATTGGTGTAAAAGAGGTCAATCTCGGTATGTGTGCATCCGTTGGGGCTTTCCCATGTCCATCTCCTCGCGGGCTTCTACGGGAACAGGCTGTTGCCGTGCTGAAGTTGCGTAATGAATTCGTCTCTCCACTCCAAGAAGAGCACCGTGCATCGTTTTGAATATATGCGTCGATGAACAGTAGAAATTACCACGACGACAACATAGCGCAACCTGTTCATATTTCAAACTCACGTCGTGGTCTCACTTCTCGCACTCTATTTTGTGCTAGAGCGGTGTTTTTTTCCGAATTACCGCGAAGGGAAAGTATTGGAAATCGATTTTATCTAGGTGCTGATTCGAATCGAGGAGGGAAGCTAGTGAACCGCCCTGGCTCTGACTCCAGTGCCTCTGCTATGACCACTCATTCAGTCATTTGGTCTTCATTTCACATATTGTAAAACCTCACACTGAGCTTGAAAATCAAACAGAGTGTAAAGGATAGTAAAAAAGCAGCCAAATACCGCGTTAAATACTGCTCAGAGAAATGATCATTTCTGAATAGCCAGGTGCAAGACTTCTGGCTTGGCCTGCCCATACACACAAGTTCTGCTTAGGAAAGTACAAAAGATGCACCTCAGAGACGAATTATACATTATTGCTTTCCTTGCTAGCACTTGTTTCTGAGCTGTAACGAGCAGATGATTGTAGAACGGTTTCGAGTGAGGGACAACGCGACATTAGTAATGATTGGCCTATTTCACATTATCACCAATGATCTTATCAAAAAGCAGAAGTGCTCTGAACTTTCTACACAAACTCTTTGAACAAATACAAACCTCAAAATTTGCAGGAACGTCCTTGTCCGGCAAATTGGTCGCGACTCGTACCATCGGCATCTTTCGAGAGAAGACGGTTACAAGCGGTAGAGTAACTAAAACTAAATGTGAAAGCCACGGTGAGTGTTATCATACTCAGTATCACACAGTTATCTTCCATTCGACACGCATACTTTCCCACTACCACTAATTCCGTCTCTCTACAACTATGAGCGTTGCCTTCAAGGCACATTCAACGACAGCTGTAAGAACGAGTCGAGCAGATACCGTCATTGAGACCATGGCGTAAGGTGAAAACACCGACGTCATCACTTGTGCAGAACAACCAAAATGATAATAAAGATTTGGTGCTATGGGAGTCAGGGGGGCCCGCGGCGGAGGCATTGGCCGCGCCCTTCTTCTGCTCGTCTGCGCCCTCTCATCGAGACAGTATTCATTGACGCGTACCACTACGCCCATTACTATTCCGGTAGCATCTAATTCCCTCCCGGCGTTGGAGAATCGCAAGAGGCACATAACATTATGAATTTTCCAGCACCAAGCAAAAGAGAAATTATTTGTTCGATGTCTATCGCAACCGCAACTGGGAGAAGTAATGCTTTTGATGTTGGGGCCACATAACTATGTTCGGCTTCCTACGCTATTCCGGCCTAGGATTTTTGCCTAAGCCTTAGAGGAACCGGAAGGGGGTTCGAAACAAGAGGAAGATGCAAAGAAATGAGCATTTTGTTATGAACACTCAAGGTTAGAAGCGATAATAGGCGAAAAAACCCGGACTCAAAAGCGCGACGCTGCGGTGTGTATTCGCATCCCATTCGCATCAGCGCATCCATTCCGAGTTGTCCGCTGTAGGAGACGGGCCGTGGGCCAACGTTATTTGTAGCACCTGACTCCCAGCGCAGTGGAGTGGCCATTCCCAACTACATTAGCATTCATATAAGTACATCTAGAAACAATATAAGAAAGAACAAAGTAAAAAGTAAAGAAAAAACAAATTTATAATGGAGACATCTTCTTTTGGCATCATGCCAAGGCGTCAAATTGGCGAGTGTGTGCAATGGCGGCCACTCAAACTCGTCCACACTACGTCTGTCCTACCGTAAGCCAAAATTACCCCCTTCTGGTGTCTTTAGATGAAGGAGAATCCTTATCCTCCTAAACTAGAGCTTGCGTAAAAATATACATTTAAGTGTCAAATTGATGATTGTAGAAATAAGGTGTGAGACGAATGCGCGTAAATAAGTATCCCCAACTACATTACTGACCAACAGTGGCCATATTGAAACGAGCGTGAAATCACGCAGCGTCAACAGTTAGCGGCAAAAGCCATGCTTTCCTATAAGCGTCTTATACGTATACTCGAACTTTCCTCATGAGCGCAGGTGTGTGCACTTATGTCGAATTTTGGCGCGGCGCTGCGAATTTCTTCACGTGTGACTGCGTACATTTCAACACTCCCTTTGAAGTTTTGCGCCCGAATTGATTATTTCTTGATTAGGATTGTTATCTTTGTCATGTAGTACTATTTCTTTTACTTTTATGTAACTATTTGTCTTTATAGAGCACAAAAGTTATTGTTTTTAGGTAATAATGAGATAAACAGCTTATCTTGAGAGACCTCCATGATACCAGACCCCTGCGTCATCAGCGGAATTCCAACCGACCGCGGCAAGTCCGCGCTGAAAGGGCCGCGAGTGCAACGTAACAAAGCAAAAATTCGACATAAGTCTACACACCCGCAGTGGTAGGCCGCGGTCACACTCTGCGGTACCGGCGACAGGACGTGGCTGCGTCTCTCCGTGTCTCCGCCCATGCCACTCTGCGTCGTTGACTGCGTCATCTCTGCACCTCCTCCGTGCCGCTCTTCCTCGGTGCCTGTGAACGCAGCCACGCCCTGCCGGCGGTGAGTATGATCGCGGCCGTACGCGCTAATGAACACTATCTTGGTGAGGGAGCGCAGACGAGCGAAAAAGGGCGCGACCAATGCCTTTGCCGCGTGGCCCCCGTTGAGGCTGCGTCCATACGCAACTGAGGAGATTTTTGCGCGCATCGGCGCATCTGCGATTTGGAATTTTTTGCGATGCCACGTACAACCACGTCACTTCATTTGCATTGTGGCACATAGCCAAAATCGCGGATGCGCCAATCCGCCAATTGTCTCTCATCGCGGATGCGCCAATACTCTCATTTTCTTAATCGATATGTATCTTATGCATGACGCGAATGCGCCAATTCGCTCAAATCGCGGACGCGCTAATGTGCTCATTTTCTCGGTCGATGCGTATATTTACCTTTACGCCGATGCCTCAAAAACCCCATTCAGTTGGGTATGAACGCAGCCTAACTCCCATAGCACCTGAAAGTCTTCTACTGAGTCAATACTGGCAAGTGCTGCACTATCTTGTGCGAAATTAATCTAGTAAGTTACATCCGTCGGTACCCATTTCACGAGATCAATACAAAACTAATGGCGCATTGCCTCTCGAAAGAATACAAATTGCCCATAAAATTGATTTCACGTACATAAAAGACGATGGGAATAAACTGCCACGATACGATTAATTCAAGTAACCTAGTGACTTATGAATTTGGCCTGTGAAACGAGAACATGGAGTGAGCGCCTAAATGCACACATTGATTGATTACACTGTATATTACACTGACAGAAAAAAGTTCCATCACTCTTCGAAAAATAGTCAACATAATTAGTATGATGGCCACAAATGCCTAATTTGATAGTTGACCATTTTCTCAAACTTTGGCGTCAACAAACAGTCAATTGATGGAAAGCGGACGTTTAAAAAAAGTGGGCGAACGCCTTACCCCAGTTCCATGCTTTACAAGAACAAGAAGTATGAGGACAACAAGCAATTGAAACCTGCAATAAATTGGCACTGTTACACCTATTGATATCGGCTACTTTCAGAGGTTATCAACTCAACCACGCGTGAACACACTACGCTTCTCCTGTTAACAAATCAATATTTTCACAACGGCCTTTTCAACACGGCGCGACATTTGTGCAGCTGCTGTTTTTGCGTAACCAGGTAGTTGTGAAAAGGCCGTCCAGCAGAGGCAAACGTGAAAACGTGTAAGGTGTTTTACACAACAGTATTCATATCTAATGGCAGTGACAGGGACAATATGGATGATAAGGAGTCCCTGAAAAATGTCATTCTTTTAAAGACTAGGGGTCTAGGACACTGATAAGGAGTCTCTGAAAAATGTCATTTACTTGAAAACTAGGGGTCTAGAAAGCCTATCTGTGGCGAAATCCCCGCAAAAAAGGCACCTCTGAGCAGTCGCGAAGGCGGCATATTCAGATCCAACCGCCGTTCGGATCCAGCCGCCGTTCGTATCCCGTCCACCTCCTAAGGTCAACTTTGCCGAAGAATAACTGAGGTGTAGAGTATTGACACGATAGCAGAATGATACTTATCGTATCGTATTGAAGCCGTATTGATCGAAATGACGTGGTGCTTGACGTCTCAGCTTTAGTGGTGAAAACGTCCACCGTTCAGTATCAACAAGGGTGTGTACCGTCACGTCTGAAAACCGCGGCGGCGTCACACTCGCGGCGCCATCAGTACTACTGCCCGCTGTCGGTGTGGAGTTCCGCTCAGGATGCCATTATGTGATACCATCAGGGTACCTTCAAAGAAATATTAGGTTGTTCGAAAAGAAATGCGCGTTTTTTGTCCATCTATTTCTCTTCTACTACAGAAGATTTTGTAAAACAGTTTTGTCTGTTAGAAAGAAAATTTTATTGCGCATCTTTTGAAATACTTTTGTCTATATCTACTTGTTTTTTTTTTCGAAGAAAAAATTCAAAAAAGAATTTCAATTTTTTTTTCAAAATTTTGAAAAAAAATTTCAAAAAATGCAAGATTCAATGCAATGAGCGGTAATTTATTTGTCGCCATGCGTATAATGTTTGCAGAAAGATTTGGCTGTATAAAGTGTCGGGCAAAGTTCCATCGTTTAAAAAACGGTAATGAAAGCTTGGATGACGAAGAACATGGAAGTCGGCCTCAAGTCGTTGAAACTCTTTTTTCTTTGTAAAAAACCAAGTAGACATAGACAAAGATATATGAAAAGATGCACAATAAAAATCTCTTTCTAATAGATTGAACTGTTTTGAAGAATCTTTTATAGTAGGAGAGAAAATGGACAAATTCAACGCGCACTTCTTTCCGGAACAACCTAGTAGCTGCTTCTCAGTTCATCCTGTGAAAACTTCGGTTCCCATAAGGTGATGGGCCACATAGGTGTATACCGTGCGCCAAAAGTGACGCTAACAGTGAACTTTATGCACTGCGGTGACTGGCGTTCAGGAACAGAGCGTCAGGAGTTCCTTATGGGCTACACGTGTGAAGTCTACGAGTACATTGTAGTGAAACAAATGACGGTAATGAAAGCTCCTGAGAAGTTTCAAACGAACAAGGTGCGCGCGATTCGAGGGAGCTGCGCTAGTTGTTCAGTTGCTCGTGTACATCTCCCTGATGACCGATGGACTCTGCTTCTACAACGCCATTTGCACTTTGAAGCTTGGACAAGGCTATTGCTATGACCCGATATATGCTGCCGCGATGTTGTGCAAGTGCATAACTTGATGTAAACGGCATCGGCTACCGATTATGGAAAGAGCTCAGTGTGGTTGGTAGGAGCGTGACAAGTATGGGGACACCGCCAACAGAACGATGGAGCAATTCGCAGTCGCCGCGGGCGGCCGCGCGATTTTAAACGTGACGGCACACACCCGTATCAACAATTAGATTGAATGATGGATGTAAATTACCCTTACCAATGCCTTCAAGTATCATGAATGGAAAAAACGTCTATATTCAGTGACTCATAGTCATTTCGCACATTCATTCAATGAAGAGGCAAACAATCAAAATAACCGTGACTTAAAATTACAGGAATAACACGAGCACAGAACGATGGAAAAAACGCTCCAAACTGACAATATAACCACGATAAAAAGTAATTAAGCTACACCGATGCAATCACTCAGCTGGTGCAAGAGGATTTTTAAGAACAAGAATCACCGAATCGCCCCGCAGGAACATCTTCGAAATGAAACGATCCTTCGGTACTGCTTTTGCCTAAACCACAATCTGTATTTAAAGCGCTAGTAGAGAACGGTAAGCCAAGATTCAGACCTACTTAAAATCGATATCTACCAGTACTCGGGCAGAATAAGAACTAAAGCTATCTAAAACAACATTTCGTTGAAAAGGGAATGTTCGCGCCAGAAAAAAAAGAAAAGGAAAGAAATTCAGATGTTTCGAGCTGATCTGTGCCCATCGAAAAGAGGATCACGAACGGATTGTTGTCTAAGAGCCCATAGTGCCGCATTGTAACATAAGCTGACGATTTGCACTTCCCTTAAACCAGTAGCAACCAGCCTTATACCTCGAGAGATTTTCAACAGCTGCTTTGGCCCACTTTCCGTTCTCCAAGTACAATGTTCACTATTACGACCGCCGGACTTTTTCTAACCCTGAGATATTCTATGCCGCTACTGGAGTTAGAAACTTGGCACTTCCACTCGACACTCATTTGAGCCTTACGATGTAAGCAGCTCACCACTTCTGCGAGATTTTAGGCTCTAACGAAGGTCTAGGCTGTCTTGCGCGTTTACAAGATTAAACCAAATGCCAAAGGAAAATAAAAGGTTGCGCTTGCTGAATGTAGGCTTTCCTAAGAGTTTCACTAGATCTCTGATTGTTAGGGTTTGAGGTTACATAAAATTGACCTTTTTGGATGACTTCACTTCATGAGTTCTAGTTTGGTCAAAAAGCGATGGATGCAACTACAGATGTGAACAAGGGGAGGAGATAAAGCTTTTGGTGGAACAGTTTTTCCTGATGCTGGGAGAATAGAAATGAGAATGAAATTCGAATTTTCAAATGATCAAAGCGCTTCGATAAAAAGAGCATAAAGCGATGAGCGTTCACAATTGCAAGGGAAATTTAAAGGTGTTGGCCTTTCAATAGAGATGTGTTGACCGCTTTAGGTAGCTCTTATTCGCAAAACCTCAGGAATGGGCGCAGCGCCCCACAAAGCAGACTGCACGACCGCACTTTTCACAGTTCGATTTCCAGAAGAAGGAGTTGCAGGCTGAAGCGCTTTCTAATTCGCCACACTCATCACATCTGCGCTAGCCACACCACACTTTTCCAAACATCTGTACAGCTTCATGAGTAGCACAATGTTCAGAACGCATGATGATTTAGAGTAGACTCTTGACGAGTTCAATGTTATTCGTCAGTCTTCCATCGAAAATGGGATGTGTAAATAATTGGTCACATTCATCACATCTGCGGTGACAAAGGTGTGACAATTCGAATGGTGCTTATTTTATGGGAAAGGATGCAGTCTGAACAAAGCTGGGATCTCTCGAAGTAAGCTGGGGGAAAACGGCCAAAATTCGTCTTACGACCTAACTAATAGAAAAGATACTGCTAGCGAAACTACTGCTGAGAATGGTAGTTCCCACTGACAGTTTACACATTTTTTTTCGAGAGCTCTTAAAGACTTAATTCAAAACCACAACCAGCGAAGAGAAGGGAAGTTGACAACAAGCAAAAAAAACAGACAAATGATGTCAAACACGTCCCCTTGTGACCCACTTGTCTCCTTAAAATCTGGAAGTACCTAAATGATTTTCCCCGTCAGAAGCTACCCCACCACATTTAAAAGTCAAAGATAAAAAAACCAGGAGCGTTTAACAGCACTCTTCAGGAGCGTCCCCAGAAATGTGAGCTAGCAGTGATAGTTCAGGGATTTCGTGCATGAAAACAGGGGAATGAAGCAACTGTAGTCTCTTCAATCTTAAGCGTAAGCCTCTCAACTTGAATGTTGGACATTCCGACTGCTTTCCTCAGTAAACTCTATTCACCAGAAAGTGGAAAACTATCTCGCTTCTTCTTATATTGTTACCTGAGATTAGTCTTATTATGTCTACCATCATGATCATGTAATAAAGAAGAGGAAATGAAAGCAGCACATTTCGCAATCACTGTCTATTTATTCTCTATCTTACTTCTCACCTATCCTGTAGGCTTCAGTTTGTTCAAAATAGCAGCTGTTTCCCTAATGACTATCGAGTCTAGTGGTACTCCCCTAACTGTAACAGGAGCAAAACACGTTAGGCTCAGCCAGTACGCGCAGCACGGCGGATATGTCCTAAATACTATTGGTAACCGATTATTCTTATCGCTTTCATTACCACTCTAGTATTGGCTCTCGTTAGACTATTCTGACTAGAAGCGTGGGAACATGGGAAGTACAAGTCGCGAAATAAAGGAAAACATCTGAAATAAGCAAAAATGGAAGAATCCACCGATCCGAAAATCTCACCTTCTTTTTTCCTTTACCAGTCTTTGGCTGCTCTGTCCACATTTCTTTCACATTCTCAAGAACCATATTGCAATGCCTAGGTTATAAAAAAATAGCCAATCACCGTTCACACCATTCACTATAATTTTACACTCTGTGGCTTGCCCGCCCTTTGAGTTAGCCCCCTTGCTTTCTCACCCAATAAACAATACTCCTAACGTGGAAATACAGGGCCTCGACATTATGCCATCGTTTCGAATGAAAGTCATTAGGGACTACACTTCCAGTCGATGGACTGCGAACTTCATAGCCAGAATGAAAAATGCAATACATTTACCATTAAGAATACTGAGGCAGAATAACCTCTACCCCATTTCTCTTAAAAGAGAGAGGTAAGGAGGAAGAGAGAGCTGTGAACAACGCTCTCTAACGAAATCCGCATCAAAAACCATTGGGGTATTTTCACGTCCCACAGTTTTCGCTTTTTCTGCAGTTCATCAGCCAGGCGAGTTGCCGTTGAAGGCGGGACAACGTTCACGGCCCGCTGATTTTGCCTCTCCGCCCGTCTCCAGTCTACCCCAGGCTGAAGACGCAGAGGATCACGGTAGAGAAGGAGGTTTTCAGGGTTCTATTTCTCGGTTTTTTCGCCGTTTAATTTCCTTCTTTCTCTACTGCTACACTGCTGTGTACGTTACTTTCATGTTCCACATCTGACAAATTTACCCCTTCCGGTGTCTTTTAAAGCAGCGCCCCTCATTTGAAGTTTCTGAAGTCTATACGTTACAATGCGAAATGAACCTTCTTACAAGTATGGAGTATCGAGGACACATAGGCCGGATGTTTAACTCACGGTATGTTATAAGCGCAATGCATGAGCTTCTTCCTACATTTGCTACTGATAGAGATGGCCTATTGATAGTTACAGTACAGACTCAAACATAGTTAAAATAGAGGTCTGAGAAAATATAAAATAAATAGAAATAAATGTCATATTAGTGTTCTACGGTCGAATTACATTTAGGTAAAAGCTCGCAGCCAAATCGAAAGGTCCTTCAAAAATCGCCTGCTTGACCCATAGGTTGCAAAGGCGGTGGGGTTGCTTCGAGTAAATAGTACCAAAAAAAATGAAACGAAACGGTACAGTAACGCCAGACTTCGTTTATGACTGTATTTATGATTGGAATCATATATTTCAAACCAACCTGTCGAAAGCTTTAACCCTACCGAGGAGTTTTTTATTGTTTCTACAATTGATGAGTACCTGAAAACACGTTACTCAAATAATCAAAAGTAAAAGTTAACATTACTCAAATGATCTAATGTAAAGGCTTAAAAACCCACCTGCGCATTATTTTTCACTGAATTGTTGAGAATGGACAGTGGTCCGACATTGAACTCTTCCGCTTCTTTTGCTGCCAGCTCTTCTTGTGTCATTTCCGCACGAGGTTTCACCAGTCTTGAAATACAGAGTAATCGTCCAAAGATTTCAATTGAGGACAGCAAATGAAACTACTATATTACACCATTTACTAATGCGCATTTTCATAGCTTATTTTAAAATTCGTTTCGAAATATCATACGAGTTTCCAGCAACCGACTGAGCAGAATTCGCTTTTTCAAGACGTTGGGCGGGGTATACGGCGTGGAGAATCTGTAGACTACGACCCACTAGAGCCCTTTCTCAGAATCTATAATTCAGCTACCATTGTACAGCTGCACACCTAGTCAGCATCAGCTTCATAGCGCTTGGATGATGATGATATTACGTTTACAACAATCAGCATTACACCTTTTCTTGAGTATGGCTGATGCTGAGTGGGATCAGATTCAGACAGACGCTTTCAAATGTAGGCACTTTTCATTTGCACTAGTTGCTATCTATTCTAAAATTCCAATTCTAAAAACCCTCTCATGCTCGCCAAATACCGATTAATGCTTGCCAGACAACCGCCTGGTTTCACTGTATTTAACGAAAATTTGTTGTCCATGGCATATCAGGAATGCAATAAGGTAAGAATGGCTTCATGTTGATAGGAACTGTAGGAACAGTTAGTATAGGAAGGAAACAAAAAACTCACGAAGCCATGATTGATCTCGCGTGCTAAGTAACGAGTCTACCTGAAAATATTTACTACAGTGAGTAAGAGGAAAGGAGTTCCGGGGTTAAACCCACGGAGAGCGCAAAAACGCTCATGAAGAGGAAGAAAGAAGGTTTCATTCCGCTCATCCACACTAGCAAAAGACTATCAACACACTGGCACAACAGCCTGACATTTGGCCTCCGCGCTTTCGATGCGTAAGTGTACAGGAGGTATGTTTTTGGTGATGTTTTAGCTATGGGAAAGGAGATGCGAATTTTTGAGTGCTACCAGATTAAGAGTAGGCATTCAGTTTTGCGTTGTCGTCTGGGACTGTTTGTTGTGACGTTGTTTGTCAATCTGGGACTATCTCAAAACCTCCATCTGCAAAGCCACGCATGCTTTTTGTCTAAGCCCCAGCGACAAAAAGGTTTCCATTAATTTGAACGCACACCGGAGTGTCTCCTTCTCCCCAACCAGCAGCACCGGTTTTAGCTTGAGCCTCGATCTGGCTGAAGCTAAATGGAGGGAGTTCGGTGATGAGATAATCACACGAACTGATCGAAACCCCCAGTCATGCACAACAGAATCGTTACACACAGCTTGGAGCTCACCTCTCTTCAGCTTCTGGGGAAAACCCACATACGGCTCACGATATGATCAATATCATATTCGTGAGAAAACATGCGATATTAAATAGCTCCCCCACGTCATAGCACCTCACGTACGGCAGTCGTCAGCCTCCACGATTTTGCGGTGTCGGGGCTCCGCACGCAAAGTTATGGCACTGCACTATGTCGAGGTCGTAGTATCGCGTTCGAAACTGCGACGCTGTAAAACCGCAGATTCGCAAAATCGCGAAATCGTATAGCAAAACCGGCTTCCTGCCCTCTTTTTAAAACTCCACAGCTACCCTAGATTCAAGACGTTATATAAGGCCACCATAACTGTTCAACTTTATAACGAAGCAAAAGGAGGCGTGGATCGACAACTAACGCAAGACAGAATTCGAGGAAGGAAGGCATACACATCGCGGGAAACCAATGAGTAGTGAATCATGAAGAAATATAGTTTCTATCAAAGGGTAAAAGGCGGTACTACATTGTGCTATATCAAAAAACAGCAACATGCTTTGATTTAGGGGATGACCCAGCTTCTCTCAGTGCTGAGAGAAAAATGAACATCTCCATGTTCTATGATGACTGTAGAAAGACCACAGGTGAGGAACACAGCGCGAGCGACCCTGAGTAGCCCCCCCCCCCCCCAACACTACCATCTGCTTTTTCTCAGCCTAGAACTGGGGTCAAATCAAGTCGGGGGGGGGGGGGGGGGAGACGCAATTTTGCGTCAAGGTCGAAGCTCCTTTTCCTCCCTAGGCTCAGGCTAAAATTGATATCCTCTCCTTCCACATGAAAAAGCATCTGTCAATGCATAGGTTTCATCTGCTTTAGCCTAAGCCTAGGGAGGGAAAGAAGCTTTGACATCGGTGAAAGTTTGACGCAAAGTTGCGTCTCCCCCCCTCTCCCCCAACTTGATTTGACCCTAGAACTGTAACAATGAACACGGCAGCAGAAACACAACGCTCAAAAATGTTTGCCTGGCAAAGCGAAGCGAAATTGAGCGCACACTCGCAAATTCGAAATTACACGCGTACAGACGCGTTGCGGCGCGACGTTGGAGCGCCGGGACACGATATAGCAACGAAGCGTGGTCCTGTTCCTGAGCTATGTCCTCATGAAACCCAATTTATCCCCTTGATCCAGTTTCGGAAAAGAAGAGATAAGGGGAGATTGGTAGCACATACGACTTCGAAGAATATAGATCGTTGCGGAATGGTGTTGTACGGAATACCTTTCCAGCGTGGTGCAAGGGTCTTCGATGCAGGACACTCCCGGGTGTCGAGGGACTTAGCCGCTTCAGTACGACCCCCCCCCCTCTACGGGTACCAAATACGACTCCCCTTTTTTGACCTCTGCAGTACTGACTGTTGCCGGATCGTACAGCAATGTGTTTTAGTGCTATGTATGCTTGTTTGAAGCAAAAAGATAAATCTACATTTCCCCATACTAGTTCGCTGCGAAGTACCCTGCGCTTCTCATCTGGTTATCAAAAGTTTAGGTTCTAGCGCTTATCGCAGACTTCTGCAGGGACGACTCACCTTCCGTCTGGTCTGATACGACCCTCCGTCGAGGAATCCTCGACTCTCGTTGTACCCTGTTTTGATGTAGCACCTGGAAATTTCAGCGGGACCAGTCAGTGAGTTGCAATGTCAATCTCACCCGTCGACATTCACTGAATTGATCCAGAAATGCCTAGAGGAATCTCCCAACGAATTGCTTCGACAGATCTTCCCCCTCTCCGTCTTTTCCTCCCCAGTCCTTTGGAAAGCTCATTTATTTTGTTCTTGAAGAAATATTTGCTGCACAGCCAGCTTCGCAATAATATTGGTGTACAACAACGATTTTCGAAGACATTCCTATACTATTAGGTAGAACCATACTTTCTGTTACACAAAGACGAAAAATTTCAAATCTATTTTTCTCTATTTGTGTCTAACTTCAGTCAACAAAGTATGTACCATTATGATCAACAATATATTGCCAGCGAGTAGGCAGATAATAGATGCCTTGCTTGCAGAAGTCTGGAGATTTGTGGTCGAAGGAAGTCTGGAGGTCGATTTCGAGGTCATCGTCATCCTTGAACTGCCGTCCGTTGAGGAAGTGGGTTAGAGATCGGAATAGGTGGTAGTCAGTTGGGGCCATGTCCGGAGATTACAGTGGATGGGGAAGCTCCGTCCAACCAAATTCCTGGATCCTTTGACACGCCAACTTTGCCACATGTGGGCGAGCATTGCCGTGGAGAAAAAGTCTCGGGCCAGTTTTCTGGTAAGTTTTGCGGCTACGGTGTCTATTTGATTATTGATTGCAGTAGAGATCGGCAATGACTGCCGTGTTGGATGGTAACGGTTCCTCTTATTTTGGAAAATTTTGAAAAAAAATTTTTCTCGTGCAATTTTTTGAATTTTTCTCCGTGTCAATTCCAGTCGATTGAGCCATGATCGCCATATGAGAGACAGTACCTGGGCCCATCGACTGGTTGATTCGCTTATTGTTAGTGGCCTCGCATGCTGAGGAACCGGGGCGGTGTTCGTGAATTTCCCTCCTCTCGCGAAATTGTCGTAGATTCACTGCTAGTTGAAGCCATAGAGAGTATGAATATGTTAATCAGTAGTGCTTTTCACTCGCTTTATATACCCACCACTACCAAATATTCCAGAAGCTTCAACAGTTTTCCCTAAGAAAAATACAAAGTGTTACAGAAATTACGGTTCAACCTAATATAGGTTGTACCAAAAATCTTGCAGGGTTTTCTTCGATCATCACTTATTATTATATTTTGTACAACAAACATTGTTATCGACAACACTCTGCCACCTCATAGGCAGATCGTTGATTCCCCCTTACAGAACTCTGTGTTCAGAGGGTCGGAATAGTTAGCGACCGCCTTTGCAAGCGAGTCATAATCAACGAATTCTCTCTTGGCCAGGGAGGATTTCAGAGGAGGGGAAAGGTGATAGTCAGAAGGGGCAATGTCTATGGCGGGTGGACCAGGACATCCTAGCCGAGCTCCTGTAGCTTGGCCTGGGTATTCTTCGCAAAGTGGGGCGGGCGTCTTGAATGAGGATGACCGCGGCCTTCTTTATTGCTTTTCTTGAGTAGCGACGGCGAGCTACTGAAGCTGGCGGGTGTATACGCCATCGGTGACTGTTTCGCTTTCTAAAGGACTTCGTCACAGGAAGCATTCTTTCCGCGTTCCGGAAGCAGTACAGTCCCAAACGTGGAATGTGTTCCATGTCGATCTCGCCATTGCTGAAGCAGACGAAGTGGCGGCGCACGGTCTCGCAGCTCTCACGTCTCTTGCCCAATGCAGCGTTGATGGAGTCACAATTTCGCGTCGCTCTGGTGCCGGAGACCGCTTATAGTAGGTGACACCGCGTGAGTGGGTATTGTCGTGACTTCCGTCCGACTCATCGTAGATCACACTTGGCGGGCGCACGGGTCCCGATCTACCGCTCGAACGCAGTGGCAGGAAAAACGCATTTATAAGGCGCCGTAGATCGTCAGTGTCAGTTGCGTGTGCTCCGATCTAGTGGTTAACAGTCGTGGCCCTCGCCGACCACTCCGGCCGTCGTCTATATTCCAATCTGTACTGCCTGCCAACGTAGTCGACGCCATCGGGGTTCCCGCTTATGGAGATGCGGCCGGGGGCGGACTCCTGCCAAACCCCCCCCCCCTGTGCGGAAAGGCTTCCGCACCATTTATAAGGCCGACGGAAGGCCAGTGCATATAGACATTGTTTAGTGCCATAAGGCGATGAGGGCTATCGAGGACATAGGTTACGAAATCGGTAGGCAACCTCGACAGTCAAGTAAACAAGTACGGTATTGTCTCTGATCTCCATGAGGATCTCTTGAGTTAGAGATTTTCGAGGGAAACCTCACATCACAGATAGGTTTCAGGGACTAACATATATATTGGTGGCCACAAGCCAAAATTGTCTCTCGTATTTCGATATGTAAACTGAACCGGTTTTCGCCTCACTTGTCATTTATTCACTGCATCAATAAACCATATTTTCCGAAGTTTAAGAGCGTGCCTCCTTGGACGGTTCAGTCCTCTATTACCTGTCATACTTGCCTCGCCTAACATTATCTTCAGTTCTACTAACTTCTAGTGACGCCCCGTCGGCTCCAAAGAAGATAATCGAACGAACGATCTGGGCAGCTGGAGTCAACATAGCTCAGCGACAGAGCAAAAAAATTATTCTTCCACACTGTATTCGGAGCTGGTCTGGACCAGAAAAGAAAACTTCAGCTGACAACCCAGAAGCGGGTAAACGAGTAGGAAGAAGACACCCCACTGAACCACGTCACAAAAGCAGGTTGGAAGTTTGCGTCCAAGGACAATTCTTCAAACTAATTTGGCACAAATCCTTTTAAACTTATGGTGCATCGACCGGGAACGGCGATACAAGAAAATCAGTGAATAACTTGACCCTCGAATTTCATCTCAATCTTCTTCGTACAGTAAAACACTCGTATCAAATTGATTTCTTCGCCCATAATCATGCTAAAAGTCTGCAAATCACGTCTCACAAAGGCCCGCAATGCCTTGCAAGAAGTTATTCAAGACTCACAAGATGCTATTGTGCCAATTGTGATTCCGGAAGGCGAAGAAGCTGACAAAATGGGATCTCTGAAGACGTCAAGAACGAGGATCGAATCGACATTAGCCAAGGTTCGAACGGCGAAAGACTACGTCAACGAATCAATTGACAAACTCCACGTCGTGTTCGAAATGCTGGGCGAAACGAAGCAAGAGACGGAACTTTCATCCTTTGAGGAATACCTCGAAACGGGAATCGAGAGCATCAGTGAGGCAAACCAATTCTGCATAAAGCTCAGTGGAAGGAAGAAAGAGGTCGAACAACTCATGGCCAATCTACAGTCTCTCCAACCAGGAAGAGTCGAAGAAAGGGACAGAGCGATAGAAGATTCGTATCATTCTACGCCGACTACACCAGCATTTGCTCCTGCAATGCCGATGTATCTACCGCGACTGGAAATCCCTAGATTCTCTGGCAATCGAGCGGAATGGGACATTTTCTGGGCCATTTTCTCTGTAAATATTCACGAACAGAATATTAGCCCCATGCTAAAATTCAACCATTTGTGGCAATATTTGGAAGGAGATGCACGAGCACTAGTCTCAAGATACCAAGTCTCGGAAGAAAACTACCCAGAAGCCATTTCCTGTCTATGCAAGAAGTATGGAAACAATGACACAAGAGTGGAAGAGTTGTTCGCCGAACTTCAGAAGAGCAAAGCAGATACGAGAACCACAAAATCTCAAACCGAACTGCTGGAAAGAATATCAGCAACGATGAGCCAACTTGCCATAAAAGGCCAAGACGTCGACCATCGCTTGCTTTTGAATACGATTTTCAGCAAGTTTGATGCGGATATACAGACACGCGCTCTCGAGAGAAGAGCCGATCTGCAAAATCTAAGGGACTGGACATGGGCAACGATGCAAAAGGAGCTCAGTGGCATACTCCAGAGGAGGGGATACGTTGAAGAGACACGGAAGAAGATCAACGCGCCAGCAAAAAGCTCCATAAGTAGACCCAGCCAACCAGTTCGTGACTTCAAAATCGCTTGCATGTATTGTAGGCGACTCGGTCACCAGTCAACTAACTGTCGTATAGTTACACTGTCAGAAAGAATATCCTTCTTAACGAAGAAGGGGCTATGTCTGAATTGCGGCAAGCCATACCACACATCAGAAATGTGTCGAAGCCCTCCGTGCAGGAATTGCGGCAAGAAGCACAACATATCACTTTGTGGTATCATAGACACCCAGCATGGGACAAATCCCACAAGAAGGTCGACAGTCCAAAACGAAACCAGCTCAGCCCGCGTTTCAGCAACAAACGCGGCTTCCAGCAAGGAATACTGGGAGTGCTTACTCGAAGAAAGCGACAAAAGGCACACCAGTCAATCACCAAAACATGGTCATCCAAAAAGAGACCAACGTAATCGTGGATTCCGAAGACGAGAACATAGAGGACAATACCACTGGCGAAGTCAGCACAGGGGAAACTCTACTCTTAACAGGAACCGCGACGATTTTGGGAAAAAATGGCTCAAGAGAAGTCAAAATTCTGCTGGATACGGGAGCGGAATCATCGTTCGTCGATGGAAACCTTGTGGAATAACTACAACCGCCATGAAGGAGATCGCTGGCGGGAGTGTGCGGAAAGGCTTCCGCACCATTTATAAGGCCGACGGAAGGCCAGTGCTATAGACATTGTCTAGTGCCATAAGGCGATGAGGGCTGTCGAGGACATAGGTTACGAAATCGGTAGGCAACCTCGACAGTCAAGTAAACAAGTACGGTATTGTCTCTGATCTCCATGAGGATCTCTTGAGTTAGAGATTTTCGAGGGAAACCTCACATCACAGATAGGTTTCAGGGACTAACATATATATTGGTGGCCACAAGCCAAAATTGTCTCTCGTATTTCGATATGTAAACTGAACCGGTTTTCGCCTCACTTGTCATTTATTCACTGCATCAATAAACCATATTATTCCGAAGTTTGAGAGCGTGCCTCCTTGGACGGTTCAGTCCTCTATTACCTGTCATACTTGCCTCGTCTAACATTATCTTCAGTTCTACTAACTTCTAGTGTAAGGACGCCCCGTCGGCTCCAAGGAAGATAATCGAACGAACGATCTGGGCAGCTGGAGTCAACATAGCTCAGCGACAGAGCAAAAAAGTTATTCTTCCACACTGTATTCGGAGCTGGTCTGAACCAGAAAGGAAAACTTCGGCTGACAACCCAGAAGCGGGTAAACGAGTAGGAAGAAGATACCCCACTGAACCACGTCACAAAAGCAGGTTGGGAGTTTGCGTCCAAGGACAATTTCATCAAACTAATTTGGCACAAATCCTTTCAAACTTACCCCCTGAGATGTAAGCGCCTGGGTTCACCCATAAGTCCTTAGGATTCGTTGATGTGATTATTTCATATTTGCCTTTTCATTGTATTACTGTCATTGATCTGCGCTATTGCCATTGATCTCTTCATGAATACTTAGTAATTCAAACTGGCGCTCTCCCAAAGTAAGGTTTCTACGCCGGATTACCTGAAAGCCATTTGCTACGGTCTTCGTATTGATCGGTCGGTTCACATATCGTAGGGGGAACGTAGTTCCAGCCCTCATGTGGTCATAGGCGTAGACTCTGCCATTGTGCCCGCGTAGCCAATGAAGAGAGCGAGCGCGGCGTAAGGCCCCGTGGTTACCCTCACGCCGACACTGGCGCTAACCCTGCCGGACAGCCCCGATGCACAGCCCTGTGAGGTATGTGATATTGCGGGGTACAAGCGCCCGTGCCGGCGCGACAGCTACGGGCACTGTAGCTCTCTCCACGGAATCTGGTGGGTCAATACATACTTTTTTAGAAAGCCTAGGGAAGGTTGTACCATATTCCTGAACCTCCTAGATCTGTGGTGATAGGGACAAGTTTGGGACGCGTAGGGCATGGGGAATAAGGAGTAAAGATCACACGTGGACCAAGCTAAAGGTAGTGGTAGGGGTAATTTACTTGTTATCATTCGTTCCGATCGTTGATACCGACCGTTGGACGTGTTCACCACGTAATCTGACACATCAAGCACCACGTCATTTCGATCAATACGGCCTTAATACGTTACGATGATTGCTCTACACCTCAGTCCATCTTCAGCGAAGTCGACTCTAAGAGGCGGGCTGCCATGAGAAAGGCGGCCTGCTCTAATGAGGTCGCCTTCGCCACAGCTCAAGGGGGCGCCTTGCGCGGGGATTTCGCCACGTCATACATAGGCCTTTCAGACCTGTAATTTTCCAGTAAATGACTTTTGGAATAAATCTTATCGCCCACATTACCCCTATTACCGTCTTTAAAGGAACCGGAAGGGATCCGAAACAAGAGAAAAATACAAAGAAATGAGCATTTTGTAACGAACGCAGAAGGTTAGAAGCGATAATCGGTGAAAAAACCCGAATTCAAAAGTGCATCGCTGCGGTGTGTATTCGCGCCTATTCGCACCTCGCACTGACTTTCCGAGTTGCCCGCTGTAGGAGACGGGCCGTGGTCCAACATAAGTTGTAGAACCTGACTCCTAGCGGAGTGGAGTGGCCATTCCCAACTACATTAGCATTCATGTAAGTACATATAGAAACAGTGTAAGAAAGAATAAAGGAAAAAGTAAAAGGAAAAAGCAAATTTATAAAAGAAACATCTTCTCTTGGCACCATGCCACGGCGTCAAATTGGGGAGTTTGTGCAATGACGGCCACTTGAACTCCTCCACACTACGTCTGTTCTACCGTAGGCCAAAATTACTTCCTTCTGGTGTCTTTAAAGGCACATTCCAGGATTGCCTTCAGTGGGTTAAAGCGCTGAATATGAAACCCGAGATGCTGAGGAATACGCCGACAAAGAAAAAATCGAAAAAAGTCCCCGAAAGGGTCAAAAAGAAGACCTTCTCTCATCTGACCTCGGACGAGATTACCGCGTGAAAACGAGCCTTTGAATCAGTTCCCGCTGGCTGGTATCAGAAGGGACTCTAGAATATCACCTGTTTCCTCATGTCAATGTCTCTTTTATCATTGGCATCTCTTCCTTATCTTATATTATCACACAAATCGTAGGCCTCATTTGCCACGTTGTTGCCATCATTGCCACCGTCATTGTCAACACACGTCTGAAATGGGCGCGCCCGAGCTCCACGGTGCGGCCGAGCTGGCTTCAAGAGCTCCGCGCGCTGCGATGACTCATCATCGCGCTTCGATATGTGCACAGCCTCCCTGCCCGTTTAGGGAACTATTAGGTCATGTGAAAGGGCTGCAATGTTTCTCTTATCCTGGAATGTGCCTTTAAGGTCCGCCCACGGTGGACGAGGCGTGCACTAAAATACTCTGTCCCCAAGAAAAAGGGCAATTTCGGTCTTTCTGCTGACGTACATGGTGTTTCGCGCACAGTAGTGTGCAAACTTGATAGCAATCCCAATCAATAAACGATCAAATCAGACGTGACATTCCAGCACTTTCACATGACCTAATAGTGAAACTTCAAAGGAGATTTAAGCAATCGCATGGGAAGAAACAACCCGCGTAGCTCGCCGTGATTGTATACGAAAAGTTTCGACCTGGCGAAATACACCACCTATTACCTCGTACGTTACTTACTTCAAATATGACACACTCAAATTCATTTTTATCTCGTGAAACTGGATCTTATAGGTTTGATGTTGGTGCTGAACCCTTTGCAACTTTGGGCTTTGTTCTCAATAACAAAAATTATACCATTAACGAGGTCAGTGGAAGGTGGTGACTGATTACAAGTCACTAGAAGGTTTTGTGGGTTTACTGAGGGTGATGACATACGTAACCTTGATAAACGATAGGCATAGAAACGGCTGCGGTTATCAATTCTCTATATACCACAGAGATGAAGACACTCAAAGAGCCATTTTAGATGACCGATATATGAACACCCTGCAAGCCGATCATACAGCTCATTTCACTATCTGTGGGAGTTTGTACAGGCAGGAGGACCCTTGAAAAAAATTGCTGTACTTAGGGAACACTATATTTTTTACGTCCGGCTGACAGAGGGAGCCACACCCAAAACTGCTCCACAGGACTTTGTGATCCGCCGCCGTTAGTCTCGAGTTCTCGTCTCAATTCCTTCTAGGCTAGTCGTTAATTTGAGCTGGTTGTATTTGCGTAATGTTCATTCAGTTCCTATGAGGTGAATACTGTGAAGAGTTCGGCTCATAACAGAAAGATCTTCATCGAATCTTATTTCCAATGAGTTTTCGTAGGATTACTGCAATCACTCACATGGAATATCACAGTCAAGGCAATGCTGGAAAACGGTGAATGCTCTCGAATAAGCTGAATCCACCTACCCGTATCACAGATACTGTTATGAAACAGAAGACAAGATGTGCCTAAAAAATTACAAGCAATTCTACAGAATTTCTCTGAAAGTCGACCAAGTCACACATCGAGTTAAGGCTTCACAACAAACAAAAGTGACTTGTCGCGAACTCAGATACAAGCAAAGCACCGTTGTGGAACAATAATCTGAGGAAACTTTGCTTAGTCCACGTGCTTGCGTGGATCACAAAAAGTCGTCAGAAAAACTGCTATACGACCTCTATATCAACTACTCAATGAAGACAACTGGAGTACGAGAGTGCGCGAAGCATCGACTCCTGGTCGTTCCAATGCCGGCATCGGATATGGTTACTCCATCACTGGTAACGGATGCGCTTCGGTGTTGAAAACCCATCGGTCCAACGGTATCTTGTCAGAAAACGTTAGGTAAGCGTATTTCAACGTCTCGGCCAGGAAGAAGGATTGCTGCACATTATCGCGACCCTAAACAATGAATTTTATGTCACTGACAGGTTATTTCTTTAAAGGAACCGGAAGGGGGTCCGAAACAAGAGAAAAATACAAAGAAATGAGCATTTCGTAACGAACGCAGAAGGTTAGAAGCGATAATCGGTGAAAAAACCCGAACTCAAAAGTGCATCGTTGCGGTGTGTATTCGCGCCTCATTCACATCATCGCACTGGCGTTCCGAGTTGTCCGCTGTAGGAGACGGCCGCGGGCCAACTTTAGTTGTAGCACCTGACTCCCAGCGTAGTGCAGCGGCCATTCCCAACTACATTAACATTCATGTAAGTACATCTAGAAACAATATAAGAAAGAACAAAGGAGAAGGTAAAAGGAATGAACAACTTTATAATGGAAACATCTTCTCTTGGCACCATGCCAAGGCGTCAAATTGGCGAGATTGTGCAATGGCGGCCACTTGAACTCGTCCACACTACGTCTGTTCTACCGTAAGCCAAAACTACTCCCTTACGGTGTCTTTAAGCAGCGTTGATAGTAGGGAAGCGAAGTCGTGAGATACACGTGAAACTATTGAATGCGTACCAATCTCTCAGACCCATCTACCCAAGAGAGTCAGATGAAAGGAGAACTGGAAAGCGAAGAATAATTGAATCAGTGGAAATAGAAGAATAAGCAGTTGAATAGGAGTGTGTGGAATCCACGGAAAAGCATGAGATATGCATCGGTTAAAGGCACTTTCCGCGATTATCTTGAATGGGTTTGAGAGCTGACTTATGAAATAAGAGGTGCTAAAGAAAACACCGAGGAAGAAAAATTCGAAAAAAGCCTCCGAAAATGGCAAAAATAAGGCCTGCTGACGTCTGGCCTTGTACGAGATTATCACGTGAAAACGAGCCTTTGAATCAGTTCCCCGTGGATGGTATCATGAGGAAGCTTGAGATATTCCTGTTTCCCCAAGTGAACGAGTCATCAACTACTGGGATTTCTTCTTGATCTTATCTTATCGCAGAATTACAGGCCCACGTAAACGTCACGTTGGAAAAAGCTTCGTCCAATGCCGGGTGGGGTCGCAGTTGATGGGCGGAGTCGCAGTTGCTCCCGCGACGTTAGCGCTGCCAGCAGGCCTCGAGGCGCTGCTCAAAAGGTACAGCATCGACGTTTACCCAGGGTTCTATCGGCTGCGGCAGGGTAAATAGCTGGTACGGTTGTCGCGGAAAGTGACTTTAAGGCAATCGTGGAATAGTCGGATTTACATCTATCCTTTTCACTATCCTGCTAATTTTACAACGCTCCAAGTCAATATTCGATTCATTAACATCGACTCTCCGTTCCCCACTTCCGCTGATGGTATGTAATTGATCCTCTTATGGTAGCGCTAAGATTTCGCGAATTTCACTGTCTCCACTAATTTCAATGCTGCTTTAGTATGCTGTTACAAGTACAGTCTTAGCAAATTCTCTCAGTAGCGGATGTTGTTAAAAACGGACCTGTTTCGGATCATAAACGTTGAGCAATCCAGAGAAGCCTGCCTCCACTCTGCAGTATTTGTCAATTGCTTGGACTGCATCCCATACCCAGTCGCGATACATCTAAAAAGTGAAAATAACCATTAGGGAAAAGCGGCCATTAGACTGGTCTGAGAAGATCATCAGGAAAGTATTATAGTTCACAGTACTCCAGAAGAGTGAGTTTTGGTTTTGGTTAGGCTACAGGTACCCAAAAATGCTGAAATTTATTATTGGGAAGATACCGCGCTTCATCGTGATCGCCGCATCGCTACCGCATTGGCGACGCGGCGATCCCAGTGGAGCGCATTACCTGGCTCCTATTTAGTTTCTATAGCTTTTCTATCCTTGTTTTCCTTGTTAAGACTCTACTTTGTCATCAGAGGACGAACACGCTACCCATGGTCGGCGACGCTTTCGTTTCGGAATAAAATTATTGAATTTTTGAGGTTCTTATTTCACTCATTTCGTCAGGTGTTTGGTCTCAGTAACTTTTACCGTAGGATCTTAATTTCCTTGATGAATCGCATTGGCTGAGTAGAAACAACAAAAATAGCGGAACCTGAAGAAGGGAGGGGATCGTATGAAGGCCCCTTTTAAGGGAGGTCGAATTTTCCATGGATTTCCCTCGACGCCACGCTTGACCCTGCTTCCAACAGCCCATGTCGTCGCACATAACTTTGCGAAGCCGTATCTCAACCGGGTTGTTTTTTTGTCAGAAACTTTCATGAAACCCGTAGTATGCAAATACAGCATGAATACAAACAGAAGGACTCTTTGACATGCACAGCAACAACAACGTAAAATGACGTGTCTTCCTTACTCGCGTATGGAACCATGGTAGGGCTTTTTTTATAATGTATTGGAAAGGTTAGTCCACTCACACTATTTTTTGTTAGTCTCCATAGGTAGAAAAACCCTTCAATCACTTCGGGTCGCAGTATATATGAATTCTCGCTGTTCCTGAAGTAAGCATATGATAATAATCATTTCTAGTGAGGACGTTTTCTTTATTTACGAAACAGACAAAAGAAACACCAAAAGATGTACAAAACATGATGTAGCCAGTCAGGTCAGCTGCGGAAAAATGTGTACGTAATGTCGAGAGGGTCAGCTTGAATGGCTAGGGGGTCCAATACCGGATCAGTGCAGTCACTGGATATGTCAAATTAAATTCAAAATGCGACGATGGCTCCGAATGGATGCCGGGGATGTTTGGCACATTCCAAACGAAGTTGCTCAACGACAAATGACCTTTTATGTATCACATGAGCTCTTTGAAACAGGAACATTCTTTTTGTCATTGTTCCAAACTGATTATTCCATGTTTTTCATGGCATGCGTGAAGTCTCGCATTTCGCCGTAGTGGGTTTGTTTACCTGCTCGTGGCTTCATCACTTCCGCTGAAATAGAACATCTCTGGGCCAATGCGCGTCGTCGTCCTCACGTAACTTTCGTGACAAGTCTTCCCGAGTTCCTCAGCTAACTTCATTGTAGTTGCCTGAATGACAGAAAACTTAGCAATAGCTCTTCTTCAGTCATCCACAGAACTCAGTCCACTCGAAAAAACCGATTTTGGATTGTTCTGAAACTGCTCCGCAATCCACAAATCTCAAGCCTCATTATGACTCGATCAAAAAAACGTCGACAAACCTTCGTTCAAAAATTTTAGGTACTTACTCGTTTTTCCGGTTCTTTTTCGTTGACTGCTTGTAGGGCGAACATTCCCACTGAGAAGCATGCCAAATGACCCATCTTATGGTCCGGCAGGCCATTTCGAAGCTCGGCTACATAAGTGAGGCCCGTTTTGGATGTGAAAACCATGCTTAAAACAACGACGGTATAGCAGGGCATACGATCAATATTTGACCAACCAAATGCTGAGTGCTGGAGCTGTTTGAAGAAGTCACCCACGGAAATTTGCGTTCTTTTGCTACCCATGGTTTGCTTACTAAGGATCGCTTGCAAAGACTTACGCAAAAATAAAAGAATTCAACTGAAACGTAACTTTTTGAAGTGGCTGCCGGGTGGGCACAGGTTCAAGCATGGCATGGAGGAAAATCTTCAATGAATAAGACCCTCAAGACCCTCCAGTAGTGAGTCTCCATACGTCCCCTTCCTTATATAAATGTATTTCTATGGCTTCCTAACCGACAGTGTGATCCACCGAGGAATTAAGAATCCATGGAGAAAACTGAGATCGTGACGTACACATGACGTTCCTTCCAAAACATCGCCGACCATGGGTGATGTATTAATCATCCATAATAGAGAACAAGATAAAAAGTTGTACAAGTGGCGCAGCAAGGATAAAGGATGGACAAAAAAGCTAAAAAAAATAAAAACCAGACTACTTCCAGCGTCGCTATCGCAACAGCGACAATGGAGCACGTTCCCATCTTCATAGTAAATTTGGGTCGCAATCTTTCAAAGTAATGTCAAATTTATAATGAACTTCTTAGCTTGATCTATTGGCTGCTGGGTAATGTGCATAAAGAGATTTATGATAGCTACGTGGTTCTCTTTATGCAAATTCAGACGAGGATAATCCGGAAAAATTTCGGAGTGCCTCACTTCAAACTGTCGTGACCTCCTTCAATCTTAACCTTTGCAGCGCGAATTCCCGAAGTGGGGTTTGAGAGGTAGCCGCTTTTCAATGACTACTGGAATTATGCCACATCTTCAGAAAAATTATATCAGCGAAATTCAGTCGAAGAAATTTTTCCGTCGAAATATAAAAATTTTCCCATGGTTCATTGGAAAGTTTATCCAGCGTCCCTGGAATAGTATTGGGTTGGGGAATAAGTCCCTGCCGTTTTTTTTATCCTCGTTTTTCACATTGTTCCCTTCATCCTTCGACAAAGCTTATATATGTTTTCGATAGAGCTTTTTCTGCTCTACAGAATGCTACTATCTGTTTTTCGATTCTTCCGACTTTCTAATATTTATGAGGTTTGGAAATGAATTAAGCTGAAGACAAAAAGTTGACACTTGCGCACCTCATCTTTCTCGTTTGCCATCGAGATCAAAAAATATATGTGTATATGTTTCGATAGAGCTTTTTCAGCTCTACAGAATGGTACTAGTTTTTATTCAAATCGCTCAACTTTTTGTTGTTTTTAAAAATCACAAATGCAGTACTAGCAAAAGTAAGTACTTTCGTTATCTCCTCTTCCTCGCCCACCATCGCGGTTGGAGAGGATGTGCGTATATGTACTCGATAGAGCTTTTTTTGCTCTACAAGATGATACCACTGCTCTTTTGTAGCCTCTCAAATTTTAGCATATAGGCATAGGTTTTTACCTGTTTTTCAATTCAAAATTGCGTAATAAAAATAAATTTTTCTGACAGAATGCTTCCCATCATTCGATAGAGCTCTTTTCGCTCTACGAGGATGTGTTGACGGTTTTTGTTAGAATCAATTTTTGCGATTTTTTGAATTATTTAAAAGTCGACGATATCGAGCATTTTTGACAGATGTAGTCGGAAATGCTCGATTTCGTCGACTTTTAAATGTTTCAAAAAATCGCAAAAATTAATTCTGACAAAAACCGTCAACATATCCTTGTAGAGCGAAAAGAGCTCTATCGAATGATGGGAAGCATTCTGTCAGAAAAATTTATTTTTATTACGCAATTTCGAATTGAAAAACAGGTAAAAACCTATGCCTATATGCTAAAATTTGAGAGGCTACAAAAGAATAGAGGTATCATCTTGTAGAGCAGAAAAAGCTCTATCGAGTACATATACGCACATCCTCTCCAACCGCGATGGTGGGCGAGGAAGAGGAGATAACGAAAGTACTTACTTTTGCTAGTACTGCATTTGTGATTTTTAAAAACAACAAAAAGTTGAGCGATTTGGATAAAAAGTAGTACCATTCTGTAGAGCTGAAAAAGCTCTATCGAAACATATACACATATATTTTTTGATCTCGATGGCAAACGAGAAAGATGAGGTGCGCAAGTGCCAACTTTTTGTCTTCAGCTTAATTCATTTCCAAACCTCATAAATATTAGAAAGTCGAAAGAATCGAGAAACAGATAATAGCTTTCTGTAGAGCAGAAAAAGCTCTATCGAAAACATATATAAGCTCTGTCGAAGGATAAAGGAAACAATGTGAAAAACGAGGATAAAAAAAAACGGCGGGGACTTATTCCCCAACCCAATACTTTTGTGCTTTCATGGAATCAGAGGGAGGGCAGGGCGAGGCCTTGGCTGCCCTTGGATGCGCCATGCATGAGATTCCTTTTTACATCCCAGTGGATACAAACGCTTTTCCAGTTTAGAATATGCGCCGTAAGTTTTCGAAACAAACGCGGGAAACCGGATCCGTGTTTCTCGTTTCTACCACAACTCTGTTGGTTTTCACTTAATCTTTTTATAACTGTATATTATTCGAATCAGCTCAGCAAAGACCTTTCAAATTTCAAAAAAGCTAACTTTTTTACGTTTTTGCACGGACAAAATGCCAGAAAGCACTATGTAGTGAGCAACGCGCGCTAAAATTACAACCGGGAGGCAAGGCTGCCGTCAACATAGCTCAACAACTCATAGAGCTGTTATCCTATTCTGAACTGAACGAAATTCAGGCTCTTATTCTTCAATGGTGATATGATCGTTTGATATCTGTTCACCCGATTGCTATGGTAGTGATCATCTGTGATTGGTTAGAAACATGGTGTTTCAGAACGATAAAACCTTCACCCTAGAAAATCTTACCTGTTTCGACATACTGCGTCATAAATCCTTTATATATAAAGCCTATACATCACTATCATGAGTGAAATCCGGGATCATCATTCATTTCGTTTTCTCTTCTGCCGTTCTACTTTGTCTGACCCCTCGATCTCGCAGCAATAATCAGCCCACTGAGATATTCCAGAAGGTATTGTTGGGCCTCTCACAGTGACATGCAACTGTATTAGCCAAACTTTTCAAACACCAAGATTATGAATACATTACGGCCTGTTTCATCATTTGAACTAATAGTTTACTTCCATAGAGTAATAATATTAACTGAAAGCCATTTTTATCTGACAATTTTCGAAACCATCGGTAAAAAGTCAGGAGTGCACCTTTACAAACCTGAAATCCAATTTATCCATAAATTACCCATCACAACTGTCATGTTGTTCAACGACAAATCACTGTAAGAGGCCAGTCAACACCATCTCGAGGAGCTCACCAATTACTACGAGATCGAGGGATCAGACAAGGTAGACCAGCAAAATGTTTGGAAGAGAATGGAAATTTGATGACCTGTGACTAGATAACGCGCACCACGGGTAGTGAATATGGGAGGGCCCTCTGCACGTGTGTTCGGTGCCAGGGGACCAGCGGCGATTCGCGTTGGCCAGCTTCATTGTGGAACAAGCGTGAATAAGGTATCATGGATATATGACCAAACGCGTATGGTTTATCCGTACGCTGTGCGACCTGACCTTGACACCTATTGGCGGTGCGCCTCTTTTTGCTTTCTCTTTAAGATTTTCAAGTGGGAAGTGAGAATTATCTTGGATATTAGTCCTCTTAACACTATTTATCATATTTTCCCCATTGTTCTTTCTAACCTTAGCCTGAGCGATTCTATTGCACTGATCGCTGTTGTCTTCTAGGATTACGACCTCTAGATTTTTGGCACGGATTGGTCACTTCCGTTCGGGAAAGGTTAATTTCGCTTATCTGTTCGAGTATTTTTTTAATGTAATAATGTCACCTACTTCCTTTGAATCGCTGCACTAGCTTCCCAGTACAACCTTCTGGCTTGCTTGTCCGTCTTTCCGGATTGAAGCCATGATTTGATGAGATACTCGTAGAATGAATCACCCAGTGCACCTAAGGAGCTGCAAGTAAACCAGTTGATCAAATATACAATCACCAACAAGTGACACACAAAGTCGCAAAAAGTAAAAATGATTCTCGAAGCAATTATTTGCCTGATTTCTACTGTTATTTTTCTTCAACAGCATTAGTAATCTTCAGCCAAGAGACACCTGAATGTCTTTTTTTACTACTACATTATGAAAGAGTGAATAAAAGCGGAAGCAAAAGAAGTTATGCATAAGATCTAATGTCCAGCTATAGGTTCTCAATGGGTCCAGATTAAACTTGGCTTTTTGATATCCAAAGCGGGTGATATAGTAGGCAGACATGTTGAAACTATTTATTTTGTCTATTGTGAGATGAAACATATTCAAAGACATGCCAGGCAACGTTTAGCGCATACGGCCTAGCAGCAAGTTATATGCTGATTATCAATGAATCTTAGATCAAATTATGTGATCAAGATATTAGTAATGTACTTTCACAATTGGTTGGAGCAGCTTCGTCTCAGAATATGTGAACGGCGCAACAGTTCTCTTGACTGGTTCACTCTACCATGCAGTAAAAGCCACCAGGAGGGGTGAATTGGCAGATTGAGGAATACGAGAGTGGGGGCGCTTAGCAATGTCACAGTAGAAAAGGAACGAATTAAAAAAGGCAAAAAACCCGAGAAATAGGACCTGAAAACCCCTTCTTCCTTCGGGCCCTTCTACGTCACTAGCCGGGGGTAGATTGCAGAAGGACGAAGGGCATAAGCCGACCGCAAAGGTTGCCCCGCCCTAGCGGATAACTCCCCTGCGGATGGACGGCAGAACGACTCGCTGTGCTGCGGGATCGTGATTAAAACCCCAAAGCGCTCTTTTTAAATGCGAGTTTCGTCCAACATCACCTCTTCTGAAATGGAAGGTAAATTTCTAAGGAACATGTTTAAGTGCCCGTATGGCGGTAGTTTCCATTACGAACTTCTGCCAACAGAAGTTCGAAATGGAAACTTCTGCAGCGACAACTCGGTGAACTTCTCCCATGTGAATGTTGATGATCAAACTATGCAACGTGAAGGCGCATTATTTTCAAGCAAAGAGGGCGGTGCTTTATAGAAACGGTCAACTTACACATGATGATATTTGGTGAATTTCCCAGTGTCAGGATTGATGAAATTGGCATAAAGCCCATTGGGCTTATCCTGGCGATCCAAGACGTCTCGAACTCTCTTTACTTTTTTAGCGAAGATCGGTGCTTTGGCTACACGACCAAGATATGTGAACTCAAGGTGGAGAGTGCCCACCTCGGAAAGGATCGACGACCTGTATGAAAGATATGATTACAAGATCGATAAGTGTTCTGCATTTTGATTACGAAACTCATCAAACCTTACCCGCTGTCGGCCCATCCGTAGTTCGAAGCATATTTAGACTTCATGTTGATATTACTTTTCGGGATTCCAGAGGGCGTATTGAATGCTGGTAATAAGGCCCCGCCAACACTTCGTGCTTTTTCTCTGAATGTTATGGAATTTGAGCGTAAATGTTTCCAAGGCACTGTTGGTGTTGCCTAGAGAGATCGACTGTGAGTACCACTGACATTGGTGTGCCGGGAGTCGTTTTTACCATGCCCTTCGAAATGCAAAAGGTAGGGGTGGGACGTGCCAACGCCCCCCCCCCCCTTACTAACGACGCGGGTTGAATGTTGGGTTGAGCGAACTTCTTGATAAGAGAAATGTAATCTCTCACACTTTTACTAGCCTGATGATACAGCCTCCCTCACCCTATGAATGACTGATGTTGATGGCATACTGAAATCTAAGAATCCTATCAAAAAGTGTGATTATCGATTGGCCGAGGTGCTTTTTTGGTGAGTTACCAAGCGCCTCCAAAAACATCAGTCTCCAAGGAAATTTCCATCGTAGCGGAACCTTGTTTGTCCCTATTAAAGACTGTCCACCTCCACCTCTTCCCCCATGAAGGATGGAATGTGCCTTCAGGATGTCTGTGCAAACTCTTATATGGGCTGTTACGATTCAAGGATACAAATTCTCACACATAGAAAGCTTCGCCTGTGAGTGCATATAGTGACAGTAATCCACCAAGGAAACGAATCGTTGTTTCGAAGACGGATAGAGTTCCGGTGGCCTGACCCATGTCGAAGTTTTGCTTGATGTAATCGCGTGCCTTCAAAAAAGAAAAGGTGCAAACGAATAGTTTTGGCCGAATTCAATTTGCTTGAACGTTCGGTTGGGCTTTTGGCAAGACCGTTGCCAGCTTTTGTAAGAATTTTTATGTAGCTCAGGGAACGAGGCGATTCGAGGGACCGGAAGCGGTTCAAAATTAAAAAAAAATCAGAAATCGTACAGAGCACAACATGGCTGACTATACATGCTCTTCAAGGGAGTTATTTTCATATGTAAGTTTGTGTATTCGGCACCGTGAAGCGTGTGCCGAATACACCTCTTTCGTGTCTTTGAGCTAACTTTCGAAGTAGTAACATCTCCACTGCCGTTTTCTCCTCAAGTAAGATTCCGAATTTCTCTCTTACAGTTTTACTAGAGTCGCGCCGCTAAACGAACTACATATTCATCGAACAAGTGGGGTTCTATCATTAAGAAGGCGCCTGAGATTTTCCAGATTCCCACCGTAACCAATTAGATATATAAGACACAGTTTCAGTAAATTATTCAGAACCTCTTCGTACTCTTCTTTGAGACCCATAATCCAGAGCGTATCAGCAGCGTCGACAATGGTTGCCGGCATTGATGCTCCACCGAATATCGCCTGTGTATGCGGCGCTTTAGAGATTGGACGAAGCTGAATTATTTCCATGAGAAAAGGTGAAGTTTTGCGACTGGTATTTCCTCACTTCATTTGCTCCCCACGAATAATTCCTATAGCCGTTCCACGCATGCAACATCATCTCGACAACTTTCTCCTTTCGCTGTTCTGAAAGAAGTCATTTGATCGATTACGATTGGTACCAGCCTCATTGTCAGGTCAATTTCAATGTATGGTAAACTACTGTTTAAGTACAAAATTTCGAAGTCCCATATATTTTTCCGGTTCTTTTTATTCTGAGTAGGGCCCAGTGTGTTTTCTGATATGTAGTCGAACTGAAGATAAAACAGTTCAGTTGAAAAAAGGTTACTGGTTTCTGGGGTGCAGCCAGTTCTCGCACATCCTAATTCATGTTGACGGGATGAGGACTCTACAATTGTGTGCCCTTCATCACTTTTTGCCGACTGTTCCAGCGTGCGAGATAGGTGAAGATGTGTTTAAGATTTTCATGCTTTGTCTTACCGTTTTGTTCGGCTTCAGCTGTTCCTTGAAGCTCTTCCTTGTCCGCTTTCTGCTCATCTTTTCTCTGTGGTCTCTTGGGTTTTTGTGCAACGGCTATCCTATTTGGTACAATCTGAAACTAGCTCGACGTCATTGTACTGTAGCTGGGATGATTGAGTTGAGTGAAGCTCATAGTGCTTACACTTTCACTGAGTAGCAGTATTAACTGTCGTGACTTGCGTACGAATATTCTTTGGGTATATTGCATGCGCCGAAAGGGAACCGCACTCGGACTGGGGCCGTCCTTTAAACATCATGGCTCAACCCCTACCATAAAGGTCACAGCCACATGCAGCGCGGGAAAATTTCGAGCCGCTCGGTCCCCGCTAGTTCAAGCGTCACTGTCTGTCGTCGTTCGGAGCGGTTGTCTCCTCAACTGTCTATGCCAAACGTTAGAAGATACTCTTGCTTCGCGAAGAAGATCTTCGACAAGGACGGCTTCACTAGCCTGGTGAACCGGACATGCTAAACTTCTCCCCTCGCCCCGGGATTCGCTCGCCACCTTTGGGTCAACCGGTCTCCACGTGAGTCAGCAGTAATTATATCATTCATTTCTCACGTATTTAATTTCCTCATCTTCTATTTGTATGTCATGTTATTTCTCTGTTTAGTAGCATTATTTGTATTCCTTATATACTGCTTGTATACTCTAGTGCACTGTAATGTAGAACTATTCACATATCGGTTCAACTATCTTTATTTATAGTCTCCTCTCCAAGCTGTTAGGGTACAGGCCACTGTCGCGCAGTCGTCAAGTAGCATTCCCTCTATCGCGACAAGTACCCTCAGAGGGTCTGGGCCCCTCCAATACCCACGTTCTGCCGTGGTCCGGTGGTGGTTGAACCACCAAGTGCATACAAACCGCTAACAGCACCGGTGCAACCATCTCACAGCAACTCTACAGTGATTGCAGTGAAATATCAGGTTGATATTGTCTGCATATCGTTTGACCTGGAACGCTTCGTTTTAGACTAAAAAGGAATGGAATGATCAACACGGAAGTGAAGAAGCGTATTATATCAAAGGTAAAGTTGTCAAGTTTACAGGTAACTTCATACAGCAGGCATTACTTTTTTAGTAGTATTATTGTATTCCTTATATACTGGTAGTATAATCTAGTGTTTTGTAGTATAGAACTATTCACATATTGGTTCAACTATCTTTATTTATAGTCTCCTCTCCAAGCTGTTAGGGTACAGGCCACTGTCGCGCAGTCGTCAAGTAGCATTCCCTCTATCGCGACAAGTACCCTCAGAGGGTCTGGGCCCCTCCAATACCCACGTTCTGCCGTGGTCCGGTGGTGGTTGAACCACCAAGTGCATACAAACCGCTAACAGCACCGGTGCAACCATCTCACAGCAACTCTACAGTGATTGCAGTGAAATATCAGGTTGATATTGTCTGCATATCGTTTGACCTGGAACGCTTCGTTTTAGACTAAAAAGGAATGGAATGATCAACACGGAAGTGAAGAAGCGTATTATATCAAAGGTAAAGTTGTCAAGTTTACAGGTAACTTCATACAGCAGGCATTACTTTTTTAGTAGTATTATTGTATTCCTTATATACTGGTAGTATAATCTAGTGTTTTGTAGTATAGAACTATTCACATATTGGTTCAACTATCTTTATTTATAGTCTCCTCTCCAAGCTGTTAGGGTACAGGTTACTGGGGAACCGCGCAGTCGTCAAGTAGCATTCTCTCCATCGCGACAGGTACCCTCAGGGGGTGTGGGCCCTTCCAATACCCACGTGGGCCTTCCTCAGATAGAGAGTTATAGTTTTGCCTCATTCCAAGCCTTTACCCACAATGCTTAAGCATGGCATTTACAATAAATTAGTGGGATCGAGCGCCGCTGTTACCCTTCAAAACTTTCCAAAGATCATGTGTGAATTCAAGGGTGGCGTGCAAGTGTTCCGACCAGTGTTCCAGGAGGTCAGGTCACTAGTGTCGTGTGGAGGATAATTTACTATAGAAACGCGAAATCAACATTCTTGTAAAATAAAACATTGTCACAAGTATGCTGAGTTATAGGCAAATCAAGTTTTGCCTACAGCTCAGCATACTTGTAAAACTTTCGCATCGTGGGCTGCGGCGAAAATCAGCAGCTACCAACATTCAAAAAAAAACATTGTATCATGGACTGTTACAGTAATAGCTTCCACCTTCATCATAAATCGTATCTGCTTTCAGTCAGAAATTGTATTCAATGGAAGATGCCCTAATTTAATCATTTAGGTAGCAAATATTGGACTTTACTACATTTACCTTCACAATTATCTGCCTTCATTCTTCGACCCTTATCTTTGACATAAGTTGACCAGCTACGTAGCCAAGGTCTTGAAACTAGTAGTAAATCAATCGTCTCGTAAAATCAACCACTCATGGATGACCTGACCCCACACTAATCAGCGAAACGCTTACAACATAGCCGTGGATTCGAGCTCCCTCGAGAAAAGATCAAAAATTCAAGAGTTTGGTAGCATTATAATAGTAGCTGAAAAAGGTGAAGGTTGACTCTTACAGCAGAAGTTACAAAAGAAACGAGACAGCAAACGACGGCTGAAGGGTCAAGTATTCATGAAGGGAAATTCGTATGAGAGACCTGGCTGTGCAACCCCCCTCCCCCCCTTCCCCCTCCAAGACAACGGATACGACGGGTGTGTGCGTGGATCCAGACAAAGCCTAGCATTATGGGATGCACATGAGAAGTGCGTCTAATGCTAGGTGTTTATTGTGAGTCCATCCAAACTTTATGTACTTTCACTGCCTTCATTGTACTGTATTACTTTTAGACGGTTTAGCTTCGAAGCTCCATAGCGGGCACCACATATGTACATAAGTCATCGTTCGACCTATCAACCCTTCCATAGCAGCGCTACAGTGATTGCTGTGAATTGTGATCCAGGTTTATATTCCTTACATGTCATCGCGTCGCTTTGTACTGAGAGAGAATGGAATGATTAGTCAAAACGCAAGAAAATATCCAAATTCTGTTTTTATGTCTAATCAGAACCGTCTATGGACTAACCTGAAAATGTCTTTCTGGTCTAATTGCCCTCACTAGACGTGAATTCTCGGTAGTAGATGGAAAAGAGGTGATGGCACAGAGCAAAATAAAAATTATAGCTCCGCTGACGAGAATCGCCGCCCGTTTGAGCTTCACTGTTTTCATCGCATTGAACTGAAAAAATTTAACTGGAAATATGCACTATCGAAGGAATCGCCCACGACAAATAAGTTTCTTTGTCACTGATATACTTATGTCATATTTGCCTAATAAAGGACGCATGCAATGCTTCGCGCGAAAAAGTGAGAATTCGGCTAAGATGCGGCTCACCGAATCATCGGCCGAGTGGGCTGGATCTCCGAAACCCCGTCCCGTCGTCCGTCGCGCTTGAGAACGGAGAGAGGGACTGTTTACGTAATCTCCTGTTCCTACAATGCATCTCCGACCGCGGTGGACGACGGGGTGTGCACTTGCTCGGAGGCCCCGTCCACCCAGTCGAGACTTTGTGATGCTCCATCTTGACCGGATTCACTTTTTCCGCGTGAAACTTCGCATGCGGCCCACATTAGGCAAATACAACATAAGTATATGGGTAACAGAAAAACTCATTTTTCCGTGGACGATTCCTTCAAAGAAGAGAAAGACGTTACGATGTTTTGCACATATCACACAAAAAAAATTGAACGAAAAAATCCGAGTTAAATCGAAAAGAAAAGCTGCGAGAGTAACTTTTTTCTGCGAAACAGGTCATTGTTCATATGGAGAGCAATACTGCAGTTAGCGTAGATGTCAGTTTGCGTTCAAAAATCTTCCTGTGTTCACATATGGTGGAATAAAATCCAACATTCACTTACAGTGAGATCGTTAGATATACGCGGTATAACAACCACACCATGAAATCACGAAATACAATAATTGACAAATGACGCTCCTAAAAATAGATCAAAGTTTGTGTGCAATGCGCTCTTGTGGTCCCATGAACTCACAACCTTCTCAAATAATGGAACCCTCCCTTACACAACCCTAAAAAAATTTACATGAATAAGCTTGAGTTTGAAAATTCGTGATTGTATCAAAAGTGACATGTAAGTACATACATATGTGCATACTCTATGGTTTACTCTACATTATACCATTTTTCTGAATGCAGATGCTTCCAATCATCTAAAAGTTGCGCCGTTTCAGCAATCGCCTGCGCTTTTTTATTGCCATACTTCATTTCCTACATCCTTAATATCACCTTCCACACTAGTCTGATCAACGAATATACCAACAGTGCCTGACCGGTCTAGCACCTCCGCTTCAGTTCATGAGGATCTCACAGATACAAAAACTCTCCTTATACGACAGCTCGCCTATGCGTTTACGACTAAAATCTTGTTTTTGACATTATGAATGCGTCAGGTGCTCACGAATTATTTCCTGAGGAACAAAAAGCATCTTCGTAAGAGTGGCTGATCTTGGGTGGCGTAATGGAATCGCCCTACAACAGTGCTGCGACTGCACCTACGTTTCTTTGCCATCTATTCTATTTATTTGAACATTTAAAACATTTTTGAACAATATCTGCAAAAGTAATGAGAATAGGATCGTAAGAAATTTTGGTTTTTGCAATTACCTTGGAAGATCATAACTCGGCTTCGATTGCATCTTTTCTCACAAAAAGATCTTCATTCGATTTGTCCCACTATTGGCGACACGATTTATATTTGCATATCCCATGTGAAAGAGCCGTGATTTACATTGCGCGTAATTGTAAAAAGGGACTGCAAATTATCATCCCTCCTGAACATTTTCGGATTGAAAAAGCTGTCCAGATGTCTGGGGAAGTGAGATTCCGTCAGCGCTGGATCTGGCGGATGAGTAAGGGCTTAGCCTGCAACTCTTCGAATTTCTAGAAGATATTCCGTGAAAAATGAGATCGTGCCTGGCTTCTCCGAACCGCACCCATTTTTTTGAGTTTTGGGGCCCTGCGAATACGGACGCTCACTGATTTCTGGCGTTTAAATTAAAGCATTATGATCAGTTGAAAATCCGAACAACTCTTTGTCATTTCTGTACTTCGACAAGGGACAGACGATATCACAGCAATACGGCTAAACATGATTAGATTAAAATAAATGAGAAATTCATGCAGGAACAATGAAACCAGTGGATTTTTGATGCTGTAATACACAAGAAGCACATGTTTAGTGACATAGCAAAGCACAACAGGCCTCGAGAGGCCTCTTGAATATCCGCGACACTATAGAATACAAAAATGCCGAAGAAATCAATGCCGCAGTGACCGACGATCGAGAGGATGCGATAAGGATAAGGAGCAATCTGATGTTGCCACGCGGCTGGAGCGGTACGATTGCACTCTCAAATCAGTCCATTAGTTTCGAATAAATGATATCGAAAAAAGTAAAAGTAATTGAAGAATTCGTGGAGAAATAGAGACATCGTGGGTTGGCACATCTAGGTTGAACCTAGTATGGAAGCCTAGCATTCCGCTCTGTCTACTTCCAAAAGAGTTCACGTAAGCTGGGAGACGTAAGGCTGATAGGAGAGAAATGGCGCGGTTTCTTCCTTCAAAATCTGCAAACTTCTGAGAGCCTTAGAGCAACTAAAACTGAATGGAAAAATATGAGGAGGTCGACAACGAATGAGCAAGGTCTGAGTCCGAACTTAGTGGTAAAGGACGAACGGCTGAGGGCATTATGAGAGCAGGCTACTCTAGGAGTAGTTTACTTCAAGCTGGAAGTGCTATGCCTTGAGTGTACCTTCTTTTATAAAGTGAATGACGCACTTTACACAAGCGCACTGCAGTGTAGTTTTTTTTTCTCGTACAAAAAGCACTGATGAGTGTGATGAGTTTGTGAAACCGCAGACGGCAATAGAAGCATGAAAGACATCAGTGAGCGTGAACATTTTGATGAGCGAGGATGCCAAACCGTGAATTGGTTGGGTTTTCGATTTCTGCAGAACGTCTTCAGCTGAATGGGTACGAGTGGCTGACTGCGTTGAAGTTCAAGGAATCGTTCACGGGAAAATAAGTTTTATCTTACCCATATATTCATGTTGAATTTGCCCAATGTGGGCCGTATGTGAAGTTTCACGCGAAAAAAAAGACTTTCCGGCTATGACGCAGCACCACGAAGTTTTGGTTGGGTGGGCGGGGCCTTCCGAGAATGTGCCACCTCGTCGTCCGCCGCGGTCGGGGACGCATGGTAGGAACAGAGGGTTACGTAAACAGTCGCACTCTCCCTCCCCACCGCAGCGGACGACGGGACAGAGCATTTACTCTGAGGCCCCGCCCACCCGGCCGAGGCTTTGTGGTGCTGTATCTGGGCCGAAAACTCACTTCTTCGCGTGAAACTCTGCATGCGGCCCTCATTAGGCAAATGCAACATAAATATAAGGGTAACGAAAAAACCATTTTTTAAGGATCAGCTTTAGAATAGTCACAGCACAATGCAGTGTTTGAGGAGGGAGAACCAAAAATTAAGGAGCTGGATCGCAATTAAAAGTGTAGTAGATCGATCTAATCTCAACTTCTTGAAAATAAATTACCCCTAGGAAGTTAGGGTTTTTCACAAGGCTAGGAGTTAAGCAAGTGCAGCTACATACGTGGTTAGGTGTACCGAATGCCACCCCCACTGCCCCTGGCTCTGGGAATAGGGCGTACATCCATCGCTGCGACGTCGACAATCCTGTGGAAAGTTCTGCGAGAAAATAAAGCTAGTTTCAGTTGCACTATCATAAACCTGCCAGGTCATTGTTAGGTAAGCAATGTCGTTTTTCCGGGTGAAAATTTTTTTAAATTACAAATTAAAAAGATTGAATTACAAATCACGAAAATTTGTACGCCGTGTCATATATGATTTATAAGAGACTCATCTATTCTACAAAATGGTGCATTAATACTTTCGGATATGATAGAATGTGTTTGACTTCCAGGCTGGCGAAGTGGTGGGTTCAGTCAGCGAAGATTGAGCAAATAGGCAATTAATAGAAAATCTATATAACACTATGAAAACTAATTATTTACGTGTCCCGTACATAGCTCCAACCTGTCTAGCAGATTGGACTCTTTATCTTGAAATTTCGATATTCACGACTCGATGATTCCTGACGTTTCTTCGAATTTAGATTTGAAAATTTTATAATCAGTCCAATCAGAGGATGATAAAACGGTAAAATGAGGTCGTAAATAAGGATGGGGACACACTGCTGACCTGATTCTGCAACCTTCTGAGAATTTGAATAATACGTTTCCATACAGTGTCAACTGGGCCTCTATAACAGAATCCGGCGCTCATGTCCTATGGGGGTGGCACTCAAAAACAATTTATAGGAAGTGAAATTTTTTTTCCTCACCCTGAGAGGTTAAGAAGGAGCTCCTGGGAGTGTGTTCAACCGAAAGAAAGATGAAAAAATATTTGCTACACTAAATAAATATTCACCTATTCCGAAGCTCCTTCCCCCTCAAGGCTTAGGCCAAAACCACATTCCCCCGTTTGCACTGATATCTTAGTACCTTCCAACACACTAAAAAACATAATACTAGAACAGACACGCATAAAATAACCGAAAGAACAAAAAAGAGACAAAAAATAAACTGGTAGCTTGATCTACAGGTGTAGCCGTCTTAATAGAAGGAGCACGCTCGACACGCCCCGCGACACGATCCATTCCGTATCCATTCCGTACTGACGCTTATTGACACGTCCTGACAGAACAACTTCACTCCCACTTCACGCCTTCATTTTTCACTCCCACTTCACACCTTCGTTTTCTTTTATAATGTTGCATTCGAATTGACTCTTGGCGGTGCGAGGAAATGCGTGCGAACTAGGACGTGAGATTTAGCCTAAGCCTTGGAGGGGGAGACACTCCAAACACCTGAGATCATCAATGGCAGGTAGGTTTTTGTTTGTTTGTTTACTTTCGACGTTCCAAAATAAAAACATGCTAACGACAATCGAACGTGTTAATGTTACATGTTTTGATGATTTGTAGTGGAATTAATTCGCTATCGTAATTTCAAATGTGTTTTTGAGTGCCACCCCCATAGGACATGAGCGCCCAGAATCCTCCTGAAAGTCACCTTAAATCATAGTCAAAAGGAAGGGAAAACACATTGTTAATAGAAAGAAGAATACTTTTCGATGGCCTCCAAAGAGATACCAAAAGAATAATTTTGGAAAAACTTCAATTTACACTTCTGAAATCTTTCAGAAAACCAGTCTGGAAAAGGAGTGACGCCAATTCTCTATTATCCAGTTGACGGAATGTATAAAAGAGATCAGGTCTGAGGACCTAACTTAGGTTGATTAAACTTCCCAAAGAGGAGTAGGGTGTTTTGATTAATTGGCGGTGTGGCCAATTTTGTCCTCCCCAACTCGCCTGTGAAATTTGGCCTCAGTCAAACGGATCTGAACAGAATACATACTTTGTTGTAGAGCGCTTCAATTTCTTCCGAACGATATTCAATGTGGTAAACGAAAGGACCTTCTCTGAAGGTGGAGAACCCGGACCTCCTCGGGTATGCATCGTCTTCAGTGCCATGGAGATACCAAATTTGCAGTTTCAGTCACCATCCTGGAACTCGAACCCGAAACCACCGTGCGAAAAAACATCACAGGCTTCTGAAT
This sequence comes from Trichostrongylus colubriformis, assembly GCA_963978905.1. NCBI lineage: Eukaryota > Metazoa > Nematoda > Chromadorea > Rhabditida > Trichostrongylidae > Trichostrongylus > Trichostrongylus colubriformis. Next base: position 36,205,043 of record OZ022258.1, on the reverse strand, counting down.
CACTGCAAAAGACCCTATAATTGAATGGAGAGAGGAATATGTGGCCATAACCCGTGAGCTTGCGCCTCTTCTCGGTCTCTGAAACATTTGTCCTACTACGAGGTTGAGGGCGTAGAGGTGAAGGTGATGGTCTTCAGTGCAGCGAACTTTTGTCCTACTGGTGCTCGATCTTGCGTCCCGATAGCAAAATAACTTTTCAGGCACTGAAGAAGGCGGAGACGCCGAAAAAATACATAGCCTTTACATATCTTGAAGAGATACGATAAGGCTAACGTTTCGTCTCGCAAAACTTGAAAAGGCTTCAGTAAAACTATCCATGGCTCCATCTATTCCAAGATTGAAAGAGCGTTGAACATGGGACGTGGAGAAAGCTCCGGAATTTTGTGAATAAACAAAACGTGAGATTGTGGTTGAATGAGGAACCATTCAAGCCCATGGCACAATACTTACGCAGATTGAAGACTGTTAGTATTCTACGAAAGAGTTCGAATGCGGAACCTTTTTGGAAGAATCACTCAGCGTTCCTTTTTCCTCCGGGCGCGGACGAGATACCAACCTTTTCAACTCGTTTGTATAAAGTCTAGCTGCACCAGGCTTACATGGTTAGGAATTCCATAAAAATTAAGTGATTTACTTTTGGCATCAATCAGTGTCTTGTTGGAATACGCCACGCACTCTAAGACTTTTCATAATCGTTGGCGAGGGTATGCGACTTTGCCTATGCAATGACTGCGATGTCTAACGAATGTACAAGTCAATGTTTTTCATCTCCCAGACGAGTTTGATAAGTATCCACCTACCCCGGAGGCATGGAAGGTGTGGCTGGCCTGGGCGCGCATTGATGAAGGATTTGATCCCCACATTGTGCGAGTAGAAGTGCGCGCCATCTGTCACTACATTAACCCCGCACTACTGAATTCATAGAAGAATAAAATTGGAATTTTCACTGTAATGAAGCAGTAGGCGATCAACACTTCTACAGCTACTTGTAGCAAATGCACAGAGGGTATCTACAGCTTGTAAGTATGAGACGAAGAGCGTGGGCTTTCAAAAAATTCCCATATTGAAACTATTTCACACGAATTTGCAAAGAATTCACATCATCGGTGAAATGAATTGCGTGCGAGCGCTGTCATTGTCCTTGTTTGAATGGGTCGTTCTTTTTAGGTTCCTGGAACGGGCAGATGTTCAGACAGCGAATACGTGAGGGAAATGAACTTGAAGAATCGTTCATTATCGAAAGACATGCTTGCAGCTTCTCTAAAGAGTCCTTCACGTCACCCGTGCTGCCCAGGGCAAAAGTTTTCTGAAAGAGGGGTCGTGGTAAAAAGAAACCCATGGAAGGACAAATCCATAAGCAACAAAGCAATTTATGCCTCACAGATGGCACCGTAACATTAGGAATACACAAGAAAAGATGAATTCAGCATTTTTGTGGTATGCACTGGAATGCATCCATTTAACAAGCAGAAGCGTTCCGTCCGACCAAGACACTCGGGATGCACCACAAATTTGTGTTTTATTCACAAAATGATTTGTAGGGTAAGCCAACGCAGTACGAGTCACCACTTTATCCACACTGACAAGCTTTCGATTTTTTTCCAAATCAATCTGGGGTCTGGTCTCCGCACTGTAAGGGTACCGCCACTCTACCTGTTTGCGCGCCCCCGCCAACGGACACAATAAATTTAAAAGGGTTTCTTTGTACGTTTAGGCATACTAGTACATTCGCTCTTTGAAAATGATACCACGACTTGAAAGAGAAGAAAATTGAAAAAAAAACACCTAAAAATAGGTTTCGAAGGAAATGGAATATAGGGTTCTGCACTAATTGAGTTCGCGACATTCTCTTTGACTGTAATCTGCGTTCTATTGTCCAAAAAAAGTTGCAAAATTGTAGCGAACGTGAGAGAAGGACATCGTGCATTGTAGCGTCAGATCTTTTAATGATCCATTTTGTTTCACAAGAAAATCCGCTACCTGGAACCCATTTCCCGGCTGTGTCCCCTTACGTCAGAATTGCCCACTGCGGCGCGCGGTTGGCTACGCGATAAGTCTGATTAGGAGCACCGCAGAGAGCTGAGGCGCGAAGCATTTACACGGCAATGGCGGGGAATCGTATATAGTCATCGTGTCGTGCGTAATCGCATCGGGACGAAGCTGCATATGGATCTCATAGCATTATTATTTAATCCCCTAGGATTCAACTACACACAAATGCCGTAGCTCGTGCACATCGCAACGCTTGCCGCAAGCCGCGCTGCGGAATCTTGCGTAAGAGTACACAACCCTACTTCTCCTAGGTACTTTGAGCGAAAATACACGGCAATCACTCTGGGTGCCAACTAGATGTGACGCTTCCACTTCGCACGAGTTGCTCATTGCACGCAGCTGTGCAAAATTCTGAAGTGAGTGTGCGCAATTATCCGGAAGAACACTATGTCCCTCTCTCCTTATACTGACACCAGTTGGGCTGGCGCACAGTACTGCGCGCGTCACACATGGAAGCATGCTGATTGGGCTCGATCGATATCGATCGATCAGTATCATCACTCGAACGGTTTGCAGAAACAGGGAATTCGCAAAAACGTGAAGAGGGAATAAAATCCCTCCCCGTCAATCTCGTCCTTCCGCACCAATCGATATCGATCGGGCTCATTTTGCATGCTTCCATGTGTGACGCGCGCAGTGGTGTGCGCTAGCCCAACTGGTATCCAAAATTCATGATCCCAGCTTTGCTGCGACGCGAGATATGAATTTCTCGGCATTCGTCTTTCGAGGCTCCTTATCACCTCTTATCACTTGCTATCACTTCGGGTCCCTCACCATTAATGTTCCCTTACTACCCCTATATCACTTCAAGAATTCAGGTTCCCAGCCTTGCTGCGTCGCAAGATATGAATTTTTCGCCATTCGCCTTTCGAGGCTCCTTATTTCTCTTATCCCTTGCTGTCACTTCCGGTCCCTCACCATTAATGTCCCCTTACTACCCCCCATATCACTTTGAAAATGCAGGTTCCCAGCTTTGCTGCGTCGCGAGATATGAATTTTCCGCCACTCGCCTTTCGAGGCTCCTTATCTTATCACTTGCTATCACTTCCGGTCCCTCACCAATGTTCTTTTACTACCCCCTATATCACTTTAAAAATTCAGCCTCCCAGCTTTGCTGCGTCGCGACATATGAATTTCGTAACAAACGGACGGACACACACACACGCAGACAGACAAACGGATTATATATAGTAGTGATCTTTTGACTGCGAATGCATTACAGTGACAAACTTGGAAAGCTAACAGCTTGCAATAGTGCTAGTAGGTCAAAGAAAAGTTGAAATCAGCCATTCAGAGTTCAGATCTGCTAGAAACTAGCGCACATAGTCGCTAAATATGATCCTATGATAGACCGTAACAGGAAGATGACGCAAAGGTAGATAAATAGCCTCCCAGGTCACTTAAATTGGAATATTCAGAGTTATTCGAAAAAAGTCTATCCACAAAGATAGAGGAAGACTGAATAGTAACATATGGATACAGTTTTTCAACTGAACACCTGTCCATTCTACAAGCGCGCACCATAGATGTTACAACAGCAGGTGGTTATTGCTGTCATTCAAAACTAATACTGCGACGAGAAAATTACAGTGATGCCAGTACCCATCAATGTCCCGGTTAGCGATCCGTATGAAGGACACAGTGAAACCAGACTTCAAAGTGCCCCTGCTGCCGCCGCTCTTAGTCGCTTTTTACTCAAGCTGATAGCGAACACACACTGTCGCCGTGCGTATACAATCAGTCTTGTATGGCTATTGATTCCAAGGGTAGCTCAGTGTCCCACCCTCTTGCGGTCGGTTATATGGCAGTGCACCGGTGCGGTGCAGTACAGTACACTAACCGGAACTTTGGCCTAGAGTGATTATGTTGCCCACAATTGAAGCTAGACATTTTTGAAGAGAGGTAAGGAACGCGGAGTGCCAAATGCGTTCTGGTTTCCTGAATGAAAAAAAGAAAAGGAAACAAAGTCGACGACGATGACAAGGCGCTCGTCCATGGTAAGTTTTGAAATTTTTCTTTCAGAAATTGTGTTTAACCCGAAGGGATTTTCTTGTACCACCTTGCTCCGTCTGTTTTCCTGCTTCCGAAATGGACAACTCTGCTACGCATAAAATCAAGCCAGCATCGAGAATCAACGAGCTTGGCTAGGAAAATCTGGCTCAATCATCGTGGTCCCCCGGCAACGCTTTTCTATGATTTTTGGTTCAAGCCCAAAGCCAGCTTCTGAGAAGATCAGAAAACCTTTGAAAATGATGGAGGCTCTCTATCGCTCGTCTTCGTTTCATCCCAGTAGCACCGAAGGGCACGCGATGGTAGACCTATGAAGCGTGTGAAGAGTAGTGGGCAATACCCGCTACCCAGCTACTGTATTTCTGCGTCAAAATTTCGCCCTTGGCATTATCATACTCATCGCGTCGCACGTTACATGCCGCGGTGCGACATCCTGACTTGGGCGAATTCATACTTTACGATAGCGGCGTCGATGCAGCAATTTGATGTCGTTCTAGGGAAAGCAGAAGCGCAACATCGACAGTTGAGATGCTGGGGAAAACGATTTGGAAGGCCTAGCAAACATTTACCAACGAACCACAAGATGCATACAGGCACTGAACATGAAGGGCATCGATATCTTCACCTACCCCACTTCTACAACCCAACCCATAGTACTTAAAGGAATTGCCCACGGAAAAATGAGTTTTTCTGTCACCCATATATTTATGTTGTACTTGCTTAATTTAAGCCGCATGCAAAGTTTCAAGCGAAAAATGTATGTGCAGCCAGGATACGGCACCACAAAGTCTCGGCCGGGTGGGCGGGGCCTCCGAGCATCCTCCGCTGCGGTCGGAAAGGCATTGTAGGATTAGAAAATTACGTAAACAGTCACACTCTCTGTTTCCGACCGTGGGGGACGACGGGACGCGGCTTTTACTCGGCTCCTCCCAGCCGGCCGAGAATTTGGGGAGCTATACCCTAGCCGAATCCTCACTTTTTCGCTTGAAAGTTTGCATGCGTCTTTTTTTTTTGAAGTTCCAGCATAAATATATGGGTAACAAAGGAAATTTTTTTCCGTAGACGATTTCTTTGAGCGCGATTTTTCCACGCACTAAACAAGTTAGAAATGGAAAAGCGCTGTTTCAGCGAAGAGTTAGAATTAGTACAATGCGAGACGGATGTAACTGAAGTGCATGTTTGCATACTGGCTACAATGTTCAAGCAGGTTCTGCCGAAACGAGTTTTGATTACGTCTGGCCGTCCATCAAAAATGTATTGGAATGGAGTTCGTTTAATTTCCTAAGAAAACCATATAACACGCGAAACTTCGTACATGCATGTTCTTGTGAGAAATAGGAGCTTAGCAGCCTGAAATGTCAAGAGGGCAATAAAACTCTGTGAGAACGCTTTTATGGCTTGCTTCGTGCATGTTGTGCTGCCCGACAAGATGGAAGACTATACATTGGAAAAGGGGGTGCGCTCTGTATCGATAACTTTATTCCGGATGGATTGTTTGACAATATTGAGCGTAATTCTGGCTCATTCGGTATAATTTTGGAATATGGAAGTCTACTTGAAATATAACTCGTTGGGTTGAAATAGAGGTTCGACCCAAGTCAGGACGCTCTTCAGCACATTATTTCAAAAGTGAATAATAGAAAGGAGTAGATTTGTGAAAACGAAAGGATTCCGGGACGATGTTTGGATGTGAACAGCGCAGTGCAAAGGTCACCCTTCGACGGTCATACCGATGAATTACTGTCTTAGCGATCAACGCGACAGGCTCGCACAAAAGGATAATAGCGAGTAACTCTCAGGTTGGGATCAGGCCCTGTCGCCAAATATAAACAAAATTTCCATGAAATGTCAATTATGCGGCTGTGAACCACACAATATTACCGATGTTATTTCATGCTCAACCTTCCCACTGTATAACATGCGATGTGACCATTGAGGAAACATTAAAACCAGTGATAAAGCCGGAGCTTCCGCACAGTCGGTCCGCGACAGTTTGAGGAAGGAGGAGGACAAACAGTTTTCCAAATGAAAACCAAGTAACAAAAAAAAAAGGCTGTGCGATGGAATCGTAATCTGGTAATCGCTAGTTGTGGCGACCTCACCGACGCATTTTTCAATTTCTGCCTCCAGTAACCAATTAGTGGCTCCATGACTTGAGCATAATCTAAGGTGAGACGGTGTTTAGATTGGTGGACAGCAGGGGTTCAGCGGGAGTGGCAGAGAGGGGTGATGATGAGGCTAAAATACAAACCATAGCTTTTTTGTTCTTCAAACTGTATGACTTTCACAACAGGAAAATTAGGTGTATTTAGTTTTCATCAGAGTTCCACACCTTTCAGATAAGTGGAACTTGGAAATTGCCGCACCCTACCCGTGCTCAGGGGTCGACGATGGGAAGGTTCCCTTTCACGTTTTGTGAGATGCCTGATAACACGTTTGCACCATTCGTTCTTGCAGGGTCTGCTGAGCACATACTCCAAAACTCACATCAGTAATACTTCCCGTTTGGAAAAGTTGCAGTTATGCGCTTCATCTGTCCTGTATCAACAAATGACGACAAATAAATCTGCATTCTAAATATGCTCAACGATTCTGAAGCAAAGCTACGGAATCCTGTGGCGTAAGGCGCAGAGAAGACCATGTTGACTAAATCCCTGGTGAGGAGCGTCCGAGCTTTGGAGGGGTCTTCCTTTTCCACGGCAACTACTTGTTTTATCCCGGTCCGCCACTTTTTTTCTAGCGCCCTCGTGCGAAATCATCTGCGGGAAGGGGGTCCCATTTTCCGGGGCTTGGACGTATCATTTCGTTTTTTCCTCACTTTCATCACTGAGCACCTCGACTTACATATTCAATGATTTTTCATATTCGGCCCCTACCCCTCAACAGTGCATTTGAGACCGGCACATGCAAGGCCGTGAGAGGCTATAACTTGAAACTTTATGAAGGGGTTCAGTTTTTTTTTGAAATCGATGACAGTTCTAATGAAAGTGCTTCTAGAAAGTGTAGCAATCTCCGGATGACCCACATCTACATCTGCACTCCTCCAAGTTCCACAGTTAACAGTCAGGAATTTTTGCGATTTGTTTTTACGATTTTATATTTATTTATTTAATATTTACGATTTAGGAATTTATGATAGCTAGTCTTTTTCATTGTGAAAGTGCTGTTATACTATATGACTGCTGATTTGCATTTGCCATTGAACAACATGAGTAGCAGTGCTCACAAAATCTCTATGGCCATGCGACAGCATCTGGAAACTTTATAGATGGAATGAGATGCCATATAGACGCATCAAAGAAACACACGTTCTTCAAAGGTAGAAAACATACTGGAGAGGAGAAGTTCTGGAAGTTGGAGTGGACGAAATCAGACGAGATGGATTGAACACGTATAAATTGCGAGAGCGGTGCATAATTTATGTAAATCCGTGTGGCCCATTCGATTGTCGCAACCTCGTTAGGAGGGTCATTAAGGAAGGAAGCCCTTGTGAGTGAGTATAGGACGCCGTCTGCCAACAATCGCCACTGGTTGAAAAGATGTGAGTTTCACCAGGTGAGGCCCTCGAAAAGTTTAAAGCCTTGAATGAACAGACAGTGGAAGGTGATGTTTTTTGTTAAAGGAGAACGCATTTTTGTCAATTTTCCTCCGTGGGAATCAATGATAGTTGGATGCAACTATAGCCCATGCGATTATCCATTGAATAGCCGATGTGTTTTGTTTACCAGGCAAACTTGAACTAATTAAGGCCTCAACTGGAAGCACCGATAAACCTCAAAGTATTGCGGTGGAAAGCCTCTATCCTTGTATCGAGACTGCTGCCTACGTTTCAATAAAAAAGGCAAGGAAAACATCGATTCTGGATTTATGGTTTTTGAAGTCATGATGATGAATATGTATATTCTAACAGAACAAGAAAGAAAAACGACAGGATTTGAACGCGATGAATTATTACAGAATTAGGACGTATTTTCAGTACGGTTATTCTGCTTAGGGTGGGGATAGGGAACTCTTAATTTCAGTATAACCTCCTCCTCTCAGCAAAGTGAGCCTATACTGCCTCTCCGTGCTTTCCTGGGTGAGGATGAGCGTCGAAGGAAATTGAGCAACTTTACTTTGCACTGACCCTGAATCCTACTTATCCTACTGAGCGGTGATGCTATTACGACCCCCTTCTTATAATCAACGAATACTATTTCGTTTCAAGGATACATCAGCCCTCGTTGTTCTGCTGAGTAATAAATGCTGATTGTTTACAATTAATCCAGGGAGTTACTTGGACTCCAGCTGGAGCTCCTTTCCTTTTTCAAGCAAAGAATGACGACCTTCGATAGCTCCTGAGCACACGGCGATTGAAACTCTTTACCATCAGTGCTCATGCAAACACAAGATTTCATGGGACTACAAAAGCTTTTGTCATTCAGCTGGAGTCCACCTTTTCCAAGTGAACACTGGCAACGTCAACAAGGCGTCATTTACAGCCAGGCGGAATCAGTGTCATTGCGTGAGACAGTGGTAGAGGTACATAGTTCGTTCCGGATATGGAGATACAGTTGTATATAAAAGTCGTGGTGCTCAGAGTGGAAAAGTGCAGAAAAGAGAGAGAATGCAACTGTCGAAATCGGAGGAAAAAAGATTTCTTTTAACCCGATCCCGAAAGTGGGCGGGCCGGGATAGAACAAGTGACATTTTTCGAAGGTGACACATTCTCTAAAGTGCCACGCTTCGCTTCGTTTCACATACTGGTTAAACTGATGGCACTAGTGCTTCCGATCTGAACCTTCTGGATGCTTGGCTTCCATTTTGGTGACACTCTTCGGGAGCTCTCATTACCAACATCCCTACCACCATCTGAAAAGAGCCACCAAAGTGCATCTAAAGCGTACCTGCCTGGAGCCCAACCACTACTGCGATCACCAATATGTGAAACGAAGCGAACGTGACACTGGAGCCAGACACCTAGCCGATGTCTGTAGACCTCTCGAGCCTCGAGGTGGGTGAGGTATAGTATACTAAGCCATTGTGGGGAAAATAACACTGGCATGCACACGACTGGTCCTGTCTTGTATAAAAAGAGCAATGCGCATCCAAATTCGACTGCGACCGTGAATGAAAATGAGATTTATGGAGCATACTAAAAAATGAATTGGTAACTTTGGTATGATACATATAGTATATGAAAGCGTTGGACCAGAGCAGAACCACTGATAGACGAGCCTCGCTGATTAAAAATTGTAGTGAATGGTAGTTGGCACGATACAAATAAGCAATATAGCATGAGCTTATTTGAAGTGGTGGAAATCCTCGGAAAACTTAAGCCACAGAAGGGCAAACATGAACAACTGATGACGAGTAAGAGTAGGCGAAAACAAAAAGAGAGTGGCCCTCTCAAGCTAAATTCAGAGGCCAAAAAAAAACTCAGTGGAACTTTCACACAGTTGTTTTCCATAAACAGCACGCTTCTCTCTTCGAAGGAATCATGCGTAGAAAAACGAGTTTCTCTGTTACTTATATATTTATGTGCATTTGCTTGGTAAGTGCCGCATGCAAAATCTCAAGCGAAAACGTCAGAATATGGCAAAGGTACAGCTCCCCAAAGTAACGGTCGAGGGGCGGGGCCTCCTAGTATGTGCCCTGTCCCGTCGTCCGCCGCGGCTGGAGACGCATAGTGAGAAGGAAAATTACGTTAACGGTCCCAATCTCCATCTCCAGCCGCGGTGACGACGGGACAGCGCACTTTTCAGGAGGCCCCGCCCTTTCGACCGCTACTTTGGGAAGCTGTACCTTTGCCACATTCTCACTTTTTTGCTTGCGGCCCTTATAAAGAAAGTGCAACATTAATAAATGGGTAATAGAGAAACTAATTCTTTCGTGCACGATTCCTTTAATACTGATGTTTACGGCCATATGCACCTTTCTTTGACCGGAACGTTTTGTAGAAATCACGCCACGACAGGAATAATCAGGAAAGAGAGCCCCGTTTTAGCAAAAAGAGCTCAATGACACGTGACTAACAAAATAATTCCTCCGAAATCATGCAATCAGCTTTTCTGAGGAAAAATAATTCTTCGGAAATGGGTGCTCAAAGCTATAATCAACGACAGCTGTCCAAGCCAACAATGAGTGGTTTGTGATGTTGCCTGAACAAGAAAGAGCCATAATCAGAAATAGAATGGTACAGGAGGTTTTCCTGAATGACGACTAACCGAATCTAGTACCCTGCTAGAGGTATGGAGGCTGAGTGAAAATCGGACCTTCTCATGCGTGAATGGTAGGATGCAGAGTAGGTAGCAAAGATAAGTGACTGCGTGCTTTTTTATAATTCAATTTCCACAAAAGAAAACGACATCGGGCGCTATTCCGCGTGATGGAGAAGAAAGCGGTCGGGGTCAAGTATCAGTTTGATAAGGCGCATGTGATTACGTGTGCAACCTGATGCTAGTGAAGAGTTGTGTTACGAAGAATACTGCCCTCTGTGGAAAGCTTTGCAGAAGAGTCCTCCCACTTGCGCTTACTAGGATGCGATCCATTTTCAACGCTGGTTACCGAGCCATGTACATAGAAACTCCTAAAGATTTTTAAAATCTTAAAATGTTAAAATGTTAGATTAAATATTAGACTTGGAGGAATCGGCAGGGAAAAATGAGATTTTCTGTTACTTATATATTCATTTTGTATTTGCCTTATGTGCGCCGCATGCGAAGTTTCACGCGAAAAAATGTGAGTCCGGCTGAGATACAGCATCACGAATTCTCGCCCGGGTGGGCGGGGCCTCCGAGCAAGTGCCCACCCCGTCGTGCGCCGCGGTCGGAGAAGCATTGTAGGAACAGAAAGGCACGTAAACAGTCCCACTCTCTGCTCCCAACCGCGGCGAACGACGGGGATGGGATTTTGCTCGCAGGCCCCGCCCACCTAGTTGAGAATTCGGGCGGTGTACCGTAACCGAGTTTTCACTTTTCCGTGTGAAATTTTGCATGCGGGTCTCATTAGGCGAATATAGTACAAATATATGGGTAACGAAGAAAGCCATTTTTCCGTGGACGATTCCTTTAATTTGAATTCAACATTGCCATTTCACTTCTCTCTTCAGATCAATCAGCACCGCCACATGGCAAGTACAATTCTCCAATGGGCCAGATACGAATTCCTTTTGGTTATTCACGCTTGATTATGTCCAAACTATGTGATGGAGAGCCTTCGCTATGGACCGAAGCAATGCATCAACGCTTCACTGCAAATTTCACTGGTCTGCACAAAGTGCAATTTCTAGCTCCTTTCTCCTTCTTTCTTCCTACATACAGAGAATTGTTTTGGGGAATTCCTTCGTCGCTTATGATGTTTTCGGACGCATGGAATTCTGCACTAGAATGTAGGGCATGGGTCTACACAGTTGCAGTACGCGATGTATTCGAAAGATGTGAATCAGCGAAGGTAATCAGAAAACTGCTGACGCATTCCATTCATATCATCAACCACCATGAGTCATCTTAATGAATTTAACAATTTGGAAAGACTACGAAAAGGTACCGAAAAGAGGATGATCGCCTTTAAAATCGCTAGTGGTGTAGTGACGAGTGGCGCCTCTCCTACTAAAATGCCAGCGTGATCAAACTACAGATATGGTCCCGCACACGGGTAGCAAGCCACAGGAATCGGTAGAATGGTACTGGGCTCCAGCTGTATTATGCTACTGATTTCTTCGATTCGTCTCGCACATGTATGGACTAAGTGTGTAGCATTCAACTACTAATACGACTCCGAATGGAAGTGAATGAAAGGCGCAATCTAGAAATAGATTGCTCAGTGCTCATCAGAATAAGGCGAACGGAAGCAGCTCAAGCTCGAGAAGTTTGAGCTGTTGACAGTCTCACTCTAGCTAGAAGAATTTCGGACATCTGATAAGTGATGTTAAGAAGTTCATCCTTCAACATAATTTTGAGTACAACAGGAGAAGAAAAAAAATTAGAGTGCATCGGGATACATATAGTAGGTTACTAAAAAGTTCCCATCCTTCGAACACGAAAAGGTTAGCTGACATGGTTTTGCTATACAGTTGAGGTCGCTGCATCCACTTTACGATCTCTCTGACTTCACGTTGAGTTGTGATCGGACGCATTGTCGTGATGAATATTGTTAACAAAAATAGGAGAATTTAGAAGAACGATTGAAGAGTAATTTAGAAAAATGTCTCCGAAAAAAAATCTTCTGAGTACATCATTTTCTGAATTATGTGCGTTCAGAAGGAAGAATGATGGACTTGTATCTCGCAATAATCCGCCCTTATGGTTCTATTAGGTTGTAAGGAAAGTTTTGGCCGGCTTATGAAATTTTAACTTCGAGAGATCATAACTCGGCTCATAGTGCATCTTTTCTCACGAATTGAGCACCATTAGATTCGCCACACTCTTGGCAACACTATGCATACCTACACTTCTCAATTTGATAAAGGGCTGATAATTTATATTGCGCGAAATGAAAAAAAGTCGACTTCAACTCGCCACTCTTTCTGAACACACTGCTACTGAAAGAGCTGGCCAGATGTTTCGGGAAGTGGGGCATAGTTAGCGCTAGATCTGATGAACATGACAGGCGAGTAAGGGAGTAAGGGCCTCACCCTGCAACTGCTTCAATTAGTGGAAGAGGATTTGTGAAAAATGCGCTTGCGCATGACTGCAGTGAGGGGTCCCGCGGCACCCATTTTTTTGGATTTTTCCAAATCAAGGCCACTTGAGGTGGTCAGCTAAGGTTGCTTGTTGAGGGCTAATACTTGTTGATATCCCCTGCAACTATGGACGCTCATCGCCTTCTGCCGTTTTAGTTAAAGCGATTTGATCAATTGAAAATTCGAGCGGCTTGTCCTCATTTCTGCACTTCTGAAACCAGAGACAATGTGTTCCTTCCAGTGAGACACCCCCTCCTTTTGCAGTATTCACATTTGTGGTCACCTTTGCTGGGACTCGGCTAAACAAGAACTCTTGAAGTGAAGTGATCTTAAAAGTGCCATTTTCGCAGCACTTTGAAATTTTCCTGAAAATTCGAAAACCTTGTGGCATTCCAAATAAAACATATATTCTGAAAGAGCAACTTTTTCTCTATCTAACGAGCACAATATGTCAGCTGATTCATGTTGACGCGCTCTGATATCTAAATTTATCTTGTGAACGCGAAAAAGCGGCCAGAACTTTCCTTACAACCTAATAATAGTGAAAAACGAAATTAAAAAGTCGAAACCGTTAGGTGTTTCCGAAAACAACAGCCACATCACGTTTTCTAGCCGCTGTATTCATGTATAATGTTAATGTACATTGAAAAGAAAGACGGAAAACGTCGGTAATGGGAAATTTGATTTCATTTCAGCCATAAGACAACTTCCGATCGATTGACTGTGCGACATCTCGCACGAGAATAGCTCTTGAAATTTTTCCTATATAGGTGCATCGGAACAAGTTGAAAAGGAGTGGAGTCTTCAGGCAAACATCTTCAGAATACAGCAGAATCTCATAAAGGATCCCATTCTTAATCAGAATTTATATACGGGTCAGACTAGTGGGTTTTCTTGTGCCAAAGATTACTGACGCCAAAACTTTATTCTGTTTCGTCTTTCTATGATGTCGCTTCGAGCAACTCTCTCATAATAGGAGGCATGATTAGACACGTAATCACCTTACCTTCCATCGGCGAGGACACAATCGGGAGAACAAGTGAATGAAGACGAGACTACGAAAAGTGTATGAAGAAGCAACAGAAATATGTATGCTAAAAAGAAGCCCGCAGGCGTCCTAGTCAGAATTTTCAAGTAGCATTGTGATTCTGCGGCCATAGAACTCGGCGAAATACTCTTTTCACAGCTTTGCGCACTTTGGAAAGGACAAAATACAATAAGATCCATGAGACAATAAGATAAGATGAGACAGGCGCCCAAAGTGCAGCTTTGCTATCGGGATAAGCAGTCGCAAAAGTAACTCTCTTGCTCTGGAAATTTGTGAATAAATCTTTGCACATACTGGCAGGTATGAATCGAAATCGTTGAACATGAATTACACAGGTATGAGTCTACCACGAGAATTAATGGTTCCTAGTCATCATCGTTCGTAATCTCTCCACACCTTCAAAAGAAGCGCCATTTTATTACCAGCTGAAAACAGTGAAAGAGAAAAATGATGCACAAATTTCAAGAAAACCGCCATCATTGCTGGCGTAAACTAGAAATAGCAGATGGCTTGGCAAACGGCGTATTCAAATGGCTACACGTCGGTGATTGGATTTACTCAGCCGAGGTTGTATGGTTGAGCGATTTGTTGGAAGAATTGCGAGTGACTCAGAATTGAAGCAACTCGTAGCAAGGGCCGCGAAACACAATGAACAACGCTGAAGAATAGCTGAATTCAGTTTGCCCGCTGAAACACTGAATAAGAGATGGTTAAGGCAAAAAAACAGAAAATGTATGGGCCGAAGCACTACTTGCAGTTGCCTGGAGCTCTCTTAGATGTACATAGGTCTAATCGGCATAAAAACTTATGGGAGTTCAAACGAATTTATAACTTCCATGAAGCTTCCAGTCATGAGTGCTTATTTCTCGAGGAAAACTCGCAGGAATTATTGGATTCCCATGCACGGGAACATATAAGCAAATCTCGTGAACAGGGTCCTCAAACTGAGTAAAAGTTGTTTCTTCTGGAAAAGTTTGTTTTTTTTTTGTAGTAGAAGTCATAATAATCCCATAGGAACATAAGGAATGAATGATGAATGTCAAACAATTATTATTATGTACTATTATTATGTACTGTTCAAACTCTACTTATGGTTTGTTACATTTCCACTGAGTTTTGATTGATTCGATGTTGATTGATTTTGATTTTCGATTGTTCTTTTTATTTGATTTTTTATGTATGATATGATGCTATATCCGTATTTTCCTAACAAACGTCGGATATTATAAATCTTGGTGTTGAACAGATATTAGAAACTTCAAAATACGACAGCTGGGATGGAAGCTGCAATAAACGCCCGTGCAGGGTACCATCCACGAGTAAAGACTATAGATGCTTACATGCACAGTGCAATGAGCCATGAAGGGCAATCTGCGCATAATTCGACAAGCTCCATCAAGTAGAGGACTGGCGGGCCTCGAAATAAGGGATTCCCTGTTCCAAAAGTCAATTTTCCCGCAATATTACATTGGATGTCGCACTCAAAAGGGGATGGAGGCCAGAGAAAAAGTAGCTGAGCTCTTCTCATTACTTATGATTTTCGCCTTTGCACGAGTTCACGAATGTGCTCAAAGTGAGACCAAAACGGCGGGGAGCAGGTCAGCAGACAATGAAAAGACGGTAGAAGAAAGAGGAAAAATAGCAATTTCCAAGCCAATCATTTAGAAGGGTGGGCAGCCATAGATTTTCGCGGTGGACATGGACTTGTTGGGTAAGCCCAGTGTATCAGTAAAAAAAGAGGAATGGAGCATTCGAATAAACGTAAAGCGCGCATTTCAAAGTGCTATATTTCGGTAACATTGACCTTGATCGATTGCACCATAATAAAGTTGCACGACGTGGCATCAGGGTCAAACATTGTGTAAAGGAAATTTTTTGAGAAATGGGACCCTCGCAAAGTGATTTCAGCCTGACACCGTCCTCGAGGTATTTGCGAAAAAGTACGACTTCCCCCTGCCACTGATTCCTTTACCAATACTTGAGCCTGACCGGCAGTGGACTGGCAAAGAAGAGGAGTATGTTATTCTGCGCTACATACACACAAACTCCGAGAAGAATTGAGCATGAAGAACTGTTCTTCGGTGCGTTCTGCTACGTTTCGGGTTGATGCTGATGCAGGTTTACATCAAAGCCCCTAAAAAATTAGTTACGATATATATGTGAGCACTTTTCATCGGAAGGGAACACACGGTTGTCCGTCTCCGCTGATAATTCCAGAAATTGTCTGCTCAGAACGTCTAACATATCACGACGGGTTGTTATGCACTGTGAGCCGTGTAATCCACCTGAAGAAATAATCATGCCGAATACCCTGGGGCTTTTCATTTCAGAGATCTTTGGCGGAGCAACTACCAAGGCTATAAGTGACTGGAATAAGTGAGGAGATGTACTTGCAGACAGCTCGATAGTAACCATTAGAAGTAAACTTCGAAGTGAAACATGCGATGAGTGGATCGCGACAAAATGACATCCGGCATGAAATGGCGTTTGATTGACGAGTCTGAGCAGTGCTCTTCGTAACGCTTCCGCTTTCCACTTACATATATGTAGCAGCCATGCTGGCGTAACAACAAGAATATGATGCAAAGGGCTTTGCTCATTCCTTCCCTCTTTTGTTTCATGCCATGCATGCAACGGAAGGTGGATTGAGGTAGTATGACGAGTGCTATCCACAAATGAAGCCCCACCCCACTCCAACACCAAGTCAGAACAAGTGTACATGGCCTCGTTTCCAAATTTTAGGTGGACACCGATTTAGCTATCGACTAAAGGAATCGTCCACGAGAAAATTGTTTTTCTGCTACCCTTACATTATGTTCTATTTGCCTAATAGGAACCGCATGCAAAGTTTCACGTGAAAAAAAGTGAATTCGGGTAAGGTACAGTTCCACAAAGTGCCCATCCGGCCGAGAATTGGGGAAGCTATATCTTAGCCGCCGAATTCTCACTTTTTCGCGCGAAACCTTGCGTGCGGCCTCTATCAGGCAAATACAAAATAACATACGGGTAACAAGGGAACTCATTTTTTCGTGGACGATTTCTTTAAGCGTCTTTTGAACGCTTCTCACGACTATTTTACGTGGAAGAGCCTCTTTTGAACAAGTTTGGACTATCTTATTCAAAGAGATTGCGCTGCTTTTTGTAAAGGCTGAAGGTGAATGGCCGGACAGGTACTATTCTGTTTTTGGCTCAGGAAGCCCGCTCATTCTGAAAGGAATTCTCTTTGACCGAGAACTACAACTAGGAAGAAGGTCAATTTGCAACAGTCAAATTTGCATTGAAATGCTAGTTCGCGTGGCATGAGGAACCTGGCCAGCACAGATGGCGCTTTCGAAATTACATGGTTTGGATTTATGAACGTATAAGTAGTCCTCCTATGATGATGTGGGACCATCCGCGTAAGCAGCGGCAGCCATATGACTTAATTCTCGTTTTGTTTATGGAAATTCATTAACGGCAGCATGGAGCCCATGTCAAAGCCAGTGACGTCTTTGAAAGATTATGTCCCCTCCATGGTAGAGATGTACAGAAAACATAAACTACATATGCGATTAGTGACTGAGAAGGGTGGGAAAAACTATTAAGAGCAAGCGCAACCCACCTGGTGAGTGTAGGCCTGCAGCAGCTAGACAATGAAGGTGATAAAGGAGCATAATCTACTGGAGTGGGTCATGGCCAGGGAGCCAACAACAGGAATGGAGTGATGGCCATGTGCTGGCAGATCGAGCTCGAAAGATAAGCGATTGTGGATATTGACATGGCAACGAGATTCAATCGTTTTCACTAAAAAATAACACCATGACAAGCACTCACTCAGCTGTCACATCTTCAGTTCAGCAGCAGTCACTATGATTGTTGCGGTTCTTGCGTGGCCAAAAAGGCCGGCATGCGTTTGCACAAACTTCTGCTACATATACTTTTGCGTATTAGTGGTGCTTCGCTTACTGCTCGTTCAGCCGATGAATGAAAGGTCATTGGAACTTCACAGCGAATCCCCACCTTTTTTATAAAATTGAGGCGCAAAAGAACAAAACTGCAATCAGAATTTTCTAATTGTAGTTTTGCTCTTTTGAGCCTCAATTTTATAACCGACTGCAGTTCCGTTGAAAAAAAAAGAGTTCACTTGGGTGCTTTGCTATGCAGAAAAAAGTGTGTTCACATCATACTGGCAATGCGGAAACGAATAATCTGTTACTCTACTGCGCCTGAGGCACAAATTAGTTGCCATTGCAATTTATGGAGAAAACGGACCGGTTGATGTGTGTAATGCAAACGAAAAGACTTCCAGCTCCAATTTCTTTGCAGTTTAAGATTTTGAATCTCACTTTTTAGAATTCAATCTCAAAGTTGCTGAATCCCTCCCAATATATAAAAGGCTCCGCCTGTCTGCCTCTACGTCCTTCACTCCTGTCACAAAATAAGGCACTACAGCTACAAGAAAAACGACCTGTGGAGATGGGGACAAGTTAGGATGAGTAAGGCATGGGATAATAAGTAAGGAGCCAAAAGAAGTTTCGCACACGGCTTCGGTCCGAAAGTTGTGGTTCGATTTCAAAATTGCACAAACGTGGGAAAACGTGGTTTAAGGTCAGCCAAGAGTTCTTGAAGGACATACCAGGACATACAAGATACCGGCTCACAATGGGCGGAGCTTCAGGGAGGGGAGAAGAGTGGGAGTGGTCAGTTGTCTAGTGCTATGAAAGGAGAGTTTCAACGGTAGGCGAAGCCAACCGTTGAAACTAAAAAGCTTGAACTAAGAATTCGTGGAGTAGCTCTGAAAGAGTCATGGCATGGGGGAAAAGACGAATAAAAGCGCGAGGCCAATGCCGCTCACGAGATGTGGGCCAGCGGCGAGGGGGGCGAGGCATAAATCGAAAATCCGCATCACGATGTGAGGTAGTGTCAAGTGGAAAATTTTTTTACTGTATATGCGAGGGAGAAAACAAATGTTGGATAGAAACGAGTAATGGACCACTCCAGTAGGTGGGTGAAGCAGAGGTCAAAGTTCATAGAACCACGATATATCGATGGACATCGATCGGACTTGCTGAAGATGATGAGCCCAGAAAGGAGCAATTCTAAATGACCAACTGACCGTTACCGTGTGTTGCGCACAGTAGTGAGCGCCAGCCAACTGGTGAAAAATAAAGCAGGGGCTGTTTATGTACACAGTTTCCGAAAAAAGACCCTAGTGCTTGGAAACTTCGCATTTATCAATTGGAATGGCGTAAACGCTTGCTATCACCTTCACAACATAGAGATCAAGGCAGGCTATGAGCTTGGCGTAAAATGAATGGTTTTTGACGGAGCTATCCACTTTGCTTGAAATCTGGAGAATCACATACATCAGTGACTGCGAGATGCCAGTAAAGTACCCAGTTATATCGTGGATGAGACGAAAGCTGGAAGGATACCGCGGCTCAAGGAAATCAGTAGAGATTCCGATAGAGAGAGATACGAACAAGTGCAAGGGCTATGGCATTAAGAGGAGAGGAGAGGGGTCGGGAAGTATTCCACTATGGCTATCTTCACCTAAGCCTGGAAGGGAAAAGACCTCTTTATTCCTTCCACTGAGGCTCAGGCAAAAATATACGCCTGAATGTGCGGATCGCCCCCTCGAAGATCCCTTCAAGATGCTCGGATATGCAACATTTTATAAAATACCCCACTCATTGCAATAGCACCAAGTGCTATTTTCACCAGCGTCGGGAAAATCAAGGATATGCAAAGAAAGGCGTTGAGAGCCAAAAGAGGACGCATGGTTATTTTCACAATGGTTGCTTGTGTGAGCAGTTATTCTCCGTGCATAGAAACGTGCTGGAACAAATCGCAAATGAAGATAAAAGTCAGGCTTCGCGAATACGGACGAAAAGCATGAGATTCGAGATCAACGATTAAACCTGTTTCAAAACCACGAAATAATGTGCGATCATTGTAACGATGAGAGGTGAGCAGATCACGATGAAGTTCCTCGTCACGGCGCGATCTTGCTCCGCATGCGAAGAGCGTAGACGCCGCATCTACGTTCCAATGGAACGTCTGTGAACATTCGCGGTGATTGAGCATGAAATTTATCTATTTTTATCTGGATGAAAAAAGTGGAAACGAAAGATCAGCGCTCGTTGAAATCTGCTGAAATATGCAAGTAAAGGAGATGCAAACTGTGTTCAGTCCCTGCTCAAGATCATCTAGAGCTAATGGAATCGTCTCTTGAGTTTTAAGGGCGCCATCGCAAGGAGGGGGGGGGGCACAAAGTCTTATAAAAGTTGCACATTTGAGCATCTTGTAAAGATTTTTGAAGGGTAAATCTGCACACGCAGGCGTATATTTTTGCCTATGCCTTATGAAGGAGAAAAGGGGTTCACGTCTCATATGTGAGCTGTTTTATTCGAGAAGGCCGGGCGACCGAAACCTGAGAAAGTCATCTTCATCGCCCGAGTTCTCAGATTTCGATCATCCGGTCTTCTCGAATAAAACAACTCAGATGTGGAGTGATATTGAAGCTCTCAGTCAGGTTTTCCACGATAGCGGTTATGATTTTGGAGGGATAGGATTGTTGACGATAGAAGTACAGTGCAGGCCTAAAATCTGGGAGCTAGGCTCACTGGCGAACAAATGGAAGCATTCGATAGTCAAACTGCGCATCTCTTTTACAACCAAACTCGGACGATGATGATTCCGCCACCCTGTCCGACTCGGAACTCACAGATCGCTATAAAACGAGCTCAGTACAGGAGGTGCGAATGATGATGAAGGGCGTAAACACGTGGTGATAAAGTACAGTCGGAGACGAGGTGGAGAATAGTGACGTACATAGTGACAGACGTAGTGACAGTTTCGTACGTAAAGGAGATGAGGACTAGCTAACGGTTGACGTAACTGAGGAATGTTGAGATACGACAGGTATCGTTATGATCTTCTATAAACTTGTATCCTCTAGTTTTATTACGGATTTTATTGTCGGATGGGACCGAACGTGACAAATTATTTTGTGTTAATCTACTTTGCCATATTGTTCTTTGCAAAACTTTTATTAGGTCTGTGCAGAATAAATGGCCAAAACATAACTGGCCATAACTTCGCTCAGACACAAGTTTACTTGTTGAAATAAAAACCATTCAAATCTACAGAATTTTGCCAACGATCTGTTGAAGAAAATATGTCATAATGATCAAATTCTGGATTGCTAGAATCAATAAAGTCAAGAATGGAATTTTTGCCGTGCATAATTTTTCTGCCGCAGGTTTGCATCGAGAACCCGGAAAAGTGGTAATCCGTCAGGGATAGGTTTGGGGAGTAAGCGGGGTGAGGGAGAGGCTCGATGCTAACTGCATCATTTTTCACTGGGTACGCAAAACAACGCAAACCTCACACTTCGCAAGTCACCCAGCAGAAACTGATGTGGTTAGGCATCGAGACTCTCCCCCACTCCCCTGACTCCCCAGACCTATCCGTGACCGATCACCACTTTTTCCCGGTTCTCGATGCAAACCTGCGTCAGAAGGAGTTCGCCGAAACGATGCATGTTGAAAATGCCATCGTTGACTTCATTAATTTTCGCAATCCAGCATTTGATCATGATGGCATATTTCCTTTACCAGATCGTTGGCAAGGTTGTGTAGATTCGAATGGTTTTTATTTCGACAAATATAGTTGTGTCTGAGCGAAATTATGGCGTTTTGAAAAAAGTGGTCCGTTTTGGCCATTTATTCTGCAGAGACCTAATACAAGTAGCCTAGGAAACTGTGCTACGTGTTTCTGATGACAAACGGAATGTTGCTCTGCACACAATATATGTGGTAACTGGTACTACATACTTCTTGGGGACCTGTACATTCCCATAGTAGGATTACAGCGCTATTTGGAGGGTACACATTTCACCAGCCCCACAGCCTTTGTCTTCGAAATGGTTACACCCTAGATCACGAATTTTTCGCACCGTCCCCCTACATTCCTGCTTCGTTTGAATGGGCTGGGAGTGAATGGATTAAGATGCCTCGGCCCGGAGGCTCTCCCCCCACCCCGGCATATGGTCCCAGCGCTGAATTTCATTACCTAAGCGTATAAGTCACCAGTGCCAGATCTTGTCCTTGTAAGATCGGAACACAAGATATTGACTGCGTGATTTACAGGAAGTGAAGACCATTTGCATATAAATTTATTAGAGAGTGTTACAATGGAGAGGAGCGATTTAATACTCCACACGCCACCACTTCCCCTCTGATGTGCACGAGTGTTTGGCCCATTGCAATGTACACGAGAAGTGGCTTCAGTTATGAACGGATGCATTAAGCATGACAAATTAATCGAGCATCCTATGAAGTGCGTTCGCTTCTGAAGTATGCATCCTAAGAGTATCGTGAGAGTAGTGAGTGGTAGACAAAGGCTCCACTGCACAGCAAGGATTTTGGTTCAAGGATGACGGAAAGATTACAGCAAATGGTGTGTACTAAGATTTTTATAGTGTATTTGGAGTAAAAATAAGATTGAAGGAGATGTAAGGCGGTATTTCTAAGTAAGAGGGATCGATAAGACGTTCAAAGATCAATGTCCGTAGCCGACGACAGTTTGACATACATCGCTGAATAAACATGGTGTCGCGAAGGGCCGTTCTACTACGTTGCTCAGAATGGATCACTTGCGACAGCAGCCTTTTCCTGTGGGTGGAGTGTGGTGATATTTATTTAGACGTTCCTCGTTTCCATTGCGCAAGCTCTACAGATGACACTGGGCTTGACTTGGAAGATTAATTTGTGTGGTGTAATGCACATAAATCATCCACTACGTGGAAGAAACAAGTGGTGTTTGTTCAGATCTTCCGGCTATACTCTGCACAAAGATAAACCAAAATGTATGCCGTGAGCTGGAATATTGGGTCACTCCATAAGTGATGTCTTTTTTTCGAACGAAAATTTTTCTGTTAGATTTACAAGTTTGTGCGACATTTGAAACAATGTTTGAGAGCGATTTTTCTGCTCTACAGTATGGTGTGTACAATTTTTGGATATGTGAGGCCGATTTTCAGGCCGGCAAAGGGGTAGCTCCAATTGGCAATTGACAATACCGGCAATTAATCGAAACACTATATTTCACTTTGGAAAAATCAACCAATCATGTGTGCCGTACTTGGCCTCGACCTCTTCTACAAATTCCAACAATTGTTTGATCGATTACTCACGTCTTTATTTTTCCGAATTTCCTTTTTCAAAAGCACTCACATTTATTCAAAATGTAATTTTTCGTCTAAATTTCTTGCTCAGCATTGCTTCAAAGACCATTCGTGAGGGTTTTCTCAGCTCTGTCGAGAATCTGTTTTGATTTTGTTTTGGCTGCGATTCAGATTTGATTTCAAAACCGTGTCAAAGGGGCTCAGACGACATTGTTTCACAATTTATTTTTTCAGCAGATATTCGAGGAATCCGGTGAATTATGCTTCCCCATCACCACTCATTACCTCTACTCGACGTTTCACCACTTTTTGAACTACGTGATTGAGAAAATTTTCTTGCCGTGGTTTGAAGAAATTGCCAAAAATCACTGAGTTGTGGCGAAAACCGAAGTTAGAAAACGCGCGAGGCGACCTCTCAAGCAATCAGCTGGTGGAACTCATGGAAGAGGTCGAGGCTAAGTACGAGACACATGATTCTCAATTTTTCCGGAGCGAAAGGTAGTGTTTTATTTAATTGCCGCTTTGGTCAAATTTTGTCGGCTAATTCAACCGCTTTGCCAGCCTGAAAATCCGCTCCATTATGAGGAACAAAAAAAAACTAAACATATCTTTTTATAGAGCAGGAAAATCTCTTTCGTATGTATATGAAGTGCCACACAAACCTGCAACTTTATGAAAAAAAATTCGTTCGAAAAAAGCGACACTACCTATGGAATGACCCAATAGTTTTTCATAGTGAAATGCACTCCTCCCACCACACATTTCTTTGGAGGCAATACCGTGATCGCCCTGGAGATGAGTCTGTCCAAGTTCTGTAACTCTGTTTGTATGTTACTGGAATGGACAGCTGCAAACAAACTATAAGCGATCTTGATAACCTCAAAGGATTAGGTTAGAGTTTACCCTGTCTTTACCCCTTATACACTGTATGATGAGAATGTCCTCTTTATAAGAAGTGGTTGAAAGACAGCGCCTGTGGAAGAAAAAGGAGTACCAAGAAGAAGTGTTCTTTGAAATGAAACATTCCTTTTCGCAAGAGGGGATGTGTGACGATACTCGCATTGAAAAAGTGCAACTTGGGTTCTATCACGATCCCGCCGCACAGCGAGTGCTGCCATGCATCTGCCGGGGAGTTGCCTGTAAGGCGGAACAATGTTCTCGGCCGGCTTATTTAGCCTTTCGTCGGTCTGCATCTACCCCATCGACTAATAATGTTGGGGGGCGAGAAAAGGGACAAAGTGAGAAAGGGGTTGTCGAGTTCCTTCTTCTCGGGTTTTAGCCGTTTTATTTCAATCTTTCTTCACTGTTGAAGTGCTAAGGGGTGTATATCGCTAGGACAGAAACGTCGCGTGCCGAACACGGCCACGCGACGGTTCTGTCCTAGCGATATACACCCAAGTGCTATGCACCTCTACTTTATATTGCCCAGTTATTCCTCACTCTGACTGATTTACCCATCCCGCTGTCTTTGACACATAACGGATCAAGGCTGAGTTTTCTTTCTTCCATTCGTGCGGCACCATGTGTTGCACTTGACCACCCACGACGGTCCTTTCTTCAGATTACATGGAAACGTCGATTTCTGAGCGCTCAACGATTAGGATAGTACGTTTTCCAATATGGAGAAAAACATATCTATTATAGTCATTGTACCATTGTAAAGAACGGTTCTTGCTTTAACAACACTACTGAACAAATCAAATTTTCGTACAAATAAGGAATTAGCACCACAGGCAGTAGAAAAGCAATCCTGGTCGGAGTTTCGTCTGCACATGTAGGAAGATGGCCTGCTAATCTCCAATTATTTCAGAGGAAAGTATGGTTCTTGGGTGGATATAGGAAAGAACTATCTAAAAATCACGATGCTCCGAACTCCCGTGCAAAAGCTCCGGCGGTTAACACCAAATGTTCGCTTTCTGGGAAATATTATTGCTTTTACTGTTCCCAAAATCATCATAAGAATGCAAGCGTAGCGGAGCTTGAGTTTGTGGGGACTGTAATTGCTCGGTCTCAAACAATGTCAGCGCAAGAAGTAGATTTCATAGTAACCCGGAAGTGAGCACCAAATATTTTTTAAGTGAAGGCTGTTGATGTTGAGGCTGTTGAAAAACCATTGTAAGAAGTGTATGCACATGTTCAATGTCATAAACAACATGAATTTGTTTTGTTATCGCTCGCTGCATATATACATACTGTTCGAGAGTGTGGCTAATTCACCTGAATAGCTCGCATCCTATCCTTTTTGCCTTATGGCCTGTTCGTCTGTCGCCTATAACACAGGAGCGATCGCATACCCTGATCATGCCTGAAGTGATCTAAACGCAGTGGGCGCGATAATCCTGCATCAGCCAGTTCCAGTCTGTACGATAGTGAGGCCAAGTGATGGATACTACATCACACTACATTGCATTACATTACATTACTCCACATTTCTATCATTGCTGCCTGTGTTAATCGCTAGAGATGCTTCAGCCGATCATTGTTCGCTTTCAAAGAGCTCACAGAATGCAACGGTACGCGCTGTGAAATTTGTTAGCTCCTCGTGCATTTAAAGGCACTTTCCGCGATAATCTCACCAGCTATTTACCCTGCCGCAGCCGATAGACCCCTGGGTAAATGTCGTGGTTGTTCTCTTAGAGCAGCGCCACGAGCCCTCCTGGCAGCGCAAAGCCCGCGGGAGGCAACTGGGACCCCGCCCACCAATTGGCGACCCCACCCGACAGTGGACGAAGCATTTTCCAACGTGGCGTTTACGTGGGCCTTGATTCATGCGATAAGATAAGATAAAGAAGAAGTTCCAGTGGGTAATGGACCCTTCACTTGGGAAAACAAGTAATATCTGAAGGCTCTCATAATACTATCCAAGGGGGGAGTGATTCGAAGGCTCGTTTTCACGCGGTAACCTCGTACAAGGCCAGATGTCAGAAAGCCTCATTTTTGCCATTTTCGGGGGCTTCTTTCGGATTTCTCTCTCACAAGGGAAGGTATTTTACTTCGCATGGAACTTCGAAATGAGACCCGGGGAGATCGATAGAGCTTCGAACGCTGATTATAACTGTGAACACCAAAATTGCTACCTGGCATTCTGAAGCGAGTTACGATGGGTCAAAGTTTGCCTGTGACACTTCATTGGGAGGCACTTTGCCATCAGCAAGGCCGTTGCTAAGCCCAATCATCCACGAACCCAACCCCGCAGATCTGGAACACTACCAGTAAGCCACTGTGGTCAATTCTGGATATCCAACAGCCTTGCTGATTGCAAAGTGCCTCGCCAATGAGATGTCACAGGCAAGTCACAGGCAAACTTTGACCCATCGTAACTCGCTTCAGAATGCCAGGTAGCAATTTTGGTTTTCCCAGTTATAATCAGCGTTCGAAGCTCTATCGATCCCCCTGGGTCTCATTTGAAAGTTCCATGGAAAGTAAAATATCTTCCCTTGTCAATGTATTCTTCAGCACCTCGAATCTCATAATTCAGCTCTTAAAACCATTCAAGGTAATCGCGGAGAGTACCCTTAAGTCCAGGTTAACCGCTACTACAGTTGCTTGGTTCCATTGCAGATTTTCCCATCCAAGTCTCATTATGGTCTATTTCCCTTCGGGTTGGAAAATTCGCGTAGAGGCAAGCAATGTGCAATGCGCAACGTGCTTTCGAGCCAAGGGTCCCGTACGTACTTGATTCACTAGGCTGTAAGCGAGCCCTCTGCCACACTTTTGTAAGATCAGATTTCCTTCAATAATATTTGTTGAATGGAACCGCATTCCCAGAAATTGAAATGTTCTTCACAAACTTGTCCGATTTGCTGTTACAACTTGCGTGACTAGGATATTCGCACAACTCGATGTTTCGCATGCTCGTGGCACTGATGGACATGAAACCGTTCTGCGCGAACTGCACAAATGAAAATGATTATCTTACAGTCAGAGGGATGAGGAATGAGGCCGTTTGAATTGAATATTTCCTTTATGTGTGCCCCTCGCATTCAAATTTTTCCCAAACGCACTGTCACTCGGACGCGAGTTGGCCTATTCAGTTTCTTTTGGCCGATCTGTGGATTGCAGTTGTAATAAACGCTTTCAGACAAGTCTTCTACTAAATTAAGGAGCCCACAGATGTGAAAGGCTTGGTCAGCTTGTGCGGACACTAATATGAGATGAAATTCCCGAATAAGAAGGATGCGGCAGGACACGGGAAGTGGCTCAGGTCGCGGAAGGATATGGCGCTTCAGAACAATGAACGCTAATTACTCAGGTTATGTGTATTGGGTGATCTGAATGAGTTGTGTGACACCTTAGTTGCGTCTAATGGACGGTGTGGAAGTATTAGTCACGTAACAGTCGCCGCAACGGCAATGTGTTCGCGCCATCCGACATGCACTCCGGGCTAGGGTGGGGTCCACGAGGTCGAAATTCCGCGCGGCCGCGCGCGATGAGCGGCATGGCGGGTGCGAGTGCCAGTGGCAGGGTATGGCAGCATTCATGCGAGGCAGTGTGGCTGAGTGGAAGCGCAGACATGACGCAGTCACGCTCAGGCAATCGATACGGCGAGTCGTACTGGTGGCGCCGCGAGTGCACCGCCGCGAAGCGGATAATCGACCTCGTGACCCCACCCCTCCGGGCTAGGATATGTACCCTAATGTCAGGATGCCGCACGATGGCGAGCGGCGTGCGACACAGTGTGTGCGAGCTATGCGCGTCGCGGTAGTTGGGTCTCAAAACGATTACAACGTAATGCTAGGAGTGCGATACGCAGTTGACTTCTAATCGCTTCGGGACCCAACAATTTAGCTCGTCCGCATTGCTTCGCTTGCGACATTCCGCAGTGCGGCATCCTGACATTAAGGTACACATCCTCCGGGCTATACAGCGATCTCGGCTTAACCACACATATTTTGTTCGGCTCTACCCTCGTCCATTCATGTTATTAACGTCGTCAGCAAAGAACCGCCTGCTTCCAAACGCTCTCAAGGGAACCCGCGGTATTTGTGCGGATCTAAATCTACTGCGTAATTTTATCGGTTAGTCTACTTCCGGACAAATTCCTGGAACTGCCGACCTATCACGGAAGATCTTCGACTCCTACACCTTTGTTGACGCCGCTACAACCGTCGATAGTTCCACGTATGAGTTGATCACACCTGATGGTTATGTTTTTCGTAAGCATGAACGTAATAACGCTTTTTGTACATGTACTTCCTTCCTTTCTCTCGGGCTCACTTTACGAATGGGCCCATGAAGCCACTTAAATGTGTACATCAAAATACATAACGATGGCGCACAAATCGTCAGCAATGATTACATTAGTGACACTCAGTAGCGAAAATTGCCATTTTGTTCCGATTTAAAGCAAGTTCGGGGCGCGTGATTTCTATATCATTCATTACGGCACTAGTGCTGACAGCTAGACGTGTTTGCGGTGATTATCAGTTCCAATGGATACGGCACTAATACGATATCGATTAGAGTTGCATGGTGCTGTGATGCATAAAGCTGCGTTCATACCCAGCTGAATGGGATTTTTGGCGCATCGGCGTAAAGTAAATATAAGTATCGGTCGAGAAAATGAGCGCATTCGCGCATCCGCGATTTGAGAGAGTTGACGCATTCGCGTCATGCATAACATAAGTATCGATCAGGAGAATGAGAGTATTAGCGCATCCGCGATTTGTGAGAACTGGCGAGCATCCGAGAGCATCCGCAATTTTGGCTATTTGCCATAACGAACTAACGGTGATACGTAGCGTCGTCAAAAATCCTAAACCGCGGATGCGCCGATGCGCCAAGAATCTCGTTCAGTTCTAATAGTCATGCATAACGCCCAACTTTTCCTCCTGGGTTGGAGCTGTGAAATCGGTGCAACACGGCGTTCCCTACCTAAACGCGTGACTCGTACGGCTTCCCGAATGTAAAAGATAACCAGCATAACTGTGTTGCTCTGTGTTCAGTAAATGGGATGTTTTTTGCTGGGCAGCAAATGGCACACTTGCGGTCTGAAATAAGCCTTCAGAAGGTTTAGTCACCCTGACACAGAAGTACATGCGGCGGCCTCTGCTGTCATGCATCGCGTCCCACGGCGCATGCTGCATTGCGATTTGGTAAACATCGCGTTGACCACATTCCTGGGACACGTCATATTTTCGTCTTCCACCGAACAGTGGGATTCAGTGCTAATCACGATAACGCTCGCACAGTGCAGTGCAACAATAGTCAGTGTTTGCTAAAGAGAGGCCATGTTCATGGGGAAGGTACAGTTCAAGTAATTTTCTTTGAGCATGGGGTACCCTGGAGCAATCATCTACGGAAAGTCGAGTTTCCCGTTACCCACATATTTATGTTGTACCTGTTTACTAAGGCCGCATGCAAAGTTTCACGCTCATAACAATAATCCAATTGAGATAGAGCTCCCCAAAGAAATGGCCGACGAGATGCATGCCGGGTAGGTATAGACACTAGAGAGCTGAGGAGCAAAGAGGCAACAGTCACGTGGGCAGGGACGCATAGTGAGGTGGAAATCAACACTGGCGAATTCTCCAGGTTCTCTCTACTTGAAACCTCGGCATGATGTTTATATTATTCGTGTAATGTTTTGCCGAACGAGGTTGTTAGGTGGATCAGTTTATTTTTAGCCTGACGTTTCGACCCTTTCGTCGTCTTCAGAGGTCCCGTGATCCACCGCGAGTCGTAGGACGTCGCTACCGACTCGTGTTTGTAGTCGCACATTGTACTAACACGAGTCGCTCGCGACGTCCTACGACTCGCGGTGGATCACGGGGCCTCTGAAGACGACGAAAGGGTCGAAACGTCAGGTCAAAAATGAATTGATCCACCTAACAACCTTGTTCGGCAAAGCATTGGGTGCGAAATTTTGAACTGTACTCTGGCCGCTGAAGGGTGCTCAAATTTTGTAGAAGAACATGTGGCGGGACTAAAGCGATTGCTTTTCTTCTATTTTCGATTTTCGACTATGGACCCAGGACACAGTAGTAGCATTGCAACCCTAGATCGCGCGAAGCTACGCAACTGCTATGTCCTATTAACACACACCCCTTCCTGTTCCAAATAGTTTAAAGGTTCCTGTAGAATTAGAGACCCTTTTTTTCATGTGATCACACTCTCAAAGTAGTCGTAGGTGAACTCAGTTGCACAGCAATGAACAATACTACGAAAGTGAATGAACTCGAATTAACGTTAAAATGCCGTGAATGTCTACTCAATGACTAAGTCATCATGGGACAGGTGGCGCGTTGCATGGCCCAAGTTAGCTGCCGATCAAATTGTTTCAAGCATGTGATGAAACTGCCCGAATACTGCCTTTGCATACCACAGAGATTGTCAGTCCAAACACAGAACTGATCATAGTTCTATCAGTAAATGAACCCGTCTTCCATGTGAAACAGACACTTTCAATTACAAATATTTGTAATTTTCGCGGTTGACAACGGTCAGAATTCGATTATTATTTTGCTCCAGAGCCCGCAGACACTTCAATTTCAGGCCGCGTACATTCGCCAATAGTTGTCAAAGGTCGCATGAACAGACGAGACAGCTCAACATCCTGAAACCATCTGAGATTATCCCTTTAACATGAATAGAAATCTCGGCCACTGAATATTGGAACCACCAGGCTATTTATGTGTGTCATCGACTATTATTTAACCACTTATTATCTTTCTTCGTAAAGCTTGTTTGTTTTCAGCTTGGAGAGCGTCATCTGTATAAACATGGAAGTATATGTGCGACATCAAACATGAACCAAGAGATTAAAAAGCTTTTCAAGGCGTCTGGCAACACTCAGATAGACCTATTGAATATGAGCGTTCGCCATATTCAATTCTGTGCTGACGCACTGTCATCAGCAGACGAATCATCCACCAGATCTGCGAATTGACCATTTGATCGGCGCCAAGGCGGGAAATCATCAATATATGCCGGGAAAAATCGTCGTCACTCGTCATCGTTTTCAGCTACCTCGTCCAAGCCACCCAGTATAATTTATCATTCTCATGAATCGTTGTCATCTTCATGTCGATTATCGATCGCTGTCATTCTCATGTTGTTTACCACTTCATTTTCCTGTTGCTCATTCACCAAGTTAATGGATGTTAGAATTAATATTTGATGTTACTTAGTTTCTTGATGTTACGAATCACCATATCATTTGGAGTCTATTGAAATCGCTACTTAAAGATTTCACCAGTTTGAAGTTCTCAGTTAATCTACGATCTCGTAACCTAAAGATTTTGCGAAGTGCCATTATGTTACTAATGAATTCGTTCATTGCCAATAAAGTTTAATTACCCAAGTTTGAGGTGCCTCATCATGTGTTGATCTCTACGATACTTGTCGATTTCGCGTCGCTCTAATTTTGTGAATGTTGCCTACTTGCTTACAGCACACTTATCAGCCCACTAGACCACCACCGATTCGGTAGCAAGCACCAAGGTTAGTTACCTCTACTACAGACTCTCATTCGCATCCACACCTAACCGCTAGGGTAGCGCACACAATTTTTTGGTCATGCACGAATCCGACGGATGTTACAATTACAGAACCGCGAGATCGCGAAAAGAAGTACTGGCCAATGCTGCCCTATGCGAGAATTGTCTGAGGCTCTGTCCCAAGCCGTGCAAAGCCGCTACGATGTGCGGTTACTGCGGAGCCACGGATCACAATACAGCGATTTGTGAGGCACCTGAAGAAAAAAGGTGATGCCTTCAAACCGTAAGAGAATGGGAACTCCTAGGGAAACCTCCATGCATCGAAGAAGCCTCTTCCGCCGACAACTAGGACAATTTTGGTGGGCCCCAATGTGCTGACGCACTGTCATCAGCAGACGAATCATCCACCAGATCTGCGAATTGACCATTCGATCGCGCGCCAAGGCGGGAAATCATCAATATATGCCGGGAAAAGTCGTCGTCACTCGTCATCGTTTTCAGCTACCTCGTCCAACCACCCAGTATAATTTATCATTCTCATGAATCGTTGTCAGCCTCATGTCGATTATCTGTCGCTGTCATTCTCATGTTGACTACCACTTCATTTTCATGTTGCTCAGTCACAAAGTTAATGTATGTTAGAATTGATATTTGATGTTACTTAGTTACTTGATGTTACGAATCACCATATCACTTGAAGTCTATTGAAGTTGCTACTTAAAGATTTCACCAGTTTAAAGTTCTCAGTTAATCTACGATCTCGTAACTTGAAGATTTTGCGAAGTGCCATTATGTTATTAATGAATTCGTTCATTGCCAATAAAGTTTAATTACCCAAGTTTGAGGTGCCTCATCATGTGTTGATCTCTACGATACTTGTCGATTTCGCGTCGCTCTAATTTTGTGAATGTTGCCTACTTGCTTACAACACACTTATTAGCCCACTGGACCACCACCGATTCGGCAGCAAGCACCAAGGTTAGCTGCCTCTACTACACACACTCATTCGCATTCACACCTAACCGCTAGGGCAGCGCACACGATTTCTGAATCTATGAATGGGTCGTGCCTATGAAAAAAGAGCACTATGCTACGTTCAACATTTTCATTTACTTTTCAGGGCGATGGCACACATGGTATAAATTAAAGCACGCACTGATCGCCGGCCGTGATTGCGTACCGGCTTGAAAACAGCTGGCTTTTCTTCGGCAACACGCTTCTTGCCGCGAGGTCAGACACCAGACAGGTCAGAGTACGCGTCGCTAAAGCTCCTCCCCTGAAAAGGCTTAGGCAAATCCCGGAGACCCCAAGCGGCGAAGGACGACCCAGACACAGGTGTACGCAATCACGGACGGCATTCAGTGCGTGCTATAATCGATATCTGGCACACATCCTAATAATCCTGAACGTACCTTTAAACAGTGACGGAATTGTTACACAGCCGAAATAGGGGGCATGGCTAGGGTTGCTTTGTGTGACCGAATTAGATTTCGCGATTGCGCGATCTTGGGATGCTGTAATCTTGCGACTTTGCGGTGTTGAGACTTCGCGCAAGGAGAAGTAATACCGCAAAATTGCAAATTATGATGCTGCTCCATACAGGAAGGGCTCTGGTATCTTCGCTACTGTAATTCCCTTAGTAGAGTGAATAAGTAAGATCGAAATGTTTCTAATGAAACCATATTTCAGAGGACGATCCAAACTCACATTTTCATTTTTATGAGAATGGCACATTATCATAGACGACATTGGGGGGAATGTATTCACCGATTTTGCACGCATTTGCTGGAAAAACTAGATTGTAATGCCCATTGAGAACTCCATTCTGAGACAGGTCCCTTTCTCAATTCTTATATGAAAGGACCAACACAGCCAGCAAGTGCAATAAAGCAAATACACTCTATCACTCAGCATATGAGCTGCCTCGTTGAGGTGGAATCGAATACCTTCGAGAAAAACGAAGCAACAGGATCTCGAAGGCAACAAGAATGATAAATTGGGTCTAGAGGAAGAGCGGAGAGGAAAAGGAAATATAGTGATGGGCGGAGTAAAACGCTAGGATAAAGGAGGCGGAATGTAGCGGAAGTCGTACATAGCCCCTCGAAGCTCTTCGGCAAGACCCTATACTGGCGTGCTTCCGTCACAAGTAAGCAAACCTTGAAAGCACCAGTTGGGGTAAGGGAAAACAGAGATCTGGGAGTAGATGTTCTCTAAAACGAACCTTCTACTTCAGAAGAGGTCACATGTGATGAAAATCGCATTAAAAATAGCGGCTTGGGGTCCTATGACGACCCCGCAGCACGGCATGTCGTTGTGCGGTTATGCTGCCGGGGGAGTCGTCGTCGAGGGGCGGGACAACAATCGCAGCCGGCTGCTTCAGACTCTGGCCTGTCTTCAGTCCACTCCGGCTAGAGACGCAGAGGACGAGAGAGAAAGAGAAGGAGGATTCTCGGGTTCCTATTTCTCGGTTTTTTTTTGCCGTTTTATGTCGTTCTTTCCCTACTGTTATATTGTTGAGCATCTCTACTCTCGTAATCCCCCAATTTACCAAATTTACCCCTTCCGGTAACTTTGAAGTTAGTAATCTGTGGCAATCACGTGCTGCAAATGGCTGCCACATAGTGTAGATTCACGTGTCTTCGATCGACATTGCAGTGATGAAGCGGGAAACAGATCCACGTAAGTAAAGACCACTTCAACGGGAGGAATAGGACGCTTGTAGTATTCGAAGAATTTTTTTTTGCTTCCTTCTCCACACTGATAGGCAATTTATTTAATTTCCATCGAGCTTGATTACCTCTTCATTCTCATCTTCCTTCATGTTACCTCCGCTGGTGAGAAGTTTCACGCCCAATGGATCCGTTATAACTAACACTGGAACATGGATTTCAATATTCTGAAGAGTTTGTGTGTTTTATGTGTTATAAAAATCCAATGCTCGTATATGAGCGGCGAAGAATGGAAAAATAAATGCTTTACATACGATTTTAACATTTTTGATTTTCGTTAGCTGCTGATTATCGTCGCAGCCCGCGATGCGAAACTTACTACAAGGATACTGAGTTATGGGCAAAAGCTTCAATCTTTGGCACCGAAGCTTTTGCCCATAACTCAGCATCCTTCTAGTAGCTTTACATACGCTTCATTACCTCTGCCGACCATACCTTTGCTGACTGAGATCCCTTCTTACAGACTCATAAGTTAAGGAAGTTTATTAGGATGCACCTAAAGCTTTTTTCCTTCCTACTTCATATACCTTTCTGGGGATCAGTTTCCCGTCAGTACGTTTGTACCGCAAAAAATGGGCGGGCCAAGTTGAAACGGCTGCCAACTGTTGAAAAGGCTCACCCTCAAAGCTCAGCGATGCTCCCTTCACCGACCGTGAATGTTGTTCAAGCCTACCTACTCGTCATCACCTTCCGTAACTCCTTATATCCATCCTATAAGGCAATAGGAAGCGATGGCAAAAGACTGTGAGCCCTCGAGTTAACTTCCGTGCACCTGTGACCACATCCTATAACTCCCTAGTTCCTCTCTAAGATCTCCTACACGAGACTGGTGAAGTTGACCCCATCCCACAGTACATCCCACTTATCTCAAGGCTGTACCGAAACCCAACTACGTAGTTTTGTTTCAAGCATTGTCCATCGAGTGTAACCCAACAATTGGCTGTTGTGTAAAATGGGTTGATCGGCACGACCACAGTTGTGTATGGAACTGAGTGGAAATTTCTTTTCTTTTGCTTGAGCTCGAATACAAAACTATTGATCTCTAAGCTATCCAAACTCTCATTGATGACCTAAACCAGTTGGCTGGCGCACACTACAACGCCGATGACGCCGATGCATGTCGATGGCGTGCAAAATGGGTTCGATGCAAAGCGACTGGAGTATATTGATACCTAAATGTTTTTTTATCAAGCCATTTTTTCTGCTTTTTTCCAATTTTCTGCTTTTTTCCAATCGATTGGTAACAATTTGTTCACTTGCTGAGCATCTAATTCCCACACATTGATGGTAGATCCACATCCCGATTATCGACCTTTATCGTTTTCGTGAACATTCTTCACTACTTGGAATTTTACATAGTCTAGCGGTGGATACCCAGTGTTGCTGCCAATACCGCATTAGAAAATGATTCCGAGTAAACTGCTTCCCCTGCTATCATAGATATAGGTTGTATCATGATTATCAAAGTGAATCGCAGTATCAAGAGAAATGCACCATTTTTTGGAACGCTAGGCAATTCAGCGGTCGATGCATCGGCTAGTGATATCAGAACATAAACAAAATATGTACACCCAAAGGCACTGAGCATCCAGACGCTTTTGCTAAAGCAGTCGTATAGTAGTAGCAAGCGATGTGAAGAATTTCATCCCATCCAATTCCCAACGGTTCTTATCGACCACCGTAAGCCGTTATCAATTTCACTGAGGCCCCTGTACCCAACAATACCATTGAGATCCCCGTACCCTACAATACCTGCGAATGTGAACATTCCACTGTTGTCTGCAGAAGCAAACCGACCTTGATGACTTTTCCTTCTCACGCTCCTAATCGAATTTTATCAACCATTATGAGTTCGGATCAGCCACTGTTTATGTCTCCGTCCCACTCTGCTAAACACCCATGAGTGTCAGCGCTCCTGGATCAACGCGAAAGGCGAAACGAATATGACGACATTCACCTTCTCATGCTCCTTATCAAATCTTATCATCGCTATCAAGGTGGATCACCCACCATCAATGTCCCTGTCCCACTCCGCAAAACACCTGTGAGTATGAACGCTCTATGATCAATGCGAAAAGCGAAAAGGATTCGACGACTCCAGCTTTTGAGCTCCTTATCAAATCTTATCAACCGTTATCAAGCTGGTTCACCCACAGTCAATGTCCCCGTCCCACTCCGCAAGAGACCTGTGAGTATGAACGCTCCGGGACCAATGCGAAAAGACGGATTTGACGACTCTAGCTTTTTACGCTCCTTATCCGATCTTATCAACCGGTATCGATGCGGGTCACCCACCATTAATGTCCCAGTCCCACCCCGCACAACACCTATGAGTGTTAGCGCTCTTGGATCAACGCGAAAGGCGAAACGGATGTAGCGACATTTGCCTTCTGAGGCTCCTTATCAGTCCT
The DNA here is from genome assembly GCA_963978905.1 of Trichostrongylus colubriformis. Taxonomy (NCBI): domain Eukaryota; kingdom Metazoa; phylum Nematoda; class Chromadorea; order Rhabditida; family Trichostrongylidae; genus Trichostrongylus; species Trichostrongylus colubriformis. Next base: position 36,168,524 of record OZ022258.1, on the reverse strand, counting down.
TATCAGCTGCTATCACTTTCGGTCCACCACCGCCCAGGTCCCCTTACCACCCCCTATATCATTTGTGAAATTCAGCGTCCGAGCTTTGCTGCGACGCGAGATATGTATTTCGTGACAGACAGGCGGACACACGGACAAACACACACACAGACAGACATACTGAGCGAATTATATATATAGTAGGATATTTGTCTAATGAGGGAGGCAAGCAAAGTTTCAGGAAAAAGGGAAAAAATTTGGTCAAGATACAGCTCCCCAAATTCTCGGCCGGGTGTTCGAGGCCTCCGAGTAAAAGCTCCATCCCGACGTCCGCTGCGGTCGGGGACGGAGAGTGGGATTGTTTCCGTTCCTACAATGCGTCTTGAACTATGGCGGACGACGAGGGTGGGCACTTGCTCGGAGACTCGCCCACCCGGTCAAGACTTTGTGTTACTGTATATTAGTCGCATTCCTTTTTTTCCGCAAAATTTTGCATGCGGTAGACAAATGCTAGATAAATATATGAATAACAGAAGAACTAGTTTATCCGTGGTTGGGCGCCGAGTGTTTCAGCGCACGTCCACCGTGGGCGGGGCGTGGCTTTGATACTTGCTCTCCTTATTACTTACCCATGTTCCACTGCTGATCTAACCTTTATAGTTGTGCCAATTGAAAAGCTCCGCCCGTTCACAATACGCTTCTCCCACTGTTGCAACTCAAGGCTGACCTTCTCCAACTTCCCTCCCCCCCACTTCTGAGCTTTTTTGCAACCGAATCTGAAATTCTTCACTTGAGTAGCCAAAGCTTCACCCTCAGCGAGCTTCCGCGCTCTTCACCCTAGTTTTGTTCAAGAACGCTCCTTACTTCTTTGCCCATGCACTACCCATACCACACTTGACTTGACCCTTACAGCTTGTCCTTCAACAGCTCTGAATTCCTGACAGAAAAACAGACAGACTAATAGATAGACAGACAGGCACACAGCAGACAGACAGACAGACAGACAGATAGATAGATAGACAGACAGACAGACAGACAGAAATACAGACAGACAGACAGACAGACAGACAGACAGACAGACAGACAGACAGACAGACAGACAGACAGACAGACAGACAGACAGACAGACGTGGAGGGACACTGTGCCTTTGACATATTGATCAGAACCACCCTCTGTATGACATTTACAACATACCACAGAGGCGCGGATGAAACACTGCCTGCTCGGGGAACCGAACTCCCAAATCATTGCCCCGACTGCCTTCAGGTCCGCCTCTCTACCCTACACAATCTCGCAAGGAACACAACGTAGTTTTCTTGCTTGTACGCACCTACTCCCTTCTTCTCCGCGAGCTTGGAAAGCATCCTCCTCATGGTCTCCGATCTCCCTTTCATGGAGCGGTCACCACTCTGAAATAGAGAAAGTTTTCGTATAGCAAGTTCACCGAAAGGCTGAATTTGCTTCTGATATTGTTTTCTGTTAGTTGGTGATTTACGCTTGTTGCGATTGGCTATGAAATTCGGAACGCATAAATAGTAAATAAGGCACAGTGCATTCCGGGTGGTAATCATCTCTGAAAGAAACATGTAGTTCGCACACGATGTATTTTGCACATGAAGATTCCTTTGAACTGATTGCGGCCACCTTATAAAAACCACTTCCGCTTTCCAGTATCATCTCTGTGGTAGAGAGAGGCATTTCACTGGGTGCTGTATACTCACATATGTATGCATCGCCGACGTGTTGAACTTGTTGAACGTTGACGTGTCACCAAAATGTTCCCAGATTCAGGAGGAAACTCATTCTGCAAAATACACTCTCCCTCCCATAAGGGTTGCAGATAATATCCTTCGGAAGAAGCGAAGACCATCTTCTTGATGATACATACGTGACAAGATTGATTGTGAAAGTCTCTTCCACACACCTTACTTTCTCACCCAGCTATCTGTTATTCTGGTAACATATTCTTATAACTTCGCATGGAATCACCACATCTACATCGCATCTCACGCCGACTGTAACGCAGTGCATAATGGAGCGACGCCAGGTGAGCATTAGTATCGCGCGGCATAAATCTCGCTGACAAAGAAAGGATTACAGCTCAAAGTGGCCATCTGTAATGGGACATATAATAGGTTCGAAACTACGTTCCCGGATCTATGTTCACGAAGGATGAGTGGTTCAGAATCCTCAAGATAACTGGGGCACTCATAGCTGAAACTCTCTTTCAACTGACTGCATTTCGAATGAAATCAACGTGGTAAGCCGAAGTGAAAATAAGTGTGGGAATCAGTTCACGAAGATGTGTATAGATTCAGGCTACTCAGAATAACTGAGTCGTCATACAAATATGAGTGAAAGACTAATGAGGTGCGCAATCGGATGCAAGATGAAAGGTAAGAGTTGAAATAATCACGAAAAAGGAGATATATTGCATGAATTTGATGAATTTTGATAGAAAAAAGCGGAGAATATGGCAAATGCATTTCACTTGCTTCAAATCGAGAAAATTCGATTATGATTGAGAAATTGGTGAAGGCACATAGGTAAACAAAAAATCACTCAGTTCGATATTCAAAAATAATATATCCGATGTGTTCTTAATAGTAATGGGAATAATAATGAAGATGAGAAGAAGCGGTGCAGTAGTGCAGACAGGTTGAAAATGGTTGACGCCGCACTGCAGGATCGGCATAGGTACCCTCCATGTATCCCCAAGTAATGCCTCTTCAGCTCACCGGCTCATCCGCAGTAGCTGTGGCTTCTCACCGGCTCATCCGCAGTAGCTGTGGCTCAGAAGGCACTTATAAATGCCAAAGTCATCTCTACTATGAGTAGTTGTTAGTACCTCCTTCCGCGTATAAATTTACTGCATATAAAGGTTGGAATTCGGTTTCTATGGATGACGAAAGAGCGGTGCATCCGAAAGCAAATAAACTTGAGCGAAAGAATAAAAGACGTGATGGAAAAGCAATTCACAAAGGTGGAATACTGGGTCTTCATAGCCGAAGAATTCTCCCATATCACTGCATGTCATATGGAACGAATCTGAGTGAAAATGCAGAGCGTGTTTTCATCCAAAAAAAAAATGATAGGAGAAAGCAATTCATGGAGGTGGAATAATTGGGGTCCTCATTGTTGAATAACTCCCCACATTATTACATGCTCAACAAAACAAATCTCTGGTCAACCTCTACCCCCTCATAACTTGCACGACCTCTCCACGCGGCAGTTGCTCAAGAGTGCACTCCTGACCTGCATCTCATATGCTCCGTACAACAATTCAGTGAGCCGCTACACACTTCTAGCTTGCCCGAACTCATTCCTAACTCGTGCGATATCGGGAAAATGAGCGTGGACTTGAAATTGAGCTTAATTCTTTTCGCGCAAGCCCCGCCTACGGCAGGCGGAGCTAGGCTTAGTTCTTATGAGTTCAGTGCTTGTTGAACTTGTTGAACGTTGACGTGTCACCAAAATGTTCCCAGATTCAGGAGGAATCTCATTCTGCAAAATACACTCTCCCTCCCATAAGGGTTGCAGATCATGTCCTCGGAAGAAGCGAAGACCATCTTCTTGATGATACATACGTGACAAGATTGATTGTGAGAGTCTCTTCCACACGACTTTCGTCAGCCACTACCCACTCCTAACCTGCCCGACCACTCCACGTTGCAGTTGAGTTAAGAGTGGATTATGTGATAGACAGACACACAAAGACACACACAAACACACCACACTTCTGCTTCACATATAAGTAACTAGTTCATATATAGGTCATTCCGTCGTACTGCAGCAATGAGCGATGTATAGGATTCCGTCACAGTCCACTATTATTATCTCTTACCTCTCTTTATCAGCTATCATCAGTTCTGATTCCGGTCACCCACTGCGAGAGTACTCGTACCACTCTACGTAGCACTTATAGGTGCTAGTTTATGGCATACGGGTCAATGCGGGTCGGGTGGGAGGGGAAAGGAGAGGAGCGACTCAGCGTTTTGTGTCAAAAGCTCTACTCGTACAGAGGACGCTTCCACGACTTCATTTCTATGGCATATAACGGCAGATGCTTTTCTCCTGTAACGAAGAAGTGGGAAGGACTTCAGCTCATGTGGTGTGTGTGTGGGGGGGGGGAAGGGGGGCAAAGCAACCTTCAACAGTTATGCAATAAGTGTCTTTTTCGTGATACACTTACTCAGACTTCGTTTCCCCTCTCCAGACTCAGGAAAAACTCACATCACCCTCATCATATTTTTACGCATTCTCGTTTTGAAGCACAAAAGTTATTGTTTTCAGATAATGATGGTATAAACAGCTATTTTTCAAAGGGCCTCCGTGGTACCAGACCCTCGCGTACTGAGCGGATTTCCAACCGACCGCGGCAAGTTGTGCTTGTGGCGCTGCGAGTACGACGTCGCGAAGCGAAAATTCGACATAAGTCTACACACTTCCAGAAAGCTACACTGACGCCCGGATAAAGGTACAGCCCACGCGACTGTGGGTCGAACTATCTGAACACGGAGGGAGCTACAGTATCCAAACAATCTCGGAATGTGCCTTTAAGTTCGTGAAACTATCCGTTCTAGCTGCTCCTCTTTATCAATGAACGAGCTCGAGTAATTACTTCCTCCACGAAGTTTCCGCTGACAATTATCTTGATATTAATAATTGCTTTGTATAAGTGGTGCTGTCCAAAACTAAATGTTTCCGAAGATATCTTGAAACATCAACAGTAGCTTTGACCCAAAATAACCACCCGTATAACATGTCTGTTCTTATTCTACTTCCTCATGCAGCCAATAAGTTACCATCATTCTAAATCTCATTATCCTCTCCATTCGGAGACTGATGAACTTTCCACCACCGAATGGTTCGTGAAGAAATTGTAGGCAAATTTCAGCGAACTCGTTTCAGAAGAAGTCACAGTTCAGGAGGAGTTGTTGTACAAGTTTTTTCGACGGTCAAGATTGACAATAGGATCCCTAGTGCATGTTGGATCACACGCACCATATGTGGCACACATCAGGAGATTCTTACATGCGGTTATTAGAGAACCTTATTAAGAAAGTTGGCCACAAAGAGGGCTCCCTATCTTCTACTTGAGCAGCACTTCACTGCGCATAATGCTCACTGCATACAAGAGTGTACTGGAGTGGCGGTCACTTTACTGTGCACTGTGTCTCTAAGGTATATGCTAAAGCAAGAGCGCATGAGGCGTCAACTAAATAAGCCTCAACGGGTCCATAAAGTCAAAGTTGTTGAGTCAACGGTTCTAGCATACCTGTCTGAGCCTAAAAAAGGTGGGACCGTCTTTTTATCCTTCTCTTCAAGGCTTAGGCAAAAATATACGCTTCATTGTGAGCATCGATAATCCTAGTGTAGTAGTGAAAAGTGGTGTATCTCACCCAACCCCACCAGCACTCCTACATGTTGCCTCGTACCGGAAATTACCTTGTCACTCCGTTATTGTTTCTGCTTGGCTATTGTCTTCACGTTGTAGGGTTATTAAGAACTTAGCTTCTACCACTTTTCTGAGTTCACAACTCGAGCTACAGCCGTAACTGCCGCTTAAAAAGGCGAGAGGCGTTTTCATATTCCTACCGACTAACATTTGTCTGCTGTGGAGTGTAGCTTTCGTCGACGTTGTACTTAAGTTGATTGAACTCGGCTGGTTTCATCCAGTACGATGACGCTTCTTGAGAAGATGCCAAACCTGGCTCGATGCAAATATGACCGCAATCAGTTCTGAAAGACTCAGATCTTGAGTGTTTGGAAGCGTCGAATGATTTCGCAGTTACAAAAGCATCCTACTTTCTCATACTTGACGCTGATGAGCGGATGATTTTGGATGACACCTGATTCACTTAGAAACTTGTACCGGGGTATAGGCTTACGGTAGTATATCGCACTCGTATGAGGCGAAATCGCCTGAAGTCTGCTCAATGGATGAGGAATTGTCGAAATTGCTCCAAACCTACTCAAGGGCATGGTTTGACACCCATACTGGAAATAATACGTCCTAGTACGTGGGAAAACGATAATTTTAAGGATGGGATCTTGTCCCACCTGCCACCATCACAAAACTTCATTGATCTGTCTGAATGCGTGTGCAGTTACATCAAGCCACCCCAAAATTCGCGCGAAGCGTGATTGTCGGATGTGTACCCTTACGCCAGAATTTGCGTTGGGAGTGGGGCGCGACCTTCACGCGACAGTAGGCTGGATTGTGTCAGGGGCAAGAAGTACGACGAGCGTGTCCCATGTCCGACCGTCGGAGGTAGGTTATTTTGAAGAAAGGAGATCCTCGCGGTATTGACAGTTATCGTCCAATACGCCTGTTGTCTAGAGTCTACAAGCTTTTCGCTTCATCCTAAATAGCATTGGCAGAACATTAGAGGAGGGACAACAACGCGCGCAAGTATGGTTTTGTAGGAGTTAACTACAATCGTCATATCCCTAGCTTCGTTGAGATATCACGGAAATACAAGATCTCGTATGTCTTATATTCGTTGATTTGAAGAAAGCGTTCAACTCCTTTATGACAGAAGCGGTTATCGAGGCCTTGGGATGCAGGGAACGCCTATTCAGTACATAAAAATACTTTGTGAGCTCAACAGCAACTTCACCATTCCACAAGAGATCGTTAATATGAAGAGGGAGGGATACCATCTGCATATACTCTTCAGCGCCGCTCTTGAGAGCGCCATGTGTCAAATAGAATAGGAAGATTGGAAGTCGCTGGCCACAATCTTTATCCCTCTGCTTAGCTGACTACATGATGCTCATAATGCCGACAATCCAGCAAGCGGAGCAAATCCTTGCTGATTTCAACTGTAAGTGTAGAAACATGGGTTCACAGGTGGACCCAACGGAGACTGTGCTCATGAGAAAGGGATTTGTACAACGGTTCAGCCATGTACTTCTATGCGATTGACGAAGGACGTGGCACCAGAACTGAGCAGATGTAAGCGAAAGGCTTGCTGAGCCTTCAACACCATGGAAAAAGTAATGAATAAGGCTAGGAACATCCGCTTCCGCGCTCATCCTTTGATTGCGCTATCATGCCCTCACATATGCTTGGAAAATTGGACCCTGCGTAAGCGATAAGCACGCGGTCGGAGTCATTCAACGTGCTATGGAAAGAACGATGCTCGCAGTATACCGTTATACGCAAATGCTGAAGATGACCAGGGATGAGGGACCTGCCGCAGCTTCCATGGAGTCTATGACTGGATGGCCTGGACGCGTCATGCGATATGCTGATGGCTGTTGTACCAGAGCTTCACCCGGCGAGACCCCTCGAGGCTTGGAACGAATGGTTATACGATCGCCATTTTCATGATCGGACGGTTCCCGTTCTGAGCGGAGAACGAGAGCCTGCGCGTCCCTTGAGCCTGGAGGGCTTATGGACTACTCCGGCTCGCAATAGCAATAAATGGAGACGGTGCTGGCATCACCTGGAGACTCCGATGAAACAAAGAAACGACAAGTTTTGCAAAAGACATTAGGTTGGTGCATAGGTCTTGCGACATATCCAAAATTACAAGAGGTTTCACTTCTTTTGTACATTATCAATTACCAGTTATCATAGTGAGTCTGAGCATGTTTCGATCGCTGCCTCAAAATGTATATGAGGTGTTCCCTACACTGTAACAAGAATCGGCTCGAATCCTACCCCCATCTTTGCATCCATAACTATTCAAACGTATTTAGGATCTCTAGCTGAAAAAACAACATATCTATGCTGAATTCACTTCGAATGCCATCTACAATCTTATTTTGCATTGTCTAGCTGCCTCATCGGTTCTGGGACAGTATACACTGATCTTGTTATCCACTTGCCGACAAGTGCATGAACGCCCCTGGCAAGATGATATACTCGAAGGTATGGAGGCAAACTCAAAAAACTCTACTTGATAAGTGAAAGGAATAGTTACGCTACCAATATAACAATTGACAAACCATGGCAGATTACCAAATAGTCATGGGTCCCACACACTGTAAGCAGCTGGATGCCTTACCAGCTTAGTGAGCCAGACAAGGCAGCAGCACAATTGACGAAGAAACTTTATTTTGCTGTCCTTTATTGACAAAAACTACAAGACATCAACTCGGGGATGAAAGCTGGGTACTTTGTATCACCCATAAGAATGGGCTTCACCAGCAAAGTAGCGGAGAATCGTCTCTACTTGTGGTATGGGAGTTTAAAGACACCAGGAGGGGTAATTTTGGCTTACGGTAGAACAGACGTAGTGTGGACGAGCTTGAGTGGCCGCCATTGCACAAACTCGCCAATTTGACGCCTTGGCATGGTGCCAAAAGAAGTGGTTCTAATGTAGATTTGTTTTTTTCCTTTTAGTTTTCACTTTGTTCTTTCTCATATTGTTTCTAGATGTACTTACGGGTCAAATAAAGTCGGGGGGGGGGGGGAGAGGCAAAATTTTTACCCACGTCAAAGCTTCTTTCCCTTCCTAGGGTTAGGCTGAAGCTGATGAAACCTATGCTTTGACAGATGCTTTTTGATGTGGGAGGAGAAGATATCAATTTTAGCCTAAGCCTAGTGAGAGAAAGGAGTATCGACGTCGACGCAAAGTTGCGTCTCCCCCGACTTTATTTGACCCTTCTGAGATTTTCAGGTATAGAAATGCACAGTTGAGAAGATCTATAAGTAAACAAGTAAAATATGTCACTAGAAAACAGTAAAGAGGAAATAATTCAAAAATAAGGTTACATCAGGCCGAAGACAAGCTTCAAAATGAACGAAGCGTGGCTCGGCCACGGAAGCTTGCAGTTCGGACGGAAGCGCGCCCCGGGGCCAAATACCGTCTCACGGCGCGTTTTTCAACGCTGGTTTCGTTACACACCAGGTGAGCTTCGCGATCTACATCGCGTTACGGGGTACCGGTGCGAAGCGGGCGGTGGGCAAAATGATATGAAAGAAATTTCACAGCAATGTGGTTTGGCGGCAATCAATAGATTTTACATTTGTGCTGAGAGGTAGTCCATTAACAGCCTTCACTACAAAGGCTCATCATAGCAATACAGTAGGCATCGGTATGCATGAAATAAGCCCTACAGAATGTAAGCCTCTGCAATTGTGTCCATCCACTGGTGTGATCCATCACTTTGCCCGGCCCTTCGTACGAAAACCGACAATTACGACCCATGGCACATGATGCTGCAGTATTTCAACTTCTGCGACTGTAATCATTCAATGGGATCCCATTGCCTGTTTTGAGCTCTTTGCTCAGGGATCAATGATTTCGATCGATGTCGGCCAATAGCACTTAATTGAAGATCTGCAACGGCGCCACCCAATGGTGTGGCTCGCTGTTCATTTTTCAGAACTTATGTTCCATGAGGGTATTCACTCAGCGGTATGGTGCATAAGCCGTTTCCAGCCTTCCGCACAAAAACCGATATTTTCAACCAATATTCTGATGACCCCGTCTACCGTAATCAGTTGACATTATTTTTGTTACTCTGGCAGCTTCGAATTACATCAGATTTCTCCGGCACTGTAGACTGCTCTGGAGCGGTGTTACATTTCTTATGAGTGAGCACGATATTGTTGATTGCACGTTCCGCCCATTGTAGGCGGACCTCCACCTACCTCAAGAACGTGCAACACCACCTAGACATCGCTGATCTCCATCGGTTTTTTTCGCAGTATCTGGGCTGCTCCTGAGGCAACTTATAAACGCTCTAGTAAACACCACCTACGTGGAGCGTGTACGCCAACTAAAGGCGGGTATTCTTCATCTGCTACATACACCCTTAACTCATTTTGGTCTACTTTTTCTCGACTCCTAGGCTTTGTTGGAAGGAGTTTCAGCAAATGATAGAGTTTTGCATCTAAACGCCGAACACTTGACGCCCCGCCCACAGTGAGGGAGTCTGACATGGTCCATATGCTACCTGTTCATCTCTTAGCAAGATCCACTCAACTCTGACTTGATCTGACTTTGTTCTTCAGGTAGTGCTGAGTTTTGAGGGCACAGACACAACATGATAGACACACCAAACTCCTGATTTATATATAGTTTGTGATTCTTCATCTACTACATACACCCTTCACTCATTTTGGCCCACCTTATCCTAACTCCTGGGCTCTTTTGGAACGAATAGAAATTTGCATCCAAACACCGAACATTTTAGAGCATGCCCCTTCCTCAGTGTCCACAGTGGGCGGAGTCTGACATGGTTCAGTATAGTAGTGTGTAGTAAAGACACCTCCTGCACAAAAACCAACATTTTCAATCAATATCGATCGGTGATGTATGGTGTTGTAGTATTTCAACTTTTATGAGGGCAGTTAATCAATACTATGGTCCATAAGGCCGCTTTCATACTTTGCAAACCGACGCCTTTACCGGCGGCGACAGCGTCAATTTGACGCCGTCACCGCCGCTGACGGCGTCAAACCCACGCAACCATTTGCCCGCCGCCGGCGACGGCGTCCATAGATAATGCGCAGCGTTTGCATTCTCGACCCATTCACACTACAGTATGGTGATTGTGCCGCTTCGAATCTTGGCGCTGTGCCAATATGGTGATCGTGGCCACTTCGTGTATTGGCACAGTGCCAGGATTCGAAGCGGCCACAATCACCACACTGTAGTGCGATTGGGTCAAGAATTTTGCAAACGCTGTGCATTATCTATGGACGTCGTCGCCGGCGGCGGGCAAATGGTTGCATGAGTTCGACGCCGTCACCACCGGTGACGTGACGGCGTCGGTGCGCAAAGTATGAAAGCGGCCTAAGCCGTTTCCAGCCTTCGGCACAAACACTGATATTTTCAATCAACACCGTAGCGATGGCTCCGCCTAACGTGGTCATTCGACATTATTTATGCTACTTGAGCTGTTGCACATTACTTCTGTTATTACTTCTGTTTTTACCCGGTTCCTAGATCGCTTTGGAGAAGAATTATAATGTTTCATGAGCGAATACGATTTCGGCTGCTACCTCCGCCCACAGTGGGCGGGTCGCCACTCCCTTCAGATATGCTGAACACAGCTCAGATCTCGCTGACCTCCACCGGTTTTTCCTCAGTCTCTGCACTGTCCTGGAGCCGGGTGTATGTCGTTTGGCGCGGCCCTTGCAGCTAATTTGAAAATGGGGCGCATGGGTCGTCTGGACTCTCTCAGATTTACCTAAGCCTTTTTAGAGCAGGAGCTTTGACATTGCCCCATTGGCAAATTAGCTCCAAGGGGCCGCGCCAAACGACCGTCTCCCTCTTGGAGCCGCGTAATGAACGTTTGTGGTTAGCACCGCCCACTTGGAGCGCGCGCCGCCCATTGAAGGAGGGTTTCCCCCAACTGCTACATATACCCAGATCTCATCTTGGTCCACCTTTTCCCGATGTCGGGGCAATTTTGAGACGATCTACAAAATGTTGGCACTGGTCCGAAGACAATGCGCGCACGCCCCGCGGAGTCTCTGTGCGCTCTGAGCATCTTGGACCATGCCAAACCCAAGCCAAACTTGACCTGACCTCCCCCACTCGTTTTTCTGGTAGAACCAAGAAGCGAGCGGACGGACACACAACAGTACAAACACCAAACTCCTGCTTTTTATATAGAGTATGATGATAGGTTGAGGCTACAGGATTCCAACTTCTTGGGCACTCACTCAATGGCATGGTTGAGAAGCCGTTATCAGCCTTCCGCTTAAAAACCAATATTTTCAACCAATATCCTAGCTTAGGCTCCGTCTACCCTTCTAATTTGGTATACTTTTGTCACGGTTAAACACTGCTCGGCTTTTACTCGGTCCCCAGACCGCTATGTAGAGGAAGTGTAATTTCTCATGAATGACAAAAACACGACTTCATCGAATCACGAACACGACTTCATCTATTGCATGCTCCGCTCTTGAAGGCGGGTCCCTCTTACCTGCGACAAACACCACAAACTCGCCTTCACCGCCTTCCCTTTTTGGCGACATCCGGGCTCTTTTGAAACGACTTATAGAATTCTCCACATCACCCGATTTTTTTTTTGACGCATGTCCCCTTTGATTGAACGGAGGATCTTCTTATGGTTCACATGCGCTCTTGACATCTCCTACTACCATGACTCACCCAACCCAAAGTTGACCCAACTCTCCTGCTTGTTTCTCAGAGTTTTCAAGTTTCGGTTGGACAGACAGACAATATAACAGATAAACACATTTCTTGGTTTATATATAGGTCTTGATGAAAGGTTATGGTTTGTAGGGTGCTCTGTAGCCAAGTTATAAAGGTAATCGTGGTGAGCACCGTCTATTTGGAGCACGCTCCGCCCATTGAAGGCGGGCCTCTCTTAACTTCACAGATACAAACTCCATCACCTCGCCCTCACCCAAGTTTTCACGACGTTCGGATTCTTTTGGAACGATATATAGGATCTTTCTACTAATCCTTAGGCAAAAAATGCGCCCCAATTTGCAGAGTTACCCCTCAAAGTTCCCTCCGAGATGCCTAGACACACAGCGTTTTGTTAGATGTCCCTCACTGCGAAGGCACCAATTTTGCACCCAAACACCGAACATTTTGACCGCAAACCCCACCCACAGTAGGCGTGCTACCACACAGTCCATATGCACATTGCAAACTTCTACCATGCCCTACCTGACCTACACTTGACCTGAGTTCCCCGCTTGTTTTTCAGGCGGTACTGAATATCTGACAGACAGACATACAAAATGATAGACACACCAAACTCCTGGTTTATAAATAGGGTATGATAGCATCTGGTGACGATGTGCTGAATACATCCTAGACCTCGCTCCGCGTTTTGGAGGTGGCACTACCAAACTCGACTTTACCCACTTTTTCGACATTCCAGCAAATTTGAGACGAATTATAAAATTTCACTCCCAAACACCGACCATTTTGACGCAAGCCCCGCCCACAGTAGGCGAAGTCCTACATTGCACATGTGCGCTCAGTACATCTTGCACCATGCCTCAACCAACCTAAACTTCCTGACCTGCCAGCTTGCCTTTCTGGCAAAACTGAGAATCGAGCACATACGTACAACCAAACTCACCAAACTCCTCGTTTATAAACAGGGTATGTCTCATCTTGGTCCACCATCTCCCGATGTCCGGGCAATTTTGAGACGAATTATAGAATTTTGGCATTGACATGAGGACAATGCAGCGAACGTCCCGTCCACTGTAGGCGGAGTCTCACATTGTACATGCCCGCTCTGTACATCTTGGACCATGCCCACCCAACCCCAACATGACCTCACCTCCCCCACTTGTCTTCGTGGTAAAACCGAGAATCGAGCGGGCAGACAAACAAACATTCGCACAAACAAATACACCAAACTCCTGGTTTATATATAGGGTATGACTGATCGGTGATGCATGTTGCAGAATTTTAACTTCTATGAGGGCACTTAATCAATAATATGGACTATGAGCCGTTTCCAGCCTTCTGCACAAAAACCGATATTTTCAATCAATATCGATCGGTGCTGCAGACGTTGCGAAATTTTAACTTCTATGAGGGCACTTAATCAGTAATATGGACCATGAGCAGTTTCCAGCCTTCTGCACAAAAACCGATATTTTCAATCAATATCGATCGGTGCTGCAGATGTTGCGAAATTTTAACTTCTATGAGGACACTCAATCAGTAATATGGACCATGAGCCGTTTCCAGCCTTCTGCACAAAAACCGATATTTTCAATCAATATCGATCGGTGTTGCATGATGTTGTAGAGTTTAAATTTCCATGAGGGCACTCAATTAGTAATATGGACCATAAGCTGTTTCCAGCCTTCTGCATAAAAACCAATATTTTCAATCAATATCGATCGGTGATGCATGATGTTGTAGAATTTTAAATCCTATGAGAGCACTCACTCAGTAGTATGGTCCATGAGCCGTTTCCAGCCCTCTGCACAAAAACCGATATTTTCAATCAATATTGATCGGTGATGCATCATCTTATAGAATTTCAACTTTCATGAGGGCACTTAAGCAATAGTATGGTCCATAAGTCGTTTCCAGCCTTCTGCACAAAAACCGATATTTTCAATCAATATCGATCGGTGTTGCATGATGTTGTAGAGTTTAAATTTCCATGAGGGCACTCAATTAGTAATATGGACCATAAGCTGTTTCCAGCCTTCTGCACAAAAACCGATATTTTCAATCAATATCGATCGGTGCTGCAGACGTTGCGAAATTTTAACTTCTATGAGGGCACTTAATCAGTAATATGGACCATGAGCAGTTTCCAGCCTTCTGCACAAAAACCGATATTTTCAATCAATATCGATCGGTGCTGCAGATGTTGCGAAATTTTAACTTCTATGAGGACACTCAATCAGTAATATGGACCATGAGCCGTTTCCAGCCTTCTGCACAAAAACCGATATTTTCAATCAATATCGATCGGTGTTGCATGATGTTGTAGAGTTTAAATTTCCATGAGGGCACTCAATTAGTAATATGGACCATAAGCTGTTTCCAGCCTTCTGCATAAAAACCAATATTTTCAATCAATATCGATCGGTGATGCATGATGTTGTAGAATTTTAAATCCTATGAGAGCACTCACTCAGTAGTATGGTCCATGAGCCGTTTCCAGCCCTCTGCACAAAAACCGATATTTTCAATCAATATTGATCGGTGATGCATCATCTTATAGAATTTCAACTTTCATGAGGGCACTTAAGCAATAGTATGGTCCATAAGTCGTTTCCAGCCTTCTGCACAAAAACCGATATTTTCAATCAATATCGATCGGTGATGCGTGTGTTGCAGAATTTCAACTTTCATGAGTGCATCTCCTACCATTCCCCACCCAACCCACACTTGACCCGACCTTTCCCGCTGATGAGCCGACCTTCCGTTGGATCGGGTACATGAGCCTTCTGCACAAAGCCGATATTTTCGATCAATATCGATCGATTCAATCGATATCGACAAAGTCGATGTGAGTTCTGTACATCCCCCATTACGCCTCACCCAGCCAGCACTTGGCTCGACCTTTCCTGCTAACTTTTGAGGGTCTGTATAGTGTCACGTACCTCAAACTTGGGTAATTGAACCGACACACACACACACACACACACACACGCAAACGGACAAACCAAACTCCTGGTTTATATATAGGGTATGATTGTATCTACCGAACCCATATGTTTGTTTTCAGACGCCATTGTTTTCGTATACGTTATTCCGCCCTTGCCCCCCTCCCGGTGCCTTTAAGTCGTGCTATCTGCTTCACATTTCTTAAGGACCGCCACAATTGGAGCTCCACCTACCGGTACTATTATAGCGACTGTTTGTGCTGAACACCGGTCAACCCTCCAGATTTTCCGAATAGCAGCTGATTTTTTAGCAACATGCTCGTATTTCTGCATTTTGTGAAAACAATACAGAAAATTCCATAGAGTTGGGCTGTAAAGCTTTGTTTATTCCTGCAAACGCTCTCAAGATAGCATCTTACAAACACCAGTTCAGGAGGGCCCTGAGCGTGACGTTAAAAGTTAGATTATGTGGCTGTACTAGAATTGTGTTCCATGGGTTTCTCGAATCGTAGCTTGTGAACTGAGTGGGGGTGGGTATTGACCAGTCAGTCACTGGGATGTGGTAGGTGGCGATGGTGATTTATTACTAATACGTATATGTTTTTGATTATATTGCCCATGAGTTTTGGAGTAACAGCGTATTGAAAGAAAAGTCGCATGTGTGCAATGCTTATGCTACAATCTAATACGTCACAGAGGAAGGAATGAATGCGATATCACCAACAAGTAGTGGACCGAAAACACTGAATATGTCCGACGAGATGAAACCACTCTAAAGCAAGTCCAATAAAGGGATGAATTGATAAAAATAGGCGTGAAGCACTGTCTGCGGTCTCTTTTTACGCATTTACACGCATTTTCCATCAAAACCCGCCTTATCGCGCGAAACGTTGCGCCCCATACTCGGTGACGAGAAATTCTGATGAGAAGGTGCACATTCGTGGTCATCAGATAGTTGGTGCCAAACGAGTGCGATATCGGAGTTTGCGAAGGGTTATGTCACTCCTGAGTTTCAGTGTGTAGCCAAGTGGACATTCTGAACTGAACCAAGAAGGTGGGATTGCTCGATGAAGGATGTGTTTTTACATACCCAATAAAGTTTCGTATGTCGGCTGCTGTTTGCACGCATGCCAAACTGGGTGATGTATAAATCACCCTAGGCACGCCGTTCCGAGTAACTAACTCACGTGCGAATATCTGCGCCATTATTCTACCAACCTGTAAAACGCTTGAATCGCACTCTGTAGTTGAATTCTCGAGAGCAAATGAATTACCTCGCTTATCGGAGGATCAGCTTGATAGGCCTGCTTCACATTTTCGCGGCGCGGCACTCTCACTGGCATGTTCTAGAAAGGTACCATCCTTTTACATATAATCCGCCAATTATGTCTATGTGTGTTTGTGTGCTGTCTGCTTGTCACGATATTCATATTTTACTTAGCATCAAATCTGGGATCTTGACTTTTGCGGGTGAAGTGAGAAGTGCTCTCGTGCACTGATGGTGGGTGACAGATCCTGATAACAGCAATAACGTCTGATAAGGAGCGTCGAAAGCTAGGGCCACCAAATCCTTTCCGTCCCCCCGGCTGACGATGAAGCGTTGACACTTATAAGTGTTGTGAATTCGAGACGGGGACATAATGGTGGGTAACAGGACATGATAAGGGGCACGGAAGGCATCTGTCAATAGATCTTTTCATGTTCATACTGAAATGTTCACACTCGTGGATGTTATGCGGGATGAGAACGGGACATTGGTGGTGGGAGACCAGATTCGATAACAACTGATAATGATTGATAGGGGCGCCTAATAGTAAATGTCACCAATTTGTTGCGCTCTTCGCGTTAACTTCAAAGCTTTAATACTGACAAGAACTATATAAGGTAGGACGAAAACATATCTGGTGAAAGATCCGGAATGATAACAGTTAGTGAAGGCTGTTAAGGGGCGCTGGAAAGAAAGCGCAAAATGTCGCGTTTTCTGCGACTACATAGCAGCGATCCATACATTTCCGCTATGAACACAGGGTATGTACAACAAGGTATACAAGATATGGACAGGGACAAATATTCGCTTGCTGAAATCTAACCGCTGGGCTATAGCCGTTTATCGCAGTGTAAGTTTCGTCTCATCTACTTGATTGCCCGTCGTTACCACATGTCATCTTCCTCTGTCAGTGTCCCTTTAACGTTGGACATCACTGAACTCTATTGCTGTCAACGCGCTACTATCAGGCAGAAAAGCGAATAAGTTGATAGCATGCTGTCTCACACACCTTATCAAGCCCTGCTATTTATTATCTGTTCCGGTTATCCACCGTCAGTGCTTACTCTCTCCCTGGATAGCACCTTTTATTATCAACAGAGCTGTTTCTATTCGAAAAGAGCGAACGGATTTGGCGACGCACGACTTTCGCCACTTACTGTCTGCCATATCACTTCGTATCATCTCCTGTGATAAGAGTATGTGTAAGCCTGTAAGATGTGTTACTCGAACAGTGCAAGATCTCAATGGCAATTACTTATCGACGCCCAGTATCAGCTCTACCAATACCATCTGTTTCAAACACCCACATTGATGTCCCCGCTTACTCTTCATAATTCCTAAAAGACATGTTATAGATCTAGGGCTAACTCTAAAAGAGCATAAAATTTGACATCTTCTTCTTCCGATGCTCTTTTTCAGCCTTTATCAGTTATCAACTTCTGTCCCTAAATATTGCTGCCTACGTACCATTCCCATACACCATTTAAAAACTCGGAATCCCGTCATTGCTGCGATGTGAGCTTTGATCCTTGGAGACAACTTCGCTGTCAAATGACCTTGATTAGTTTTCGCTCTTTCAAACATCTTTACCGTTCCTCTTCTCATATATCATTTACTCAACAGTCTAAAGACCACGGCTACAAGAGCGTGATGTCATAAAAAAATTCCACCACCAACTGACCAAGTCGAAGGGATGATAGCGAGACTCGCCCAGCTTGCAACGTTCCATCCAATCAGGAAATACCTCGGCGATTGTCTCGGCATGCCGCGCCACTACGATCTCCTCTCCACGGAACGGAGCTGCTGGACGCAACGCCTATAAAAATGATTGAAGATACGTGTTCAACCATTTGTGGATGTTTTTCTAGAGAAAAATGAAGAAAGGCATTTTGCTGTACATGTCTAGTTGACTGGCACTGAATACTTGTTCAGAGTTGAACAGTAATCATGTACATAACTGATGGATTACTAGTCAAAGGCTGCAGATGTATATATTCTGCACAAGCTGTAGAGATAACGCTTCATTCCTACGCCTCACAACTATTTCTGTGAACATTTTTGCTACTTTTGACACGTCAAGCACCACGCCATTTCGATCAATACGGCTTAAATACGACACGGTAAATATTATTCTACTATCATGCTAATTACTCTACACCTCACTCATTCTTCGGCAAAGTCGACCCTAGGAGGCGGGGTTCATTCATCCAAGGCTTCAAGTCTTATCCGTTGCGCCATTTATACAGCTCCGAGGCAGCCTTTTTCACCAGGATTCCGCCACAGATGGTCTTCTCAGACCTACAGTTTCCATGTGAGTGACTTCTTTTAAGGATTTCTAGATTACCTCATTACCCCCAATACTGTTTTTGAGGGTCAGTGAGGGTGGTGGATAGACTCCGCGTTCCATGACTGGATGATATCACACACCATTGCTCACAAACACGTTAAGAATGACAAACATGGCCAGAAGTATGCTAGTTATGACCTAAACCTGGGAAAGGGGGGGAAGCTCTTGATGAGTGAACCCTTCCCGCACATTGAACTTATTCCACTCATGTAGAACTTCCCCAATAGGATCGGGGTAAACGCCGTTCCACTGTACGGGGAGAATAATCCGCTATCACCTACTGTAGAGGCCAAGTTGTGGGAAGTACTTTATGATTCTAACGTGTATGTGAGTTTGCTACATGAAACGTGGAGTTATGTCGTGTCTCTCCTCTACCCTGTGTACCTTAACTAAACCAATTTTCTTCTGTGGTACCTCCCGACAAAAGTTATTGACTAAATTCCCGAAACTGAGGAGAAATATTTTCCTTTGACTTTTTCAAAAAGCACTTGAGCAAAAGTCGACATGATATCGGAAATAAGTCTGGTCATGCCTCCTCATGTGCTCCCCGAAAGGAAGTTGCTGCATTTTCTGTACTCATCATCCGCTCAATTTGAGCTTATCATTCCCCTCTCCACTGCTGATTGCTCATGAGCGGTTTTTTAGTGCTACTTTAAGCCTCATCTCTGAGGTCGCTCAAAGATGAAGTGTAACGTCTTCGAAGAAATTCTGGTTGTTGTGGTTGTTGTGAATATTCAGCACACTCGGTGTTGCAGTATCGGCTCTGCCAAAACCATATGGGTTCTCATTCTATTGATCGACACGGAAGCGGAACAACTGAAGTACATCACTTTGATGCCCATTTTTCCCCTTCTCAATCGAAGCATCTTTTCCTCTTTTCTGTGCGTAAGGGATATGTATGTCCCATTGTGCTCAGTGTGCTCCGAACAATTACTACATATCACCTTGAACCTTTGTAACCGAGAGCACATTTTCGTATCTATATCAATAATAACCGCTGACACCCTGTATAAAAGAGTGCATAAAACACATTCATAGGGAAAATGAATTACTAAAGGAGCCAGTGGGACCGGATCTCATGAGAAGGATCACAGAAATACGGTAGTCACTGAAATCGGAGTGTAACCTTTGATAGTAAGGTTCGCTGTCTGCTTCCAGCCCTCTACTCGCATTATTATAGCTGTCTGAGCCCAGCGACTTTCTAAAAAGACTGCTCCACCACGTCTTGTCAAAAAGTTTGCAATCGTTTCCATCAATTAATTGTCCACTCTGTAATCGGTCTGATTCAAGCGGCACAGCTTCTTCGACAACCCAACATACCTGCATGCAATCCCAGTGTGCTGACACCTAGTGCGACATCAGCACTTCGCAGAATAACGGCGAGAGTGCGAAATAGGTGATCATATAAATAGGAGGGCTATCATAAGGATAGCACGCGGTGCTTTCATAAGGACAGCTTACTGTTTCTGCTTACTTGCAATTAGAGCGGTTGCTTTGCTCTATCATTTCCTAATCACAATCACTCGCAGACGGACACACATGGAGACCGATCAACGGCGGACACACATGCAGACCGATCTCACGGCTAACTCGGAGTGTACGGTGTGATGGCCCATTATGGCGGTAACACCGGGGTGCAACCGAAATACTTGATAACCTGGCTCCCCAACAAGATTGGTCGACTCATCTGGTTATATGAATAGAGCCAACCGTGTCTTAACAAACAGGATATGGGCCAACTCTTCGGGGCTTCTTTCGTGAATACACGCTTATCACAACACAATTTCGGCATTAGTGTTACGAAAAAGGTAAAAATATGGGTTAATTATTTGTAATCCCTCAATCACTAAGTTTTGAGATTTTCGAACGATTGGCAGGTTGTCCTTGTCGCAATCGAGGTAGTCAACTTTCTTGGAATACTTTACGCAGCGATGTATGCAATGGTCTCAAGCTTTTTCAGCATTGCGCCTCTTCTCTTCCATCAGTTGATCCATCAGCTATGTTCTCGATGGCCCATGGTCTGCAGTTTGGCTTTGAACCTTTTGGTCGGACTTGTCAGCCTTACCACACCCAACTACTACTTCCTCAGGCACCAACGATCACCATCCTAATGGGAACCCCGTCGCTTCAAATATCTATTTTGCCACTTACTTCTACTGTTCATCGCTGTGACCTTTCCCATTGTCTGGTCTCTACTACACTGCTTCATTTACCACATATTAACCCATCCGACTACTCATGATAGATGCCAGTCTTGGAAAACTGGCCGCAAATTTAACGCAGCCGCCTTGGTAGCGGAGCGAGTAGACGATTTAGGTGAATATGAGAAAGGAAATAAAGGGAGCGTCGGCAAACGGACCAATGCTCAAAGGAAAGACTTACCGTGACCTGAGAGGTCGCGCTTCGCGGCCTTCGCCATGGGGTGCGTTGGTATATTTATAGAAACGGGAAAAGATCTGTGCATTCAGCACAGCACAGTTACGTAACCTCTATTCGGGTACCTATATTGATCGTCTACGGATGACAAAATACGACCAATGGGGTAATGGTCTTCATCAGATCTTGTAAAGTATGAAATTGTTCTAGAGCCCGTTACCTCATCGGGCAAGGCTTATCGTGACCGTGTTATGCTGAGATATCATGCTTCTCAGGGAGCCCGACGTGCGGGTCAATACGGGTTGTTGCCAAAAATCGTTGCTGAGGCTGAGCTCAGCGACATCGCTGTAGACTGCGACCCCTGCATAGCCGTTGAAGAGAGCATCAGGGATAATGTTGTTATTAAGAAATCCTCAAAAGTACTTGTTTACATGGAAACTATAGGCCTGAGAAGACCATCTGTGGGTGCTCCGATCCTAGCGGAAAAGGGTGCTGGAGCTGTAGAAACGGCGCAACGGATAAGAGCTGAAGCCTTGGATGAATGCACCTCGCCTCCTCCGACTTTGCCCAAGAATGACTGGGATGTAGGGTATGAGCATGATAGCAGAATGATACTTATCGTATCGTACCGATCGGAGTGAAGTGGTGCTTGACGTGTCAAAAGTAGCAAAAATGTTCACAGAAACCCCTCAGATGTGAGGGGTAGGAACGGAGTTAACTCTACAGCTTGTACAGAATGTATACATCTGCAGCCTTTGACTAATCCATCAGTTATGTACATAAGTCTGCTCCAGACACAACGGGCCGTGGTAAGTCCCTCCGCACATTTGTCTCTTTACCGTTAAACAAAAGAAACGTGTCAATGGGGCTAATAGGCCCCAATCAATACTATTCTATTATTTTTGCCGATTCCTGTGATCGACAAATACCTTATTCCTTTTTTTATTTACTCGTCTGTTCGGTCAAACAGTCAATCTGTATGTATTAGTTCCATTCCGCCTTTGCTTGCACGATCGCGAATCGTAGGCGGTACCTAGCGGTCACATTCGTCGGTTGCAGAAAGCAGTGATAATCATACTAAGTGATTCCTACCTCTCACAGTTCGCGCACTACCTGTTTCGCAATCTGATACAATGTGAGAGCATATGCCACCGTGCACATCCGACAACTCTTTTACGAATGTGGTACCACTTACCTTGTAATGAGCTCGTTGTACGTTTTTGGCATCTTTGTAGTAATCTTTTCCGCCTTCTGCCATTAGAGCTGCAACAGAACGTCTCAAGCTATTGCTTACTTTTCCGTGGGAGCAGCATTCACAATTACTTACTTTTCTTTGGAATCGATTTAGTGAACACCAGAAAGCAGCTGCTCAATGAAAATAATGAACCTCACCTCCGAACTATCTTCATCTACTGTTACACATGAGTTCCCAACAAAGCATTCGTCATTGCTAGAGTCTTGTGATGCGGTGGGAATGCATAAACCCTCCATAGGAGACGAACGTAGTTGTTTTTATCGTCACCTCTTCTGTCTTTCGTGCAGCTCCCGCACCATAGAGCATAGCCACTCACTCCACTCTCTGACACCGATTAGCATGGCTTCGTCCTTAACGATCTTGCGAATAATTCTAAGGCCTTTTTTTTGAGTCATCAAACCCTCGCGGCTGCCTTCATGTCCTTGTCATTACCGCAAAGTATGGAGACTTCCTCAGCGTTCTGGTCCTGCGCATCCTTGTAGACAGGATCTGGGCAATCTAAATAGCATCATTTTAGCAAAATACAGCTACCTTTCGTAAATTTTGTTATGGCTGAGCACCCATTGCTGGGAATGTCACCGGTAGAAAAATCTTGTCCTTGAGCGTTGCCTGCAGAGGAATCCTATAGAGAATGCCTATTTTAGTTGAGCTCGTTTATTTGGCTTTTATTGTATGGCACACAGTCTTTGGTAATTTAATCGATCGTTTGATGACTCGATGGTTCGCGTTGTAGGAATTCCTAAATAATTTTCCCATAGAGTTTCAATCAAGTATTGAACATTTTTCAGAAGTGCGAGAAGGTTGTCATCGCATTCAGGCAGTTCGTGCCATCACTCTTGTATTTCTGCTTTTTTATCTGAAATATTCCTCTACTGACCGCTGGCAGGGCTCAACGTCTTCGGTGGCGATCTTCGACGGTTCTTTCCTGACTATTTTCATCATTACACCGAGGGTGAGCAGAAAGGTAAGCAAGCAAATAATCGGTGCACCTCAACTGTGAGGTGTGGCTTGATTGCCACTTTATGTGCTGGTTCATGCTGTTCTCCCAGTCCGATATGGTGGTCAAAAGAGAAATCCTTTTTATTTAGATCAGCAGGCCGAGCAGAATGCAGATATGAAAGCCAATATGCTTCCAACTTCAACGTGTTCTGTAGCATATCCGCGGCGAGTTTTTGTTGAGCTGCCATCAGCTACAGTACATCCGTGAATGGTGAATCTTTCCTGCTATGACGAAGGCGTGAGGCAGTGCAAATTTGCAGAAATTTGTTGAGTATTCAACTACCACAGATTGGGCAAAAACTCTTCATGAGAGACTCTGAAGAAATCGAGGGCTGGATCAGACACCGAGACATCGAGTGTACTTGCCTGAAGGCACACCCTGCATAAGTTGCAAGCATATGTATCCTTTCTATGTGTGTTATCCTGCTGAACATATATACGACAATCGATCCTTAGAACACCTCAGATCTAGACTTCTGTGATTACGGAAGCTCTCAGTTTTCATCATGTGTATGCAGGGACACACGAATTTCAACCTCGGCTGGGTCGGCTCACCGCGCGCGGCGACGCTTCGCAAATTGTCCGAGTGGCGGCATATTCATTGCCGTCTGGGCTCTCTCAGATTCACCTGAGCCTTTTTAAGAAAGAGTTTTCACAGCGTGTTCACCTGCATTTACTTGATTGCAATCGCCGCGCGCGGATGGACGTGGCCACCACGTGACCCAATGGCCTCAATCACCGTGTGCCCCAACCGTGTCCTGTTTTCATCTTACGGTCATCATCATTTATCCGTTTTCGTTTTCCTATCAATCCGTTTTATTTCACCACCTGCATAAAGGAATGGGTAGCCGGCTACTTCTAAAGGAAAACGAGTCATTTTCTCTCCCAAAACCGCAGCAACGCAAAATCCTTTCAATGTCCTTGTACACACTATCCCTTGAGAACAGTGACTCAGGAGTTCCAGAGCGACTTAGGAGTCACTGAGGTCCTCCCAAGCGGCAGCAGTATTGCCATAAAGTGATCCATGCACAGGTACACCCCAGTGGAACCGTTGCACCCCTTTACACTACTTGATTGTTTCCTACGCGGGCACGGAGGCTGGGCACGTAACACACAATGACGAATCATCACAGCATAAGGAGCACGTAAAACTAGCTCAACCACACGTGGAGCACTGGCATCGCCCGCTTTCTTATAGCTCAACATGCAAGGCACGAGTCGATAGGTCTCCGGTTGCTGCGTCTTGGCGTCTCCTTTGACGATCCAAAGACGATATTCGCCTTTAAGGATAGAATTTTTGTGTTTTCCTTTTACTTCTTTTTATTTTATTTTGATTCTGTTCAAGATCCAAGATGGCGGCACTCTACTTAATTTGTAGCTATAGCGATGCAAATGTTGTCACATTTTCACTACTAGGAGCATGTGATACTTGGAATCAAACAAGGTTAAAGGAATCGTCCACGGAAAATGAGTTTTTGTGTTACCCATATATTTATGTTGTATTTGCCTAATGTTGGCCTCATGCAAAATTTCACGCAAGAAATGTGAATCTGGCTGAGATACAGCACCACAAAGTGCGGTCCCAGTGGGCGGGGCCTCCGTGTAAAAGCCTCGTACCGCGTCCGCCGTGGTCGGAGACGCATTGTAGGAACAGCAGGTTACGTAAACAGTCCCACTCTCCGTTCTCAACGGCGGCGGAAGACGGGACGAGGCTTTTACACGGAGGCCCCGCCCACTGGGACCGCACTTTGTGTTGCTGTATCTCAGCCAGATTCACATTTTTTCGCATGAAATTCTGCATGAGGCCAACATTGGGCAAATACAACATAAACATATGGGTAACACAAAAACTCATTTTCCGTGGACGATTCCTTTAAATTGGGTTGCTATGGAGAACACTGGTAGAGCTAAATAGTTATATACCAGTTGAGCTATCGCATGACGGTAACAATAACAAAATAGAAGTTCTTCAAATACCTATCGCAATTCGAAATCCCACGCAATATAGCAGTCAAAACGTCCCGTTGCTACTGATACATATTTGAGTACAAAGTATATTCACTTGCTGGATACTAGGGCTTGAAGGTACACCATGCGATAATCCGATTAGTGGTTACATCCTTGGGGCAATTAGGTCCTTGGATGACTGCTTAGACTGCATCTTTCCTGCGCTTCACGGTGCACCCTCCCGAGTAAAACAGACCCGGCTAAAGCACCTGGCCTTAGACGAACAGTTTCCAGTGTCAGAAGTGTTTTCATCATCAAAAAGCTTGAATTATTTTTTCTTGTTGCAAGTTTCCTTTTCCACGTGAGTGTCACGTCAACAAAATATGTTCACCCAGCGGCACTGAGCATCAAACACCTTTTATAGCGGTTGTAGTGGTGATAGTAGGCGGTGTACCAGATTTTATCTCATCCCCTTACTAACAGCTCTCATCAGCTCCTGTAAGAAGTTATCACCTTCGACATGTCACTATCAAGGACCTATTTTCTTGCAGTACCTGTGAATGTGGACATTACACAACCCCGGAATGTCAAACGGGCCTGGCGACATTTGCTTCCCGAAGCTCCTTATCGAATTTTATCAACCGTAATAAATTTGGATCACCCACCATTAAAATCGCCGTCTAAAATCGCCGTCTATTCTGACACCAAAGAGTCTTGGCCCTCTATGATCAACGTCAGAGGCTAAACGGCTTTGGTAACATTCGCCTTTCGGAGTTCCTTGTCAGCCTTTATCAGCTTTCATCAGCTTATCACATTCATTCCACCACCGCTGAGCTCCTCTTACCACCTTCTATATCATATCTAAAAATCAGGATCCCACCATTGTTGCCAGGCAAGATATGAATTTCGTGGCAGACAGACGGACCCACACATGCGCCCAAACATACCAAGCGAACATACCAAGCGAGTAGGATCTTCATGAACATGTATGAGTCACGAGTGATGAGAAAAACGGTGAAGCACCCGATAGGCAATATTAGGAACTTTTCCTCTGTATACCAGGGCGAGGGTGGTGTAGTGACAGGTGGCGCACACCACACTCTCATGATGCGGGGATCAAAGCGCCCGCGCAAGCCCACCAGGCCTTCCATCCCTCGGGGGTCGGTAAATTGGTACCAGACTCGTCTGTAAGGATCGAAGCACTGACGTATACATCGGCTGGCCACCGCAGAACGTTGTATAGCCCACATCCGACAACAGAGTATTTTACGAAGTGTTCCACCGTTTTGCTTCAACCACCTGAAAAAACCGAAGAACATCCATTGACCCCAAATTCAAGGCGAGTTAGAAAGCACGACGAGATATTTGGAAGAAGGAAATAGAAAACAACAGAGACGAAATAAAAAAATCAACAAACCAGACTGCACAAAGTCTGCCAACGCTGCTCCAAAGTCCTGCTGCGATCACCAGGAAAAACAATCAGAAGTATAACCACACAACTAAAACACAATACGAATGAGAAAGCAAAAACAATTCTCAGGAGGAGGAAGTCGAAAACAAGAAACACCAAACGAAGTAACCAAACAAACCTGCTTGCATACAGCCTGTGCCGACGCTGCTGCAATGAAATGTTATGTTGATGTTTATTGCGTAATAAATGTGTGTCATATACAGTGCGTTTCACTACTACACGTCCACTCCCTATTTAAGCGGAATTTGTCCTATACGCTTGACCTCAACTCTGCAATGTATGCCATTACGGCATATAAAAAACGGTATAAACCCACTCTCGAATATTTAGGTGCTCCGGCTCTATTTTTACGAGATTTATTAAAAATTTCGACCGTTTCACGCTATACGTCCACTGTAATTAATAGTTCATTTACAAACTTAGAAAAAGCGAAATAACAAAATTAGTAGTCAACTGGCACTCCTTGCTCGAAGGTCACTTCTATAAGTCGGTGTGGTATGCTCGTTATAAGGTTTTTGAGGATTTCCGAGTCGATGATACCTAAGCGTCCATGTTCGCACTTTTGAGTTCGTCGACGATGGCAAGCTGCCTGCAGTTGTTGTACACCCTGTGCACAATTATTCCCCAGTGCTGGCCACTCTAGCAAGTCAACGTTGTGCTGTTGGAACCATGCTGAAGTCGACGATGGCAAGCTGCCTGCAGTTGTTGTACACCCTGTGCACAATTATTCCCCAGTGCTGGCCATTCTAGCAAGTCAACGTTGTGCTGTTGGAACCATGCTGAAGTCGACCGGCTAGCATGGGCATTTGCATTGTTCTGCTGAAAAATCGGCTTCTAACGTCGCCAGCGGCTCAGAAAGGGAATCAGATTGCATTCTGATGTATTCTGATACTCTAGCGAATTCATTCGGCTTGAAACGGATGCCAGGTACTGCTTCTTCTCCTAACAGTAGGCTTCCCAGACCATCAGCGTACCTCCACCGAGGTTACGTCGGCTGAACTGCGCTGAACCTTTTCTCAAATCACCCAGTGACATCTGTAGCCGTTTATTCCCTCTAAATTGAACTTCTTTCGTCAGAGAAAATCACCTTAACACATGGGGTCACCCTGCCGTGCACAGGCTATGGTTAATTTACAACCGAATCTCTCTCCAATCCAGTGAAGTGTTCCATCGAGCAAATTCGAGACGAGCTGCCTTGTGAGCTCAAGACAGCCACGGTGCTTTCTTCACGACCTATCCACATGTTCTTATTGCATTTTATTGTCCTCCACACCGTCGATTTGGAGGCAGACAGCTTCGATTCTGCACGAATCTGATTGACGCTGTTGTTCGAAGCTACCTTCCATATCTGCCGTTCGTCTCTGAAGGAAGGTTTAGACCGACGATGGCTAGTCAGACGAGCATCGGAGCTCGCAGGACGTCCGAGGTAGAAGCCGACCCGTGCAGTGAGTCTGCCGATTTGCTTGGCGATCCGTCGATTGCTAGGTCTGGTGTCGTGGAAAGCTCGAACTTTGGCTTTTTCTTCGATAGATAGACGAGAACGACGTGGCATCGCGGGTAGGCATGTTCCCATACATGTTTGGTTAGTGGATATACTCAAGTTGAGACGGGAGCATCTACTTGGGACAATTGTCAAGGGTAGACGTATAACGTAAGTGGTCGAAATTTTTGAAAAATGGTAAAAAAAAATAATCCGAGCACCCAAATTCTTTAACGAGGGTTTCACCGTTTTCTTATATGCCGAATCTAATGGCATCCATTGCAAAGTTGAACTGAGGCATTTAGGACTGATTCCACTAAAATAAGGGGTGGACGTATAGTGGTGGAACGCACGTATTTATGTTGTGCTCTATTAAGTTACGATAGCTGTCGTACAGGTTGCTAATGATGTGACGTTCAGGGCTCGACGACTATGGATTTCAAGGTAGGCAGGTCAACTGTATATATGCAAGGGGGCCCAGGAGGGGACGTTAGGCTCAGGTATACATCGGCTAGGGTGTAGCTTGAGTCGGTAACAACCTAAGGTTCTCAGGAATCTGCCTCGCCGGTCCCGGTGTGGTATCTCCGGTGAGGCGTCTAGGCATACACCGGCGTTGAGACGCGGGAGGTTTGCGAGCGCCTTCCCACCGTTGCGTCACGAGCTAAAGAATGCGGCCAATCTGCGACACAACGTCTTCACTTTGAATGCAGCCATCATTTTTCTCAATTATTGCTCATACTGTTAGGTTGATGCTCGCTCTAGCGAATTCCCCGGACATGATTTTTCCGGAGACCTAGCGGGACCCTATACCCTTCAATATGCTATGCTGGTTGTGGTTCTTACACAGTCTACCATTGCGAACATTCAGGCAGGAGAATTGACGGAGGAGTCCTGCGCCCCATCCGTCAGGATATATCACAGAAACTTCTAATCAAAAAAGGTCGAAGCAAGTAAATAGGAAAGGAGGGCTCGAAATCACCACAAACAATCAAAATCTTCACGATTCTAGTTCATTGCAGCTCTTTACGCATCGCGTTAGTCATCTTATATCTCATTATCTTTCACAGTGAATATTTCCGA
Source organism: Trichostrongylus colubriformis (assembly GCA_963978905.1). Lineage (NCBI taxonomy): Eukaryota > Metazoa > Nematoda > Chromadorea > Rhabditida > Trichostrongylidae > Trichostrongylus > Trichostrongylus colubriformis. Next base: position 36,139,288 of record OZ022258.1, on the reverse strand, counting down.
AAATGGAGTGATCTACATTACATTACATTACATTGATTACATGAAGAAATATATGTGGTACATCTAGAAATAGATAACCATGTGATTGTCAACCGCATGTGACATCAAAGTTACAGAAGATTTGTTAGTTATAGTATCAGGAGTGATATTTAGGCTAAATAATTATAGAAACCATAGAAAGAACTATAAAATAACTATAGAAGTTATAGATCGAAATGGAACCATTTAGTTATCCTTCCGAAAAATTTCAGCTTTCCTCTCATACCATGCAAACCAATAACTCGCAGGAGATGTTTCCGATCCATTATCGGGGTCTCTGACGTCGTCCTTCGCCAAACAAGTTGTTAAGCACAAGTGTTTAACATACCAGAATTGCCCTGACGGACTTTCTCAAGTGTAGGTTTACCGAGCGGTCGGTTCACTACTCGCTCTTCCCAACAACCACTAGAAACGGAGGAAAGCAGTAGAACGGCAAGGTCATGTTAGTTCTATTTTGGATCGCATAATATCCTAGCAGCAACATTCGAGGTAGAGAGGTTATCGATCAGGGAACGCCTACAAGAACTACATGAAGCTTTGAAGAGACGTATATGGACATCTCAGCCCTAAATGAACTTCGATTCAGGGGATCTGGATGTATGCATCTCAAATAATCTGACTACCGTCTATATTACGTTGGATTCGAAGATAGCCAGGCAGAAAAAGGTCTGGGGGAGGCTTTCTGGTGAATAATCGCATGATCTCCCTGAATGATGCTTTTATTTTCTTCGAAATAGGTGAGGATTGAGGATACACGCACACATGTTTACATATTTCTTACACGTTGTTGTCTTGCATATTTTAGTGCTAACACTCAATGCTCCTCTCCATCTCAGAAGATGGTGATCAGTTGCAAACACAATTATTTCTGTTCTGACAAGCTAATCTTGAAACTTGAATTCTATTCCATTCTATTTGTTTTCTATCCTTAGAATCTGTATTCGATTCTATGAAGCGAAAATATGATCATTGCAGTTGCGCGTATTACAATTTGGAAATCTTCAGATCCGTTTCTACTCCGTGCTTCTAGAAAACAATCTCACATCTTTCTGCCTTTCGTCACCATACCCGGAAGCTCCCACCAATTTCTCTAAAGCTTCCCTTTTTCCCTATTTTTGCATTGAAATCCAAAAGTAATATGTGTACGTGTGTGCGTGTATCCTTCAATCCTCACCTATTTCGAAGGAGATAAAACCATCAAGTGAGACTATGCGATTATTCATCAGAAAGCTTCCACCAGAACCTTTTCTGCTTGGCCATCTTCAGATCCAACGTCATATAGACGGTAGTCAGATTATTTGAGATGCATACATCTAGTTCCCCTAAATCGAAGTTCAATGAGGGCTGAGATGTCCATATACGTCTCTTCAAAGTTTACTGTAGTTCTTGTAGGCGTTCCATGATTGATAACCTCTTCACCTCAAACACCTCAAATGTTGCGATCCAGGATAGAACTAACCTGACAGTGCCGTTCCACTGATTTCCTCCTGGATCGGAGGGCATCGTCTCTAGTGGTTGTTGGGAGAGCGAGTGGTGAACCGACTGCTCAGTAAGCCGACACTTGAAAAAGTCTGTAAGGGGCATTTCCACTATGTCAAACCCGCGCGCTTAACAACTTGTTTTGGCGAAAGACGACGTCAGAGACCCTGATAATGGATCGGAAAAATCTGCTGCGTATTATTGTTTTGCATGGTATGAGAGGAAAGCTGAAATTTCCGGATGGATAACTGAATCACCCTATTTTTGGAAATATTCACTGAAGAAGATATAAGATTCTAGAGGACTCACGCGATGCGTGAGTAGCGACAACCAACAAAAATTAGCAGTGACAACAGTGACACACAATGGCAGAGCAAGAGTACTGTCGTCGTTGTTTGTTGTTTTTAATGTAAGCTAGCCCGTGTGATGACAATCAGCTAACATACCTTGAACAACATATCAAAATGCGTGACTTCAACATTATAGTGCAAAGTGAATGAGTTGAATGATTGAAAGGATAAAGGATAAAGTTTTTGGCGTTAATCAATCCCTTCTGTGGGATGCGCCGCACATTCTAGTTCCATTCTGAATCGTGATGGCTAGTGAATGTGATGTGGCCTATACAATGACTTGCGGTGGCCAGCCGATGTACAAGTCAGTGCTTTTATCCTCCCAGACGAGTCTGGTACCAATTTACCGACCCCGGAGGGATGGAAGGCTTGGTTGGCCTGGGCGGGCGTTGATGCGGGATTTGATCCCGGCACCATGAGAGTGGGGTGCGCGCCACCTGTCACTACACCACCTCCGCCCCAGAGTTGATTCCAAGCGCAGAGTTGAATGATTACACCAAAAAAACAGATTATACCCTGTGACGTGAGATACTTGTCCAGTGCTGCCTTGGACAAATTTAATTTCCTTGCGACAATCTCCAACCTAATCAGTCCGTCAAATTCCATGCAAATTCTAATTACAAAGGAATGATGCCTAATATTGTATTTAAGGCGGCAAGAAATTTTTGCGAAACCACCCCTGGCTTTGGACTCTCTCACTGCTGGAAAGCTGTTGGGTTAGAGCCTAGCATGACCGTAAAAAGTTTTGAAAAACGTGAATAAGTCAAATCTTCTCCTTCTGAGAGCTAGAGTCTCAAGGCCGAGACGCACTCTGCAACTAGGTATGTCCATGAAAAAACTGTTTGGGCGTTTCCCATGGAATTGGGTGAATGGCGAGAGTGAGAGTATGTGGCGAGAGTGAGTGTGTGGCGGGCTGCGGGAATTGAGAGAGTTTGATACATATTCATACAAGTCCGTAGGACACGTGCAATCAGTTTTCCTGAAATGGACTGTATCTGATCATAATTGAACCCTATTGCGCATTTGAGAAGCTTTCCTGTGAAACTGTTCTGCACTCTTTCTATAGCGTTAATCAGCTTTACCTTGTGTGAACAGAATACCACCGTCATATTCCATCATCGACCTTATGCTTGTTTTGAAAGTTCTGAGAAGTATCAAAGAATCCCTAGTTGAAAGAGCTCCGAACATATTGAGCATCAACACCATGATGGCAGCAATTTTAAGACTGTGGTCATCAAAACCAGTCAGCAAGTCACTTCGAACGAAAAAGCCAAGATCTTTGATCTACTTCACCCAACTGCAAACCGTCTTTCAAGTGAGTAGCGCTAATGGGAACCTTTCCCAAATGGAAAATCTTAGGTATTTCTCACAGACATGGGTAGTTTCCATTGTACGGCCTAACTGATGACAACGTTAATGGTTTCTTGTAATAGTTCTTTGTCCGACTGAGATAGAAATGGGTGCCACAGTTCGGAATCGCCAGCAAAAGCAACACATTAATTCCTTTGGCAATAACTATTGAACGCAGCTCAAAGGTGAATATATTGAAAAAGATTGGGAATAATACTCCACTTTAGGACACACCACTGTCCACTGTTTCAAGTTCAGAGAGCCTTGAGTCCACCTGAATAAGAAAAACTCCATCAGTAAGAAAGGCATCAATCCAAGCTACTCTCCTCGGATGAATGGCGACCATGATGAGTTTCAAAAAAAGCTCAGGATGAGAAACTCTGTCGAAAGCATGATAGTGTTTGTTTTCTGCCGTACAGGTTTGTTATGGTGGAATTTTTATTTTGCCTGACGTTTCTACAATTTCATCGTCATCAAAGGCCTGAAAGCATTCTACAACTTAAAGTTACAGCTTATCCTGCTCATATTTGCGATCCGGTACAACTTAAATCAGAGAACCAACTAAGCCGAAATTCAGACACTGGACTGCTCACCTTGGTTCCACCGAGGTTAGCAGCAGGTTACCCCTTCTGCATAGAAGGGGTCCAGAACAAAATTTCTTGCCAAGAAATAAATAATTGTTAGCAAAGGAACCATGTTCAGAAAGATTTTCAAACCTGAAATGTGGTTTTGGATCACAACACAGTGTGAGGAGGTAACGAAAAATTTTTCAAATTAATGCGATTTGAAGAAAGAAACAAGCGCTGCGGACCTCAATATTAAATATGCAGATATTCAAAAGAACTGATACATAGTTTGCCATGACAAAGAAGCAAATATAGCTATGGAAAGAATTGTCGTCTTCCATGAAATGAAGGATGGTAACTCAACATTGAATAAAGCAGATACTTTCGTATCGCATCATATCCACCGGCTGCAAGGTTTGAGATAGCGGATATCAGACCGCTTCTCAACTTTATAAAAGAACACTGGAAAGTAACACTGATATCAGCAGCAGTAGCTGCCACAACGAATGTATCGGTCCCACTAATTGTTCTGCTGTTAGTACCCTGAATTACCGCGATGTGCGGTGCCGTTGCCACTGCCATCTTGATGGCATCTGGGTGACCTTCGGCCTCGTTATGTCTGCAATACAATAAGTGAAATTATACAGTATACCAAAATTGATCGATCACCAATGACTTTCAAGTATTAAATTGATCTCGTTGAATACCCCAATTTTCAAAATCTGAGCCCACAAATAACCGACAGGCCTATGCGGAGATTTAATCACTGAAAATGGTTAAACTCTAACCTCTGCTCGGCGACGATTTCCTACAGACGGAGCTTCTGAAAACGCGCGACCATGTGAGCGATTCAGTTCGTATCCAATTCGACGAATTCGCTTCCGCGATCACCGCCCGGATCAAGCAATTCGAGGCAATCATCGTCAAGCTGTCGCCTGTTCACCATTCGCTGGAAAAATTGAGCAGCTTCAGGACCACTTTAGAGAAGCTCCGAACGCATTACATGCGGTCGGCTACAATGTTGCACCTTGAAAGAAATGAAGGGATTTGTTGTGACCACTGATGGTGTACTTTATTGATGACCGGCAACCACCAGATCGAAGGCAGGAACAGACTGCACCCTACTCTCCACAAGGCATTTATACTTGTTTGTGATGATAACAATTATGATACCATCCTAGTAAATAACAGATATGGTGCCATATCTGCAACACCTCCCCCTTAAGATGAATGTAGGCAATTTAACAACACAATGTACATTCATCTGATCAGTCACGGGCGACGTCTTGAGTAAGATTCTTCGACGGATTGATCTGCGGATGATCCGATGTACGTCGTTAACGTTGAGGGCGCTTGTCTATTCTGGTGTTGGTGAAGACATTTGGTGTGGCTTTGTGTGGTAATCGGTAGCCATTTGAGGTGGTGTCTTGGAGGGATCCGTATCAGGGTGGGTGTCAGGCATAGGTGAGTGTTTGACCTGTGCAGCTGAGAATTCAGCTGTCGGAGGTTTGGTACGATTACGTGTTGATAGTGGTGTGGGAACGACACGGTCATCTGAGGATGGATCGGTGGGGTAGGCTGGGGCATTGGGTCGCATTTGGTTAGCATGACGTCGATGAACCGTACTATTTATCTCTACGTCATATACTGCGTGACCGAAACGAGCGATTACTCTCCCAGGTATCCATCTCTTTTCTCCACGAAAATCGCGTGTCCAAACGATTTGATTTGGTTTGAATGTTTTCGCACGGGTGCAATGGTGGCGGTTGAATTGTTTCTCCATCGTTTTGTTCCGTGTAGTGGTCAGAATCGACGGTGTGTTGAGCATAGTAAGAGGATTGCGAAGCTTCCTTCCTAAGAAGTTTTCTGCCGGTGATCGACCTCCAGATAATGAGGAACAAGGTGCTCGACGGTATGCTAGAAGGAATTTCTGTAATTCTTCAGCTGTCGATCCTTCTTTCCTGAAAGTAGCTTTGAGCGTGTCCACGAACTTCTCAGCATGTCCATTAGACTGTGGATGAATAGTTGGAGATCGAATAAGTGTGATTCCTCGACTTTGTCAGAATTTCGCGAACTCTTTGATTGTGTTGCGTTGTGTTGCGTTGTCGGATACCAATGTTTCCGTTCCGGAATACCGAATTGAGAGAATAGGTGGTTAAGTTGCCTTATCGTTGCTCTACTTGTCGTCATTATTTCGAATACTTCGGGCCATTTGGAGAAAGAATCGATCAAAATAAGAAACATCTTTCCGTCGATTGGTCCAGCATAATCAATATGCACTCGAGAACATGGTTTCGTTTCAAACGGCCAGGAAAATAACTCAGTCTTCACTGGTGCTTTGGCTGCTTCCTGACATTCGTGACAGTTTCGAATGAATTGCTTGATTTCTTTTGTGATATTCGACCAGTAAACGTAACACCTCGCGAGTGATTTCATTCGCGTTACTCCGGGATGACCTTCGTGAAGAAGCTTCAGAACACGATGGCGTAGTACGGAGGGGATTACGACTCTTGGTCCAAAGAAGAGACAATCATACTGTAGTGATAGAGAAAAGCGAAGAGCGTAGTAGAGCGATTCGCTCTGTGAAAGTTGGTGGGCCATCTATCATTGCGAACGTACTCCATGACGTTCTTCAGAATTTCATCCTTCAAACTTTCTTTAGCCACTGTCTCAATTGAGACTGGCAAGGCGTAGCTGACAGTGCGGCATGTGGCGTCCACGTCTCGTACAGCTTGTCCAATGACGACATCTCCAAGAGGAGTCCTGTTTTCAGCAATAAGTCGCTAGAGTGCGTCGGCTTGTCCGAAATCTGAGGTCTTTTTGTATTCGATTTTGAAATCGTAATTAAGAAGTATGAGGGGCCAACGAATGAAGCGATTTGCTGCGTAGACTGGTATTCCATTTTTGTTGGCGAAAATCGTGACGAGTGGCTTGTGGTCGGTGAGAAGAGTAAAGTGTCGTCCGAACAGATATCGATGGAACTTTCAAACGGCACACACTAATGCGAGTTCTTCTTTCTCGATTTGCGCATATTTCTTTCCTGCATCTGTTAAGCTTCTACTAGTATGGTATATTGCTTTTTTCCGTCCCATCAGGGAAACGATGTAGAATAACTGCTCCAATACCATAGTCAGATGCGTCAGCTGCTACAGTGAGTTATAACATGGGGTTGTAGTGAGTGAGCAGCAGAGGTGAAGTCAGAATGCCTTGGATTTTTGAAAAGCTTCTTGACATCCAGTGGACCAAATACATGGAGTATTCTTCTTCAGCAGAGCATCCATGGGGGGGGGGGGGGAGTATACGACGCATGTCTTTGATAAATGCGATAAATGCGCTGTAATACCTTATCATTCCGAGAAGTGAGCGGAGTTGATTTTTATCTTTCGGAACTGGCATTTCAGTTATAGCTTGCACCTTCTCAGGGTCTGGTCGTCGTCCGTCTTTGTCTACGATATTGTCCAAATATCGTATTGTGGACATCATAAAGTTGCATTTGGCTAGGCGCACACGGAAACCGTAGTCTGCCATTCTTAAGAACAAAGCTTCCAAATTCCGACTATGTTCTTCCTGTGGCTTTCCGGTAACGACGATATCGTCCAGATATGCAGCGACGCCGGGAAGGCCGCTGATCATTGAATTTATTACTTGTTGAAAAATTGACTTCACTTCAAAAGGAAGTCTGTTATAGTGAAGAGATCCTCGATGAGTATTTATCGTGAGGAGTTCTTTGGAATTTTCATCAATCTCCACTTGTAGATAGGCGTCGGCAAGATCGATCTGAGAGAAAAACTGACCGTTGTTCAGTTTTGTGAAAATCTCTTCGATTGTAGGAAGAGGGTGCTGATTGGGCATCAGCGCTCCATTGAGACCTGTTGAAAAATCGACGCAAATTCGTATGGTGCCGTTTCTCTTCTTTACCATTACTATGGGAGCGGCCCAATTGGAATGGTCGACAGGGGAAAGGACACCTTCCTTGAGTAAGCGGTCAATTTCAGTATCGACAGCTGCTTGTGACGCAAACGGTACGGGTCTCTTCTGATAATATACAGGTCGATGGCCATTTCGGAGCACCATTCCGATCCAAGCAAATTTGTCGATCTGGTTACGTAAAGCTTCCGCGTCCGTAATTTGGTTTGTAATGTCGATCGTATATAATGAACTCGGCATCGAAACGTCCAAGAATGTTCATGAGAGAACCATCCGCTGTCTTGACGGGAACTGTTATCTGATCTAACTTGGGTGATCCAACAGATTCCAAGTTTTGCGCGGAATCATTGTGATATCGGCTCCTGTGTAAAGTTGTAGACGCTTATGTTTATCATTGATACATACATTCACGAATGTTCTAGAGTCCTGTGGTGTTATCGCAATTTGTTTGCAACGGTGCTGCTTTGTGTTCTTGTTTCTAGTCTTTCGCCTCGATAAGTTAGCCTTCTTGTGTGAGTCAGAATGTGACTTGGACTTGGGAAGCTGGTTCCGCGAAAAAGAATCTTTCCGTGTCCGGGCGCTTCTTGAAGGGCGCCATTTCTTTGCCATCGTTTGTTTCCAATGAGCGGCATTGACTTCCTTCTGCTCCATCGTGCGATTGTCGGAGCGTAGGACAAATGTTTCACATTCGTTTATGAAGTCATCTAAAACTGGGGGTGGTTCGCTTCCATCCATCCGGTTGAGACGATTCAAAAGTCGAAGGCGCATTTCAGAATGTGAAGAGTCGGTGAGGCCGGCAATGAATACGAGAAACTTTAGCGAGTCATTGTCCACATCTTTCATTACGGTTCCTCCAACTTCTTCTTTATCGTGTTCCCGAAATCACGATATGATATATATGAGCTAGTCAACGGAGAACACTTTTTTGCAAAAATTTGAAGCATCGACGAATGAGGGTTTTTTTGGTCCAAACAGTTTCGTCAGATTTTAGATCGTCATAGAAAATCAATATCCTTAGGTTTGAGGGGTAAGACGTGTTCGGAATACGTCTTGTGAGTGGATTTATCCAGTTTGTCCATGATTAGGTTGCGTTTCCTATCATCTGACAACGTACAACCACGGTCATCTATGACAGGTCCAAAACCATGTTTGAACCATGTTTCAAAAGCTTCATCGTCTTCGACATCGTATACGAAGTTTGGAATGTCTTTAATGAGATCACCATATGGGTCCGCTAGAATCGAAGTTGAAGGCGAAGTTGTTGTCACACATTTGTTTTCGGCCATTCGAGTCAAAATGTTGTGCATCATTTCTAGTTGCTGTGACTGCAGGTTCTGCATCATGTCCAGTTGCTGGGATTGCATCTTTAGGATATGTCTGATCTAGTCTAGAACCTCTCCTGAACCTGAACTGATATTGAGGACTGACCGGTGATAATAGCGTCGGGCATGCTTCCATCCGACATCATCTTCAACAGCTGCACACGTGATTCTGTATCCTGATCGCCAAGAGATGTTGTGACCAATGATGGTGTAGAGCTTTATTGATGGCCGGCAACCAGCAGAACGAAGGCAGGAATAGACTGCACCCTACCCTCCACAAGGCATTTATCCTTGTTTGTGATGATAACAATTATGATACCATCTGTTGTGGATGTATAGACGGCAAGAAGAGTTGAGTCGGTAGACCTTTATGCTGGACAGTGAATTCCACAATAAAACTGAACCTTACTGCGAGAGAGATGCTTATATACGGTCATGATCAAAACAATATGTGTATCAGATCACGGCCATGGATTACAGACATAAGTTTCATTCGTGCACATGAGCCCTGTAACACCTCCCCTTTTGAGTTCAAATCATAAGATTTCTTCTTTAGATCCCCGTTGATTCGATGTGGTGCATGGCGAATACGTGACGAGCGTAGAACGGATATAGGCAAGGTCGTCGTAAGAGGTGAAGAGTTGCTTTCCAGCGAAGACTGAGTGTGGGAAGTAGGCGTGGGACTGTCGTCCACTGTATATCGGGGGTAGTAGTGGCGGGTAGGGAATTGAGGTCGAAAACGTCCTTCAAATGGTCCACAGTGGCAGTATGATCGCGTGGTCTAAATTGGTTCACATGTCGTGTCCACAGTAAACCTTCACAGCGAACGCGATGGATGACGTTTTCGAGGCGTTGGACAATAATACCAGGCGTCCAAGTATCTTTCGGTCCGCGATAGTCTCTTGCATAAACAGCATCATCGACATCGAAAAAGCGGCGTCGAACCATGACGTCTATTGAACTGCTCTTCCATATTGACGTCGCGTTGTCCTGTGTTGTCGTCAATCGGTGGCATCATAAGATTGAGTTCGGGGCAAAGTCGACGACCCAAAAAGTTTTCAGCTGGGAAAAGGTGATTTGTAGTGGATGGGCAGGGAGTCGAATGGTAGGCCATAAGGAAGGCTTGAAGAGCGTCTGTTATTCGTTCCTCGCTCATTAGTTCGGCTAATCCTCTTTAAAAGGTATCTACAAATCGCTCAACTTGGCTATTGCTCTGTGGGTGGAAAGGAGGAGAACGGAGATGCTTGATTCCACGGGTTTTGCAGAAGTTTGTGAATAACATCGATGTGAACTGTGTACCGTTGTCGGTGATGAGGGTCTGAGGGTTTCCGAATTGTGCGAAGATTCTGGTCAAAGACCGGATCGTCGAAGATGTGGAGACTGGGTCCATCCGAATTATCTCGGCCCATTTCGAATGGGCGTCTACTATGACAAGGTAGGAGATACCGTCGAGAGGTCCGGCAAATCGACGTGTACTCGAGACCAAGGGGTTGTAGGTTTTGGCCACGATTGAAGTTCTGCCTTTACAGAATTTTTGGCGAATTTCGCGCAGATGTTACAATTTCTGACAAGGTTCTCTATATCTGTATCTATTGACGGCCAATAGACAAAACTGCGAGCGAGCATTTTCATCCTTGTTTGTCCTGGATGTGCTTTGTGGAGCGCATGAAGTACTCGATGGGCCATAGTAGGGAGTTGCGATCCAACTCGGGCCAACGTCCAGAACGAGTCTGAGCTGCCACTTGTGTTAGAACACGATCAGCGGCAGTTGCAAACTGGATAGCTTCGAAAGAAACTGGCAGGTGATTGCAGTTGTCCTGTATTTCTGCAATGATCTCAGCATCGATAGCCACAATAACTCTATCTTCTGGTTCCGGCGAATGTGACATCATAAGACGTGACGGTGCATCAGCTTGTCCAAAATCACTTGCTTTGACATATTCTATGTTGAAGTCGTAGTTCAGCAGTATAGTGGCCCATCGTTGCAATCGATTAGCACTATAAACTGGCACTCTCTTTCATCGTTTCATACATGGACATCACTTTACCCTAAAAACGGACCACAAGCCGCTGGTCTCAATTTTCGGAAGCATTCCTGAACTGCAAAGATGATGGCAAGGCTTCCTTCTCAATTTGGCTATACCTTTTCTGTGCTGGTGTCAGCGTACGGCTTGCATGACAAATGGCTTTTTCGGATCCGTTGAGAAATCTGTGCGAGAGGACAGCTCCGACTCCATGATTGGAAGCATCTGCAGCAACAATAATCGGCAGTTTTGGGTCGTAATGGGTCAAGAGGAGGTCCGGGTTGAGTGTTGCTTTGATACGGTCAAAGGCAGACTGGTACTCTGGTGTCCATGAGTAGCTAACATCCTTCTTCGTGAAGACGTCCAATGGAGCGCGTAGACTGTGCAGTTCCTTGACGAAAGTGCCATAGAAATTGATCAACCCGAGGAAGGCGCGAAGTTGGGTGACATTCTTCGGGGGTGGCATCCTATGGATTGCTTCTATCTTCCACGGATCTGGGCGACGTCCGTCGGCATTGATGATGAAGCCTAAGTAAGGGGTTTCATTTTGGAGAAATGAGCATTCCTCGAGACGGACCCGGAATCCATATTCATGGATTCTTCGAAATAGTGCTTCCAAACGTTCGTTGTGTTCATCTATGGTAGTTCCAGTCACTATAATGTCATCAAGGTACGCAGCGGTACCTTCCAGTCCAGCGAATAAAGTGTCGACCTGTTGCTGGAAAATTCTTGGGGCTAATTTTACCCCAAAAGGTAATCGGTTGAGACGAAAAAGTCCACTGTGTGTTGATCGTCAGCAAGCGCCGAGAGTCTTCATTCATTTCCAATTGAAAGTAGACCTCGGCAAGATCCAGTTGAGAGGAATAGTGTCCACCATTCAACTTGCCGAAGATGTCCTCAGGTGTTGGGAGTGGGTGTTGATGTTGCTCTAGGGCATCGTTCAACCCTGTAGAGAAGTCTGCACACAAGCGGATTGATCCATTTTTCTTCTGAACAACAACAATGAGAGCCGCCCAGTCGGAGTGATCAACCGGTGTCAGAACGTTGGTAGCGACCAACCTGTCGATTTCTTGTGCAATACGTGGTTGAACAGCGTAAGGTACGGGAAGGGCTCTGCGGAAGACTGGTGTCGTGTTCGGTTTGAGTTTGAGGGAGACCTTGGATCTTGTGAAGCATCCTAGGCTTGGGGTGAACATAGTAGCAAATTGCTTTTGGAGTCTTGAGATGAGAGGCTTGCGTAGCGCAGCAAGTGTCGAGGCAGAACCGGCGTTGCAAGTAAGGACTCCAGTGAGACGACTGAAGAGTGGTTTGACTTGCGTAATCCACTCCTTTCCCAGAAGCGATGTAGTGTCGGCCACGTGACAGTTTCATTCTCCTCTGTGGCTCTCTATGGCGAAAGTGCATTTGGAAAATCACGGACGTTGATCTCTTTGTTGTTGGCTGATTTGAGTTTGAATAGAGCCGGCTGTTATTTTGGACGACCGATGGAGAACCAATCCTTGTAACTCACAAGGAAGGCCCATCAGGTCATGGTGAGCTTTTTCGAAACGGTTTTTTGCATTTTATAGGGTCACATACATGAAGCAAAAAACTGGTCTCGAATTCGGCTAAAAGGTTTTGGGGGGCCCAGAAAATGAGTGACAAAAGTTGCTCAAAAAGAAACAATTTTGACCAGTTTGCGCTTTCCAGCTGCGGCGTTCAGTATATGCATATCAGAAGACTGTCTTCAAACCTATGCCGAAACCACTGCGATCTCGTTCAAAAATGTCGAATCACTTATGGTAACTGCTAAACGAAGCAAAGAAAGCTGATAGGGGATGCACGGGTTAGTGTACTTGCAGTAGTTGGATGGCCGAACGGATAGTAGGATAGATTGGAATTGGCACGGTGGTGGGGGTGTTTGTGGTTCAGGTCCTCTCGACGTTTTCGCTTTTGCATTTTCTTAATTTTCTTTGTCCAGCGCTATACTCTTTGCGCACATGCAAAATGACTATAATTTTCGTCGCTAGTGCACGAAAGTAACTTCATTTGCAAGCTTTTAGTGGTTAAGGTGTTTGGACCCTTCGGCGCCCCTAGCACGCGTGCCAGGCGTTTTCGTGCGAAACTAGTGTGATATTCGTGCTCAGGAGACTCAATGAGCCCTAGATACAGAATACTATCCGAATTGAGATTTTGACCCAAACTCGAGACAGTGGGGTGGACATGGGCACACAGTCACTGCACTACTTGTACAGACGAACAACTTACAGCCTCGATTAAATGCAGTAGAGCATGTGCAGAATCAACTCATTCCAAGTGAACTGCCCCTAACAACACCATGCGATGACAAAAGATAGCAAATAATTCCTTATATGGGCTACCGACCTCCATTCGTTGAGTGTTCTTTACTATGGCAGTAGTAGTAGTAGAGCGGTCGTCCACTTTTCCGAGTTTGGGTCCAAATCGCGATTAGGCTGAAAACTCGTTACCTAGGGTAGTTCGATCCCCTGAGCATGAAAATCACACGTAGTTTGCGGGAAAACGCCCAGTTCCCCTGTTATGAGCGCTGGCAGGTCCGAACCAATCATTCGCTTAGTACGCAAAAATACTGGAGATAACGGTTCCCTGGTAGAACAAAAATCGATTTTGCACATATTTTGCACGTATGGTCTTACATGAGCACAAAAGTACGAAAACTAGAAAAAATGCAAAAACTTGTCCTCAGTGGAGACCGAACCACAACTATTTTCTGGGCTCCCAAAACTATTTAGCCAAATTTGAGACCGGTTTTTTGCTTCATGTATGTGACCCTATGAAATGCAAAAAACCGGCTCACCATGACCTGATGGGCCTTCCGTGTCAGTGAGGTGATATCAGCTCCCGTATCAAGACGCATACGAGTAGGAATTTCATTGATCTTTACCGTCCGGTAAATGCGGTTAACTGGAGTGTTATCGTCGGTAGTAGAAGCGACGACTACGACTCTGTTTGCTCGTTTAGTGTTCTTCTTTGGATTCGTCGCTCTCCTTCTATTGAAGTTTTGTAGAATCCTTTCTTATGTCCAATGCGGTTACACGCATGACAGCGTTTTTCTGTGAAACTACACACTTTGGCCCAATGGGCTCCTCCACAGAGATAGCAGGGTGATGGTGGTTCCTTGTGTCGGTGTTTCTCGACCTTGACCGCATTGACATCAGGTATCGGTATTGGTACGGAAGAGGAGTTGCAAAGAAGTTTTGCGTCTTGCCGAATATCTAAGGTCTGTTGGATCTCGGAGCTAAGTTCCTTCAGTGTAGTGTGTGGGTTGCACTCTAGTTTGCGGAGAGCCTGCGTGCGGATTTCGGTGTAATCCTGCTCAGCTAGACCGCAGATCCAAACTAGGCACTTCATTTGTTCGGCTGTAATGACGTTAAACTCTGCCATCTCATGACGTCGGTTAACCAATCCCGTGTAGTCGCGGAGTGTTTCTTCATTGCATTTCGGTCTCAGGTACGCATATCGACGAGAGAAAACCGAAGTGTTGTGGCCGAATAGCTCCTGTAGTATCTTCAATGTGTTTTCGAGTGGAATCTCAGCAGGCTTCTTTGGGAGAATGTGGTTTGAGAACCGAGCGTAGGCGGCTGCGTCTAGTTTCGAAACGATGAGGCGTGCCTTCGCAGCATCATCGAGGGAGGCACCATCTTGCCTAATGATGTCCTCGTAGCGCCCATACCAAATGTCAAAGGTGCAACCGTTCTCCGGATTATGGGCGAACGCCAGTAGACGTCAGAAGAGTGAATTGATGATAAACTCTGTCGAAGTACTGTGGGCTGCCGTCTGACTAGGTATCTTGTTGGAAAACATACCTCTCATGTCGTCCATAATGGCGCGGAGCATACTCTGTTGATTAGCCGCTTGAGCATCTAGGATAGTACGTAGTGTATCAGCATCCATTGCTTCTGATTCAAATCAGCTGAGCCGCGTAGTAACTGATCGCCAGATGTTGTGGATGTATAGACGGCAAGAACAGTTGAGTAATAGACCTTTATGCTGGACAGTGAATTCCACAATAAAAGTGAAGCCTACTGCGAGAGAGATGCTTATATACGGTCATGATCAAAGCAATATGTGTATCAGATCACGGCCATGGATAACAGGCATAAGTTCCATTGGTGAACACATGAGCCCTGTAACACCATCCTAGTAAATAACAGATATGTTGCATATCTACAACAGTATTCAAGCAAGCTTAAGCACCGAAAAAAAATTGCTTCGAATGCTGGCTGAGCTGTGGGTGAGCTGTGCATTAGGATATGGCACGCCTGTTTGCCTTGATTAGCTCCTGAGCCTAAACTGTTTGGAACCACGTCTATGGCTAAGGGTGAGTTCTCGCTACTCACACGAGCGCTACGCAGAGATTGGGTTTCTTTTCGTCTGCCAAGATGTTAGCAAAGCCTCGAATGGCTGCTTGACACTTAAGCGCACATGGTGTTTCTGCGCTAACCACCTTAAACGTTACCTTAAACATCGCATTCGCTAAATTTCTTTCGCTATAACAAAGCAGCACTCACGGGTCATTGCTCAGTGGGGAGCAAATCTAAGACTTTTCCTTCAAAATACATGAGTGCAACAGCAGTATTCTCCTTCACTCTCTTCTTCTGGCCTCCATTTCAGCCCTTTCTTTTCTTTTCGCGAGTCTAACACTTGTATAAATTACGGTTTATCCAGTCACTCAGTATGTAGTGTCTTGGATCCCTTGGGATTTTAAGAACTTGAGGGCGTACTCGTCAGAAGACTTGCTCGAATAAGTCTCGCTCCATCGCCCCATCGACTTTTATGCCATTGCTCTATGTAATGGAAATGAAGATTGTTTGTTATCGTGTTTGTCGAGGTGTACATAAACATCTCGACTGAGTGAGGTTTAGTTCATTCCTGCAATAAAGTCTTCGACAAGAACTGGTCGTAACAACTACCGATCAGACCGATGAACTCATGGACAAGCTGGCCAAAATTCTCCCCCTCATAGAGAGCCGAATGAAACACCAGGAGAAGGCACTGGAGTTCATGCAAAAGCAGCAGGAAAAGGCACTGGAGTGCATGCAGAAGCAGCAGAAGGAGACGTTTGACTTTTTCATGCGCGCCTCTGAGAAGATGGAAATGCGGATGATTGAAAGCGAACCCAGCAACTGCAAAGCATAGCATTTTTGAATCGCTGTGCCGACGCATTGATAGATTCAGTTTCGATGCGGAAAACGGAAAACATTCGATATCTGGTACACGCGTTTGAAAGACGTGTTCGACAACGACTGCATGGACCTAGACGAGCAAAACAAGCCTCGACTAACTGTCAGCCGTCTGGATGAAGATAGCCACAAGCTTTTCTGCGGTTCGATTGCACTGAAGTCACCTCAGACCTCTCCCGTGATGAAGCAATTGCCACAATGAATCGTCTTTTGAGCTTTGGTATGACAATGGTTCCGTCCACGATTTGAATGCCTCAAGATTCAGTACGACCACTAGGACTTTACAGCTAAAACGCTTGTCAGAACACGTTGTTCTGACGCCATATTTGAACGTTGCTGGATTCCAGGAAGCCAAATTTGCGGACTACAGAACACGGCTGCATAGGAGACTGAATCAGGTGAGGAAATTAAGATCAAGGATGTACTGCTGAATGTGAACTTATAAAGGCATACGAAGAAGAGGCAAGAATGGTGGATAACGCAACCAACGACAGTGCTACGATTAACTATGATAATAAGAGAAAGGAAAGGAGGAATTTCAAATACAAGCAGGACCAAAGAAACAAAGAAAAAACTAATGGGCTCTACTGCAGTGCACAATCTGGAATTCAGGAAACATCACCGTCACGCACGCAGACCAGACGTTACGGGACAAAGAGCTACCGATCGAAAGCATCGAGGCTGCCTCACGCAGACACACCCAACCAGACCTGAAAGTTGAAGTAAATGGTCATCTAATGAATCTCTTATTCGATACTGGCACAACGATAACCGTGATCTCCAAATCGAGCCGGGAAATACTCGGTAAACCGCAACTACAAAAGTGCAACACGGTTATAAACGCCGCGAATGGAGCAAGAATCCCAACGCATGGATCCATATTGATTGATTTTGCGCTGTGGAGCTCAGAGGGAAGAAACATCGAGGACGAGGTTGTTACGTCACCAACAACCTCGACATCTTCGGCTGGAAATGGATACAGAGGACTCCTGAGTTGGAGAACCAATGCAAAGATACATCAGTGGTGTAACCATGGTAGGGGATCCTGCGGCTCCCTGCCGAAAGCAATCGTCGCTAAGCAGAAAGCCAACTACTCTAATGTGTCTGAGACAGGACTCGAACGATGTACTAAGACGAAAGCAACCCTTCAGCTGGAGCCAAATGCTCGACCTGTTTTGAAGAAGAAGCCTGTGCCATACACATACGTCGCCACTCTAGACGAAGGACCGCCTACTCGCAGAACAGGTACTTTCAACAGTCGAACACCCTGCCTGGGCAGCACTGATCATCGCCATCAAGAAAACAAACCGGAAATTATAACTCTGTGCTGATTTTTCACCGGGCCTGAACGATGCTCTCATGTTGCATCAACACCCTCTAGCAACCCTGGACGACGTTTTCACGAAACCAGTGGCGGTACAACATTCACGCAGATAGACCCCGCAGATGTTTATCTACAAGTTAAAGTCGACGACGATACGAAGGATTTGTTACCACAAATACACACAGAGGACTCTCACGCTACAATCGTCTTCCATTTGGTAACAAGTCTTCGCCCGGCATCATCCAGCAAATCATCGATTCCATGATTTACGGACTCAAAGGCTGCGCTGCATACCTCGATGTTGTAATTGTCACTGGCCACGATATCGGGCAGCATGTCGCCAATCTCGAAGCATTGTTCGAAAAAGTATCCGATTATGGCTTCCGTGTTTGGATCGAAAAATGCAATTTCCTGAAGCCTCAACTTCGAACTAGGAAATATTAACGATGCTACCGGACGCCGATCCATTCCTGCCAAGATCGAGGTAATTCGCAAAATGCCACGCCTCACAGACATGGGACGATCGTTCCCGGGGATGCTCAACTATCACAGGCACTTCATCAGTGAGATACGACAACTGTGTGCAGTGTTGGATGATTTGCTGAGAAAGAACGTCCCGTTCTAGTGGTCTGGCGAGTGTCAAGACGCATTCCAACGTGCCAAGGATGTCTGGCCCCGGATCTTCTGCTCACTCACTACGATCCCACAAAGGATATCGTCGTCGCGGCCAACGCACCGGAGTATGGGGTGGGCAGTGATCAGCCACCGCTTTTCGGATGGAACGGAGAAAGCAACTCATCACGTCCGCCATTCTCCAACAGCTGCCGAAAAGAACTACTGTCAAGTAGAAAAGGAGGCTTTCGCCATCACGTTTGCCTTGAGAAAATTTCATCGTTATATCTGTGGACGCGAGTTCAAGCTTTTCACTGCTCAAAACCACTTCTAGCGATTTTCGGAAGCAAGAAAAGAGTACCCATTTATACGAAATGTTCCGAATCCCGCGAAGAGTGGAGGGTGGCCAAAGAAATCCGAGACTACAAGAAAATTCAACTCCTTCAAGGAACCATTATCTACACAGAGCGAAAGCCTACTTGTCGGAGATTGCATGATCCCGTATGTTCCACGGAACGCCTTACTTAGCGACGGACACTCTACAACGGACATCCAGGGACGACTCGTATGACGATGCACACCAGAAACAGCGTTTGCTGGATGAACATCATCACGACATTGAGAGTTTTCTTAAAACTTGTCGTCGCTGCCAGGAAATGGCGCCGATTTCGCTGGACTATACATGGAAAAATGTATCTCGTGGTCGTCGACGCCTACTCGAAATGGCCAGAAATTGTCGAAATGTCATCAACAACGACATACAGTACGATCAGAGAGTTACGCCGTCTTTTCGCCCAACAGATAACGGACCTCAGCTCACTTCCAAAGATTTCGAGTCTTCTGCAACACAAATGGCATCAGACACATAAAAACTCCAACAAGTCACCCTCAGTCTGACGGGCAAGCAGAACCCTTCGTCGATACTTTTGAAGGAACTTCTAAAAGACCAGGAAAAACTTATCGCCAGCTGAAGCACTACAAGGATTTCTGCTGATGTACCGTCACACTTCATGTCCATCCACACCAGGAGGAGAATCACCGGTCGACGTCTTTCTGGGAAGAGAAATCCGGACCAGACTGAGTCTTTTGAAGCCATCAGCTGCGACACGCGACAGCACTCGTAATCGTAGAATGGAGGAACAATATAGTAACCGCCATCATGGAGCCCGAGGAAGGAGTTCAACGTTGGCGACTCAGTATGAACTAGAGACAACCATTCAAAAAAATCGACGGACAAGGTCGAATATCAAAGAGATACGGAAAAATCACGACAATCTTCACGGTTCGTTGGTCGGCGGACAAGTTTGGAAAGGTCACGCGAATCAGTTACGATTAAACGCTGGAGATTGTTCACACGAGCTAGACTTAACGGCAGACCCCGCCGATCTACCGCTTCTACCCAATTCAAACCCAATGTGTATATCAGAAGATTCCAGGACAACATATCCTATAGCTAAAACCACACAACCTTTGTCAGTGGATACCTCCGAAGCAACGGCATTACCGACGGGAGAAGCTACAGGTCAACGCTCGCTCAAACTACAACGCGCACCAGAGCGACTGATGGTCGACCCCAAGAAGAAGACGTAGGCTCGAGGCGTCTATCTTAAGGGAGAGGTGTTATGGAAATGTAGGTTGTTCAATTATCATGTTTGTCGAGGTGTAAACACCTCGACCGTGTGAGGTTTAGTTCGATTCCTCCAATAAAGTCTTTGACAAGAACTGGTCATAACACTCTATCTTTATCAAATAAATCCTGACTGAACCTCTTTCATTCTACAAACTCTTTGTAAGTAAGCGGGGATCCCAGCACCGCTATATGTACAAGCTGCAGCAGTGAAAAATGAACATGAACGGAACAGCTCACCAAAAATGTATCACTGGAAACCTTTGACTTGTCAACACTTCGCTACGGCACAGTTCTTACACTGACTGCCTTACTTTCTGAATGGCATTCACTTTTTCTTCCATTCTCATGCCGGAACTGCGCAAAGGATACGGTGGTACACTTCGTCGCCTTGCATGAGGTCCTCGACGACTCTCCCACAATGAGTATGACTTTTCGTTGAGCCTCCGAGATTGATATTGTATTTATTCGACCAACGTTTCGGCACAATCGCCTTCTTCAGAGTCTGCAATGAGCCAAAACATATCAGTGATACAAAACGTCGAATACCCTATTTCGAGTTATAAAAGAAATCTAAGGGCCAATGAATCCTAAGAGATACAGTGAAACCCACCGACCTTTTGTGGTTGTGGAGCTATAAGATGGCACCTTTAGCCAGGATTCTTGTGTTGATGTTTATATGTGTTTTTGAAGCTCGCAAGGTTAAGGTCCGGTTAGGTTTCTTATGGGAATCCCCCAGGGGGGTTCGACCGCGTAGGGCAAAGGCCACACAAGTCTGCAAACGGTGCCAACTCTCTAGTAATGGCCACGCGTTCGTCTTTCCTATTGATCTTAGGGTCCTTTGCCTTAATCCACAATGCTTCAAGAGTCCTGCGAGCTGAGATCTCCTGTTCACGTGCTAGAATTGTGATCTCAACTTCAACGTCGGCATTTCCATGGTGTTGGACCCTGTGCTCGCCTAAGGGAGTGGTTATTCTAGACTTCTTAAGTCCATCGAGGTGTTCCCGAGCTCTTATACAGAGTGGTCGACCTGTCTCCCCTACATATTCCTCCCTACACTGTTGGCAAGTGATCAATTATACAACTCCTGAAACCATGCAGTCACCTTCCTTTCCGTGAGGGCAGATTATGCAGGAAGGGGTTTGGCAGAGTCGGTCATAGAGACGGTTCCGCACTAAACGTCGCTTAAGGTTTTCAGGAGGTATTTCAACCACTCGTACGTCGTCCTGGAGATCCGCTTTCCGGATACAGGCGCGGATGGCCGCGCTCATTTCATCCGATATGAAAGGGACGCAAAAAGGTATCTTCGCACGTGCTTCCTCCTGTCCAAACTCCGTTCCAGCTCGTCGTCTATGCCACGTCGGTTTCCCACATTGTGAATAGCCATTTTCTTGCGCGATACGATGAGCCAGTGTAATTGACTCAGTTCGGTATGCGCCTTCGGAGGAATTCTCCCACAATGCTTCGCACAGTGCCAGCATCTCCTTGGGCGCAACGATTTGGAGGAAAATTCTCCATGAAGTATTCGCATGGGCCCTATCGGTGTACTATGCGATACCATTCGTTGCCCTCTTGAACTTGCGGGCATGAATCCGAATAGTACAGACCCACTGCTCCGCAAAAGGTTTATCGGAATTAACTTTATACTGTGGCTCGGTGTTTTCCTTCGCTGCAAGGTAGAAGAAACGGATTGCTCACCTTTATTGACCATTGTTACTTGAAAATAAAGTGAACCACACTGGTTCAATCAGCTTTTATACTGATTCATAATAAACAAGATTGAGATCTCGGCATGTCTTATCATACTTTCTTTACCTTTTCATTCTTGAGTATAAACTTGTCATCTCTGTTGAGTATGCCTGAAGACTTCTAAATGGAAATATTCGCGAGACCTGTCCAAACTCCAGGGCATATTCGCATAGCCTTAAAACTCGTCCTTGGACGTCATTCACTCGGGTGACAAATCGTAACTGGTTTCACGAATCGACCAGGGTGCTCTGGACTTCACGGAGCATTCTTTCAAAATAGTCTTGAATATCTTATGTTCCGCAATCACATCACAATTTGCAGCTCTTCGTTTTACATAACGGTCGGAAATCAACACTTGTCGACTGCCATATAACCTTTTTCGTCCCTCTTTCTCGAGTGAACGCTCTCACAGATGGCTGAGGTCAAATTTCTTACTTGTTCGAGCTCGATTGCGCTCCGAACGGTGATGTCTTCGCGTAGCGTACTGAGTACTGTTGCTTTTGCAGCTCTGATTGGTCTCCGTCATCATCGCGATGTCGTTGTTCTGCACGCCGTTATTGTATGTTCATCGACCTCCTCGACTGCGTTCGTCATAAGTGCGAAACTTCGAAGTTGTGATTCTTATATCGAAGTATAAAGAGTGTGCGATAATTTCGGTAGGAGCGAACATAACAGGAGTGATAACAATTCATGTATCTCGTCAGTCAACGAACTATCAGATGCGTACGATTGTGATTCCAAACAGTACACGGGAACTATAATATGCCCTCCAAAGAATTCTGGCAAAAAAAATCGATGCACCATGTGAGCAGAGTTCGTCAGAATCTGCACTGTGCTCCTCGAACGACGTTAGGAATATTGCGATGCGATTCGCACTCATCTTCGCTATATTTTCGCTGCCGTGTTGATAACCATGCGACATGTCCTCTACAAACAATGCTGGATACGTTTTGGAGGAAAACAGAATATCAGAAAGCAAAATAATTAATGGTCTACTAATAGGTCATATTGATCCCCAAAAGATGAGGCGAAGGAAAGCTTTACAAAGACAAGCCTGCCAACGCTACCAGCGAGCTCGAAAATGATCATATTTAGCGTGATTATTGCTGGCATGATCTGTAATGGAGAAACGTGTCAGTACACGCGTCCTTCAACGCGAACAGTACAGTCCGCTCTCGTTCATCACACGAAACCGACTACTAAAATTTACAAGAAAGCACCATTACACTGATTGTGTGCGAAAACGACCGCGAGTTAGCATTGGTCTTCGGAACAAGGACTAAACAGTTAGAAACATGGAATTACAGTTACAGCAAGTACTTTTGACTTGTAACTCGGTCGCGCTCTTTTCACAAGAGGCGTCAACATAGTCGCAGAATAAGTAAGGCGATATCTTCTAACGGGCGTTTGTTCTTCGCGAACCTGTGAACACAACAGCAACAAGTCTGAGAGACCCTGAATTTCGCGACACGTACGGATTTTTTTGAAACCACCTACACTTGTTCTACATATTGTGGGGCTCTAACGCTAAGCCAAGGAACGAAGAAAATTATTAAGTACCCCACTGCTCGAAGTGGCACAAATCCGCTCTGATAGCTGAAGGAGCAAAGATTTAAGACACAATCACGATCAACACGCAAACAACGCACGTAATGAAGACAGCGAATACGACGCTAATATTCGTCACCATACAACCAATCGCTATGTTAGGCACAATATTCATAGAAACTACGAACTTCTACTAATCAGAGGTAGCCATAATCGACAAGAAAGACTTCTTCAGTCTGCGATGTCCTTCAAGTTAAAGTGCCTCTAACAAATCGAAATGCAACGTCGAAAGCAGGTGCTCATGCTCGTATTTCAAAACGGAAGCGAAATGCTATTGGAAAATGTTAGCAGCAGCAGGAAGATGAGTTTTGTAGAAAACCGCCCTCCCCTATATTGTTCAGTCGTGCATCCCAGAACGATAATGGGAGTTTCGAGATCATATGCAGAGTTGTGGTTGCTCTCACAAGGATGTGCACCTACAGTCCACAAGATGCACAGTAGGTATACGATGAGATAATCACAGGGGGGTCATTTCACTCACATTGCCGTGTGAGTCATTTCGCCCACCTCGCACCTCCTTGCGCTGCCTGTAAGGTGCCCCTATTTGATTGCTTACACCTACTGCTCACTTTGTTTTTAAAGGATTTAATTCAGGGGGTAGGCCTCTTACACCTGTACCTGACATAATGTTCCTTTTTTTACTTATAACTTTGTGAAAGTTTATATAATAGTTATTCACGCAGGTTCGATGAGAACAGTTCATCACTTTTCATAGGTGTTAGTTTCACATAAGCATCCTTCCAGACTTACACTGCAACGTTCTCTCCAAACTTCTGCCACTCCCACCACCCCAGCACAACCGCATGCGTTCTACAAAACCCATTTTCCGCACCATTAGTTCCCGTTTCATATCCAACTTCGCTCTCTTTACCAACACTAACCCTCAACGACACACACCTTCAATACCTTTTTCTACTCTCCTTCCAGCATTAATCTCACACCGGCTGCTGCTCAAACTTTTATTTCTCCTGGTCACTCGTCAAACTCCCGATTCTCTATATGTTACCCCCACCTTCCCCTCACCCATTTCATCACGTCCCATGACTCAGTTCCCCCTAGAAGCGAGTGAGATGTCCATTTACCCTTAATCTGACAGAACTGACAAAGCGAGTATTTTCAGGCACACATGCGTGGCGTGATAATAGGTCACTGTTAAACATGGAAGTTTGATTTGTGTCAACGAGGTTTTACTGCACTCTACGTAGGACTTCTTTAATGATAAGCTTTCACAATTTCAACTTGTACATGTGCATTATTTTTTGCATCTAAAAGGTCAACAAAGTGTGCAGGCGGTCAAATATGCTCACCCCACAAGCAGGGCTAGGAAGTGGAGGTGAGGTGCGAAATGACCTACAGTAGTTGCGTGATTATCTTACTGTACACTTCATGAACTAAAAACCTTCACCCATGCAACAAAGAGTAAATAAGCAATGTAGCATAAAGAGATCATGGACGACAGCGAAGAATGCGACATAAAACCATCATCACTACAAAATTGCTACAACTGCGTTCGAGGCGCTGCAGTCATCTTCTCATGCTACTCGGATCGCCCAGTCATGGTAGAAATAGAATATAAGAGAATCTCTGCGACACGTAATCCGTCCACTTATCAATCATAGGTGACTATCCACGCTACAGTATCAAGTACAAGGAGACCTGCCAAGTGATGTGTTGAAGTAAAACACGGTGTCATATGTGTAATATTAGTAGTCTTACCATTAGTGTTCCACCCACACTGGTGAACGCTATTCCTCTGTTGACGATTTGATTCACTGCCCCCATGAACCGCCATTTTCGCACTGCACCAGTGTTGCAGATTCACAACCGCAATCTCTCATCCATTTCATATGAACTGGCATATAGAATGAATGATGGCATGTTTGTTCGAGTTACTACGTTAGAACAAAGCATAGATAAGCGCCTCTTGAAACGATACAGCAGGTTATGACCTCGCGGTATCATAAGTGAGCAATCCACTATGTCGCGGTGCACTCTTTCACCCTCTAGCAGGAGTGTTTCCACCGGACCTCAACGGTTCAGGATTGAGACAGTATCTATGTAGCGCCCACATTTTTCTGTATATAACACTATTGCAATGTATTATGGTCGATGATAATGCAGAAGGTGCGTTGTAATCAAACTACAAATGCCTGTACATCCTTCGGTAATCCACCAAATTGGGGATACATAGATATTAAGAAAGAGGCATCTCCAAAAGTAATCGTAATCAGGTCTCCCGCTTGACCGTACGGGTAAGATAATCTCTCGGTCGTTATTTTCTTTGTTCACTTGGCCTGTAAGACTGCTGCTGTGGTCGAAATTCAGTGACAGTAATAGGGGTAATGTGGGTGATAAGAAATCCTATAAGATGACATTCACTCGATAAGTAGGGCTCTAGAAGGCCTTTCCACTGCAAAATCCCCCGCGAAAAACGAGACGGCCTGAGCTGTGGCGGGGCGACTTTTTTAGCTCCAGCCGCCTTCCTGGGCTCGGTCCGCTCCCTAAGGTTGACTTTGACGAAAAATGACTGAGGTGTAAAGTAATGAGCATGATGGCAGAATGATACTAATCGTACCGTATTAAAGCCGCACTGATCGAAATGACGTGGTGCTTAACGTGTCAGCTTTCGTGGTGAACACGTCCACCGGCCAAAATCAAGGATTGGAACTAACGATGCAGCCGAGTTACCCCTAGCCTTTAGACATTGTGTTGCTAGGCAAAGTGTCTCTACTCCCAATATTCATCCTGAAGCTTGCAAATTCCCTTCCCGAATCCCCATGGTCCGCAATGCTCGCCAAGTTTTACTTGTGGTGAGGATTCAAACTCGGTTTGGTTTGGTTCATCACATTTCTTACAGAAGTGTACCGCACCGCATTCAGTATGGTGCAGGAATGCGTGTTGCTAGCTTTACACTCCCTGACGAACCCCTCATGGCGTAAGATTGACCTAGGCATGTAGAACATGTTAGTACCACCATTCCGAAAATAGTCAGTTGCTTGACCTATTGTGGTTGAATTAACCCTATAGCCTGCTCGAGTTCGAGCTCTAAAGTTCATATTTCCGGTGCTCTTTTTGCCCTACACCGTTCGTAAACCTGATCGTTCTGAAATCGTTGATCGTTGAAGGGAACTTGTTGCTTATCTCCTTCGAAATATGGGCCCTTAAGCTCCGGCGGAATCAACTGATTTATTAGCCTTCGAACGGCACGCCGAGACGTGAGCTCATGGAAGTTCACGGGTGACCCCGTTTTGGTCCACCAATCGTTGAATTCGCCCAATTTTCCAACAGTCTTGGTGTAATTGAATCCCTTAGCAACACAATGAGAAAGGGATGACTGTCGAAAATTTACAATGTCGAGAAAGAGTGTGACAAGACATTATGGTAAATGGCCTGTCTCGTCCTCTGCAGCTTTCTGTATCCGGCAAATCCATTCCAGTAGGAAGCAATAAGAACATTTCTGCGACATACATCGAAACTTCACACATGGATAGATGGGAGGGAATAGCCGGCTTTTCGATGTTAATGAAGTTGGTAGGTTTTTAGCCTGAGCCTTTGTTTAGGCAGCGTTCATAGTTTTGGGATTGCGGAATTGTAGAATTGCAGAATTGCGGAAAACGAGAAAGATAAGCATCGATTGAGAGAATCACGGAATTGTGGAATTGCAGAATTGCAGAATCGCGGAAAAGCATCAGATACATATCGATTGCCATGCGAGTGACGAGGGGATTAGAGAAATGAAAGTGCGACATTGCGGAATTTGCGGGATTGTGGAAATGCAGAATTGTGGAAAGGGATAAAATACGTATCGATGGGAGAACGGGAATTTGCGGAATTGTGGAAAAGCATTGATTTATTTTTAAGTATTGATTTCCATGCTACGAGGAGAAGTTAAGATCAGAGAAACCATGGAGCGGGAAGTGTCTTCATTTCCGCAAATTCACGATTCTGCATTTCCGCAAATCCCACGATTCTCCCGATCGATACGTATCTAATCTTCTCTCCACAAATCCGCAAATTCCGCATTTCTCCCTATCGATACCTATCTGTCGTGAAACGGAGTTCACGATGACTCATCGATAACATACCAGCGCCGAGGATAAATTGGATGCGGGGCCTCCAAGATGGTTCAGAAGAGGGGAAAGAGCTCAGCCGAGCGGGCGGCTCTCCTTGTAATCCGGCATGACGGCGACCTCAGTGGGTTGCTTGTACCCGGTTACGGTAACAGGCGGTAGCGGAAAGAGGGCACAAGGCACTTCTTCCTTCCCCTCGCGGACCCACACTAGGAGAGGAGAAATTACGGAAAGGAAAGGGAAACAATAGAAATGAGCTCAGTAATGTCGTCATAGGAGAACATGTACGTGTTGTAATATGGTTTATTGCATGTTGTAAGTTGTAGTAAAATGAATCTATAACTCAATAAGAGCACAACAGCCAAAGAACCACCAAAACTCTTTGGGACCGTGATGCAGTCTCAAAACTATCCGATGCTTTTCTGCAATTCTGCAATTTTGCAAATTCCAAAACTATGAATGCTGCCTTGGAGAGAAGCCACTACTCCCCTAAGGTTAGGCTCAGGCAAAATATACTTCATACCCTCCAGTATACAGGCTGACGATTGTGGAACGATTTCCAGTAACGGACGACAGCGCGACAATGAGTTGCACCCCTCCACACTACAGTAGCACCAACTTCTTTTCTCGACAACGCTCACACTCAGTCACTCTTGGCACAACAAAGCCTGCCGGTCTATTAGAAGTACAAGCTGATATACGAGACACGGTCCTGCCCAAAATACTAGGGTGGCGCCTTTCTTTCAAGCATACTGGTGATTCCTTCTTAGCGAAATGCTTCCAACAAATCGATGTTGATGCGGAATTGGGTTTGATAAGGGATATGGATAAGAGAAATGGGATATCGTTAGAATTCCATATTACTGCAATGGGTATAGAGAGGCTTGCATTTTGCAGCAATGGTGTGCCAATTCTAATGAATATTCCAATCAACCGGGCTGTGTTCGAGCTGAGATATTTTTAATTAATCGTCGGGAACAGTAAGTACTTTCTTCCGACATAATATATGTATTAGTCTAAGAAAGGTTTTGAGTGTTGCCCTGATAAGTAGGGAACAATTTTCGGAACGGTATATCGTGATGTCCGTAATTCACCGCCCATAGAAAATGACTCCACGTGCTGCTGCACACTGCACTTGCGACGCTTTCGAAATTGTCGGCAGCCCCGAAATCAGCCTTGCTTGCGTTCCAGGTTGCTCGTGATTTGTTTGGTTGTAGCTGTTGCTTCAAGGTGAAGCATGTTTTCGTTGATATTTCTATTCTATCCTGAGCATCTGAGTATTTACCTTTTCTGGCCTTTCATTTTCTGGCCCATTTATTCTTTCTCTTTGTAGGTGTGGTTAACTCGATAGACTCATTGTTTTTCAGGTGTCTTATTCCATGTTTTTGTGATTTTGAGATGACAACACTTGCGGAGAAGAGAAGTTTGGCATTGGCAAAAGCGCAAGCTTTCGTTAGGAAAAGAAAAGTGAGTTTCCATATCTTTTGAAGATAGCTATAGGTATTTGTGTTTCATTAGATCATGCTCGAATTTATAACTTATTTTGTATTGCTTTTAGGCAGAAGCTCCAGTTAAGAGCGAAAATGGTGGGGAAAATGAGCCGAATCCTGAAGATGACAATCCTATTCGCCCTAGTTCGTTCGGCCTCCGACCTCACTTCTCAACGTACAGATTTCACTTAATTATTATCAGGCATCTCACAATCAGGAGTGGTAACCTCGCCATCAGATTGATACTAGCGATTAAAGCTTATTGTACTGAGAAGAAGTAGCAGAAATCTCGAAGTTATAATTAGTACGGTACTGGAAATTGAGTGACTTTTAAGGGTCAATATTAATTGTGATAAATGGTATCAAACAATGGATGAGAAGGCTCGGCTTCTGCTTCAGGATCCGCCATCATTAGCAGATGGCATGGACAGAGAAACAGAAAAGGTGAGTTCGAACAAAAGTTGATATTTATTTTTCGAAAGCGTGGAACTACATGATTCTTGCCATGGCTGTTTTCACCCCTAAGTCCGCCTTCGGACTCCGCGAATTTGCGGCGCCGCACTTTCGCACGCGATACAACGGCTTTGGGATTGTACAAAGCCGCAACTACGCGTGTGGAGTCACGATACCGCAAAACTGCGAAGTCTGACGGGGGTTTAAACGCGAATTATTATTGTTTGGAATTTATTACATTGCAGTTTTGTTCGCCGTTTGCAGAATCTACGCTTCTTCGGATGTTCGCTAATACAGGAGGGTGCGGTGTTATTGAAACTGCCTCAGGTCGCCGCTGCTACCGGACAAATATTATTCCAACGATTTTATTACCTCAAGAGCTTCCTCAAGTTCAGATATGAGGTAACTTAATTTTTAAATGTCTCAGAGCACTGTTGATATGAACGATTTTTTCGTTTGTAGCACACTGTTATGGCGTGCCTTCTTCTTGCCTCAAAAATTGAGGAAGAACCACGCCGAACCAGGGATGTGTACAATACTTTCTACCGTTTAGAACAGCTTCACAAGTTGAGAGAATCAGGACGAGCCATCAACGAGTAAGTAATGTCTTATACTTACTGTTTTTTCCTAACTATTTTGGTTTGTTATTTCTGGAAGTTAGATTTTAACGAGAGCTGCGGAGTTGAGTGAATATTGATATATAAGTTCGCCTTCTCATTACGATACCAAAACAGCTAAAGCAGTTCAGAATACTGTTTGGGCGAGAAATTCTTTGCGAGACTAGTTCTTGCTCTTGTTAGCATGTCAGCTTGAAGCTTTACAGTTAATTGCGTTTAAATAGAAGTGAAAAGTGCAAAACATGGATTTCACTACCTTGTTGGCGGATCCATATTAACTCGTGCTTTTTCTTAATCGGAAGACCATCTACAAATGTACTGTCCGTGTTTCACATACAAGTCAGGTTGCGTACGCTAGTGGATGATTGCCTTTTTAGTGCAAGCGCTGTGTATACGAACTGAAATGTAGTAGCTGTTCAACTTTAGGTGTAAAATGTAATTTGTTTTTAGCTTTCATGAAATTGAAATGTTAACGGGTCATACCCTCCCAGACATTCAAGAGGTACCACATGCCAACGTGACTCGGAGGATCTTCTACAACGTTTCGAATCGTGTAGCTTATTTTATCACAATCAAGGTAGACCCCCATATCGCTGAGTCAAGCTACGATCACTGTCGGACCTAGCTGGCTCAAGTTTTCACACTTGAATTCCCCGAAGGTGTTTATCGCACAGAGGAGAATGGATATCCGCATAGAGGACAATGTTCCCCGTATAACTAGCATTCACGGGAATCTTTGGTGCTCAACCAGAGTTTTATGCGTGAAGTGATGACATGTGGTCGGGTCGCAAAGTTGTCAGTGAATAGTTCAAACCATGTTGCATCATATTCGAGGAATTTGGGACTGTTTCATTGTGCTCATGTTGCATTAGCGCTCGACATAAATGCATCCCCCCATTGTTCCTTTGAGAACCACTAGAACGAAAATGCAGGGCGTTTCAGTGAGTTGGATCCATAACCTAACTTATCGGAAACCTCTGCATTTTTTTTTCACTAGTTCCCTTAACTATGTGTAAAAGGACTTTCTGAAAACTATCAGACACTTTGAGCAGTGAGTTAAAAGCGTGAAAAATATAGACCATGATCTCAAAGACTCGTAGTTTATTGACCAGTTTAGCTACGGGATGTACTCGCGCATCGTTCGGCAGTGCAAGGAGCGGACCACGCATAATATAAACGAAGTTGGTTAGCAAATACAGCGAATTATTGCGAGTGGATCTCTTCATTGGTTCTACATATTAGTTGTAGAGTTTAAAGCACTTTTTTTTGTTGGGGTGCGTCCATACCCGTGGCTCTCTACCCAATCTGATGACTGACTGAGCTTACCTTGACTATCGCATAACTTACAGTCTCTTTCACGTGCTCGATTAATCACCATTGATTAAACCGTACTGTTTCGCTTGTGACTTTCACATCGGTGCCCCCTTTTCCTGTGCTTATAACTAGTGCGGCGTCAGCGCATTGCAAAAGACAGGGAGATTCTACCCGACTGTATGGTGGGATGCGCTGTCACAACCTTGAATTGATACGGCGATGTCATTTGGCTTATGTCATGAGTGGTCGTTTGCTCTATCAACTCACTTGTCACATCTTATTTGTGGGCCGACAGATAGGCCGACAAAGTTAGTGGCCAATAAATAAACGCGTGCATCAGTTTCCACTCACTCAGTATCATCGACTATGTGGGCTTTTGAAAATATGCCTAAGGGATGAATTCAAATGATTATTTTTGTAAAAATTTAAAAATACGGCATCGTTGAGTAGGAGATTAGGGCAACGTAAGTTAAATCAATGAATAACGTTCAGTTCAGGCACGAGTTGTAATTACTTTATCTAGGTGATCTACCCACACTCGACCTGATGGAAGAGAGTGAGTGAGCGGGAGATTCAACACAGCGGGACACCCGTGGCCGCCTGTGTCTCCCGATATTGTTTCGGTGTTTTCTCACGATTTTCAATATTAATGAGTCATCTTGATCATAAAGGATCTATGCAGCTGGAGGAGGTATGAAACGCATGAGGTTTTTCATTGATGGTTTCAGAACGTTTGACGTTTTCAAGAAGTTACTATTTTTCTTTTTAATATTCTGCGCTCGTCATAATGCTGTTATCCTCGAATTCTTAGTGTAGTCAGTATCGATTTTAAAATGCATCAGAATCTCAGACTTCTGTTGTCTTTCGGCTCTTTGCTCCAACCTTTGATAAGTTTTGTTGAAGCTGATTGGCCGGGTAGCTTCTCAAAAGCGAACAGCATTCTTTCTGTGATCCACGAGCGAAAAACGAGTGATTTCCATGCTGAAAGGGTCATATATAATTGATTCACCCTCCGTAGTCAAATTTGCTTTACCTAGGTCAATCAGAGTTCTGTATTCGTCAGCGTGCTGTAGGAGCCTCGTAATGGTCTACTGCGTGGGTCTCCAAAACCTATCAAGTGTCCAAAGCTAAAAGTAGTCCTGCAGCCGTTGAACTTTTTAGCTTCTCTTCGGTGCTTCATCTTTTCAACAAGCTGAAAATACATATTGGATCAGCTACAAGTTTAGCTAATTCGTCGCTCTCTACCCCTGCTCTCAGTTTTCGCAGTGAAGTGAAGATGTTAGTAGTCCTTCCTATTTTGAAGCTAATATTTTTGTGGGGAGAATGGCTTGCTTATAATAGCGCAAGGAGCTGGTAGTGTCTTGGAATAGCATTTCTGTAGGAATACTGTGATGGATCCGTAGCACTTTTCTGTTCCTGCCTTATAGAAGTCTCCTACCATTATATCTGACGGCATTGCCGTGACACTGTATCAAGCAAACCGCTCCTAAGTTGACACATTTTGCTATCCTTGGTTATGTGCGGCCGTCTTTCGCATCTCTGCATATTTGCTTGGAATGCAAGTGAATCTTTGGATTTGTGGAAGGCGAAGTTCATGTGTTTGGGACAAAGCCTCTACAGCGGACTTCAGAGCATTCAATGAACCTGAGGACTTAATGTGAATCTTCATAACTCATTGTAAAGCATCCTAGCAAGATGGGGCGGCTTAATGACTGTTGGCTATACTCAAGTCGGCTTCCGCGCTTTTGCTGGTGGTATGATAATGGAATAACCAACAAAGCCCTCAGCCACAACTGCTAATACCAGTCTCACTGGTTCCTGGAGGCTGAAGTGGTTCTCTGCGACGTGGTGGCCCCTTTCTCAAGAGAATCCATGGACCGCTCGTGATAAAATGAATGCAACAACAATAGTTAGCTCACAATATAAGCCTCTATCCAATCTTATACTTCCAAAGAAAAGAGGGAAGGAATCATGTATGAAGCGCCTATATTTCAAACGTTTCGCGTTTGAATGTATGCGCTTCATATATAATTTCTTCCTTTTTTTCTTCTAACAGCATAGACGTGTAAGCTAGCATGTGCCGCATCGCTAGCCTTACCGTAAGTAATAGGCGATAGCGGTGAATGCGAGGTACTCTCCTTGCTCCCAGCTTTCGAGGTGGTTTTACACTTGACCACCTCTGGTCCCAAGAGAACGAGTCCTAAAGGATGAGAGAAAGCGAAGTTACCGGTGTTCCGCTAGAACAGCCTTCTTAACCCAAACGCTCTAGGGCCTGGGATTAACCTTATTCTTCTCTTTACAGTATGCCGGTGGTTGCCCGAAGCTTTACGCTTTTGTCGGTTGAAGATACCGGAAGGGGTAAATTTGGCAGATTGTCGAAGTTGAAAATAGTTGTGTTTAGCAGTGTAATAGCATTGATGGAGAGAAACGTAACGGCGAAAAAATCCGAGGAATAGGAGCCCAAAATTCCCGCTTCTCTCTCGCGCCCCTCTGTGTCACTAACCGGCTGTAGACTGCAGACGGGCGGAGAGGCTAAATCATCCAGCCGCGAACGTTGTCCCGCTCTTGCCGGCACTTCGCCTGGCTGATGAACTGCAGAACGACACGTCGTGCTACGGGACCGTGAGGCTGTGTTAACAGTTTTGGAATTTGCGGAATTGTAGAATTGCGGAACACGATGAAGATAC
The DNA here is from genome assembly GCA_963978905.1 of Trichostrongylus colubriformis. Taxonomy (NCBI): domain Eukaryota; kingdom Metazoa; phylum Nematoda; class Chromadorea; order Rhabditida; family Trichostrongylidae; genus Trichostrongylus; species Trichostrongylus colubriformis. Next base: position 36,105,479 of record OZ022258.1, on the reverse strand, counting down.
GCATCGACTGGGAGAATTGCGGAATTGTGGAAATGCAGAATTGTGGAATCTGCGGAAAAGCATTAGATACGTATCGACGCTTTCCACAATTCTTCATTTCCGCAAATTCCGCGATTCTGCATTTCCACAATTCTGCAAATTCCACAACACAGCCTGAGTAAGTCCAAAGTGGCGCATTTTCTATGCGAGTTTCGCTTTACATAACCTTTTCTGAAGTGAAAGGTTTGTCTTCAGGAAATATGTGTTCCCAGTTCTCATTCTCTGCTTACCTGTCTCGTCCCGGTGTCTTCGAGGGCATCTCCCATGGTTATTTTTGTGGGGGGGGGGGCTTGGACGTGGCGACTACTTCTGAGTGGTATCTCGTGCGACGCGTGTATGCTGCATAGTACAACGAGTATGTATGGTCACAAAAGTGCAACACAGTTTAAATGTTCCATTTAGATATGCTGAAATAAGAACCAAAGCCGCTTTACGGGACGGCTCAGGCGTTTGACCTGTGGTAAGAAATGCAGTGCGACTTGCAAGAGGTTGTTATCCGAGCGTATTCGCAAACACATTTATGGCGTGTTTCCCGAGAAAAGGGTTTAGTAACGCGACGCGATGCGTGGGAGCTAAGGGAGTCGTATGTACGTGATCCTGACGCGGGTGCCTCGTTTGAACACCGGTGCAGGACCAACTTACAGGGATTCTTTAGTTCACATGAATCGCACTGCATGCTGCGATGCGGTATGCTTTTCTGACGATGCGCACTCACTCCGTTATAACAAAGGGTGAGACGCACTGCGACTAGACATCAAGCCCTTTGATTGTTGTCCAACCGTTCATTATATGAGCCACGTGACAGTAGGGCTTGCGGCTGATCGTAATGAGGTGAGGTAGCAGTTCTCTCCAGTAGCAGTCTTTTGAAAGTAAAACAAGCAAGGTGATGGGGGGCGGGATGATATTGTCTTCTTCTATGTGATGCAATCTGCCACCCCAGTCCTATGCGTTTTAATCATTGGGGAATTGCATTGAATTTTGAATGGATCATCATTGCCACTGCCTTCAGTGTATATTGCGCGATTTACCCTTCACTGTGTTTGTTCATTCTCTTACCTTTTCTTGTTTGAAATGACGTGGATGGAAGTGTGAAACTGAGTTAAGAGTCATTTCCATTTCCAAAATTTTGGAGTCGTAAACCAAAGAAGACTCATATGCGTAAGTAAAAAAAGGATCAAAATTCAAAGGAGCCTGGAGAGGTCGGTAGATGAAAAAATAGGAAGAAACGATTCTTGACATGAACGCTGAAGGGCAGAATCAATAGTCGGTAGAGAAACCCCGTTCGAATGCGCGACGTTGTGGTCTGTATTCGCATCTCCCGCGCATCTTTTCGAACTGCAACATCGCCTTTCCGAGTTGCTCGCTGTAGACGATTTCATTTGTCACAAACATTGAATGATAAAATAAGCGCAAGTTTAATAAAAAAGTTGTTGGGAAAAAATCTCTTGAATTCACTCTCAACGTCTTAGCGAGGTGTCGTGTGCGATGTGTGCAACCTATGCAGGCCGGTAATCAGATGGGTCGACTCACCTTCTTGGAGAAGTAGGTCCTCAGGTAACTGGCACCTTCCACGCGTCGTCACGGTGCGCTATCGCGGCGCTACACCTGCTCGAACCCACTCCGACGCCACCCATTCTGCTTAGTTGACCAATGAGGAAGCTTAGTGTGTGAAGTCAGGATGGGTTCGAGCAGGAGTAGCGTCGTGACAGCGCACCATGACGCGGTGACGCGGAAAAGGTGCAGCCTGACTTGTAACCTAAGGATCTACTGTTCCAAGAAGGTAGGTCTTACTGCAGGCTAACATTGTCTCCTCCTATTGTCTTGATTAAACTGCCCCTTTCGAGGGTTTTTCAACATATACGCCTTGTGTGCCTGTGTGTTCCCGGTAGTAATGGAAAACGCAGTTCTATCCATGATCTGCTGAAGTTTGCTGTAACGGTTTCTGAGTTTCGGGGCTCACATTACTCATTATTCAACCCTTCGGTGAAGTTCGCGATTCATGCGGTTGCGCCACCTGCGCGATTAAGGTAGAAACGATAAGATACATATAGATTCGGCGAATTACACGCCTAATCGCGCTAATCGCACAATCGCCTGCAATTTCAATCTACTTGTATATTTCTTCCGCCTGTATCGCGCGATCGCCTGAACCGCAAACTCCGAATAATGCCTAACTTCGATTTCTATTGCTCCATCCTGACATTGCTATGTTGCACGCGATTCCTCATGCGACGTAAAAGGCTGATGGGTGTGTGGCTCTACGCCAGGGTTTCGCACTACGGCGTGTCTCGTGCGAGGCGGTGCGTAGAAGCTGGAGGAGGCGTGCTAGTTGGCTTCTAACATGATTATGCGGCACCCCTAGCATTACCGCTTGATCGTTTTATGGCCCATCTACAGAAGCCCTTTTGCGTCGTGCGTTGCCAACGAGCAGGTCCGTCTTACTGCAAGCACAGTCAAGCTTGGCGTCGAGAAAATTTTCTGAAAAAAACACGCCCCCCTCCCCTCTTCCGGGTGTGTGCCATTAGGACGCAGAATTCGCATGACCGCTTTTGACACGTCATGATATGGTGCGACATAGCGGACCGTATCAGTTGAATCCTGAAGCGATTACGGTAGAATACGGCGTAGAACACCAACTTGCTCGATGACCCACCCAGTATGGCCCATAGCTCGTACCATCGTATCGCATATCAGATGCCGCAATGTGAATTTCCCGCCTATGGCATCCCCCCCCCCCTCCACTTAGCTGGTCCGCGCATTCGAAAGGATGTTTGTATTTATCTATAGCCGCCTTTCAGTAATGTTTGTCAATTCAGCAATCCATAATTGAAGCATTGCACTATGTTTTGAGTATGATTATCTAGAAGATCTTTCCAGAAATCGGTCTGGCGGCCCTAAATCTCCTGGGTACTGCTTGGTTATACAGTGGAAAATTTCAGATTACGACCTCTTCTTTTTCCTTCCCAAAATAGGAATCGCACGCTGACCCATGTTTGTTCCTGACTGCAAGTATTTGCGTAGTGGCGGGTGGCCGCTGGTTTTGCGAACGCATCGGGTGCTGTCAGTACTGTCACCATTTGTGCGCACATTCCCACTTCGTTGCTGTGCGTGGGTCATCGTTGTGAGGCCACCGACAGCACGATCGGTCGCCAACTGCAAACGTGGCACTCAGGTGTGAACTGAAATTGTGTGCGAGTGGGTCATACTCCCCGCTTCTTCTAATCAGTCGTCTGTAATAACTGTGGGTTCTCCTATTCCGGTGTTCGGCGGAAAGTATGAGCACAGTCCTTCGGCTTTGGTAGTTGTCGTGCTGTCAAAAGAAGCTCATTTAGATGTTTCAAGAATAAGTAGTGCTCTATGAGGCAATCCATAAAGCGAGTGAAAGCGTTTTATTGATAGTTCGTTTTTATCTTAGAAACTTCGGAAAATTGTAAGGAAGCTGTTCATATCCGTCCTGCGGTAGATGCGTCTCGAACGTAGGTACGAAGGAGAAATATTTTACGGTGGGGTTCAAGGAGATCAGTATTTATGTATACTTGTAATGTGGGTGCACACGCTTTCTCTCGCTTTGCAGTTTTCAGCTCCCTTCGGATATTAGGTTGATCGGAAAGTTTTGATAGGGTTGAGATTTTTTTCTATTTTATTTTACAACTCAGCGAGTAATGCAGGCTAATCAACAATATAATAAACATAGTTAGTTATAACATTGTCCCACCCAACGGGCAGGTCGGCGATTCTCTTCTCCCAGAATTAGGAGGATTGGGGTTAAAGAAGTCACCGACCACTTGTCCAAGGTGGTCATTGTTGACGAATTTTTTCGTTGCTAAGAAAGCCTTAGGGGGCCGGAGCAAGTGGTAATCTGAAGGGAGAACATCAGGGGAATAGGACGGATGTGGAACCTTGTCCCAGCCAAGCTCTTCCAATTTTGCATGGGTCCCTCATATGGGTAAAGAGAGCCGTGCAAAATTGGAGGAGCTAGCTTGGGACCCGGTTCCACATGCACCCTATTCACCTGATACTGCCCTCTCAGATTACCACTTGTTCCGGCCCCCTAAAGCTTTCCTAGCAAAAAAAAATTCGTCACCTTGAACAAGTGGTCGGTGACTTCTTTGACTCCTAATCCTCCTAATTCTGGGAGAAGAAAATCGCTGACCTGCCCGTCGGGTGGGACAATGTCATAACTAACGATGGTTATTATATTGTTGATTAGCCTGCACTACATGCTGAGTAATAAAAAAAATCTCAACCCTATCAAAACTTTCCGATCAACCTAATATTATAATGAAACAATTTCACTCCTAGAAACCCTTCTTAAAAGCTATTATTCGAGCTCCTGGTAATTTCTGATCATAGAACGCCAGGTGATCGATGACTTATAACCCAGAGTTCATTCTTGGAAATTCATCCCATAGCTTTAGCGAAATCTTCTCTTCAAAAAGTTTTCTCACTTCAACATCTTAGTATGTCACTTTATACAGTGTGATGCGGCACATGCGTATTAATACACAATCATGAGCTCTGAAGCATCTCAGTGATCGATCAATGTTAATAATGATTGATTATCGTGCAAAACACATACTGTTAGCACTTATAATGGAACATTCGATGTTGGCGATTACTATACCAAACTGGATCTCCATTTAGGTTTTCATGTCTTCCTATTATATTTTCCCTGTCACTTTATATCTCATAATTTTAAGTCTCCTAATAGTTTGATAACGTTTTCCATTCATTCAGCTAATCTTTATTTGCTGACATACGCCTGATATTGTCCAGTGTGGTTACGGCGCCTTGCTTCACAAGCAGCTAACTTCAGTACCGAACCAAACATTTACCGTAACCCCAGTCGTCAGTTTCGGTGTACGTGACGTGGAGTGCTCACGTACTCGCGCCGGACTTGACGCCGCATCACGCCGTAATTGCTTAGCTTACGATGGAGTTAGCTCAGTGGCTGCACCTTTCTCAGCGTCAAAGCTCCTTCCCCTCCCTAGGCTTAGGCTTAAATTGATATGCTCCCCTCCCACATGAAAAAGCATCTATAAAGGATAAGTTTCATCTGCTTTGGCCTAAGCCTAAGGAGGGAAAGAAGCTTCGACATGGGCGAAAATCAAAAATGTCACTGTAAAATTATTTACCAGCGATGTGCAACATACGAGGAGCAGACAAAAAACGTATCGGAGGCAAAGAAACTTTGCAGCAGCGAGTTCATTTCGAAAAAGACAAGAGGAGCTCCAGTGCACTAGTAGCACTAAAGCTGAAACTGCCGAGTGGTTGAATTCGATACCAGCAGCAACAAGTGGCCCCAGTTTTCAGTTAAGCGATGAAAAAAGCAACGAATGCAACATGTTGCATCATGTTTTGAGCGTCGAGTCCGATGCGAGTACGAGCACTCCACGTCACGTACACCGAAATGACGACCGCGGGTTACGGTGGATGTTTGGTTGGATACTTAAGTTAGCTGCTTGTCCTTGCTTCGCGCTACCACACAGTACTTTTGCAACAATTTCACCTTCTAAATGCGCGATTTTTCGGGATATCCAGTGACTATGATGCAGCTGTGCCCTGAGCAGTATCAAGCATTCCGTGGAGACAATTCTTTGAGAAGCACCCCCACCCATAATCTTCATTACGACCCCTTCTTTTTCCCTCCAAATGGCTGTTACTTGCCTCAGTGCAAAGTGGTCTAAAGGGAGTTAAAATCGTCGACTGCTTTTCGAAGACCTTATGGACCTGCCATAATCACCAAGAAACCTGTTGAGTAGTCTTCGGGCATCATACTCCCGGAATGTGCCCCATTCCTTGAGCAGAATACACCCTCATTTTTCTATCAAAAACTATTTTATTGTTCGGAAATCTTCAACCCGCGCTTCCGAGCGGACTAGTCCTCCATCTGTGCGTCCCTCAACCTTTGCTATGAGATAATTACGGAGCAAGGTCATAAACAGCCGAACAACATAGGAAGTCCTTCACCATGTAACCGCTGAGGCTGAAAAGAATTGGTGATAGATTCCCGACATTGCTTGCTTCTTTACTCTTGAGCCGTTCTATCAGTCGCGATTTCCAATGCATAAGAAAAAGTGATGAATTGAAGTTTCAACGATTCACTTGAAATTAGGTTCCAAACTTTGACGTAGTTTCTTCTAAATATAAGTGTTTATTCGAGGGCAGTGGCAACGATAACATGAGTGCCCAGAAAGATTGAAAATGAGTCTTTTAGAGGAGAACCGGGGCGGAATTAAGACGTTTGATGATTGAAGTAAAAGAGTTTTCGCAACCTCTACTTCAAACTTTTAAAAGTGTATGCACACACCGAACTATTTTGGCCATGTGGTTGTTGTTGAAATCAATCATTGGTTAATCACCAACACCAATCCGGTGTTGTGTCCTCTTCGACAGATAGGGGTCATGTGTTTGAAGTACTCTGTGGTACAGTGAGGGCGGTTGTTTTTAATTTCTTGCTCCATCCCAGTAGATTCCATGCCGAGACTCGAGGAATCCCAATGAAGAATCTTGCGGATTCTTAACCAAACAAGGTTTGTTGAATTTGCAAGAACGCGAAATCTGCCGTGGTCTTCATTTGTTTTTCGATTTCCACTCGGCACTCATCTCCCGGTCGATATCTGTTTGATCATGGAAAACATCCCTATCCAACCCTTCCATTGGCGCAATTCACAACGGGGTGATGATGTACATGCAAGGTCCTGCCTTGAGCCCTTAAGCAAGTGTATCTGTGTGTACTGGCTCCGACGGGTTACGTGGCTGGTCGGAATCTAACGCTAATCCTCTATACAGGTGACTGCAAGTCGTACCTAGTTAAAGACAGCATTAGGGGTAATGTGGTAATGAAGAAATCTCTACAGCACTCACATGGTAGACCTGGGCCTAAGATGGCTATCTATGGCGAAATCCCGGTGAAAAAGCGCCCCTCCGAGTTGTTGAAACGTTGCAAAACGCCGCAACCGCTTGTCTGTTCCGCCTCTTGGATTTGTCGATCTCGCCTCCCGATGACGTAGTTCCCGATTGACTGGGGCGGTAGCGGCCAAGGAGATGCGGCAGGATCGTAGGTTCCGCGGCGCGCTTTCGCAGTTTTATCTTGAAGCTCACTCAAAAAAATAGTTGTGTCGTATTTCCAAACATCCTCTTGTGTTTACTTGGCAACATGCCAATGGAAAACTAGATCAGACTACTCCCCTCTTGACGGACAGGTCGTCCGCGTCGAGAATCAACGGTAAAAAGGGGGTCCTATTGCTGGGGTTTTTGGCAATTCCATCCGTTTTTTCTCCCCATTGTCCTGGTACTAGGCTCTCGACTTTCACATTCACTACTTCTTTTACTTTTCGTCCGACTTTCCCCTAATGCTGCCTTTAAGCAAAAGATCTTTCCGTCGATACTGTTCGATGGGCGATGCTTCAGATCTGTTGCGCCGCAAATGCTTTTGGCTTCAGCTTCTTAGTAGCCTGTGAATGTTTTAACAGAGTTTCTTCCAGACCCGAGTAAGCGAGGCTCTTAAATTTGAAAGCTCCGTAAACTATTATAGTAGCAGTCATCATGAAAAAATCCCAGTGGCGTTGATATCATTCGACGAACTGAGTGTCCAGTGTTACTGCTACCACTAGCTTTGCACCTAATTTTACGCGGTGCTCAGAAATCAAACTCAGGTGATGAACCATGAAACAACTGTTTGACTTGAAGAAAAAACAAGTGTTGACTATGATATCTGGTAACCATGAATATTCACGCATTTTTTCACATTTGTGGTGATTCCAGAAGCTAGATCCGGATTCTGTAAAAGTGAAGTACTTCACGCGAAAAGTAGATTATAATGAAGTTACGCTCACTCCAGTTGTTTTATTTTGTGACGAAAGGGGACTTGAGACGAGCTTGGACTATATTTTTACCGTTTGGAAATTTGTTTGTAGAAATTTCAACTGGCTATACTCACCTGAGTCAGACGTAGCGTTTATTTTACTGTATATTCTGAAGCTATCACCCATCACTCTTGGCAGGACGGTTCTTTGATTGCGCCCGCAAATTAAACTTTGTTCAATGTTGAATTTGGATCTGCCGCGCGATCCTCTCGTGCCAATCCACACATTTGGGCTCCCGCAGTAGTCGTAACATCTGGTCTTCCTGGGATAAAAGTGATGGATGCTCTCTTTTCTTGGAAATGGAAGGGAACTCTGTGGACGATCTTAATATTCTTGATTTTAGATAGCTTCTGATTATCGCGGGGGTGTATATCATTAGGACAAAACCGTCGCGTGGCCGTGTTCGGCACGCGACGGTTTTGTCCTAGTGATATACACCCTTATCGCCGCAATCCGCGATGCGAAAGTTACTACTAGGATGCTGAGTTATGGGCAAAAGCTTCAGTTTCAGACGGGACTCGAACCCGCTCTTCTGTCCGTTCATATGTGCTAGTCCATTACACTACCGACACCCCTTTCACTTTAACTCAACTTTTACCATGTTAGGTATACCATTCAGAAGCTGAGTCAAGGTGTAAGGGGTGTCGGTAGTGTAATGGATCACATATGCCCGGAAGGCATGAAGTGGCGGTTCAAGCCGTCCGACACTGAAGGTCTTGACCATAACTCAGCATCCTAGTAGATCTTAATATTTGTTCGATTCTTATTCGAAAACGCGTGTCGAGTTTGTTTGTTCCCCGCATCCTCAGAGTTCCCCATCCCGTTGAGGAAATCTACATGCCTAGTTCCCAAGAAAATTTCTTTGTATGAAGTTTATCTGTCACGTAACACATTTCTGGGTTGTTATTGTGCAGTTCTCCAGATCTTCGCCTTCCTCGAATATTCTCCACACATTCATGTCATATTGGTCGTCGTAAAACTAAAGATAAAATTTAAAAGCACACATTGGTGCATATAGGAGCATATGAGCATTTCCTTTTGGTTCCGAGTTTGAAATGAAGCAATATTTTAGAATAGTAGTAAGATACGTAGGTTAACCCATATTCATGCGTTTCATCACCTCCGATTGCATAGTGTAAACACTCTTTCGGTTTTTAAATGATTATGTATCGTTCTGATGAAGGTGAACTTATATAGCTCCAATTTAGGTGTGTTTTCTCTGTTTTTTCTCTTACGTAATGCATGTTCTAGCGACACAGCTGGTCGATTGAAGCCTCCTCCTCTTGATATCAGCTACGTTAACACTAAGAATAATGTAAGTACTTTTTTTACTAGCTCTTCTTTTTTGCTCCTTTTTTCCTAAAAGCATTTCTTATCGGTGTTATGGAATTCTTTTCAATATACTATTCGTAATGCAAGTATGTTTTTAGAAAAATATGTAGGATATTTAAGATGATAAGAGCGGAGAGGAGACTGCTAGCTACGCTAGGATTCGTCGTCCACGTGAAACATCCCCATAAGTTGATATGTGCCTACTGCTTCGTTCTTCGAGCACACCATCGTACCGACCTTATACAGAGAGCATGGTTGGTCGTTTCATACCAGTAGCACTGTTTTAGACTAATATGGCACATTCTAGGACATATATGAACGATGGATTGAGAACGGATATGTTTGTGCGGTACTCACCAGAGACAATTGCATGTGCCTGCATTTTCTTGGCCTCCCGAACTGTTCATCCCCAAGTGCCGCTTCCTGATAAGCCTAGAAGTTGGTAAGTCGGGGAATTCTATTCTGCCCTCATTTGTTGCGAACACTTCTCCTAGGTTGTCTGAGCGGTAGTATGTCTAGGTATGAACTTTTCGACGCGTCAGATACTGATGTACACACGATAGCGTTGATGCTGCTGAACATGTACGCCAATCAAAAGGTAGATTATTCGCAGTTTTGTGTATCTACCTGTCAGCAACAGCTGCAGTGGTCAGCGTTGTGTATTTAATCCTTTTCAATTGCAGGTTGTCAGTTGGAGGGAAATGGACGAAAAAATTGAAAAGTTGCGATCGAAGATTGAAGCTGAACAGAAAGCTGCAAAAGCACAGCTCGTAGCGCAAAAACTCGCTGTCGAAAAGAAGAAGGCTGATGACGGTACGCATTCTTTTATTGTGTAGTAATGAGGCTTTTTGCATCCGCTCACATCAGTAACATTTGCAGATTCCGATCGGGAAGATGCGAAGAAACGGCGGGGTAAAAGTCGCAGTCGATCACGTACAAAGTCGCGATCACGGAGTCCAAGGCGGTATGTAACTTGAAACATTCTTCAAAGCTTTTTCTTCCGGGTTTTCGTCCACCTGCTACTTCCTGTGTGCTTCGGTTTGTTGCAAAAAATAACCCATAATTCGGAAGTCTGTTGGTAGCTGAATAGTTACTTCCTATTTCCATTGTTATCATTTAGGTATTTGTACTTTCAGGAATAAATATTCACCTAATCGACGACGACGGGATTCACCTGAGAAGAATGGAAGGAATAAAGCTCGCGGTGGAAAAGGTGGCAGAGACGATAGACGGGATAGAGAAAGACGAGATGATAAACGGGACGACAAACGAAGGCGAAGTAGGAGTCGAAGCAAAAGCAGGGAACGATATTCTGATCGTGATCGAGATCGAGTGAAGGTATTTGTAATGTTTGTATTCCGGTTGAGCAACTTCTACTCAAGTTACATTAGGGGTAACAAGTGTTCAATTCTCTTGCTCATGTTGGGAAGTAATTGGTAGTTTTCTTCTCCAGAGCAGTCTCTCAAAGTCAAAAATAATGAGATATCTGCCCCGTTATTATTGGGTTGTTTTTTTTTGTCTCGGATGGCATCTGACCGTACTAGAAAAATTGAGTCGGTACCCCGAAGCCAATCTGTGCGCTCCATCTCATCCGAATACTGAGGTTTTTGAAAATATTCGTCAAAAAATAGTAAACAGTGACTTGTAATTCTATAGTGATATGCTACACATTCAGGAGCGAAGCAAAATACGGGAACGAGAAGTCTATCAGTCACTTGGCAAACGTCCTCGCCCACGCTCACCATCACCTCCAGCACGGTTTAGAAAGTGATTCAACATTTGCAAATGGATTGAGCCATGTCATATCATTGGTCTGTACCCTGATCTTATTTTAGTAATTTCGCTCGAAGCTGTGAGCAGCTCTTGAAGTGTTCTGCGGGCTCGCTCGCACTACATCTAATGTATTGTATATCTATGTAAATGGTTTGGTAAATCACCCGTTGAGAGTTCATGTTTATGAAAGTTTTGATAATTGTTTGAGTCCTTCGAGTATTGGTAAAAGAGTAGTAACTTTATACTGTTATTGTTTGTTTTAGAAGGAACTGATACTGCTGGTTTTTCGCATCTCACGATCAACTCACTACACCTCTTTTCAGCGTTGGACGCGCCATTCTTATTGTTCGTTTCTTGTTTCCAACGTTATATTCTTGTGACTTCGTTCGTTTTTCGTTTGTTTTTCTGTCTGATCAAATAAAAGATCCCTTGTGGGCTACTTTTGAATTTGTGTTCCAAATCTTTGAAAATTTCGATGTGTATTATGCACAGAAATATCACTTCAATAGTATTATGAGTACGCATTGCTTGTTATTTATTTCATTTGTTTATTGTTCCTCTGAGTTGCCCATATTCGGATATTGGACTTACTCTCTCATGGTGGATACATTAGGAACAATGCCAGATCACGATGAGCCACTTGAGGACGGCGTTGACCAATTAACGCAATGGCGAGAGCGATGTGCTGACCATGCTTCGGACCTGAAAGCTGTGCTGGAAGAGTGTAACGACCGTGTGAATAGTCGTACCAACACCGAAGAGTCATGCCATCAGGTACTTTCAAAGTAAACAGTCTCTGTCAGGTGTTTAGCTGATCAGTATAGAATAATGACAAAATTCAATCCTTAGGCGAACGGCTTAGGTTCAGTGTTCAAGTGCTCACTAGAACGTGACATTGCATAGTACTGTCTCTGCTCTTGCTGGTTATTTCTAGAGACTCACAGATCATTTTGATCAGCTGAGTTTTGCTGTATTCATTAAGTATCTTGCCGCAAAGTAGAATAACTATGTTGTGTGTCCTGCAACATCTATTTCTGTACTGAACGGTTGGCAGCAGTTTATATGTTGAATTGAATCTTTTGACGGTAGATGATTCGTTACTATGAACAATGACATGCATAAGTTTCGTTCCATATATAATTCAGGACTGGGAACTCAGCGCTTTTATCATGCGCCGAGGTTTTTAGCCTGAAAAAAATAATTGGAATTATTGAATAGTGAAGGGGATTCCGTGTTGTTCTGGTTGTTCTCTTTGGCAAGATGTGGTTTCTGGTCTTATCGGTAAAAGACGCATGTTTCAGGAAATGATGGACTTTGTACACCATCTTGACCACTGTGCCATGCCGAAGGCTTTTGCAGCACTCAAGTGATCGGATGATATTTTGAGATGTAGCTGTTAGGTTTATATATTGTCGTACAGTATCAATATTGATAAAATAAACTTTTCTGACGATTTATCGGGTTTATGAGGTGCTGTGATAATTGCAACAACATTTCCCATAATGGAATTGAAAGGAACAGTGAACTCCAAATCCCATTGCCAAGGATTCAGTCAAATGCTCGTAGTAGACGAAACTTGCAACATTCACCGAAAACTGGAAACGACTCATACGCCATACCACTGAGTGGTTGCAGTCGTAGAGCTCGGAAAACACGGTAAGGGGTAAGCAAAAAATGAGAAGTGGAAGCACCTTTAAAAACAGGCATTCTGCTTCAAAGGAGGTATAATGTGGCTAATTCGCATCGACAAGGCACGACATGGGGTTTTATCACGATTCCGCAGCACAGTGAGTGTTTCGTCGTTCATCCGTCGCGGAGTCGCCGGCGATAACGGGACAACGCCTGCGGTCGGCTGATTCAGCCAATCGCCCGTCTACAATCTATCCCAGTGGGTAGGAGCGCGAAAGAGGGGATTTTAGGTTTCCTTTTCCTGGGTTTCCCATCGTTCTATTATGCTTTCTCTACTACTTCAGTGATAAGCATCCCTACTTTCATATTCCACGATCTGTCAAATTTACCCATTCCGCAGTCTTTAAAATATGCAAGCTCTTGTCAATCGTGTGCTATCCTTTCCGCTTGATCTCCTAATCGCCCGGGACGGTATAATTTACCCGAAATGCAGTTGAGAACGGTAAGGTGTCGGTAGCCCTGAGATTATGACTGTTGAAACTGGGAGGCTACTTCTCTCGAAACTTGCAACTTTTATGCGTTGTAGGCTAGACTTTCGATGAGCATCGATTCCGCATTTGTCCCACTTTTCACAGACAGCGCCAATGCCACTACATTACATGTCACCAATGTGGTAAGTGCGAATCCCCTTCATGAGAGGGCTCCACGGAAAAGCCGGCGCGTGCTGGGTGACATCACAGTCACCGCGCGGCGCGATGGTGAGCGATGGCCCGCGTTCCTACCAGTGCACTTCATTGAGGGTGACCTTGTTGGTACTTTGCCTATATACTAAGGGGGAGCACATAATGCTGTGGCAAGCTTTGCTGCTTTGACATACATGCGACAGCTGGCAGAGCTGGCCTTTATTTGGTGTGGCTAGCCTGTCCAGCTGCATGTATTCGCCTCACCCCAATGGTGTATTAAAAGTTTCAGAAGGCTGCGCGTCTTCGTCCGATGTATAACCATGCGGGGAGACACAGAGTAGAAAAGTGGCATCCATCTCAAGACTTTGGTGAAGTGACAGCGAGGTTATCCTCATTGAAGCGCAATGTTGTAATACAGGCCATCGCACACCGTCGCGTCGCGCAGTGGCTATGACGTCACCCAGCACATGCCGGTGATTTTTTCCCTCCCTCCTCATTAGAGTAGGACAAGGTGCTGATTAACTTGGGTCAACATCCCCTAACGTGATTGACTTGTCATGAACGGGTGGGGGTCGATTGGGTCGAATTTTTGCCTCGCGGTTTCGCCTCGCGGTGCCGTCGGTACGAGTCGTTTTAAATTCCGCTCAAGACGTAATGGGTTGGTGACGTAAGAGACCTTTAGAAATTTTGGCACTGTTAACCCAAAGCTACCCCACTACCTCTCCAACAGACGTGGTCGAGAACGTGATTTTTGGAAAACTTTTCGATTTGGCTGCAAACTTCTACCCAGGGGTAATTCGACCCGTAGAACACGAATATGACATTCGTTTGGCGCAAAACTGCTTGGCGTCTGCGCCATAGGCACCGGCGCCAAAATGGGGTGGATCACCAAACTCACTCAAAATTTGTCCCAAGCAATTTCCCGCGAAACGAATGTTATATTCATGATCTACGGGTCGAAATACCCCTGGGTAAAAGTTTGCAGCTAGATCGAAAGGTTTTCCAAAGATCACCTCTTCGACGGCATCGGTTAAAGAGGTAGTGGGGTAGCTTTGGGTAAATAGTGCCGAAATTTTTTCAGCAGTATGTTGTGAATTAGAATTTCCTAAGGCTGCAATATGAGCTCCATCGTCCTTCGAAGCTAGTAAAGGCATAGTATCACTGCTTTTATTATACTTGTGGTTGTTGTTGATCGTGTGTTTATGGATAGGTTTCGTCAACTGTTAATGTTCCTGAAGGGACTTCTATGGATCACACACAGCAGAATGACAAAGAACGATACCACTTAAATTACCTTTAATATTTCAATTCACTCAGAAAGCGCAAGAACAAAAGCAAATAGCCGCCCGCGCCGAAAAAAGGTGCAGTCTTCGTAGGTCCCTTACAATACCAGCCCATTGCGTTTGAGCGGAATCCCAAACGACTCGCACTCACTGCCCCGTTCGCCGCGGGCGGTCGCGCGAAAGTTCGACCAATCGACCCCCACCCGTCGAGAACTTTTGGCACTACTGCTGGCATCATTCCTACGCCACATCATTGGAGTTTTGCCATATACCTGTAAGTTGCCATATCATGCTGCCAAGTGTCCCTACTGCCTCGCTTTCTCTCCATACACTCGCTCTCTCTTCTTCTAGCCGCTCAGCCTCTTTCCCTTTTCCATTCTACCTCTACAGGGTTTCACGCGTTCCATGTGACAATCTTTCCATTAGCTACCGAAACCCCTTACGACTACTACTTCACTACTATTTTAAGGACTCACTTGGAGGTAGCCAAAGAGGTGGAAAGATAATGTGGTTGCAGAGATGCAGACCAGTTCAGTAACCTGCAGCAAAAACTCCTCTAGAGGACTTTTTGCTGCACGTATTTAATCTACCCTGCGTCTTCACATGCTTGTGGTTTCATATCTATGCTATTGAGTACCCAGGTGAACGGACCTCAGCAAGGTTGTGAACGAATGTTACGGAATCTCGGATCTTGCCCTAGTTGAGGTGACATATCATACTCACTCGGATGAAGCTCTTGGTCCTGGTCGTGCAGAGACTGTTACGGAGTTTAGTGAATAGCGTGAGGTCTGTTCTCAAATTTGGGTTTGGAAATATCCCATGCACAGAAAGTGATCTCAGATTGATCGTGTCGCTATCCAACTCATATATTAGGTTGTCCGGAAAATCTTGTAGGTTTTTCAGTCATCACTTTGTATAATTTTTTCTTCCAACAAACAACAATTAGGCAACAGCGTACTCACCATTGTTATCGACGACACTTTACCGTCTCAAAGGTGGATAGTTCATTCCCTGCCCCCAGAACTCTGGCTTTGAGAGTCGAAGAAGTCAGCGATCGCCTTTGCAAGCAACTCATAATCAACGAATTATCTCTTGGGCAGGAAGGATTGAAGAGGATGGGTAAGGTGATAGTCAGAAGGGGCAATGTCTAGAGGGTATGGCGGTTGGGGTAGGACATTCTGGCCGGGCTCCTATAGCTTGGCCTGAGTACACTTCGTGACGTATGGGCGGGCGTCGTCATGAAGGAGAGTGACCGCGGATCTCTCAGGCGCTTTTCTTGAATAGCGACAGCGATCTGCTGGAGCTGGTGGGTGTATATGGAATCGGGAACTGTCTCGCCTTGTGCCAGAGCCTCGTGGAAGAGCATCCCTTCCGCGTCCAGAAGCAGCAGAGTAGAATCTTGTTCGGATGGAGGTCGGACACGGGCTGCGTTGGCGGCTCGGCGTCACGTAGCAGCCAAAAGGCGCGGGTGCGTTGGTATCGTACATGTCCCAGCTTCCATCGCCCGTAACCAGAAAGACGAGAAAGTCGTTGCGATGCGAGCGGGGCAGCAGCGATTGACAGATGCTCACACGGGCACTTTCGTGAGCATCCGTCAGGGCATGAGGTCCACCGCGACAGCATCTCCCGATAAATGGGCTCGTGGAGACGACGATTTACGGTTATGGATGCTTGTCCATTCCTCTCTGCCAGCTCGAGCATGGTGATTTCAGGATCGGCGCGAACGGCGGAGAGCAGCCTCGTCGTCGAATGCGTGTGGGCGTCCCGTGCGTGGCTTGTCTTCCATGTCAATCTCGCCGTTGCTGATGCTGATGAGCCAGCGGCGCACGGTCTCGTAGCTCACACATCCCTTGCCCAAAGCAGCGTTGATGGAGTTGCAAGCTTCCGTCGCTTTGCTGCCCCAAGACCACTTATAGTAGATGACACCGCGTGTTGGGTGGGTATCGACTGCGGGCACTGTAGCTCTCTCCACGGAATCTGGTGGGTCAAAATATATTCTACTAGAAAGCTCAGAGAACGTCCTACCATATTCCTGAACCGCCTAGACCTGCCTCGAAGTAAACAAGACTAATGATTTTTTTTGGAAAAATCCTACAAGACTTTTGGGACAACAATATTTTGTTGAAAAGCTTATAGAACGTTCTACTATATGTCCGAACTGCCTATATCTATCTGTCTCGAAGTAAACAAGAGTTATTGATATATTCAACAACAATTGAGACTCCAAAACATTTATTTTAAAGAGTAAATGACCCCTCAAAAGTCTTGAAGGTCTTGAAAATATTTTTGCCATATTTCGGCGTTTGACGCCTTCTTTAGACTGAAACTGTGCAATTTAGCTAGTATATGATATACGTTGTATACCACTAGCCTACGGCTCGGTCTCAATAGCTTTTTGGCGTGACTCATCCTGCCAAGGACGTATGGTGCAGAAAATGATGAACCCACCCGGTCGCACCCTCAAAGGAACCGGAAGGGGTCCGAAACAAGAGAAAAATACAAAGAAATGAGCATTTTGTAACAAACCAGAAGGTTAGAATCGATAATCGGTGAAAAAACCCGAATTCAAAAGTGCATCGCTGCGATGTGTATTCGCGCCTCATTCGCACCATCGCACTGACTTCCCCAGTTGTCCGCTGTAGGAGACAGGCCGCGGGCCAACGTTTGTTGTAGCACCTGTCTCTCAGCGCAGTGGAGTGGCCATTCCCAACTACATTAGCATTCATGTAAGTACATCTAGAAACAGTGTAAGAAAGAATAAAGGAAAAAGTAAAAGGAAAAAGCAAATTCATAAAAGAAACATCGTCTCGTGGCACCATGCCACGGCCTCAAATTGGGGGGTTGTTTGTGCAATGGCGGCCACTTGAACTCGTCCACACTGCGTCTGTTCTACCGTAGGCAAAAATTACCTCCTTCTGGTGTCTTTAAATAGTGTAGGACACTACGTGACTCGGTCGACAGTTGATATGAGAAGATCATGCAGTAATCAAGAATGATTACTTTGATCAAGTGAAGATATGAATAATAGCACGTTGTTCGTCCTTACTATTTATTTCTGGTACTCACAATTACGTCGGGATGAATGCATTCGCCTCAATAAGAAACTGGAAGTCTTACTGGAGCTCACCGACACACATCAAGTCCCATTTATAAAATGGAATGTTATACCACACAAACCATGCACTATCATAGGAACCGACCGGGTGGATGATGGTATGGAGGCTACGTTGAATTTAGGTCCATCATTCGTCGTTTTCGAACGGACCATTGATGCAGTTACCATGGGGTTCAACAACTTTGCGTATTAATTAAGGTGGAGGGAAAACAGTGGTCCAACGGTATTAGAAACTATTCTAGCAGGAGCACCATTTCCCAAAAATAGCTGCATTGTTCCAAGATCTGTTCCTGTTCTCGAGCCCTTATTAGCTGCTCTACATTTCAAGCTCAAGGAAGTTTATGCAACTGCTAGGCAAACATTTGGATCCAAATGACAGAACAGGAGAGGAGAGGACTCAAAGCTACTAGAACGCAAAAGCGAGCTTCGATACAGCGTAGGGGATAAATGTGGAGGTTTCGTCATGATGACTCAAGATATGGATAAGGCAGTTATTATCCGCAACTTGGACGATCGTACGACCTACAATAAATCCTCTCTCCAATCGTTGAACCGGGCTGTCAAACGACTCGAAGAACCATTCCTGTTCTCGAGCCCTTATTAGCTGCTCTACAAACAACAAAACGGTCCTGAGTAGAAAGCTGGAAAGAAACACGGTAAGGCGATTTATATCATCTTCGCCCTGTATCCTCACCTACTACTCACTCGTAAAAACCCATAAAATTGCGGCACTGCTTCAAACGACCTTGTTGATAAGGACATTAAAACTCGCCTCATAATCTCTTCTCATGGTGGACAATCCGACAAAATTAGTTGGTTACTGGTCAAAATCTTTTCCCCGCTCCTGCGCTACATAGCATCACATTTGACTAATAGCGTAGATTTTATAGATGCTCTTGAGCAATGTCAACTCCCGCTGGAGTCAAGCTACGCTTGCTTTGACGCTGTATCTCTGTATACCAATGTGAACAACCGTGATGCCATTGAGGGCCTGTTAGACCTCTGGAAGCAATACAAAGGGAGGTCCACGCCTCTGGTCTTGAGGAGGATGACCTCAGGGAGCTGTTGAAGGCAACTATGGAATGCGACATATTCCAATTCAGTGGCAGATTCTATGAGCAATGTCGCGGCCTGGCCATGGGCTTGAGATGGCCCCACTAGTATACCTTGACCGCATAGGGCGTAGGTCGTTAACCACTGAATAATGTTTTACAGAAGGTATATGTACGACGTGTTCATTATTGGTTCATCGCCTCCCGAACTGGAGGGAACCCCTCTTAATTTAGACTCGGAGGATCCCAATATTTGGTTCACCATAGAAAAGCCAAATGAGGAGGGTTACATCCCATACCTTGACACAAAAGTGCGCATCAATAATGGAAACAAAGAATTACTCTGTATAAGAAACCATCGTCTAAGAGCATACTGGTGCATGCTAGAAGTTGCCACCACTTATTTATCAAAGCCAACATCGTCCGAAACCTGGCAAGGATCAAGGATAGACTATGTGGCCACCAATCGGACGGGGTGGATTTGGTGGTGGACAATATAATAAGGGACAACGGTTATACCACCACGCGACCGCTGATATAGATGCCGTATTCTTTACTAGATGGAGAATCAAAGTTATGCCTATGTTAATGAAGAAAGGGCATCAAAGTCAACAGCGTGGTCAAGATTTCAAGACTCCCATTGCGAAGGGTTTACGAAGATAGATATGGAAGGGGGGTGTAGTCACCGTGGCAACCACAACATATGTCAGCTCCGGGGAACGGTTTATCTAATAGAATGCCAAGGATATGGGCAAAAGTATGTTGGAGAAACTAAGAGACCGCCCTACAAACGCACTGACGAACACCGCAGAGCATTGGTACATCCATCCTCTTATCCCAGTAGCAGCTTCTCCAAACATCGTACAGGGGTACCATGAAACACCCCTCACAGCCGTTATCAAAGTACTACACCGCTCTATAGCAATCCTGTAGAAAGAAAAATACTGGGGACCCTTGAAATAAAGCGGTTATCACTAAAGATAGATAGTAAGGACGGACTACGTGACATTCTACATATCTTCACTTGATCGCAGTAATCATTTTTGATTACGGCATGATCTTTGTCATATCAACTGTCGACCCAGTCACATAGCGTCCCACACTATTTAGGGGTGCGTCCGGGTGGGTTCATCATTTTCTGCACCATACGTCCTTGGCAGGGTGAGTCACGCCAAAAAGTTTTTGAGACCGGGCCATAAGCTAGTGATATCGTATATCATATACTAGCTAACTTGCACAGTTTCAGGTCTGAAGAAGGCGTTAAACGGCGAAATATCGCAAAAACATTTTCGAAACTTTCGAGACTCTTGAGCGGTATTTTGAGGCTTTGGAATAAATATTTTGGAGTCTCATGGTCTCATGCTGTTGGATATTCGATAGTCATGAGACTTCACAGCACAATATCAAAGAGTTATTGTTGTTTTTGGAGAAATCTTACAAGACTTTTGGTACAACCCAATATACGCGAGAACATCTCCTCACCTCGCATGCTTATCAATCTTAGGCTGAAGAGAAAGAAAAATGGCATTCAGCATCGTGTGTTAGATCTAACTAAAACCTATCTATTTCAAAGGCAGCATTAGGGAAAATTCGGACGAAAGGTAAAAGAAGTAGTGAATCTGAAAGTCGAGATGCCTAGTAAGAGGACAGTAAAAAAAACGGATGGAAATGGCCAAAAGTGAGAAATAGGAACCCTATCTCTCGCTGATCCTCAACGCGGGCGACCTTTCCGTCAAGAAGCGGTTACATCTAACGAAATTCTCAGTGGCATGCTACCAAGTAATTACAAGGAAATAATTGGTAATACGACAGCATCTTATTCCTGGGATGAGCTTCAGGCTAAAACTGCGAAAGCGCGCTGCAGTACCTTCGATCTCACCGCGTATCCTTGGCCGCTCTCATCGTAGCCGACCAGATATCACGTAGATAGGAGGCGGGGTCGATTATCGAAAATCGGCAGCTCTTGTCCGTTGCGCCGTTTCTAGGTGCATTTTTACACCGGGATTTCGCCACCGATAGCCTTCTTGGGCTCAGTTTCCTTGTGAGTAAGTTCTTTCAAGGATTTCTCAATAATCACATTATCCCTATTGCTGTCTTTAAAAAAGACATGAAGATTTTTTCACATACTTTCGAGACAAACATTCACGTTGTGAAAACAAAGCAACTTCAGGAGCGCTGAGAGTTTGTGTGGGTAATTCGCTTTGTATTCGAAGCTTTTGCTCTGTGAAAAGAGTTCGGCTTCAGCTAAGCGATAAAATCGGTAGTTGTGGATGATCCTAGCCACTAGAAGCCTTGCTATAACAAATTTGTATAATTGGAAATAGTTGTGCTTGTGTAGATAGGATGGAACAGAAAGCAGGCAGTGGACTCCGGCGGACGCCGGAATGAGATTCGACCTTTCCGTACCGCATCACTTCTTGAAACACCTGCAAAGGTTCACGTGGTCACGTTCCATCCCATTACGAAGCATAATTAGCGCTTATTCTATAGCGTCATCAAATTTTTCATCAACTTTCTTGTCTTTCGTAGCGGTGCTTATGGATCTCCAAAGCCATTTCGACAATCACTCCTTATGTTCATCGTCGTGGTTCGTACCTTCGTGAAAAATGTCCAAAAGAGATGGGCGCAAGTCCTAATGGGGTGTAAGTAGCGGTGTCGTCCGACCAAACACGAAGTCTCGATCAGAGCACTGAGTCGCAGAGTGTGAAAAGCACCATAGCAGCCTCCAGTGAACAATGAGGAAATATTGTGATTACACTGATATGTATGTCTAAAACATTACAGTTTGGAGCGAACTTTTGCAAATTTATGGGAATGTATGAGATACAATAAACATACAGTGGTATATACATGCTATTTCAGTGAGGGAGTGCACTATGTACGTTCAAAGACTCACGATCAGTACCTCAACGAAAAAAAAAACACTGTAGAAGGGAGCAGTCGCTACAGAATGATGCATACTTTTGTCTTCAGCTTCGGATCCTTGCGTATTTCCTGACATTTGCATGGTTCTTTGTATCTCTAAAAGCTTCACTTCATAACACTTCAATCAGTCCCGTTGATTTGAATGGATGGAAGGTAAGTTCAACTGATATTAAATACTTATCTTCAACTGTTTTAGTCAGTTTTATCAGGAGGAACAGTCAAAATCTGCCAATCATTTTTATTATGGTTGAATGCGGAGAGAAGGTTATAGGTATTGTTGAAGTGGAACTTAATGGCTTTCTGAGAAAGAAGAATAGAAATGAAGTGCGATACCATTTTCGATTGATGCTGACGTCGCGAGCCATTAGTTTGTTCATTTTGCCGATCCGACTCCCTCCTGGAGCTCCGCCCCTTCCTTTGTGGTTTCCTCTGTATGGGCATCTGTAATGTCACTTCTACGTCGCAACTTTGTATAATCAAAATTTTATGCCTCCTGGAGCTCCGCCCCTTCCTTTGTGGTTTCCTCTGTATGGGCATCTGTAATGTCACTTCTACGTCGCAACTTTGTATAATCAAAATTTTATGCCTCCTGGAGCTCCGCCCCTTCCTTTATGGTTTCCTCTGTATGGGCATCTGTAATGTCACTTCTACGTCGCAACTTTGTATAATCCAAATTTTATGCAATTACAAATTCGTGCTGATTGACTTACGGAAATGAGTATGCATACACAGCATTCGCAACATGCTGACGCTCAAAGTCAGCGAAAAATTGAGCCTCGAAATAAAATAAGACCACCTATGACTGAGACTCTAACCCCTCTATGTAATCCGACTGCGAAAAATGGATTGCAAATTATGTTGAGCGTGTGTAAGTTCAAATATGCTTCCTAAAATTATTCGTGAATGCAATCGCAATGTACAGACTCAAAGGCACATTTCAGGAGAAGGTTGACTCAACTTCTTGGAACAGTCCTTTTGTAACCTGCACCTTTTACGTCGTGTCGGTGGGCTATCACGGAGCTACACCTGCTCGAACTCACTCCAACGTCACCCACTTCCCTTATTGGTCAACTGAGCAAAATGAGTGGCACCGCAGTGGGCTCGAGCAGGTGTAGCTCCGTGATGCACACCGTAGGGATGCGGAAAGGTGCAGCCTAGTTAGTTGCCCAGGGATCTACTGTTCCAAAAGGTGGATCTGCTTATCTGATAAAATCGCTATTATGTGCTTTACAAAATAGCATGGAAGCCAGTTAACCGCTCCCATCTGTGTTTCTCCTACTCACCGTTTTTCGTTAATTTGCATAGAGTTCATAACAGAATTTTGGTTCAGAATTAAAAAGGCACCATATTTAAATAAACGATGTTTTGGGTCACGAAGGAATTATCATTTGGGGGGGGGGGGGGGTCCCCCCCCCCTGAATGACAATTCCCTCAATGATTGTAGATTGGTGCATTGCCAACGCTCAAAGAGTGCTCGGAAATTGAACACCCCTCTTTGTAGAGCAGAAAATCCCTTACGAAAGATATATATCTTGATGCACAAACATGTAACTTTGTAGAAGAAGTTTTGTCTTGAGAAAAACGACATTTTATGGAAGGACCCGAGAGTTGCCCTGCAGCTCAAATCAATGGGGTGTCGCCTGCCTCGGAACGGTGGGTATTATGAGTTCTGTAAGTGCTTACTATTCATTCTAGTCTTCCCGTAAAAACAGCCTTTACAGTTTCGAGAGGCTCTCACAGATACAAGGTCGAAAAAGAATAGAAAAAGAATCATAAAGGAAAAAAATATAGAAAAACTTTTGTGTGTAATGCCGCAAGTGCTTTCGATTTCCAGCTTCCATACTTTCGCTTTATGTTGTAGCCTACTAATGTGTGCACGAAAAAGGAACAGATACAATATCGCTCACATTTTTGAAAATTCAACACATGGCGACGGATTACGCAAACCGTCGCACAGTCACAACTCCGAATACATCGGAAGCGTTGGATTCGACTCGATGCTACGAGTTTAACGACATAAAACGCCTAATCTGGAAAAGTATGTCAGCAGCCTCTCTGTGAAAGCTGCAGAGATTCCTTACTTGGTCTCAGGCGAGACTCCAACTTTTTTGGGCCTACATTCGCATTTTCGACTGTTGCTCGCCTATGATCCGCACAAAAATCATTTTTTTTCCAGTGAATTATCTTGAAGTTTCAGAATACTTTTCAGCAAGAGCTTTTCACAACATTTTGAAAATTTTAAAGCTCATTTTGTCACAATCGATCAGCTAGTGCACAGAATACTAGTTGCATATTGCAGGAATCATGTTGAACACCGAATTAAAGGCAAGCGCCTCTCGTATGATAGCTTCCAACACCCTACTGTGTATCTTGAATGCAGATCGATTTCCTGTCTCATTGCTGAAGTGACATCTTCAAGCAATGAACAGTGCTTCCAAAAAGCAGATTTTATACCTTCATAAAATAATAGCTGTGCTCAAACAATTATTTGAATCATGCAAGGTAATTAAAAGGTTGAAACTGTCACAAAGAAATGCTTTTCACGTCCATCCTTGACCAGGAGTTTGAAACATTTTGGAACTGCTGGTCAAGGATGGACGTAAAAACATTTCACGGTGACAGTTTCATTTTTTCTCTATTATTGCCTCCTCTTCTCTAGACATCGTTGTCTCAAGCTGTGAACGCTAACTGATCTTCTTATTACCATGCACGATTCAAAGCATTGTTTGAGCATTGCTATTACTTTGTGAAGGTGAAGAATCTGCTTTTGAAGGCACGATGCGATTTCCATTGCTCAATGATGTCACCATAACGATGAGAGGAAATCAATCTGCCTTCAAAATGCACCGTACACCTATGCTCGAAACTTTGTCATAGGAGAAGCGCTTGCCTGTAATTCGGAGTTCAAAATGATTCTTGCAGTATGCAGCTAATAGTCTGTGAAAAGCCAGTGATTTCTTTAACTACTTGATCGATTCTGACGAAATGAGCTTGAAAACTCTCAAAAATGTTCTGAAAAGCTTTTGCTGTAAGGTGTCCTGAAAACTAAAATGATTCACTGAAAAATGTTTGTGCGGAACATGGGCGAGCAACAATTGAGCGTGTGAATGTAAGCCAAAAAAAAGTCAGAAGTTCGCCTGAGGGTAAAAAAGGAATCTCTGCAGCTTTCACCACAAAGCCGCTGACACACTTTTCCAAATTTGACGTTTCATAGGCCGCTAAATAGTCGCATTTGAGACGAGTCGAGGCTTCCAATTTCTGCTCCTTTAATCCAATCACAATGAAGTTATGACTGTGCGACGGTTTGCGTCGGTTAGTTTCGTCGGCGGTAGCCGATTCTTCAAAAAGTGTGAGCGGTATTGTGTACTCCTCAGAATGTAGAGAAAATAATTTGATCACCTGAAAATCAGGTCTCTTCAACATGGCCAGGCTGTCATTTTCGGAATCGCTCAAGCAGTAATTCGAAATAGTCGTATGAAATCCTGGTTCAGGCACCTTAAGAAAATGTGTTATATAGGAAGGCGTATTAGCGTATCACGGAGCCGTAAAGTATCACCATGTCTTGCATTTCACTTAACGAATCACCATTATTTTAGTTGGATTTGTTTGCCATTATGTCCAATATTAGGACCAACTTAAATATACACCAGTTGAGCTATCGCACAGTACTGCGCAAGTAACATGATAGCATTATGAAGTATGGATATGATCGATAATGATCAACCGATATCGAAGAATTTTATATGTTATAGCATAACTCCACATTGTGATAAGCGCAGTACTGAGCACACTGATTGCTCTACAAACGCCTATCACTACATATATAGAATTTCGTAGTTTAAGGGTCGTCAAATTTCTCTTTATTCTCATCGAAACACGTGTTGCGTTTGAGACAATTCGGTCATAAAACGGGTCGTTACTGTTGCGCAAAAGCAGTGAAAAAGAAACCTCGAGACTGCCAATTTCTGCTGATCATCCAAATTGTGAGACACCACCTAACGGGGTTTTTTTCTTATTCCCAATGCATTTCAGACCATTCGCAACATCACCTGGTGGATTTGCAATCTCTTGAACTATTTGGAATGGATCATTCTCCACAAACTCTTCGGATCCTCGTCAAGTATTGCTTTAGGTCGACCGCTACGAGGTTCATCTTCCAGGCTGAAAGCTCCAAAACGGGATTTGGAAAGCCACTGTCGCACGGTGCTTTCTCCAACACTATTGGGTCCCCACACCTGGTTGATCTGTCGAGCTGTCTCCACTGCGGGCTTGCCCAATTCGTAGTTGGAGAAAAATATTGTCCGAAGTTGCTCTTTTGACATGCTTCAAAAAGTCTTGATAAAGGGGGGCTCATCAAGCACTGGTTAAACGGCAATTATACCGTCAGATAGCACAAAAAAACTCTCTTCAGGATGTATTACTGAGACGCGAAGGGCAATGAGTTTTTAATCAGCAATACATGTACAAAAAATAGCAACACAAAACGCTGAGAACTTTCCGGACAACCTAATATTAGAGCGGTCTATAGTAGTAATGAACGGAGTGACAAATCTCATTCCATTCAATTGTTGATGACTTTTATCAGCGCCAATCAGCCGTTATCAGTTTCGATCCTCTTCACCGAAGTCCCTGTACCCCTGTCTCCACAACAACTATAATGTGGATTCTGAGGAGAAGGATTTCGCGACGTTTGTCTTTCGAAGCTTCTTATCGAACCTCATCGAGCATTACCAATTTAGATCAATCACCATTAATGTCCCCATTCCACCGTCGGCGATCTAGAATTATCCCGAAAGGCAAAACGGATTCGGCGTTTGCTTTTCCACGCTTTATCGAATCTAATCAACCGTTGTCAAGATGGATCACCCACCGTTAATTACCTCCCACCTCGCGAATCACCGCAAACGACAACCCTCCTAGGATGCAAAGAGTGAAAATTGCCTTTCCACTCCCTACCTACGGGGTGCCAAAAAAGAGTAATTCTGCTCACGGCTTACTTCCGTCAAGCATACAAAACAGAGGATAATGGAAGAGATAAAAGTATTGAGGAAAAATATTCCCAAAATGTTCCTTTACAATCAAGGACAAGTTGAGACTCACTGCTTTCACCTTTATCGAAACATGGGGCCTTTAGTCGGAGCAGTCGGGCTTCAAAGCACCTACGGTATCAACGATTGCTCAAAACATGGAGCTAGGTTCCGTGGTAGGTCTTTTGTGGCAATTATTCTGAGGATTTGCCCTTCGGTTCATGGAAGTCCAGAGCCCTTGCTGCTCGGACAACGCTGCCATGATCCGAAGTGTCATTCTTCATACCTCAAACTCCCCTCCGGAGTGTTTACAGTGGTAATGCCACGTTTTGGTTCCTGGAAACGAAGGATGTACAGATCTTATTGTTAGCGAGGTTGTGAACGAGAGTGACGAACTCTCGGATTTTGCCGTGTTGAGGTGACATATCACGTTCACGCGGACCTGTTCGTGAAGAAGGCTGTGACGGAGTGTAGTGACAAAGTGAGCCTTGTTCTTAAACTTGGACATGGAGATACCTCGTCGGAATTTGCTGAAGCTCCACTACAATAGGGATGAAGAGAAAGGAAAATTGCTCTTTTTTTATTTTTGTCAACCGCTTCGAAGTGGGATTACCTACTATTGATGTCCTCGTCCCACTCCGCAAGTAACTCCTGAGAAACAACGCTCCAGGGAGTGCGCGAAAAACGAAACAGATTCGGCGACCTCAGTCTTCCGAGCCTCCTTATCGAATCTTATCAACCTTTATCATGTTGGATCACCACTGTTAGTGTCTCTGTCCCACTCTTCACATCACCTGCAGAAACAAAGATCTGAACTTTGCTGCGACGTGAGATATAAAGGGTGATAAACAGAAGACACACACACAAACACACAGACAGACAGACATACTTAGTGAATGTATTTACTGAAATTCTTCCGTGAAATGATGCTTTTGTGGCTGAAACTAGGCAGTTTGTACGTGATATTATTCGGTCTCCTTTGAGACATAAGTATTAACACGGTATCCCATCAGAAAGCAAAATTTTCTCTCCATTTGTTGTGAATGCCGCTCTTCCTATTGGGCAAGATGATCCAGCAACTGAACATGATGAAGTATTCCACAATGAAAATGACAAAAAAGAAAAAAATGCTAATTCTGCGACCTCCCTGTCCTCCCTCTACTTGAATGACCGGAAGTTACGAATGCCGAAAAAAACTAATATGAAAATTTCCAGTAGTCTTCAATCAATATGTTCAGTAATGGTTTTCTGAACTCTTTGTCCCCTTCGAAATGGTATCTCTTGGCACGAACCCTTTTCACCATTAAACTTCACACACTTTCTATCAGATGAAGGGCCGTTCGTGGCCCAGTTCAGGTCAATTCGGGGATGGTTTCACTATGATCGCGTTCTCCGGTTGACATGTTTTGTGTTTCAACATGCATGACAACAGGATTCAAGCTCAAAGTTCGACACGTGCGACGAGGGAAGGGAACGATGCCTAAAGACTCGGTAGTCGGATAGTCCGTCCTTTTCGTGAGGACAGCACGTATTCCAAAGCTTTCATGACCCCACACAGTGACACTTCTTCCTTCGAAGCTCTTAATGAAAACTGAAGAAGCTTGCTAATCCGATCTGCCCTCATCCATCTCCTGACAAGACCGGGCTGGTTTTTGTGATGTTCTGCCGTAAAAAAGTTTTACTCTCATTATTTGCCTAGAAACGATCGCACTTCTGCTGGACCCGATAAACAGTCTTTGTTGACACATTAGGCTCTAGGTAAGATCATATTCCGAAGCATGACCCAGTAAAGCTTGACTCCTGTTTTGGAATGCTGCACTTGTTTCTACCGGAAGGATTACGTAGTAGAACCTGCAATACACTTTCTCAGCTCACGCAATGCAGAATCCTTGTTGAATCAACCAAGACTGTGTAAAGCCGTCGCAATTTTCGACATTCGAACATATCCAGCTCTTATTTCGGCGTAAGTTAGTCTTTCTTCACCATTTTCGTTCATGCTATTACGTGGAGCGAAATATGTTACAACAACCAAACAGTTGCAGCAAGTAGATGCCAAGACCGTCGCGAAGACAAGTGTTGGCCGTATCACTTTGCAGAATAGGTGAAGCGACATTTTCGGGTGGGGTCCACGAGGTCGAATTTCCGCGCGGCCGCGCGCGATGAGCGGCACGGGGGTGCGAGTGCCAGTGGCAGGGCATGGCAGCCTTCAAGCGAGGCAGTGTGGCATGAGTGGAAAGCGCAGACGTGACGCAATCACGCTCGGCCGGGCGACCAAAGGCAATCGATACGGCGAGTCGTACGGGGGCACCGCGAAGCGGAAATTCGACCTCGTGGACCCCACCCGGCATTTTCAAAACGAATGAGTTAGGAATCTGCTTTCTAGCTAAAACTTAATGTTGATGCCTAATGCCAGACCACAATTTCTACCTGAAGAGTGTTGCTCTAAATCACTTTACAAACAGAGTTGTTGGATAATTTATAGGTGGCTATATCACTATGCAGAATAGCCTGTTTCAGTAGTACTCAATTAACGAGCCACACCTTGGAGATGAGTGAGTAAGAAGATAAAACTTCTAGTTATTATCTGCTCGAAGGCAACTGTGCAAGTCATGATAGAAAGAAATCCTCACTCTGTCTGCAGGTTCGCTGTCAAATGACACCACTGGTTCGGGTGTGCCAGTTTTCAAATCTTCATTCTCGTCCAGATGCTTTTCGTCGACCATTTCAGCAGTTTCTTCTGTGCCATTTTCGTGCTCATTCTCGCTACGCGTATCCTCCTGAAAAGGGCTATTTGAAAACTTGTCTTTACTACAAACGGAATGTCATGTCTGTCTGAGTAGGAGACCGAGATACGCGCATCGCATCGTCGCTAGCGACAGGTTTTTACTGGCATCGTTGTGAATCA
Source organism: Trichostrongylus colubriformis (assembly GCA_963978905.1). Lineage (NCBI taxonomy): Eukaryota > Metazoa > Nematoda > Chromadorea > Rhabditida > Trichostrongylidae > Trichostrongylus > Trichostrongylus colubriformis. The sequence goes on along the minus strand of OZ022258.1, from coordinate 36,075,848 downwards.
GACCAACTCGCAGGGCGCCCACTAATCCTCCAGCACCGGCTGCCGTCCACTTGCGTACTACTGTCAAATACTATAACTTGCTTACAATCGTCTAGGAGCAGAACTGTGGGTGTGGTGTTGTATTCACTTTAATACAGCTTAACATGTGATGCTTTTCGTCCTTATCGTTTTTATGTAATAAAGAAACCACTTCAGTGCTTTCGACGCACATAGCTATTTTTGCCTTGGTTTGCCTATGCCTTACGATTAGTGAAGAGGGAACCCCTACCTGTCTGTGGATTCAGGTGAAAAGCTACACTTTAGTGACAAACAGATGATTGTAGGATGGCATCAGGTGAGGAAAGACAGCGTGAAAAGCGTGAAAAGTGTTTCCTCCCTCCTAACTATACAATATCCTCCCTAGGTTTTCAAAAATAAACGCGGAAAACGCGAATCCGCGTTTTTTCGTTTTTATCATAACTCTATTTTAATGCAATTTCTATATAAATATATGTACCACTGAACTCATCTCGTCATGCTCTACAAAATGGTCGCCTCAGAAATTAGTAATTTTGATCACTTCACTCTCTCAAAACGCCACGTTCAAGCACTTCACTGTCATATTGAGGAGTGAGTATAAAAGGGTAGAAGAGAAATTTAAAAGAACTGCTTCGACTGCTCCATCTGCAATTTTTATAGTCTTCAATTGTACGCTCTAGCCTTGGTTGGGTCACTGTACACTACTATGCATATTGGACAGAACAGATGCAAATTCAGTGGGCTCCATGTATGGGGTGGAGCTCGCAGAGCATCCAGTATCTGATTGTGAAAATTGTAAAAAATGAAAATGAAGGAAACCAGTTTCGATGCTGTAATCTGCCTAACACTACAGGAATTCGTCAATAAGATACACTGGCTACTTTGAGAAGGGTGATATCATTATAAGAGATCAATCAATACTGAAAAGACAAAATCTTCCAAAGTCCTTATTTCAGCAGGAAATTTCCATACTATTTTCTTAGAGAGGCCTAATACTATTAGGTGTGTGCAGAATAAATGGCCAAAACGGACCACTTTTTTCAAAAGGCCATAACTTCGCTCAAACACAACTTTATTTGTCGAAATAAAAACCATTCGAATCTACATAGCCTTGCCAACGATTTGGTGAAGAAAATATGCTGTCACGATACAATTCTGGATTGCGAAAATTAATAAAGTCAACGATGGCATTTTCAACATGCATAGTATCGGCGAACTCCATCTGACGCAGGTTTGCATCGAGAACTCGAAGAAAGGTAATCCGTTGGGGATAGGTCTGAGAAATAAGGGGAGTGAGGGAGAGTCTCGATGCCTAGCTGCATAAGGTTTTGCTAGGTGCGCAAAACAACGCAGAACCCCACACTTTGCAAGTCACCCGGCAAAAACTGCTGCAATTAGGCATCGAGACTCTCCCTCACCCCCTTATTTCCCAGACCTATCCCTGACGAATTACCACTTTTTCCTAGTTCTTGATGCAAACCTGCGTCCGAAAAAATTCGCCGATACTATGCATGTTGAAAATGCCATCGTTGACTTTAATAATTTTCGCAATCCAGAATTTTATCATAATTGCATATTTTCTTTACCAGATCATTGTCAAGGTCGTGCAGATTCGAATGGTTTTTATTTCGACCGAAAAAGTTGTGTTTGAGCGAAGTTATGGCGTTTCGAAAAAAGTGGTCCGTTTTGGCCATTTATTCTGCGCACACCTAATACGAGCGGTTTCTTTTTGGTAAAAACTTCTATCGAAAGGACTTTACCTTCCGAAATGAACAAGTACCTCTGTGTTTTTCTCATTCGTATAAGATATTTTCAAAAGTCGCGGAATGCTGTCGGTGCTGCCATTTGCCTGCTGGTTATAATTGCAGTGAGCGTGGCTCGCTGACGAATGCCCAGTGGCGTTTTGAGACAGTGAAGTGATCAAAATTGAGATTCTCCAACTTCTGAGGCGACTATTTCGTAGAGCTTGACGAGGTGAGTTTAGTGGTATTACACCTATATAGAAATTCAGCATAGCAATGGAGTTATAATGAAAAAACGAAAGAAAACCCCGGACCCGCGTTTTCCGCGTTTATTTTTGAAAACTTACGGCGGGTATTGTACATTATGATGCAGTAGCGGTCAAAAATATATGCGGTTATGGATTCTAACCATAACTTTGGTCGAAGAAGGCAGCTGGTACTCAGTGAAGCAAAGTAGGGTGTAGTGTTGAGATTGAAAAATTTGTTTAACTAAAAACTCTAAAAATAGCCAAACCTTTCCAAAAATTCAATTGGCCATAAAAAGCTTATAACTCATCGAAACGGGCAGGTGGGCAGAAAATAATACGGATTGAGGCTGGGACTTAGTTGCCCGCTATTTCAAATCCTAGCAGCACTGAGGCACGGAGTTGACCATTTTCAGTGGTTTCAGTTATATAATTTTTTAAACCTTCACACTGCATCCTACTCGGCTGAGATAATTTATTTCATTGAGTAACAGTTGCCTTCAGAACACAAAAAAAAATTGAGCGAGATATGCAAACATCGAACCAAGTTATGGTCAAAATCCCAAACCGCATATATTTTTGACCGCTACTGTATTTCATATTTCTTACGCTTTTCTTTAATAGATCAGAATCGGGTTTTTTTTTTATAATGCCAGCAGATTCATTTGGTGTCCCTTCATATTTGCGCTCTTACATTAACGTTAGCGAAGGGGTGGATTCCCATCTCCACTTTTGTCAGGTACATGGGATCTGCACCGCGTAAAAGTCTAACACGATTTTACGCACATTTCGAGCAACACGACGCATCGGGACATAACGGTGTTCCGGAACTAAAGAAAACAAAACACACTCGTCTCTATCTAGGCCACTGACGGCTAGAGCTTCTTAAAGACACCGTAAGGGAGTAATTTTGGCTTACGGTAGAACAGACGTAGTGTGGACGAGTTCAAGTGACCGCCATTGCACAAACTCGCCAATTTGACGCCTTGGCATGGTGCCAAGAGAAGATGTTTCCATTATAAACTTGTTCATTCCTTTTACCTTCTCCTTTGTTCTTCCTTATATTGTTTCTAGATGTACTTACATGAATGTTAATGTAGTTGGGAATGGCCACTCCACTGCGCTGGGAGTCAGGTGCTACAACTAAAGTTGGCCCGCGGCCGTCTCCTACAGCGGACAACTCGGAACGCCAGTGCGATGATGCGAATGAGGCGAGAATACACACCGCAGCGATGCACTTTTGAGTTCGGGTTTTTTCACCGATTACAGCTTCTAACCTTCTGCGTTCGTTACGAAATGCTCATTTCTTTGTATGTTTCTCTTGTTTCGGACCCCCTTCCGGTTCCTTTAAGTTCGAAATTAGATGGCTTCAGGAAGGTAATGAACTCCTACCCTCTTTCGCTAAGGCTAAGCAAAAATAGTTAGTAGCAAAAATACTAAGTAAGTTGAGAGTCGGATGCATATTAAAACAGAGCAACATCAAAATAGGCACCTTCCTCGATTAATTGGCTCCTACAACATAGCACCTCTACCTCGCATCTATCGTGCACCTTGAAAGAGTCTATTTTGCAGAAAAAAGTTCGCATAAATTGTTGCGCTGCAATGTAGGTCGTAGTGCGTGCCTGTTACTCCACAGCATAAACTCTGAGACGACGATCCATTCTAGACTCAAGGTGACATCTCAAATTGCTCTTCATGGCAATCAAGGCGCCGTTGCAGCTTTGAATTCTGCGGAAAACTACTAAGTTCTAGTGGACCTCAGCAGCGAAAGATGTGAGAGGACGTCTCAGATGCACACAACGGCAACATAGAACGGTGCCCTGCACTGGTAAGGTGACATCTCAAGTTGCTCTCCAAGGCAATCAAAACCAGGCGGAAGGTTACGTCTTACCACTCGCACGCAAATACACGGCAGTTGGTGGTGGAGATTTAGTGGGCGCCCAACTAGCAACGCACTACGTACCTGCAACGAATTCGTGGCAGGCGGTGACCCATTTCGCGTGGCACGGGTGTGTGCAGATATGACAGCGAATCGCGCCGCGAGTGAAACGCCGCGATGCGTTCGCTGTCATATCTGCACACACCGTGGCACAGTTACCTGCAAGCTCTGACGCACATACGAAATGCGGCAGCAGGGCTTATTTACGTGTAATTATCGTTGCTCTGCCCATTCATCACGTATATTCGAGCCGAACATTTGAAACATGCCTTGCCATCTTCTTCGTGATTGGAATTGAGATCAATCACGATTCCGCCCATGCTCTCCTTATCCATCGATGCTGCATGATCGTCACTGTTTCCTGTCTCTGCCGCTGATGCTTTGCATCCGTCACTGTTCCCTATGCCTGTAAGCATAACTCCTTTGCATCTGCTTAGAAAGTTTGGCTAAAAACTCTTCAGTATGCAGAACTCAATTTGATCTGGGATGTCTCTTTTTCTTCTATGCGCCACCGGATCACTTGGCAAGTATGTCTTTCTTGAACTCTTGTGATCGTACGGCTGATATTCAGTGGGATAGTTACGACTCGACTGGTGAAAGTTTGACAGTAACTAAGTGAGGATGATAAGTTAAACCTGATCAGTCCCTCATCTTGTTTCTTCTTCTTCTCCCTAGCGTCAGTCCCGCGCCATTGCGGGGTCCGCTGTCCCTCATCTTGTTTATAGTCAGAATTTGAAGGGTATTTGAATGCTATACAGCCTGCACTATGAGTAGCGGGTCAGCCATTCAAAGCGCTTATGTTCTCACAATCAGATTGCTGTGACACCCATTCACGGATTAAGATTTGGTCCCGACTTGACGCAGCAAATGGTGTTGAAAAATCAAAAATTTATAAAAGTTAGTGGTTCTGTAATGTATAGTATTGAGTCGAACAAAAAGTTCTCGCCGTTTCGCCCAGTGACTATTTTCTCGTGATTTTCGCAGCAGTATATTCAACGATTTTCTAGATATTTAGGTGCTACTTTGTATAGTAGAGGAATATCTGCTTTTTCGTCTGCATGCGAAGTCTGAGGGGATTTTTAGAACGGAAACTATTCTGACCGTTTTTAGACCATAGAAAACCACGATTTTTGACTACTCGCTCCAAAGGCAGCATTAGGGGGAAGTCGGACGATAAACGAAGTAGTGAATGTCGAGATGCTTAGTAACAGGACAATGAAGAAAAAACGGATGGAACTGGGCCAAAAACCCGAGAATTAGGACCCCTTTCCACTGTTGATTCTCGACGCGGACGATCTGTCCCTCAAAAGGAGGGTAGTCTGATCTAGTTTTCCATTGGCAATTTGCCAAGTAAACACAAGAAGGGAATGTTTGGAAATACGACAGCATCTATTTTTTAGAGTGAGCTTCAAGCTGAAGCTGCGAAGGCGGCCGCAGAACCTTCGATCCTGCCGCATTTCCTTGGCCGCTTCCACCCCTGTCAATCGGGAATTACGTCATCCGGAGGCGGGATCGCCTTATCAAGAGGCGGGACAGATGGGCGGTTGCGGCGTTTCGCGGCGTTTCTACAACTCGGATGGGCGCTTTTTCACTGGGGATTCGCCACAGGTAGTCTTCTCAGGCCCAAGACTACCATGTCTGATGCTGTCTTCAAATGCCCGAGAACTTCCAGAAATGTGTCGCAGTCAGCTCGGTGTATGACGTTGATTTGAAAAGGACGTTACCAACCCGTGAATAGTAGGAAAGTGGCCATGAAAGTGTAAGATTTATGAGACAAGGTTCCAAAATTATGCATCCTTTAATCACCGTTGCATGGCCTGTAGTGAGCGCAATCTTCCGGAATTTCACAAACAAATTCTTTCAATTGAAGCGAAACTCTACAACGAAAACCGATCATCAATCGCCGAAAATACACTTTCATCCATTAAGCAGGTGGTCACATTGCTTCCGTGCTAACTAACCACATCCCAAGACAAGCTATCCAAAAACCGTACATACACAGGTGCAGTATCTCTGTTCTCGATCTTTGTAAATCTTCGATGTAATCAACACGGCCTACCTCTTTTCTGGCAGTTTGAAGCATGTGCTAGAAGACTCAAGGTTCCAAGAAGAAAAGGATGTGAAAACGCTTCTCAAGAAAATTAAGGACTTTAATTAACAGATTTTAGGATGAAAATGAGATTTGCTAATACGACTGTGCTGATTCTATCGGTTTTCGTTTGACTGAAAACAATCGTGTTGAACAAAATAATCGTGTTGTGTGGCAAGAGGGGGGTCGAACCCGGCCGGACAGATCACAGGGTGATCGACCGCCAAAAAGACGTAGTTTTGGGCGGGAGATATCGGCATAAAAGGGAGCAAGGGAAACCGTCGAGGTCTTTTTTTGCTAACGGACCTAGTAAGGAGCGCCCACGCTGTTTCTTCCCCACCACAGGAGTTCCCGCCGTCGTGCGTCCTAGTCGCCAGCTTATCTTCCCCACGTCACTATTCCTATATTGTAATGTAAATTGTGCTTTTTTTTGCACGTTCGTTGTTTGTTTGTGTCGTAACGGATAAATCTTATCGTATAAGTGTGTAGTGCCTGAAAGTAACCGTCAGAAGCGGTCCCATTCTTGTGAAAGAACTTCGGCTCTAAAGTACATGGGGGCCGGGGGAATAGACCGCGAATAGATTAGGTTACCGGTGGCAGTAGTTGATCAGAAAGGAAGACCGATTTGATTGGAAAGGCTGTGAGCTGGTGATCAGAGAGCGACGCAGAGAAAGGACGGAGTGAGGATTGAGTGGACGATTGGTTAACTCCGTCTTTGGTATCCGCGTGTATTGAAATTCGTGATTTTTCCGCCGATTGATCGTGACGGTTGAGATGCCTATGAGTATGATGGATCAACCTTCATGTTCCAGAGATATGGAAAATTTGGTGGCAGCCAGAGGCGACACTGCGGAGAAGGACAATGCAAGCATCAAAGTAAGTGACAACTTTGGCATAGTAAAAGTGCATGAGGAGCTAGATAAAGTAATAAAAAAACTGCGGGGCATCCCCGCGAAGGTTGAGGAGGAACTGGCGGAAGCCAGGATCGCAGGGAAGTATAGGATGCAGTTAGATAGTGTGATTGGGGAGGAAGTTAGGAAGGTATGTCAGGCTTTAGAGGGCATGAAGGAAAGTGTGGCTATGTATAATCAATTTGGGCAGGAATTGTCTGAGGTCCTGAGGGCTAAGGGAATTGAGAGCATAGAAGACATGAGTGATTTCATAAGCACCACAAATGGACGGTGAAATCGTGGCAATGCTGTGCGAAATATTTAATAAAGATTTATCTCAGGCTCGAAAAGCACTGCGAGAGGTCCAAAGCCTGAAGGAGGCCCAGGATCGGTCAAAAGCAGCGAGGATTGTGGAACCCATGGAAACAGATCTTCCGGAAGGTCGGAATTTTCCAAGGGAAGAAAAGGATATGCGGAGTAATTACGATCGATTTCAGACAAGAATGGTGGCCGATCGTGCGATGAAGACTGGAAGAGTTTGCGAGCCGCATTGGAGTCCGCATTTGGAACATTGGGACAGAAGCACAAACAATATGGAGCAAGGTCAGGCTTCATTGAATATTTTGGCAATGATGCAAGCAAATGCTTGTGTTAACCCGGGTATTTTAAAGGGAAAGCGGTCGGAAAACTTTGAGGAATTTATCCGTAGGTTCAATAGGAAGTATCGATCAGTCATCAGGGATGAGAACACCCTCATAGATATCTTGGGTGATGATCATTTAGACGATAGGGCTAAGAGCATCTTTCTATCATTGCCCAGAGAAGTTAAAGAAAGTGGATTTGATGCAGTGGTGGATGAGCTGGGTAGGCTCTTGGCAAATGATTCTGCAGCAGGAAGATTGAGAGCGCTGACAGAGCTCAGGAATTTGAAGCGAAGAACGGGTCAAAGTGTTTTGGAATTCTGTGTCGTACTCGAGAGACTAGGCCGGCAAGCGAACCCTTCGTGTGATCTTAGTGATAGGGCTATGGAGTATGCGCAAATACTCCTCGAGAATCTTTCGGATTGGCCAGAGCAGGTTCAGCTTATGAACGCACTGTATAGGGTAGACCCGAAGGACGCTTATGACGCAGTCAAGCAATTGGCCCTTACTATTGAGCAATCCAAGCTTCTGTTTGGAAGGCCGGAGGTTTGCCAGAAGGTAGGAAAAGATGGGTGGCGAAACCGCTTCGCAGCATACAGGAAGGGAGCAGCTACGACAGTCGGATACCGAAGTGAAGAGCGAGACGAGGCGGAATGTGAGGGAACGAGGCGGACCGCATTGGAGACGGAAGTACGGATATCTAATGGCAGAAGGGAGACCCCCCAAGCTCAGAGCGAGGGTCGAGAGGTTAGAGGCTCAGCTAGTGCAGAACAACGGAAGTGTTATAATTGCTCGAGAGTTGGGCATATTGGAAGGGACTGTCCATTGAGAAGACCACGAGTGAATAAGATAGCAAAGGCCCCTAAGGAAAGCGAGGAGGTTAAAAGAAAGGATAGCATCTCGCAGGTGATACAGAGGGCTAGGAACTGGGGTATAAGAACGAAGGACGATAGTAAGGGGCCCTTGGTAGGCGACGTATGGTCAGCATGGGCTAGGATGTTGTCCACTCGCGTTGCGGCTGTGTTGGACACAGGGTCCATGATTAGTATTATACCGGTTGCAATACTGGCCCAGGCGCAACGCAGCGGCTTTGACGTTGATAGACTGGAAATGATACCTAATTCGGAAATGGTCCCAGTCTATGATGCATCGGGTGGTCGCATGGAGTTTATGGCAGCGGTGAAGATCATGGTGGAGCTGGAAGGAGGCAGAAAAGCTGAGGTAGCTTTTCATGTTCTGGATGCTAAAGGTAAAGAGATCCTACTGGGCACAAATGCGCTACAGCAGTTGGGCGTACATCTATGTCTATCAGCCGAGGATCAGCAAGGGGAGGAAGAGGCAGCGTCAGGAAGGGTGACGGTAGCCAGAAGAACTTACATTGCTCCTCGAGGTACAGCGATCTTGTCGGCTCGATGTGAGGGACACAGTGACCTATGTGACCGCATCATCTGGCCACGTAAAAGTGGAGTGGTTGCGGGTGTATACAGGATAAAGGGTCAGCAGGTAGAGATACCTGTCATAAATAATAGTGATGAGGCAATGATATGCAAGGAAGGGGACGAAATCGGCCACTGGGGGACAGAGAAGTGGCGTGAGGGTTGGGAAGATTTGAACCCTCTCATGTTGGACAGCACGTCTCCCGAAATGAGTGTTCAGGAAAGGCGTGAAATACTTCTTAAACAAATACAGGAAGCGGCACAAGTAGAAAGGCTGGGTGAGGACATCAAGTCAGTACTAGATGAGTTCCCTAAGGCCTTCTCAGTATGTGATAGAGAGCTTACAGGTACCGATGTGGTGGAGATGAATATAGGCACGGGGGACAACAGACCCATCAAAATGAAGGCTAGACCGGTACCACTGGGTATGCGAAAGAAACTGAAAGAGCTCCTTGAAGATTTGGAAAATAGAAAAGTGATAGAGAAAAGCAGTTCCGAATGGGCTTTTCCGATCGTACTAGTGGAGAAAAAAGATGGTAGCTTGAGATTGTGCGTGGACTACCGTGAGTTAAATAAAAGGATAGAATTGGATTCCTATCCCTTACCGACAATGGATGCAGTGTTGCAAAGCATGTCGGGAAAATCGTATTTCTCAACGTTGGATCTCTGTAGTGGGTACTGGCAAATCCCACTTACAACGGAAGCACGAGAGAAGTCGGCCTTCACGACGCCAGAAGGGTTATATCAGTTTCGCGTGACCCCTTTTGGTTTAAGCACAAGTCCTCCTGTGTTCCAAAGGCTTATGGACACAGTGTTGCATGGTCTTCTAGGAGCAGAGGTGTTCTGCTATATCGATGACATAATAGTGTGTACTGATTCCCGGGAAAGGCACATAGAGTTGCTAAAGCAAGTATGCGCAAGGATGCAGGAAGCGGGCTTAAAATTGAAAGCGCAAAAGTGTGTCCTAATGCAAAGTAAGATGAGCTTTCTGGGACATGTAGTGGACCGAAAGGGCATCCACATGGATCCGAAGAAGATAGAGGCAATTGTGAGTTATAAGGCGCCCGAAAATGTCAAGGAACTGAGAACCTTCTTGGGAATGGCGTCCTTTTATCGAAAGTTCTGTCTCGGATTTTCGAAGTTGGTAGGGTGTTTGTTCACGCTCACTTCACCCAAGGTAGCATGGAAGTGGGGGCCAGAGCACCAAATAGCGTTTGAGAAAGTAGAAGGGAGCAAGGAAAACCGTCCAGGTCTTCTTTTGCTCACGGACCTAGTAAGGAGCGCCCACGCTGTTTCTTCCCCACCACAGGAGTTCCCGCCGTCGTGCGTCCTAGTCGCCAGCTTATCTTCCCCACGTCACTATTCCTATATTGTGTTGTAAATTGTGCTTTTTTTTTGCACGTTCGTTGTTTGTTTGTGTCGTAACGGATAAATCTTATCGTATAAGTGTGTAGTGCCTGAAAGTAACCGTCAGAAGCGGTCTCATTCTTGTGAAAGAACTTCGGCTCTAAAGTACAGTTGAACACCTTCCGAAATCGGGCTACCCAAAACGGTGGAAACTTTTTGACGGGCCCAATACATTTCTATCGCGATCGTTGGCGGATTAGAACTCGGGGTCAGCTCGCCTATCCTCTGAAGAGTGCCACGCGGGATTTTATTGTATTTGACCCTTTTTGCCAAGTCGCGACAGGTAGGCACCTCAAACTTGGGTAATTAAACTTTATCCAAATGGCGAAATAAGGCAGAATATTGGCGAGGTAATGGCAATGATATTGTACTGAGATAATTTGTTAAAGCGAGGTTATTGAGAGCAATAAACTATATTGAAATTATCCATATATTGCATGATGAGTAGAGTCAATACTGCATATGAATACTTTTGGAGATTACATGAGGAGCACCTTTAATATTCATGATTAGCACTTTTAACATACATTGAAAAAGGAGGAAAAAGAGGAGCGGCCGGCTCCGCCGCGAGACGAACTGTAAAATGGGGTTGGATGTTTATGTTAGACGAGGCGTTCGGAGCCGATCGCTTCTACAGATAAAGGGTGAAGCAGCCACAAAGATGAGACAAAGAAGCAGCGATTCCTCAACTTCAAGCAATGATGAGTCATAGGCCATGAGAACTGAATTCGAATTAGACAAAGAGAATGAAATAACGACTGATGGAGTCGTTATACTCCCCGGGGCCTTGAGGAATGGCGAGAGCGATCCCTAGTAGATCCTCTGTTTTCACGGCTTCTTGCGCGGCGATCCTGTCGACGGGCGAGTATTTGCAGATCATCCTGTCTTGCTCTGAGGCGGCTTCTTCTGTCCAAAAGATGTTCCTTTTCTCGTCGAAGCTCCTGGTGACGTTGCTGGGATCTCGCGGAGTTGATGCGCAATTCGTGCTCCATCTGGGCGTTGATTTCCCGTAGCTGTCCTTCCACTTTGGTGAGTTCCCTTCTGAGTTCATCTGACCTCATGTTTCTGCTTGGTGTCAGAGCCCTCTGTCGGACTTCGGGTCGCGAAGGTGTCCTGCGATGTGAGGAAGAACTACGGCGTCGACCCTCGGTCTGTGACGGAGTCCCACGGAGAGAGGGCGCCTCCCCGCCCGGAAGTGGGGGGTCTCGTGAAGAGCGCTGAGTACGAGCCCGTTTCGATGAGGTGGTCGAGAGTGTAGGTGACATCTTGCGTTTCGTGTCGGTCTCGGGCTGCTTGGGAGTAGGAGAGCGTGAGCGTCGTGACGAAGCTGATGATGACGATGTTGAGTACGCATCTTGCCGAATGTACTGCTCTATTGTCGTCAGAGTTCTTTCCGTCTTCTCGAAGAAACTTGCGTTATCCTTGGCATACTGCTGGATTTGACCTTCTAGCGTGTCGATCCTTTTGCGAAGTTCCTCATAGTTGTCGTGTAGAACTTTGAGATCCTGAGGTGTACACGGAGTCGGTCGCTGTTCGTCTCGAACTCGCTGGGCATCTCTGAATCTGTCGTACTCCTGTCGAACTGTGTTGATGAGATCCACCTTCGTGAGAGCACATGGCGTTTTCATCTTCAGAAGGCGGTCAATTCTGTCGGACACGTCCGTCTTCCAGTCCAAGAAATGGGTGAAGAGTACACCATTCACTTTCTCCACGTTGTCGCGTATGTTGTTTACGACCTGTTCGAAATTCGGTGCGGTCGGAAAAGCGTGCTGACATTCTCGTAGGTCCTTCACGAGCTCCTGCAGGTCTGTCAACGTTTGCTTTTGTGAAGCTTCGATTTCCTTTTGAATGGTGGTATTGTCGTTGCGATACAGCTCCATGAGGTTAATACCTGCTCTGCAGAGCTTGAAGCAAGCTTTCTCGACTTCTTCCTTTTTCGTTATCAATAGGGCATCACCTCTCGGTGACGTAGTTGCTGGTGGAGAGGACGTCGTTGTCGACGAGGTTCGTGAGTGCGTGGGCGTCTGTGATTGCTTCTTGGTATCCGCTGATTTTCCTGCGGCTTGATCCTTCGGTTTCGGCATGTTGACGACGAAGTTCCACAGGTAACTGCAAAAGAATAAATGAAGTAAGAATACGACTGAATGTGGTGACATAGATGTGGTCGTGCTCCTATGTACATATATACACATATATCCATGCAGAGTCTTCTTATGGTTAGAGTGCTTTGTATGCATGCAGTCGTGATCGTGGTGATTGTTTACGAAGTTGTCTTCCTGCATCGAGAAGGACACGAAAAATGGTGATGAGTGTTTTTCTGAGTAACTTGAGTCCCTTTCGAAGGATGATCAAGCATGTGCGGAGTCCGTAGCTCCGTAGGAAAAGGTATCCGGTAGCAATGGCGATGACGAGTAGTAGCGCAGATGCCACCGTGAATTTGACCCAGCCCTTCAGAACTTCTGCAATATGGCCGAAGTCCGGGAAGACGATTTCGTTGTAAATATTGCTTTCTCCTGCGAAAATTCTTTCAGCTGTGGTATAGATGGTTCTCGTCCAGTGAAGGATTCCGGATATCTTGAAGGTGGTCTTCGTTGTTCCACATGCTGAAGTGCAGGAAAGATGTATTTGCGCGTTCTGGAAGTTGAAGCGTAGCGAGGAGGAGGCTCCTTTCGATGTGCAGGGGACTGCAAGTGTGTACCCCTCGCAGCGTATCTCTGCTACGGCTTCGTCCTCTTCAGATGTGCAGATTATTTCGGCTACTGCTCCTTGAGGGCAATGATAGCACCCTGCGATTTCTGTGCTTTCGACTTTGCAGATGGAGTCTGTGACTTCTTTCACGGTCATATCGAATTCGTCGTTCACGGTCACTAGAACTTCTGCTGTCGAAAGGTTTGGTATCGTTGCTTGTACTGATATATCCGGGTCAGAGCGACTTTCTTCGAAAGTGATCCACGGTCGTCTGATTGGAAGTCGGTTTTCCAGGTGTGCTGTGAAGTCGTCCATGAGGTTGTAGTTGGTGCATACACAGTTAACCTTCGTTTCCGCCGGCTGGCATGAACATGTTGGATGCATGTCGCATTGGAGTTTTTCGGCTTCCTGTCTTGATGTACATCGTAGTGTAGGTGAGTAGGTGTTTTTCCACAATGCGATGTTTCGTCCTTCCGTGATGAAATAAGACTGGAGGGCTGGCGTGGGCGGAATCGTGAGTGAGGTTAACGTGAGCTTCATGGATTCGATTACTTGAGGAATGGAGGGAACAAGCGTGACTGTTGTGCGTTTCGTTTTGGAACCGTATGTCGTTACGGACACCTCCATCAGGACTTCCTCATTCCATCGTGAACATCGGAATATTTCGAATATGTCCTTGCTGAGAGGTTTGGCGTATATACGGTAGAATAGACAGCCGCTATCCCAGTACCAACATCCACATCCTGGTCCTCCACAACTTTCAGAACAGAAGGTGAGTCCGGGATATTCGTTCGCTGGCTCAAGTTCCTTTACGAGAGAGGTGGTGTTGATGGCGGAGCATTTGAGGTTTCTACAACTCCCTGCTTCTGAACAACGTTTGGAATCAAACACGTGCTGTTGCGTGTACCGTGTGAACATCGTGGTTTCCTTTTCGCACGTGAGTTTCAGCTGGATCCACTGCAACCGAATCTCCCTGACTAAATGTCCCTGATGATAGAGTCGGAAACAGGCTTCTTTGTTGAAGGTGTTAAGTTTGATGAGCTCGGTTGCGTCGATTTTACAGAGAGAGCGGTGAGTAGACTTCGTGCATACCATAGTTTTGTGCTCCAGAATATCGACATCTTGGCAGCATTGTACCGTGCAGAGTAAGGCGAAGATCAGTATGAGTGGTATGAATTCTGGTCGCGGTTGATGCCTTCGTCTTCGCGGTCCTCGAAGGATTTGCCCCATGGCTCTCACGCTCCACCAAGCTGTAGTCATCAGCAATTGGCATCCATGGAGGAAGAGTCTGCAGGGTAGTCCAATCACGAGTGGTATGTAGCAGATCGTATAAATCAAAGCCACGGCCAGGTAGATGATAAGCGCCATGGTGATGATTGCTGTGCGAGGCTGGCATTCCGGATTGAACACATTGGCTGTACAAAACCAACATTCGACTCTAGAGCAAAATGGGCTTGCCGGACAGCTCGTTTCTACGGTCTTCAGCTTCTCTCCATTTGAAACTTTCCAGTGTATTCTGTGTGAGTGCAGCGTGATCTCTGGTGGTAGTCGGATCGTCTCTTTCGTGGGTGGCTTTTCTCGCAAAACGCAGTAGTGTTCAGCACACAGTTCGTACGATGCTACGTTAGTTGCCGTGATAGAGACTCCTTCTTTTGTGCACTGAATTGTGCCGGTCGCCGAGCCAATTCCCAACGTTATTGGAGGTTTTGCTGGGTTGGCGAATGTGCCTTGGCACAGTGTGAGAAGAGCCATCAAGCAAAGGATGGGGAGAATGCCTCCGCGGTGGAGCATATCGTAGTCGACTCGTGGTCGACGTCGAAGATTATAGTGGCGTTCTCTGCTTTCCTCCTCGAGTTGGGTATCCACTGCAGGTGGAGAAGAGGACTCTTCTGGAGCGTTTGAATCTTCGCATTGACGTTCTGGAGGCTCTTGTGCTTTTCGTTCCTGTCGTGGATCGTCCAACTCGAGTGGAACTAGGTGGTTGATGGGTCGTTTGGTTGTCCGACGGTTAGGCATTATAAGTTGGGCCTCTCGTACTGCTCCGTCAGCGTTGGTGGTAACGCTGGTAATGCGTCCCAATTTCCACGTATTGCGCGGCAAGTTGATGTCTGCTATGAGAACGACATCGTCAGGCTGAGGCTGTTTTGGTGTGCCATATCCTCCTGGTAGCTTCCGTACGTGTTGTTCTCTGAGAGCAGTCAAATAATGTTGGCTCCATGCTTTCCAGAATCGTTCCGTGTACTGATGAGAATTTCGAAGGGCTTCTTCCGTTTGACGTCGTGTCTGTAGCATTATCACGTCTGCTGGGGGATGGTACTGCGGATCTTCTGTGCTCTCCCCTATTTCTTCCATTGGGTACGTGATTATGACGTCCTTTTGAATAAAATCGATCGGCCGGATTACCGTCTGTTCCTCCCAGTGTTCTTCTTGATAAGTGAGGGGGCGAGTATTCAACGAGCCTTCGATTTCCACCAATAGTGTTGTCAGTATCTCCATGCTCAGCACTGCTCTTCCAATGGCTTTGTAGAGCGATTGCTTCACGGATTTGATGAGCCGTTCGTAAAATGCACCTTTCCAAGGAGCGTAAGGTGTTATCGTTCTCCACGAAATTCCTTTCGTCGCCATTGTCTTGGCAAGTTCAGCATTGTTTACTGTTTGTTCGGCGGCGTCGCGCAGGATCTGATCTCCCAGGAGAAAGTAGGGCCCATTATCAGAGGTGATTGTCTCCGGCACCCCTCTCCGAGCGAAGAAGCGTCGCAACGCATGAAGAAGGTTTTCCGTAGACATGTCTGGAGCGCATTCTAGGTGCAGTAATCTAGTTACCGTGCACGTAAGAATTATTCCGTACGCCTTCGTGATTTCTCCGTTGGCGTTTTTCACCGACAGTGGGCCAAAGTAATCGATGCCGATATGCTGGAAAGGTCGGCTGCGAGATACTCGTCTTTCCGGTAGGTCGGGCATCTCGGGATAACGGTAGGGCAGATTGTTCATTCGTTGACATGGCACACATCGTCTGAGAACCTTTTGAACTTGTCTTCTCAGTTGTGGGATCCAGTATTTTTCTCGAACCGTCATCATTGTGTGAGCCGTGCCCAAATGTAGTCGAGAATGGGCGTCCTTTATGATCAATGTTGCTAGTTCCGTGCGAGCAGCAATTAATATAGGAAACTTGCTGTCTTCTGTGAGGTCGGATTGTTGTAATCTTCCTCGACATCGAATTAGTCCTTTTGAATCTTTCATCGGGACAAGCCGATCCATTTGTGGCGTGATTTTCCCATCCACGTGGATTGCTTGGTGATTCCGAATGAGCAATTCCAATGTTCTTGCATACTCTGGAGCTGTGATGAAGTTCTCCATATGGTGCTCACGAAGCGCTGGAGTTTGGCGTAGTATTCGTTCTTTCAGCTCTGGATTGACTCGTTTTGATAGTCTTTCCAACCATCTGAGAGCGTACGCCATTGAAGAGATTCCTTTCCGTAAGGATGAGTGGCGAGTCCATTCTAGGAGCTCCTTGACTGGAGGTTGGGATGTCGCAGCGATGCCGACCATGGCTGGCAGAGGTGTCTCTGGCTGATTTTCTGTAGGAAGAGCTTGATGTTCAGGCCAATTTCCTTTCGACTGTTTGAGATAGGATGGTCCATTCCACCAGAGGTGTTCATCTACCAGTTCGTTTTTGGAGAGACCACGTGTCGCGCAATCCGCCGGATTGATTGCGGTATTAATGTAACCGAACTTCACGATTACATCCTGCTGCAGGAGATCATGGATTATCCTGCGGATTTCCTTTGCTCTGTTATTGACAAAAACACCGACTTTGGGGTCCAATTTGGGGTTCCTTATCCAACTCAATGCGATTTCGGAGTCGGTAAAGATAGCGATGTCCTTGATTTGGACCTTCCCTTTTACTGCGTAGTATACAGATCGTGCCAATCGCGTGCCCATTGTTATGGCATTGACTTCCAATTTCGGTATGGTGGGGTTGTCTTTGATGGCTGGTAATTTGGATTTCGCCATCATCAGGGTTGTCCTCTGATTCTGAAGAAGATATACGCATGCCGCCATCGCATTTCTGCTCGCGTCTGTGAATACGACGAGATCTGCTAGCGAGGTGGGCGATCCATCACTTGCTTTCCTTGGCAATTCTTTCGTGAAGCCTTGAACCGCACTCACGGTGTTTTCCCACAGGACTTTGTGATCCTCGGAGAGCTCTTGATCCCATCTATAGGAGTGTTTCCATAACTCCTGCAGGAAGAGCTTCGGTTTCAACGTCAAAGGTGTGAGCCATCCAAGTGGGTCATATACCGCGGCCACCTGTTCTGACACCGTCCGCTTTGTTGTAATAGCTTTTTCAGGATAGTTGCAAGCGATGAGCAGTCGATCCGTGTCCGAAATCCATCGGATGCCTAGCACCTTTGGTGACGAAGATTGCGATAGGCAGCCTTGCGGAAGCATCTCGTTTGCGGTGCTGGAGTTTGTTCGGAACTCTCTGAGGTTCATATTGATCTCCTCAAAAAGACGTCTAGCCCCGATACATCGTTGAACTGCTTCTTCCGGGGTGTCTGCCGTGAGTACTAGGTTGTCAACGTATATGTTGTCTTTGATTTGGTCGGCCATTTTCCGGTCTGCAGAACGATCCAGATGTTCCATAATAGTAGCCGCCAGAAGGAATGGTGAACAGTTTAGTCCGAAGGTGACCCTAGTAAATCGAAACGTAACTAGGTTGGAGCTAGTGAGCGGCTTGTCGATATCCTTGATCCACAAGCATCGCGTTGCATCGCGGTCGATTTTCTGGAGTCGGACTTGTAGGAAGGCCTTTTCGATATCGCTGACGATGGCTATGTTGCCGATGCGGAAGCGATTGAGCATATCTACCAACGATGGAAGAATCACCGGCCCTCGGTGTAGCTTGTCGTTCAGACACGGTGCATTCCTGTGGTGTGCCGATCCATCGAACACAACTCGCAGCTTTGTCGTGTCTTTATGAGGTGTGAGAACCGCTTGATGGGCCAGGTAATGGACCACTTTTCCATCAGGTTCCGCATTTTCATCGACCTTTTCGATGATTCCCTTCGTAAGCTGCTCCTCGAACGTATTGTGGTATTGCCGCAGCAGCTGAGGTTGGTTTTTGAGTTGATGGAGCACACTCTTGAGGCGATTGAAGGCGATAGTGCGATTATCTGGAAGATCGTCTGTTGGTTCCTTCCAGGGTAGCCTCACATGGTATCCATCATCATGTCGTTCGACTGTTGATCGGAAATGGTTCCAGACTTTTCGATCCTGTTGCTCGATCTCTTCTGTCATAGGCCCTGTGAATTCCTCTAAGCCGGCAGATTCCAAGCTCCAGAAGTTGTCCCATTTTTTCAATTCGTCATTATCGTCTATGGGCTCTGTTGCCTGGGGGGCACTGCTGCTATGAACTTGCGTTGGAACTTGTTCGTCCACATTGTTAGCACGCCCTGTGACGAGATATCCAATCTTAGATTGTAGTACCCTCAGTCCAGAAGAGAGTTCATGAGCGTGGGATAGACCGTTTTCGAAGAGCGTGAAGACGTCGTTGCATCCGAGAAGTATGTGCGGTGCAATCGATTGTTCTTGAGAAGATACAGACAGAGCTATGTTGTTATGTGAGAGGTAAGCCCGGTCATCCTCACTGAGAGGGGTTCTCTGGAGTGTTCCTGAGATGTAGTCGACCACGGCCAAGTTGAAGGCATGGCGATTCCCTTTGCGATCTTCCAATTCGATCGAGGTGAGTGGACAGGTTTTCTCCATTGGAACGTCATTTCCAAATGTGTGTATTGTGAGTTGGAGGGATCCTTTGCTCTGCAGTCCCAGTTGTTTGGCGTAGTCCGAAGTTATAAAGGAGCGATCTGCTCCGGTGTCCAGGATAATGTGAACGTCTTCGAAACCTTCGGTTCTGAAATTCCATACTCGGGCTTGGCCCACGAGCATGTTCCCCAGAATTGGAGCCGTCTGGTTTTCTTGGTCGTGCGAAATGTGGTTTCTTCCCAGCAGGCAAGTGGTGGGCTGTTCGTGAGCGACGACTGCAGTGAAATTCTGGGTTGTGGATAACTTCTTTTTTGTCTGAGAAGTGCCTTGATTATTCCCTTTTGAAGGCGGGTGTTGCCGAGATGGTTGACTTTCGTGTTGTCCCATCTGTCGACAGACCGATGTATGGTGTCCCTTTTTCCCGCATTTTCGACATGCTCCTCGAGAGCATTCCGCTGCACCGTGTGTATTGGACCCACAGTTTCTGCACAAATGCCTCTGCTGGATTTGTGCCATCCTCTGAGCATAGGTTGCAAATTCCGTGCAGTTCGTCGGAGTGTGATCCGTTCGCTGACAGTAAAAGCATGGGAATTTTTTCGGGACATCTCGAGGTACTTCCTGAGTCCGGCTAAAGGCTTTCCTTATGGTTTTGGTTCGTGGAACCTCCGGATGGGTGCCCGAACTCTCGGAGAACCCTTTGCTGTGCTGGATTTCTTCCTCGGTTTGGAAGTAATCGCGTAGCTCATTTAGAAGTTGCTGTGTTGTCCACGTTTCGGAGGTCGTATCCGATGATGAGCGTTTTCTTCGTTTCAGAACTGCTCGCTGAATCTTTTCTGAGAATTTTCCCAAAATCGATCGCTTCATCTGTTGAGTATCGATCCACTCTCCTTTTTGCTGCAGTTGAGAGATGATCGGTGCTATTTTCTCCAGAGTGCGGCGCTGGTCTGCTATGCTGGAGCTGTGCGCTTGGATTGAGTGCAGTGATGCTAGCAATCGTCCTATGATGGCCTCGTCATTGCCGTATTTTTGCTTGAGCGCGTCGATAGCGAGATCGTAGTTTTCCGCTGAAATCTGGAGGTTTTGGACCGTTTCCTTAGCGGGTCCTTGTAGAGCGTCGAGCAAGTAGGTGAACTTCTCGATCTTGCTGATATTCTGGGTATGAACCGTAGTCAGAAAGATTCCCCAGAACTGATCCCATTCCCAGATGTGCCCTTTGAATTTAGGGATCTGGAGAGGTGGAAGATGAGGTTGTCTTCCGCTGTCGTCGTTAGTAAAGTTGATCCTCCTGGTCTCGAATTCTTCGAGTCGCACTAGTAGTCTGACGGAAAGATCCTGACCCTTTTCGAGGATTTCCTGTGCTGCGGAGATGTTCGACTGTGCTTTTTCCTGATTCTCTTCGGTGAGATCCGCCGAATCAGCTGCTAGCATGAAGCCCTCGACAGCTTTTTCCAAAGCTTCGCGCTTCAGTCCCAGCTCCTTCACTCCTTGTCGTAGTTCTGTGAAGAGCTTTTGTTGGTCGAGGTCTTGTGTGACGTTGAGCCATTCCAGTCGTTGTACGGATTCCTGTAATAGGACTCCTTGCCTTGTGAGCCAGGATTGTTTGCCTTTGAGAACCGTTGCCATGACGGTTTCTGAAGATTTCTCGTCGATCCTTTAGATGTCCTTTGAAGAGTCCTTGTGCAGTTTGATTTCAAACAGTGCAATGAGACGTGTTCTGATATCGGTTTGACCGATGCACCAATATCGCGATCGTTGGCGGATTAGAACTCGGGGTCAGCTCGCCTATCCTCTGAAGAGTGCCACGCGGGATTTTATTGTATTTGACCCTTTTTGCCAAGTCGCGACAGGTAGGCACCTCAAACTTGGGTAATTAAACTTTATCCAAATGGCGAAATAAGGCAGAATATTGGCGAGGTAATGGCAATGATATTGTACTGAGATAATTTGTTAAAGCGAGGTTATTGAGAGCAATAAACTATATTGAAATTATCCATATATTGCATGATGAGTAGAGTCAATACTGCATATGAATACTTTTGGAGATTACATGAGGAGCACCTTTAATATTCATGATTAGCACTTTTAACATACATTGAAAAAGGAGGAAAAAGAGGAGCGGCCGGCTCCGCCGCGAGACGAACTGTAAAATGGGGTTGGATGTTTATGTTAGACGAGGCGTTCGGAGCCGATCGCTTCTACAGATAAAGGGTGAAGCAGCCACAAAGATGAGACAAAGAAGCAGCGATTCCTCAACTTCAAGCAATGATGAGTCATAGGCCATGAGAACTGAATTCGAATTAGACAAAGAGAATGAAATAACGACTGATGGAGTCGTTATAATTTCTGTGATAGTCTTTCCATCATCAACATTAACTTATGAACCGGTATTCCCACCGAATGACAAATATAACTCACTTCCTGCCGGCTGTACGTCAACCATCAGCTGTGCCGCTATGGTGTACGAAGAAATGCTTTTGGGAGCAATACTGAAATGCAGGATCGGTAAGATAAATAGGTAAGCAAAAAGTAGCAATATCAAGATCAAGACGTATCACAACGCAGTGAACGACAACACAAAATGACTATACTGTTGATTCCCAGTAGTCGTCAGAGCGAAGATATAATTACTGTAACATAGTACCAGCTATCTCTGCTGAGCAGTACGAGAATCGAATATCTCTTCACCCATATATTTATGTTAAATTTGCTCAATAGGGGTCATGCCTAGCTTCACGCGAAGAGTGTGAATCGGCTAAGATACAACTAATCAAAGTGGAGCACTAAGGGCGGGGTTCACAATAAATGTCCGCACCATCGTCCGCCGCTTTCGGGGACGCATGGACGCATGGTGGGTTGAAGGGTCCCGTGAAAAGTCCCGCTCTTTGCTAGTAAAGCTATAATGGAGTGCCACAGCAACTTAATTCATCAAACTTTGTGCAGAGGGATGGAAACAGCCTATAAACCACTATAAACTATATCGGGCGAAATTTCCGATGAGAAAGAGTGCCCCGGGTTTCATAAGGGCCGTCTCCTTCAACAGCCGTCACTTGTTTTTTTCGAGCCCGCCCCTTTTTTCGGCCCCTTATGAAAGTGAACGGCAGGGAGGGGTTCTTATGCTCAGGTTTTTGACCATTTCATTTCGTTTTTTTCACTTTCGTACTATCGAACACCTCGACCTTTATACTTGAGGGTCTTTCTAGATTCGGTTCGAATTACCCTTGTCACTGCCTTTAGAAGATTCGTGCACGGAGAAATGAGTATCTCTGTTACCTATATATTTATCTGGTTAAGACACAGCTCCCGAAATTCTCGGGCGAGTGGGCGGGGCCCTCGAGTAAAAGCCCCGTCCCGTCGTTTGCCGCGACTGGGCACAGAAGTGAGACTGCTTACGTACATTTCTGTTCCTACAGTGCGTCTCCGACCGTGGCGGACGACGGGGTGGGCATTTAGTCACACGCCCCGCCCACCCAGCCGAGACTTTGTGGTGCTGTATCCTAGCCGGATTCACATTTGCGTGAAACTTTGGATGCGGCCCACATTAGGCAAGTACAACATAAATATATGGGTAACAAAAAAATTCATTCTTCCGTGAACGATTCCCTTAATTTCGGCATAATTCGCCATTCTCACGGTGCGGTTGTCTCACCACACTAACTAATCCCTCTATTGGACTGCTGTACTGACTCACCTACATGGCCTTCCATCTGGGTGACTTTATATAATTCAGAACTTACGCCTGTTCCACAAAGATTTTTGAAAGGACAATCATCACGATTTGCATGATCACGACCTCATCGGTAGATGTGGAAGTCTTAGCAAGGTATTGAGAGAGAGAATACCTCTAATGGGATGAAGGAGAGTGGGGGACTCTAGTAAACAATCATATCACAAACATACTGGATCGTGAGAAGTGTGGTATGGGCCTCAGAGCTTTGATGAGGAGGATGTCATATGTAGTCGTATTGATGACGTCGCTAATGCCAAGGAGGCTGCGTCCCGTGTAATTTCCGGTATTTTGCTTCCGGCTGTCATTGATGAGTCAAGTATTCGACCGAATAAGAGTTAAGAGAAAATTAGATATACCCCCTCAGTAATAAGCTGTAATCACAACGTGATCACGAATGTTTTCTCCAGTTATTTTAGCTTTTTTGAGATGCGTAGCTCTCAACACTAATTAAAACGTAGCAAAACCGTTCTCATCGCAACACTTCTTAAAGGCAGTGATAGGGAGAATGTGGGTAATGGGCACTCCTAAAGTGGGTCACGCAAATAAGGCAAAATTTCCGAGGAGAAAGAGAACCTAGGGACTTTATAGGAGCCGCTTTCCTCAACAGGTACCACTTGTTTTATGGCAGCCCGCAGTGCGACCGCCTCTTGAGAATAAACGGCGAGAAGAGGGTATTACTCTTCCGGTTTTTGACCGTTTCATTCCGTTAATTTTTCACTTCCGCACTATTGAGCTCCTCGATACCCCTAGCATCGCCTTTGAATAAAATCCACTCCGTGAACTCTGTGATCGCTTTGCGACGAACAGCCTTTTGCAAATTTTTTGGTAGCTACAATGTGTTTTTTCAGTGAGAAATTCAGGGGTGTGAGTGGTTGATTACACAGGTGACGAAACCTGGGAATAAATTGATATCATTGGCGAACCCAGTGGCATAGGGTATATTGGTAAGCTCAAAGAAAGTACGCGGAGAGGCTTAAATGTTCGAAAAGAAAAAAATGAACAACCAATTACACTTGAAGTATCCAACAAACGATTTCCAATCCCATTTCAAGGGTTCTAGCTCCGGGTGTATAGTCCATTTTGAAAATACTGGTTGGGCGCGTCCCACGGACTTGGGTGAATGGCGAGAATGAGAGTACGTGGCGTGTGTGAGACTGTGTGGCGCGGTGAGAGAATTGAGAGTGTTCGATACACGTTCTACAAGTCCGTAGGACACGCCCAATCAGTTATTCTGAAATGGACTGTATGTTGTTAGACGCGGCCCCTCGCAGCTAATTTGTCAGTGGGGCGCAGGTGCAGTACATAGCCTCTGACCGCTCCTAACGACCGCCTCCCGTTCTAGCTCCTGATGAAAACCCTACGAACCTTGGCCACTATACGCGACGGCCCTGGCTGAGGTTGCTTTTTCACAGGTGAGAACATTACATGTTAATTCTATAGCCATCCCACTTTATGGGTGCGCATGGCTCCAATCGATACACCAGGAGTGATGAGCACCGGAAACACGTCGCAAAAGTCAACGTAGAATGTAGGGATTCGAACATTCTCGCTCTAGGCTCATAGTTTGGGCAGTCGAGCATCCTGTTCTGCCTTTGAGATACTAGAAAAGTTAATAACGATCACCACTGCGGGTAGTAGAAGGAAAGAATATCTTTGAAAGACTGTAACATTTCCAGTCAATCGAAAATCCAGGGTGTTCCGAAGAGTGAATACGGAACAAGAGTTGAAGAGGGACAAATGGAGGAGAGTTGATGTACGTCCTGGAATCCTCCAACTTGAAACCGCAATCACCCTGGCTGTGACATGCTTCATAGAGCACTGTTTTTCTTGATATGATGGATCATAAAAAATGGGTTGTGCGCACTGTGAAACAGCGAAACTTCCAAAAATAGGAGATGAGCTACGAGCAGACAAGGAGTAAGCGCAAAGAAAGCTCATCTAAATGTGATTTTTGCTGATATGGATTCGAAGGAAAGAAATCTGCCAAGTAACAACTTTTGTAAGGCATCTAAATTTGACAATTCATTGTGGAACACTTCTTCTATACATGCCAAAGAACTAATGAGAACTTGAAGCATGTGCTTTGCTGTTATTAAAACATATCACTGAAAATGTCTCATATATCTGAGACGACACGAGGCGGACACTACTCCGGACGCCCACCCCCTCGACCGCCACCGCTTTCAGAAGCTGCATACGGCCTTATTGGGCAAATACGACATAAATATATGATGGGTAACAGAGAAAGTCATTTTTTCCGTGCACGATTCCCTCAAAGCATTTGTAGTGCGCACCTTTCAAATCCGACAAACCTTAACAACGATGTGAAAATTGTGAAATGAAAGTTCAAAATTGGAAATCATGAAGAAGAAAACACCACACACTAATCATCGCTACCTGAAAAAGTGTCCAACTCATAGCTGCTGAGCATACTGGGTCACTTGCGTTTGGATGCGATTTGCAATACGGCCTTTCCCAAAAAGTTTGTAATACAACCCACAAATATTCTAAAAGAGTTTTCAAGTGACTCCTCGCTTCTACTAAGGGCATCGAGCATGAAATGGGACAAAAGAATCATATGGAAACTACTGCGATATTATAGGCACCGAATGTAGCTTCTCAAATCCTGAACTTATTCAAAAATCAAACATTACTTACACACGCAGCATCTTTTACTTCTAATCCTGCTTTCTCTACCGCTCAGCCCAGTACTACTCCCCTAACTATCAAGTTTTGTGATATCTTCTTCAGGTGCTTAAGAGAGCTTGATCGAGAGAGAGACTCCATATTCGACCACTCAAGGAAGTACCTCCGATTAAAGACAGTGACAGAGGTAGTAATGTGGGTAATGAAAACTCCTAAACTGTGCAGAGTGCCCCGGACTTCAAAAGAACTGTTTTGTTTGAGAGCTGCTATTTGTTTTATCCAACCACGCCCCTTTTTTCGACCCGACCCGCCCATTCTGAGAATAAACGGTGGGAAATGAGATCTTATTTCTCGGGTTTCCAATGGTTTCATTAAGTTTTTTGACATTCGCACTAGTGAGCGAGTCGACCTTCCATAGTCGGTCCAACTTACCTCTATCACTGCCTTTAAAGCTCCATGCTGGAACGACTTATCAAGAAAGGTGCCACTTTGTTCCGAGGGAGGGGAAGGGTAACTGAAGAATCCTACATGCGGCATTTACGACCATCTGAGCGAGTATTCGTGCACCGACTTCCAAATTCGTTTGCTGCTCCCTTCATAGGTAATCAAGCAATCTTTATACATTTCGGAAAAGCTGTCCAGGTTAAGGTGTACATGACAGATACCCCATTATGCGCATAGTGCTGTGTGCACACTCAGCAGGACACAGCCCACACAACAGATGCGCTAAAATGCCCTACGATGCACCGCTTCAGTCCATGATAAAAGGCAATTAATACAATTTATTCGCATACGGAGAAAGACAGGAAGCAGTCGTATTACAGCATCATGCGTGTGAGCTATAAGCATTGAGTTCTGAATTATTGACATGCTTAGGATGCTCAATTATTCATTATCAACTCTCACGCGAATTTAACAGCCTGTTCTTCCATAAGCTATTAAAAGCGGTTAACCGTTTATGTCAGAATTGTGGCGTGATACTTTACCGGAGACATATATAGCACACAACGAGGGGATTTGTGTAGGGTTTAGGAAGTAACCAGGTCATCACACGTTGCAGCGATGTGATACTCATAGTGCACGTAAGGTGTGTAGCGAAAGGTACGGAAGCGCCGTCTCACAGACTGCACAACTTGGTGCGTTCAACACATCCTTACGGCATTAGAAATCCTCGAAAGCTTTGCTCTTTCCTATTGCCGACGAGCCGTGCCGCACTGCGATGCCGCAAAGCCAGTGGGCGAAGTGCTTCGGGACAGCACCACATTCCATGACTGTCGCCATGTTAATGCAATACCCATGTCGAGCCGCAAGAGATGTAAACTTTGGTTAAACACAGCGTTCTCATACACACCGCAACTGATGCCGAAATACTCCTTGGAAGCCAACCGCATTAAGTACTGGAAGTTTTAAGGTCTTCTTATGTGGTGTGATGACCACTATGGACAAAAGAATGAACAAATATTATAAATAAGCCATCAAGTGGAGGAAGTGTGTAACCATCCACATCATTCCACACCACTGAGATTGGAACTAAGTTAATACTTTGATATTCCATCATTCAATATCCCCTTTGTATTTTGTTCTCTTCAGTCTTGTACTTGTGATAATTGATCATTTGAAACCAAGTTTTATCTTCAGATGCCAATTATCACAATGAAGAAAGGTCATGAAGTAATTATACGATTAGCCGTGGCCTTTGGGACTGCATCAGGTGCTAATGCACTTGGGGAGGCAGTCATTTTCGCGCAGTCATCTCTCACTTCATACTGCCCTTTATTTGTACACTGAAGTGCAAATTTTCACCTAAGCTCAGCGGAGAGGAAGCTTTTCTTCACAGTTCACTCTCACAATTGCAACGAACACCCCCAGCACAGCGAATTGCTCTCCCGCTTCAGAATTAGCATCCAGTGTACATGTCGATGAGTTGAAGAGCCTACCACGATGACTACATAGCGCAACCTGCTGGATTTTAAAATCCACATCGTGAACTCACTTCTCGTACTTTTGCACTGCGCAAGAGCGATAATTCATATTATCGGATTATCGATGAAGACGAATGGAATTTTAAATTATCAAGTTACTGATTTGGATACCAAGAAGGGAAGTAAGAAAACTGTTCTGACTTCAACGCCTCCCATTATCACCACTAATCCAATAGTTTATCTTAAATTTCACGTAGTGGAGATTGGAGAGCAGGTGTGACATCAAGATCTAAAACAGAAATACAGAGGTAAAGAACGCTACAGAAGCAGCCAAAAACCAAATCTTTCAATACCGCTCAGAGAAATGAGCGTTTCCTAGTAGTTAGCTGGTGGATTTCCAGTTGAGCCGGCTCATATACACAGGCTCTGCTTATGTAAGTAAAAGAAGCAGCTAAAAGACGAATTTTTTGAATATGTACTCCATCCTGATAATTGTCCTGCTCAAATAAATATAATAAGATATAATCACGCTTGCTGTTCCCAGTTTAAAGGGACCGCAAGGGGTACGAAAAAGAGAGGAATATGCAGAAAATGACCATATTGCAACGAACATTCAAAGTTAAGAGCGATAATGGGTGGAAAAACCAGGATTTAAAAGCGCGGTGCTGTGGTGTGTATACGCATCACATCAGCATCACTTCGAACTGCACACACTGACTATCCGAGTTGTCCGCTGTAGAGATGTCCTCTTTGGTCTCGTAGAGTGTATTTCATTCATTGATGATGTGGAATAAGTGAAACAACACACAGCAACAAACAAGTGAAACAAGTAAGCGAAGAATAAGCGAAAGCGTAAGAAAAAGTGAGATTACAACTAAAACATGATTGATTCACCTTCGACGTCTTTGCAATGTACCGTGTGTGCACTGGGCCCACCGTCTTCCCATACAGTAAAAGAATTGCCCTCATCCCGGTGTCTTTAAAAGACATGAACTGGCGTTATTTGTAGTCAAGTCCTAAGTATTAGGTTTGTGCAGAATAAGTGGCCAAAACGGAGCACTTTTTCAAAATAACTTCGCTCAGACGCAACTTTATTTGTCGAAATAAGAACCATTCGAATCTACACAACCTTGCCAACGATCTGGTAAAGAAAATATGCCATCATGATCAAATTCTGGATTGCGAAAATTAATGAAGTCAACGATAGCATTTTCAACATGCATCGTTTCGGCGAACTCCTTCTGACGCACGTTCGCATCGAGAACCGGGAAAAAGTGGTGATCCATTAGGAATAGCTTTGGGGAATAAGGGGGTCAGGGAGCGTTTCGATCAGTTTCTGCCGGGTGACTTGCGAACTGTGGGGTTTTGCGTTGTTTTGCGCACCCAGTAAAAAATGATGCAGTTAGGCATCGAGCCTCTCCCTCACCCCGCTTATTCCCCAGACCTATCCCTGACGGATTACCACTTTTTCCGGGTTCTCGATGCAAACCTGCGGCAGAAAAATTGTGCACGGTAAAAATGCCATTCTTGACTTTATTGATTCTCGCAATCCAGAATTTGATCATGATGACATATTTTCTTCAACAGATCGTTGGCGGAATTCTGTAAATTCGAATGGTTTTTATTTCAACAAGTAAACTTGTGTCTGAGCGAAGTTATGGCCAGTTATGTTTTGGCCATTTATTCTGCACACACCTAATAGTTTATGATTATTGAACAAGTCGGCAGCAATTGTTTAACATGCCTCTGTATGAATGTTAGGCGGTTTGGCCAGTTTTATAGGACCATACATGTAGTGTCAGCAGCGTACCTTTGCCTTCCTCTTCAGTCATTCCGTCGACCTACGTGGATTCCATGGCGTCCTCATCGCCCTAATGTAAGTCTACAGCAAGCTGGGGGCCCTCATCGCGAGAGGGCTTCTACTAAACCCTCCTTTAGTTTGCGAAGGGATACCCATTCCGAAACATTTCAAACAAAACACAGAATTAGTCCGAAGGTGTGAGTGCGCCATGATTCGGAAAGCATGTTCTTATCTCTTTGAACATCGCCGCATAGCTGAAAAAACCCGAAAAGTGCTTGGAGATAGAGGACTGAATGATTCACTGGATCAGCGTCAGAGAACGAATTCTCCTGCCATTTCCTTTTTCTCGCGTACAAGTACTCGCTCTCCCAGGGAAATTACGCTTTCCCCAACTCAGTGTGCGCTCATTCCTTTGGAAATTTGAGTCTCATGGATGTACGATATAACATGGCGCAACTACACGAAGCACATTACCCCGATGTCGTTCATCCACGGATCACACCACAGTAAACAATTCTAATCTGTAGCAACCTACAGTAGTCTACAGTAATCAATACCACAGTAACCTAAGGTAGTGCTTTACATACCATTACTAAGGTTTTATTTTTTGTTTATTATTTAGTTTTATTTTTTGTGAACTATTGACTAATACAACACTCAAGGAATACTTAGCAATGGTGATCTGATGTGTCCAGGAAGCAATTCTCATTTTGTTACGCCCTAGACCAATGTTTTGTTATGTTAGACCTATGAACACTTGTCAGAATGGCGCTAAATTGCAGAAAAAAGTGAAAAGGAGGAAGAAACCTTCTTTCACCTTCACATTTGTTATACTCGCTCGCAGTCCTGCGATGTGAGAAGCAATGAGGATTTCAGTCAATATGAGTGGATGGTCTTGCAGATCTCTGAGTGATCGACGGTGTTCGCTTGAATTGTGGCCTTTTCTGTCGAACCATTTTAACCTATAGCGGAGTCGTTCGTATTCTAGCAAAAGCTTCATTCCTCCTCAGACCAAGTACAAACAGAGGTCTGATCACTCTCGGATTTGCAGTATCCGCTTCAAGGGTCTTGCACAACCGCATGATGAGTGCATCCTACCCAAACAGAACTTACAGCTGGTCATACTTCTGCGTTCCTCAATTGCTCTTGAATGAGCACGGCTGTCTGCAATGCTCTCACTTCACTTCGCAGAATGCGAATTCTAAGCACCTTTCAAGACAAGATTGGTTGAGTGAATTTACGCGTGAGCACCCGAGTTCCAACAGTGTGAAGGGCTTTTTGCATGTTCCGTACCAGTTCTTGCACTTCACCGTCAAAACTTCTGAATTTCATTTCGAGCGTTTTTGATAATAATTCTTCTCTATTATGATCGGCGGATTAGCCGAGTGGCTATAGAGGATCTGCTGACAGTTTCTCGAAAATTCCTTCGTCGCTTCGAACTCGGTCCTCGTTCTTTGATTTGTTCTTGTGTGCCCTAAAAAGCTAGAACGTCTCCGATCCTAACGAGGCATGTTATGTAGATGTGTATTGTTTATAGTTACAGTTTATGGAAGAATTGGTCAAGTGTTAGGTCAATGCCATAATTTCTAGGAACATCAAAACAATTACAGGCAAAAGACGTGGATTCGCTACACACAGAATATAGTAATCTATAGTGTTGCGGCTTGTCTTCATGGAGTCACTCTTTTTTGTTTTGAAAGAAATGTTCACATGTTAGGTCATTTATACTGTTTCTAATAACATCAAATAAATTACAAGAAAAGAGGCATGGATGTGCTACATACATACAGTGCTCTGCATAATTATACAGCCAGCTATAAATTGTCCAAAAACTCTGTTCGCAGAGTGACTCGAAAAAAGTCTCTAAGTGAAAGATGTAGCCAGTGTGGACGCGCATTCGCTCATCCATACCAAATTTTTGCCAAGAAACATAGAATATTCTTTTCTTAATTTGTTTTGAAAATGGCGCTTATACCATTCTGCAAAGTTATACAGCCACTGAACAGATTGACGCATTCGTCAACCGAGAAACAACGAAAAAGAGAAAAATGCTGATTTTGCGATCAATTGGTCCTCCATTGCTTCGAATAGCCACAAATTTTGGTGATATAGGTCGGTATAAAGATTTTCAGAATGTTTTTAGATCACACGCTGCCACGCTTCGATGACAACGTCTTTAAACTCCCTGACACCTTCCATCGGTCTGAATTCTTTTCCCATTGTAACCCCAGGTAATCTTCCATCCTGTAAAGATCGGGGCCGTTCGTTATCCGGGTCAGAAGGTCCATTCGGTGACGGCTTCACCATGATCGAGTGTTCCAGTTGACATGGGATGGTCCATTAACTTACATGAAAACAAGATTCTGGTGAAGATTTCGAGACGCATGACAGGAGAAGGGTACGGCGCACAAAGGCTCGGTAATCGGATGGTTCATCCTTTCGAAAACAAAACAAAAATTCGAATGATTATTTGATTCCACACAATTGTCCGAAAACTTCTTCAGGTTTGTACACCTTTCCCTTTTATTTTTTCTCCAGATTGTTCTGTCTGATGAAAAAAGGTTTCGGCTACGACGTCCCCGACGGCCACGCGCTATCGCACAAGTGACAAACTTAAGTTTTCAAGAAGAACTTCAAAGAAGGAGGTGTCAGGGTGTGGAATCAAATAATCATTCGAATTTTTGTTTCGTTTTCGAAAGGATGAACCATCCGATTACCGAGCCTTTGTGCGCCGTACCCTTCTCCTGTCATGCGTCTCGAAATCTTCACCAAAATCTTGTTTTCATGTAAGTTAATGGACCATCCCATGTCAACTGGAACACTCGATCATGGTGAAGCCGTCACCGAATGGACCTTCTGATCCGAATAACGAACGGCCCCGATCTTTACAGGATGGAAGATTACCTGGGGTTACAATGGGAAAAGAATTCAGACCGATTGGAAGGTGTCAGGGAGTTTAAAGACGTTGTCATCGAAGCGTGGCAGCATGTGGCCCAGAAATATTCTGAAAATCTTTATATCGACCTATAGCATCAAAATTTGTGGCTATTCGAAGCAATGGAGGACCAATTGATCGCTGTTTCTCGGTTGACGAATGCGTCAATCTGTTCAGTGGCTGTATAATTTTGCAGAATGGTTTAAACAAATTGAGAAAAGAATCCTCTATGTTTCTTGGCTAAAATTTGGTATGGATGAGCGAATGCTCGTCCACACTGGCTACATCTTTCACTTAGAGACTTTTTTCGAATCACTCTGCGAACAGAGTTTTTGGACAATTTATAGGTGGCTGTATAAGTATGCAGAGCACTGTATGTCCTTCAATACATCTGAAGAAAATTTGTGGTTATGTATGTAATCTGTGCAAAAGCCTTATATTTTTCCTATCACTAAGTTTCTATCCTAATTAATTTGCACTGAAATTATGAGAAATGTCACAATAATTAATGTATTGCAATTACAAATAAGCATCCAACTTCGAATTTCCATGAGTCTAGGCAGTGGGTTTCTTATTTTTCGGCCAACGTTTCGGCCTTGACGCGTTCGTCAAAACCTGAAAAGCCAGAGGAATGCGAATCATTCCCAAATCACCATATCAAACTTACAAAACCTCCCACATAAACTAGAAAAATTTGGGTAGAGTCGCAAAGTACAAGTACCTAACATATTCGCATGAAGTCGATGGCGTTTTTAGCTCACACAGGTTATGGAGCAAGTTTGTTTGTTATGGCTATGACTCATCTTTCCTATTCATTTTAGAGTCCTGTGTGTCAATCCAAGATGCCCTCGAAGCTTTACACGCTGGAGTATGGGGTTCGTCCGACAGAATCCGTACACTTACCTCTACACCGCCATGTCATTGCAAATGGAAGTACCCAAGGTGTACTTAGGCCTTGATCTTCCAAAGCCATCCAGCAGCTCTTTGACTATAGTGCACAGAGGCAGCCCAGTTTCTCCGAAATACCTACCTCCACAAATCTTGCTAGATATTTGGTAGACCACACCTGACTCCTGCCAGTCACCTTCTCGTCCATTAGGGTAGACCACGCAATGAGGGGTAGCACACATGCGATCATAGCCCTGGTTCCGGATTAACTGTTACCTCAGACCTGTTGGGAGAATTTCGACCACGTACTGCATCAACGAGACCACACCTGGTAATGGCTGCACCACCTTGCGCTGGTGCAATTATTACCTCTCATTCCTGCGCACCGCAGCAATACAACCAAACTTTGATCTGCTGAAAAACCAGATCTACGCTAAATCACGTCAAGAAATCTTCCGACGTGATATCCCTCTGTCAGAGTCAGGTCACCGTCGAGAAATTCTCGAAAAGGTGGTCGTATTTGGTTCACTGGGAGGGGATGGGGGTCGTATCGTTGAGGTAGGCAGTGATCAACGCGATTTCTCAGGCTGAGGGTCCAAAGTGTGAAGGAGGTAAAGTTATAAAATTGACTACTGGGTTGAAGATCAATTCAAGCTGATAATCGACTGATGTCAGTAATTTTTCGTTGGTCAGATACATTACGAAATTCACCGATAAACTGCGCAAGCTATATCTATCCACGGGTACCACCGTAGATGAATACTTCAGAAACAATGAGATGAAAACGAAAAATCAGCTGAAATGGACTGCTTTAATGTCTTACTACGACTGTAAGTACGTGATCTGATAGCGAGCAATTATGCGGACCGGAAAAGCGTTCGTACTCATTAAGGATGGGAGAGGAATCGTCAAACATGGCGCATCCCGCATTAAGGCCAGCCGAAGCCAACCACCCTCTAGTTGGTTCTTCTGAGAGCAGAAAATGCGTACTGGAGACGTAACAGACACTACGGATCATTTTTGCGAAGATTCATGGGAAGATCTTGCTACTTCGACAAAAAGAAACCTCCTCAACTGGCTCTTTTCGAAATAACTTATTTATTTCTCAGATGTATCATATATTGGGTTGAGTAATAATTCCTTGTCGATTTTTCAACCCCGTTTTTCACATGGTTTCCTTCATCTTTCCACAAAATTATATATATGTTTTCGATAGAGCTTTTTTTGCTCTAAAAAACACAATCATCTGTTTTTTGATTCTTTCGACCACCTAATATTTATGAGGTTTGGAAATGAAGTTAGCTGAAGGCAAAAAATTGGCACTTGCGCACATCATCTTTCTCGTCTATCATCGAGATCAAAAAGTGTATGTGTAATGCTTTCAATAAAGCTTTTTCAGCTCTACAGAATGTTACTGATTTTTGTTCAAATCGCTCAACTTTTTGCTGTTTTTGAGACTCGCAAAGGCAGTACTCGCAAACGGGTGCACTTTGGTTATCTTCTCTTCCTCGCCTACCATCGAGATCGGAGAGTATGGGCATGTATGCACTCGATAGAGCTTTTTTGCTCCACAAGATGATACCACTCTTCTTTTGGCACTATTACTCAGAGCTACCCCACTACCTCTCTAAGCGATGTGGTCGAAGAGGTGATTTTTGGAAAACTTTTCGATTTGGCTGCGAACTTCAATCCAGGGGTAACTCGACCCGTAGAACACGAATATGACATTCGTTCGGCGCAAAACTGCTTGGCGCCCGCGCCATAAGCCACCCCATTTTGGCGCCGGCGATTATGGTGCAGGCGCCGAGCAGTTTCTCGCTAAACGAATGTCATATTCGTGTTCTGCGGTCGAAATACCCTTGGGACAAATTTTGAGCGAGTTTGGTGATCCACCCCATTTTGGCGCCGGCGCCTATGGCGCAGACGCCAAGCAGTTTCGCGCCAAACGGATGGTATATTCGTGTTCTACAAGTCGAAATATCCCCAGGTAAAGGTTTGCAGCTGAATCGAAAGGTTTGACAAAAATCACCTCTCCTACGGCATAGGTTAAGAGGTAGGGGGTAGCTTTGGGAAATAGTGCCCTTCTTTTGTATCCTCTCATATTTTAGCATGTGGGATAAGTTTCTAACTTTTTTTTAACTCAAAATTGCGTAATGAAAATTAATTCTTCGGCTCAATGTTTTGAACTATTCGATAGAGCTCTTTCCGCTCTATGAGAGGTTTTTACTTTTTTTGTTCGAATTGATTTTTGCAATTTTTAGATCATTTAAAAGTCGACGAAATCGAGCATTTGCTTACATGGTGTCGGAAATGCTTGATTTCGTCGACTTTTAAGTGATCCAAAAAGTGGCAAAGCGAATTCGAACAAAAGCTGTAAACATTATCTTGTAGAGCGAAAAAA
The DNA here is from genome assembly GCA_963978905.1 of Trichostrongylus colubriformis. Taxonomy (NCBI): domain Eukaryota; kingdom Metazoa; phylum Nematoda; class Chromadorea; order Rhabditida; family Trichostrongylidae; genus Trichostrongylus; species Trichostrongylus colubriformis. The sequence goes on along the minus strand of OZ022258.1, from coordinate 36,040,667 downwards.
GCCCTATCGAATAATTCAAAACAATTTGCCAAAAAAATTCATTTTCATTGCGCTATTTTGGGTTGAAAAAAGTTAGAAACTTATCCCTACATGCTAAAATATGAGAGGATACAAAAAAAGAGTGGTATCGTCTTGTAGAGTAAAAAAAAAGCTCTATTGAATGCACATATAAATATTCTCTTGAATTTTGAAGGTAGGCGAGGAAGAGAAGATAACAATGGTGCACAGTTTTGCGAGTACTGCATTTGTGAGTCTCAAAAACAGCAAAAAGTTGAGCGATTTGCATAAAAAGAAGTACCTTTTTGTAGAGCTGTAGAGCCTCTATCAAAAGCATTACAGATACATTTTTGATCTCGATGGCAGACGAGAAAGATGAGGTGCGCAAATGCCAATTTTTTGCCTTCAGCTTACCTCATTTCCAAACCTCATAAATATTAGGTAGTCGAAGGAAAAGCTCTATTGAAAAGTTATTTAAGCTTTGTGGAAAGATGAAAGAAACAATATGTAAAACGTGGTTTACAAAAACGGCAAAGACTTATTCCTCAACCCAATGGTGTGCTGTTTACAAAGCGGCAACTTGGTACCCCGGACAACAAGATCGCCTCATATGGTTGAGTTTGAAGGAAGTCACAACCATATAAAGTGAAACATCTAAAGTTTTCAAGGCACTATTAACCTAGAGCTATCCCACTACCTCTCCATCCGATGTGGTCGAAGAGGTGATTTTCGGAAAACTTTTCGATTAGGCTGCAAACTTCTATCCAGGAGTAATTTGACTCGTAGAACACGAATATAACATTGGGGGGGGGGGAAGTGCTTGGCGCCCGCGCCGTCCGTAGGCACATCTGCCGCAGTAGCGAACGGAGCCGTATCTACCGCACTAACGAACAGAGATCAGTTGGGGCGCAGTGGATCGCATTACATGGCTACTGCCTGGATTCTACTTTTCTGTTCTTGTTTTTTCATCTCTTATCCTTGCCGCACAACTTGCATGACTTTAAGCCTTTTCCTTTGTCATCTGATGAAGACGACTATTACCATTGGTCGACGATGCTTTTGTTCCTGAATTTAAGTGATGAAGTTGTTAGACTCTTATCTTAGACGCTTTTGTTTTGAAAATATAAGTACTAATTTCTGCTAGGTTCTCCTTTCTCTCAACTTGTCAGGGGTTTGGCCTCAGTGTTTTTTTTTTCGACTATAGCCCTCAAATTTCTTGATGCATTGGCTCACATTGACTCAGTAGAAGCAACAGAAATGGCGGAATATGAATAAGGAGATTGTATGGAGGCTCTCTTTCGAAGATGCATGCACGTATTTTTTGAAAAAAATTTCTTGAAGCCACGCTTGAGCCTGCTCTCTAGACCGACGTGTCGAATGAGAGCGCCGAACCCAGATTGTCGACCACCATGCATGGCATGGTGGTTTTCAGTTATGACACTAATCAAGGAATGCCAGATTGCTCTATGTGCACATTCTGTAGCCTGTGTTCAACAGGAAAGCCCCTATGCTGTCATATGGACGATTGCATCGTCGTTGTTTGACCCATATGGAAATGGACTTGTGCGTTAACTTTTTCAACAACCGGGCGGAAAACATCCAGTTCACACGAGAGGAGTTCAAAGACTGCCCGCTTCCTTTCCTAAACGAACAGGATTTAAACGTGGGTGGAATTGAACTAAATGAGATAGGAAACCCAACAAAAATGTCCTGGTCCATTTCCAGTCGGCACACCTTTTGAAAACCAAGGGGATAATCATGGAAAAGTTCAACATGGCCGAAGGATCAACCTCTTTCTGGACCACATGGGAGGGTACCAGAGATCTGCGAGCGGCGAAGGCAAAAGGTACCTTTCTGCATACCTTTTTTAACCCATTGACGACCGTGTGACACAATGTCGTGTCACACCATGTTGGCCGCGTGGGACCGTGTGACACGATGTCGTGTCACAGTGTTGTGATATATGTTATATTTTAAGCCTCTTTTCAAACCTTGTTTGATCTTTCTTTTAATTTGTGTACTTCAAACATAAATTTTGACTATTGAGTTATTGATTTTCTTGCTAAAGAGTCAAATAAATGTGTAAATATTTAGTTGATGTGGAGCCTGGTGCACCACCATGGTGACCATTTTGCACAGTGTGTGAGACGCCATTTATTCTCTCAAATCCACTTTCTAGTAGTAGTCTATCGATATTTTGATAGTTCACTTTCATCATCAAAAGCATCCACTCTTTTTGAAAGGGGAAAGCTTAATACAAAATTGGTTTATATATCATCATAATACAAACAGAACCTAATCACAGTGTAAAAAAGTAAAAAATGATGGCCTCTTAAAAAAGGTGTTCCTGTGGGACCGTGTGACACGACGTCGTGTCACACGCGAGACGTGGGAAAGTCCCACGCGGCGTCACGCGCCAGACAAGTGTTAATGCCGCGGTCGTCGATGGGTTGACTGATGCTATCCGCTCGTCCGTTAGAAGGGCTCTATGCAGGTGTAGACTCGACGATGCAGTCCGGGTGGTCGAAATTCCTCCAACGTCTATGAGGCGAGAGTTGGTCCGGAACCGAGGCTATGACCGCATGTGTGCCATCTCTCATTTTGTTGCCTGTCCTGAAGGACGAGAAGGGTCAGGTGTGGTCTACCTAATATCTAGCAAGCCTTGTGGAGATAGGTATGCTAGAAAAACTGAGCGGTCTCTGTGCACTGTAATCAAAAAACTCCTCGATGGCTTGAAATGATCGAGGCCTGAGACCCGCTGTGAGGGCACTGCCTACACTGCCATGAGAATGTGGAGTTAAGCAAATGTAGAGATTCTGTTGCGCGAGACTGAGACTCCGGCAACGCAAAACTTCGAGGGAATTTAAGACTAACACCCAGGACATTAAGATATGGAAAAGAAGAGTGTATAGTCATAACAGACGAACATGCCTCATTTCACAACCTGTGTGGGCTGAAAACGCCATCGGCTTCATGCCGATATGTTGGGCAATTGTGCTTTGCGATTCCCATCTAAATTCTTCTGGTCTATGTGGGACTGTTTTGTAAGTTTTAAATGGTGTTTGGGCTGACAAATCGCATTTACCTTGGATTTCCAGGCTCTGACGAAGGCGACAGGGATGAAACTTTAGCCGAATAAAGTTAATCTTGGTTGCGGTCAGAGTCTGCGTGACCACGAGGAAAATTCCCAAAAAATACGACCCACCTCCTCATCCCCCAAAATACGACTTTATACGACCCTCCTCACTACTTCCGGTTCCGCTATTTCTATGGTTTTCACCCAGTCAAGCGATTCATCAAGGAAATTCAAAGCCTATGGTCAAAGATTGAAACCCTCAGACCAAACTCTTGACAAAATTAGAGAAGTAAGTACTTAACAATACTGAGTACTTATGGTTGAGAGCAAAACGTCTTACCAGGAAGGGCTTTCAACTTCCCATAGAACTTTGAATAGAAATCCCTACAGATGGATAGAGCTTCGAACGCTGATTACAACCACAGTTCAAGAAAGTGCTACGGGCTGTTCCGAAGCGAGTTGGGAGGGGTCAAGATTTGCCTGTGATATCCCATTGGCGAGCACTTTGCCATCAGCACGGCCGTTGCCATGCTGGCAACGGTGGCTTAGTAGCAGTGTTCCGGATCTGCCGGATTAGAGTCGTGGGTTTGCACCCCTGCTGGGGAACTTTTTGCATTTCGTGTTGCATTGTCAGTAAGTGCTTTTCTTTCACTTATGTAGTTTCCTGGAACTGGTACTTATCGCACCCACCATTTACCATGCCACTTTATTTATAACCACTAACAATACTCACAAGGGAAGGATATCAGGTCAAAGAGACTCCCATACCACACGAATTAGGCGTTGTTGCGTAAAAAGATTATCATATTCGTGCACAGGAGGTCGAATTGCCCCTTTGTGCAAAATTTCAGCCAAATCCAGTTTTTGGTCCAACTTCGGAGGGGTGGGTGGCCAGGGGATACACTGGTAGTTTTTGAGTTTTCTTCTACAAAAAATCCTGCAACCTGAACAAGATAGCCTACACATACCTTTTACACTTGCCCATCGCACTAAACGTAAGTAGCAAGCGTCAAATGAGAGCATATCCTGGGCAAGGGCCAACGACTTCTTTGTTCAATGTGTTGCCACACAATAGCCCGTGAATTACCCGAAATTTGGTCAAGTTCTCGAATTGGCTAGAAACTTGTTCCCTGCGGAAATCAGATCTCCGAACACAAATCACACTGTTTTGCACGAGAGCGACTTGCTCGTGCATTATGGGCTTCCAAACGTACCATGTAATAGTGTTATTTATTCAAGTAAACGTGTAGACAATTAGACATGAAATGCAAAAGAAAACCTCCACTGGCGGAGAGCAAACCCTCGGCCCCTATCCCGCAGATCCAGAACACTACCAGTAAGCCGCGACGGCCGTTGGTAGTTCAGCAACGGTCATGCTGATGGCAAAGTGCATCGCCAATGAGATATCACAGGCAAACTTTGTCCTTCCTAACTCGCTTCGGAACAGCTTGTAGCACTTTTAGTTTTCATAGTTGTTATCAGCGTTTGAAGCTCGATCGATCGATAGGGGGTCCCTATTCGAAGTTCTGTGGGAAGTTGAAAGCCCTTCCTGGAGAGTATATTAAGAACCTAACAAAACTCAGTACTTATATTCAGAAACGAAAGCGTCGAAGAGAAAGAAGAACCTATCACAGTTCAGTAGTTATACTTCGAAACGAAAGCGGCAGGGATGAATGAAGATGGATGAAAGGAACAAGGATGAAAAAATTAGAAACTAAATAGGAGCCATGCAATGTAATCCAGTGCTATCGCCGTGACGTCATTGCGATAGCGAGGCGGAAATAATGATGAGGCGCGGTATCTTCCAAATGTAAATTTGAGCATTTTTGAATACCTTTGCTTTACCAAAACTGAATCGTTCGAAGTATTGTAAACTCTTTTCTCAATAACTTTCTTAAAGCATTTTCCAAATAGCCGCTTAGTTTCCTAATGGTTCCGTAGTTCTGCACATGTAAATCCAGTCTAGGACAATTTTGAAATATTTGAGGTGTTTCATTAGTCTTACCTCCCTTCAAATTAACCTCATAAAGACAAATTTGTGATACGGAGTATAAGAGGTTACCGCTTTCTAGTGACTACTCGGACTGTACTATATCTTTCAGAAGAATGAACTTATATTTGAGGGAAACCCTCGAGGAAATTTTTTCTCGTCGGAGTAGCGACTCCCATGACTCCTTAGAAAAAAGTGATCCATTGTGTCTGTTAGATCTCCAGTACGCATCTTTTACCCTCAGGAGATCAACGAGAGAGTGGTTGGCAGTGGCTGACTTTGCCATGCAAGAGGGTTCCATTCACATTCTCAGTGAATACAAACGCTTTCTTGGCCTCATCGTGGCTCGCTATACCAGAACATGTTCTTGCAATCGTAGTAAGATGTGAACAGAGTCCATACCTACTTATTTTCCTTTTTTATTTCATAATTTCTTGAGTATGCATCCACGCTAGCGCCCGTGGATAAATACCGCTTCCCACGGTTGATAGGTGAATTTCGCAGGTATCTCTGTGCATTTTTATTACGCGTTGTTGGTGCTGGTCGGCTACGCTGTGGATGGCACCATGCATGGGGTTTCCATCGACAAACCATCAAGGTAAAGATGGCGCTATTCTCGTGGTCGTCCTGGAATCGCGGACTGCGAACAAGAATCAAGTATCGACCTTGCACAACAGTATAATAAGTTATGAGTGTTTGGTTGCAGAAGCCTGACACCTTGTTCGCACGCCACAATTCCAAGAGGACCAAGAGACTGTGTTTATCTTTTGCGCTGTCCATGCGCTCTCCTCTCTGCAGTACCGATACCGTCTCAAGCACTAGATTATAGAATTTGTATTTTACCCTGTTCCCCATTTGTGGGATGCCGTTTCCTGTTTCTTCGAGTTTTTAAGTGAAGTTTAAATTAAATATCACTTTTGGATTTGAACCCAGTTAGTCAGTTCTATTACATCTTCCCTTTACTTTTTGTTCCCTTAGCCTGAGAAATTGCGTGGATCACTACCTATCTCAACGATGACGATCCACCCCTGCCGAGGTTTTCTCGACGCAGGCTGGGAATGAGCAAAACCTTTGGCCTCGGATGAGGTGGGGAACATGATTTGCGGATTCGGATACCGTCTCTCGGAAGCTTTGCCCATGCTTTTACATCCTCTCAGCATTCCAACATTCAAATGCAGACATACGCGGTTGCTCCACAAGGTATCTACTCCAATAATGGAATCGGACGTGCTGGATTATGCGTGAATTAGGAAAAATTTCTCTTTGTCTGAAAATTCTCTAAAATTGCTGCAAGTAGCGTCTTACTATCCTTTACCTTTCCTCACAAAATTATGGCATTGAAGTAGGCATTTTCACGAGTTTTTGCTCGGTGGATAGGCCAGCAATTACTTGTTCGTCTTTAACATTAATGTTTCTGTAGTTTGTTTCAAATTGTGTTTGTCCGTAGTATGTTCCTTGGGATATCATCGTGCAGTAAATAGTCTTCTTTAAGTCAACCAGATTTGCTGGAACACAGTACTGCAAGCAGAATACGGTAGGGTGCAACACGGGCACGCTATCAACATAATTGGAGCTCATTTTGGCAACCACATTGCCACGTTGTGTGAAAGGCTATTATTGTGCTCCAGCAAAACTGTAGTAACTTATCGCCGATTGTGCTGTAACACAAGCTTGACTGGTTCTCTTACCGATGCCTTATCATAACAAACCAGGCAACCTTGTAAAAAATGTCCATCTAAGACAATCTTTATATCAAAAATGCTAATCATTGATGACCACTATGTACATGCATATTATGTCGATGGAACGTAGTGAGGTCAAGGGACAGTGGAGGATTTCAGTGTCAGCAAAAGGAATTCCAGTTAGAGGTCACATCAAGTAGTAAAACATCAGGATTTCTATGAATTATTGCATCATAATATACAATTACTGGCAGTTTAGCTGTGAGAACTCATTGAGTAGACTAAGTCCACTTCAGGCAATGTCTTTGAGGTGGCAATGTGAGAGGTAGAAATCCTCAACTGAAGTGACATCAGCACACGATAGTTCAGTTGTGCTGAAATGCGTAACAGACGACGTCGTCGCGTTCCGTTTGGCAGTATACCTTGCTTCGAGTGACATACGTGAAATCTTCCTTAGAGCAGAACACCGCAAACATCCCTGAAAACAATCTTTTCATTTTCAAAAATTGCCCTGTGAAGCCTCGATCACCTCCTAACTTCTCCTCGGCTATCCTTTGTATGAGACGTTTCGCTATTGACGGCGTGCGGTAAGAAATCTAAATGGAATATCAAAATGCACGCGCTCAGTCATACTACGCGAACATTAATTTACCTTATCCATGATCTCTCTCAATTCTTTGCTTGCACATCTGGTATCGTTCAGTTCGGTTTCGTTCAACGATTTCGGTAAGCCGGACTTATTGGCCTTCACTGTCTTCGCAGATTGTGCAAAAATCTGAAATGTATACGTTTCCAATTTCTTAGTGAGCCCAGGTTAGGATGGATATCGCTGCGAGCAAGCTCAACTAAAAAACGACAGGATTTCCTCAGGCGATTTCATATGAAAATTTCTATCCCATTTTCGGCAGTTTAATGGCTAACCATACTGAGCGAACCTCGGCTGTTTTTGTCCTTTTCGGATTTCTTTAAACCCTGAAGGCAGAGGTCGACATGAACAGGTTTCCCTTTGATAGTGAGGTGCTAGTTAGTGCGATGGCTGAGAAATGTCTTACAGAAATGGTCAGAAACCCGGTAAAAGGAAACTCTGCTTTTTCCACTGATTCCCGTATTGAATGTGCATTCCATCGTGTTGCGCATTTGTTGTATGATGTTTGAGGAGTAACGGTTACGAATTGCACATAGCGGGCTCGCCTTAGGATGGAGTCAGGTCTGGAGAGGCTTATGGGCCTGACAAGGCTCTGGTGAGTGTTTTAAGTGAGGTTTTCATTCGAGTGATGAGCCTTGTACGTATGAATTCTCGGGCTGATTTGCAGGAAAACATATTCCCTGGAAGAGCCAAGTTATCACACCCTGCCGTTTGGAACTATTTCGACTATTTCATTGACAAGATGAGTTTGAAACCTCGTCATGACGTCTCAAACCCTCTGCTAGCACGCACTTCACTTGAGGCCTTCCCTGAGCCTTTTTGGATGTTGGAGGTTTTTTAGGCGTGATTCAGCCGAAGTATTTCCGATACGAAGTCGACTGAGATGTAATTTCTATTACGCCAGCACATAAAAATTCTGGTGATGCTGAAATTTCTGAAGAATTCGACCCACGTACTCGTCTTGCATGAGATCCACACACTGATGAGCACCGGCCACAGCAGTCATTGATTGGAAGCTGGTGGGGGTGAGGTGGTTGAATAAAAGGTGCTGCTGGAAAATAGACAATATAGAAGTTTCACCCAGTACAGCAGAAACCGGAAAAATGATTCGATGATGCTCTTCCTCACGATGGGTGAGCGAGGTGACTCAAGGGATGCCGATTGACTGACTGCGTATGAAGAGTTCCTACAGCCATTTTTCGCCTATTTTTTGAGTGCACATTAAACAAGTAAAATAGGTGAATCGTCGCTCCTGCCGGTGAAACAGTGAGGTTGTAAAAAAAAGTGACTGTGCTTGTTTACTGGTACAAGAGTAAGTGGAGGCGCTGTTGTCCATTCGTATCTCTGCCTTTTGTCGTGAGAGCTATTGTCACAGTCATCGCTATCTGTTGGGCCTAGGCTCTCGCCTGAGCCCATGCTATCTGTCTTCGAACTCCTTTTCCCCTACACTCATGAGCCATTCTTCTACCCGTCATTTCATTATGAAATGTTGATTTCAGTATTTTCAAAAGCTTATTTTTTTCTTTTCTTAGAACATGGTTCATTGAACATCCTTCCTCAAGTTTGAGCGCATGGTCGCAAAAACATAATCGTTGGATGTGATAGCGTGCTTTTATGTAGTTTATTAGCACATATACGTAAAGCGAAACTCTGATTCAATTTTATTGATGAAAAATTATTTTATAAAATTCTTGATATGCAGTTGAAAGAATTAAGAAAGAAAATGAACTCACTAGGATATGGTTGCGGTGGTGGAGGTGGAGGAGGCAATGGTGGATAAGTAGGACCGGGTGCGTATGGCATTACGTAGCCTCTTGGCATGTAGGGAGCAGGACGATAGTACTGAGGAGGTACTCCTCCACATCCTCCTAAAAACACAATTGTTTTTAAATGGAGACCCAGAATGAAAGTGAGTGAATATGGAGACCGTTTTCGGTTCCTCGATTGAAGCTTACACCTCCCTTGGTTGTAACAATTCCTTTTGGATCGAGAGCACTTCAGGAAATTGAAAAAAAGGTTTTGGCATTCATAAATCCCCCCTCTAAGAGTGAAAAATCTCTGAAGTTCCCCACGAATATCTTCATTCTTGGATAAATTACCTGCTGGCAGCATCTGAAGTGGTCTGTACGCCACCGGGCGTGGTTGATAAGGTTGATAAGGCATCAAGGGCTGTGGTTGGTACGGATGAGGTTGATAGGGTTGAGGTTGAGGTAGAGGTTGAGGTTGAGTTTGATAGGATTCTTCTCTAATATACGTCCTCGATGGAGTAACCACAACAGTCTAGAAAATGCTCTTGAGGTGGAGTCAAAGTGGCACAGGTCTCAATAAGTCACCTCAGCTGTTGGCGTTGATTCCTCAACAAGTGTTGCTTTTTGCTCAGGAAGCTTCTTATCGTACTCCTCGTACTCCTTAATCAATGAAAGTTGGAATCGAAACCAGGGTAAATGTATTTTTACCTCAGATAGCGGACTAACCTGAGATTTCGTCGAAACCGAAGCTGTTGATGGTTCCTTATCCATGCTGGCCAGGGTATCCAATGGAGACTGTGAATAGGAGTTAGCTAAATACAATTATAGAGTGAGGATAAGCTTGTTAGTTGTGTGTAAGTAATTTATCCTTCAGTGTGACTCTACTGTCATTGCTGTGCTGACTGCTGACATTCGAGCTTTGGGTAAATAAGGGCTGCATTTATGGTGAGTTCTTGGCTATGAAACAACCTCTTAAATGAAATTTTATACCAGCAATTTTCAACACCAGCAATTTTTATACTAGCCCGACAATTAGTGAACTGAATAATTTTTGTGAGCGCTGGGAAAGGGGGTTGTAGCTTTGGTTTTTAGCGTTCAACGATGTTCCACGATGTTCAGTAGTCATCAAAATCCTTTAAAACTTCTTTTCGGTTCTCATGCATCAAACAGTTTCATGCAATTTTCCCGTTTTGTGTTGGGACTTATTTGCGCTTTAGTCCTGAAGGATCAGGCATCGAGTAAGGGAAACTGGCCACTGTAGTACGATATTCTTCCCTGGAAAATTTGATAATTCGGTCCTCCCCAAAACGTTTCCGTTGTACGTCTCTTCACTGCCAAAAAACCGCGTAGAACACGAGTGAGGTGGAAGGGATAATATCTAAAAGCACCCTCCCATAATCAACATAGGTTCACAAATAGAGTCTTCTATCAGGGGTTTTGCACGGCTAACGCTTCACCTCGGTCCAAACCAAGCCGTGACGTGATTTTCCGGAATTCCCCCACACTGCTAAAGATCACGTTTCTTGGAACACAGATTTGATCTTCGAAAAAAAAGCTGTCCAGAATTTACCCCTCACAACATACATTTGTAGTAGTATTCGATCGGCTGTGGTTGAGGAACTGGCTGAGAGATGAGTTGAGGAAGTGGTTGAGGCATAGGCTGAGAGTAGTGATGGCCGTAAGAAGGCTGATAGCCACCACCACCTCCACCACAACCTTGCCCTTGATAGCACTGTGCATTAGCACTGTGACTAAAACTCAGTGCCATCAGCAGACTAATCGTAGCTCTTTTTTCGAAAGACTCCATCTTTGGCCCTGAAACAGAATGAATGACAATTGTTGGTTTGTGTGCACGGTACACTGGTGATATTCGCGGAGTTCGTTCAGCCGTAAGCTCATAAGAGCAACTTTTTTTCAAAAGCTGAAGATGAGTGGAACATGAGAATAACCATCCACAAGATATGAGATAATAATGCTGAAAGAAGAGCTTCAGTTAAAATTTGCAGCTGCAAAAGAGTGTGTATGAAGGCAGAACGATGGCATTGACGAGTGAGAGGATGAAGGAGAACGACGAGGCGAAACAGGTCCGCGATGAGGCAAATGCGCCTGAGCGCGTTTCAGCACCTTTATAGGGGAGCACGACGGTGGTGAACACCGTCGGAAGCCGTGGCGCCACGGCTACAAGGCCAGTTTTAGCCGGCTAGTCGGATATCCGCAAATCCGTCGTTTATAGGAAGATGAGCCGCTTGAGAAGAGTTTCACTTGTGCTTCTGAGAGGATAATTAGGGTTGACGATCACGGAGGGGTCGTACGAATCGAAAGCCACCAACAATTGTAGGATTAAGTGTTCTGCGCTAGCCACTTGCGTTTTCGTATGTGAGTAATAATAGGTGGACGGCCTGATGAACCTCTGCCTTGAGGGATGTTTTTTGGGACAGTAGAAATGTGTTTTTCTGGCCACTTTCTACTAAGTGAAGGATACCAGGTCAAAATAAAACTTTGCATTAAAACACATATCATCCGACTCGCTCAACGTGGGATTGGACCATGTGTGGGACCCCGTCAAGGCCCTTTTTGCTTTTTATGAGGGTTTCTCTTTTATGCCTTGAAAACGTTCCCCAAAGGCGTTCCCATGCACTATGACCATTATATCCGTTTTCCTCGTACCTCACTATCCCTATCTACATGATCGGTGTGATCTCTGCGGCTCCAGCTTGTTTAGATGAGCAGACTCCCGTGACGCACGAATTAGAAATTGTTGCCTAAAACGGTTATGATATTTGGCTCAGGGGATCGCACTGTCCTTACGTGAAATTTTCACATATCTAGTCCTTTACATAATCGGAAAAAGCAGGGAGGTTGTAGGAAGTAGTAATTATTTTCAATTTTTTTCAGTAAGCCTGCAACCATGAAAAAGATAACCTGGTCATACCTATTACAGATTTACATTCCTCTAAATGCGCGTAACAAGCTCCGTATAACAGCATTTGTTGAGCAAAGGTCAACGACTTCCCCTTTGATCAGTGTGTTACCACGTAATGGCCCACAAAATTTTCCGAAATTTGGCCATATTCTCGATTAGGCAAAAAAACCGGCTCCATGAGTTAATACGATTCCTTGAATACAAAAATCTCTCTGCCTTTCAACGCCTGGCTCACGCGCTACAGGACTTCGGCCATTATATGCAATAGTTTTGATTATTCGGAGATCCCTCAACAAGTCCATTCCGAAGAGTCTGGCTGGCAGATTTCGAGATAGATTTGAAATCAGCATCTATTAGGTTGTCGCAAAATTAATTTCGGAAATGGACCGCATACTTCAAACTACTATAACTCAGCTTAAACACAAGTTTATTAATCGAAGTAAAAACTATCAGAATCTACACACTTTTGCCAACGAACAGGCAATAAATCTAAGCCTTCACTATAAAAACTACTATCACGAAAATCAACGAAGTCAGGGAAGGCACATTCAACACCACCGCCGGCCACAATTTTTGCAACTTTCTATACATTTGCTCCAGATCACAACAGTAAGACTCTGTTGTGACTGGCTGACCAGGTTGCAAGAAACTGTAATGGATTACACCTTTACAACACCACCACACAGTAATCATAACCTTTTTAGTGTAAAGGTCGGGTTTAGGAAAAGTTTTTGGAGGAGCATCCTTATCTACCCAGACTAATCCCCGCTTCCTGTTATCATAAAGAATCCATTTTTCATCTACAGTTATAATACGGTTTACAAATGGCTCATTTTTATGGCGAACTAGGAGATTAGAGCAGGTGTCGAAACGTGCCAGACGTTGCTCATCGGTCAGGTCATGAGGCACCCACTTCGACATCTTCTTCACCTTGCCGATTGTCAGCAAATGTCTGGCCACTGTAGAGTAATGTACGCATAGGTCTTCTGCTAACGTACGAGTATACTCCGGATTCGCTTCGACGGCTCTCCTTAAATCTTGATCATTAAGCGATGACCTGCGGCCGCGACCCGACTTCTCTTCGAGATCAAAATCGCCAGAGCAAATTTTTTAATCCAGAGCTCCACTGTTCGTGACAATTCGTCCCAAAAACACTGCTGAAATTACGAGCTGCCTCCGCTGCGGAGTGTTCCAATTTAAACGCATAAAGCATGATGACTCGATAGTCGCGTTGGTTCATGATTATACGCAGCCCTGGAAAAGGCCGGCTGGAAAACTTAGAGCGACATTCATAGAAGTTTCTGAAAGAGCAGAAAAAAAACCCACCAAATGGTATGCCTGGCGTTCCTTGGGATATAATAGTTCAGGGTAAAAAATCTACTTATTTATACATACCTTGAAACCGAAATTAATTTTGCCACAACCTAATAAAAGCGCGTCGAGCTATATGTGTCTCATTGCAAATGATCACTTCGAACTGGTATATCTCCTTTGCAAAGGAAGTCAGAGCTGCGAAAATTGCCATCCAAGTGCATTAATAGTAAATTGCTGTGAACCGCAGTTTCAAGAGTTTTTTTTTATGTTCCACTGTTTTTGGTATTATCTATTATAATTACGTGGGCTGTTGCTCACGTCAATAAACAAGCAAACAAACGAGCAAAATAAAGAATGAGCTGTTCTAAAATCTCATAAGAGCACAAAACTCTAAAGTCTCAGACTTTGCGACTATATAAAAACTGATATCACCTGGATAATAATTAACAATTGTTTTCACCTGTATAGCGGGTCGCTGAGACTAGACAGGTGAAATGGCGATGCAGAGCAAAATTTGGAGGGGAAAAATCGCCCGATGGGGACCTTTCGAGTATATAGTAGATTATTTTGTTGCGCCAGAACACACGTCTCTGAATTTGATGATGACAGCTGCTGCCGGTAGGACTGGAAAAGTTACCCTACCTATAAATGACACCATGAATTGTAAAAATTAACAGAGCAATGATCTGTTTCTCTTTTCATCATATAAAACATTTATATGTATATTCAACTTCACGATCTAACGTAGCTGGGGATGACCGTGTTATCAGTATGTGTTTAAAAGGTCCGTCATATGATAAAGGTTACAAACATAAATTTAGTAGCATGCCAACAACGATGCGCTCTGTCAGGAGAGCTGCAGAGATTTCAGTAAGTTAAAAGAAATACCAGATAAATCCGGACGAAATACTTTTTTAACCTTGAACCAGAATAGCAAACTAGACCTGCTAAACAGCTTCCGACCTCTGTGTGATTCTCGATCCCCAGAATCATTTTCTTTGTGTATGATCCACACGAATAACTGGACAGGCCTATGTTGAGATCAGCGTTCGTACCCTATCATGCGGAACTACTCCCGAATACACGGCACCGGAAAGAGGAAAAACATCTCTTTGTTTAGTAGAACGGCGAGCTGCTGATGTGATAGTCGTGTCTGCAAGTGAGCTCGTGAGGAAGTGTATCCAAGAGATCTCTCAAATTCATCAGGAAAGCTCTTATTTTTTTATGGTATCAAAGCAATTAACCACACTTGGGTCAAAACTCATCTTTGGCTGAGGCTGTTGGTGGGGCTTTCTATTGTAGCAGCACAGTTTCTGTGGGCGAGATGTTCAAGGAAAAACCAAAAGTAGGGTGTCAGTGAGGTGAAACGATGTTATCGCAATGAGGGGAGTGGGGCATCTTGTAAAAATTTAGACATCTAAGCATTTTGGGAGGATCTCTGAGGGGTCAATCTGCGCATCCAGAGTATATTTTCGCCTGAGCCGTAGTTGACGAGAGAGAGGGCTCATCCCCATTTCTAAGCTCAGCTATAAATAATGTCCATAGTGCGATGCCTTCATCTCCTCATTGCGGTAGCGGCGGTGAATTCTCCTGTTTCCATATGCTGTAGAGAGGCTGCAGAACACTGAAATTAGGGACATTGAAACGGAGCAAATGGACAGCTCCCTAGTGGTTGCCTTACTCAGTGAATTGTCACAATTCAGTATGTCTCACCGCTGCACGAGGAGGGGGAGGGAAAAATGACTTCTCTCTAAAGCTACGACTTGTGCGATTATAACATTTCAATTGTCCCAGAAGACTATCATGCTCAATCCCTTGGACCCCCTATTACTCTACAGTCCGCCATGACCAACTACACTACCAGGATGCTAGTTAATCACCTTGACTTTTAGTGTCGACACATGATCGGTTTACGGTACACATGAATATTTAATTATGGTTCAGTGACGTTATCAGAGTCGCGAAATGTCAGATGTCCCAAAACAGGAACTATGGTCTCTGAGATGTTGTTCTCGGGTAGCTGGGAGCATCAAACAACTTCTGCAAGCTACCTCCAGTACCGTAGGGCATTTACTTTGGGGTCCCGCCGCTCGGCCGCCACTTTGAGGGGTTGTATTGTGGTCGGATTGCCTTGTTCACGTCAAACTTCGCTTGTGGCCCTTATTGGGTAAGTACGTCGTAGATGTGTAGTCAACAGAAACTCATTTTTCCTTGCACGCTTCGCTTGAGTAACACTACATACCTGGCTCTCGAGACGACTTCGGTACCACGTGGGTGTCCCAGAAGGATGAAAGGATTAGATGGTCCGGTTGGGCATGTACAGTTAGTGCCGTAAGAGTGTTAAAAATCGCGCGAAAACGCGTTTTCGCGTTTTTTATCGTTTTTTTCGCCATATATCGATTGATATTGACTATTTTTACTAAACATATATATGTTTTAGAATCAGCTCGTCGAGCTCTACAAGATGGTACTACAAGTTTTTGATTTCCTCAAATTCGGTACTCGGCCATTTTTCACATTCTGAAAAGTTTGAGGGAAAATTTCTTCGAAATCCGATGAACTGGTGGCGAAGTCTTTCCACAGCCCTGATCTAAGTTCACACCTGTGTAGGAATTTTGAAGTTTCCGTCATTTCAGACAAGCCCGTGCTCCTTGGTGTGGCCCTAAAATCGCCTCCGTGTATACAGCGTTGAAAAAACTACCTCCTAACTCATTTTCAAGCGAAGATTTCCCATTGAAATGTGCACCGTTCGATTCCCCAGAGAAAATGCTCTCGAATGATATATAAAAACCTTGGTGTTCATAAAAATCTTATTTCCCTCATTTCCAGCCTTTTCCTTTTGCTAATCGACTTCTCAAGCTCTAGTCCGCCGCATCGATCGATGTGCACGGCCATCGGGAAGCTGTGGCGTCCTCGTGACGGCCCCGCGCTATCCACGTGCACAGCTGTGGGAAACTGCTCGGCTGGGGGGGGGGAGCAGTCACGATCAATGACTCCGTCGGAGCGCCGAGCAGTTTCCCACGGCTGTGCACGTGGATAGCGCGGGGCCGTCACGAGGACGCCACAGCTTCCCGATGGCCGTGCACATCGATCGATGCGGCGGACTAGAGCTTGAGAAGTCGATTAGCAAAAGGAAAAGGCTGGAAATGAGGGAAATAAGATTTTTATGAAGACCAAGGTTTTTATATATCATTCGAGAGCATTTTCCCTGGGGAATCGAACGGTGCACATTTCAATGGGAAATCTTCGCTTGAAAATGAGTTAGGAGGTAGTTTTTTCAACGCTATATACACGGAGGCGATTTTAGGGCCACACCAAGGAGCACGGGCTTGTCTGTAATGACGGAAACTTCAAAATTCCTACACAGGTGTGAACTTAGATCAGGGCTGTGGAAAGACTTCGCCACCAGTTCATCGGATTTCGAAGAAATTTTCCCTCAAACTTTTCAGAATGTGAAAAAATGGCCGAGTACCGAATTTGAGAAAATCAAAAACTTGTAGTACCATCTTGTAGAGCTCGACGAGCTGATTCTAAAACATATATATGTTCAGTAAAAATAATCAATATCAATCGATATATGGCAAAAAAACGATAAAAAACGCGAAAACGCGTTTTCGCGCGATTTTTAACACTCTTACGGCACTAACTGTACTTAGAATTCGGTGCCAAGACAATATCGCAGAGTGAGAGCTGAATGGCCCCACCGTTTCACGGTCCCCTTTCCCATTATAAATGGAGTGGAGTTCGCCTGCTGATACTTCAGGTGGTGGGTCCAGCGCTATGTCGAGGAGCTTAATGCAGTAAGATCCTTCCTGTTAATTGACTCTGCCATTATAAATTCCCTTACCCATGTAAAGAAATTATTTTCAACAGCGGAAATGGGGCGGTGACGTCAATAAACATGATAATGGAATGAAGTAAATTTTGTTAGGGAGGGGGTTGTTGCTTGACAACTCGAGTACAATCTCCTTCTCAAACAACCAAGACAGGTCCAACCTCAGTGGAGCCTATTCAACGAGTGCATGATGCTGCTCAGGTGTCACACCATTGCACACTCAAACTCTTTCTCAAACTCTTTTCCGGTTGTAGCTGAATCTCTCTGGTCACCAACAGCTCTCAATTTTGATTGAAACTCTTATCTGATACCTTTGATTTTCATTTTCCTTAGCGTCAGTGTTAGAGACTATCAAACTTAAACTGCCGAGGCATGTCGTGATGTTCTAAAGCAAATTGAGTGAGGTACTCGTGACAAGGAGATTGAAGTATCTATGAAAACATATTTTCAGCAAATCTGGCGACACATCCTACTTTGTGCCTGGCGTCAGTGGCAGTTATGGGCCAAAGAAGTGCAATATGCGAGTTCTGAGGGCTAAACTACCATAGGTTGCAAGTTTCTATCCATACCGGGACATCTCGGAATACAATCCATAGTATCCTCCATAATATCTGCATAAGGAAATTTCGAGAGTGGGTAGTAACTGAGCCATGTTTATTACCTAGTGCCTCCTTCGCCTGTTCCCTATGAAAATTGCTGTGCTGTGAAACGACTGAATTTTGACTTTGTGACTGACCCGAACATTTATCATTAATATTGGAAAATCGAAGTACAGTGCTAACTAAATCGCTGGCTACGGAAAGTGATAGTGATAGTTCTTCGTGGAGCATAAGGTACACTTAACGGAAACTAGGGTAATCAGCCATTGAAACTCGAAATTTGCGATCCTGTATAAACATTTAGGTGCACGCAATCTGAAAGCCATGGAAGTCAGCTTACTCTCCCAATAGGTTTTTTAACACCTGCCCGAACATCAGTGGTGAAGTTGGGTCGATCATGAGAAAAGAGTAATCATCCGTTCAAAAGCAACGACATATTGACCTCGTAGCCTGGAGAAGCATTCTGTGCTGAATCTTCTAATTTTAACACAATCTCAGTTCAGTTTTATATCTGCATACTCTGGCCCGGTTCGATCACGCCATATTGTTCCCTGCGAAGTGATTTCCCATTGGCCTATTCACCGTGCGCAATGGTGACTCACGCAAAATACCCAAACTTCCGGGACGATGCTAATGCCGTCATTTGAGATTGTCACCGGCCCATTAACCAACCAATTCAATGCTTTCATTCGGGCTTCAGTGGTGGTTTATGCGATCTGTTTGCCGAAGAGACGAACCTGCCACCTGGCCACCAAGGTCCTCCGTCCCACAATCCTCCAAAGCCAACTGGTTTTCAGCTTAACCACATGGCAACATTATTCATGATGCATATCCACTTCATGCATCGCGTATCGCGCACCAAGCATAGTTGTTTGCCATCATAGCCATCGATGAACGTGATTTGGTCATGGGGATTAGAAGAATCTTATGCAGGGATTCTTTGTTGAGAACTTCCAGTTTTCCTCCCAACCACTTTTTTGCTCAACAGCATTACTATGTAGTGGAACTGCATCACGTGGTGGCATAAATAGATATTGAAGTGCTCAGCTGCCGATTATATTTGTTCTCATGAATTCAAGGAGGCTTCTAAATAAATGGGATTGGAATTTATTGTTTCGGTAGGTTCCACAGATCCACAATCATGGCTACTTGGCCCTGAACAAACATTCAACAGAGAAATTTCGATAACCAAGGTGGCATGCTCCTTGGAAAAGCAAAAGCTGGTGGCATAGCTTAGCCTGTCGCTGCAGAAGACTGAGCGGTTTCGAAGCCCGGAACTCCGTCGGACTTGGTGGTATACCACAAGGTGTAGATGATGAGAAGGTCAACTTATTGTACCGCGCCGTAGAAGCATAGATTACACATGCAAATCCTGCGAAGCTGCGGAGCAAGAAGATTTTATCCTTATCCTACACATTTGAAGTTCCTTATTATAAGCAAATAGATGCGGGTTTTCGTCTCAGCCTAAGGGAAAGAGCTTTGAAGTAAGAGAGTCATTCCAATACTACTATATGCTAGTTTCATCCACCCCAGAGTCTTTCTCCTCTAGGAATCAGGTGTTGCGCACATCCCCATAGCTCACGATAAAATCATTGAAAGGCTTACTAGTGTCCAATATCTTAAGATGGGCATGTTACTATTATCAACATTCAACCAGTTGTCTCTTCTCTGCCTTCCTCTCCTCACCTAAAGCGTAACATCCTTGAGTTTCATGCATTTCAGAATCCCTCTCCTCTTGGAACCAGGTGTCAAGCACATCCCCACATCCCCCATCGCATTAGAAAATTCTAATAATAGTTTTAGAAAAAACGGTTTTCAATGAAGTTCAGTTTTGATATTGCTAAACCTACTTGCCAACCTTTTTTGAAACTTTCCCCTTACAGTCTAGCAAACTTCGAGACAAATGTTAACTTGCCTCAACACATAACGCACCTTGTGCAATTTTTTGGGGGTCAAATAAAGTCGGGAGGGAGACGCAATTTTGCGTCGTCGTTTCACCCACGTCAAAGCTTCTTTCCTTCCCTAGGCTTAGGCTAGAGCAGATGAGAAATATGTTTTTATGTGGAAGGAGGAGATATCAATTTTTAGCCTAAGCCTAGGGAGGGAAAGGAGTTTCGACGTCAACCCAAAGTGGCGTCTCCCCCCCCCGACTTCATTTGACCCTTTTTTGGTTGTCTGCAAAGGTATCGTGGTCAAATGCCATTGTCATGTGTTGCCTAACATGAAGAATAACATATTTTTCTTGGACCCCTCCCTCAAAAAAGCAGTTCACATTTTTTACCGCATCCAAACACCAAGCAGAAAAACTAATACTTTGGTACGTACTACATCTGTATACGCTTCGTATAATGGTTTTTCAACCATCTGAACAGTAACAGTCTTTACTTAGAGAATACTTCGTCTTGAATTCTCGGTTACTATGAGATCTCTTTAGTTCTCCCTTTCGTTAATCTCGCGCCGCTGCGGGATACGCTGCTCTTGTCAGTTGTCGTCACTTTCTTCTATCCAAGGCATCTCTAACGTGGTTTTTTAATCACGTGAGGTCAGTTTCGATGACGCCCCCTTTTTTTCTTCAAGGCCCCTCCTGGTTGCTTTTCGGGTACTTCGCAATCTACAGCCTTATCAAATGGGTGGTCTGCCGACATTCTCAGCACGACCACAGCCCACACCATCTTAACCGCTGCTTCCTCAACTTCAGCTGGACCGGAGCAGTCTCCATGACTGCCGTGACGTCGTCGTTTCAGATCCTGTCGAGCCCCGTCCAACCACATGCCCATCTCACAAGGGGAAGACTCGAGGTCGAAGTGGCCATTCGGAATGAAATATATTGGGTAGTCTAAAAAGTTTTTTCGTATTTTCAAATACCGCTTTTTCCCTCCAAACTGCTTTCCAGCAATCTCTTCTGTACATACACATGTAGTACAAGTCCACACGCATCTATAGGTATTATTGTCTTCCATCTCCCGGATAACCCTGTTCGGCAAAATAAACATATCAACGGTCAACCTCATTTTCAATACAAAAATTATAAAAAAATTTTTCTTTGAATGGCTTTAGACAGGGAAAGGAAAAGGTGATAATCCGATGGAGCAAGGTCAGGGCTATAAGGTGGATGGGGTAGCAATTTTTTTCCAAGCTCGAGAATTTTTTGGCGAGTCATTTTTTCACTAATGGTAAAAAATTTTTCAAATTTTTTCTTTTAAAAAATTCTCGAGCTTGAATAAAAATTGCTGCCTTATAGCCCTGACCTTACTCCATCGGATTATCACCCTTTCCTTTCCCTATCTAACGCCATTCAAAGAAAAAAAATTGGAATTGAAAATGAGGTGGCTTTTGATATTTTTATTTTGCCGAAAAGGGTTATCCGGGAGATGGAAGACAACAATACCTATAGATGCGTGTGGACTTGTACTACATATATATGTACAGAAGAAATTTTGTGGGAAGCAGTTTTGAGGGAAAAAGCGGTATTTAAAAATACGAAAAGACTTTTTAGACTACCTAATATATGGCCCGATGCATTTTTGTACCCCGGTCTCTGCATTCCAAATTTACAGAGCGATTTTCTGAGCGGAGTTATGGAGTTTTTTTTTTCGAAAAAACAATGCTGTTATATGGTAGGTTTGGAAGATGATAGCAAGCGAGGCAGACGTTATCACGCAAAATCAGGGCGATTCTCGTGTTATGGGGATCAAGCTAATCCCATGTATGTTTTTAGCCAATTCGAGTCTTCGACCAAATTTCGGAAAAATTCTTGTTGGCCTGGGTAGCAATCTATTCAACAAAGGATAAGTCGTTGACCTTTGCCGAGCCAATGCCCTTGTTTGGCGTTTGTCACGTACAGTTTTTTGCCATGGGCATCTGTGGTAGAAATGTTCAGGTTATCCTCGTCATGGTTGATGGCTTTTTTATAGAGAGTTAAAAAAATATATTACTTGCAACATGATCACCCCCAGTTTTTCGAAGTTGAGCCAAAAACTCGATATGGCTAAAAATTTGCACATAGGGGTTATTCGACCTCCAGTATGCGAATATCACATAGCTTTTGATAACGTCGAATTGCAATCAGCACGCTATGGTAGTCTGCTCAGTCAAAAAAAAGTCGGATCGCGGAGTTTTCTGCGGTTTTGAAGATAGGAATAGTGAGGTTTGCAGACAAGGAATATAACATTTACTGTTTATGACAACACTCTTGGGTATGTTTCCCAGTCGTAAAAGGGAATTATGAAAAGGAAAACACCAATGCATTCAAAGTTATCGATCAGACACTATAATTGCGAAAAGTGCTTACCATCTGAACATACCTGATGCCAAGAGGGCCATCAAAACAAAGGTGATACCAAAGGAGAAGTGGTTCCTGTGGTCTGTAGAAAAAGTTCAACAAGTTGCAAAAGCAAAGCCTCCCACGCATTCTGCGTTCGACTTCAATTTATGGAGCATGACACTTACCTTTCCGCCAGGCGCCTGCTTGCATCCCATTCGCTTGTGGTGTATTTGAGCCGATTTTCGTCGGCTCAAAAAACGAAAAACGTCCTCGCAATCCTGCTTAGAAAATCGCTCTGCAAATTTGGAATGCAGATTCGTGATGAGCGTCTGAACATACATCGGACCACATGTACCCCATTCCGAATGGCCACTTTGACCTCGGGTCCTTCCCTTGTTAGCATCCTCATTTCTGTGGAATGTATTAGGTTGTTGCAAAAATAATTTCGAAAACGAGCTGCATATCTCAAACTACTATAACTCAGCTTAAACACAAGTTTATCAATCGAAGTAAAAAACTATCAGAATCTACACATTTCTGCCAACGAATAGGTAATAACTTTAAGCCTTCACTAAGAAAACATCACGAGAATCAACGAATTCAAGGAAGGCACATTCAACATCGTCTAAATTAGCAAATTGTTTCTGGCGCAGATGAGAATTGAGGTCGGGAGAATACGCTGGGTAAGGGAGAACTTTTACACCCAAGTGGGTCAATTTTGGCCGAGGGATTTGTGAGGTGTGTGGTCTTGCGTTGTCCTGCAACAGGATCGGCCCTCTTCTATTCACCACCGCCGGCCACAATTTTTGCAACTTCCTATACATTTGCTCCAAATCACAGCAGTGAGACTCTGCTGTGACCGGCTGACCATGTTGCAAGAATTTATAATGGATTACACCTTTATAACACCACCACACAGTAATCATAACCTTTTTAGGATGAAGGCCGAGTTCAGGAAAAGTTTTTTAATTAGCTTCCTTATCTATCCAGACTAATCCCCGTTTCCTGTTATCATAAAGAACCCACTTTTACAGTTATAATACGGTTTACAAATGGCTCATTTTTACAGCGAACTAGAAGGTTGGAGCAGGTGTCGGAACGTGCTCATCGGTCAGCTCATGAGGCACCCACTTCAACATCTTCTTCACCTTGCCGATTTTCAGCAAGTGTCTGGCTACTGTAGAGTAATGTGCGCCTGGGTCTTCTGCTAACGTACGAGTATTCGTCTCCGAGTTTGCTTCGACGGCTCTCCTTCAATCTTGATTATTAAGCGATGACCTGCGGCCACGACCCGACTTCTCTTCGAGATCAAAATCGCCAGAAGCAAATTTTTTGAACCACAGCTCCACTGTACGTTCGCAAGGACAATTCCTCCCAAACACTGCTGAGATTACGGGCTGCCTCCGCTGCGGAGTGCCCCAATTTAAATTCGTAAGCATGATGACTTGATAGTTGCGTCGGTTCATGATTATACGCAGCCCTGGAAATGGCCGGCTGGAAAAATTAGAGCGAAATTCATAGAAGTTTTTGAAAGAGCAGAAAAAATCTACCAAATGAAGTGCCTGGCATTTCTTGAAATGGAATAGTTTAGGATAAAAAACCTACTTATTTATATATATCTTGAAATCGAAACTAATTTTGCAGCAATAGATTCTTCTCGTGGTTCTTCGTTGTGGGCCAGCACTCGTTGCCATAGAGCATTGCGGGTTTTATCACCAATCGGTATACCTCGCATTTCAGAATTCTGGAGCACAGTCGGCCGCAGAGGATTAATGTGGACTCTATTCGCTTCAGCCATGCTGTATTTATTCGAGCTTTCACGACTTGATCCACCATACAGTCCTCGTCTATATCACTTCCCAGTAAACGGAAGTCCTGAACCCTTTCGATGCTTTCTTCATGGCGGTCCACGATGGACCCCGGACATTCCTCGGAACTCAGGATTTTGGTTTCCTTGACGTTCACTCGTAGGCCGTTTTCTGCCAGCCCTGCCTGCCATCTCTGCGCTTTCGCCTGAAGTTCTTCTCTAGTATCCACTATCAGGGCAATGTCGTCAGCGTACAGAATGGTCTTCAGTGGTCCTTCATGGGGTCTTCATGTCATCCAGAGTTAGCAGGAAGAGGAACGGGCTTAGAGCTGAGCCGTGGTGTACCCCTACTGAGATCCCCACTTTCGCTGTTACTTCCTGCGGGATGCGTATGACAGCCTTGGTCCCATCGAACATGTCCTGTATAAGGGAGATTAGGTGCTTTGGTATCTGTCGTTTTCGAAGCGCGTTCCAGATTACTGGCCGTGGCAGACGGTCGAAGACCGGGTCTAGGAAAGCTAAGTAACGGGGCTGACCCTTTTCACGGTACTTTTCCATCAATTGTCTAAGGATGGAGATGGCATCCGTGGTGGATTGCTTAGGCAAAAACCCGAACAGCTCTTGAATGGAGGTTACTAGCTTCCTTTGCCTCAAGTGAACTGATCGTTCATACAGCTTCATGGTATGAGCTGTCGACTTTATTCCACGGTAGTTGGAGCACTCCAATGATTCCACTTTGCTTGAACATGGGAACGATGGTACTGGTCCTCCACGGATCCGGAATTTTTCCTCTGGTTTTTTTTTTACCATGATGTCCTGAGTGTCTCAAAGTCCGGCTTTAGCAGCCTAAAGCCGAACTTTTCTGCTTCCATCTAACCTTTCGTACAAGGCATCCAACTCTGTATTCTTTGCTTTGACCACAGCTGCCTTGGCAAGCCTCTTGCAGCGTTTGCAGGTGTCGAAGTGTTCTGGGCTCTTCGTTTTTGTCACCGCTAATATGCTCGCTTCTTTTCTTTCACACCCTCAAACCTCCTCACTCTGGAACCACGCTACTTTGTCTCCGCTGAAGCCACCTTGAGTCTTCCCCAGCGTTTCCTTCTAGCACACTGGGAGTCGGACCGCTACGGCCTGAAAGACCGATCCTTCCCCCGTTTTTGCAGCTTTCACCATCTGATTCTTCGTTCGGTCTTGAATTTCATTTTCTTAGGCAGTGAACTGTATTTGAAGGTGCGTTTCTCTCCTGCTAGAACCTCAATGTCCTTCACAGTTTTAAGGGCAGATCTTCTTATGGGTACATGGTCGGCTCCTATTTGTCCCCCTCCACTGTTATAGATAACCTCTTGAGTCTCTCTTTCCGCGACCGCTAATTCGTGGGCCGTGACCAGGTTCAGCTTCCGCTCTCCCTCAGCGTTTCTTTCGCCCAGCCCTTTGCTTTCGTGCATCCTTTCTGAGCTCTTCTATCTCTGGCAACGTGACCGTTCAGATCACCTGCTACGGTGAGGTAATCGCCTTCCGGAACTGACGTGATGACGTCGTCGAGGCTCACATAGAACTCATCCTTCTCGTGCTCAGGACAATCGGCTTGTGGTGCGTGCGCAATTATTATGGTCCAGCACTCATATGCTGTGTCCATTTTTACTGCTATGATTCGACGTTGATCCTGCTCACGGCGCAGACGCGATCTTTGAGGAAATAAAGAAATCCTTCTCCGAATCCTAACCAGTTACCAAGCTCACAGCTATGAGTTTCATCTTTTGCTATGTAAAAATTAGAGCATTAGGGATATTCAAAAGAACCAGAAAGAATCACTAGAAGATGAAGCAGTAATCTGCTTACATTCAATTATGGGTTGATGATAAGTACCGCCCGGAATTCACCACTGGTACACCAGCTAGTGGAAGCCGAGATGAAATTTGTTGCGTGCTCAGTGCAAAACTAACGATATACTCCAGAAGCAGCCTTGGCAGTCCAGAGCTTTCTTTTAGCATCAAAAGACCCGATGACCGTGTGTTCACTACTCCGAAGAAAGGCTGTACCAAAACAATATTAACGACGGGGAAGTCACTTGCATATGCACTCTACTCTCTTATTAGTCAACAATATGCCGTTATGATGCCGTACCTCCATAACTTTTCAGGCTTTTTTCTCAAAATGAAGTTTTTTACATTGTTCATGTAATTCAATGTAATTATTGAGAGAATGTGTGTGCTGTAAAATCCGAGCTCTTTATTCCTGCACTATCTCTATCGGTTTTACTCGCAACCTACAATCTTACAGAAGAATTTGTAGCGGGAAGACGAGTGATCCTCGTTAGCCCATTGGACGATTCGCGAAACTACGACACAGGAGGATTAGTGGATTGTGCTTCCGAAATTTTTTCAACACTTGCCATTCGAAAACTGTTCTTTCAATCAGTCAGCTGCTCTGCGATCGGTAAGAGAGGACTTTCCTCAAAGTATTGGAAATATATTTGAAAGTCTCTCGACGCAACCAGCCGCTACATACAGTGACGCAACCAGCCGCTATTTACGTCATTGTCGCGATAGAATCGCTACGTACCCGAAGCTGCAGCCTGAGCCAAGATGACGTACAGCTCCCCAAACCTTTATCTGTCTCAAATTAATGACGATGATCATGGAAGCAGGGAAATTATTGCCTCTTATAGCCAATCATTTCAAATACTCGCACTGACTTCAATTTTGTCATCCTACTAACGATCAGATTTGCAACAGTAGGAATCATTTGATTCGAGGTTGAGCCATCGCCTCGGTAAGCGTTAATTCAACCGGCGGTAGGGCCGCTTTCATACTTTGCGCTACCTTATCATATTTCACGACTAGGGAAGTGCATCAGTTCATGGTATACGGACAGTGCACTCTGGACGCACAGACAAACATCTTCAAAACTTTTGAAATAGGTTAACGCTGGACGGCAGAATCCCAGTGTCGGGTTCCTCCCACAAGCGAGCACATTCCTTGCCTGCACATTACTGCAGCCTATCGTAGATCTGCGATTTGCTACTTAAATGATGCGCCGTCACGTGAAACTCGTGCGCTCAAGGCCTATCATTCAGCATACAGACAGGGTCAAGCCTCGGTCGAGGAACCTTTGACGGAGGGTCGTATTTGTTCAGCTAGGAGGGGTCGTAATCGTTGAGGTAGGCAGTGATCAACAGAATTCCTCAGGCTGAGGGTCTGAAGGTAAGGGGGGAATTGATAAAACTGACTAACTGGTTTTGAACCCGAAACTAGTTTAACTCAATCATCACAGAAATCCATGCATGGCAAGATCCGCAACAAAATCGGTCAACGCCAATAGCCCTCTCGTTAGTCCGCTGGCACTGAAATCACGCACAGAGACACCTCCGAAATTCACCGAACCGTGGAAAGCGATGTTTTTCAACGGGTTCCACCGTGAATGGACATTACAGAAACAATGGGATGAAAAATCAGCTAGTATGGACTATTCATATCTTACTACAATTGCAAGTACGTTATCTGGTGTTAGCGGCACTATGTGGACCGGAAAGCCCTCATGCATGGCGCATCCCACAGAGTAGCTGACCGACGCTCCTCGCAATACCAGTAGGCCTCCGAGAGCGAAAGACGCTCACTAGAGAACTTTCAGTAATAAAATAGATTTTTCGGAAGAATCATGGGAAGATCTCGCAAATTCGACAAGAAATTTTTTCCTCAACTGGCCTTCCATGAAGGTTCTTGTTTCGTTTTTAAGATGTAGTATAGTTCAAGCAGTATTCGAGAGCGGCAACCTCGCAGACCCCGTACAACAAGACCTGTGTGATACAGATCCGTAGTCCCCGGTGACAGGGTAATTCTACTGCTCTTCTCCATCGTTAAGCGCATAACTTCCTTGACAGCGAGAGGTCCGATTATCGTACTTTTTTATTTCATTTGCCACCCTATTAGTTTGACGGTAATCAGTTTTTGTGGTAAGGTAATTTTAGTATTGAGGTGTCAGAAGTGCATGAGAAATGACAGTATATTCGCATGAGAGCCTTTTTTACAATTACATTTGCCATTTTATAAACACGTGAAAAGTTTTTGCATCTTATGACGTGAAAGGTTTTTGCATCCCATGGATCTATTAACGGTGTGAAAAACGTTACTACGACGATGCTTTTTCACTCATTCAGGTTCCCTTCTAGACTGCTCGGCGCCCTGCTAGGCTTGCTACTTCCTTATATCATGTTAGGCGTGGTATGAGGATCAGGTCTGGTACGTAAGAAGTCGGCAACTGAGCCTCTTGATGCGCTACCGATTCAAGAAAACCGGTAGGACCTTTCTCGCGCGCGGTGACGCATTCTCCTCAGCGCGGTGTTTCAGCTCGAGTATCTTCTCGCACCTCACAGAGTGCAGATGTCTAATTACCGGATTTGCGAAAGTCATGCTTCGCATCTTCGATGCCTTGATATGATAGAACTTGCGTTAGGAGGAAACTGCCTTGTCACACTGAGTGCTAACCAGGACAATGGATTTTTGTCATGGCGTCAACGAACAGGATCCCCAACAGTTTCAAGCATAATCACCGTAGACTGTTGCAATCTGACCAAAGCGAATGCCTGACCCATATGAAGATTTTCTGTGACTTTTCAATTACTTTCTTTTTTATTTTATCCGAATGTGAATGCAAAAAAGGCTAAACCTTATTCAATCAGTGATATAAAAAATCGATCACTGGTACTAGGTGGTCTGTCATAGCTTCGTAACCATCGGCCACCTTTGCGCAAAGCTCAAGAAACCGTTCTTGTTGAATTCGATTACCTCATGCCTTACGTAGTGGTGGCAGTAGACTTCAGAGTGTATTTACTCATTTGATTCCCATTCAAAAATCATTTTGTCGATCGCAATAGGCTAGGATAGGTGAACATTCTACAGTAGTTGCAACCGTATCGGACAGTATTATAAGCTTAAAATTGTCCAAATTCCCGCCTCCAGGCTGCTAGCTCGTCTAGTCATAGGTGAGCCGTATTTAGAGTTTTGAAAGTTTCCTTTAGTTCTTTCTTCAATGTGTTTCATGGCACACCCACTGTCTTTCTGGAAAACGGCGACACACGAAGCTTAAATTCAAAACCCTTGCTTTGCTTTTGCTCGGACACAAATGGACTGCTTGGTTGTTTGGACCTGCTACTTGTTCCGTGTTTATAGGACCCTTACTTGAAGTGACAGACAGCAGTCAGAGTATTTGTGCTGCAGACATTAGGAGTGCCACATATTACTCCATAGTGCCCCCTGCTAGAATCTCGTTGGACAGGAGATACGGTTCTTGTTGTCCACTCACCCACAGGTGATTGGGCGCTCTCTGAATTGAGTAGTATCCTTTGAGGTTCGATAGCGAATTCGAAGGTTTCCATGCGATGAATAACAACAACACTCTCTTTATCCATACAACAATTGGCAGGCTTCCTACTTGTCATTGCCCGCAAACTGCTAGAAGTTTGGATGCCTCACCAGTCGGACAAGGTAACAGTATAAATAGCTCTGGATCTCTGTTGTGCTGATACCACCGGGAAAGCGGAAGAGAGTCGCTTTTCCAGGTTGCAGTAGAACCGTTCCAGGTCAGTTCTATTCGCTCCGATTTTTCTGCGGATTGATACAATCAGTATTGCATCAGCCTCTGCTACTGTAGCGACTACTGCTTGTGTTAAACACTTCCAGAAACCAGCTAAAACTGCTTACGCCTTTTTACCAAAAACTTGACATGAAGTAGTGACCTTAGCAGTTTGTCTCATGATATTAGCTCTCTTTGTGGTGCAGCCCTTACACATGGAGCATAAAACGAGCGGCCAGTCGAGAGATACTGCTGCAGTATGGTATGTCGTAAGCATGCTCAAGTGTTGTCTCCATTAAACCTAGTCGCCTTCCAACATGGCCATGTATGCCAGCGAGAAGATCGCCAATATTAGGCTGGAAAAATGAAAAAGCTGCACTCGAAGTTTCGCGTCGTCCCACGTATGCTCTCATCTTAGGAAGTTCCGATTTTGACTCAGTGCTCTAAGCTTTATTCAAAAATGACAAGCTCGATTCTGGCTGCACCCCAATCATATATCCGTGGGTTTCTCGAATAGCAGTTTGAACGCAAGCGAACGAACATAAGCATGGAGCAGCTGCCCAGTCATTGAGGGTAAGTGGTAGAAGACGACGATAATTATATGTGCAAGCGTGGTCTGTACTGCAAAACTACTGATAACTACAAAATTTGAGGGCGAAAAAATGACAAGTAGATTTCCGAAAAAGAGGTCCATTCAAAGTTGCGTGTCTCCATGTCGTGCGCGTGAGAGAAGAGAGCGCGGCTCAGCGCATCAGACAAGTGTAAACGGCGAGGTCGTCAACTGCTAAATCTATTAACCAATAAAGTGGCACAACTTTGAGCTAGAACTGTTGAATCCACAGTTCGATTTGAGGAGGCTGTTGTTCCTTTCTGTACGCGAGAACTCGCCCAAGGGAGCCTTATCATATGAGTGGAGAATCCCGCTGAGTTCCGCGCCTCAAAAGGGATTGGGGTCAGCCGTAGTGTGTCTGAGGTAATCGCCGCACTTGTTGGTACAAGACGAATGGCAAATCCCTGCTGTCCTCGAAGACAGTCCCTTTAATGACGTTTGCTTACTCCCTTTCTGAAGGTGTATATTCGGGCACACGGATTTTGACCTCAGCCTGATATCAGCTACCATTCAAGATAATTTTACTGTATCGTAATGTCGTCACTCGCTAAATATATTTGCATAAATGCGGGAATATATTGTTTTATCCATTCTGAGATACAGTTAATCTACCACTAGATCATGTCGATTACAAGCCTCATGCTTGCTTTTGCACTAAAAATATGTTATTTCTCACGAAGCATTTGGTTCACTGACTCACAAAGGCATGCGACTGTGGGTACTTTAATGTTGCGATGTTTTGTGTGAGCTGTAAAAGAAATGAGAAACTTCCATCTCAGTTCGTCTGCGGAATTCGCTTCAATAATGCCACTTTGTGTATTCTTTGCGATGAAGGTTACCGTCTGAGTTGCATACAGCTGCAACCTGGGTGTGTACACTTATATCGAATTTTCGCTTTGCAACGTCGCACTCGCGGCGCCGTCAGCACGACTTACCGTGGTCAGTTGGAATTCCGCTCAGGACCTAAGGGTTTGGTTACATGTAGGCTGTTCATCTCCTCATTATCTGAAAAGAATAACTTAGGTGCCCTAAAAAGACAAAATAGTGACATAAAAAGAATAGTAGCAACAGCATCACATGATAACAATCATAATTAAGAAGAAATAATTAATTCGGACTTGAATCTCTAAAGGAAGTGTGTAGTGTACGCAATCACACGCGAAGAAGTCCGCGGCACCGCTCGCCGTGCGCTACCGTACGAAAGTTCGACATAAGTCTACACGCTCCGAAGAGGGTCACCCTGTCGTTAACGTTCTGCGAAGGCGTATACATTGGAATAACCGGTGATCATGTGGGACTCTGGCAAAGATGACAGTTCGTCAATGGTTTTTCAAGGTCATTTTGCACTACATACGTTAGGCAGAGTGGTCACCCATTAATTACCACTGCTAATGAACGTAGTACATACTTGTGGAACGATGACAAGCCTATCTATGTCCTGATAGGTAACGCTTTTTTCCGTTCCGCAAGTGGGGTACTTCGTCGATGCCACTCTCTTGACAAATACGTATACATTGGAATAATTGCATGCTTAGCAGTTTCGACCCTGCGGTGGCAACAAACTCACACGCCTATATTACCGGCACGACTGTATATTTCTACATCTCACTGGAGGAATCTTCCACGCTCTGTCTATTGCAAATTTTGCTTTGTACCTGCTATAATATTCGTTGCTGCCAGAATCAGAAAAATTCGTGTACAAGTGCAACAATGGATTTCGCCCCTCTCAGCAGTGTCCTAGGTAGTTTTCAGTTACTGTCCATTATTACCAATGTCTTCTGAGGTGTCTCGAAGTTATTTATTTATTTTGCATACATTAGAGGCGCAGTATTGGTAAAAAAAAGCACTAGTAAACCGAAAACAAAACAACTCAATTAACAACCCGTTCACAGGTCTAGGCCGGAAGGGCTCTCAACTTCCCATGGAACTTCGACTAGGGACCCCTACCGTTCAATAGAGCTTCGAACGCTGATAACGACTGTGAAGCCCAGAAGTGCCACGAGCTGTTCCGAAGCGGGTGAGGAGGGGTCAAATATTTGCCTGTGATATCCCATTGGCGAGGCACTTTGCCATCAGCACAGCCGCAAAAATTAGCAATGGCTAGCGTGGCTCACTGGTAGTGTTCCGGATCTGCAGGATAGGAGGGAGGGTTTGCTCCCCGCCGGCGAAGTTTTTTTTTGCATTTTGTGTTTCATTGTCTACAAGGTTACCTGAATAAATAATACTATTACATGGTACGTTCCGGAAGCCTATAACGCCAGTCTGTGGGATAAATTTATATGTGACTTGAAAGTCAAATGTAATTTTATGAAGCCAAAATTGGAAGCGGGAGTTACGAGGTTGCAGTTTTCTAACAGTCGCCAGATTGTGCCATGCATTCAGAAAAAAATTCGGCACTGAAACTTTCATTACCCCAGATACCCTACCCCAGTTGGTCGTAAATACCGCGAGTTGGTCAAAAAATAATTTTCGCTGAAACTTCATCTAGGGGGTTATTTGGGGTGCTGATCACGAATAGGACATCCGTTTTTGGCGTTTGCGGACATCCGTTTTTGGCGTTTGCGCCATTGGTGCAAGTGTACCATGTCGGTGCTACAACCCGTTTCCGCAAACATCAAATCGACGCAAACGTCCTAAACGGATGTCATATGTAATCGTGATCAGCACCCCAGATAACCCTCTCGGGCAGAATTTCAGCGAAATTTTTTTTTGACTAATTCGCGGTATCTGGGGTAGTGATATAGTTGAAAGTGCCAGGAACTTAAATAAACTTTTTTGTCGAGGAAGTTTTTTTTCGATAAAACGGAAAACTCCAAGCGTCATTCGATGGAAAAATTGTACCTGAAATGATTCCAGTACTCATTATTTGCCCTTAGAAATCCAATGGATAAACGTCTGGCGTTGAAAAACCTTTTTGGGATGGTCCTTGCACAAGATTTCCATTCACAACCCTCTTAACCGGAGCTCCCATGGCACTAATCTGATGATCGCGAGGTGTGTCTTTGTCCTAAATGAAATTTCCTATCTTGAACGAAAATTGTTTAACATGTTTAGCGGTACTTTTTTTCGAGATTATTGAATAATTGCACTCCGTTTCGATTGAGCTGATGTGGGGTACAAGTGTACTAACACATTGCGCTAGCTTTTACAAACTCATTCTCATCTTCTTATTTATCGAATTTTTGCTTGCCTACCAAGCGAACCATTTGATTTTGTGTTTCTATTCATGCGTGTGAAAGATACGTTAGATCATAAATAGAAATTAACAACCCCTAGGTCAAGGTGACGGCATCACAAGCATCCTTGAGGAAGTGTTGAAGGCAAAGATCAAAAGGAATACTTAGAGCACATTTTTTTCTGCTCGATCATGCCCTATTGCCTGGGTAGAGGAGCAAATGAGCGATAAGTAGGTCACTCAGTGAAGGAGCGAATTCTCATTGTCAGTTTGAACATGGGCCTTGAAATTCCTATTTCGAAAAGGTACCGTGTGTGTCAATCGCTCCTGTCAAATGATGCTACATATGTGATCTGCCTCGGGGCTCAAGAAGGGCGAGATATCTTTTCAGAAAGATAGAAGAGGAAAATAGACTGTCGCCACTGTAGCTCATCCGAGTAGCTTTCTAAGAGATAATTCTAGGACCTTTCTAATGGATGTTGGTACCTCAAAAATACACTGCGCATAACCTTGTATGAGTGCAACTCTTTGGGCAACTCAGACCTTGGTGTTGAATTTCCTTGTTCTTTGGAACCGAGCCACTGGGTTCCCGGTTATGGTTTGCGCAATCACCTATTCTCTACAGTCACCAAGTGCTTCACCAGTTTTTAACTTGACAAGTTAACATACGCGGTAATTTCTGCTCCAAGTTAATCATTTGGTTTGAGTCGTGGTACCAACAAAGTTGAATAGCTGACAAATAGTTCAATGTCCTCACATAAGTGTCCTATGTATACGGCTTCGAAATTTCCAAAAGCTTCAGGAAATCGAAAGAAAACCTAAAAACCTAAGCGGAACCTCGACGTGAATACTTCTCAAAAGATTACATACTAACACTTTCGAGATTGCTCAATTCCTTTTTCTGTCGGAAACTCTACTGAGAGAAAGCTAACATACTCCTTCGCCTGGGCAGCACGAGCATTCGTTCTCCTGTTGGGAAAGAGGGGATCAGTGATAAAGCAGAGAAGAAAACTTAGTAGTCATCCCCCCAGGAAAAAGATCCCTGTATTGCTTGTTGACTTCCTTGGCGGACGGGTTTGGCGGCCCGTTCCAGCGAGTCGCGTGGTCCGGTGATGAGCGTCAAGCACTGCACGTTACAACTTGAAAAGGGCTACGACAAGGGTCGAGAGTTCACAGTCCTGCAGGGGCTTTCTTGAAAAACTTAAAATGGGCTTTTTGCCCCAAGCTACGCGCCACCTGGTTTACGTGCACCGGTGGCTTTTCTGCACACGCGTGCAGGTACAGCTTCCAGATGATGATGCGTGGGTAAGCCCTTCGAAAATGCATATTCGTAGGCGGTATGCTTCAGTGATGCGAAAAAATGTCCACTTCTTTCAGTGTTCCACGTCCCGATGTTTACAGTCTTCATTGGCGGTTTGGTGTCGCTCGTTCTATGTATTATATTTGTGATTGTGTATATTCCAGTGCTCTACGTAAGTCTCACTCACAGTTTTTCCTTCGAAACTGCTGTAAAAAGCATAATGAACGGCGAACGACAATTCTTCTTCATCTATCTTTCTTTTCTTCATCTCAAAATCTCATCTCAAAGTCATCTCAAAAAAGATATGCATAGAAAATTCAGATAGAGCTTTTTCTGCTCTAAAAAACTGTGCCTTTTGTTTTTGGGTTGTTCTGTTTTGAAAGATGGAAATGCAGTACTCTGTAGGCAAACATCTATACTTCGAGCTTCGAGGTCCAACAAAACTGATGCTTTTTTAGTTACAAATCGAATCATGTGAAGTTGACAATATATCGTTGATCAGTGTCAAGGCATATATACATAGGCAAAGATTCTTTGGCTCGACAAAACTGTTTGATTAAATGTCGACTTTCAGCAGGAAAGGGCAGATGCTAAAAGTGTATATTTTTGTTGAGCTCTCCACTACTATGTAGTCTTCAGACATTATCCAATGGAAATATCAGACAAAAAAAAACCACCTTTTTGCAGATCGGAAAAAGCTCTATCGTGTGCACATTCAAGGAATCTTTTTTTGCTCCGAAGGTAGACAAGCAGAGAGGGAAAAATGGTATCTAATACCCACATTTTTACCGGATACCCCATTTCAAGACTTCGGCTAAGATACAGCACCACGAAGTCTCGTTCGGGTGGGTGGAGTCTCCGCGCGTGGCCACCCCGTGGTCCGCGCGCTCGGTGACGCCGAGGCTCTGCTCACCCGTCTAGAGTTTGGGAGCTGTATCTTAGCCGAGTTCTGACTGTTTGGCGTGAAACTTTTTATGCGGCCCTCATCAGTCAAATACAACATAAATATAAGGGTAGCAGAAAAACTAATCTTTCCGTGGATGATTCCTTTGGAAACTTTGCTCCTGCACCGAAAATCGGACTTCGTTTCCCTGCGTGTGATAATAATCCAGTAAGCCAGAAAGCGATGGTGCAGTAGCGCTCGAAAGTCTTCGGCAAAATGGTCTTTCACTTGGGTTTTTTCACTTGTAACTTTTTTGCAACTGCACCGATTTAAGAGAAATTTTAGTATGTTGTACTTGGAGACACTACATACTTAATATACTATTTTGGCGCGCAACGGTGTAGGTTACGTGTTTATATGAAATATTTTAATTTTGGCATGCCATCGCTATGCCGTCCCGCTGTGCCGCTATCATTAAAAGTCGTGGTCTTTCTATAGAATATTAATGTTTTCTGGGGCTTGCTCTTTTTGTTTTTGTATAGAAAGCCATTTTTCTTGAACAAGACTCTTACTTTTTTTGGGTGGTCTTGTAGTAAATTCTTATAAAAAATCATGAAAAGTGGCAAGCGGCGCTCAAGTAGAAGGAAATGTTGACAATAGGTTCAGGCACAACATATTAAAATTTTGTCAAATTTGGTCAAGTAGAAAAAAAGTTATGGCAAAAAAGTTTTGGCCGAAGACTTTTGAGCGCTACTGTATGTCTACGGAGCGAAATGCGCTCACCGCAACGCTCACTGTAGCCACCTTTGGTGGAAGGTAACCACTCTGCACGAGCAACACCTTCATTGTAATGCGATGTTCTTACTGTGTTCACTCCAATCTGCCACTATCTGGCATGTATGAGTGGAACGTCGCAGTACATTATGATTGTAAATGGGCATGGCTGCAAAGTCGTACAAGTGATTTTCTTGTGCTACTACATTTAAGCAGCTGAGGTGAGCTCGAGCACCCTCGCTCACTGCTCAGACATGGAATGAGCTTTTCAAGCCATAAGTGCAGATGAAATATGGTCTCGTACACAATGAACACGACAAGGCACACTATCAATCGAGTCAATTTTTTTTGCAAGCGAACGGACACTTCTCCTTTCACACCAAATGTTGGTGGTGCAGGAGTCTCAGTTTTAGCATCCACACTACGAAAGATTTTATGATTGCAGCTAACTTATAAGTTTTATAATCGCCGGAAAAAATCGAACGTAATCAAATTGAAAGGCTGTCTTATCCATATAATCCTGTAAAATCTATTCTGGGTCAAACACGGGCTGAGAAATCCAAATAATGGTCGTATTTCCTAGAGAATTTTCCTCGACACCAGACTAGACCCTGGCTCTTTGTGAACAAAAATCGCGATGTGAAGTAGAGAAGCCCATGTACCCTTCAAATAAGAAGGAGGATCATGTGTACTAGAGAACAATGTATTGCAGATTGGACTCTCCGAGTCGAATCAACTTCGAAGTGCAATTTGAGTCAAATGTTCTTGAGCTGCCATACGCAAATCACCATTATTAAAATGGTAACACACAGACCGAATAGGGTGCTGACGAGACCACATGGGAACTTGCAGCCTCGTGCAGGTTGAATTGAAATGGCAGCTTTGTGGTTTCCGAAAAAGAATTTAGCGCACAATTCCTGTCGCATGCCAAGGCAAGGTTATTGGAAGAGACTTTTATTGCCCTAGCAAGTGTTAATATTGAAGATGAGAGATGGAGCATTTGACGTTGAGCAGTCATCTGAATGGAACTACTATAGGGATGTTATTAAGTTGTCGCAAAATTAATTTCGAAAACGGACCGCATACTTCACACTACTATAACTCAGCTTAAACACAAGTTTATCAATCAAAGTAAAAACCATCAGAATCTACACATTTTTGCCAACAAACAGGTAGTAATTTTAAGCCTTCACTATTAAAACTACTACTACGAGAATCAACGAACTCAAGGAAGACACATTCAACATCGTCTAAATTAGTAAATTGCTTCTGACGCAGATGAGAATTGAGGACTCGAAAAAAAGGGGTTTCCTGTGGGGGAGAGGTCGGGAGAATACGCTGGGTTAGGGAGAAGTTTTACACCTGAGTGGGTCAGTTTTGGCGGAGTGATTTGTGAGGTGTGTGGCCTTGCGTTGTCCTGCAACAGAATCGACCCCTCTTCTATTCACCACCGCCGGCCAGCATCTTTACAACTTCCTATACATTTGCTCCTGATCACAACAGTGAGACTCTGCTGTGACTGGCTGACCATGTTGCAAGAATTTATAATGGATTACACCTTTACAACACCACCACACAGTTATCATAACCTTCTTAAGGTGAAGGTCGGGTTTAGGAAAGGTTTTTTGTCTACAGTTATAATACGGTTTACAAATGGCTCATTTTTATAGCAAACTAGGAGGTTGGAGCAGGTGTCGAAACGTGCCAAACGCTGCTC
This sequence comes from Trichostrongylus colubriformis, assembly GCA_963978905.1. Taxonomy (NCBI): domain Eukaryota; kingdom Metazoa; phylum Nematoda; class Chromadorea; order Rhabditida; family Trichostrongylidae; genus Trichostrongylus; species Trichostrongylus colubriformis. The sequence continues at coordinate 36,002,759 of OZ022258.1, read as the reverse complement.
ATCGGTCAGCTCATGAGGCACCCACTTTAACATCTTCTTCACCTTGCCGATTTCCAGCAAGTGTCTGGCCACTGTAGAGTAATGTACGCCTGGGTCTTCTGCTAACGTACGAGTATTCGACTCCGATTTTGCTTCGACGGCTCTCATTAAATCTTCTTCATTAAGCGACGACCTGCGGCCGCGACCGGACTTCTCTTCGAGATCAAAATCGCCAGAGGCAAATTATGTAAACCAGAGCCCCACTGTACGCTCGCAAGATAATACTCCCAAAAACACTGCTAAGATTACGGGCTGCCTCCGCTGCGGAGTGTCCCAATTTAAATACGTAAAGCAGATGACTCGATGTCGCGTCGGTTCATGATTATACGCAGCCCTGTAAAAGGCCGGCTGGAACAATTAGAGGGACATTTATAGAAGGTTTTGAAAGAGCAGAAAAAACCTACCAAATGGACTGCTTGGCTTCCTTTGAAATGGAATAGTTCAGGATAAAAAAAAAACTTATTTATACATACCTTGAAATCGAAATTAATTTTGCGACAACCTGATAGCTGACCCATGTTATAACTTTTGGAAGCCAACCGATGTTTGGCTCAGTTTTTTGTCCTTGTGGAGCTGAAGTTTCGTCTCATTTTCAGTCCTGTAAAGTGGAAAGAAGAGTGACATGCAAACGGGTCAATGTGGGGGTAAGAACGCAGCGCACATTGTCACACAACATTATGTACAATACCGCCAAATTCAATCGACACGAGAAATCGGAAACCTCATGTTTTCTCCGAACTTTTGCCATAACTTTCTTCAAAATGCTTCAAATAATTCGAAAAAAGTTTCAGTAGAAAACCCTGATTAAGGCGAATGTGAGAACCTGTGGAACTTCCACTTTTCTTCGTTCCTTCGGCATAATTTTTGAGATTTTCGCAAAATTCGCCTCAAAGTACTACGGGCGATTCTCGTCGACGCGGCGGAGTCGTAAAACCTCCACTTCAACTACGACTCTCAAAACAAAAGCTTCACAGCCAAAAATACCTTTGTATTCGAGAAGAGCATAAATCCATGATCATTTTGGTATCTCTCACGTTAGGATTCAGCAGCAATGAATGAAAATGGTGTTTAAGAAGTTTTTTCAAATTTGAGTTGCGTCCATAGAGCTGCTTTTCAAGGAGAACACGATGCCCAAATGCATAAGGAAGTAGAGATGGCAAGTCTGCCAATTTTCGAAATGGTCTTTTAAGGTGAGTACCACGTTCGTCATGAGTTCGTTGGTCATGAGGAGAGACCTCATGAGTTCGGAGAAATCATGAGGTTTCCGATTTCTCATGTCGATTGACCATGAATTAGTGGCGGTATTGTATCATTGCATTGTTCACGCTTAACGCACTTCTTCTGAAGGCAAGAGGCACCTGCGACCGCGATGGCTTCATTCCGCCTGCATGCAGTGGCAATGATTTTTTGGGAGCATGGAATCAAAGGTTGGGAAGTGTTTAGAAGGGAAAGAACTGTTCACCACTCCAGTGATAAAATCGAATTGCATATAGCTTGAAGGAGTAGAGGATTGAACAAGAGCCTCTCTTCCCTTCAAGTTTAGCCAGCTAGAATGTGAAAATTGAATTAGCCATTCACCACGACACATGGTTGCCATCCTTCCGCATCGGATCTTAAGCGTTTCTATATCCCCTGGAACAATTTTAGTCACTTGTAAAAGTAAGAGAATATCGTCATTAGGTTGCTGAGTTATGAGCAAAAGTTTTTCGGATGGGACTCAGCCTCACTCCATGCTTTCCGAGCATATGTGCTAATCCATCACACTACCGAAATTTTTCTCCTTAAAGGCACACCCCGCGAAAAATTGTGAGAACTATCGCGCGTGTTACAGTATGTAGAGGCCCTGGTTTACCCAACAGTGAAGAAAAATGAATCGAAACCCCTCACAACCACCAAAAATAAAGCCCCCTGCTATCGGTCCTTGTACGAGTATGGCAGATAGGAAAGGAGTTTTTGCTCGATGTTATCGCGCAAAATGCTACGATATCACCTGTTCTCCCTATTGAAGCTACCTTCGCTATAGATTTCGCTGCCTTATCTTGTCTTATCGCAAGTTTCCCTCTCGTCTGGGCCGGGTGTGATTCGGCTCGATGGGCTCAACTCGGCTGAGGTCCAGGCCGTGCGCGGCAGAATGAGCCGTGGCGCCGCGAAGAGGGTGCAATCTTCACAACCATCCAAAGGTCTACCTGCCCTCAGAAGGTGAGGACCACTTTGATTATCGCGCAGTGTGCCTTTAACTCAGCTTCTGAGCGGCATGTTAACCATAGATTATCAGCGCTCACAAACGTGTTCAGCCGGTTAACCACTGTTGACATGGAGCCGTGAAGCTAAAAGCTTCAGTATAGAATGATTTTCAATTTTTAATAGCTGCCCATTTTCGCCGCACCCCGCGATGCAAAAGTTATTATTGGGTTGCTGAAATCGGTTTGGACAAAAGATTTGGTATCGGACAGGACTTGAACCCACATTCAATGCTTTCCGGGCATGTGTGCTAATCCATTACATACCGAGACCCTTTTCATCTGGACTCAGCTTCTGAATGGTACGTTCAGATAGTATCACTTCTCTATGCAATCAGTTCTTGAGAGCTAAATATGTTCATTACATTTCACGGCGATATGCTTGTTTAAATTTAATGGAGTGGTTATTATGCGTTCAGGTATTTCGAAAGCGTGCAGAATTCAAGTCTGTTCTGGCGTATGAACTCATGTTTTGGAAAGGTTTCACTGATTTTGGTCAGCTTATCGCATTTGTTATATCGGGTATAATAGCCGTACTTGATTGGAAGGAATTCCCTTTTTTCTTGAACAAAGTGAGTTCATGTTTTTTTCTGTAACTGTATTTTGCTATTCACATACTTTTCCGTCAAGCAGCTCGTGGGATAATTACCAACTGATTAAAACGGAAGTAGCAGGCCAGGCAGGAACGAGGGAAATGAAGTGATTAAAAATTCGACTTCCGAGATTGTCAACTCATCCTCTGGCTCTGCCACAGCATGTTTTCTCTTCCCCTATCTACTAACGTCCCGAGTAAAGCCACTGATCCATCTCCTACTAAAGAGCTTTGTGTTATGCGAGTGTGATGGACTCGCATAACACATAGCTCGCTTGTAGGAGATGATGGTAATGAGCGCTTCGTAGCCTACTGCCGAGCTTTTTTCTGAAGCTTGAGAAAACAAGTTCGATGTAACATATTCCACATATTACTATCAGTAACTTAACAACTCTTTTTTATTTGTTTTTATGTAACAAACAGAAGTCCAGAAAGCCGAGTGCGAACCCCAGTAGGTATTCCGATGGAACTCCTATCTCAGTTGGAGTACATCGAGGTTCAGCCCTTCCTTTTCATTACCGTCATGGATACCATCTCACGAGACCTTCAGAAATCCCCGTCCCACCTAGACACTTCTGTACGCTGACGACGTCGTGCTTGGTTGTGAAGACAAAAAGGAACTCGAAAATGGAATGCAAGCATGGTGCGATTGTTTGGCGGCATTCGGACTTAGGTTGAAAGCGGGAAGACTGAATATATGACGAAAGGCAAGAACATTCAGCTCCATTATGTTCGATAGCACAGTGCTTTCGCGTACAACCAGCTTTGAATATCTTGGCTCGACGATTACATCCGATGGCAGCCTGAGGCACGAAATCAGTTCACATATTAGCTCCGCCTGGACCAAACGGCGGTCGGTGAGCGTTCTTTGTGATAAGAATATCGAACGACTCAAATCGAAGATCTGTAGAAGCATCGTTCGCCTAGTTGCCATCTATGGAGCGAACGTGGTCACTTACTAAAGAAATTGAAGCACGTCTAAGCGTGATGGAGAAGAATATGCTGCGTTGGACGGCCGGAATTACGCGTTTGGAGCATGCTCGGAATGACACCAAACGGCAAAAGTTCGGCGTGGCTCCAATAACTGACAAAATACGCGAAGCTCGGCTGCGGTGGTATGGTCACGTTCTGCGAGCTAGTGAAAACGCCGTGTGCAGATCAGGTCTTTCTTTCAACGTGAACGGAGTGCCACCGAGAGGACGGCCCAAGCAGCGCCGGCTTGACACACTACGTGACTGTACGCATTGGCATAATCCCGGCACAAGCATTTAATCGAGAAGAGTGGCGTCAACGTGTGTACCAGGAAAATGGACCTGCAACTGAGTGGGATAAACGCTGAAGAAAAAGAAGAAGATACAGACGTCTTGAAACAGTAGCTGAGAACATGACAAATACTCACAGTGAGGCATCCACGCTAAGGAATGAGAATTATCAGATCATCAAATCCTGAATCAAAATGGAGGAGAAACGTATAGCAAAATTGCCTGATATGAAAAAGGTGAAAAGATGGTTTACTCCGAAGCCACCACACGAGAAATTCAAGCACTAAGGACACCAGTTGGCGATGGTGCATCCAGCGTCGGAGTGGGGATCATAGGAGCTTGTTGGTTCCCAAAACACGCATATAGCGACATTTTAGCGTGACAGGCTAGCCTTGTAAAAACTGAAGGACAAAACCAGTCAAACCAAGAAGAGTGGAAATTTCTCTTGAGAAGTACATGGGAAAGGTCAGCTTTTCTCGGAGGCATAGCTTAAATACTGCACTGCCGTTCCAGAGGGAGAAAAACGCTGCAGTACTCATGAATAGGATAGCACAAATGAAGGACTAATCCATCCCACTAAATTGGTACAAAATTAAAAAACGATGGATGGAAAAATACTCGAGGCAAGATGGTACTTCTTGATTTGTCAGAAAAGACGAAGATAACCAGAATACTCTCCAGCTACTTGGCTGTTCACTTTATACCAGCTTAAACGTCTGGAACTTTTGGTGCTGAAAACACATACAGTAGCGTTCAAAAGCCAAATTTCGCGGTTTTTGACGAAACTCGGCCAGGATCCCAAATTTGAGGGAATTCGGAGGGGTGGGGAGAGTTAGGAAGTTGAGAGAAATGATCATCTAGAAAAGAACATTAGAGGTTATGAGCGATAATCGGTAAAAAAGCCTGGATCCATGGCGAGGCGTTGTGGCATGTACTCGCATCTCTCGCGCATCTCTCCGAACTGCAACATCACCTTCCCGGGTTGCTGGCTAAAAGAGATGTCATTTGTTGTTTAGTGGGGTGTATTTTATTCACTCATGATGATGTGAATAAATGATACAACTAATAGCAGCAATATAGTGAAATAATTAAACAAGCGAAGGGGAAAGGAAAAAGGTGTTTGTGACAAACATATCCATCAAATTCACACTCGATGTCTTAGCAATGTGTAGTGTGTGCAATGTGTGCAACCTAACGAACTGCAAGCCTTACGGTAGGTATTACCATAGGCCAAAATTGCCTACTCACGGTGTCTTCAAAATATGGATACAAAATCAAACAGAAAACACTATGGAATGCATAGATTTCAACAATCCAAAAAATCCGATTCGTGGTCACGTGTATGAAAGCTCAAATTTTTTGAATTTGATCGTTAGTGTATCAATCTCGAATGGATGGTCAACGCTCGCAAATTACTCGATACAGCATGTTCGTCGGTGACATTCACCCTTTGGGCATGTCTGGTACGATCCCGGAATCTTTTCGAGTTTGAAAGGTAGCGGTCTAGTTACTGATCTTGTTAATCTTTTTCTGCTCATATGGCGAGAAGCAGCTACGGGTCTCTGCTTACCAGAAAATCCAATTCTTTTGCATGCTTTGAAAAGTAAGAGGGAGCATTGCGTCCCCCAAATCATTTCTGTACATGGTCAAAATCATAATTCCTCAAAAGCGAAGAATCGCATCGGGGACGGACGAAGCGCTACAAACCCGTGACATAGTGGTTTATCACCATGTTGGAATTTAGTGCTTTGGATGACCTTTTGTTCACGAAATGACCCATAAAGCCCACACTACCTTTTTGACCGTGACAAAAGTCGCAAACACTGCCTTGAATGGAGCAGAATCCTTAAACACTGTCTTTGCGATGAGGAAAATGTGACAATGTCGTCAGTGCTTCAGAATTTCAAAAAAGGGGACACGCGAAGTAGCCTATTCAAACAGTAAAGATGAGTGAAAGGCCTTGTGAAGTTGTTTTTCATAACTATCTCAAGCAAATTTTTTTTCGTACTTTTTTATCACGACTGCACTGGTAGACCAAGAAGTCTCTGTCATGCTCCGTATTGCATGACATCAAGACTGCACTGGTAGACCAAGAAGTCTCTGTCATGCTCCGTATTGCATGACTTCAAAATCGCCTTTCACACTTATTTGGCTTGAATTCTTTCCGGAAAACACGCTGTATGTTCAGTCGAGGGCGGAGGTGTAGTGACAGGTGGCGCGCACTCCCTCTTACATGGTGCGAATATCAAATCCCGCATCAGCGCCCCTCCCTCCAGACCAACCAAGCTTCCATCACTTCGTGGTCAACGAATTGGTAGCAGACTCGTACAAGAGGTTTGAAGTACTGGTCTGATCAATGACTGCCATCCGCAAGCCTTGTATAGGCCAAATCGTATTCACCTGTCACCCGATTCCTTATGGAACTGGAATGAGCGGCGCATCCCGCAGAAGGGATTCATTAAAGCCGAGAACTTTATTTTTTATCCTTCATGTTTCAATCGATGCAAAAATTGCAAAAAATTCGGGAAGCTTCACATGAAAAAAGTCATGATATTGGAAACTGTGAGTTGCCGAACTTTTGACTGACTATTTTCCGAATAAGTGACCCAACCAGTTTGAAACACTCAAATTTTCAAAAACTATGCATTTCATTAAGACTCCGCTTGATTTTATATTCCAAAACCCGCCTTCGAAGGCTCGGTGGTAGTAAAGGATTGAGTTCCTTGAGTTTTTTGTCTGTTTCATTACGCTTCTTTCCACTTCCTTATCACTTGGCATCTCTACTTCCTCTTCCGCATTCGATCAACTTCTCTTCACTAGTACGAAACAACATATGTTGATTGCCGACTCGCTATCCCTCTCTGAAACTAAGCAAACTTCGAAAAGTTAGCATAACAGGTGCTTTGCAGTTTACCGGTGCTGTTCTCTATGCATTGTGGTTTTCTATGCTTTTCCTTTCCACGGTCACGACTTTTAATCGCTTCGTATCGGTGGTTTTTTCTTCATACTACAATTCAATTTTCAACAGAAAGACCATCAGAGTAAGTTCACACCACTTTCGAAAGTATTTCATGCCTACAAAATACACAGATCATCGCGCAAGTAGCTATTTCAGCAAATTTTCTGCGTAACAGCAGCAATGATAATAGTCTCTGTAAGCACAACTATTAAGCATGTCGCATGCCAGCTAAGTTGCCTTCCTACCCTTTGATGCGACCTCGTTGGGTTCAGTGTGTCTGTTCCCGACCAACTAGAGATTACATTGCCGATGGGTTGCCATCATCCTACGGGCTCCCCAGGGGACCATGCTGCTTTCTTCACTGTATGGCGTTGTCGATGTAGTATACATTGACGTCCGAGGCAATGTTGTGCCATAACATCCTCCAATGTGCATCGACAGTTGCCGAAAGATCTCTTACGTCAAGAAACCGTATTGATGCCATGGCCCGAAGCTTGCTGAAGAAGAGAGTCGAGATCATCTTAAACCCGACGGCTACAGCTGAGGAGAAACTGGCGATAAACAAGGCATGCCGCGTCGCAGTCCAGGAATCCATGCAAAGATTCAGAAACACCAAGCTAAAGGAGAGCGCCGAGAAGAAGGTAAGCCTCAAGACGACCTGACCTGACAAGCAGGACCTGACGACGACACTCACGGCTAATATAGCAATACGAGACCAGAACAGGCACCTCCAATCCAGCCGATCGAAGATCAAAGATGCCGTTCAAAAGTTCTACACCGACCTCTTCAGCTCCAGAACTGTCATTATCAGGCCGCCCAACCCATCAGCGAAGGTGTCGCCAACATTCTGTCACCAGAAATCCGTCGCGCTATCAGACAGTTGAAACTGAAGACACCTCCTGGACCTGACAAGATAAACGGAGACACTATGAAGGCTTGCGACGACACCCTCCGAGCTCGCAGGAGGATTCAATCGGTGCCTCATAGAAAGCATAATTTCGGCACTATGGAAGACGTCGATGACTGTTCTCGTCTTCAAGAAAAGCGACAGAAACGACATCAAAAACTACCGTCCTCCTGTCGCAGCTTTACAAGCCATTCTCCAATGTACTGCTGAACCGGCTCGAACGAACGCTAGGCAAATTCCAACCAGTGAAGCAAGCCGGATTTTGCAAAGGCTATGAAAGCGTCGACCATATCCACGCCCTCACCCAACTTATAGAGAAGCACAAGGAGTGCGGAATCTCGCTGCTACTCTTCTTCGTCGGCTACATTAAAGCATTGGACAGCGTCGAAACGAATGCAGCGTGGAATGTCCTCGCAGCAGCTGGCGTCAAGCATGAGTACATCGACATTCTCGAGGAATCCAATCGAGGGATGACGAGAGCATCACCATGTTCCTCAAGGAAGTGGTGATCCGATCAGCAAAAGAGTGAGGCAGGAAGATGCCATTTTTCCCAAGCTGTTCACCGCTACCCTCCAACATGCCATGACTAATCTCGACTGGTCCAACAAAGGCGTCCGTATTGACGGCAAAAAGCTTTCCAGCCTACGATTTGCAAACGACATCGTTCTGATCAGCAACGACGCCGCTGAGCTCCAACAGTTGCTCGACGAATTACAAGGTCGGCAAGACCATAGGACTCAAAATGAATCGCAGCAAGACCGAATTGATGCGAAACCAATGGGATGACGTGACGACAATCTCCCTCGATGACTCAGACCCTCCACACGTGGGTCACTACGTCTACCTGGGCCGAGACGTCACAATGACGAACGAGCTAACCGTTGAGATTGGCAGAAGAAGTAAAGTCGAGTGGGCAGCCATGGGTAACATTGAAGAAGCATCCCATTTGATCTTGACTCCACGGTGCTACGAGCTCAATGCTGTGGCGCTAAGACATGGAGGAGCACGAGGTGACGGCAACGATGATCACGAGATGCTAACGCGTCCTGGAAGGATGCCCCTCAAAACGAACAGAAGAGAACAATATCACAAGAGTCTACGCAGCGCGGATCTACGACCACAATCCGGCATCAGAAACGCAGTAGAATACATAGACACAGCGAAACTGCGTTAGGCTGGGCACATCTCTAAACTCACACATGACCGATGGACAAGCCGAACGACCTTCTGGTATTAGCGAGATGTCGAGAGGACGCTCGGTCGTGCCACAACGCCCTGGAGCGATTCGCTTAAGACGTTCAGCACTCCCCACGAACACTGGTCTCAAGTCGCGAAGGACCGGCAACGATGGAGGACGTGTACCCACCGCTGCACAGAGCCGACTACGGGCTCCTAAGTATCCTGAAAAAGTACGGCGTTGCTTCTCAATACTGGCTTCAAACAGACGAATAAGGCTGAAATGTATCGGCAGCGACGCGCATTCCGTATGGCAATCACTAGGCGGGTACGTGTTGTATATTTGGCGAGAAGGAGGACACCGCCCGTACCCGCTGGCTCTGAGGAGAAATTTTGACAAATCTTTGATGGTTAAATCCTAAACACTCGCTTCATTTTTCTTTTTATCTCTCCTATCTCTTTCATAGTTCAGAGCCTGGGGAGTTTTCTTTGACAGCTTTCGACTAAGAAAATGTCTGAATTCAGTTATTGTCTTTGATGACTATGCCGTGATGAAGCTCACCGTGTCAGATTTTTTTTGTAAAAGTTGCGAGTTTCACAGAAATAATGTGACCGTATCATGGACCTGATCCACAGATGGCCATCTCACTGTGAAGCTTCTCAGTCCGCACTGAATCAGCATTCGCCACATGCATGTATATTTGCTGTTCTATAATATATAAAGTAGCCTGTAGAAGTGTAAGCGAGATTTGATTGAGAGGAGGACTTAGTCTCGCAGCTCATTAAAGGCACACCACGCGATAATCCCATCAGTGGCTTACTTTCGTGGGGCGAGTAGGTCCTTGGATAACTGCTCAAACAACATCCTTGTTGCGGCTACGCGGTGCACCCTCACGGGGTTGTGCCTACTCGAACAAAACCGAGCCAAGCCCACCCAGCAGAATCACAGCCGGCCTTGGACGAACAAATTTCCAAAGTGGCGCTCACATGGAGAATGAAAGTTGCTTTAAGAGATGATAATTAAATGAAACAGTTATTACGATGTCGAAGGCAGCTTCCACATCGGAAAATCGTCCGTCTAACGCAGCGTATGATTCAGCTGGGTGGCCGTGGCTCGGTTTTGTTCGAGTAGGCACAACACCGTGAGGATGCACCGCGTAGCCGTAACAAGGGTGCAGTCTGAGCAGTTATCCAAGGACCTACTCGTCTCACGAAAGTGAGCCGTCAATTGGATTATCGCGTAGTGTTTCTTTAAGTAGCGCAGCATCACGCGACACACGGCGGGGGATGCGAGCTTCGGTCACATAAAAAACTGTGGGACTTCATCGAAGACCACACTGACAAACGGACGGACGGACGGACGAAACGTCCTATATATAGTAGGGATATTCAATTGTCACGAGTTTCTTCAAACGACAAACTGGCTTCCTTACAGGGGAAGAACCCGAGGTTGAAGTGGCCATTCGGAATGGGATACATATGGTCCAGCGTATTTTCGGACGCTGATCTCGAACTTGCAGTCCAAATTTGCAGAACGTTTATCTGAGCGGAGTTATAGAGGACCAAAGTCCCTCATGGGACGTGTTTCTAGCCAATTCGAGAATATGACGAGATTCCAGAAAAATTCTTGGTCCAGTGGGTAGACGAAGAAATTTTTCGAAATTCGGTCAAATTCTCAAATGGGCTGAAAACATGTATCGCGGGATATTTTGGTCCCTTGAACGCGGAAACTGCACCGGTTCTGCGCACGAGCGTCTGGCTCGTGCTACGGGCTTCCAAACCTATCATATATAGTAAAGCTGTTTTTTCAATAAAATCTCCATAACTCTGCTCAGAGAATCGTTCTGTAAATTTGGAATGCAGGTTCGAGATCAGCGTCCGAAACTACGTCGGACCATATGTGTCCAATTTCGATGGCCACATCGACCTCGGGTCCTTCCCTTGTTAGCACGCAGGGTTGTATGCCAGCGCTTTACATAATATGTTGTCGTTATCTGCTTCGTTATTGCAGGTAGTGTATGCATTGGCTACCATCATATTTGTGATTGCGGTTATCGAAAAAATGACGCCTTGGTCTACTTACTTCTTCAACGTAGAAACCTTAGACTGGCAATATAAGCCGGGCGATGACTGGGTGAGTTCTTCGCATCCTCATGCCTGCAAAATTCGTGGTTGCAAAGAAGCCGTAAGTGGAATTATGTGTAATAGGTGAGGAAGTAGAAATAGTAAATCAAATGAAAAGTCTGACACGCTCTAGGAACTAGAATATCCTTGCTACCTCTACTTTGCCGAGCCTTCTGCACTTTGGCCGCCAGCGCTTGGAAGGCAAAGCCAATTGCAGTGCCTGTCTCTATCATCGTCTCTAGGGTGGACGTTAGGACACTAGCACTGAATTATCGAGCAGGGCGAGTTTGCCACTGCGAGCTCCAAAATCCTCGCTGGCCCTGTAGTGAGGTGTTAGGCCCTTATAAGGGGGTAGAGCTGCTTCCTTGCGTGGCCTGACCCATTTGGAGAGTCCTGACGTCCATCCCAGGTTTAACTTCTGTACAACCAAAACGACATCCAAACCTGTGAGATGAGGCGCATTCCGAAGTGTTATCAACTGAAAACAATCAATCTGCTATGTCCAAAGTAATACAAGCTCCTTTCCAGCTTCTTACTTGTTTGTCACACCACATTGGTACGTATGCCATCCTTTCGGAAGTAGTGAGTGCTGTAATTGTTTATACCGTCATTTTCGCACATATTCTTTCACAGGCGAGGTTTTCCTTCATTTTATATCCTTCCTTTTTCAATTTTTTTTGCTTTTCTTTGTAGCTCATGGAGGCTGCATCAATAGTTTCATGAGTGAGTGGTAGCCTCGACCGATCATTTTCTGCGTTTCGCTTTGAAAGCTGAATACGTTTCGTCCACAAGGAGGTGTTCCTGAGATTGGAAGTGAGGAAAAATTGAGAATTATACATATAAAAATGTCTGGAGGAAAGAAATACTGGATGTCGACTATGGTAATCGTCAGCAGAGGAGAGGAGATGGTGCCGTGACCGGTGACGCGTACTCCCACCCTCGTGGTGCAGATGTCATATCCCGCATCAATGCCCGCTCGGGCCTATCATCCTCTTCACTTCTAAGGGCAGGTGAATTGTTGCCGGACTCGTGTGGCAGAATAAAAGTACCCACGTACATCGGCTGATCGCCGCAAGTCGCAGAATAGATCAAAAACTTTATCTTAAACTTTAAAGGTGATCATGACAAAGGTCCATCGGTGAGAGAATGTTGCAATTTCATGGGATCCCAACTCAAGGGCGAACTATGGTACATCAAGGGATTGTGCTGACTCTGATATGGTTTTGAAGAGCTCGTAGCAAATAAAAATCGGAAGGAGCGAGTTTGGGAATAGACAGATGGAGAAGGCGACTAGGGATTTGAACCAGGTCGCTCGAATTAGGTCAGATTGAGCGAAGAAGCGACGCGGCGCGATGGAAGGGTGGAAACCATGTAGACAGATGGGCTCATCCCATTTTTTGTGGCAGAAGTCACTGCACGTCAAATGTGGCCCACAAGGAAAAGTGATAGTTGACAACTTCTGTCTAATTTCTAATCTAATCGTCTAATCGCGCCGCGTCGCTTCTTCGCTCGATCTGACCTGATTCGAGCGACCTGGTTCAAATCCCTAGTCGCCTTCTCCATCTATCTATTCCCAAACTCGCTCCTTCCGAATTTTGTTTGCTACGAGCTCTTCAAAACCATATCAGAGTCAGCACAATCCCTTGATTAAAGGAATAGTTGTGGGGAAGCTATGCCATTTCAGGCCATCGCTAAAAGCTTTTATGGCTCCACTGTAAGCGCACTCCTTGAGTACGAGCCATTTGCAGCAGCTAGTCTTTAGAATTACTCGAAGTATCATGGTTTCATCAGGCCGAACCAAAATTTTGAAAAGTTCTAAGTATTGCTATTCCTTTTGTGCGAAACATGTCAATTTTTTGATTCTTTGAGATCAATTCAATTTAGTTTTCAGAAAAAGCGCTCTATGAAGGTGACAGAAGTAGTACTGACCGTCCAGCACTTTTGCGTCTCACTGCTGTATACATTTGGTTTCATCTATTGGAGTTTCGTCGATGTGTGGGCTTCTGGAAATGTAATGACGAATTTTCTTAGCAACCTGACGTGGATCCTCATCATTGGATTGAATCCGTTCATCTACCTCTCAGTGAACAAGTGAGTGGTGTGTGAGTATATATTCATCTGAAAATGTTGCTTATCTGGCTAGGAGATGGAAGTATGCACTTTTTTCCTCCATATAGGGCAGTCGTAGAGGTTACAGCGCTCTCCCATTGACCTCTCCGAAGTGTAGTGGACTTCATCTTCGTTTGAAGCGCCTACTTTGTGCAGCTTATACCTGTGTGGGCAAAAATTGATAGCCTTCCTACTTCACCAGTTATTTATAACGGGTCTCCGGCTTGCCTTATTACTAATGTATCCATCGGAATTCCGTGGATCTGCGATGCGCGGCGATGATGTAGAATGAATAACGCGAATCCTGGATCAGCGTTCACTCAGGTCAATCAAGGCAGCCATCACTTCTGAGCCAATAAAGTGGCAACAGGCTCGTCAGAAAGGATAAAAAGCACTAACATATCACCATCTCGCAATTAGCTCAATCGCAAGGTACATTCAGACGTTTGGAAGACGTGCTGCATCTAAGAGCGACTGATCAAAGTGGAAAGCTTCGCCCTCTCCTATACACATTTCTCCTTTCAACTCCGACCAAACATTCCAAGTAATCTCCTCCCCGAATTCATGCGAACGGTTGATTTTCAGACGATTGAGGAAAGCAGTGCTGGTGCTCATCAGGATCAGCAAGGATTATCCTAATCAAACTATAACTGTACTGCCTAAGACAGCAACGGCTCTAACACCGACCGGCGAGAAAAGATGGCGTACATTTATGATTGCTGTAAAGATGACTAGGCACTGACTCAAGTAATGTAAATATCTGTTTCAATAAATATTCAACGTTGTCGATACACATCACTATCTCTACTACATTACAAACTCCTTATTCTGCCTCACCTCTGTTATTCGTCCCTCTGTCCCTCTCACTGTCAAGGAATTAGTGATAATATGAAAAGAAAAGTAGAAACGGAGACAAGAGTGTGATGGGTAGCACGTGAACAAAAGGTCGAGAATGGGAGAAAGTGGCGACGAATCGGGAACAAGAAGTAAAGAGTAGGCATGAACTATGCTATGCTCCGCCTACGGTGAGGGGGAAGAGTCACTGAAAAATTCGGCAATCAGACCGAAATTGTCAAATGGATCGCAGAATTGAGAGAGCAAGCTCCACTAATGGTGTAATTTGATCGAGGTTATCGGTTTTTGTGTAGAGTACTGAACCACTCCATCAGACGAGTTGCTACTAAGGTTTCCAGTGGTAATGGGTGCTGAGGAATACTCACAGAAAAAAATAGAAGGACTGTGCACAGAATAGAGCGCTTCTGATCAACCTACTGACGCTCTCTCAGTAGTGTGCGCCACCCAGCTGGCCAATACGTATGTTCACTGCAGATTTATTTATTTATTTATTTATTTATTTACTCAATACACGTTCAAAATAACTTGTGAGTGGACGATGGTGTATGAATCCTGAATGTGACCAGAGTAAACGACAAAAAAATTTGCAAAACGGCCCAAATGAAACGCTAGTAAGGAGCAATCAGAGAGAGAATCGAGGAACAAAAAAATTTGGGGAAGAACAAATAATGCCAACAACAAAAACAGAAGTAGATTTGATAATGGCGGCAGTAAACTAGTCCTTCTGATAGCGAGGTACTTCTTGTCCAAAAACTGAGAGGTGAAAAGAGATGGGAACCTTTTCGCTCATCTTAGCGTACTCCACCCGCCAGATGGGAGAAAAAGCGACCACGAAGAGCTGACTTGGCAGCTTTCGAACAAGGCTTGTTGAGCTCCCCTCTTCTACGAGAGGTAGAGAAGGGCGATTTAGAAAAAGCATAGAATATTGTACCAAGGATGATTTTGAAAACAGTGATTGGTCGTTAATCGCCCTCCGTTTATAAAGTGAATCTAGATGAAGCATTTTCTTCCTAACCATTGAATGTGGTACACTACTATAACTGGAACCGCGGCTCTTAGGAAGATTTTCTGGTTTAACTATTTTGCACTCGTTTGATTAGCAAGCTCACCTTCTTCTTGTGAGGGAAAAAAATATGCAAGTTCCGTGTCCCATAAGAGGTCAAACATACATCTTATAGGCCTTAATCAGAAGAGAAGGGTCTTTGCTTTGAGCGATCCGAGTAAGAGAAAGAGTCGTTGCTTGGCTTTCGAGGCAATATTGACACAATGAGAGTCGAAACTGATTCCACTATTAAGATAAAACCGAGATCTTTTACCTAAGCTTTCTTGCTTCAGCTTCGATGGGTGTATGATTTATATAATACCTGTTTTTGACATTATTCCTGTCTAAGTGGTTCTCCACTTTAGTTGAACACTTTGGTTTTCTCCAGATAAATATGCAGAGAGAGCTAACTGACAAACCAGTCAAACACAATATTCACAGCCTTCTGAAGCAGCCGAGAATCAGCCGGCGACATAATTGCCCTGTAAGTTTTCATATCGTCTGCAAACAATTGACATGAAGCTCCATGGCTCTCCACTTATGACGGGAGCTCGCACGTATAAATACTGAACAGTATAGGTGGCAGCACTCCTCTCTGAGGAACATCACTTGAAGACAACTCGATAGACTGAAAAGATTTGTTAATACGGAAGTCGAAAAAAAATTGTCAATACGGACTTGAGAAGTGCGATCCGACACAGAAATGCCATGTGCTGATCAATTACCTTGGTGTGAATTCCTATCTGCTCCAGGTCATATAGCAATTTCGAAGACGACCTCAATCAAAAGCTTTGAAGAAAGCAAAATATATGACGTCCACGTTTGATTTTCATCTGGTGCGGCACTTCAAGAATTAAGAGACAAGAACATCTGCGGAACCTTCGTTTTCTGAGCCCATGTTGACATTCGGGCAAAATGCTTCTATATCTAAGTGCAGAACAACAGAATCCCTCAAGAACTTTTCGAATAACCTACAGAGAAAGGCTTGTGGGTCTATAATTGCCGGACTTACAGTGCACTGCCTTTTTAGGGAGAGGAGTAACTGAAGAGTGCATACATTTGAGAGGGACCTCAGCATGAAGAAGACTCTTACCAAACAGAAATCTGAGAGAGCTAATCATGCGGAGTATAAGAGACACTTGATGGCCATTTGAGGAGGTTGTTGCATATCGGCGAACTAGACCCGATAACTCAGATCCTAAGCGTGTCGATAAGTGACGAAACGAAACCAGCAACTGAGGCGATTGATAGACTGACAGATATCCTGGGTGTGCACCCGTAAGCATTAAGAAAATACAAGTATTAACAGAGGTTTATAAGTGAACTAAAACACAATGAACTATTACACGAGAACAAGACATAAATCTGGACTCACGTGAGCTCTCCTTTTGAAGGTCAGTCCTACGGCCTTTTGAATTATTTCTCATATGTCAGTCAGCAGGTGTAGTTAATATTTCCAGTAAATAGTTCTAAGGGCCGGAGCCCTGTGGGAGCCGTCGCCAAGAGAATTCGCATGTCAGTCGACCGTCTACAACACAAGAAGAATGCCCCTGGGCCATGATGCCAGCCGTTGCCGGCCGCATCTTCCCGCCAGATCGCGCGATGGTCATAAGATAGATGGGCGGCATTCCCCACAGGCGTCGGGGCACCCAGGATCCCTCGGAGCGTTCCTCGCATACGCGACACTCCCGCCTCAAAAGAACCTACATGGGCATAAGCCTCCGGCTTTTCGCGCCTCAAAGCCTTCGGCTAGCACCCACAGCTGCGTTCCACCCGCTGACTTTTTGTCGCAAAAAAGTGCAAAAGAAAATAATACTGGTTGTAGAACTGAATCCCCTAGGGAGAACACCTAGTGTGTCCTAGTAACCTCAACTTCACTCAGTAGTCGCTATACTGTCAGAAAATTAATGCTGATATGTCAGTACTGTAAAGCACCTTCTATGGTAATGGGTTAGTATAACAAATAGATGAACCAATAACGATGTAATTGACAAAAAATAATGCGTGAGTAACAAAGTAGATGAGTAGATAAAACGGCACCGCAGCTCCTGGATAAAACATATCTCGCAGGGATGTCGTGTCCTGTACTAGAGTAATCTGAACAACAGGTGAGAGTAAGTGAAACATAACGAAAGTGATAGTATAGAAACATAAAGGGATGGCACAAGAAAGAACCAAGCCTGGGCGATGTCGATGGCTTGCTGTACTATATCTTCAGTGCAATACGAAGGATAACACTCGCCCC
Organism: Trichostrongylus colubriformis; assembly: GCA_963978905.1. Taxonomy (NCBI): domain Eukaryota; kingdom Metazoa; phylum Nematoda; class Chromadorea; order Rhabditida; family Trichostrongylidae; genus Trichostrongylus; species Trichostrongylus colubriformis. The sequence continues at coordinate 35,985,209 of OZ022258.1, read as the reverse complement.
AACAACGCCGAGTCGCAAAACAGCATGAGAAAATGAACTACGAAAATATATATCTGAATTAGAAAAGTTATTGAACTAACAAGAAATGAACTATTTGTGGTTCACCACGTCCCGTCTCTGTCTTCCCCGTTATCCGAGACGTTTAAAGGTCTGGGGGGCCCAAGGAGGGAAAAATAAGTGACGATTTCGACGTTTTTCCGCTGATCTATACGTTTGGAATTACCAGATAGTCAAGATTCTCTAGGACGAGACAAGGGTGGTTACCATGAACTAGGGGTGGTGAGAAAGAACACATGAATGAACTAAAGGGTGAAAAAGTGTAAGAGTTGCCGAAGTGGTAGAGAAACGACGCCGAATGCAGGAAATCGTAATTTACGATTTTGATGACAGAAGCGTTCTGAACTAAAGAAGACCCGACAATCTGTACGTGGAGATGAAAGTAGTCATAATGAATCATGTGTGATGAGAAATAACGCGTAATTGAACTAAAGGACAACAAGTTGTAAAAGTTGCGGAGCGGCGAGTTGCGGATGCATAAAATCGTAAATTACGATTACACCCTGCTGCTATATCACGTGACGACGGATTACGGTAGTTGCGCGGCGGGACCCCTTGTTGTTATAATTTGATCCCCCTTGAGTCGCTTGGGAAGGGTAAATCGACTTGGATGTTTTTGCTTTTTTTGTAGACACGGAAGGATACCGAGAACACGTTAGAACATGAAAGGACGATATCTCCACTGCAATAAGATGAAGTGAATGGTATGTGAATGGAAACATGTCAGTACATGCTAGTGGTTATTTCGCGCATAGCTATGAAACGGATGAATTCTACATAATACTTTTGTGATTTTTGGTGTTTTGATTTTGCTGCTCTTGGTGGTTGTATTCTCGATATTATTGGAGGATTCTTTGTTCGTTGTACTGATTCATTGCAGTTCTCAGCTGATACTTCTAACGGTATGAGCTAGTTGACTGACCGGTCGAGTCTGTTTGTTGGAACTGTTTGACTTTGTTCAATTGTTTAACTGTTTAATTTTGTTGGAACTAGTTTTAACTTTACCAGATCTCACTAGTCCATCTGCTGAACTATTAACGTCGACTATGAGTGCAAGTGGCCATGTTGATCTAGTTCGTTCGATGAGTTTTTGTAAGAGGTAGCGATTGTTATTGCTAATGCACTAAGCAGAAGTTCGCCTTTTATCAAAAGGTTATCACACCCAATGGTTTCCTAGCGATCGAAAAACTCTTTTGAAAAAGCGTAGCGTTTTTTGTCATCTGTTATGGTATCGACGTAACTTTCCGACCGCTTCCACTTATCATTGAAGGTTTTCATCGAGTGTTTAATACTTATCGCATTCTCTTGTATATAAGCTTCCGTTTGTAAAAAATGTGGGTTTTCGCCAACCTTCAATTCGTGAATAGCTCCGCCCAAGAAGTCCCGATCGACTGATTCGGTTTTCGTTCGCAAAGCATTTCAGCCTCCGTTATTTGTACTTTGACAAAACCGGAGGCTGACATTGTATCCGATAGACAGAATAATTCCCAAATTTGTGATTACAATCTGAAATCGTCGCTACTAGTGTATTTGCACGTTTTGCACAGTACTGCGCGAGAATTCGACGCGATTATAGTTCACGACGTATGTGTGAGAAATAACGGAGTAAGGCATCTAAGTGGTACTTCTGTAGACTGTAATACGCGAATGGACATTATTTGTAGGCGAAGACGAGAGAACAATCGGTTAGTTCATTTGTAATTCATGTTAATTTACTATTATCTTGGTGTTCGCGCATCTATATTGTTAGAATGGTTGTTGGTTCCTTGACCTAGGTATTTACTGTAGAAGAGTTGTTGATTGTTCGAAATGGGCTCGATGTTTGAATGGATCTTGTCCTAGCTCCCTTTTTTTGCCCTTTAGTTTGAACTGCTGTTATGATCTACATGGCAAGGACTAACTCATTTTGATGTTCGAGTAGGGGGACTAAAATATATGCTGACAGAGTAGCAAGGCAGATGTAAACGGGAGGGGGGAGGGGCTTACCAATGGCGTGAGCCATCGTCGAGCAAATAGGCTACATATGTAACCATGTGCCCATCAACTACCTCATTGGATGGCCAGTCCACATGGTAGATGGGATGAGGTACCTCCCGTGGTGCGCCCGATATTTAGGACTGACTGAATTAACGTTCTAGAACTCCAGCCTACTTCCCTTTCCTTACAGGATAACGATCCGCCCATCACCAACACACGCTCCCCGTTGGTGAGGGCTGGAGCATCTAATGCTCCCAGATTTAAGGCGTTAGCTCTATCCACTTCCATTCACCTCAACCCTGCCACTCCGAGCGCGAAAGATGTTGCACTGAATAAGCAACCCTGCGCGCATGGACGCTTGGCTGGCTAGTTGCCACAGTCTAGCCGAATCGCAGCGTCCGGGTTTCAATATGCGTGACCTTTATTTATAGTCAACCCCATACTAAATGCTTCGTTGTGTCATACACGCCTGTGGTCTGACAACGGTAAAGATGGGGGAGCAAAGGGGGGGCCTTGGGTGCTGTGGTGATGGCCGTTTTGATCATCGATTCTTGAAATCGATGACTTCGGGTCCGAATACCGACGGTCGATGCACCATGTTGCATATCGGCGGTACCCGTCGGGCAATTATACCCCCATAGCCTACTCTATGAACTGAATGGACTCAAAGTGAACTAGAACCGATAACTCAGATCCTAAGCGTATCGATAAATGACGAAACGAAATCAGCAACTGAGGCGATTGATAGACTGACAGATATCCTGGGTTTGCACCCGTAAGCATTAAGAAAACACAAGTAGTAACATAGGTTTATAATTGAACTAACACACAACGAACTATTACACGAGAACAACATAAATTCGGACTCACGCCAGCTCTCCTTTCGGAGGTCAGTCCTACGGCCTTTTGAATTATTTCTCATATGTCAGTCAGCAGGTGTAGTTGATATTTCCAGTAAATAGTTCTAAGGGCCGGAGCCCTGTGGAAGCCGTCGCCAAGAGAATTCGCATGTCAGTCGACCGTCCACAAAAATATACACAAGAAGAATGTCCCTGAGCCATGATGCCAGCCGTTGCCGGCCGCATCTTCCCGCCAGATCGCGCGATGGTCATAAGATAGATGGGCGACATTCCCCACAGGCGTCGGGGCACCCAGGATCCCTCGGAGCGTTCCTCGCATACGCGACGGAGGTAGCTCAGAACATCTCCCTTTCTGAACACCACCTACCCCTCAATTTCTCTGAAGATGGCAAATTTTGTGGCAAATTTTTTTCAGTTGTATCTTCACTTATAAAGACTCTTAAAAACTCGCTAACGAAAGTCTCTGCCTTATCCAGGCAAGTGATGGCAATTGATCCGTCATCCTTCATAAGTGTAGAAATGTCCTTTTTTTGTGAATTCTCGCTTTGATGTAATTGATCAAGAGTGGCTTATTACGCTACTCCTCATATATTTTCTCTACAACACAGTTGAACTTACAAAGCCTTTTTTCAGACCTTCTTCGAATATGTTTATACGTTACCTACTCATAATCTTCCATACTCACCATAGCCCTCCTATAAGCATTTGTTCTACTTACAAGAAGGGAGTGAAGATAGGAAGGCCAATTGTGCACAGACAGGCGGACCCTCTTCGGTGGTACGAATAGGTGTATGCAATCCGTGAGTACAAAAGTGAAAGGTTCGTCATTTCATTGGTATCTTTGCATCTCGAAAGAATCGTTCAAGGTGAACATAACTATGGCATGATCGCTACTACCTAGTGGAGCTTCAATAGAAAGGTAATGAATATAAGAAGTATTATTACGAAGCACTAAATCATATAGACTTCGCTTTCGAGTAGTGAAGCTTACGACTGATGATATTTGTGGCTTGCAAGCACGTTTAGAAATAAACGGGACTGCGCAGAATGTGAGGCAAGCCCACCGGACCAATTTATATCAGAAAAGTTAAAATTTTCCAGTAAGAGAGAGATGGAGTGACATGCAGAAAGATCACTAGTACACCTATATTAGCTCCAAATTTTCGGTAGTACACTTAGGAGCTCTGTAGACTAAAATACCTGATATGAACAATTTAAAGCATAAAAATCATCTGCAGCAATCTCCATCGCTCACACTTTCACGATGAATGGATGTAGGAAATAAAGCTTGTTTAGTGAGTGAGTCCATCTTTTCTCCTACTTCGGTCGCATAGTACTGCAATGCAGTCTGAGCAGACCTCACCCAATAAGATTCTAGTGTTATTTTGGGCTTGAGCCGAGCTCCCAAAATGGCAACTATTTCACAACCTGACTTGGACACAGAGTACGCTAAAGACGATTTATTTTTTTTTTTTGAAGAGAACGAATATTGGTCAACAGACAAGAAATAACTCACCGACTACGAGCTAGTGTTTTCTGGCACTTGAGAAGCAATAACATTCATAGAAGATACGGCTCTCGATGTATCAACAACGGATGAAGTCAAAGGTTCATCAACAACAGGATTTCTCTCTGCCGGGGTAGCTCTAAGGCGATCCCGCTCAGCAATCGTGTGCGATGGACGAGTAAAAGCTCCCGGGATCTGAAAGGCTTCCAACCCTGGATACCATTTAGGAAGCTCGCGTTTGAAGTAAGTATTCGGATGAACAACCTTAATGAGACGAGTATAACGATCATTGAGCTCAGCAAGCCTATAAAGCGTAATGGGCAAACAATCGACAAAAAGCCGAACAACTTCTTAACACATTCAAGTTCATGAGAGGTACGAGGGAGAGGAGGTATCTTTACTTATTTCTATACCAGATACGATAACTGAACGTAGACGTTCTTTTACTTCACAACAGTGGAACGACGAGAAAGTTCTAGTCAATTCATGACTAGCAGAAGGAGAATTTCGCTTACAGGTAACAAGATATTATTTCGACACCAGCATTTCTTCCACTAATAAGTGATTCTTTCAGCTGTCTCGGAGGTAAGACGTTCCTGATCCCCTATTCTTCTCGAGCAAGCGATCAGCAGAGGTCACTCTCCAACAGGTGTCCTAGACTGTTTTCAGATGCGCATGGAGCTGATCGTCATTGACAAGCAGGTCAACAGCAGATCGAAGAAACGCTGCCATCAGAGACCGGACATCCAATACGATTTAATTTTATATCCTGAATGGGCAAAGACGAGCGTGGAGTATTCACTTTGAAATGAGAAAGAAGAAATCAATACAATGCACCATCAATGGAGGCAAAACGCACAAGGATGTGATTGATCTTTGCCACAATGATCACAGCCTTTGAGGGATAGTTGCACGGGATATCGATCAGAAAAAAACAACCTGATAAGGTGACCTTGTGACAGCAAGATAGCGGAAAGGTGACCCCGCCACAGGGGTGCAAGCTGTATCCAACAATATCAAACGTCGACAGGAAGATTAAATGGCAGAGTAATAAAAGGGGAGAACGACTACAAATATGGGCGGATCAGTCTGAGCCGTTGCCGCGAAACCGACCGTTCACTGCAAAGGCAGACAGTCGAATCAGTGACATATAACAGGAGGGAGTTGTGGCTTGTTAAGGAATTCTCTCATAACACTTTCCACAACCAAATACATCGATCATGGATGGATGTCGCTTTTGCATAATTTCATTGAAAATTTAAGTCAGTGAAAAATCGAAAAAATGTGGAAATTCAGGTCTCATCAACACATCTGCTACTGATCACGTGAAAAAAAGCGGTTGACCCAAAAGCGAATATCGTGTCAACTGAAAATCTGGCGCTGCACATGAAACTGGGTGGGCAGCATTGGTGGTGACATGGCTCTAAACATGTTTCTAATGCATGACGTGCCACGAACCTTACCTTACTCACCAACAGTTGTTCATCGTATCAGTTATTGACACGTCAGCCATGTACTCCAGTCATGTTACTATTGCTGTCCACCCCAAGGCACATGCATATAGAGAGATTGCTATCTGCCCCATCCGAGGCATGTTTGAGATGTAAAATAAAGGTAGCTAGATGGTAGTGAGGCTGATAAGGATGCTGTGGAGCTTCAATGGTCACTTCCCGGTTCACACCGTTTCCTGAATGTGTACCCTTGCCAGGATTTCGCACGATGCGAGCGGCGTGCGACGCAGTGTGTGAGAGCTGTGCGAGTCACGGTTGTTGGGAGAACGATTACATGTTAAAGCTAGGGGCGCGATACGCAGTTGACTTGTAGTCGCTTCGGGATCCAACAACACGGCTCGTCCGCATTGCTTCGCTTGCGACATGCCGCTGTGCGAAATCCTCACATAAGGTCACACTCCCGTTTCTTTCGGAATTATGTCCGTATCTTGCTGGAAGTTTCCTCAGCATCTCTGGAATTCAAACAGTTTGCTAAGTATCCGATCATCACAGTATCCGATCAGGTTCGCTACAACACGAAACGTACCAACGCTCCTTCACAGAATGAACGCTCCTTCACACAGTGGACTGAGCATTCGGTCCACAGGCTTTGTGCCGCCTCCCACCTTCAACAGGGCGCCTCTGTCAACATAGCCTATGTATGTAGGTCTCACCTTATGAAAGGGAATGACTGCATTAGAGAAGTCAACAGTGAGAACGTTCGCGTGCGTTTCGCATTTCACGTTACAATATGATCAAAAGGATGCCGTTTACATCAACGATGAATAGGAAGAAACGCTCTGCTTTCTCTTTTGTTATACAAATTTCGTCAGTTTTAGCTCAGAAAACCTCAATAAGTGCATTTGCCTCGAGTTTCCCTAGGGAATCCTCGAAGAGAAAGTTTTCCTAGGGAATCCTTCAAGTAAATGCACCTTTTCCCTCTACTTTCGGGATACGATGCAGTCAAGGTGCTATTAGGTTGGCAACTAATTAATTGCGGATTTTTGTTAGAAAATCAAAGAACTTTTTTCATAGAACTAAATAACTTTACTCTGTAATGTATTGCTCATTTTTTTCAATGACCTTTTGCCATCTTTGAGGTAGCATCATAATTCCGCGTTCATAAAACTTCTGGTTTTTATCAGTAAAAAACTGAGTCAGGTACGATTTGACCTCATCATCACTACTGAAATTTTTACCACTCAAAGAATTTTGCAATGATCGAAACAAAAATTTAACCGATGGTGCGAGGTCAGGACTATATGGTGGATGTGGCAAAACATCCCAACCAAGCTCCAATAATTTTTGCCGTGTGGCCAAAGATGTGTGTGGTTTGCATTGTCATGATGGAATACAACACTTTTTTCGGTTAATTAATTCGGGTCGCTTTTCTTGAACTGCATTGCTTAATTTTGTTAATTGTGCAATTTAGACATCAGAATTGATCGTTTGGTTGGGTGGTAGGAGTTCAAAGTAGACAATTCCTTTGTAATCCCACCAAACTGACAACAAAACCTCCTTTTGATGAATATCAGCTTTTGCTCTTATTTGAGCTGGTTCGCCTGGGCGGCTCCACGATCTTTTTCGCTGGACATTATTGTTAACGACCCATTTTTCATCGCCAGTGATCATTCGTTTTAGAAGTGGATCATTTTCATCACGTTTCCTTAGCAAATCGCAGATGTCAATGCGTTGCATTAAATGCGTATCACCCATATATCCAGTTTTGACACGTACCTAAGTTGTTCTAAATGCTTTTCAATACATGTATGTGATACCTGTAGCTTCTCTGCAATCTCGCGTGTTATACTGTGACGATCCGAATCAAGTATTGCCTTGATTGGGTCGTTGTCAACTCCAACTGGACGACCAGAGCGTTTCTCATCTTTGAGAGAAAAATCACCAGAGCGAAATCAGGCAAACCAATTTTGGCAATGCCGATCTTTTAAGGCTTCGGCACCATAAACAGCACATAACTTTTTGAGAGCTTGTGATGCGTTTTTCCCTTTAAGGGAATAATACAGCAATACATGAAGAAATTGATTGTTTTGATTCTCCATTTTTCAGCACACGCCAAACGAAAATAATGCAACCGATCAAGGAGCTTTCCTTACTGATTGATAACAGGATTGCCTACTATTAGATAGCAATATGTGTTTAACATTTGGCCTACGCCAGTAAAGCTAAATATTCAACCAAAGCCATCTATGAGTGAAATCCGCAATGACTTAGTTGCCGACCTAATAATTTCCGTAACAAATACAATACATTAACTTCTATCCTTTTTCATCCACTCAGTTCACTTCATAAGCCCTAGTTCTCACTATGCTTTCATACATAGTGAACAGGAATCCATTCAAAGAGTCCGTCGAGTAGCCTTAATACTCTCAACTGCTTACCCGTTACGAACGCGGGTGATGACCTCGACTTTTTAGTTCACGCTATAAAAGACGGCTCGTCAAACCATTACAGCGTTCTTCGGCTTTCGCGAGGCTATGCATCCGGTAAGACTTTCTTAGTTTGCTGAGTGAACGTTATTTCTATTGAATATGGAAACGGCTCCTCAAAAACGGTGTGTTGTTTGAATATAAGGGGGTTCTTACAATTAGGGCTGATCTCTACCATTGTCAATCGTTAAATACATCTTCCTCTGTAAACAGAATGTCTTGATGTTCTTCTAACACTCTCGAAACTATTCATTCGGAAATACCTCATATCACAGATGAAAAGTACGGGACGTCTAAGTTCGAGTAGCATAGGGCAGTGATAAGCCTCGTGACACAAGTTTGTGAGACAATGTTTGAAATCTCCGTGAAAATATCTTCCGGTTGTACATAATAAGTTTTTCCATTTATATGTAGAAGATATTCCATCGATGCTCTCATTCACAGTAGAAGTACTCAACGTACCATACTGTCCCTACAGACAAGATTGTAGCAAATTTCACAATCCAGCTTGCTTGGATGAGCTGAGTCTCGCGAAACGCGAGTTTCGTGGGCAAAGGGTATGATATGCATGCTAGAGGGGACGAGTTACCCTTTGTGTGGGTTTGGTGCAAATCGAGCTCTAGGTCCAACTTCGAAAAGTATGATGACCGTGTGGTGAGCAAATGTTTTTTTTTTTCAAATTTCCACAAAATGCCAACATTTATAGCAAAGGTAACCCAAGCAGACCAAGTACAGATGCTTATCGTTAATTTACGTAACAAGCGCCAAAAAAGAACATTTTTTAGATGGGGGGCAACATTTTCTTCCTTTCCTATTTTTACCCCTGTTCCTGCTTTAATATCTCCTTGGTTAAAGGCTGCCATCCAACTGCTCATCGACATGTCCGGAATTCGATCAGAATCTCGGTTTGGCTAGAAAGTGTCCCAGGAGATCATCAGGTTTTTCGAACACGAAGATCACATTGATTCTTAGCGAAAACGCCCAACTCACGCTACAGGTGCTTGCACTTACCGTGTAATTTTATTGATATCCACGAAAACTGCTGTAGCTCCACTTATCGTTAGACAGATTTTGGAAGTAAATTTGAGGTCAGGGTTCGGAAGTGTTATATGATTGGATGGCCTCACTTAATGGTCATTTCGATCTGAGATTTTTCCCTCGTTAGCACCTCCACCGAAAATAACCGCTTCAGTTCCACTCTTTCCCCCCTCTACAGCAACCAAATACGACCCCATCCCTTTTTCACCTTTACAACACCAGTAACTGTTGTCGGATTGCATAGTTGCAATGTGCTTTATTGTCATACATCCTTTTATGAGGTAAAAATATATTTATTTTGCATTTTGCTACACTGACTTACGGTGAAATACCATTTGCTTCTCATTTGCTCATTGAGAATTTCAATCTTAGTGCTTATCGCTGACCTTCGAAGGTACAACCCCCCCCACAATAACACAACCCTGTGAATCTTTGACTCTCGGTGTACCCTGGGTGACGCACCTTCGAGGCGCTTAGAGTAGCTAGATAACCATTGTGTAGAAACATTGCAAAAACGTATAGACATCCACCGTGTTTGATCTAGAGGATTGCGTTGTAGCAAACTTTCGAAGACTGAAATGACCTTGCATTAACTCCTTGTTCTTGCTTCTTAGGTAAGCGATAGCGAGTGGTTTCCGTAATTTACTGGGTGCCTTGCCGTGGACCTTTGTAAGCTTCTTTTCCATGCATCGGAAACAAAAAAAATCCGGTACTTGTGAAGTATACAAAACGTGAGAGCCGGGCTAGGGCAAGCATTAGATCTCAAGGCATGTGATCTGCCTTATTTTGGCACCGTTGAGGGGAGGCGTTAAGGTCTAGTGAGTACTTTTCAGAGCTGCTAGTTTGACTTGATCAGCGATTGTAGACATTATCCCACAAAGCTCTTTTCATTTTTGTACACAAGCCTCGTTTGTTTTTTGAACGCTTCTCGTACATTTAAAGTTGGTTCCAGTCGCATCTTTCGCTTCCTTCCAGCTCCTCGTCGCTGAGTTTTCCCTAAACTCCAAACACATACTTCTTTTAATTCCTTTGATCAGACTGTAATAGCCTGAAGATTTCCCCAGTAAGAATTTCTACTTCACCAGGAAAGCTGGGTTACATAGCGGGCCACAACACGAAGTGTTTTCCCTATCGGAGGAGATTGCGAATAGCATCCTGAGCTCTTTCAGACATGCACGTTCTTGGCTGGTTAAATATACAGTTGAATGAACACGAACATGCAAAACATGACCTTTACGAGTTCGCGTGCGATGCACATGCGAACTCATAAAGGCCATGTTTTGCATGTTTTTTTCGGATTTTTTTTAGCCGGCGGCGAGCGGTGCTGCGAGCGTGAGTAGTTTTCTTCACGTACGCTTTCGGACGTGTTCCTCTATAGTTTCGCACCTGATTTATTATTACCGAACAATAATTGTTATTATTTTATTGTTGACCTTGCTTTCACTTGTTATGTCCGTTGTCTTTTTATGTTCAAGAACCTATTTCTAACTTGCTTGCAATATTTCTACTGTTTCGCTGCTCGAAGTGTTCAAAGTGATGTGTTTTCAATAATATAATCTAGGTGTAATCTGTGTGCTGCAGGGAGGGGCATCCCGTTGTGGACGATAATTATTCAAGCCAGATAAGGAGGAATCTCTTCCTTCTTTTACCAAAACTCAGCTTGAAATGTACATATTGACCCCTCAAAGATGCCTAGATAAGCAACATTTTATAACATGGCGCCTTCAATGTGATACCACCATATTTTACTCTGTTCAAAGACTTTGAGTGCTATTTCCTAGAAGGACTCTTATAGTACCTGCCTATTTTCGTAGTGATCGGAATGAGTTCATACCGTAGGAGTCCTATAAAACCAGTTCCACCAATTCCCGCTGATGGCGCCCTCAGTGGGACGCTGCAAAGCGAAATTTCAATCTAACTTACAGTCCATTTCGGAACCTCTGATAGGGCGTGGCCTACGGACTTGGGTGAGAGTATACCAAACTCTCTCGCTCCGCCACATACACACTTGCCACGCACTATCCCTCTCGCCACTCGCCCATGTCCGCAGACCATGCCCCATCAGACGCTGTGAAATGGAGTATAGCCTAAGCAGTAGATGATGGGTGTGTACTCTGAGCAGAGCTTTGGTGTGAGCACATGCTAGCTTTTAACATCGCGTCCTATCTGCTGGGGAGAACTATCGCCTCACGCAGCTTATAATTTGACTGGAAATTCTTCAAAGTGAAATTCTGGGGGACCGAGCGTCACACCGCTTTGTCCACCAGAATTAAATAGAATAAAATACGAAGCGATGAGCCACGTCCACCTGGGCGCAAGGAAAGGCGATGTCGCAGCAGTAGCGAGTATATAAATACTAGCCTTGGAGTACATTTTGTTAAACTGTGTCCATCTGTAGATATAGCTTTCATTTCAGCTTTGTCTCCTTCTCATCGCTCTCAACGCAAGAACATTCGCTAAATCATACAGTGGGTCGTTGCATTCTTTGCACATATGTCCTAAACAGATTCTGATGATGAGCTTCTCTTAGTTTTAACTACCTGGACTTAGTGTCTGCTGAAGGAATAATCCAGGTTGCGTAAGCTCGCTAGGAGCTTATGTACAGGAAAGGGAAGCAATCGTCATGCCTGGTCGTCTAATATGACTCCTTTTTGGGGTGACCCGTAGAGCAACTATCTCCGCGGAAACGAAATCTCGCGAACTACGCAAGGGTCGAGAATGAACCGTTCTGTACTCAAATGCGGCAACACATTCGTGTAGTAAGTGAAGTAAATGGTATTTTGCTTATTGAATATGCTCTAGCACTCATATAGTTTGTAATATTAGGGGCGGCAAATTAGGTTACCTACTTTCGACGGTGTATTCACGGACGCATGAGAGTAAATAGGCTGGACGCAGTTTGTAGGCGAAACTATTGGGTTCAACTCTATAATAGGGACCTTCGTAAATAGGTTAGGGAAGTCAAATACACGAGAAATGTGAGTGACATGCTTTGGCCGTCATGGCAGTTCTCATTGCTTTCTAAGTAAGGTTAGCATGGATTTCACTTATGACAGAGCATTAAAAGCTTACATCAATTCAGTTTGCTAGGCTCTATGTGCATCAGCAGTCGTTTGTCTTTTCTGAAATTTGAATTCAGTTCCACCTGGAGAGGATGGCGTGTCATGCGCAGCTGTGTTGTGCTCGTCCGCAACTGTCTGTGTACAGACCAGCACGGGTGCACGCTGTATAGCCACGGACCCAGGTGAGTTGTCATCAGGAATTTGACTCTATGCAGCCCTGAAGTGAACTGTGAGCTGATAGTGCAAGGGCAGCGCTGATATGCAAATCTTCACATCGCACATCCCTCACTCATTAAGACTACTTACTTTGTATTTCGGTTTCTGTGTGTGTTCGCCCGAGAATGAGTGGTTGTGGTAGGGGATCATAGAGGAAATAGATCGCTCGACGTAGAGAGATACTAACTGGTGCACGGACTATCAATTTAAGGCCCTAGTAGCGTTGTGATAGCACTTGTTACCTATATAAACACCTACTAACAATAAGTACACTCACACTATCCTGCTCACTTGGCGGTAGGTGGAGATACGGAAAGTGGATGCGGAGATATTAATAGGGTAGGAGTTAATATTGATAGAAAATCATAGGAGACTTCTGGAAGTCGTAGTCCGCTCAGCCAGTTGTCAGAATGTGTGTTGAATAGCGGGAGCGAGTGTCATGCCCATCATCAAAGGAATCAGTTTACGACTTCAAATTCCATGACTTATGAATCACATCAATGGATGATTCGACTTGCGTATGTGTGAGCCCTATAGTTGTACGCTATCTTTGCAACACCACATTCCTGATAACCTCTGTTCAGATCCAGAGCGATGCGCAAGGGACATCCTGCAGCTAAAACTCGTTGATAAAAAGTAACGTTCAGAGCAAGAGTAAGACGGGTCTGTGTCTTAAGAACGGAAAACTGGCTTCACGAAGTGCGCCGTACGATGCGAGGGGCTAGAAGTCATATGTAACACTTGGCTATGGGCGTCGTGTTAGTATTTGGGTACTAGGGCGATGAAAGTGTCCTACGCCTCATTTCAGGCGCAATAGCTTTGTGACCTAAGTAAAAGCTCGCATCCATCGCGTTGCATGAGCCACGGAACTTGCTCCAAGTTTTTTTTCGGTGTATCCAGTGGTCTCAAAATTATTAGTGACATCAGTTTGTCGATAGGTGTGATCAGCAAAGTTTTTGACTGCAGCGGGTGCGACAAATTGGCCTGCCAGGAAAAGAGAATTAGTCATAAAGTGAAAGGAGGATTCTAGATAGCAGCATAAGGGGCATTTTTGACAAAGGGCGCTTGCGAGGTGACATAATGGGAGGCATGAACGCGTCGTGCATGTGCGCGTCTTACTGCAATGTTTACTGCAAAGCATCACAATTCTCGAGCTTATTAGGAAAGGCGGTGCTATGGCACAGCTCCAAAATAACGGGTCTGTAGGCAAGTTACCATTTCTTATGTACATATCCGTACTCCTTGTTTCCTCCAAGTCCAGAAGGTGCCACTGTTTGGTTATCAGCACCGTTACATAGGAGGCGTTGTCGGCATTCAAATTCAACTTTTGAAGTGAGTGTGCGACAGAGCACCCGAAACGGGTCAGGTCACGCGAGGAGCCGAGGTCGCGCAATGGGAACAGCAATGCACTGATTGAAGCGTGATCGGTGTAGGCGGTTCACCCAGTTCGAGTGTCACGATGCACATCTATTCAAAGCCAACTGTGTCGCTCAGTCAACGCACGTCAGAGTGGTTACAAATGAAGATCGGTGCCATTTCTGGAATGGAAGCAATGGCTAGTAATGTTTATTGTGTATGGGGAAATAAGATGTGTATGATTCCGAAAGGGAGCAGTATACGTATACGAACCCTCAGCAACGGAAACACTCTAAGTCACGATAAAAAAAATGCTGATTATGTTGGTCGAGATTTTCCTTTGTTTTAGTTCCAATCATTTTTTCAGAGAATAATTGTGATCAGAAGAACTGCCCCTCGGGAACAACATGTGAGTACAGTGAGACAGAATGCATCCCAGACAAGGCGTGCTATGCGGAACCACAGTGCAAAACCCAGGGATCTAGGAGTGAGCTTCGAAGTATACCTCTGTTATTTGCCGTAAACACTATGAAAAATTTAGCTGCACCACAGGAACAAACCGCATCTATGGTCGCCAACACATTCGCTGCAGGAAGTCAAGGCGTCTTCCCGCAATGTAAGTCTTTGTAAAGGGTGATCTTGACATCCAGGAGCCATACCGAAAACTGCTATACCCCATATTTGACATGATCAAGGGTTTTGTGGAATTACTAGAGCCATTAAGCACGTATTGCTGAGACAAAGAGGCATGGTAAGGATTAAGCCTAGGTCATGGGTCAAGGACGGGATCTTGCAAGAGCGGTCGTATTTTGCGCTAGAGGAAGGGAGTCGTATTCAGGGTTGGGCGGGGTTGCATTTCTCAATAATTTTCCTCTATAAATGCTTGATAACCAAGCACTCATAAGGGAAACCCAAAGGCCGTGGAGAAACTTCAGACCATTCGGTTGATTTCTAAAAAGGTCGAGCATTAAAGCATGCGCCCATCATCAAACGTACCCAGATCCTGGAGGAGACAAGTTTGCATTCAATGATCATGTTTTACACTAGGTGGCGGTGGTATGATTAATTTATTCTCCTCATATTTTCTGGAGACGGCTCCATTATAGACACAGACAGCTCAAGAGGTCAGTTTCAAAGGGGCGTCGATGGGAGGAAGGGGAGGTTGGAGGAGAGAAGCAGGGGAAAGGGAGTTTCTCCACAAAATTAAATTTCCAAAGGAATCATTCCGGACACCCCACTCTTTGGCTCTCCTGGAGGGGCGTATTTTTCAAAAATTTCCGTTGACGGCAATTGACTCTGATTCCGCCTTACGCTTTGGGAAAGGGGGGGGGGTGTGAAAGCCACCGTTCCTTTGGGTGCCTTCACGTGGCGCTGGTTATCTCGGCAAAGGGATTCCAACTCGCGGTATAATTGAAACTGTGCAGCAGTTAGAGGCTTACGTTTTTTCTGGAACCAATTACGCTTTGGATACAGCCTGCACGCGGGACTCTTAAACGCCGAGTGATTGATTTTTCTGATCCTGTGCCCAGTATAACATAACCGTGCTCACGCTGATGATGTCGATGGCTGGCCCAACTGAATTACGATCCTCACACCCTTTCTGAACCACTAAACCGCCGATGCAGTGGTTCAGAAAAGGTGTAGGGGTCGTAATTGTCTAGATGGGCGGAGGTGGAGTGGTGACAGGCGCACATCCCACTCTCACGGTGCGAGGATCGAATTCCTCATCGACACCCGCCCGGGTCTACAGAGCCTTCCATCCCTCCGCGCTAGGAGAATTGGTACCAGACTCGTCTAGGAGGATAAAAACACTGACTTAAACATCGACCAGCCCCGCAAGTCAATGTATGGTAGAATGCACGGCGCACTTCCACAGAAGTGATTGGATAACGCTAAAAACTTAATCATCTCAAGCTTTTTCACACCCTTTCTAGAAAGCTCCTCTAACAACGTTTACCCTAATGCTGCGTGAAACAGGCCGAATGCAATATACCGCATAATACTAAACTCTTCAGAATATGTCGGAGATTGATACGAAAAGAAAGGGCTCATCTATTTTCAGCATGTGGAAGAAATGAAGTGGTAAATGGATGCGGAGCCCTATGCGAGGGAAAGTGCGAAAATCTGAACAGGGTGCGGTTGTTGTTATTCCAGTAAACGGAGGAATAATTACTTACGGAGCTGATATTTAGGGACCAGTCGCGTGCCCACTGATATGCCTTCCACCAGCATGCGCTTGTGCCGAGGGTTTCTACAGGGATTCCAACAACAACTGTGT
Source organism: Trichostrongylus colubriformis (assembly GCA_963978905.1). NCBI lineage: Eukaryota > Metazoa > Nematoda > Chromadorea > Rhabditida > Trichostrongylidae > Trichostrongylus > Trichostrongylus colubriformis. The sequence continues at coordinate 35,968,921 of OZ022258.1, read as the reverse complement.
GAGCGCATCGCAGTGCACAAGACGTGTGTGCTTTCATTGAGGATTATGGGAATCGTCACTTCAAGAGGGCCGTTTCAGAATGCAGCGCTAATGAGACGTACAATTCTTGCGGCAACCTCTGTGAAGGAACATGTGATAGAGTTGGACAGGCACGTTGGCTTCATTTCCGTTATGAATTTCCCCCAAAATCAAAGATCATGCAAAGAGGACCAGAGTAAGCTGTTAGAGGGAACAGAGACCCAATAAATTAATGCCGCATAACTCGTATGCAGATTATGAAATACAATACTAGATGTGTAGATGTGAGGCCTTTCAACTGGAGCGGTGATGTGGTGACCAAACCTCTCGACAAAATGCAGGGATGAGGTCAAAAGTATGTCATTATGTGAGTGGATGTAAAATTTTTACATACAAGCAAAATTAGGAGGGAGGGCGGTGTTGATGTAATTTCAAGCCTAGGTGCGTTAGCGCAGCTGAAACCAGCATATCAGATTCTTTTGTGGGAGAGGACAACCCATTGTATGAGAGCTATATCTGAGTGAACTTAGCGAAAAATCTGACATTTAATTTGATTATTCATCAATTCAAAAACACACGTCCTTTACATGAGCCCACAAATACAAAGTCGTCTAAAAGAAGGCGCAAGTTCAAAAGAAGTGCAAGAAATGAAGAGACCTCGATACGACAGCGACATCGAGAGTGTCGCAGGAGTGAGCTCGACGGGTTTGTAGCTACTAAACCACCGCGATAGTGTAAGGAAGTTGCCCATTTCTAGCAAAATTGGATGGTTTCGCGCGGGGTAGTGATCACTGTTCACAACCCAGGGAGCGACAGTACACAGTATGTGCTGGCATTTATGGTGTGCGATGAATTTTGTGCTCTTACAAAACCAATTTTACTAGTGATATTTAAACTATGTGTAGTAGGTCGTTGGCTACAGAGGGACCAACGTCATGGCATGAACACTTTTCTTCATCGTCGAATATTCCTTCGCCCGGATGCCCTGTCTTGGTTCGAAGCGAAATTGTTTTGGCGAGCTTTCTAGAGAGCAAGGCCGTGTGAAAGTAGACCTCCAATAAATCTCAAGGGATTTGCAGGAACTGCCTGATTTGAGCAGCCTTTCGTGCTGATACATTACAATATTTCGGTGATGGAGAACGGATAAATTGAAAAACCTCAATGGCAGTTGAGTAGAATGGAAACGCTGAGTGGCAGACTGTAATGTAAGATTGAACACACTAAAACTGGCAAATGAACGATCAACATACAAGTTCCCTATCACGGAGTTATTTAAAGGCACAATTCACGATAATTTTCATGCCTCGTTGCGCTTCATAAAGACTCTGGGAGTGCTAAAGAACACAAGTGTGAAAAAGAAACGGCGAAACTTTCCGAAAACCTTGGAAACGAAGTGTTTCTGACCTCTGGATTCGACGAGTTTGCAGCTTAAAAGCATGTAATGTTTGGACAAGTTTTTACGTGATAATATCCGATAAGGTTGTTTTTATAATGGGAGTATCTCCTATCATTTCTTATCGCAGTCGATATCATGCCTCTCATTACACGTGGAAGCCACCGCTTACCAGCTGCTTGAATCGAAGATGGGGTGTGGGGCATCTTGAGGAGGTGGCCGCCATCTTATTCACATGTCCCTTACGCGTTAAGCACCCAACCTCGCGCCGTGATGACGGCACACGCTTTGCCCTTGTGGAAGGGGCTATCAGCTCGTTGATGGAACCAAGGTACTCATATTATCGTGAACTGTGCCTTTAAAGGCACATCACGCGATGATCAAAGTGGTCGTTCGCTTTCGCAGAGCAGGTAGACTCCTGGATGGTTGTGGGGATCGCACCCTTTCCGCGACGCCACGGCACACCGTCGCCACACACGGCCTGGTCGACCTATGTAAGCCGAGTTGAGCCCACCGAGCCGAATCACACCTGGCCTTACTGTTAGACGAACAAATTTCCAACGTGTCTTTTACGTGGAGAAGGACTCGTGCGTCCACATGATGTGAATTAGCTACATCAAGGGGCACTAAAATTCCTTATAGGTCATGGGAAAGGGACGCAGAGGCACAAACCAACTTTTATGAGATAAGTGCTTCATTTCGAAACTATAACATATAAACTATTAGGCTGTCCCGAAAGTTTCGGAACACCTTGGCGGACAAGGGTTTTCGGGCCTTCCCACGATGGATAGCCAAGGCATTTATCCTTGACTTTGAGGAACGTTCCATGCCATAGGTATATAAGATTCGCGCCTATCCACAAAAGGAGTAGAGCTGGAAATGGACGAGACGTCACTGCGAGCATTGTACCTCTACGAGTTCTACCGGGGAAGTTCTAAAAGGGAAGCGGTCCAAATAATCAGCGTCGCATGCGGAGCAAGCACAACTATCCACCGTTGGTTCACCCGCTTTCATTCTGGAGATATAGCCCTGAAAGATCAGCAACGCAGTGGCCGTCCATCTGAGCTGACGATCAGCTTCTCAGGAGAACTTGCAGGAGAACCCCACGGCAAGCACACGTGAAGTAGCCCTGCTACTCGGTCGTGGGAACACCACAGTCGATCAGCATCTCACTTGGCTGGGATACCGGAAAGTGCTCTTGACTTGGACACCCCATGCCCTATCCGACAGCCAACATCTGGCAACATTCACTCGGGACACCTTGGCGACGCTAGGCTGGGAAGTGCTACCACATCCTCCATATAGCTCCGACTTCGCACCGTTTGACTACCACCTGTTCGCTGCTCTACAGAACTTCCTAAAGGGGAAACAGTTCAAGAAGCAGCGCGACATCGAGGTGGAGGTCGAGCGTTTCTTCGCGAGGCAGTCTCCACACTTCTGAGCGGATGGGATTGGCAAGCTTCCGGATAGATGACAGAAGGTGATAGATAGTAATGATGAATATCTTGTTAGCTGAAATGTGTTTATGTTGCAAAGAAATAAATTTGAAAAAAAGTGGTCGAGGTGTTCCGGAACTTTCGGAACAACCTAATATAAAAAGCTTTAAGATGCGCTGTCAAAAACATACGATTTTTTTATGCACTTTGCTGCAGAAGTTTTTTCCAATGATTTTCTACAGGAAAAACATGAATACTCCCAGGAATGTATCAGTACATTCGTTACTGATTCAGCTTTCTCAGTTTGCACAATTGGATCTTGAAGTTTCGTCTAATATCCATGGGCGGCAATTGCCCAATGGCCTGTACATGGCAGTGCAATGGGTTAGCGCGTGCGTTCATTTCCCAACGTTAACGCGCTGTCGGAAGCGGTGTATGAGCGTTCGTGGTGTAATGGTTAGCATGGATGCCTTCCAAGCATTCGACGGGGGTTCGATTCCCCCCGAACGCATGACTTTTGAAAAATTGCATATATAATAATATGTGGCCTCTCCATGAGGAGATCTCCTTCAGCCAACAATCAAATTGAACAGGAGTTCCAGTGGAAACGAGGTTCAGGTTTATTCTCAGGCATTTTCATTTTTTTCGCTGGTAGGAAAGCTGGATGCCTCATTACGACCTTAAGATCACTGTGTTGTTGTGTTGTGTTTGCGATGGCAAGAATCTCAACGGGGCCTCCATTGAGTAAAGCACCATTTGATGTTGGCTAAAGGCACTCCACGCGATAATCAAAGTGGTCCTTATCTTCTCAGGGCAGGTAGATCCCTGGATGGTTGTCAAGATTGCACCCTTTTCGCGGCGCCACGGCTTACCCCCGCCGCGCAGGCCTGGTCGACTTGAGCTGAGTTGAGCCCACCGATCCTAATCATATCCGGCTCAGACGAGAGGGTAACTTGCGATATGAGAAGAAAACGCAGCGATATCAACAGCTAAGGCAGTTTCAACAGGAAAAAAACAGAAATATCTTAGCGTTTTGCGCGATGTCGTCGAGCAAAAACTCATTTCTACTTTCCAATACTTGTACGAGGACTGAGGGCAGGAGGCTTTATTTTTTGCGGTTGTGAAAGGTTTTGATTCATTTTTCTTCACTGGTGAGTAAACCAAGGCCTCTACACCCTGCAACACGTACGATAGCTCTCAGAATTTTCGCGAGGTGTGCCTTTGAAGTTACTCCTTTCAAACACCATTCCACACAACGGCGCTTGTGATCTTTCCCTCCCCCCTTTAAACGGTTTTCATGCCTATCCATATGTAACAGTCCCATGAAATAGCTTTAATTGAACGGTTTTCAGGGTCCACGTCCTTGCCCAAGAATATGTGCACCTCCGGCTTGTGCCTGCAGGGAGGGCTTTTACAGAAACGCCAACGGAAGTTGTGTGCGTGGCAATGACTGTCCATTGAGTGGGTCGAGCATTTTTTTCGGTCTTTTCCTTACTTGTTTCGGATTCTTGGCACATCAGGTTTTGTCAAACTTCCACACAATCATTGGCTTCCCTTGTATGCATACATAAACTGCACAGTCAGTGGCAGATGAACGTCTACTAACTATATATAATCGCTTAGTCTATTTGTCCACCTGTCCTTCTTCCCGCCTGTCTATCTGTTCTGCTCTGTCTGTGTGTCTGAGTGCCTGTGTGATTGTCTATCTGCCCGTCTGTATGTATGTATATATGTATGTATGTATGTATATATGTATGTATGTATGTATGTATGTATATATGTATGTATGTATATATGTATGTATGTATGTATGTATGTATATATGTATGTATGTATGTATGTATGTATATATGTATATATGTATGTATGTATATATGTATATATGTATGTATGTATGTATATATGTATGTATGTATGTATGTATGTATATATGTATGTATGTATGTATGTATGTATGTATATATGTATGTATGTATGTATGTATGTATATATGTATGTATGTATGTATATATGTATGTATGTATGTATGTATATATGTATGTATGTATGTATGTATGTATGTATGTATGTATGTATGTATGTATGTATGTATGTATGTATGTATGTATGTATTTATGTATGTATTTATGTATGTATGTATGTATGTATGTATGTATGTATGTATGTATGTATGTATGTATGTATGTATGTATGTATGTATGTATGTATGTATGTATGTATGTATGTATGTATGTATGTATGTATGTATGTATGTATGTATGTATGTATGTATGTATGTATGTATGTATGTATGTATGTATGTATGTATGTATGTATGTATGTATGTATGTATGTATGTATGTATGTATGTATGTATGTATGTATGTATGTATGTATGTATGTATGTATGTATGTATGTATGTATGTATGTATGTATGTATGTATGTATGTATGTATGTATGTATGTATGTATGTATGTATGTATGTATGTATGTATGTATGTATGTATGTATGTATGTATGTATGTATGTATGTATGTATGTATGTATGTATGTATGTATGTATGTATGTATGTATGTATGTATGTATGTATGTATGTATGTATGTATGTATGTATGTATGTATGTATGTATGTATGTATGTATGTATGTATGTATGTATGTATGTATGTATGTATGTATGTATGTATGTATGTATGTATGTATGTATGTATGTATGTATGTATGTATGTATGTATGTATGTATGTATGTATGTATGTATGTATGTATGTATGTATGTATGTATGTATGTATGTATGTATGTATGTATGTATGTATGTATGTATGTATGTATGTATGTATGTATGTATGTATGTATGTATGTATGTATGTATGTATGTATGTATGTATGTATGTATGTATGTATGTATGTATGTATGTATGTATGTATGTATGTATGTATGTATGTATGTATGTATGTATGTATGTATGTATGTATGTATGTATGTATGTATGTATGTATGTATGTATGTATGTATGTATGTATGTATGTATGTATGTATGTATGTATGTATGTATGTATGTATGTATGTATGTATGTATGTATGTATGTATGTATGTATGTATGTATGTATGTATGTATGTATGTATGTATGTATGTATGTATGTATGTATGTATGTATGTATGTATGTATGTATGTATGTATGTATGTATGTATGTATGTATGTATGTATGTATGTATGTATGTATGTATGTATGTATGTATGTATGTATGTATGTATGTATGTATGTATGTATGTATGTATGTATGTATGTATGTATGTATGTATGTATGTATGTATGTATGTATGTATGTATGTATGTATGTATGTATGTATGTATGTATGTATGTATGTATGTATGTATGTATGTATGTATGTATTTTGTATGTATGTATGTATGTATGTATGTCAGTCTGTCTATCTGACTGTCTGTCTGCCGTCTCTGTCTGTTTGTCTGTATCTGAGTGTCTGTCCGTCTGTCTGTTCGTCCGTCTGTGTTTCTGTCTGTCTGTCTTTCTGTGACGAAATTCAAACTATCTGGAGAACGACTTATAAAAATCAGGTCAAGTGTGGGATAAGTAGTGCGTGGGTTAAAAGTAAGGAGTGCACTCAAAGAAAGCTTCATCCAGCTCACAGTGGGCAGGGCGTGCGCTGAATCATTCGGTGCTCAAGTGAAAAAATTCTCGATGACGGTGCCCAAGGTAAAAATACGTAGTATGGTTCCGGTACAGCCTAGATATAGGTAGGTTTACAGTAGGAGGAGTGGAAAGGATAGGTAACTACGCCTGTCTCGTAATAGAGGATCTTAAGGAGGGAGTAAAAACTTATAGAGAGTCATGGATGTACAGACGTCAGCTCTTGAGCTCATAGCCATTTACTTTTGTTCTCTATTGTCTTGTTGGAAACAGAAAAGGATTAATGGAAGGTGATGACGGGTAGACATGCTGAGAAGAACAGAGAGTTGGTTACTGGAGCAGCTAAAGACGGTGATAGGATGGGTAATATGTGTATTGAGGACTCTTGAAGAAAGTCACCCTGAAAGTTAAAGGTCTGAGAAGAATACGTGGCAAAATTACTTACGACAATCACTTACAACTACTCACGACAGGAATCACTTCGCGGCGTCGCACTCGCGGGCCACCAGTATGACTTGTCGAATCGATTGCCCTTGGGAGCTCGGCAGAGCGTGGCTGCGTCACCTCTGCACTTCCACCCATGCCAAACTGCCTCCTGCACCCATGCCACCCTGCCTCCTCCACCCATGCTACACTTGCCCTGCCACTAAAACCCGCCGCGCCGCTCGCCGTGGGCGGCCACGCGATTTTCTGTTAAGTGACCCACCCAGTGATAGGAGCTGATGGAGGAAATCGACCTGTCAACTAGCGCGAAACTGATTGATGCTGAAGTATCAATCAGTAGGCTATGTTATCGTTGTGATAGCACTTCTCGTATAAACGCCTACCAAGTACAATAACAGCCATTCGGCGGTGTGCTGATGCCGCGTTAGGCTTCAGCGTAGTAGGATGGGGCGTACATAGATGTGATGGATCTTGGGGAGCCAATAGAAAAAGGGTGGAACGGGTGACAATGTGGGAAATTGAGTACATGGAAATTTTTCACTTCGCATCGCAAGTCTCACAACATGTCACAGTGAGATGGACCCATTCATCGAGTTGTGCACAGAAGATCGGATGATACATAGGCAGCACCATAAAGGGTTGCGAGAGTCTAACGTCGATTTCTATGCCTAATATTTCGTTCGCATAAGTGAGAAGCTAGTAAAGTTATACAAGATCTTTGCCAAAACACATCAATAGATAACCGCTGTTCAAATTATCTTGTCCATAGTCCGAATGTCACCATTGCCGTTTGATCTGCGAGGCATATCACACAACTAAAATTGATATTGAATATGAAGACAAATATCCTGGGTAACGCAACAACTAGGACCTCTTCCTACCACTGATGCTCATCGAGGCCGGGTCTTCCTCCTGCTTACTTAAAGGCACCGGGAGGGGGGCAAGGGCGGAATAACGTTTACAAAAACAATGGCGTCTGAAAACAAACATATGGGTCCGGTAGATGTAATGTGTAACGGAACCGGCGCTGAAAAACGCGCCATAGGGCGTTATTTGCCCCCAGGGCGCGCTTGCGTCCGAACTGCAAGCTTCCGTGGCCGAGCCACGCTTCGTTCATTTTAAAGCTTGTCTTCGGCCTGATGTGACCTTATTTTTGAATTATTTCCTCTTTACTGTTTTCTAGTAACATATTTTACTTGTTTACTTATGGATCTTCTTAATTGTGCACTTCTATACCTGAAAATCTCAGAAGGGTCAAATAAAGTCGGGGGAGAGACGCAACTTTGCGTCGACGTCGAAGCTCCTTCCCCTTACTAGGCTTAGGCTAAAATTAATATCCCCTCCCTCATATTAAAAAGCATCTGTCAAAGCATAGGTCTCATCTGCTTTAGCCTAACCCTTGGAAGGGAAAGAAGCTTTGACGTGGGTGAAGATTTTGCGTCTCCTCCACCCCCGTCTTAATTTGACCCGTAAGTACATCTAGAAACAATATAAGAAAGAACAAAGTAAAAACTAAAAGGAAAAAACAAATCTATAGTAGAACCATCTTCTTTTGGCACCATGCCAAGGCGTCAAATTGGCGAGTTTGTGCAATGGCGGCCACTCAAACTCGTCCACACTACGTTTGTTCTACAGTAAGCCAAAATTACCCCCTCCTGGTGTCTTTAAGGGAGCGGTGTTCCCCAAACGCCTTATGTATGCAGATACTATAGTATTATATATAGTGAAACGACAAATTAACCTAAAACTGGCGAATTCGTCAATGTTTTGGATCACACTGTTCCGATTTTCAGGATGCAGTGCAAACGAAACACTGAGCTCGTGTGGAAATCTTTGTGAAGGAAAATGCGAAAACCTTGGAAAGGTGAGTTGGTCTTTACATTTCTCGCAACACTTAGCTAAAAAGAACCTTCACCACAATTGAAAAGCAGCCTGGAGAAATTCTTGAATTGAATCGCCTGGATTCTTGAAAACAAAGTCGACGAAGGACGGCAGTATAATGTAACTAAAGGCATTACTCCCAAGCCCCTTCAGGATGTGCCCTCAAAGCTGATCAATTGATGGATGTCCAATCATTCCTTTTTTGCAACGCGGTAGTGGGGCAATAAAAGTGAGGAATCCCACGAAAGAGAAGAAAAAATGAGAGGAAAGTCTGAATCAGTGAAGGCATGATTTGATATTTTTCTGATCGTTATTTCCACATCACACCACGGGGAGCCGACGTTAATCGGCAGTGGCTGCTAGTGCTCCAGCACAAAAAGCGGCCGCTTTCGTTTTCAATTTTGCATCGGTGTGTCCTGTTATAGACTCGATCCGACTCTCAATATATGCATAAAATTCTCTGCACGTTCTCTTCTCGAGTCACACCTAGACATGGAGTTTCATTTTGCTCAAGTTATCAGTCTCAGATGTGTCACTCCCTTTGGTGTAATTAATACGCTGAAATGAACTGCTTCAGGGCCCCATTCCATGCATTTTAATATGTGCGCCGCCAGCTTGCGCTTGCCGAGAGGGATTCTACAGAGATGCCAATGGGAGATGTGTGAACGCCAGCAGCTGTCCTTCCAGTCAGTTTACGTGATTTCAGGATTTTTGTTGGTCGTTGTTAGAGGCGAATTCCGCACTCGCCCGAGAGAGAGAGGTCGAATTTGACCGTCGCTGGTAAGAGAGCACGTGGGAGTGTGTCGAGTCTTTCTCTCGTGAGCTGATGGCCGTGGCGAAATTTCACCCGTGGCTTTACTACCAGAGACGTTCAAAGATGACCCCTCATTTTGGCAAATGTGCCTTCGGAGGTGTGAGAAGATGCTTTCAGGATGCGGCGAAAACGAAGTTCTAAATCAGTGCGGAAATCGATGTGAAGCGACATGTGCAAGACGAGTACGTTAAATTCATATTTCGAGTTCATGTAATCAAATGAAATCAATCAATGAATTAAAACAGCCAGAAGTAGGATCGGCTTAGAAGGCGCAATGGAGCAGAGTGTTCATGAAAAATACTTTAGTACACAGAGTTATAAGTATTCCTCGTGAGCAAATCTCTGTGGACATGTCGTATTTTTAACTATGATAAATGTCCGTCTGGCTGAGAACAACTGGCATACGAGTGTTAGTGCTACATTACTGGGGCAGGTATCGGTCGGAGAGCGTGGATAGCCGAATCCTCTCTGCCCCATCCACGACAATGGCGTGTAGAGAGCCTTGTAATATCTCAGTAAGAAAGCTAGCGCATTCGGTATCAGCCCAGACCTAGGTAAGCTCGTTTTCTCCGTAGAGATTGCTAAGTGCTGGGAAATCGTATGTAAGTGCCTGCTAGGATTGGCATATCAGCCGTTGTGTGTCGCTTTGACTGCTGTAGCCGACACCCACAAACCCATAGTGACCATAGTTTGGAGCTACTTGCTAAGCTTTAAAGCATGTACAACCCGACGGTTTGCAGTAGCTTACTTCTTCTTTGTGAAATTCGTAGATCATGCATGGTTTATTGCAACTCAGAACTTATCAAACAAATTCATTTCATTTTGTTTATTACATATAATAAAACATGTAAGAATATGAAATCTAAAACACATGCAGCAGCAAACTTTGTATACAGTGACCAGTTGACATTGAAATAAGTTGAGGGTTTTAGTTCGCACTCTGGATGTAGTGAGAAACGGCTTTCTGGAGTTTTTCAAATAAGTTGGTATCTCCAATGTCTTGCTAATTTTTTTAGTACTGCATGCCCCCCACAATGTGAAAATGTTACTTTCCATATATGAATGAAGCTGCAGAATTTGAAGATTGAACTTATCTTAAGTCTGAGATGATAAGTTTGAAAAAATCTTTTCTGGTCGAATGTGCAAAGATTATTAAATGTGAAAGTCGAGATGCTCATTAGCACGAAATTTGTGAAAAAATCGGAATATCACTCAAAAATTCGAAAAGCACTCTCGATCTACCGTATCTCAAAAGGAGCACGTCAGGCTGAATAAAGGGGCGGGCGGGGCCGGAAAAGGTGCAGCTTTCAAAAACGACGCATCCTACGACGCACAGACGCTCTTTTACCAGGCATCCCACCGGACACCCTTTCCTCCTAGAACGCTGACGTTCATTTGGGCAACTCGCTTTATAGGGGTTCACATCACCCTTATTACCCCTACAGCTGTCTTTGAAGAGAGTGATAGGGTGATCAGGGCAATACCTAAGATTATTGAGTATGAAAGTCGAGGCCCTTGCTGGTACGAAGGTGCTAAAGGCGGTACGAAGGATTGGAACGGATAAAAACTCGGGAACTGAGACCCGCTTACTACCGTTGACTCAAGAAAGAGTGAGCTCTGCTAAAGAAAGGGGCGGCTATGTGGCGGCTGGTAAAAAAAAGACTGCTCTTATGATTCGGCTGGCAAACGATCAGCAGTACTAATGTTGCATTTCCATTGAAGTCTTTCGGTAATTCGATTGCTTTCTTTTTCTGTGATCATTGCTTACTTGCAAGCAAGATATTGTATCCTTAACGGTGTTTTCGTTATCGATACTTGTGCTCTTAGAATGCCCAAGGGCTTTCCCTTTTCATCGGAAATTTCACAACATATTATCTTGAACCCGCGACTTTCATTCTGATGACTCACTTTAGGAGCTCTCATCACTCGCATCTCCCCTTCCACACTACACTGCCTTCAAAGCCGCCTTCGCTCAGCACCTATCCTTAGCGCAGTATTTCCGAACTTCGCTCGAGTCTTCATATTCAATCAGTGGTAATCATATGCTTGTCGGCAACGGTGGTTTTGCTCCTCACAAGTGACTACGCTTTTCTGACGAGAACCACGACAGTGGAGTAGCCCCTGTTGTGGAGAAGGTTTTCATGTGGATACTGTGCGGAAAGCCCGTGACGAGCACGTCATTTCCCTACATTGAACTCTTGAACTCGGAACCCATCTTCTTATTCACTTTCTCCAACTGCTCCATAGTCATCTCAGAATGGTTCCTCCGCAACTCGTCGAATTCTTTCGCCCCGAGATGTCACGTTCTCTCGTCAGCGACGTCACCTTCCGTCATCTGCGATCTCACTTTCCCCACCGTCACTAATCCCTACTTTCCTACCTCAACTCGACGAGACTCGACGGCATCATTCAAAGTCTCCCTCTTGCCTTCAAGCGTTTCCAGTAAATTTCGAAGCTTCTGGTTTCCCAACTCTGATCGTTTCACATCTTGTTTTTCATATCTTGGACTCGTTTTCCAATGTGAGTGACAAACGATGACAGATTGGTGCTTCCCAGAACATCTTAAAATACTAGTTCAGTGACTTTCGCCTTCACAACCGGATGGCAGCGCAACGCGTAAGTTTAAAGGGTACGAATGTCTTCAATGTAGGACACGGATACGTGTGATCGTTATTCGCGCGGATCGTTATTCGGGCGTGATCGTTATTCGCGATCGTGTGATCGTTATTCCCGATTCACCATGTGGTTCTTCGCTGCTATATTGGTACTTTTATCATTTCCATCTATGGCTGAACGAGCTGAAGTCGATATTCGAGTATCTGGCGCCTGCTCACCTGTATATCTTCAACGGAAAGGCATTGATGTTAACAAATATCATCCATCAATACGATTTAATCCGGACAAGATACAACTCATTCCGAAGAATCCAGTGATACCAGGATGTATAAAAATAAAAGCTGAAGGCGTTGAGATAACACGGCCGTTACGAAACCTGGTTGCTGAAGTCGAACTACGTATCGGAGGGACGCCGAACCCTTCAAATCCAACGCTACCTTGCTCGAGAAAGATCGATGAGAAGATCAACCAGTGCTTTTGTTCCAAGGTCGAAGGAACCTGTGTGTTCTGTGACTTCTGTAAACAACTGAAGGCTCAATCAGCGAATATTTCGACTACGAAGCAGTTTTCGACTCATAAAAGCATCGGCGACGACTGTAAATGTGATGAAATGCTCCCCGGACTATACGATATCGAAACTGAGATGTGCACTCCAGAAGTTGACGACGTCAAAGACTACATCCCGTCTGAAATTCAAGCTGATATTCTCGACAGAAAGCCTATTTCTATGTTCATCACTGTGTATCTCATGGATCTTGAACCACGAAACGAATCCTATTTGTCGGCATTTGGTCGGGCAATTCTTCAACGAAGAATGGCTCAAAGCACCGTTGCTTGCTTCCTTCTCGGAATCGATGTTAAGGTGGCTCTACCTCAACAGAATTAGGTTGGAGTGCATATGTAAATGGAATTATTTGTGCTTTTTATCGATGATTCGGCTGGCAAACGATCAGCAGTACTAATGTTGCATTTCCATTGAAGTCTTTCGGTAATTCGATTGCTTTCTTTTTCTGTGATCATTGCTTACTTGCAAGCAAGATATTGTATCCTTAACGGTGTTTTCGTTATCGATACTTGTATACCAGTTTGGCTGGCGTGCGTGCATCACATCTAAGAACTATGCAGTGTGAACGCTGGTGCTTGATTAGTGGCCGGGGAGAAGGCAGTTTGTTGACCGCTGACCTAAAAAAAATTCAGAAACAAAAATATGTTGAGCAGTGACATACTATCTTTACACGTCTGTTTTAGCTTACCTTACTAGTTTGCATTACCGTACATTCACATTCAGTTTATTTTACCATGCATTCGCAAATCACTGTTCAAAGTGCCCCTCCCATCAACACATCGTCACACCACTTTTGAGTTATTACTGCATTATCTCAATGGGTTTTTTAGATGCTAATCAAGTGGTAGAGGGGCTCATATACCAGGGGGTCGCACTCAAAAAGGCATTGAGTTATAGCTGAGATTTGATTTAATTGCAATATTTCAAAATACTTGTGATCAAAATTAATATTCACTTGTCAATGGGATAAATGATGAAATCTACCTGGCTATTTTGAGCGAAAAATGCAAATCTAGGTGAAAGCTTAGCAAGAAAGAGCTTAGAAAAGGGCGAACTCGAATTTCTTGTTCGCTAAAATTTCTGAACGATTCCTTGAGAAAACCTTTTTTGGCACTTTTTATTGTCGAGCACATTTCGCGGGGCTCTTTTATACTCTTCGAAGGTATGCAAATCTCATCTCCTCACATATCTCCTTGAGTGTGATCCCCATCCTATAAAGCGCCACGATACAAACGTTCGATTCACTTTCATTGGATTGCAAAGCGATTTGCGCAGACCAAACTGGTAATTATGATAATTATGATACAACAATCATTTACCATTATTCACCATATCAATGTAGATTGCCATAATTCTTTGAAAGTTTAGACAGTTTAGTGCTGAATACATATTGTAGTTAAGATATCGTAGCAGGCGATGTGCTCAATTTCTGGGTATTCCATTCTTAAACTATGTTAATCGTTGATAAATTTAAGTGAGTTGCATTTGCGTGTCAAATCGATCAATCGTTCAAGATCCAGATAACGTAGCAATCGATAGATTTCATGGCGGCCGTCATTGGGAAGGAAACGAGATGTGTTCATCTAATGGGTGTCTGGTGTTAGAGGTCGCACTTTGATCGTGCATAAGTGGCCTAACTAGCTATGACATATCCATTTACAGTTGACTTTTATCACCTTTAACAGTAGTAATCGCTATCAATCACCCATAATCAATAAAATCGTTCAACAGGACATAGTGCCATTAACGTCAGTGCTCTATGATCAAGCAGAGGAATGGAACACTTTGCTGTATCTGCCCGCATCACCTTCAGATACACACCATTAATGCCCACTCCCCTACTTGCATAACATCTATCAGTGCTAACGCCCTTCTGTCAACCGGGAAAGCGCATCGAAGTTTGTGCCATTCATCTCACAGTGACCTTTATCAACACTTGTCACGGTGGGGTCCCATCATTTTAGCAGCGTGAATTTCCTTCCAGAGACACACCAATAGACACAGGTTTCCCAGAGTACGATGGTATTAAAACACCATCCCCCACACCAAATTTCGTCTTACCAATGTAACTGGTTGGAGTGTGAGGTGTGGGAGTACGGAGTTCCTGTGTGGGCCAGTCACTTCCAACATAATGCGGAAAGCTTTTCTTGCACGGACAAATCAGTTCACCCATCCCGGAGCTTTTCAACCTTGGATGTAGCCAAAACCCACACCTCTCAACCCCGTACTTAATATGCTTCCTCGAAAAGTCTGTGAATCGATAACCATAGCATTTCAACCTGGTGATAAGTATGCTCAAGGACTGACGACCACTTTAGAGAACGCCTCATGAGTTCAAAAATTTACTCGCATAGGAGTGGTGACGAGAAATCTTAGAGAGATATCTAAAACTACGGCCACTTCCGCTTTTTAACTTGCCAGACCAAAACACGACCCCTTGAAGAAACCTCGACCTCTGCTTGACCCTGGTGAGAGGTAATCTAAAAAATCTCCAACGAAAGCGATATTTTTCCTCACTGTGTTCTGCGACTCGAGTCCCACTTCCAAAAGGGGTCGGGCGTAGCGTCGAGGAAAGTTTCCAAAAAATACGACTCCCTCCCGAAAGGGGTCTCATGCGACCCTCCCCCCCCCTCCCTCTTCAGGCTCCGCTAATTTGTGGTTTCTACTCAGTCAACGCGATTCATCCAGTGATTTAAGAGCCTGCGTTGAAAAAAAACTGGGTCCAAACTTGTGACAATGAAAAAAAGGAATCTAACAAAATGCAATGCTTGCTTTAAACGAAGGCGTCGTCGACCTTGGGTTATGTGCTCGTCATCTGATGTCTGAAGAAAAGGGGTAAAATTCATGCCAGTTACGGCAGGGATAAAGGATAAATCGAAGGATACAAAATAAGAAATCGAAACATGTAAAAGGTTCCACTGCGATTACCGCGTTATAGTGCAGCGACGAGGCGGCGTCGATGGAGCGCAGTATCTTCCCATTAGTAGATTGGATCAGTTTTTGAATACTTGTAATTTTAATGCAACTCTATCTTTCAAAGTACTGTGAACTGTCCTTTCATAAAATTTTTCAACTCAATTTGATGGTCGCTTGGTTTCTCTTATGGCTGCTAGCTCTCTGTATGGGAATCCACTCGAGGAAACTTTCGAAAAATGTGTTTGTGTTTCACTGCAATGAGTGTTTCACTTCAAATGGTCGTAGCTTCCTTCAGACCTAACCTTGTGAGTGCAGATTTGTTGTACGGAGTCTGCGAGATTGCTGCTTTCCAACGACTAGTTTAATCATAGTACCACATCTGAATGTGCGAAAATAGAATGAGACTTCAAAAAGTTTATTCCAAGAAAATCAAAAGGCTGTGGAAGTCTCAAAAGTTTTTCAAAATTTGATTAGCAATATATTTTGAAAAACTTTTGGGACTTTCACAGCCTTTTGAGTTTTATGGAATAACCTTTTTGAGTCTCATTCTATTTTTACACATTCACAATCATGAGGTCTCGTGACAGCACAGTACTAACATACCATATCTACAACATTTAAAGTTACATCGAAGGAAGCCAGTTGAGGAAACTTTTCTTCATTGAGAAGGCGACATTTTCCCACGAATCTTAGGAAAAAATGATCCATTGTGTCCGCCTTCGCTCTCAAGGCCCTGGTGGTGACCGGCCTCGCTGCTGGATTCGCCATGCATGAGGATTCAATCTACTTTATTAGTAATACAAATTCTTATCCGGTCCGTATAGTGGCCCATTAGTACCAGTTCACATTCTTGTAATCGTAGTAAGATATGAAAGAAGCCTATATAAGCTAAAGTCCTCATCTCATAGTTTCTTGAGTATTCATCCACGCTGTCTACCGCTCAACGGCTAATCGGTGATTTCAAAGGTCAGTTTGTACGTGTTTTTGGTGTCAGTGGACCAGCGAAAGAGCCTTCTGCGTTTGCGGGCTTCCTTGTGAGTCGCGCCATGCGTGAGATCAGCTTGAAAGGCTCAGTATTACCGTAAACGTCTTGGAACTGTGAACTGTGAGCAATGTAAATATTTAGTATCGACCTCGCTTCACGGCATATGTTATGAGCGTTTGGTTGCAGAAGCTCGACACCTTGTTCGCGGTCCACGATTCCAAGATGACCAAGGGGTTCCCTTAGCCTTTGACTCTATCTTTTGGGTTGTCCAAACGCTCTTCTGTCTACAATATCGTCTTAGAGAATTATCTTCAAAAAAAAAAAAGATGCCTTATGCACATTGTTTTCAATTTGTGGCTGGCGCTTTCTGTAGGTCCTTTGAGAATTTCAAATGACGAATAAATAGAAAATTAGTTTCGGGTTTGAACCCAGTGAGTCAGTTCTATCTGATCCCCCCCCCCCTCCTCCACACTTTGGACCCTCAACCTGGAAAATCCTGCTGGTCACTCCTTACCTCGCTGATCACTGCCTACCTCAATGACTACGACCCACTCTCCCAGCGGACCAAATACGACACCCCCCCCCCCTCCTGTCCAAAAATGCTCGACGGATGCTTGACCTTGCCTACCGGTACTCCTACAGTGTTGAAGTGAGTATGTATGTAGTAGCAGAAGCGATAGTAGTGTAACTCTCACCGTATCTGCTGAAATTAAATGGTGTAGTGAGGTATAAGCTTTCGTGATGAACACGCTAATTGCTCTATGTACGTCAAAGCTTCTTATGAATTTTGACTCTCGCGTTCACTGCCTTCAAGGCTCTGGGTCGTGTTGAAGGTGCAGTAGGAAACAATCGGGCAGGGCTCAAAGTAGTAAAGTAGAACTGTCCTTGTGGAGTCACGGAATCCGTAAAACACGACAAAGATCTATCGCTCAGGAGAGCCGCAGAATTTGCGTTTTCTTCTTTTTAGGAGTGCAGGATTGTGGAATGTGATTTTCTGGGAGGATTTAACACTTATCGATCTCCATTCTCCGCTTATCCTTATCTCCAGGGAAACGCAGATTCCGCATCTCCACAAAAACGCAATTTTCACACTTTTTCCAATCAATTTAATTTTTTGTGCAGATTCCACAATTCCGCAAGAACACAGGTTCCACCTCTATAAAAGCAGCCTGAGGTAGACACGTGTGCAATGTCGAGCGGGAAAACAATTGGCTTTTTACCGAGGAAACTTGCGCTTAGCATGGATGGGTCATGCTATGTGTGCTTGGTGGCTGTCACCATGCAGCATACATATAAGTGCCTCTATGAGGAGTATCAAGAGCTGAAAAAGCAGAAAATCTTGCTGTCACGCATTGCAAACGCCAAGGATACGATGTACGAGATAAGGTGTGCCGTGGCGGCCAGTGATGGTATAAGTGATGACGAACATCCTGTCGTCTACATGTGAAATCAGTTTCTATATGTTCCATAAACGTATGCATTCGCCACATACACTTGAATATTGTCTTGCTCCAAAGCCTCATGTTGATAGTAATTTGTATAAAACGAAGTGAGTGGGCTCCAAAGTTTTATGTTTCACACACATTTGGATTCATCACATATATTATATATATACTATATATAATATCTGTTTATGTTTCCATGTGTATTCGTGACTTGGCGGGTTTCAGGGTCCACGTCCATGTCCTGCAATATGTGATCCGCCGGCCTGTGCTTGCAGAGAGGGATTTTATAGAAATGCAAACGGAAGATGTGTAAATGAGTACAGTTGTCCATCAGGTTGGTCTTACGCTATTTCGAGCTTTCGCTGTATTCCCTGCTTCCTCAAAAATCTCTATGACTGGTACATCGTAAGAAATTGTATAGGACGTATTGTATTCGAAACCAGCCGCGTTTCCAGTACAAGCAGAAAGCTTTACGCAAAACGAGAAGAGTGATCAATCCTCAATTCCTCTGAATTCTCTTCTGCTCAGTAGAGATTCCATGTAGAAGAAACACTAAACGATTGCAGAACACACCCAGAAATTATTTTCATAATTATTTCATAAGCACATTTGAGGATCACTAAGGCTGCGTTACCACACTGACGTAATGAATATAAACCTCACAGTGATGGATATAATAATAGTGTTGTTCTTGATTGTTTTCTGCAGCTATAATGCATGAGCAGAAAATGAACTCTATCGACAGTCTGGAAATTCTCAGTTGCGTGGTCAAAACAATAATAAAGTTGGACAAAGAAGGCGGCGATAGCAGATCGAATGTTTCAGGTCCAACAGCAACATTTGCGATATCAAGCAATTCGTACGGTGACGAGCCGGCGACAGGCGGACGTTAGAACTTATAATGTATTATTCCATCCAGTGTTATTATCTTTAAATCATTGTGGCATTTATGGCATGTGGTCCCTGGTTTCTTGAATAAAGTCCTATTCACAGACAAATTATTCAACGATGGCAGTAAACATTTTCCTGTTCTTCATCCAGTCCAAGACCCCAAAACTTCACGGCGTGTTTCCTTGCCTAGCCATCTCAGTACTACTCGACCACCCTTCCTTCATAGAATTTGAAAAGGGCACCCAAGAGGTGCTTACAGAGCCATCGCAAGGTTTTGTAGGCACCTCTTGGGTGCCCTTTTCAAAAACAGAGTTTTGCAGCATGTTTGCTGTCTGTTGCAGTGAAGACCAATGCGCGTGTTTAGAAGATCTACCCCCATATAAGCGCTCAGCTTCTATTCTTTGAGATTGTAATAATTTCGCCAAACTGCCATGCACTATCACCGTTTGGAATCTCTGCTTCATCCTTGGTTGCCGCATCTACCGAAATGTTTTGCTCACATTGAGATCTATATCTAACACAAATGTAGGACCACTTCAACATATTAAACAAGTGCTTCTTGCAATACTTTCGAATACAGAAATGTTTTGTGGTACACTCTTCTCGACATGTAAGGGAGAAAAACGGCTCATACGATTACAGTGCTGCTCCTTATATCAGGGTCTCTCATGTCATGACGACAAGGTTTGCTGTTGGGAGGCTGAACTCCACCTTTAGTCACCGTTCGCAAAACGGCGAAACGGTTTGTCTAAATGGCTGGGTTCTAAAGTAAGTGAAAGTACTAGACGAGGAAAATGAGAAATGCGGAGCTATTTATAGATGCTGCTCTTTCTGTAGATCTCCAGAATCTAGAGTTGACTGAGCTCTCAGAATAATAAAGCGTAACCCAGAAGTAAGCCAAGAATTTTTGAGGCGAGCACAGCCTATGAATATCTTTTGCTGCACAGTTGAGAAGTTATAATAGCAGGATGTCAGTTGAACTTGTTAACGATTTGCTTGCTGCAAGCCCCGGCCAAGATTATAAGAGTAGAAGCGGTGGTCACAGCAATTTCCAATGAGCCTGATGAATGAAATTCCAAAAAATGGTGCCTGAAAGTGGTCTAAAATCGGTTACTTTAATTTCTGTTAACGAATACATAAAATTAAGTATACGGTAGTTGAAACTGATTTACGCTTTTTTAGTATGTAGAGAGTAGAGCGGTATCTTCATGTTTTCATTTTCACACACATCAAAGCAGTGGTGTTCCACTGTTGCATAGTCACAGCTGGGTTTAACAATATTTTGTTGGCTTGTCGCGACACAACCAACAGAAAATGAGTAGTTTGCAGTGCACGACAGCCTTCGCGGGATATTTCGCTTCACTCTGAGCTGTAGTCATTGCGCCCTGGAAGCAGCTATAGCATCCTTCGACGTAACTCAAGGAGACCTCGCAATGCTCGCCGTAGTCAGCAAAATTCCCACTTCTTGCGAGAGAGTTTCTTGGACTGTTATTGTGGACTCAACGACGGTGCAAATAAAGATTTCCCTTCCATATTACGTAACTGTATTGCAGGGGTAATTAATTGCAGAGGAATCCTCAACGGGTGGGCTGGGATTGTATTTGGTCCGTCGAGGGAAAGAGGGTCATAGTCCAATAGGTCGCGGTGATCAATGAAATTTCTCAGGTTGAGGGTCCAAAGTGTAAAGTAGAGATGTGATAAAACTGAGTCCACCTAATATTCAGTTTAATCTTCACTTAAGAATCACGAAGGATGTGCGAATAAAAAGCGCTCCGCAGATAGGAAATAACGTAGGTTACAAAAGTTTTGAGATAAGTGCCTGATACGATAGAAAGAAGCGCGTATGGACAACGCAAAAGATAAACAGAGTCAAGAGGCACGCAGTTCTTCCGGTCCGTTTGGAATTGTGCGCTGTGAACAAGGTGTTAACTTCTGTAACCAAAAGCGCATAGCTTATGTTGTGGTTCGAGGTTGATAACTCGTTCACAGTTCACAATTTTGATACAACCAAGGGGAAAGCATACCCTTCAATCTGATGGACTGTCGATTTGAACCTCACCCGTGACTGCCCCCAACGAAGCCTTGTTCACAGCGCACAAGCTCGAAAAAGGATCCGCGACATCCACCGATTAGCCGTGGGGCGCTACTTATTCACTGATTACAGTATAGATGAATATTCAAAAAACCATGAGGTGGAACCAAAAAATTAGCTGATATTGGCTTCTCTAGTATTTTACTACGATTGCAAGCAAATAAACTGGTGCTAATGAGCCACTGAAAAAACCGGAAAAGAGCTGGTATTCACTTAGAATGCGAAAGAATCTCTCATACATGGCTCATCCGGCAGCGAGGCCGATCAAGCTGCCATCCTCTTGGACCTTTGAGAGCAAATAATGTGTAATAGAGATATCAGGACACAATGAATCGCTCCCCTAAGGAATCATGGGAAGAACTTGCTGCTTCGAAAAAAAAAAAGGAAAAAAATTCGCTCTTCAACTATTCCTTCGTTATAACTTCTTTCTTTTTGAAGATGTGATATATGTATTAGGTCGTCCCAAAAGTCTTGTAGGATTTCCCCAAAAAAATGAATAACTCTCGTTTACTTCGAGACAGATCTGGTCGGTTCAGGAATATGGTAGAAGGTTCTCTAAGCTTTCTGACAAAATAATAGTGACCCACCAGATTCCGTGGAGAGAGCTACAATGCCCGTTGTCGATACCCACCCAACACGCGGTGTCATCTACTGTGAGCGGTCTTGCGACACCAAAGCGACGGAAGCTTGCCACTCCATCAACGCTGCATTAGACAAGGGATGTGTGAGCTACGAGACCGTGTGCCGCTGTTTCATCAGCTTCATCAACGGCGAGATTGACATGGAAGATAATCCACGTTCAGGACTGTGCTACTTTGGGACGCGAAGCGAGGTGCTGGTACAAGACGAGACAGTCACCGCTGCCGCATACACCCGCCGGCTTCAGCAGCTCACTATTGCTGTTCGAGAAAAGCGCGGGAAAAGGTCCGCGGTCACCTACTTCATGACGACGCCAGCTCCCAAATCGTGAAGAGTACCTAGGCCATGCTACACGAGCTCAAGGGATGCCGTGCCCCACCCGCCATACTCTGCGACAAATCTCCTTCTGACTATCACCTTTACCATCCTCTGAAATCTTTCCTGGCCAAGAGAAAATTCGTTGATTATGACTTGTCGGGGCAATCGCTAACTTCTTCGACCCTCAGAACCCAGAGTTCTGGAAGGAGGGAATCAACGATCTGCCTATGTGGTGGCAGAGTATTGTCGATAACATTGGTGAACAAGTTGTTGCCTGTTTGTCTTGTCGATAACTTGGTGAGCAGGTTGTTGCCTATTTGTCGTTTGTTGGAAGAAAAGATAACAAAAAGTGATGATCGAAAAAAATCCTACGAGACTTTTGGAACAACCTAGTAGTTTGAAAGATGTCTAGAGAGCGGCCATCTCGTAGATCCCTCAGCGGAAATCTGCACCCATAAAGTTATGTTCGAAGGATCTTAGGACCATTTAAAGTGAGGTACCTCCTCAAAGAGATAAAGAGGAAGGTCTTTGGCGTTATACCATACCTTCTTGGGACGCGCCGCGTATACTGGTTCGATTCAGAATAGTGGTGGCAGGTGAATTCGATTTGGCCTATACAAAGAACTGCGGAGGCCGCTGTTGTGGCCTTATAAGTTTCCCTTACGAGATCGACAGTTTATAAAGAATACTTTTACTGTTTCAATACTTGCACATAGAGCATAGGATAGAAACAGTGGTTGGTTAATACTGGTTAATATAGGGTCAGCTAGAGAACGCAACCCCGCCGGACAGCACTCCAAATGTCCTAGGGAGTGTGCGGCTTCTGTACCTACGGGACAACCGTCGTTAGCGGAGGCTCCGTCTGGAACCAGAAGGGGTCCGAAGAAAGAGGAAAATGCTAAAAATGATCATTTTATAACGAACCTTCGAAGTTAGAAGCGACAATCGGTGAAAAAACTTGGCCTCAATAGCGCAGTGCTGTAGTGGGTATTCGCATCACATTCGCATCAACCCAATGACTTTCCAAGTTCTCCGCTGTAGAGATGTCATTTGTAGTCTCGTAGAGTGTATTTCATCAATTGGTGATAATGTGGAATAAGTGGAGCAATACACAGCAACAAACAAGTAAAACAATTAAATGAGGAACAAGCGAAAGCGTAAGAGAAAAGTGAGGCAGATTACAATCAAAACCTAATGAATTCACTTTCGACGTTCTGGCAAGGGCCGTGTGTGCATTGCGACAACTACAAGCCACCTTTCTCCCATACCGTAAACCAAAATTGCCCTCCTCCCGGTCTCTTTGAAATATCAGAGATGATGTGGTTATTGAGAAATCCCTTAGAGAAGTCACTTACATAGAAACTATAGATCATAGAAGGCCATCTAGCGCGAGATTCCGCTTAAAAAGCGTGCCTCCGAGCCGTAGAAACGGCGCACAGGATAAAAGCTGGCATCTTGGATGACGCACCCCACCCCCAAGTGACGTGATTCCGGTTGGCTATATGAGAGCCAAGGATATGCGACAGGATCGGAGGTAATACTGCGCGTTCTCGCAGTTTTACCTTGAAGCTCACTCCAGGACATAGATCCTGTCGTATTTCCAAACATTCTCTTGTGGCAACATGCCAATGGAAAAGTAGTCCGGACTACCCGACTCCTGACGGAAAGGTTGTCCGCCTCGAACAAACGGTGGGGGGTCCTATTTCTGGGTTTTTAGTCATTTCCATCCATTTTTTCTCCACTGTCCTAATACTAGGCATCTTGACTTTCATATTCACTGCTTCTTTTTCTCACCCAAGTTTCTCCTAATGCTGCCTTCAAGGACCATAAAAACCACCAGAACGTTGCAGCTGCAGGTGCATTTCGCAGCATTCTCGACATCCTCACTTCTAGGAAAATATTAAAATACCAGTTGGCTGGCGCACACTACTGTGCGCGAAACATCGCGTGCATCAGCAGATCGATCATTGCTTTTTTTCATGAGGACAGAGTATTTCAGCGTACAATCCGCTCACCGTGGGAGAAGCTCACTTGGTGCATGATGCTCCTTATTTTTATCCCATGCCCTAACCATTTCAAACTTGCTCCTATCTCCGCATGTTGTTTTCATGTAGCGACCAAGCTCTGCCCAGGACCACAAATGCTCCGCCCACTACGTCCAGGATCCTTTCGTAACTTTTAGAAACTCATCGCCGGTAAATCCATCATCCACACGTTTGGGTCACATTGAAACCTGTTGTGTGTATTGGTGGTCATGCAACACAAATGATAGTGATTTTATCGACCTTGTAATTGTGCGAAAATAAACAGCCTA
Organism: Trichostrongylus colubriformis; assembly: GCA_963978905.1. Lineage (NCBI taxonomy): Eukaryota > Metazoa > Nematoda > Chromadorea > Rhabditida > Trichostrongylidae > Trichostrongylus > Trichostrongylus colubriformis. The sequence goes on along the minus strand of OZ022258.1, from coordinate 35,944,519 downwards.
TATAGACCCTGGGACGGAGGGATGTTCAGTTTATCCGGCATCCAGTGGTTCGGTCTCCGGTTGTCTACCTGCCAACGGCTTCAATCCGCATCTCCGATCCCGCCAGTGTTCGTCGCCTTGTACTGTTAGTCCTTTCTATCTAGTCACTAATAAACAGGTCAATACTTCTACTGTCACGACACCGGACAAAGCTAGGACACTACAGTGGCGATTAGGATCTCTGAAGAACTCTACATTGGATAGCTCCCTTTCAGCGGCACTCGAGTGGGACAAGCCTCACTTGCACGGAAAAAGAAACTTGCTGCTCTTCTTCTGTTTGTTATTGACCTGTTGGTGGAACAATGGACCCAGCCACAGTTTTATCGATGTTCAAGGAATTGATCGAATAGCAAAGGAACCTCGCCTCGACAATGATGAAGATTATGGATCGTGAGCCACAACGTGACCAAGGAATCGTTAAGCCGGAAGAGCAAGTGACACTCCCGAATGTGATGGCAGCTTTGAGCAACCGAATCGAGAAATTCATTTTTGACCTTGATGCTGACATGAGCTTCACGAAATGGTTTTCAAGATACAAGGAGGTGTTTTCCGAAGACGCAAAACAGCTCACAGAGAGTAGCAAGGTGAGGCCACTATGTGAGAAACTGGATTCAGTGACGTTCGACAAATACCAGAGGCATGTCCTACCCAGGGATGTGTCCAAAATCGGATTCGACGAGACGGTAGAACATTGAAACAGCTCTTCGATCACAAGGCATCACTATTCACCACAAGAATCAGTGCCTCAAGCTAGAGAAGAGCGACGCAGAGGATTACTTAACGTATACTGGTCGCGTGAATGAATTCTGTGAAAAGGCGAAGATTCACGAATTAGACTCAGATGGGATCAAATGTCTCCTGTGGATTTTTGGCCTAAAGTCGCAGCAAGAAGCAGAAATCAGGCAAAGACTGATTGCAATACTTGATCAAGAGCACAAGACTGGAAGAAGCGTAGCCCTGCACGAGTTGCATCAAGAATGCGAAAATTTCTTGAGTCTCAGAAGAGATAGTGAAATTGTTGCAGGAAATACGAAGACTGTTGAAGCAACGACCGTAGAAAAGCGGCATGAAGTGAAATGCTGGAACTGTGGAGGCAACCACTATGCACGTCAGTGCAAATCCAAGCCCTGGTACTGCAAGAAGTGCAGGAAAACTGGTCACAAGGAGAAGTTTTGTGACATTCTACAACAGAAGAAGCCAGGCGCTCAAGAAGATGCGACGAAGAAGATGCGAAACAGCAACCGCGAAGGCAAGGAGCGAAGGAAGGCTCCAAGAAGACAAGTCCAAACAGTACAGATTTCGAACGCGACAGTTGAAGCAAACTGTCCCCGCGTGTATGTTGACGTACTAATGAATTACTACCAAGTCAGATTTCTGCTGGATACGGAATCCGACATCACACTGCTTAACGAGAAGGCATGGAGGAAGATGGGATCCGCAGCATTGGAGAGAACAAATATCGTTGTGAAGAATGCCAGCGGAGAACACATGAAGATTCATGGGAAGTTGAAATGCAAGATCAAAATGAAGGGCGTTGAAGCCGATGATTATGCCTATGTGACGCCGTATAACTCGCTCATTGGCCTAGAGTGGATTTGAGCGAATGAGGACATGAAGTATCACTTGGAGATGATGACAGCGGAAGTAAAAAATGGCATCCATCGCCTCAATCGATGAAGGATTGAAGAAGACTCATCCTGAAGCTTTTGAAGAAGGATTGGGACGCTGCAATAAAGAAGAGGTTGAATTGCAGCTCAATAAGAATGTGGCCCAGTGTGCGCCCAACGTTTCGTCGATACACTGAAACGAAGTATCAAGGAACTGAAGGGGGAGGAGAAGCCCTCGGAAGAGACGCTGAACGTGATACTTCAAGCATACAGGACAACTCCAAGCGATTGCTTACAAAACAGAACACCAGCAGAGGCGTTTTTAGGAAGAAAACTCCGCACACGCTTGAGTCTGTTACGCCCTATGGAAGAATCAACCACGCCACCATCAGAAGAAAATCGGAAGAAAATGATTGAACAGTTCAACAAAAGAAGCAATGATGTTCCAAAGGGGTTTGTGGTTGGTGAAGGGCTTTATGCTCAAGTATGGAAAGCACCGCAGTTTATATGGAAAGAAGGTATCATCACAAGAAGAATCGGCAAGGTCAACTACGATGTTTGTCTAAGTGGAAGGACAACGAGGAAGCACGCCAATCAGTTGCGCCGTCGTGATGCGAAAGCACCTGCAAATTATGGAGACAAGTCGTTGCTAACCCTGCTCGAGACGCTCGAATTGGACGACGTGTGGAAGCGACGAGAGGAAACCGCCCAAGCTACAGATGCTGCTGCTCAAGGACGACAGGCTCACAAAGCCGATGTGCCACTGCGACGCTCGACTAGGATAAGAAGACGGTACAGAGATGCCCAGATACTTCTCGCTAGTTTAATTGTTGAGTGTTGATTGATTGCATTCTTTTGAATTGTATAAGTAGAAGGTTAACTGTGTTGTACCCATTTCTTTCTACTGGGGGAGGTGTTGTGTGTATTGGTGCAATTGGTCATGCAATTGATAGTGATCTTATCGACCTTGTAATCGTGCGAAAATAAACAGATTATATAGACCCTGGGACGGAGGGTATTCGGCATCCAGTGATTCGGTCTCCGGTTGTCTACCTGCCAACGACTTCAATCTGCACCTCCGATCCCGCCAGTGTTCGTCGCCTTGTACTGTTATTCCTTTCTATCTAGTCACTAATAAACAGATCAATACTTCTACTGTCACGACACCGGACAAAGCAGTGGGACACTACAAAAACCAATTTACAACTTTGGTCTGTAAACGGGACATTCTGGTGCACGCCCCGCTCAACGTGGGCGGAGCGTGACTTATTCCATCTGTGCTCTTTACTTCTTGTCCTATGCTCTACCCCTACCACGCTTGTCCCCATCTCCACAGGTCGTTTTTCGTGTAACGTGCAGCTCCGCACACTATTAAAAATGTCTCGCCCATTGTGCCAACGCACCTTTCATGACTGTAAAAAACGCATTCCTGACCTCAATCTACCTTTTCCCACGCTTGGTGAACCCGATTTACAATCGGTCTGAAATGGAACATTCCAGGACACTTCCCGCTCACTGTGGGGGAGCTTGACTTGGTACAAGTGTGATCTTTACTTCTTGTCCCATGCCCTTCCCATACCACGCTTGTCCCCATCTCCACAGGTCGTTTTTCATGTGATGTCTAAGCTCCGCCCACCACCACAAATGCTCCGCCCATTGTGCCCACGCATCTTTCATGACTTTAGAAAACTCATTCCTGACCTTAATCCACCTTTCCCCACGTTTGGAGCGCATTCGAACCCAATTTACAGTTTTTGGTCTGAAAACGGAACATTCTAGGTTACGCCCCATCCCCGTTGGCGGAGCTTATTTTGGTCCACGTGTGGTCTTTACTTCCTGTTCCATGCCCTACCCATACCACTCTTGGTCCCACATGCACAGGTCGTTTTTCATATAATACCTATTTTCGTGACAGACGGACGTACAAAGGGACGGACAGACGGACAAAGGGACAGACAGACGAAGCGTTTTCTATATAGTAGGGATAGTGAGGCTCTGCACTCAAAAGGATAATAGCGAGGAATGTGGAGTATGTGGTAGATAGAAGGGCGAAGTAATGCTCACTTTTACAATTTATGAGTGAGCCAATTCCTCTAAGTACCCGCGTCCTTCTTCGGCTCCCTTGAATGACGAGCATAAAATGACGCATACGAATGAGTGGTTCAAGACGGAGAGAGACGTAATTGGAGAATGTTGCATATGATGGAGCGATCTTCACCGAAAACATGAGGTGGAACTTATGTCAACATGTTCATTTAGTAACACATTTTATTACAATGCGGAGTGAGCGGTATTTCGCGTTGACAATGTCATGGCGGGGAAACAATTCAGTAATACGGCATTCCCAATATTGTGCTGCAGTTCTTTCTGACACATTAGTTCAGATCTCTCAGCCGAAATCATTTGACGATGGTGCCAGGAAAAAAAAGGGGCAGACGGAGTTTCGATGACTTTCTTCGTTCATTCCTTCGCAAAATATGCACTGGTGACGAAGGGTTGAAGGGAGGGCATGAGTGAAGATCGACGGCCGGTACCTACACCACCTCCGCTTCGCTGACGAGATTGTCTTATACATGGACATTTTAGCAAGTGGAGCGAATGCTAGCCGTTTTCGACTGCACGAGTGTGGAAAAATCTGCCTGCAGCTGAACCTGACGAAGACGATGTTCACGAGAAACGGATTGGTACCTGATGACCCAATCACGTTCAACGGAACGAACGTCACAGAAAGTTCCAGCTGTGTGTACCTAGGTCGGGAAGTCAATATGATGAGCGACTTAGCATCAGAACCGAGTAGGAGGGAAAAAGTGGCTTGGAGAGCCTTTAGGATTGTCGAGGGAGTAGTGAAGAAGACGAAGAACATTCTGCTCCGCGCCCAGCTCTTCGATTCCGTTGTTTTTCCTGCCCTCACATATGCCTCAGCGACTTGGATTTTGAGGTCATAGGAATTTCTCACGATAGCCCCAATATCATTGAAGGCTCCGTAATTTTTACAAAAATCTTAAGAATTGAAAATACTCGCTCTAAAGTAAAACCTTCATACAGAAAACTAACGATATGATTGCAATACTAGAAGGAAATGAATATGCGGAGGAGTTTGCTAATAATATAAAGTGTTTACATAGGAATAAGTATGCATGTTACAAATTCTCTATAGCAAGCAATGTGAAAACCATTATTGGTTTTATCGGGAAGTTCCTTTGTTGTTCAATGACCAGTGATTGCGTAGAGTTCCATTCCTGGAGTAAGGTTCTAGCAATAACTACATGCAAATTACAGTTAGGTAATAATTAGGTTTATTCACAATATATCCCGTATGACCCCATATATTGTCTCTACTATCATATACACCACCAGCTGCATAACCACCTGCTCTTTCCTTTATTGATTCGCTGTTCCACAGCCATTTATCTGATCTAATTTTGGCTGCGTATCAAATCTAATAATTTCTAGTGGATGACCTAATGGTACCTATTGAATTCTAGCTAAATTCACTTCTTCCAGTTTATCATTTCGTTCCATTCCCTTTTAAAACTACTCCTTTCTCTTCTATGAGTTTCACATCTGAGCTCTAACTCCCTATTGTTTCTTTTACACTATATTCGAACTCACACATCCTCACACGATTTGTATTTTCACCAGTACCATCTCACTGAGAAGCCTCAGGGGTTGGTGACGACAACGGTTCGTATGAGATTCAGAGACGAAAAGAACCATTAAAATTGTTCCAATTTTTAGACATACTTGACTCTTACTTTCATATAGTATAGGTCTTCACTGGTGTACGCTGTATCTCGAGGGCAACCTGTGTTCTGTGTTTCACCAGTTCCATTTATCGGGTCTCACATTTGTCACCCTCTTATTTGATCTAACTTTATTTCCCTGCTCTCATGAATTATTTCCTCTTGTCACCGATGGTGTTATTTGTGACCTAAGGGTCCATTGCGTCGATAGATGTTTCTTTTGTTGTTTCCCTATTCTTTATTTTCAAACTACTACATTACCACACTCTTCAATCATACACATTCCCTTAACTTCAGATTATAAAAAAATCTACGTAAGCAAGGAGAGCATGCGGTCGGCGTTATCCAAAGGGCCATCTAGAGGGCTATGCTCGGAGTATTCCGAAAAAGCAAGTGCACAGAGGAATCCGGAGTTCCGAATTCCGTCGACGATCGGAGATCAGAGACGCCTTCGTATTTGCCAAGGAATTGAAGGTTGGATAGACCGGACACGTCATGTGATATCGCGATAACCTTTGGATCAGAGCAGTTACCGACTAGATCCTTCGGGACGTCAAACGAACAGCTGGACGACCACCTGCCCGATGGTTAGACTTCTTCGCTAAAGCTCTGCGTGAAGGAAACTAGGGGAGGCTTGTCCCTGAGGCCGAAAGGGTCCGTTAAACTACTTTGACTCGCGACGGGGACGAATAGGGATCTTGTTGGTGCCCGCTCCAGATTCTCGATGAGCAACGAGATGACATGTGATACAGGTGATCTAGTCAGTTACACTCTTGGTGTGCCACATAACTACAAACGGCATTGAAAATTTGGAAATATATCACTTCATTACTACAAACAACTATATCCTATATAGCTATATAGAAGAAATTTTCGGTAAAACATCTTACATGTACTTCGCACGGAGAATTTGCCAGTCATGGGTCGAGCTACAGCAAGGATCAAGTTGTCCTCTTCTGATGGTGCACGAAAGAACTTAAGGCGAAACAGGGAAGGTGTCAACGTTCTGCGGTTACCAAAATCGCATCAAATCAAAGCAACCGAAGAAGTCGCGAGAAAGAGGAAGATGGGGAGAAATGATCGTTCTGAAACGAACATACGAGGTCAAAAGCGATAACCGGTAGAAAAACTCGGATTTAATAACGACGTTGTGCTCTGCACTCGCATCTCCCGCACATCTCTTCGAACCGCAACACCACCTTTCCGAGTTCTTTCTTGAACGAGATACATTTGTTGTCACGTGAGGTGCATTTCATTCATTCATTATGATGTGAAATAAGTGAAACAACAAACATAGCAATCAAGTGAAATAATGAATAGAAGAGAGATTAAGCGAAAGGATAAAGGAAGGTGTTCGCGGTCAAAACATTGAATTCTTATTCGACGTCTTAGCAAGGTGTCGTGTGTGCAATGTCTGCAAGTTAATGAGCTGCAAGCGTTACGGTAGGTCTTACCACAGGCTAGAAGTGCCACCTCCCGATTTCTTGAAATTTTTCGTTAGGGTGATGCAAATCGAGTGAAACAGTTCTTCCATGATGTGACTTAAACAGCCGATGATTGCCGGAGAATGCATTGAAGTTATGCGCGATAGTTGGAAGCGAAAACGCAAATCCGCTCCGTCTTTTTCTACTCTAATGTTCTAAGGCCCAACTAATGCAATCGTTCTTGTACCTGGACTAAAGACTCCGAGGCAATGTAGTGTTTTTCGATGAAACAAGAGCCTTGTGAATGGGCATTGAACTTTTTCCAGTTTTTAGAACGTGTTTCTCAACTGCTGGATTCCACGCTTGAGAGCAATATTCTAGATGGTCAATACATACTATGTACTGTACAAGTAAGTTTGAATGGTTTCATCAGTGCTGTGAAGGAGGGGGGGGGGGAGGTTCGAAAAAGGAGAAATGAGTATGTTTTTATTTGAAGAAGGATATTCAAATGTGTGATCTGAAAAGCTCAGGCCAAAGTCAGATAGAACTCGTGGGTCCTCAAAAAGATGGGATTTTTCCAGACACATTGATTAAGACAATAATTTGGTACTCGTTCGGAAATTTTTCCCAAAATAAAGGTCAAGTGATCTGACAGTGCTTATTTTGAGGTCCCGCATAGATTTTCAACACCCTTATTCTTCACTGGCAAGCTTGATGTGACATATTTCGAGGTCATACACGTAAGATCAAAATTTGCATTCCGAAACGTTTTCAGAACGCGAGACAACTACAGAAAGAGTAAAGCGGCATCACTGGTGCAGCGATACCGCTTTCATGTATTTCAGTCATCATATGCTTTTCGAATAAGTAATAGCAAGACTATTTCAGCTATTTTTAATTAATATCAAATTAATGTAATTTCCGAAGGAGTTTTTTTACGGCTTGCTGAACGCCATGGATGGATCGAATAGATCACATCACACGCAATGATCACATCACACGCAATATTTGCTTAGAGCTCCATTCACCATCGCGTAAACTGCCAATAACATTTGCAGTTGTGAAACGTCCTGGAAGAAATCCATGAATTTTTTTATTGTCAAACTCATCCTGAATAAGCTGACTAGGAACTTCTCTGTTACTATTTCCTCCAGCACTTTGACAAGTAACGGAGTTGTACTAATTGGTCGAAATTTTGATACAATATGAGCATGGTCAACCTTAAGAATAAGCCGTGGTGACGTTCTCCTGCGTGGTGGGTGGTTCAGTGGAAGTGTCACTTAGCGTACGCGGGGTTCGTCTCGGGTTCGTCGGGTGTCAACGTCCCTGCAGGGGTCTCACCTGCCTGTTGCTGGCGACACACTGCCGCCCAGGACGCCATCCTCTCAAGAATTTCCTTTTTTCTCTGCCATTTTATCTTCTCATCTGGTGAGAAACATAATGCCTCATGATGACTGTTACTCGAACAATACGAGCATTGTCCTCGGTTTATGCATGGGCCTTCGTGCCCCTCGAGGCAAAACCTACATACCTCTTTATGTTTCATTATTATCCTCCTTTGTCCCGTCAGGCGGACCTTTAGGCAATTATCGGACAATGCCATCCCGTGGCTTCGCAGAATAGGCAGCGAACCGGTTTTCCATCTTTATTTGTTAGCAGCTCCAGTTCTTCTTCTTCGTCGAATTTCCTTTCTTTACAGTTTCGAAGTTCTCTCAGCTTCAAATAAGAAACAAGCTAGGAAGTTATCAGAAAAAATTAGTATACATATTTAAATTGTTTAGTGGTTCGTTTCGCCTCTACTCATACGAACCACTGTGTTTTCCATCACCTCCGAGGCTCATCGGTGAGTTGGAGTGATGGAAAGCTAAGGTATAATTTTAAAAAAGGTGAAAAAGGTGATAAATCGTCGATTAAAAAATGAAAACTAAAAATATATTAATTATATAAAACTAAACAAATAAAGTTAAAACAATTTTAGATTGATTTGTTAAGACTGAGAGTACTAGAGAGATAAAAAAAAGATTGGAATGTAGTGACTAGAAAAATGAAAGAATGGAAATTGAAGGAAAAATGATAGTCAATATAAGAGGACTAGACTAAAAATTGAAACTATACTAATACCAGAAAAATAAAACGACTAGAGATAACAGAAATCATAGAAAAAGGAAAAACTGAAAGTTTAGAAGGATTAGAGTACAATTGTTAGAAGAAGGAGAAGATATGTAGACCAGAAATGTGAGGAAGAAGTGAGAAATGTTAGCAAAAAATGTGAATTCATATAAGATAAAGAATGAAACAGTGATCATGCAAACTGGAGAACAAGCACAAGAAGAATAAAAGGAATAACAAGTCAAATATAATCAGAGTGCATAGGTGCCATTCAAAATGAGAAAGTCTTACGCCTGATACTAAGGTACGCAGCGAAAATATACCGTAATAACATTAGAACTGGGGCGCGTCTGCTAGCTATTATACTATGTGCAATCTTATATCAAAAGAGTGAAAGTTAAGAACTAGTGCATATGAAGTCTTAGAGGAAGGAGGAATGAGGTATATCGAGTTTATCTGGGCTGTTACTTTTCGAGTACTTTGTTGACAAAATTATAGGTATTTTTGAAATTGCCCATTAAATTGAACTTGTAAGCGATGAATTTATTTTTATAATACATCTAAGAATATTTGTAGTAATAAAATTTCTTTTGTATCCATTATGTAGTAGAGTGTCTATCATATCTGTTAGTTTACTAATAAAAGCTTCTATTAAGGTACATGTAAGGGCTATCCTAAGTGTTTCAGTATAAATAACAGAAGCTTTGTTGTTATTGGAGATGTTAGTATCACTTTGAGGGAATCAGATGACCTTGAAATCAAAATCGTCAGTTTTGTTATAGAGTTTGGTGTTAATCTTGTTATTGTTAATATCAAGTGAGAAATCAAGGTAGTTGCTGTGAGTGTCGGACATGTGGGATTTGTTAAAAACTATTAGGTCGGAACTAAGTCATTGCGAATTTCACTCATAGATGGCTTTGGTTGAATATTTAGCTTTACTGGCGTAGGCCAAATGTTAAACACATATTATTATTTAATAGTAGGCGATCCTATTATCAACCAGTAAAGAAAGATCCTTGATCGGTTGCATTTTCGTTTGGCGTGTGCTGAAAAATGGAGAATCAAAACAATCATTTTCGTCATGTATTGCTTTATTATTTCCTTAAAGGGAAAAACGCATCACAAGCTCTCAAAAAGTTATGTGCTGTTTATGGTGCCGAAGCCTCAAAAGATCGGCATTGCCAAAATTGGTTTACCTGATTTCGTTCTGGTGATTCTTCTCTCAAAGATGAGAAACGCTCTGGTCGTCCAGTTGAAGTTGACAGCGACCTAATCAAGGCAATACTTGATTCAAATCGTCACAGTACAACACGTGAGATTGCATGGAACTTACAGGTATCACATACATGTATTGAAAAGCATTTAGAACAACTTAGGTAGGTGTCAAAACTGGATATATGGCTGAAACGCATTTGATGCAACGCATTGACATCTGCGATTTGATAAAGAAACGTGATGAAAATGATCCACTTCTAAAACGAATGATCATGAAAAATGGGTCGTTAACAATAATGTCCAACAAAAAAGATCGTGGAGCCGCCCAGGTGAACCAGCTCAAATAAGAGCAAAAGCTGATATTCATCAAAAGAAGGTTTTGTTGTCAGTTTGGTGGGATTACAAAGGAATTGTCCACTTTGAACTCCTACCACCCAACCGAACAATCAGTTCTGATGTCTACATTTCACGATTAACAAAATTAAGTAAAATATAATTTATATATCCCGATAACTGTCGCAGATATATATTTTCACGATACTCGTCTGCCACACGTTGGTACGATAGAGAGTAACTGTTTATTGGCGCTACGATACCAGGCAATTATTGAAAAGGTGCAAAATAAGACAAGTCCTCCAAATTATCATGATCTAAGGAGAAAGCAAATACAGTAATGATGGCTAATGAACTACATGAATGAGTCACGCTTCGGTATATACAGTAGCGCTCAAAAGTCTTCGGCGAAATGGTCTTTCACTTGGGTTTTTTCACTTGTAACTTTTTTGCAACTGCACCGATTTAAGAGAAATTTTAGTATGTTGTACTCGGAGACACTGCATACTTAATATACTATTTTGGCGCGCAACGGTGTAGGTTAAGTGGTTATATGAAATTTTTTAATTTTGGCATGCCATCGCTATGCCGTCCCGCTGTGCCGCTGTCATCAAAAGTCGTGGTCTTTCTACAAAATATTAATGTTCTCTGAGGCTTGCTCTTTTTGTTTTTGTATAGAAAGCCGTTTTTCTTGAACAAGCCTCTTACTTTTTTTTGGGTGGTCTTGTAGTAAATTCTTGTAAAAAATCATGAAAAGTGGCAAGCGGCGCTCAAGTAGTAGGAAATGTTGACAATAGGTTCAGGCACCACACATTAAAATTTTGTCAAATTTGGTCAAGTAGAAAAAAAGTTATGACAAAAAAGTTTTGGCCGAAGACTTTTGAGCGCTACTGTATATGTGAAGCGCTCTGGCCTCTTCTTTTGTCCACCAGCTGCGCAGTGCCATGACATTTCTAGGAGAGTACAAAAAGCCGCACTTAATCGAACTTTATGAACTCCAAACGCCATCAAATTAAAGCATTCACTGAAAAAATAAACCAAAATTAAATTAAAAATCGCGTTTACCCGCGATATTAAGCAATGCAATCCAAGAAAAGCGACTCGAATTATTCAACCGAAAAAGTGTTGTGTTCCATCATGACAATGCAAGACCATACACGTCTTTGGCCACTCGGCAAAAACTATTGGAGCTTGGTTGGGATGTTTTGCCACATCCACCATATAGTCCTGACCTTGCACCATCGGATTACTTTTTGTTTCGATCATTGCAAAATTCTTTGAGTGGTAAAAATTTCAGCAGTGATGATGAGGTAAAATCGTACCTGACTCAACTTTTTTCTGATAAAAACCAGAAGTTTTATGAACGCGGAATAATGATGCTACCTGAAAGATGGCAAAAGGTCATTGATAAAAACGGGCAATACATTACAGAACAAAGTTGTTTAGCTCTGTGAAAAAAGTCTTTGATTTTCTAACAAAAATCCGCAATTAATTAGTTGCCAACCTAATAGTTTATTCTCATAGACTTTGAATAGGTATCTTTCAATGTCTTCTTCAGTCTGATTATGTATTATTAATAAATCATCCATATAACTGAATGGAATGAACAGTTTATTTTCATTGAATTTACAAGTTTTTGCAAATTTGTATTCCATGTATGATAGGGTTAGATCCGCCAGTAATGGGCTGAAGTTACCACCTTGCTGAACCCCTTTTATCTGCTTGAACAAATAGTTCCCAAAATAGCAAAAGCTATTTTTTAATAAATACTCTATGAGGTATAATAAATCCGATATACTGTAGTATCTGTATTTATTTATACAATCTTTGCCATCTGTATAGAATACTTTATAACCGTTGGAAGCTACTAGTGATCTGTTAGAATTTTTGAAACATATTCAAAATTTCTTCTCAGTTTTCTTTCAAATTCTTTCAAAATTTTGAAAATTCTTTCAAAATTTTGATAATGAGGCAACGTTCCGAATTTGTGAACATGTCCGTAAAATCCGCAGTATAAGTTCTGAGACTTTTGTATAAAAGATTATTAAGTTCATAACTTATGTTAATGTTATCTATAGACCAGTAGGTTTTTATGGTTTTATTCCGATTCTGTATCACTGCAGTGTAGTTAATAAAATGTTTCTTGAAATACCCAAAGATGGTATAAAGTTCTTTGGCCAGTGGTTTCATGGTACTATTGTAAGCTCCTGCAATGAATCCAAACTTGATCGGCTTTTTGTGCAATTTGGGAAGAGCGTAAATATTTGGGAGATCCGCGCTATCATCATTACTGAGCTTATTGTTTATGTTTAAGGATTTGTGTCTAGATACCCAATAATGTCTATGTCCTTGAGGCATGTATTCATAAGTGTTATTGGTGCTAATAAAACGGAATGTACGCGTGTATAAGTCATAGTTGATCCCCATTTCTTCCATTAATATTGATAAATAAAGCTTTTTGCATATGATTCCATAATTATTACTAGCTTTATCTAGTGGACAGAAGATAAAATTATTCTGATATTTACTAATAACTCTATATGGAATGTATTCACGATTACTATTCATATTATCGTATGTGAGTAATGGTTTGATTTTTTTTTCATGATAGCTCATGGCTAGGTAGCGTTTGATCAATACTGTTCTATTTTTATCGGGTTTATATCTATGGATCATAACTCATAACTTTGTTTGTGATATATACATATGCATTTTTAAGCTGATTCCTACTGATACCAGAGTCTACTCTATATTTGGTTCCCTTAACTGGTATTTTAATTAACTTCTCTTCTTTGATAATGCTTAAATTGCCCGTAATGACATGCTTATACTTATCATCTATGTATTTAAACTATTTAAATTTCTTCCAGGTCCACGCTATTCAAATCTTTAGGCACTTTATTGTGATTATATATCAATTTAGCAAGTGGGTTTTTATATTTGAATATGATCCTAATTGGCATGTATTCTTTGTTATCGTTGCTACAGGACGTTATAACGCTTAACATAAGGCGAGTTGGAAATTTTGTTAAAAAGGATGTGATTGAAGATTCTACTACTAAACTCTGCAACAATATTGTGGAAATGCCTTTTGGGTTTATTATCCTCAGCAACATCGTGATAGAAATGAGCTATCATGCAAAATACTATGTACTTAACTTGATTATCTACATTGTTCAAGAAATGTTCATTGAATGAACTTTGGATGAGCTTATTAATTTCTTCTTTGCGTAAGCTCTTTATTAGCCTGTAGCATTGAATCGGTGTAATAGCACTTTGCTTATCAGAAATCTCTTCTATTACTTTGTCGAAAGTATTTCTATGCTTACTATTTTTATTCTTCACTCTACCTCTATTACTTCTATGTTTGGTAATACTTAATGAAAAATAAGGAGGAACTTTTCATAAGAAATAGGATTTATTACATCTTGGATGTTACCATATCCTCTAATATTATCGTTAAGTCCAAACGGATGTGCTTAATCAACAGTTTGATCCAGAAGATTTCTTTGTCTAACAGAGTGGCTTTATCGTCGGTTTCTATAGAATCTGAAATGGAAACTCTGATCCCTTCATTACAATCATTGAAATGATTGTATAATGTGGTATGCAGTTTTTTAGACCCAATATTATAGAAATGTTCTGAAATTCTTTGTTTGAATTTTCTAGTGGTTATACCAACATAGTGTTTTCCACAACAATTACATGTTATGCAATAGACCACATTTTTGGTGTTGCAATTACTGTTAACTTGTTTGGATGTATTAATATGTAGACCCGTAGCATGTTAGACTATGTAATGATCAGTGTTGATAATATCACAAATTCTACATTCTACGTTACATTTACTCCCTTCGCTGTGGTTGCCGAAATTTTCAGTAGTGTAATAGTTTGTCCCACTCCTTACCTTATGAAATTTTGCGCGGCAATGATAACTTGAAGTACGAGCTTTATCGTTTTTTGCCCTAAATCTAAGCGCACGAGTGGCCACACACATGCGCAGAGAGGAATGAATTCAAGTTGATCGCCTCGATTTCCATTATGGCCGTTGCTTTTTGAATATCTTTTCGTCCTACTACTGCTGCCTCAATGGCCTCGAGCCTACTGTTGATGCCGTCCTTTGTGTCCCTTGAAAGCACCGTGAGGGAACTTGCAATCAATGAACAAGTAAGGGTACCAATGTAATTGAGTCAGTTGAGTCAAAACTCAATTCGCGGTGTCGTTCCTAAGGGTACCATTGCATATGAGACAGTTCCGTTCTACTATCATCTCTTATTACACTAAAGTGTATATTTTCCTTAGCCTTACTTGGGGGTGGGGGAAGCAGCTTCACCGTAAACAAAGGCCTAGGTAAAAAGCCTAAACAAAAATAGCATCAAGGGACGTGTAGTAGCCTTTCCCAACTAAATTAGCGAAGAAATAAATATAATATGAAGCAGTACACGAAGGAATAAAGGAAAGGCTTATAAACAAAAGGACAGTTTTATAACAAGTTGCATCTAATATGACCAAAAACACAATTTTTTAACATCATGCCAAGGCGTCAATTGGTGAGAATGTGCAATTGCGGCAACTTTAACTTGTCCGAACTGCCACTGCCCTACCGTAGACCAAAATTACCCCCTTCCGATGCCTTCAACTCCTTCATCTCTCCGATACTTCAGTCCTTATTTGATCGCATCTTCTTAAAATCATCCCTTTGTGCATGGTTACAAGCTCGTTAGTTGCGCGAAATTTCTCTGGTGCACCCGATGCGACACCTCGGGCTAGTTGTTCCAATGACTGCATTGGGTTCCTTTAATTTATGATCGTTCTAGGTCTTTTCCTGGTCCCGTTGTTATCCATCCTCCCGTTTCTTCTGAGTTTGCCAGGTTCACTGCTACTGCCTCTTCTGGAGTCGGGAGGCCTTCCATTTGAGATAGTTGTGCGTCTTCGGGTCACCCTTTTACTTGTGGACTGTTCCACCATATGCTATCTCGGAATTCGCTTCTTGATATGCCTCATGTGCCTGAGTCCGCCGGGTTGATCTTTGTGTTAATCTAGCCGAAAAGGACTGGTATTCCTCCTTTGATGAGGTATCCTGATATCTCTGTGATTTCCTTGCATCTGTTTCTGACTAGAACTCCTGTATCGGTGTGGGCTGTCCAGTTCTTGACCCAAGTCAAGGCTATTTCTGAATCGGAAGATGAATATCATGTCTATCTTGATTTGCCCTTCCAATCCCGTCACTGTATTGATGGTGAGGCGTGCTTCCATTGTCAATGCGTTTATTTCGAGCTTCGGTATTACATAAATGATCAATATACGACCTAGATTTGTGACAGCAGAGGGAGTAATTATTTTTTTTTGCGGTACCAGCAAGAATAGTGGGTATCAACCGCTAGACTGTGTAAAATTCTAATGGTAGTACATCTTTATGAAAACGATAAGCGTCGATAATTGGCATATGGATCTACCTACTAGGTAGGTACCAAATCAGAGCAAAAGGACAAATCGCTACCAGTCGATGCAGTCAAACACAACTCTTTCGATCCCTACGCTTCTATTCCCCCAATAGTGACCAACTTGGCTAATATGATAAATGATTAGTAGAATAACACATTTCATTCGTGAACCATTCACATTAATCGTCAAAATCATTGTAACACGAGGTACCGACCGTTAAAGGCACAGTTCACGATAATATGATTATCTTGATTCCATCCCCGAGTAGATAGCCGCCTCCACAAGAGCAGCATGTGTGCCATCACCGCGGTGCGAGGGTGAGTGCTAAACGCGTGAAGAACTCGTAAATGAGATGGCGGCCACCGTCTCAAGATTACCCACACCCATCTTACGATTTGCCAGCAGGGAAGCGGTGGCATATACGTGTATAAGAGGCATGATATCGACTGCGATAAGAAAAGATAGGGGAAATTTCCATAAGAACAGCAATCTTATCGGATGATATTATCACGCAAAAACTTGTCGAAATGTTTGCCTCGGGTCTGAAGGCTCGTCGAAGCCAAAGGTCGGGGGCACCTAATTACCATGGTTTTTGAAAGGATTAATCGGCTTTTTCTCCACTTATATGTTCCTCAGTACCTCCAAAGTCCTTATGGAGCGAGACGACGCTTGAAAATTATCGTAAATTGTGCCTTTAAATCGTCTGGATCTTTGAAAAGTGGTAGCATTCTCCAGTGATGCGATATGCTGCAGTAAATGATCAGCTTATCGACATCCAATAGCTCGAGCACTAAATGCTCATTAAAGGAATATACTTTGTACACTGATATCAGTAGCAACGGGATGTTTTGTCTACTGAATTATTGCGGAATTCCGAATAGTGGTAGATATTTGCAGGGGAACCAATTAGGCTAGCGCTCGGTACTGCGCTTTTCACAATGTTGGACTGTGCAATATGGACCTCCTCGATAGTGGTTGGTCAGTATAGATTGTCTCCCATTACACAATTCTATCGTGTTATTCGCGCAGTACTGTGCGATAGCCCAACGGGTAATTCATAAGATGATATGAACATGAGAAATACGAGAGAAATAATTTCGAAATGTTTCTAATCTTTTGAATAAGGTTGTCGGGTGAAGGCCCATCTCCATCGAGGAGGTTCCCAATAGATAGGGCGGTTTTGTGGAAGGCTTTAAAACTACAAGTATCCATCCTATCGATGTTATTTCTTTGCCGTGGCGAGATAAGCTATTAAGAGGTCACTCTTCGAGTACTGGGCTTGGATTGGACCAGGGATTGTTAATACTATGAAAATGTTCACATGGTTGAATAGCACTTTTCGCAGTTCTAGTCATACCAGTTGGGCTGGCGCACTCTACTTTACACATGAAAGCATGCTAGTTGGGTTGCATGGGGCATAATCATGCTTCCACGTGTGACGCGCGCAGTAGTGTGCGCCAGCCCTATTTGGAATTTCAAGTCTAGCGGTTGATACCGAGTATTGCTGCTGGTACAGCATGAGAGAATTAATTATTTGATTTGCCATTACAAATCGAGATCGTATTTGATCATCCATGTAAATAGCAGTATCAAGGTCATGCACCATCCTACTTTATATAATCGGCTAAGTGTGTCTGTTGGTGTGTGTGTGTTTGTGTGTGTGTGTGTCTGTTTGACCGGAAATTCATATCTGGCGTCGCAGCAAAGATAGGATCCTGGAATTTGGATATGTTATAGGGGATGGTAAGGAGATCCCAGCGGTGGTGGACCGAAAGTGATAGCAGCTGATAAGGGCTGATAAGGAGCCTCGAAAGGCTAATGTCACCTAATCCGTTTCGCCTTTCGGGTCGATCCTAGACTGTCGAAACTCATAGGTGTTTCGAGGGGGGGACGGGCACAACAATGATGGGTGATCCGAATTGATAGCGGTTGATAAGATTCGATAAGGAGCCTCGAAAGGCTAATGTCACCAAATCCGTTTCGCCTTTCGGGTCGATCCTAGACTGTCGAAACTCATAGGTGTTTCGAGGGGTGGGACGGGCACATCAATGATGGGTGATCCGAATTGATAGCGGTTGATAAGATTCGATAAGGAGCCTCATAAGGCAAATGTCGTTGAGTCCGTCTCACCTTTCGGATTGATCTTAGAGTGCCGACACTCACAGGTGTTTCGAGGGGTGGGACGGGCACATCAATGATGGGTGATCCGAACTGATAGCGGTTGATAAGATTCGATAAGGAGCCTCACAAGGCAAATGTCGTTGAGTCCGTCTCACCTTTTGGGTTGATCTTAGAGTGCCGACACTCACAGGTGTTTCGAGGGGTGGGACGGGCACATCAATGATGGGTGATCCGAATTGATAGCGGATGATAAGATTCGATAAGGAGCCTCGAAAGGCTAATGTCACCAAATCCGTTTAGCCTTCCGGGTCGATCCTAGACTGTCGAAACTCATAGGTGTATCGAGGGGTGGGACGGGCACATCAATGATGGGTGATCCGAATTGATAGCGGTTGATAAGATTCGATAAGGAGCCTCACAAGGAAAATGTCGTTGAGTCCGTCTCACCTTTCGGATTGATATTACAAGGAAAGCCCATCAGGTCATGGTGAGCTTTTTCAAAACGGTTTTTTGCATTTTATAGGGTCCCATACATGAAGCAAAAAACCGGTCTCAAATTCGGCTAAATGGTTTTGGGGGGCCCAGAAAATGAGTGACAAAAGTTGCTCAGAAAGGAACAATTTTGACCAGTTTGCTGCAATGCTTTCCAGCTGCGGCGTTCAGTATATGCATATCGGAGGACTGTCTTCAAACCTACGCCAAAACCACTGCGAGCTGGTTCAGAAATGTAGAATCACTTATGTAACTGCTAAACGAAGCAAATAAAGCTGATAGGGGATGCACAGGCTGGCGTGCTTGCAGCGGTTGGATGGTCGAACGGATAGTGGGATAGATTGGCATTGGCACGGTGGTGGGGGTGTTTGTGGTTCAAGTCCTCTCGACGTTTTCGATTTTGCATTTTCTTAATTTTCTTTGTGCAGCGCTATACTATTTGCGCACATGCAAAATGGCCGCAATTTTCGTCGCTGGTGCACGAAAGTGACCTCATTTGCAAGCTTTCAGTGGTTAAAGTGTTTGGACCCTTCGGCGCCCCTAGCACGCGTGCCAAGCGTTTTCCTGCGAAACTAGTAAGATACTCGTGCTCAGGAGACTCGACTAGCCCGATATACAAAATACTATCCAAATTGAGATTTTGACCCAAACTCGTGACAGTGGGTGGGCATGGGCACACAGTCACTGCACTACTTGTACAGACGAGCAACTTACAGCCTCGATTAAATGCAATCGAGCATGTGCAGAAACAACGCATTCCAAGTGAACTGCACCTAGCAACACCATGCGAAGGCAAAAGATAGCAAAGATTTCCTTATATCGGCTAGGGAGCTCCTTTCGTTGAGTGCTCTTTACTATGGCACTAGCAGTACTATCGGTCGTCCAATTTTCCGAGTTTGGGTCCAAATAGCGATTAGGCCGCGTTCATACTTTGCGATTTTGTGAGCGACTGAGCGATTGAGCGACTGAGCGACTGAGCGACTGAGCGACTGAGCGATTGAGCGACTGAGCGACTGAGCGACTAAGCGACTGAGCGATTGAGCGATGATTGTTGTTGTTGCTGTTAGTTTTTTAAACTATGAACGTGTTCATCTTAGATTCATGTTAGGCTTATTTGATCTTACGGTTGCCATTTGATACCTTGGTTTTTACCACCTGGTACCTGGATACCAGTCGCTCAGTCGCTCAATCGCTCAGTCGCTCAGTCGCTCAGTCGCTCAGTCGCTCAATCGCTCAGTCGCTCAGTCGCTCCGTCGCTCAGTCGCTCAGTCGCTCAATCGCTCACAAAATCGCAAAGTATGAACGCGGCCTTAGGCTGAAAACCTGAGCATGAATATCACACGTAATTTGCGGGAAAACGCCTAGTTCCCCTGTTATGAGCGTTGGCAGGTCCAAACCAATCATTCGCTTAGTACGCAAAAATACTGGAGATAAAGGTTCCCTGGTAGAATAAAAATTGATTTTGCACATATTTTGCACGTATGGTCTTAAATGAGCACAAATGGATGAAAACTAGAAAAATGCAAAAATTTGTGCTCAGTGGGGACCGAACCATCAACTATTTTCTGGGCCCCCCAAAACCATTTAGCCAAATTTGAGACCGGTTTTTTGCTTCATGTATGTGACCCTATAAAATGCAAAAAACCGTTTTGAGAAAGCTCACCATGACCTGATGGGCCTTCCGTGTTAGAGTGCCGACACTCACAGGTGTTTCGAGGGGTGGGACGGGCACATCAATGATGGGTGATCCGAATTGATAGCGGTTGATAAGATTCGATAAGGAGCCTCACAAGGCAAATGTCGTTGAGTCCGTCTCACCTTTTGGGTTGATCTTAGAGTGCCGACACTCACAGGTGTTTCGAGGGGTGGGACGGGCACATCAGTGATGGGTGATCCGAACTGATAGCGGTTGATAAGATTCGATAAGGAGCCTCACAAGGCTAATGTCACCAAATCCGTTTAGCCTTCCGGGTCGATCCTAGACTGTCGAAACTCATAGGTGTTTCGAGGGGTGGGACGGGCACATCAATGATGGGTGATCCGAATTGATAGCGGTTGATAAGATTCGATAAGGAGCCTCACAAGGAAAATGTCGTTGAGTCCGTCTCACCTTTCGGATTGATCTTAGAGTGCCGACACTCACAGGTGTTTCGAGGGGTGGGACGGGCACATCAATGATGGGTGATCCGAATTGATAGCGGTTGATAAGATTCGATAAGGAGCCTCACAAGGCAAATGTCGTTGAGTCCGTCTCACCTTTTGGGTTGATCTTAGAGTGCCGACACTCACAGGTGTTTCGAGGGGTGGGACGGGCACATCAGTGATGGGTGATCCGAACTGATAGCGGTTGATAAGATTCGATAAGGAGCCTCACAAGGCAAATGTCGTTGAGTCCGTCTCACCTTTTGGGTTGATCTTAGAGTGCCGACACTCACAGGTGTTTCGAGGGGTGGGACGGGCACATCAATGATGGGTGATCCGAATTGATAGCGGATGATAAGATTCGATAAGGAGCCTCGAAAGGCTAATGTCACCAAATCCGTTTAGCCTTCCGGGTCGATCCTAGACTGTCGAAACTCATAGGTGTATCGAGGGGTGGGACGGGCACATCAATGATGGGTGATCCGAATTGATAGCGGATGATAAGATTCGATAAGGAGCCTCGAAAGGCTAATGTCACCAAATCCGTTTAGCCTTCCGGGTCGATCCTAGACTGTCGAAACTCATAGGTGTATCGAGGGGTGGGACGGGCACATCAATGATGGGTGGTCCGAATTGATAGCGGTTGATAAGATTCGATAAGGAGCCTCACAAGGAAAATGTCGTTGAGTCCGTCTCACCTTTCGGATTGATCTTAGAGTGCCGACACTCACAGGTGTTTCGAGGGGTGGGACGGGCACATCAATGATGGGTGATCCGAATTGATAGCGGTTGATAAGATTCGATAAGGAGCCTCACAAGGCAAATGTTGTTGAGTCCGTTTCGCCTTTCGGGTCGATCCTAGAGTGCCGACACTCACAGGTGTTTCGAGGGGTGGGACGGGCACATTAGTGGTGGGTGATCCAAACTGATAACGCTTGATAAGATTCGATAAGGAGCGTCAAAAGACCAATGTCGTAAAATCCGTTCCGCTCTTCTGGCTAACTATGGAATGTTCACACTCACAGGTGTTACAGGGTATGGGGACCTTAATGGTGACTTTTCGAAACTGATAACGGCTTACTGGGGCTCATAAGAGCCATTAGGAAATTGAAGAGGGATAAAATTCGATACACCGCTTACTACTACTATGCGACTGCTATAGTAAATGTGTCTGATGCTCAGCACCATCGGGTGAACATATTCTGTTTATATTCTGACATCTACTGCCGATGTGCGACCGCTAAATTGCCCAGCCTTCCGAATAATAGTTCATGCCTTTTGATACTACGATTACGTGGATGATGAAGACACGACTAGATTTGTGATAGCAAAGCATGCGATTCATTCTCTCATGCGGCCAGCAACAGTACTGGATAACGACCGCTAGACTATGTGAAATTCCAAAAAGTGGTGCATGTTTACAAAAACGATAAGCATCCAGAACTGCGTATGGATCTACCACCAATATGTAGGAAACCAGTTGGGCTGGCGCACACTACTGCGCGCATCAAACAGGGGAGCACGCAAAATGTGCTTGATCGATATCGATTGATATGGAGGTAGGATGGAACTCAAGGGATTTTGTCTCCCTTCTCCGTTTTCTGCATGGTTCTCTTTTAGCAAACCGTTTGAATGACGTTTGAATGATGATACACAACAATCGATATCGATCAAGCTCATTTTGCGTGCTCCCCTGTTTGATGCGCGCAGTAGTGTGCGCCAGCCCAACTGGTTATTTGAAACTCTAGGAAATTTAACGGTCGATAGATCGACATCTGATATTAGAACATAAACAAAAGATATTCACCCAATTGCACTTAGCAACAGATGCTTTTACTATAGCGGTCGTGTAGCAGTAGTAGGCGGTGGACCGCATTTAACCCCATACACTTTCTTACGGCTCTTAACAGCCCTTGTGAAACGTTATCTGGTTGGATAAGCCATTATCAATCTTCCCGTAACCTGCGATACATGTCAATGTAAACATTCCACTGCCAATCGGAAAAGCAATACGGGTTTGGCGACACTAACCTTCTGAATCATTTGGTTCACTCACCATTAATGGCCCCATCTCACTTCTCAAAATACCTATGAGTGTCGGCGCTCTAGGATCAATATGAATGAGAAAACGGATTCGAGGACCTTCGCCTTTTGACGTTCCTTATCACATCTTATCGACCACTACCTTTCGGATCACCCACCATTGATGAGCCCGTCCCAACCCTCAAAACACCTATGAGTGTCGGCGCTCTAGGATCGACCCGAAAGGTGAAACGAAACTGGCGATATTCGTCTTCTGATGCCCCTCATCAGGCCTTATCAGCAGCTATCACTTTTGGTCCACCACCGCAATGGTATCCTCACTACCCTCTCACTCGTATAATTCAGGGTCCCAGCTTTGCTGCAACACGAGATACGAATGGCCAGTCAAACACACACACCAACAGACACACTTAGCCTTTATACAATAGTAGGATTCTGAATAACATTTCATTTCATGTACTTTGTTCAGGTTTCCCTTAGGTGCCCGGAGACATAGTTTGACCCACTGTAACCGAATGGAGTCCGGAGAAAGCGCTCATGATCTTCAGAATAATTGAAGGTCACCCAGACTCTCTAGGGACACAACCGGATAATAGTGCTGGCCCTTCCTGCGAAGCAATTCTGAAGCAAAAAGTGCAGAATTGTAGCTTTGAGTGAACGTGGCAAGTGATTTTCGGGTTTTGAGTGTAAAGCACATGTGATTTAAAATAGGATGGGCCATTTCACTGCAGTTATTGGTAGAGCGTAAGATATCCCTAGTGTCTATGAAAACACAATGGATGGCTATTACAACGAAATGGAAAAACGAGCTCAAAAAATGCAATTTGGCCCCTTAGCGGACATAAATACGCTGAATCTGAATATCGGAGGTGAAGTGGAAGGTTAACGACGTCATTGTCGTCCGCCGGTATCGCCAGCGGTACTTGGAGGCACAATTTATAAAATCTTCTAAAGGAAACCTAGTCGCTAAAGAGCAATGAACGAGATTTGCACATTTGGGTTCGTCATGAGCAGCGCCATCCGGTGATTCATTTTCCGAATCAACTGGACATTTTACCGAAGTTGTGACGGAGCGGCGGATTGTGGCGGATTTTTCCGCCGTAATCCTTCGATATTGCAGGATAAGGGGCGGTATAGCAGAAGGAGACGAATTCGAATTTCAGCCTAAATCTAGGAAGGGGTAAGGAGCTCCGACGACGTGGGTAAAACAAGCTTCATGTGCAGAAAAGGTACACTAACTCAGAGCTTCTTTCCTCTCCCCGGACTTAAGCTGAAACTTACATACTCCTAGCAATGTTTGTCACGTGTTTGTGAGCAATAATGTGCGATACGTATCGATCAGTCATTGGACGTGGAGCTGCGTCTCCTTCCTTATTACCACATTGACCCATCGCGCCGCATCACCTGTTTGTCTAACACTACATGCTCACCAAGTCCCTCTAAGAATTACTTCTATTGAAATGCAGCAGAAAAATGATTAGTGCAAGATCATCTTTATCACGGCGACCTTAATGGTATAACGTAAACAACCACCTTCATAACAATCTCGGTAGCTCCCATTTCACTTGAAGAATCCGTTGCCTACAGTCCTGGTCGTAGTGGTGAGTTCAGGAGACGTAATTGGAAGGTAGTTTGGTGCAGTATCCGACATGGTTTCAGGACGTCTGTTATGGGGAAGACGAAAGTTGGAGATGATCCAGTGTCCTTCACGTGAGCTCCCTCAGACTCTAAATTTGTAACAGATGAAGTTGCCGGTCTAGTGTGCAGCTTCATAGTCCGGCTTCCTGAGTACCAGTCCGCACAGCGATTCAAAGGTTCGCTAAGGGTGGACAGGACACCCAATTTGATCACTTGGTGTGACACAAACCTTACTGCTTCTGTTATGAATTGCACGCGAAGTGGGCCGTGGCCGCGTCGAGCTCCTACGACTTTGACCCATTGCGCGTACCTGGCCTGCAACCTCTACATCGACGCAAAGTGAATTAGGTATACGCCCTCGTTTCAGAGACACCAATGCAGACACCGCAGCAGGAGGAGATAAGGCCACGGGGTCGGCTATGATGGATCTGATAAGCGGTTTACAAAAGAACAAAGGATCAACCACTTCAGGTTCTACTGTGAGTGTAATTCCGAGTAGTCGTTGAGTCAATATGCGTCACGGCGAGAAAGGCGCAACTTCACGTTTAACACGGAAAATACACTTAGCGTAGCAATGCACCACATACACGTAATGTGCAGAAGGTGCCGTCACGATTCATTCTTCCAGCGCGTGATGAAAAAGGCCTTCTGCAAGTGAGGTAGAGGAATACGTGGGGCTTAGCCTAGCTAGGGAGGGAGCTTGGGGCGGGTGAAACAAATTTAAAAGCGAGGAAGGCTTTCGTACGTGACAAACGGGTTCCTGAAGTACTAGCTCAGGCCTGAAGGAGCTCTGGATGGGTGGTCCACCCATACAGAGCTCCTTCAGGCCTGAGCTAATACAGGCATCCCTAGACAATTTGTCATATTTCACGTGTATTTGGTGCTCGATACGCTATCCTGTTTCAAATAGTGTGAAACTGCGTTCCCCCCACCAGCAACCCATACTGCCCCCAGTCACTCCCCTCATCAGCATACTACAAGGAAATGATTTCTCCCCACACCTTGCAGCCCCACCACACAGTATGAAGTGTACAGCATTTAATCATCTGACTATTCCATTCTCCTATCGAAAACATCAATCTGATCATTTTCAGACTAGCGGTTCAACAGGTAGAGGAAAAGGTAAAAAGAAGAAGAAGGGTAAAAAGGGAAAAAAGACGGTGATCAAGAGAAAAAGACGAAAGGATCGTTATGAATCACAGAACTATCTCCTGCGTATTGAAGGCACACTTTGTTGTGCATCCATAGGTGAGAATAGGCCACCCAGATCTGCAGGGCTTCGTGCACCGATATTCCTACCAAAATCTTAGTTTCCATTGGACAATTTCAGTAATCGCAATAATCTGGCTGGTATCGCTGTTCATCGTGATGCTGATTTGTGGTATTTGGAGCGGTTTCGATTTTACCGCAACTACGGATTCGGTGAAGGACAAGAAATAAATTTTGTTTCACTCTTGTCACCTTAAAGCCTTAAAGGTGTTTTTTGTATAACTTTAGCGGCTCCAAATAAAGAGTATGAAACAGTCTTTGAGTTTAAGTGCTATAGCAATGAGGGGAAGGGGCATCTTATGGAATGTTGAATAACTGAGCATCACTGATTGCACGCAGCGTGTATATTTGCCCCACATTACGGTGGTATACCAGGTCGAAGTGGCCATTCGCGGTAAGACACATGCCGCTCTAAGCGCATTTGAGCGCTGATTCCGATCTGCTTCCAAAATCTGCCAAACGATCCTCTGAATGGGGATATGGAGTTTTTTTTCCTAATGCACCGGCTCCGCATGTATAAGCGTGTTCTCTCCCACAGCACAGATAAATGCAAGAGGAATTCAAGGTGAAGGGATAGCTCAGGGGTATTCGCGGTGATTGGCGTGGAGACGGACCATAAGTGGAATTCCTTGAGAGTACTTCTGCTTACCATATGTAGGTCTTTCTCTTTTACTTCTAGGAAAAGTTTCTAAAAGTATTGCCATCCACAATTAATGTTACACTGGTTTTCCGCATGGCCCATTATCCCTATCTCCAGGATCGCACAAAGCTCGTGATCCAGCTTGCTACAGGGGCAGGCTCCCGTGATTCACGCGTTAGGCATTTTCGCGTAAAACGATAAGAACATCCTTCCAGGGAGTGAAATAACCCCCATATGCAAATATTCAGCCAAATCGATTTTTTGACCCAGCATCGGAAAAAGGGATGGTCATGGGATGTGTAGTAATAATTTAAATTTTTTCTCAAAAGTGTACAGCTATGGCGAAGAATGCCTGAACACACCTACATAGTATAAATGCTCGTCACAGTACATATACGTAATAAGCGCCAAAGGAGAGCATTTGCTCGGCAATGGTCAAGGCTTTCCTTTTGCTTCACGTGTTGCCCACGATTTCTCCCGAAATTTAGTCAAATTCGTGAATAGCCTAAAAACTTGTTCCATTGGGTAATCCAATCCAGTGAACTGAGAACCACACTAGTATTGTGCGAAAACCCCTCAGCCGGGCGCTACAGGTCTGCGGACTTACCATGCATAGCATAATATTCATCTAGAGAAACCTATCTAGAGAACTCTACCAAGAAAATAGATTGGCAGATTTCGAGTACTTTTCAATGTTCAAAGGCGTGGCCGCCTTGAGCACGCGACATTACGGTGCCAGCTATGGGCGCCAAGTTGGTTAAGTCCTGAAGCGACTACACCTAGAATGGCGTGTCTTCAAAACCGTCATCGCTTCAAAACTCATACGGCGCGCATAGCTCCCACCATCGCGTCGCACATCGAACGCCACAAAGCGAATTTTCTGTCACCATTGCATACAGCCGTGAGGAAGCTAGGTGACCACAAGTGCATGAAAAATGACTCGAGCTTAAACATGGGGGGGGGGGGGAAGAGCTGTTTATTGCACGCAAATGTTGTCGAATGGAGCTGTACTCGAGCTGCTGGAAGGATAACCTGAATAAGTTCTTCTGAGTTAATAACCTGAATTAGTTCTCTGAGTTAAAGTCGAGATTAGTAAACAATGGTCGAAGTGCATTTCAGCCCTATTGGAAGCTGTTCATTCCAAACATACTGTCTGTATGAGCATCCGAATGTTCTATGAAAGTCACAAACAAATGACCAACTCTACGTTCACGTCCTAGCTCATCTCTTCCTTATTCATGCGAAAAAGGAACTACTAAGGGGGATAATCACTGTAATAATTCATAATATAAAGCCACCAGTTGAGCTCTCCGACACGTACTGGGCGAATCACTCGGTGGAATGTTGTAATTTTGAATGACCGATATAACCAATCTATACCAATGCAGGCCATGTCTCATAATTCCACACGTTATAAGCGCAATATTGAGCGCTGGCCCAACTGGTATCTCTACAAACATCTGTCACTACTCCGGAATTCACGCAGTTTTGCGATTGAAACATTCTTACTGGGCACTATTCAACTATTACTCCCCCAGATACCCCGAGTTGGTCAAAAAAATAATTTTCGCTGAAACTTTGCCCAGGGGGGTTATTTAGGGTGCTGATCACGAATATGACATCCGTTTTTGGCGTTCGTGCCAAATTGGTGCAATTGCATCAAATTGGTGTAACAACTGCTTTTCTCCAATTTTGGCTAAAATTGCCATCTGGGAGCTTCAGAATGCTGATCACGGATACGACATTGGTTTTCAGTTTTCGCCTAAGCCTTGAAGGGGAAGGAAAAGTTCCCTTCCATCCTAAGGCTTAGGCAAAACCTACAGGAGCAGTGTGGTGCCTCTACCATATTAGCACTGCAATTGAATTAAACGACGCTAATGCCTCAAACGGATGTCATATTCGTGATCAGCACCCTAAATAACCCCCCTTGGCAAAGTTTCAGCGAAAATTATTTTTTTGACCAACTCGGGGTATCTGGGGGAGTGATAGTTGAATAGTGCCTCTTACTGATATCGAATTATCTGCTAACCATGCTCACTTGCTGAGCGTCGATCCTAGGAGGCGGGATGGACTTATCAAAGGCGTCAGGTCTTATCCGCTACGCCGTCACTACAGCTCGGGGGTGCGCTTTTCGATGGGGATTTCGCCATATCTTCTCAGGCCCATGGTTTCTATCCTAATGCTGTCTTTAAGTGTTTAAGCTTCATAGGTTAATAATTCAGTTGTTTACCACTGCATATCACATCTGCTATTTTTCTGAAATTTGAATGATTTAGCGGCAGATATCTTCTACTACAACTGATATCGGGTCAGCAAACAAGGTTCGGTGACCCCCAGGTATTTAACACTCAGGCTGTAGTGATCACTATTTAGAAGTTCGGATAGGCTGGCCTTCGACTGCTTGGTACTCGATTGCATCGATTGCGAGCACTTTATCATTCAATGAGCATCTAACTCCGTATTTTGGTAGTAGGTCCATTTGCTAGTTACCATTGTTCATAGGTGCTTATTAGTTTTCTGAAGATGCACCGTTATTTCGAATTTCGGGTAGTTTAATGGTTGGTTGCTTTGTTTGTGCTAGTACCGCATTAGAAAATGATTCACCTGCTTTGCATTATTAAAAATATATAAATCGCATCTTTATTCGTGTACAAAACACAGGAGCCATTATTCAAAAGGCTGGACAGTTTGGTGCTCGACACAACGATGCAGCTGATACCAGAACATAGAATACTATAATCACCCGGTGCCACTGCGCATCAGACACTTCACCTATAGCGATATCGTAGTACTAGTCAGGATGCACCGGAGATCATCCCATCAAACTGCTGATCGCTCTTACCAAGCTTTATCACTCATTATCAGCTTCGATCACACCCCATTGGAGTTTCCGCTCCACCCCGCCTGTGAACACTCCACTGAGGGCCGGATTGGGCGCCTTTTACTCTGACGTTTTCGATCGAATCATACCAACCACTATCAAGTTCGATCACCCACAGTTGGTGTTCAGGCTGACCCTCCGTATTATCTTCAAAAACCAAGCACTAGCCTTGCTGCTACGTGTGATTTGATAGGAATTTCGTGACGCAAAGACAGGCACACACACAGACCACCTGATCACCTGTTGTCCCGTTGCTCATCGAGAGTCTGTAGCAGGCGCTAGCAATGTCTCCGTTCTTCCCCGTCGCGAGTCAGAGTAGTTCGACGAACTCTTTTACTCCCAGGGATGAGCAGCTTCTCGTTCCCTTCACGCAGAGCTTTTGTGAACAATAACTATAGGTTATTATTTTATAGAATACCCAAAATAATTACAAGTAAGTTAAGAGGATAACTTGGTGTTAGATAAGAGGTATAATAATTACAAAGTAAGAAAAGGAGAAGAAAAGAGGAATTAAATGAAAGAGAAAGGAAGGATGGAGAGGAAAGAAAAGATTAAAGAGGTTCCGTCCGCCACCGAAGCTTTTGCCCATAACTCAGCATCCTTGTAGATTAAAGAGGAGGATTTGACCCGTTTCGCCTCTTCATCAGACAAGTCAAATATAATATCAATCCTGAAGCTCTTCAGTGATTAGGATTGATATTGAAATAGTTGGGATTGATATTGATATTGACATTATTTTGGGTGGTGGTAAAAGAGTTAAAAAATAAGGTAAATTCCTTTAAAGGACGTTAAAATTGAAGAACTTGTGAATGGAATCCTAAAACAGCCATGTACGAACATTGACAAAATACGTTAATAATGGATGTGATACTCAGTTAAGGATCTGGAGCCAAATTCAAATAGTGAATATAATTGAATCGGATTACTTAACAAAAAAGGAAGAGGAGTGATGTCAAGGAGAGGGTGAGATAAGGAAGCATTGAATGGTGACTATATTTCCCATTTCAAAAGACTTGCAACTAGCTTATTGATATTTTTAAAATCATTTTTTAAATTATATTTATAGCTAATGAACTTATTTTTGCATATACATTTTATAACATTAGCAATAATGAATTCAATTTTATATCCATTATGACTTAAAACTTCTTTCATTTCCACGATTTTGCTAACAAAACTTTCATAAAGTGTGCATGTGTTGGCAATTCTAAGTGTTTCTGTGTATATAACTGATCCTTTATTAATATGTGATATATTGGTGTCATCCTGTGGAAATTTGATAACTTGAAAACCGTAATCATCCGTTTTGTTATACAACTTTGTAATTATTTTATTGTTAACTATATTAATTTTCAAATCTAAGTAACTACAACTAGTCAGATCTTTATGTGTCTTTTTAAGCTCCAATTCATTTCTGTAAACTTGTTTTAACATTTCATCAATTTCTTCTTCGTTGTAGTTATGTATTATAAGTTAATCGTCCATGTACCTGTATGGAACGAACATGTTATTGAATTGGTATTTCTTAGTTAAGAAGTAGTTAAATTCCATTACAGTGAGAGTAAGATCGGCCAAAAGTGGACTGAAATTACCCCCTTGTGGAACTCCCACTGTTTGCTTGTAAATGTTGCTACTAAACAAACAATAACTGTTACTGAGTAAATAATCTATCAAGTATAGCAAATCTTGCATATTATATAGTCTGTACCTATTAATAACATGCTCCTCCCCGTTGCTATAAAAGGTTTTATATCCATTTGTAGCGATAAATTGTTTACCTGCGTTATTAAAACACTTTTTCAAGATTCTCCAATATTTTTAACTATAGTACTGTGCTTTAAATTAGTGAACATATCTGTAAAATCAGCTGAAAACAATTTGAGATTGTTTCCCGTGATATTATTTAGCTCATTACTAATGTTGATATTACATATAGACCAATACAATTTGTTTGTTTTATTTCTACTTTGTATTACCTTAGTATAATTTACGAAATGTTTTTTCATATGTGAAAAATACCATGTAATTCTTGTGCTAGTGGTTTGACACTACTATTATAAGCTCCCGTTATAAATCTAAATTTAATTAGGTTTTATGTAACTTTGGAAGTGCATAAATGACAGGTAAATCTTTTTCTATATTTCCTCTAAACTTACTTTCTTCGCAGAAGCTAATGTGTTTACGTATTATGGCTTCCTTTTCCACCCCATGAAGTATTTCGTATGTATTATTAGTATTGTAGTATCTGTATTCGTTTAAATCTTTGTCGTATGATAATCCCATTTCTTTCATAAATGTTAGTAAAAAGAATTTTTTACAAATAATCCCGTAATTATTGCTAGCTTTGTCCGAAGGACAAAAAATCAAGTCTTTCTGATATCCTTTAAGTATTGCAAGAGGAAAAAATGCTTTATTTGATTCTCCTGTTTTGATATTGTATGATTTAAGGAGTGGTTTAATTTTTTGCCGATATAACGAGTGAAAAGTTTTTGAATAAGACAGACATTTGAACTATTCATTCTATACCTATTTCTATAGAAGGTGATAACTTTGTGTAAGACTTGATTGTAATTATCTCTGATTTCCTCCCTGCTAGTTCCAAAATCGATTCTATATTTTGTTCCTTTTTTGAGCAAATTTCTGAGACAGTCTTCTTTTATTATATCCAGATTACCGGTAACTACATGTCTAAGTTCTTGATGTATATACCTTTTAGTAAAATCCTTATCACATATACATTTGTTAGTAATAATTTCCTTGTTATCTAGTTCTTTCAGTGTTTTAATGCAATTATACATTTGGCTGGATATTGGTCTTTTATATGTATAAACAATTCTAACTGGAATAAACTCTTTACTACGATTAATACCAGTCAGTAGTTCCTTCAATTTTGTAGTGTTGAATATTCTGTTTGAAGGTATCTTATCATAGATTCTATTAGTGAAATTAACCAAAACGTTATGATACATTCTTTCGGGTTTTTTTCTTTGGAAACCATTGTATTGCAAATGAGCTAGCAAGCAAAAGACAAGGAATTTACTTTGTCTACTAACTTGGTTCAAGAAACCAGAACTAATAGATAGTTTTAGTATTTTTTCAATTTCCTTATACCTCAATGCTTTGAGTAACCTGTAGTATTCTATGGGTTGTAAGACATTATCCCCTTCAATAATTTTTTCTAGAACCATTTCAACTGTAGCTTTTCTTTTTTCGTTCTTTTTCTTTTTATCCTTACCCCTATTATTCCTTTGTTTCTTAACTTTAAGGGAGAAATACGGTGGAACGCCTTTTTGCATAAGTGGATTGCTTATATCAGTAATATTCCCATAGCCTTTGATATTGTCATTAAGACCAAATGGATAAGGTGTCATGAGTAATTTGATCCAGAAAAGTTCTTTTTCCAAGAGAGTTGTTCTATGGTTGCCATTAAGTGCATCCAAAATGGTGATAGAAATACCTTGATCACATACCCGAAAGTGATCATATAGAGGAGTATTTGTGATTAAATATATTTGTCAAATGTTCTCTTATTCTAGTCTTGATTTTTCTAGTGGTCATCCCAACATACTGTATACCTCATTTATTACAAGTTAGGCAATATATGACGTTACTACTGTTACAATTAGTGTCCTGTTCTTTGAATGTGTTTATATTCAAAACAGTAACATTAGATTTGATTTGGTCGCTTTTTATTGTAATACTACAAACTCTACAATTACTATTGCAAGCAGAACCTTTATTATTATTTCCAAAATCTTTGAGAATATATTGATTTACCCCGAACCTTACCTTTGTGAAGTTAGTTGAGGTGTAGTAATTATTGGCTGCCAAAGTGTTTTTTGACCGTTGATTACATGTAAGTGGGTGGTCAAACCCCCATACACGGAGGTATCTTCCTAAAAGGTTTGGCAGGGCTGCTGCCAGGGGTAGGCACTCCCTATTTGTTCCAATAGAACGCCCAACACTGGAGGCGCCAAAAATTGATCCCTTCATGCCATTTTTGACTTTTATAAACCCCATCAGCGTTGAACCCTATTTTTACGAAGAGGTATGGCCCTCTTTTTTTTAGCTGCCATTTTTTTAATTTTTAATTTTCAATTTTTATTAAATTGAATAATATAAAAAATGAAAGAATAAAAATAAATAAATAATATTTATAAAATTTTAATTATGTTTTGAATATTATTTTACTTATTTATTTATTGTTAATTAAGATGTAAATATATAGAATTAGTGTGCATACCTGGATAGGCACCAGTGATGTAAGTAACTGAAAAAAGTTGTGTATGAAAATAAAGTAAGATAAAATTGAAATTAAACTAAATTAAGAAATTAAAAAACTAAAAAACTAAAATTACGAAAAACGGGGTGAAAGTTATTATAAATGAATAGTGGTATTTTATTGTATGTTTTGCTTATTATTTATCCTATGATATTGATTGTTATTTTACAATATCCTATATCCCTTCAAATTTTTTTGGTAAACGTATATGAAATAACAGAATATAAAATATAATTACGAAAATATCAACAAATGTAATATTGATATTAATGTAATATCGACATTGCTAAAATTATAGTTGTAACCAATTATTCACTTTGATACATGCTGTAGCCGTGTTTAAATGTTGTGCAGACCGAATATTGCACTACGGTATCTATGTAAGAGGGCATTTGGTGTAAGTTACGTACAATGTTCCAAATCTTACGTACATATTCAATTCACACCTGTTTTTTTGAAAACTTGCGGTTGTTATGTTTAATCTTTGTTTGTTTTATGTATTGTTCATTTTTCTTGACTCTGTATTGTGTTCTATGTCAGAGACAAGTCCAGTAACCCTTACTCATATTCAAATCCTCGTACTATCACCCTTTGACCTCTTATGTTACGTTGTTAATGTTAACTAATAGTGAATCGACCATGAAGGTTACACTATTTGTTAAACAGTTGATTGTTACCTCTTTCAGGCAAAGATGAATTGAACCAAAAGGGGGGATACACGTAAACAATTAAGTGGAACTCGCTAGGGTAGGTTTTGGTTAACATTTACCTTACAATACCTACAATGTTCCATAATAAGTGTACTTAAAACAGTAGAGTAGAACTATGTGTTACTGTATTTTCGGAGTTGTGTAAACTACGTACTTAATTTTATGTCGTACGTGCCTTTTCAATCCTAAAATTTTTTATGGTCTTTGCTTTTGTATGAAATTCTTCTTTCACCCATTTTTTATTTTATAATCTTAGTACAGTAGTCAGAGTAGTTCGACGAACCCTTTTACTCCCAGAGATGAGCAGCTTCTCGTTTCCTTCACGCAGAGCTTTCGTGAACAAGTTGATCATGGGGTCTGCAGTAGTACAGGTGTTCGTTTGACGTCCCGAGGGGTCCAGTCGGTAGACGCTATAGTCCAGCGATCATTGCGATTTCTCATGAAGTGTACGGCCCATCTAATCCTCTATTCCTTGGTAAATATGACGGCGTCCCCGAGATCGTCGGAGGAGTTCGGAACTCGGGATTCCCCTCTGCACTTGCGTGTCTCGGGGTACTTTGTCCTCTTGATTGCGCGTTGGATAACGCCGACCGCATGCTATTCCTACTCATCTACAAATCAAGTCTCCGAGGCATATGTTAGGGCAGGAATCGAAAAAATGAGCGCAGAGCCGGATGTTCTTCGCCTTCTTCACTGCTCCCTCGATAGTGTCAAAGGCTCCCCTAGCCGCTCTCTCCCTCCTGCTCAGCTTTGGTGCTGAGTCGTACATATTGACTTTTCGGTCTAGGTATACATAGATGGAGCATTCGGTGATGTTGGTTCCGTGAGTTGTGTACCGATTTAACCGTGTTCGCTATCGAAATCGCCTAGCACTTGCTCCGCCTACTGAATTGTCGGTGTCATGAGCACGATGTCATCAGCGGTAAATGCCTGCCATTGACCTTCACTCCCATGTTTTCCCATTCCAGTTGGCGCATGATGTTCTCAAGAGCAGCGCTGAAAAATTGAGACGGGATGGTGTCGTGTTGTCGATTTCCTCAGTTCACGTCGATGATTATCTGAACTGCTCAATTCTCGCCGATGATTATCTCCTTGTAGAGTGGAGTAATTCTGGTCGTGAAGTCATATAGAACTCACGAAATATCAATATCCTTTGAGTAGGTACGCCTCTGTTTCTCTGAGCTTCGATAACCACTTCTGTTTCAACGGAGTCGAAGAATCTTTCCAAAGACGACGGTATCTTGTACTCTCACGACCCTTCAGTGAGCCTTGTGACCCTGTTAGTGCGATCGATCGTACTGAACCCTCTCCAAAACTCAGCTTGCTCGCATGGCTGTCTTCCCTCTGAAGTTCTGCCAATCCTATACATGATGACTTGAGTGAAGAGCTTGTAGATTGTACTCTGAATTGTACAAAGCAGGTAGATTGGACGACAATTGCCAATGCCGTATATATTTCCCCTCTTAGCAACACAATCCTGCCGGTTTTCCACAAGGTAAGTATCTTGCATCCCTATAGGAAGCGTGTGAATAGTTGGCCCAGAGTTTTGACAATAACTGGCGAAAGATTTTTAGGATATTCCGGTCTGATCCTGTCGAGGCCGGATGCTGTAGCATTTTAAATAACTAAATAAAAAATTAATAGCCTTTTCTCATGCAGTGATGAAATGATGAGTGTATGCGTGCAACAGAGGCCCGTAACTTGTTTGCGGCACTTTCGCGTCTCACAAAGCATCCGTGTTCACATAGATAGAATCTTCAAATTAAGATATTCCAAGGCCGTTGTGAGAAGTTTCGACCAGTGTTCATTAATATCGAATAGTGTGCTACGGTACCACCAATATGTTCTGCGAATAACTCTTATTTCAGCTTGAGCAAGCTGTGATGCACTTTTTTCGTCTGGAACATGCACGCAGTATAAAGGTAATATGAAGCATTGCTATTGGCTGGAATAAGTCGTTTGTGATGACCGCGTGCTCTCAGCTTGGTGGTAATTCCGTTCCCTGTTAGGGAGAAGTATGCTCGTTTGAAGTAGTTGAAATATGGCAATGGCTGAGGAATATATGCTGAATGAAATGAAATTTTTTACATCTGAGGACCCATTGTAAGCCGATGGGAGGGTAGTTAACAGAATCAGAGCTGCTCTCATCTTTCTATGTTATTATCTTGATAACAAAACAACCTGGAATAAAGTTTGATGTGACTAGTATATTTACCACATTTGGTGGTGGTGGTCTAGTTTGCGAGTACCACGACTAGAAAGTTTGTTTTCGAAAATTCTCGCCAAGGAAATCGGGCAATCTCTTACGGAAGCGGCGGTACATACTTCAATGAGAAGCCTCTACTCAGTCTATAAGGGACTTTCAAGCACATTTGATCGCATCACCGATGAGTACGACTCTCTAAGGGAAGTGTGGCTATTGACAGATCTAGCCAGCAAGCTCGCGAAAGTGGGCGAAGATGATCCCATGAAAAACTGAAAAACTTCGCTTATGTGTCAATTTCTTGCAGTGGCATCTGTGGAACCTCCGAAGCGGACTGTATTGTGCGTATTCGGAAAATGTTTCATTACGGCGCATTGCACCTTCGACGGAACGAGGGGTCAAGCTGACTCGTCATTGGTAGGAGAGCGTGGGACCGTTCGCCCGGTTCCTTTACAGGCCCGCGGCGTGACGAAAACGGTCAAACTTCAACTAATGAAGCGCAGACAGACCCGCTTCGATGGAATTCTTCTGGTGTCTGCTCGAACATTATTCCTGCCTCAGACTCTCTATAAACGAAATGAGGGTAATAGCAAAAACGTTACTGGTTTCCAGTACATGAAGATATATTAATTATGGATTTGATTTGAAATTCCAAAAAACAGTGGAGATTATCTGGAAACGCCGTGCCTAATCTGAAAACTCAACCGGTTGCAAAACCTTTCGACACTGCCTTCCACACAAGAACGATAAAAACCTTAAATTCGGAGAATAATTAATACATTCAGGTGGGTACCAAGCAAACTTCATATTGCAATAGTATTACTATTATTTTGGCTCACGCTGAAGGCTCGTTGCATACTTTGATGTGCTTTGCTCAGGTGCCGTAAGGTGACGAGCATGGAACCAAATACTCATAGCGTGGTGAAGGATAATTTTAAATAGCATCTCTGTTTCGACAGGATGGTGGAGGACACGTTTCAAAGCTGATTCACGTAAGTTTCCTAATTCACACTGCACGAGTGCATGATATATATTTTTTTACTATCTTTTTCTACGAGAGCGATGCAGTTTATGGTGCAGCTGAGTTGCAAAAGAATAGACTGTTCACAAAGTGTTGCGAAGACTTACGACAAGGGTCAGGCTTATGTCTACAAATCATCGACGGGACGGTGGGAGGGGTAGGGGGACCACTATCTGATTTGGAAGTTGAGAGGGAACCTACAAACATTGAATAAAATAGGAAAGATTGAATTGAATGAAATGAAATGTTATCCGAGTAGTACTACAGCCACGCAATGTTGAGATTTTGGGGTGTTTGCCTCTATTTGAAAAGAAGATGGCCAGCCGTTAATCGTACTTACATACATCATCTTTAGTATTAGGTAGAAATGCTGCGATTATCGAGCTTCCTTGGGAACAGGGTTTTACCCGAGGACACTCTGCAATTTCAATCTGAACAACAGATGTCTAATTGCATGACCTATTTTATGATATAATTCATTCAAAAGTAGGCAGCTGTAAGCTGAACTTGTTCTGACCCACTTTCGCTAGGATTCAGTTCAGCCGCAAGGGATTAGCCCAGTTGCGCAATTATGCCCACTATCAAAAGTATCAAGAGTAATTCGAATCAATTAGTACTACAGTTGATTGTACGGATTAAGCGCTTCCCTGGGAACAACACTGGAGATATCGAGGCTATCCTTCGAAGGCGAAGCGGTACGCTGCATCATCTCCTACTAGCTTTCCCATCGTTGGAGAACACCCTGTTCCTCGGAAAGAGATGCTACTAGATCTTCTTTATTAAAAATAGCAAACTGACTTCCATAAGTCGCAGCGTGAAGCATCGTTAGGACCTTAACTAGAGCTCATTATTCTCTTCGAGGATCCCGCACCTTCATCCTTCTTTGCGATTTTTATACTGGCAGTCATTTGTCACGGATGACGTTTAAGGGGAAGAATTTTGACTACGAAAGCAGCTAGAGTAATAACGCGATTACCAATTGAGTCCG
Source organism: Trichostrongylus colubriformis (assembly GCA_963978905.1). Lineage (NCBI taxonomy): Eukaryota > Metazoa > Nematoda > Chromadorea > Rhabditida > Trichostrongylidae > Trichostrongylus > Trichostrongylus colubriformis. The sequence continues at coordinate 35,906,174 of OZ022258.1, read as the reverse complement.
CGACCGATTTTAATTAACACGATTTGATGACCCGCAAAGATGGCCACCGATATAAGTAGTATGTATGTAATTATGGTCTAGTTGGTATCAGGATGCCGTTCCTTCGTCTCCTTGTTTTGGTAGGTCACTTTTTAGCAAAATATTATTTACGCTGAATATTTGCTTTGTTCATTGATTCCTTTGAACTAGAAGTGCCATACAGAGGGAAAAGTATGGTACAATTTTGGGAATAGACACTCCTACTATTCATGGATTGGCCATTCTCTAAAACACTTAGGATTACATGATATTCAACAAAGGCCTTATGCGAAAGGACTTATTTCCCACGTTCTTCCTTTCGCTATTTGAAAATCAGTTACATTACTTTTATGAGGATTGAAAGATTTTCTTCTCACTGAATATTTGATATAGGTACTGCTCGCATTTCAACCAGTGTGGAACCAGACGACCAGCGGACCGGGTGAGTTGAACTGATGAAATTTCTAGATTCGTTTACAGGTGTTGGAACACTTCCGATTAGAGTACCATGTCAAGGTGAGGGGACATTTTTAGGCGTTTAACAACAGAATGCCTCCTGAAATCATGAAAACTATATATAAGTTAACCAGTTAAGCGTCGACATCAAAGGAGTATATAGCATAATTTCGCAGTGTTGGAGGCGCAATGCTGAGCGCTAGCTCAACTGGTATCTCTACATAATTCATCAATATTCAGAAATTATAGCTGAAAGGCCGAAACATTGTGCTGGTATATGCACGAACTACATGCACTTGCTGAGCATTCAGTGCTAAGCCTATTATCGGTTGATAGTTCAGTGTTTGCCACTACATATCGCATCTGCCACTTCTGTTAGGAACCCATATCATTTTCGATATCTCCGATACAGTATCGGATTAACAAAAATCTGTTGACTCGCTGATCATTTGCGCATAGATTGGAAGCAGTCTGCGATTTCAATGAGTATCTGATTCTTATATATCGGTGGTAGATCCAGTTGTCAGTTACCGATGTTTATAATACCGCTTGGGCTATCTCACAGTACTACGCGAATAACACATTAACAGAATCATGTAATGAGGAAACGGTCTGTTGACTTTTTACTCAGCATCCACGTTCTACGAATAGGTAATAGATATAAGTCGATAACGAAGATATCACCGCTGAGGAAGTCACCATTTTTCAGAGGTCCACATGATATAGCGGTCGATACTTTTACAATGATATCGACGATCAATGTTGTCTAGATGACAGGGGTAAATCCACTAATCAGTTCCTTCGGCAGAAGTGGTCACTATTAGGAGTTCAGATAGTTTGGGGATCGACAGTTGTGAATTCAACTGCATCAATTGTTAGCAATTAGTCCATTTGCTTACAAGGGAAGGATGCTAAGTCGAAGTGGCCGTTTGAAATGGGGTTTATACCAATGATAGGGCTCGGGCTGCCATTCATCAATCTGCATTCCATATCTGCTGTCCGTCTCTGGGAGCTGAGTTACAATTTGCGAGGCACTATGTCATCAGCACGGCCGTTGCAGCTTCAAGCAAAGGCCGCCGTGGCTCACAGGTAGTCTTCCGGATATGCGGGCCAGGGGTCATGGGTTTGCTCCTCGCCGGTGCGGGTTTTTTTTGCATTTTGTGTTTCATTGTCAGTAAGTGCTCTTCCTTCACTGGACGTTTCCTTGTACTAGTATTCTGCCAACTACTAACATTATTCACAAAGGAAGGATACCAAGTCGAAGGAATCCCGTACCACACGAATTAGGCGTTCTTGCGTAAAAAGAGGCGCACAGGGGGTCGAATTACCCCACTGTGCAAATTTTCAGCCAAATCCAGTTTTTGGTCCAACTTCGGAAAATTAGGGGTGGCCAAGGGGTGAAAAGGTAGTTTTTGAATTTTCTTCTACAAAAAACCCTGCAACCTGAGCAAGATAGCCTACACATACCTTTTACCCTTGCCCATCGCACTAAATGTACGAAACAAGCGTCAAATAGGAGCACTTCCAAGGCAAGGGTCAACGACTTCTCCTTTGTTCAATGTGCTGCCACCCAATAGCCCGTGAAATTTTCCGAAATCTGGTCAAATCCTCGAATTGGCTAGGAACTTGTCCATTGGGGTAATTTGACTCCTTGAACACGAAAATCGCCCTGGTTTTGCGCAAGAACGTCTGGCTCGCGCGCTATAGGCTTTCAAACCTACCATATAATAGTACTGCTTTTTCAAAAAAAACGTCCATAACTCCGCTCAGAAAATCGTTCTGCAAATTTCGAATGCAGAGTCGAGATCGGCGTCCGAAAATACGTCGGACCAAATGTATCCCATTCTGAATGGCCACTTGGACCTGTGGTTCTTCCCTTGTGAGTTTCTTCACTTTCAACGCTTGTAACTCTGCTCAGAGACGTACAGCAGATATGCAATGCAGATTGGTGAATGGCATCCCGAGCTCTATCATTGGTATAAACCCCATTTCAAACGGTCACTTCGACTTACCATCCTTCCCTTGTAAACATCTATTTCCTACATAATGATGGTAGATCCATATGCCAGTTATCGATGCCTATCGTTTTTGTGAACATGCATCACTATTCAGGATTTACATAGCCTAGCGGTCGATACCCAGTATCAATGCTGCACCGCATGAGAGAATGAGTAGCTTGCTTTGCTACCACAGATCTAGATTGTGTCTTGATCATCCATGTAGATCGAAAGATATGCACCATTATTTGGAACGCAAGGCAATTCACTGGTCGATACATCGGTAACAGAATTCAGGACGTAAACAAAATATGTTCACCCAATGGTTCTGAGCATCAGATGCATTTCCTATAGCAGTCGTATAGCAGTAGTAAGCGGTGTACCGGATTTTATCCCTTCCCCATTTCCTAATGGCTCTTATCAGCTTCTGCAAGCCGTTATCAGTTTCAAAAAGTCACCGCCAAGGTTCGCGTACCCTGTAATACCTGGGAGAGTGAACATTCCACTGTTAGCTAGAAGAGCGGAAAGGAATTGCCGACATTTGCCTTTTGACGCTCCTTATCGAATCTTATCAACCATTATCAATTTGGACCACCTACCACTGATGTGCCCGTCCCACCCCTCAAAACACCTGTGAGAGTTGGCAGTTTAGGATGGACCCGGAAGGTGAAACGAATTTGGCGACATTCGCCTTTCGAGGCTCCTTATCAGACCTAATCCTTATCAGTGCTATCAATTTCGGTCCATCAACGCCGGGATCCCTCCCCTTGTCACCCCCTATGTCAGTTGTGAGATTCAGAATCTCACCTTCACTGAGACGCGAAATATGAATATCCGGTCAAACAACATACACACAAACATACACACACCAACAGGCACACTTAGCCGATCATATAAATTAGGATGCTAGAAATGCAGTACTCTTTGGGACTACGGAGGAGTCTTGTTGTGCCTGATACTGTATCATAGAATGGCTCACTTGCTTTGCTATTACAAGTTTGTATGATCACACAGTGAAACAGGGCACCACTAGGGGCCCTATTCTAGTAGTTAGCGGTGTACAAATTTTCCATCTAGTTGCTACTGACTCTTATGAGCAACTATCAGTCGTTATCGATTTCGATCTGTCACTATTAAGTTGTCGCCGTACCTCTCCCCATAACACCTACAAGTATGAACACTCTCGCGTCAATTTTAAGACAACGGAAGGGGTAATTTGGCAGATTGTGGAATATGGAAGTGGGGGTGCTTAGCTGTGTAACAGAAAAGAAAGAACGATAAAACTGCGAAAAAAAACGAGAAACAAGAACCGGAAGCCTTCCCGCACCCTTTCTCTCTCGCATCCTTCTGGAAGGTGGTAAGCTGCAGATGGGAGGAGGGGCTAAATCAACCGGCTGCGAACCTTGTCCCGCTCTCGCCGGCAACACGCCCGGCTGATGAATTGCAAAACTACACGCCGTGCGTATCGTAATAAGACTCCAAGCCGCGTTTTGAAGCGAGTTTCGCCACACATAACCTCTTCTAAAGTGGAAGATTTTTCTCAGAGATTATGTATCACAGCTTTCACTTTCCCCTACCCCCTCCTAGTGCCTTCGACGCAAAACTAATTTAAAGATACTTGCCTATTTACACTCCTTATAAAAACTTATCAGCCGTTATCACTTGAGATCGCCCACCATTAGTGTCGAGGTCCCACCACGTAGAACACCTATGGATGTCATTGCTCAAGGGCGAAGCGATTTCGGTGACATCCGCCTTTCGGAGCTGCATATCTGCCCTTATCGGATGCTATTACTTCGAACCCTCACCGCTGATGTCCCCCTACCATCTCCTGTATCACTTGCAAAATTCAGGGTTCCTTCTTTGCTATATGCGAAATAGGAATTTCGCGATAAACAGACGGACACGCACACACACGCCTACACACTCAGACAAACAGGGGGTGCAAAAAAAGTAATTTTTTCCTCAACTTTCAACCTCACATTAGTCGAACTTCAGCAAATTCTCACGAGGTGTTTCCATCTCTGTGAATTCAATAGCACACTTCATACAACCACTAAACTCCGCGGAAGCCCCCTACACGAACAGGATTTGGGGCTTATTCTGAAAGAATATGATGTGTCACCTCAACACGGCAAAATCCGAGATTTCGTCACTCTCGTTCACAACCTTGAAAAGATGCGTTTGCTCTGGATACCTGAGAGGATTCATATTATGTGATGCCCTCAAGTATTCCATTTCTTCCAGGCTCCAAACATCCTTCGTTTCCAATAACCAAAACGTGCCATTACAACTGTAGCCCCTCCGGAGGCGGATTTGAGACATGAACAATGACATTTCGAATCATAGCAGCCTTGTCCAAGCAGTAAGAGCTCTGTGTCTTCCATCAACCGCAAAGCCAATATTTAGGAAGCTTCCCATAAAAGACTTCCAACGGAACCTGGCTCCACTGTTTCAAGCGGACCTTAATGCCGTAGGTGCTCTGAAGCCCGACTGCGCTTTAGAGCACCTACGGCATCAAGCGATGGAGCGTGCTAACAACATGCATCCAAAGTAAAAGCTGTTTGAATGAAAGTTCAACACCTCCGCTTGGACTTCTGGCTACCTCGAGTCAATGTGCAAACACTAAATGGCTTTCATGAGACATTCTGCGTTTTTTTTCCCGATTCTGTTGTGTGTGGTGCATTATTTTGATTTTCACTCGTCTAAAGTCACGGCTGAGCCCTCTCACAAGTACATCCACTGCGCATAAGGAAACTGCAACAATAAGGCAACTACATAGAAATGTGCCATTACGTCGACTGGGTAATAATGCATTTTCAACCTCGCTTCCAGGCGTGGTAGTTCAAAGAGGATGTGCCACTGTGCAGTGCGCACCGAACTTCGTCTGTGTGACGCGAAACACTCCTCCAGTCGGTGAATTACCCTTTTGTGTACCGGGAAACTCTGGTGAGTAGTTTTATGCATAAAGGACTCCCAAAATACTTTTTTGTTCACAGATTTGAAGTGTAAGCTCTGTTTCCATGGAATGTAACTCTGTGATTTCAGCCTTATGCATGCAAATACAGTGCCCTCCTGGTCAAACTTGCATATTCGTGGAGGTGACAAATTGTGGCAGTGCTACTTGTACTCCTGTTGCTCGATGTGCTCTACCGTAAGTGAAATTAGGTTTGCAACAAATCTTTCGATGAATCAACATGGAAGCTATCCGTGGATGGCACCATACACCACGAGGATGTGGCAAAAAGAGTTGGTTATGGGACGGTTTGAACTTTCACCTCTGCGGAGTCGGGGACGGCAGAGATAAAGGACAACAGACATGACAACAACAACAGACACAACAACATGACCCTAAGCACAATGAAAGAATGTATCAATGAATGAGCTATTCGATTAGAGCGCAAAGTAAAGCAGAAGAACAGACGCCGTTCGCGTGAGAGTTTCAATAGAGTTCTCCGAGAGGGGCGGTTTCTCCGTACCAGAGTAGACAAGTGGCGTCGAAGAGAGTTTCCGAAAAACACGACCTCCCTCCCCCTCCCCCCTCCCCCCGAGAAAACGGGGATCCTACATCCCCTTCTTCTCCTCCTGTCCGACAACCTCCCCCACTAAAGCTCGTCGTAGGACTCTTAAACTGACTCCAAATCTGTCGTCGGTCTGAGGCTATGCTCGAACCATCTCCCACAACTCCCTGAAGAAGCAGAGAGGCCGTCATTCGACATGTGGCATGTCGTTTGACGACCCATTTCGGATATCGACCCACTGGCCCAAAATTATCTTTTCAAGGATGCGTGGGTGTCGAGGAATTGTCGACGAAAATTTGGAGAAAATCGACCTTTCCGACACTGTTACAACCCCCGAATTTCAACCAAAAATACGACTGGCTTAGTCGAGGCCTTGTCTATAGATTTCTGAGCTTCGTCCGCACGTCGAATGATATGACATCTCCGGTTATGAGGGTGAAAAAATCTCTTACTGGCGAGGAAATTTTTTCTACTAACTTTTCTATGTCATGGGAAGGAAAATACGTGTGGGTTTAAACTTGTTCCCCCCCCCCTGCTCTCTGTCCTGATTGACTGATCTCATTTGGTGCGTCCGAAAATGTATTAAGAGATGGTTTTCAACACTGTATACACGGAAACGCTTCTAGGGTCCCACCAAGGAACAGGGACATATCTGAAATGAAACAAACTTCTAAATTCTCACACAACTATGAACTTAGATCAAGTTTGTGAAGAGATATCTTATAAACTCATCAAATTTCGAGAAACTTTCCCCCAAACTTTCCAAAATGTGAAAAAATTGCCTAGTATTGAGTTTATGAAAATCAGAAACTCGTAATACCCTCTTGTAGAGCTGGACGAGCTTATTTCGAAAATATATACAAGTCTGATAAAATATTGATAATCAACCGATGTACAACGAGGAACGATACGAAAAACTTTAGAGCCCAGTTTTGCGCGATTTTTCACACTCTTACGGCTCTGACTGTGCAAAGCAGTTGATGGGTCTAGTGGGATACATTTCACCTACTCATGCCCTACGAATAGTGACACGAAGCTGACCGAACCTAGTGCGCATTTTGTCAGTATCGGGTGCGGATTCAAGGTAGGCACGGCATGTTAGTCAGACCCATTTGATACACATTGCTCCAATTCAATATGTCGGTAGCATTCGAATGCGATTGGCCTGTGCAGTAAATCGTGAGCCCACCACTGTTATCGTTCCTAATTTCGTAGAGAGCCTGGGAGCTTTTCACGGACCCGAGAGGGATGGAGGGCTCGGTTCGCCTAAGCCGGCATTTATTCGTGCTCTATCTCCGGTCATGCGAGTAGAAGACTAGCCAGTTGTCATTATCTCACTTTCGACTTTACATTTACATCGCATCATTGAAGCCTGGACTGAAGGAAACGAGAAAGAGCGAAACCTCTGTTTGATGGGCCGCGCCCGGCCATCAAACAGAGCATAAGACGCGCTAAGCGCCGCTAAGAGTGGTCTAAATCCGAGATTTTTAAAGTAACAGAAATTAGTGGAACGAGCGCAACTACAATACTATCCATAGGCACGACGGACAGCTTTTCATTCTTTAAAGGGGATCTCTGGGTCTCGGGTCCGATATGCCACCTCGGCTACCGAGAACGCTATAATATCGAAAGCTCGTTAGATTTACACAACCCAGTCAAGATAAGATCATGAAAGTATTGAATGGTGACAACGATTATGTAGATCATTTACAATTTATATCTTGAGACTCTTGCCCATTTGTTTCAGCGAAGGATCAAGCACGACAACCACATCCAGCGGTGCCACAATAATCACACCCTCAACTATCACACCACCACCTACAACCACAACAACAAGAGCAACTATAACAACAACGAGGGGTGCCACGATTATTACTACCCCACCTGTTACACCTACTCGGACAACGACCACAACCACCGGGTCGACTACCACAACCACTGGGTCGACCACCACTACAAGACCGACGACAACCACCACAAGAAGAACAACATTGAGGCCGACTACGACTACTACACGCAGAACCACTGCGACGACCACTAGACGCACGACTTTCGCTACTAGACCAACGCGGCCCACAACAACAACGCGTACCACTACCAGATTTACCACTACCCGGCGCCCGGCAACCACGAGACGCCCTACAACTACCTCCGGGTACGACGGTCGGTATCCTGGAATTCACTATTGTATTACGGGTTATTATGGAGGCCCATATCCAGCTGCACTTGGATACATTCGACCGACAGGTGGTATTTCAATACCCTCTCCGATTTCAAATCCAAGACCAGTTCCCAACTTTCCAATCCCACCACCAGGATATCTCGTGCCAGGAAATCCACCACCTAATAGTGGCCCACCTCCAGTTGCTCCACTTCCACAAGGAGTCCGCCCGCCAGCACCACCACGAATGACTGGGTTAGTTTGGTCATGCTTAGAATTTTCGTTTGAGATCACTCTCCTGTTGGTCATCACAGATGTTAAGGAGTGCACCAGCACGTGGACCGTCCACTGCACTAGCACCCAGCCGCCCATCTTCAAGTCGCCCATCACCACCGAGTGAGTTTCAGTCACTCAGTTTTATTGTTGCGGCTAAATTTCAAAACCGTCCAGTGACTGTCCCCATGAAAGACTGGCTCTGGAATTCTCAAATCCCAGTGTGCACTCTTCTAAGGCACATCTCACGACAATCAGATACGAGGACTCATCTCCTACTTTCGGGCAGTAGCTCCTGAGGCAGCTATTCAGGTGGCATGCCTTTGCGCCGATACAATGTGCTGTCACGGCGCTACACCTACTCGAACCACTTCGACCACACCCATTTTGCTTCTTCTTCTCCCCAGCGTTAATCCCGCGCCGTCCAAAGTCGGCTGTTCTTGTCAGACGGAGCCATTTGTTTCTATCCAAGGCATCCTCCACCGTGGCTGCACTTCTGGAAAGTGCTCTTGATAGCATCCCTCGACCTCTTCTTCGGTGCTCCACGTGGTCTTCGAACCCTGATGCTTTTCTTATGATCGGTCTTCAGGTGTTCTTAGCGGGTGTCCATATAATCGCAGCCGCTGCTCCGTAACTCCAAGACAGAAGCGGTCTGCATGATCGCTCTTACGTTCGCTCTTACGTCCTCGTTCCTGACCCTGTCCAGTCGCCTCCCATGCAGCATTGCAGGCCTTACCTTAGATTGGTACGTCTTGCTTCTGAGATCCTGGAGTATTGACGTTTAGTCAAAGTCCATTCTCTGTCAGCCTGTCCTGCCATTTCTGCACTTTTGCCTGACATTCTTCTCTTGTGTTCACTGACAGAGCCTTGTCGTCGGCGTGCAGGATGGTCTTCAGTGATCCCTCTATCAGGTCTTTCCTCATCGTTAGCTCCTTCGTTCGACAGCCCGTGCGCACATCCATTTTGCTCAATTAACCAATAAGAACGCTTTCATGAAAGTATTGAGGGAAAATATTCCCGAAACGGGGCCTTCAATGAAAGTATTGGGGGAAAATATTCCCGAAACGTTCCTCTAAAACCAGGAACAAGCTGAGACTCATTACTTTCATTTTCATAAAAATATTGAACCTTCGAGCGGCGCAGTCGGGCTTCGGAGCACCCACGGATCAAGGTCTCCTTAAAACCGTGGAGCAGGTTCCGTGGTAGGTCTTTTATGGGAAGCTTCCTAAGGATTGCCTTAGGTTCATGGAAGTCACAGAGCCCCTGCTGCTTGGACAAGGCTGCTATGATCCGAAGTATCATTTTCATGCCCAAATCCGCCTCCGGAGGGGTTTCAGTGATAAGGGCACGTTTTGGCTCTTCGAAACGAAGGGCCCTGGGGACCCGGAAAAAACGGAATGTTAAAGAACACCATCCAGTATGGATCCCCTCAGGTACCCAGAGTGAACGGACCTCAGCAAGGTTGTGAACGAGGGCGACGAAATTTCGGATTTTGCCCACTTGAGGTGACACATCTTGTTCACTCTTTCCTCGCTCCCGTTCCTGCTCGTGCAGAAAGCTGCCACGGAGTATAATGATAGAGTGGGGTCTGCTCTTGAATCTGGAGATGAGAATACCTCAACAGAATTTGCTGTAGTTCGACTAAAACGGGGTGAAAGTGGAGGAGACAAAATTACTTCTTTTTTTTTGGCACCCCCTGTATATAGAGTATGACTCAGGATCATTTCTTTAAAAATGCTAATCACCTGCCAACGATAACGCATCATTTTTCTTGAGCTATCAGAAGTGCTACAGTAGAAAACAGCTGTCAACTGTTCGCACCTACAAATGCGGCCACCAAGGCCAGCATCCTTTAGTGTTATGAGAATTGGAGATGAGAAGATATTGTTGAATGGTGACATCTACCTTTGTGATCACACGGTAAAGTTCATTTACATTTCTGGTGTGCCAGTTGAGTACTGCACCGCTTTACAAAAGCATATACATACAGATGTATGTATGCATGTATGTATGTGTGTATGATCATGAAAACCTGTGAAGAGCGATGCCTTCATTCGCAAATTCTGTTCTACGAGCTTTTTATATCGGTTAGAGATGTAGATTCTTTTTACGCCAGAAGTAGGAGGAGATTCTGGGTGTGGATGAGTCACTCATATAACAGGAAACCCTACTGCAATGCCGGGTGTATATGGTTAGGACAGAAACGTCGCGTGGCCGTGTTCGGCTCGCGACGAGATGGCGCGAGCTATGCGCGCCGTATCGGATGGGTCTTGAAGCGATGACGGTGCTCTACGCCTCATTCTGGGCGTAATCGTTTCAGGACTCAACTAATACGGCGCGCATAGATCGCACCATCCCGTCGCGTGCCGAACACGGCCACGCGACGTTTCTGTCCTAACGATATACATCCCTGCAATGCCTGCACGAAAAACGATCTCCCACATCGGAACTTTTTCGCCCAGCTTGAGCAATACCCATTCAGCAATGGCTCTCCCCTGATCCTTAAAACACCTATCCAACCTGCAAAAGCTCTAAAGACCAGCACAGTAGCGTGGAAGATACTTTGAACTCTGTACCGCCACAGTTCACTAACGCATTGGCTTCCAATGTGAACAGTGGAAGCTGAAAATAGATAAGCATCATTCGGCGACTATTGCAGGTTCTCCCTCAGTCTCCGCTCCTGCTTCTCCGACAACTACGAGGATTGCACCTCTGCAAACCGCAACAACTCGTCCAACGTGAGCAGATCTTGAAACAACAATTCTATGAGCTCAATGTATAATTTCAAGAGGAACACTGCATGCAACTCATTTGTGCCTTATCTAACTTGAAGTGAACCTGACTCTAATCTTGAAAAATGGATTTGAGATTCGAATTTAAATGACTTCACCGTTAAAGATTTGTTCTACTGTTAAGCGTCGTCGCGGCAAATGGGCAAGTTGCGTTTGAAGCAGACGCGTACGCTACTCCTCCTTCAATGCGACAAGGTTCGTTATCTGCCGTTCTCCTGCATTATATTCATAAATGAAACTCATGGGGTTGTTCCTTGTTGGGCAGAGCATTTCTACTCGCACAAAGTTTTGAATAATTTACCACTCTATTTGGATAATTCAGTCTCTACCGTTGCGGTCAAAATGATAATTTCTCAATAATGACCTTATAGCGATCGCGTACGAAAAATTGAGTTTGGATCTGTCACTCATACATTGATGTGCTGCTTGTCTAATCAAGGCAGCATGCTAATTGTAAGTTCCACGCGAAAATGTGATAATCCGGCAAAGATGCAGCTCCTCAAAGTGGTGGTTGAAAAAGAGGGGCTTCTGAATGAATGCCCTCATCGTCGTCCGACGCGGTCGGAGACGTGACAGTCTACTCGCACTAATCGAATCTCCACCTCTGCGATAAAAATTACGGTTTTTCGAGGACTTCATTGCTCCTCTCCCAGAAGAGTTGCATGTTCTTCAGCGCAAGCGACGAGGCCTTGCGATTCATAACGATGATAATGTGACTTCGTACATGCTTTTTGTTTTACTTTTCTGCCGTTTCTGAATTCGCTTTGAAGTTTTGTTTTTCTCAAATTCCTAAGTATCAAACATTGTGACATATTAGTACAAATAAATGTGGGATCAGAACTACTTTCCAATAATTGAGGTCTAATTTGGTTCAAAACATAATGCAAAAAATTCCCTTACAACCTGATGTGTAGGCAGGAAATCTGTACAAAAGACATCTAAAGATGTACTCTTAGTCGATTGCGGTTCATGGAATTCGAAGCGCTATGTAAAGTAGCAGCAGAAAAACAACCGGATTCTTGAAGCGTGAGGAACATTCCTTCGTCTTCACCCACTGCAACAGTAGCCGCCGATGGGTAGATGCAGACGGCGAAGGGCTATGCCAGCTAGCGTTAACAATGTCTACTCTCTAAGCAACGTGGCTAGCGAGTCGCTGCAACTCTAAGTAAAGCGCCATACATATCATAGCGGTAAAGACCCCGAAGCCGCGCTTTTTACGCGAGTTTCGCAATTGTCTCTCCATAACTGACGTTTTCATTCACAGAGACTATCGCTCCCAGTTCGCTTTACTTTTGCCACATTTCAAAAATTTACTTTCCTTGATGAACTATCTCCTGCACTGATTTAAATTAATTCACTGTATTATCAGGCGTTAAGCTTAATTTTGTTACTTTTTCGCCAAAATACGTCTGTTCCAGAAAATTGGTACAAACTATTCAACCAAACCATTTTCTATAATTTTCTGCAGCCTTTTTCCTCATCGTCATGAATTTGGCTATGCCATCGCGATGCGAATTTCTTTATTGTTCGGCCGTTGAGAGCGCCAACCTATTTTCGCACTTCTCCAGCTGTTCAAGAGCGTGTAGCAAAGGGTTGAGCTACAGGGGTATGGGTGTGTACCTCTATGTCAGGATTTCGCACCGCGGCATGTCGCAAGCGAAGCAAAGCGGATGAGCTAAAGGAGCCATGTTGTTGGGTCCCGAAGCGATTACAACTCTACTGCGTATCGCACTCCTAGCATTACCGTGTCATCGTCCTAAGACCCAATTACCGTGACGCGCATAGCTCGCACACACTGCGTCTCACGCCGCTCGTCTTCGTCTTCGTGCGAAACCCTGACATAAGGGCACACACCCTAGGGGCATGAGCACTTAGTTTCCAGAAATCACTATGTCTGTTGATTACGCCGGTGGGTGAAAGGATTTCCATACGAGCTGCAAGTGCATTTTCTTGACAATTTTTCCAACATTCTCCAAAAGCCTCTATGCGGATGTATGGATGCGCTCGTCACTTGTTGCTGACCTTTTTCGCAACAAGTCCCTTTTAAAGTGCAATGGTAAGAGAATATGTCTCGTGTGGTGTGATGTCCCCGCAAGCTCTACTGCTTTGACAACACAGCAAAGTTGGAAGGTTATGGTTCGGAAGTGAAATGGCGTTACGTGATCGATGTCGGGTGCACTCCTTCGCATCTGAATCACGTGCATAGTTGCTGGTGGAATTATGGGTGGGGTCGATTGGTCGAATTTTCGCGCGACCGCTCGCGGCGAGTACGTGTCGTTTGGAATTCCGACGCAGTGTGCTAGTACCGTAAGGGACCTTTAATGGAGGCGAACTCCCGAAGTTTCAACTTGCAATCTCAAAAGTTCCCTTACGGTACCAATCCACTGCGTTTTGAGCGGAATTATAATATAAATGGCTCGTACTGACGACGCCGCGAGTGCAACGCCGCGAAGCGAAAATTCGACCATCGACTCTCACCCATAAATTATGTACACTGTTTTTACACGCTGAACTTGTAATACTGCGCGGAACAATGCTTTTGAATATTTCTTACGTTCTTTGTGATCACAATCTTATTCTTATTTTAAAACTTAAGCTTTGAGGGAGAGCTCACAACCACCGAGCTTCTTGATTGAGAAGTCAAAGATATTTGTATGTTGGGATGGCAAAAGGTGTATCACACTTGCTAATCCTACTTCTAGGGAATGTCGCAAATGCAAACCGGAAACCATCAGCTCCACTTCGGCCTCCAAAACGGCATAATAAGAGGTCCAAGTAAGTTTGCTCGATTTGTGAGTTTGTGGAACACTAGAAAGAATATCTGATCATGATTGGCTCTATGATTGGAGAACAGAAATTGTCTGATTTCTCCAGTCGTGTACACATCTTCTATTTCGATTATGTACGAAGTGCCAAACGCGAGCGCTAACGAACACATGTTAGGAGTGAACCTTGGGAAATTTCGATCGCTCATATCAGAAACTAGGGGTGCTCATATGACAAACTAGGGATTCATTGAAGCCGCCTAGTGGTTAGTGATTGAGCCAGTATCTCTAACGGCCTTGATCAATACGGGAGGATGGAAGCCATGCTTCACAAAAGCAGGATTGGATGTAGGGGTCACGGCTGTACATAAGTGGCGGCAGCGTACTATTGTACCACCGTTCTACGTATATGCTTGATTTACTGTAGTGAACGGTTTGCTTTCGTATTCGCTGCATTCAACTGTATTCGTCAGAATGATCGGTGAAAAATTACAGGGGTGCAGTATGGACAGCAAATCACTGGAAACAAGAAATCAGTACGTTTTTTGCTTATTACAATCATTAGATGGCAATCCATTGTAAATCTCGTTCCCGCTAATTGACGTAAGTAAGTAGAAAACTGGATGAGTAGTTCCCCAATGCATGTACATAATGTTAGCATAGTGACAGATCGTGTAAGATCTTTATGGACCTTTAGTGAGACTTATGGCCAGTAGGGCAGATTGTGTATTTAGGCAAGTCTCAGATGGGATCAAAAACCCACTCACATAAGAAAAATGAAAATTAGCTTTTACAAAGATCTGAGCTGATGACGTTTGAAAGATGAGTCACAGCAAATGGATGTGAGCGAAAAAGTTTCAAACTTCTTCATCATTTCAAGTCGTGTCACCAACACTTCCTTTCGTTATATTTACTTGTTTTAAAAGATGGAGGGTTGGAAGTTGGTGGAAAGGCGAGGAGCACTTCTTAAGAAAGGAAAGAGTGACAGTGAGTGTGTCACGTGCAGTCAATGTTCATCTCAGCACCTTATTTATTACTACCTTTGGACCTAAAGGGCATGATTTGGGACATGCTTGATGCGAATGTCGGAGTGATGTGTAACTTCGATGAACTCCCTCCACTTCCCTAGTAGGAAATTTTCCCCAACATCTGAGGTTATTGCAATAGGGGAAAGGTCCCAAGTTTGAGTTACAAGTAATAAATAGAGGCTAGGGTTTTCGAATAGCTGCCCTACTCCATACAGTTTCCTCGAGTTCACCTTACAAACATTTGGGTAGTTGCTTCACCCAACTGATCTATCAACAATTTCGGATGGTTGGAATTGTATATTTGTGCAGAATACGCTCCTGCTACACAAAGAAACTTGGGAGTTGAATCCATGATCGTTAATTAGCTGTAATCGCTTTTTCCTGGGAAGCCTAAGCCCCTAAGCCCATTGCTGCCGCATATGTACCTCTACTAACTACATAGTCTGCGTTGCGACCGGAGGCCTCCGAATATCTCTCGTGTGACATGGTGTATATTTTTCTAATCGCTTTATTTCATTGGATACTATTTTCATTGTTAAGCTACAAGAGCGCCAACTTCGACCAGGAGCCCTCGCGTGGTACGGATTTTTCCAGTGATTTTGTCTCGGGCACCAATAATCTAGGTACGTTAATTTTTCTTTCATCGAACGCTCCGTAGATTGCACCATTTCTCAAAGAAAAGAAGTTTCGAATAAACTCAAATAAAAAAGAAAAAGGAAAAAGTTTGGAAGTTGTCCAGCGCATGTGTTACACATGCAACAGCTTTTGCCGCGTGTCTCATGACAACTCTGGCCACTCCGAACGACCGATCCCTTGTTTTGAAATTTAAAAATCAAAGATTCGATTTCTTCCTAATGTCAATTCGTTGGTATAAGTGAGAAAGAACTTCAGGGAGACCGCGTTCAGAAGTCCTGCACTCGAACACTCCAGCTGCGGGACAGCATACCTCACATTAAGATCATCGTGCGATTTCTTTGTGGCTTTGTGTCTTGTACCTACAAATCGACCACGTGATGGCACAGTATCGTCCGTTGTTCAGGTTCATTGTTCATATTCATGCTTTGTTTCATAAATTATCGAACACCTTGTGTAGTTTGCTTATTGATTGACTGGAATGTTATCACAAACATGCTGATTAGACTTCGGGCCAGGGTCAAGCCTCCGTTGAGGAATCCTCAACAGGGGGGGGTCGTATTTGGTCCGCTAGGAGGGGGGGTCGTAATTGTTGAGGTTAGCAGTGATGAACAGAATTTCTCAGGCTGAGGGTCTAAAGTGTAAGGGAAAATTGATAAAACTGACTAATTGGGTTCGAACCCAAACTAGACTAACTTAATCATCATGGAAGCTTATGCATGGCGCGATCCGCAACGAAACCGGTGAACGCCAATAGCCCTTTTGTTGGCCCGCTGACACCGAAACCACGTACAGAGACACCTCCGAAATTCACCGATTAACCGTGGAAAGCGATATCTATAAACGGGTACCACCGTGAATGGACAGTCCAGAAACAATGGGATGAAAACGAAAAATTAGATGATATGGACTTATTTCGTATCTCACTACGATCGCAAGTACGTAATCTAGTGTTAGCGGCCACTATGCGGGCCGGAGAAACGTTTGTATATTGAGAATGTGGATGAAATCCTCATGCATGGCGCATCCCACAGAGAAGCTGACCGACGCTTCTCGCCTTCCCACTAGGCCTCCGAGAGCGAAGGATGCATGCTGGAAAAATTTCAGTAACAATGAATCGATTTTTGGGAAGATTCGTGGGGAAGATCTCGTAAATTCGACGAAAAAAAGGTCCCCTCAACTAGCTTTTCTGAATTTTTCTTGCTTCGTTTCAGAGATGTGGCATAGCTCAGGTAGTCATTCGAAAGCAAAAACCTCGCAGACTCTGCTTCACCCAAACGAACTCATATAGTTAAGTTTGAAGGAAGTTATGGTCATTTGAAGTAAAACACTCCGAAATTCCCCTCAACTGGCCCTCAACTGGCTTCCCTCAAAATAACTTGCTTCCTTTCAGAGGTATGGCATAGCTCAGGTAGTCATTCGAAAGCAAAAACCTCGCAGACTCTGCTTCACTCAAACGAACTCATGTAGTTAAGTTTGAAGGAAGTTATGGTCATTTGAAGTGAAACACTCCGAAATTCCCCTCAACTAACCCTCAACTGGAAACCCATATCGAGAACTAAGCAACCATAAGGGAAAGCAAGTAGTCAATAGATAGGTCTAAGAAAGTTATTGGGAAAACAGGTCACAGCTGCTTGAAAGATGGGCTCTAGGTAAAGTTTGAAGTGTTTTAATAATGTCGGAATTTAGTATGGGGTGATAATAAGATAACGCGCTCCAACGCGACCGCTTCGCACGTCGCCCGAAACGGGCGGTCGCCCGTCGCCTGAAACGAAACTTCAAAGGTAACAGTCTTTTGTTTTTTTTGTTTTTTTGATCGAGAGCCCCTTCGGATCATTTCTAGACTTGTCCAGTTCTCGTGCCTTCATTATTACTGATTCAGTTTTTATTCAATCACAGCCCATTGATGGACATGAGTCAATGTGTGTCCATAATATCATAGTTTGTAGAAAGGGGGGGGGGTCGTATTGGGGGCTCCTTTTTTGGGGGGGTCGTATTTTTTGAAAATTTCCCTCAACTGGACGCGTGACCCTGCTTCGGGCTTGGTAAGGCTCGGGACGCGAGCCAGCTATTTGGCTACGATGATATGGAAACTGCAGCACTATCCCATAGTGACGTAGACTGGACTGTAAAGTAAATGCAAGGATAAAGCGCCTGGGCTCCGCTTTCGATAGGGCTCGAAGAATTTACAGAACAAACTTCATTCAAAGCGTTCATGCTTCTTCTTTGTGACATTTCGAACACTTCTTTACATGTACCTGGTTACTTTTGCTGAAAGCGGGCTTTTGGTTGTTTGTGTTCGCGGCTTCTCTTCACCAAATGAACTCGGTAGTGATATTGCTAGGTTAGTAAGTAATATTTGTAGTCCGGAAAGTCTCGCGTCTTCGACATTCAACTTTTGAATAATTTTTTCGCTGTTCGCTAGAGTTCTTTATACCATGTAAGAATCATTTTCCAGCCCAACCTTAGTAATGTTTCCGTTGGAAAAAGAATAGGAATCTTGTAAAGTTTCTGGAACAAAACGAGTAAGCAAGACCTCGCAAAATCCTCATACAGTCTTCTTCGGCATAGAAACGACCTAGATCTTGGTCGCATCGTGGCATATGATGAGAATCTGATTCTGTATGACATTTAACGACAAAATGTACAATGAACAGGGATCGAGCTTATATGGGTCAACCTCGTGAGCATGGTGGTAGTATGGTAGTCTGCAGCTAGTCTAATCCACCATAGCTCCATAGATTAACCTTGAGATAAAACATATTCAATCCCATGGTATTCAACAATTCTAGGCTGAGGACCAAGTATTGCATGCCCGCTCCTCTCACCTTTGATGGATAGCTTGGTTCATGTGCGCACCTTGCTTACGTCCTATGCCCTACCGGGCCCAAACTTTTTCCCATCTCCGCAAGTTGGTTTTCATGAACTTCCTAATTTTGTGGCAGACGGGGGGGGGGGGGGGGGTGAAGGAATAACTGTGTACGCACCGCAAACCGGTTGTTCCAAGCATGAGAAGGACGGGCTCTTCCTTGGCCTGAACGATGCCAGCAGCTTAGTTTCGGAAGGAGATTACCTCG
The DNA here is from genome assembly GCA_963978905.1 of Trichostrongylus colubriformis. Classification (NCBI taxonomy): domain Eukaryota; kingdom Metazoa; phylum Nematoda; class Chromadorea; order Rhabditida; family Trichostrongylidae; genus Trichostrongylus; species Trichostrongylus colubriformis. Next base: position 35,887,453 of record OZ022258.1, on the reverse strand, counting down.
CCATAGCAGGGGTCTGAACGGTCACGTCTGCAGAGATAAGAATGGATTAGAAAGAGTGCACGGATACAAAGGGCTGGGCATAAGAAACGCTGGAGAAAGAATACTGGACCTGGGCACGGCCCACGACTTAGCGGTCTGCAGCACGTACTTCGCGCAAAGAGGGAGTCAAAACGGAAGTCGACCACATACTCATAAGAAGATCTGCCCTCAAAGCCGTGTAGGACATCAAGGTACTGCCAAGAAAGGAATTCACCACCCAACCCAGACCTCTCCTAGTAGACGTTGTTACAGAACTCCCTAAGAAAGAAGAAGGAAGCATACAAGCGGTGCTAGAAAACGAAAAGCTCAGAGCACCTCGACACCTACAAACGCTGCAAGAGGCTAAAAGGTCAAGAGGGTGAAAGAATTCAAAATTATAAGTCGGCCTGCTATAAACAAGTGTATCACGTTCATGCCCCTTTCCTCCTACTGAAAAAGTGCCAGAACTGTCGATTGTGGCCGATTCGATCGTGGTTCACACTTATTGACTGGGTATTTTGAAGTGAAAGTCAAGTACATATATCACCCAACAGTTGCATGCCACAGTATTGCGTCAGCACGCACAAAAGGCGGAAGAACAATGGAATCTTCGAAATTCAAAAAGCCTCCGAAGAACTGTGGTTTTGTTTAAGGTCTCAAAAAAGTTGTGTGATGTTATACGCGTTGGTGGTGTTTAGGTTCCAGAGGCTTGTGTGATTTGAAAGCACCACCTCTTCACTGCATAATCTCTGTGGATCTATCGTTGCCAATAAAGAATGTTGGAAACTTCATCGAACCAGCAAAGAATACTTCTGTGTTCCCCTGTTCAAATGTTCGCGGAAAATAATTCAATGGCGATGCAATTCTTTGGGGACGAATACTTTTCGATTATTCACGAGTTGCGGGTACTTAGCCGTGCTGTTTTCATTCATTTGAAATGGGATGTTCCTTTGTAAGTAGTTAATCAGACTGCGACGGTTCCAGTGTCTTCGTGTCTAGTATTAGTAGTGTCACTACTACTATGCCCACAAATCTTTCCCCTGATGAGGTGAATGAGTTCGCAGCTGCGCGCATCCCTTACCTCTGAGAACCACGGGGATTCAGCTTCAATTCATTTGCTATATCACCTAACATATATTCGCTTGTGGAAGAAGATGCTACTTAAGTACCACGCTGTTCTCCAATCGTCTGTTGATGTCGTCTGCTTGAACAGTCATTCTTCCCTACCATAACGTGTACTCATTAGCAGCCCAAGTCTCTACAGGTCACTTTGCCCGCTGCTTTTAGAGCACTCAACGAATGGCATTTATGAATTAAAGCCATAGTCTTTCAGTGATACCCTTGTGTGGAGCCTCCGACATTGTTATGATATTTGGTATTCGGCTAACGTTTCAGCAAGTCGTCTTATGAAAATGTTGAGCTGTAGCTCAGCAGCTGAGGTACCGTGAGGATTGTCCAGGGATTAGCGCACCTTTCGAGCCTGAATGGTACTCATTTCCCCATCGCATCGCACGCCGGACTCTGTAACATGCCCGAAGGTTCGTTGTATTTAAACTCAACTGACGCTATGACCACGGACCAGCTTTTCCATTGATACCGGTGGTATTGAATCAACAGTGAACAAGTATTTTGAGCTTTTTCCCACTGATTTAGTTTTATAAACAGCCTGCTCAAAAAGGGGCGAAAGATTCATTGGTACTGCTCATTGTATTGCACGCTAACGCCTTCAAAGCCATTTGCGTTGTGCTTTGCTTATTCGTCATAATCATGAGCATTCAGCCCAATCACTCTTCAAATTTGTACCAGTTTGTGATTTTCAAAGTTTATTCCGACGACATTACGCTTTGCTACCTATATCGAAGTTGGTCCTATGTTATTGACCTTTATCACACATCGTTCTGCGGAAAAGGTGATTCGTTGGCAGCTAGCTGTTCACGCTCCGCCCGTCTGCAGTCTACCCTTGGCTAGTGACGCAGAGGTGCGCGAGAGGAAGAAAGTGTATGGAGCTTCGGTGTCTCTGGTTTTCCTCTGCTCATTTTATTCTTTCTCTACTGTTACACTGCTGGGCAGCCCTGCTCTCATACTGCACAAAGTGCCAAATTTATCCGCTCTGGTGTCTTCAGGCACATTCGAATGCGCCGGCGTTTATGAAGAAAATTCCAAAAATACTCACCTTGTGAAACGAATGTCTTCTGTTTTGGAAATAAGATCTACCAACCCCTTGAAAACTCCCTTCTCTTCGCTAGCAGTAGATGCGTCTATTTCCTACAATTTCATGTCCATTTACCACCTTCCTTTCTGAAACATCCCTCCTACTTTCCTTGCTGTTGTGTTTGCGCCAAGTACATATTCCATCTCTCATTCCTTAGTTGTCAGAGAACCATCGCGTCACTAGGGCCAGGTGCTGATTTCATCAACTGAAGTTGATGACATGGAGTTGCAGTGTTGTGATCTATCCAAACGGCCCCCTCATGTTCACTTTCTCATGCTCTACGACGTTTCAGTATCCGTTGCGCCAGAGCTGTTCACTTGCTCATATATTTTTTTGCTCAACGCGTCCCAGATCGGCTGAACGCTTACCTAGAAAATGCGGCTCTACGTCTCTAACAAATCGTAACACTTCTAGGTGGAAGGGGAGCTCTGTAGGTACCGAGCAGAAATCAATACCACGTCAATATCAAGGACAGAAAGCTCGCGTCGCGGCGTTCAACATGCGTGGGTGTGGGCTAAGGGTCCGTATTGGCTGGATCCTAAATCCACTTATTCAAGGGATATTCGATCCAGCCCACAAACACTAATGCACTCCTACCAATTGACAACGATATCATCGCACGACACACATGGTCATGTAAATTTCCTGTCCTGATGGCGTACTCCGCTCCCTTTTTCTCCTCCTAAAACTGCTTGGAATGGTCTACATTCGTGCGTTCACGCTCTCCTCCAGAAACACTTAGCACTGAAGATGACTCAAGAAACAAATACAAAAATCAAAACTGGTGGCAGTTTGTAAACTGGTGGCAGTTTGTGGGTTCTTGGCAACCGTTCTCGAGCCGAGAAAGATAGTATAGGTACTGATAGCTCTGTTATCACAAAAGACTGTACCTTTTGATGTCAAGTAATGAACAGTGCAGTGAATGAACGAAAGGCAACCTTTGTAAATCACAAGAATAATTCGACAGTGGAAATTTCGACACGTGGCTAATGACTGACAGAAACACCACTTAAGAGGGAAGCTGAGCAAGTTCACTGCCACTACTGGCAAGTTAAAATGGAGCCTGAAAAGCGGTGAAAAACTACTTTAATGACAGCATCAGTGGAAATTCGGACGAAAGTAAAAGAAGTAGGGAATCTGAAAGTGGAGATGCCTAGAAATCGAACAAAGAAAAACTGATGGAAATGGCAAGAAACCCGAGAAAGAGGACCCCCTTCCTCGTTGATCCTCAACGCGGACGACCTTTCCGTCAAGAGGCGGATACACCGAACGAAATTTTAATTGGCATGCTGCCAAGTAAACACGAGGGAACACGAGCATCTTTTCCCTGGAGTGAGCTTCAGGCTGATACTGCGAGAGCGCGATGCAATACTTTCGATCTCACCGCATGTCCTTGGCTGCTCTCATCGTAGCCGAGCAGGTATCACTCTATAGGAGGCGGAGTCGATTATCGAAAGGCGGCAGCTCCTATCCCTTGCCCTGTTTCTACAGCTCGGATGCGCACCTTTCCACCGGAATTTCGTCACAGATGGCCTCCTCAGACTCATAGTTTCCATGTAAGTAACTTCTTCCAGAAATTTCTCAATAACCACATTACCCCTAATGCTGTCTTTGAGAACCGTTTTCCAAAGGTCAGTGCCCGCCCCATTTGGCACCGTTACGTTCAATTCCAATGAAGTAATACGGTTACTCAAGACTTGGGTAGACATTTTCTTCGTATCATGGCGCTTACTTGGAGGTGGACTGCGTACAAATGAAAAATGAAAGTGTGGGGTTCAAGGAGACGATAAAAGACGCAGCTACCATTGAAAGGCTTCTCCCACGTTTTTGCCATGGTGCGCTTCTCTTAACCATTCCATCCCCTCCACTGTCTTGGCGAAAACACGTCCACGACAAGAATTGATGACGTAAAGGACATGCCGTTTGCTGGGTTGTTGGCCATTTCACTCTTTCCTTTTCTATGTCTACCCTAGTTTGCACTTTTTGGCGAGTCTCAATATTCAGTGGCGATCGAACAACCCAATCGCAGCCTTTGACGATTCCTCGCTGTAGGAGTGCACAATTGTGATTTCGAAAAATCCAGGGCACGCCCCGCCTACCGTGGATGGAGCATGACCTGGTTGTGCCCCTTACTTCTTGTCCCGTGCCCTACCCACCCCAAACTTGTCCCCACTTTTAAAGCGGTCCTTCTTGTACATAGTGTCGAATATCGTGACAGGAGTTGAGGAAGGAGGGAGAATGGAAGGACGGATGGGCATTCAAAGGAAGCATTTTATTTATAGTAGGGATGGTTTGAGTTCATTTCACACTGTCTCTTCGGACATGGCGGATATATCCGACTTTCCCTAGAGATGACATTTGACCCTTTTCGGCGAATTCCACTGATTAAACTAGTCCTACAAGTGTTTGATGTTCTCGTTGTTGTCAGCGGCTGATTTTTGCAGCAGCCCGCGTCTGAATGTCTAGAAAGGGATGCTGAGTGATGAGCAATAACTAGTCCTCGTCCTCAATTGTCCTCAGGTATTAAAAGTCTTGAAAAAAGGATGAAGTTTCTGACGTTCATCAATCCCTTCCTGGGATGAGCCGCACATTCTATATCCAAGCAGAATTGTGGTGGCTGGTGAGTGTGTTGTGGCCCATGCAATGACTTGCGATGGCCAGCCGATATACAAGCCAGTGTTTTTATCTTCCCAAACAGGTCTGGTACCAATGTGCCGACCCCGTAGGTATGAAAGGCTTGGATGGCCTGTGCGGACGTTGATGTGGGATTCAGTCTCCGCACCATGAGATTGAGGTGTGCGCCACCCGTCACTATACCACCTCTGCCCCCAAAAAAAAATTTAAAAATTAAAACATCTGAACCATTGTCTACTTGAATTTTCAGCTTCACGGTTCGATGGCGATAATGGCCAACCGGTCCAACACGTTATATAATGCGTACGAGTGCTGGTAAGCTAGTACGAATGATAGCATCAAGAAGCTCAGTAATGGTGAAAAGGGTCTCAGTAGTGTAATCGACTAGCACATATGCCCGGAAAGCATGAAGTGCGACCTGGAAAGCGGTCCAAGTCCGAAGTTTTCTCCTTTATTTCAGCATTCTCAAACGTCACAAGCTCCATATTTCGCTACTTTCGGTTGCTCCGCTCACGATTCTCTCATTCGGAAAGTGTAAATCTGTATTTCTTTCTTCGCACATGCCACAATTTCCCTTTCGACGCTAACCAAGAGTGCCTCCCTGGAGTAATTTGCCGACAAGTCCTATCCCTTCAATTCGTCCATTCGTCTTCCTCACATGATGAGATGCGCTGTGACACCTGCTCATCTAGGTGCGCTGAATGTGCTGATAACTAGGCAAATTAATAACAGCTGTGGAAAGGTGTAATCGCAATGATAACATAGTCATACCTTACATAGATTGACAACCCAAGACCGATTATTTTCACAACCCTGTGACTGATCACTTTCCTCTATCATCCCTCTTATCACAACCACTTAATTATTGGACAGAATTAGAAATGCACTTATGCTATACTGACAACCGTCCACCACAATTAAGACTTCATGCTTCATATGGCAACTGCTCATTTGTAATTGATATCTTCGAAATAACACCTGATACCGATCACGAGACAAGGCTTCATTCACACCGAAAGAGGCAGCAGTGATCAAAATCCGAAAAATACCGCGTAACATTCACGTTGAAGCGTGTTCCCACACCCAAGGCAGATTAGCTTACTATTTTAAAGCATGAGATCGCAGGAATTTCAGTAAATTGTTTCTTCTTTTTTCCCAACTTCCCACATTGCCCATATCTTCCAGTTTCTGAGAAATCAAGAAACGAAGTGGTCGATACGCGATGGTTTGAGCTCTTTCATGTATGCTGACGCATTAGTAATTTAATCTGTTCAAGTTCATGAGTAGTCCAAGTTTCATTGCTGTTGATTACTGGTTCGATGCATGTAGTAAATATTCCATGCAGCATTTTGTGGTCAGAAACCAGTAGGATAGTATCTGTCATACTCGTGTCATATAACTACTTCTTTTGTGATTCTAGAGCTGCTATGCACATTGTGTCAATCAGCGAGTTGAGGTGAATTTTTGCCACGACTCTCCATCCCTATTAAAAGTTACCGAAATGATCTTTCACCGCTTTCAGAAACGATCGCCGAGTGGGTGTAAGATGACCAGACATGAGATGGTACAGTTACCGCCATAGAGTTAAAAAAATCACGCGAAGTTGCTTCCTCGCAGTTTTGTGGTTTTTCGTTATAAATCGATAGAATTTTAATTTTTGGCCAAGGCTGTACATCTATTTAGAATAAGCGGTACGAGGGGGCGCTAGGACTTTTGCCTTTCTTCGAACTAGTAATGAGCTACACATTTCACTCTGAAAACTTTGAGCGAAAATTTCCACGAAATCTTATAAGTGGCTGTCAACCCAGCCCCTTCCGTAACTTTACTCTCTCCATCAGCTCTCACCTATTCCTCTTCGAACTACCGGCTATAACTTAAAGTAATTTATAGCTAAAGAACACAATGACGTGAAGAAGAACAGAGGATTCTGAGCTAAGTGAACATCGAGGGACGTGCTCAATTATTAAAAGGAAGTTTGTCGGAAACATGCCGTCATCGTGAATTCGATGGGAAGTGCTTGAATCGTCATGAGGGGATCCTCATGACAATTAACAATCCTCAATGGACTTTCAATAAACGTGGCAATTCTTTATCGGTTTCTACACCGCACAGCGAAGGCGAAGTCTGGGCAGTCTTATTTATACAGTAATTAGTATGACATAACAACTCTGGCATGCAAAGCTGAGTCGGCAGTCTAGGATCGAAATAACAAGAGAGCAATTAAATTAGGGTTGTCGAACCAAACTAGGAGTAAACACTAAAGGCACTGCTATAGAGACTAGTGATCTACGTTTCGAGATCCTCACTCTGCGAAATTGGGGAACGGAGTCGGTGAAGAAATGCGAACAGCACATGGGCGAACCCTGTGGCTGTGCGCGACGAAATTCACACATTAGGTTGTAAATTTAGCTTTAGATTAATGTAAATGTAACCTACTGCCAATAGCAATGTACCCTTGCTAAGGACAGATAGGTTGCTCTCGAATAGCCGAAAGCTTGCTGCCTTAACTTTCGAACGACACAAGAGCAAAAGCGAGTGTGTGGAGCATTTGTGCAAGCTGCAGAAATCATCAGTTCAACAAAAGCAGAGGAATGTTGCCAAGAAGGCTGCCTGTGGATGACCCAAGATAAAATCACGCACTGCTCTAAATTGACGAATTGACGCGAATAACGCAGGCCTAGGCTGAATATGAGTTTCTCTAGCATGCGTTTGTCTACCCCTCGAGGTCGTCGACGGGTAGACAAACGCATGCTCTGGATGTGCCTGCAGTATACGAGAGCTTCTCTCCTTATAGGACAACAACATCTCGAAAATATTAGGTCGTTCAGTATGAAATGTCCGTTTTTGAGAGTCAACTTCAGTTTATCATATCTCATACAACGCAAATTACAATCAATCAAAATATGATCCTAAGTTATCAACACATCTTTGCCATTTTAAAGGTAACTTATTAATTCCATCTCTATAGAAATCTGGGGAGCGAGAGGCAATAAAATCATGAAAGGCACTTTCTACATCATCATAAGAATTGAATAATTTTCCCTGCAAGAAGTGATCTAAAGCTTGAAAGAAATGGTAATCTGTAGGTGCTAGGTCGGGAGAGTAAGGAGGATGAACGAGAGTTTCCAAGTCCAAATCCTGTAATTTTAACAAGGTCGAGTTTGCCACATGTGGCCGAGCGTTGTCCTGCAGTAGGAGCGGTCGGTCTCTGTTAATCATTCTCGGCTGCATAACAGCAAGCTTCTCCATCATTTCCTCCAGCTGTTGACAGTACGCCTCCGCCGTGATCGCCTGACCAGGTCTCGTAAAGCTGTAGTGAATCACTCCTGCGGAGGACCACCAAACTGATACCATAGTCTTCCTCTGGTGAGGGTCCGGCTTCGGCGTAGGTTTTGGCGGTTCCGACTTGTCCAACCACTGGTAAGACCGCTTCCTGTTATCGAAGTGGATCCACTTCTCGTCACATGTGACGAGACGGTGTAAGAAAGGCTCGCTTTTTTGCCTAGAAAGTAAGGAAAGGCAAGCCTCAAGGCGGACCCTCTTCTGACGATCGCTCAAGTCGTGCGGTACCCAACGGTCCAGCTTCCTACTCTTGCCAATTTGCTTCAAATGAGACGAGATCGTCACCTTACATACTCCAAACTTTGCCGCTAATTCTCGAGTACTTTGAGTGGGATCAGCTTCCACTACGGCTTTAAGCTCATCGTTGTTCAGCTTGCACTCGGGCCGTCCTCTCGACTCATTTTGAAGATCGAAGTCGCCGGATTCAAACTTTGCAAACCATCGACGTACTGTTCGTTCGTTAGGGGCATCCTCTCCAAAGACGACGGTGATATTCCGAACTGCCTGTGCTGCGGTGCTTCCACGGCGGAACTCGTACTCCAAGACAACACGCAATTTGGACTTGTCCATGTCGTTACAAAAACCTTTCTAAAAAAGTCAGATTCCACGGCAGCCGGAGGTCCACCGAAGGTAAGAAAGAGGGAGGCTGCACCTTTACCAAAACTCAGTACCAAGGACTGCCGGAGCGTTTTGCCTTAGATACGGACTCTCGAACTATGCACTACTGAAAAACGGACATTTCATACTGAACGACCTAATACATATTTCGTTCCAGGCTGAGCAACATTAAACACTTGTGTGGCACACGAGCAACGCTACTTTTTCGCATCTCAGCATCTTGTAGTATTGTCAAATACTCCCAAACCACTTTTCTAAAATTGCTCAGTTTTCTGCATAGCCTTCGCTCGTTTGTTGAGGCGGGTTCAGGAAGAGCACGTTGGCATGTCGTACACGTTTGCGAGCTTATTCGAAACTATGCAAAGAAAGGTGCGATTAACAGCAGCTACGAATGTGGGGGAAGGCCTTACGAGGTTATTTAGAGGTACCGAAGGTTGAGCTGGCAATCCGCTACAGCATGATGTGTGATTCATTTGTGAACCGTCACGACAATCAGACCGTTCCTCAATATGATGTGAGGGAACAACGGCTTGTCGGCGTGTCCCTACTTATACTCGGTCGATGTTAATAAGTGCTTTTCCAAAAATCTCAACACACAGAGGCGGTCTGCATGGCTGCTCATATGCCTTCATTTCTAGGGTTTGCTGGGTCATACCTAAACTGACCTCTTGGTGAGGAGCCCATCTCCCTAGGACTTATGTGTACACAATATACCATGCTCATAATAAAACCATAGTGTTAAATTTCCATTTATTCTTCTATTGTTTGATCTACACATCGTTTGTTTGGAAAGATGCAGATAGTTTTTGCTTGATGCTCACCTTGCGGGTCGTCCTTATTGCGTGTGATGATAATTTGTTTTTCTTATGGCTGTCGGTAGTACTCGGAAGAATTGTCCATGGAACTTTGAGCTCTCTCATTCCCATACAGTTATGTTGTATTTATTTATTTTCCTCGAAAAGAATGGAAACCAGACATGTCTCAAACAACCGCCCACGCGGGTGCCGTGCAGGAAACCCCAAGGGCTATGGAAACAAGCAGCACCGTCTTTAGCCCCATAAAGACCGTGATCTTGGTGTACTCCGTTCCACTACGCGTGTTGAGCACGTGACTAGTTTTGCCCCACAGTCGTCGCCGCCATTTCCACATTAAATACGTGAGAAAACCATGGGTGATATATTTCCAGATCTTCGATAGTTTTGAATATTTGCAAATTTCCGTGGATACTTCCTTTGAGTGTTACCTCAATTGTGTAGTGACGGTAAAATTATGGTCCAGAAACTCACCTTTCCCTTTCTATCTTCGTAAATACACTTTGCTCCTGGAAGGCGCTTCCGGGATAGCCAAATAAGTCGACCCACCTTCTTGAGGCAGTAGTTCCCTGGGTGACTATTCAGCTTGCCCAATTTTTGCGCGGCCACGATGCGCCATCATGACGCTGCACCTATTAGGTCTGTGCAGAATAAATGGCCAAAACGGAACACTTTTTTCAAAGCGCCATAACTTCGCTCAGACACAACTCTATTTGTCGAAATAAAAACCATTCGAATCTACACAACTTTGCCAACGATCTGGTAAAGAAAATATGCCATCATGATCAAATTCTGGATTGCGAAAATTAATGAAGTCAGCGATGGCATTTTCAACATGCATCGTTTCGGCGAGCTCCTCCTGACCCAGGTTTGCATCGAGAACCGGGAAAAAGTGGTAATTCGTCAGAGATAGGTCTGAGGAATAAGGGGGGTGAGGGAGAGTCTCGATCAGTTTCTGCCGGGTGACTTGCGAACGTGGGGTTTTGCGTTGTTTTGCGCACCCAGTAAAAAAATGATGCAGTTAGGCATCGAGCCTCTCCCTCACCCCCCTTATTCCCCAGACCTATCCCTGACGGATTACCACTTTTTCCGGGCTCCCGATGCAAACCTGCGGCAGAAAAATTATGCACGGTAAAAATGCCATTCTTGACTTTATTAATTCTCGCAATCCAGGATTTGATCGTGATGGCATATTTTCTTTACCAGATCGTTGGCGAGGTTGTGTAGATTCGAATGTTTTTTATTTCAACAAGTAAACTTGTGTCTGAGCGAAGTTATGGCCAGTTATGTTTTGGCCATTTATTCTGCACAGACCTAATACTCCAACCCACTACGATCCCACCCATTTTGCTCGGTTGACCAACAAGGGAGCTCAAGTGGATGAGGTCGAAGTGGCTTCGAGCAGTATACCGTCGTGATGGCGCACCGTGGCGGTGCAAAAATGGTGCAACCTGGATAGTTAAGCAAGGAACTACTACCCAAGAAGAAAAGTCAACTCACCTGTTAACCTTATGAATCCCACGGCTAGCTGATAAGAGCAAACACGATAACTCTCACATTCAGCAGTGCTATGGATGAAGTCAAAAATGGCAATTTATTTTTGTTGATGGAAGGACGCTCCGGATGTTTGCTGCTCAAAATGGTTTCAACACTAAACACCCACAAAACACCTACGCAACCCTGAAATTCATGCAGTCAATACAAAAAGCGAGGTTTTCTGAAGTGACCGATTCCCGTGATGTGGTGCTGGCACGTTTTTCGTCTACATGCTCTCCTGCCTCGTTATGATGTGCTGGACGCTGTGGCCTCCGTGCTAAAGAGTGGGATGCCGTGGATGTAGAAAAATGCTTCGGGGAAACGAGTAAGTTGCCTCCTCACTAGTGCAAACACATAGTATATCCTATGTGAGTTGAACGAAAATTCGAGTCATTGAGTACACCATTAAAAATACTATATTTACGGTACATACATACTGTGCTGTCCTCTGTAGAATGGTAGTATTCAAATCTTTTCACATTACTCTTCACAATACAACTAGCTACATTCAGGCCAAACACCCTTTTCTTAAGCGATTCGGCTGAAAACAGTCCCGGTGATATATGTAGTGCTACATTTAATCTGATTCTAGTTAGAGTCTACTTTCCAAAAAGCATCGTGTGAATTACGTATAGTGAAATGTGTTGGATAAAAGGAAAAAGCCGACGAACTTCCCATGAGTAGCTTTCTGGTAGCTCTCTTAGCTCTCTTCTATATAATCTCGTATGAAGGTTTTTCCGAAGACACTGAATGCGGTGGTCAGGTTTCTGAGACATGTAGTAAACGGTTTCCGAAAAATGGTCAACAAAACCAAGGCTAAATAACTTGCTTTCACCATAACGGGAGCGCTTAGCTCATTACTTGTTTGATTAGATGGGTGGAAGGCCCCTCCGAGTGAATACAGCGCTCCTTCCTTTACACTCACGAATTAACTAGTATGGGAAAAAATGCCAGGTAATGAAAGTGCGGCAAGATTACGGTAACTAATTACGGGTGAGAACAATGTCCCCCTTTATTTTTCATGAATACATTAAGCATTTCAAAATTGAATATCTTCGCTGACCAATTTTGTGTCATTAGAATAAAATGCTTCTGATCGCTCTACAGACTTAGCAAAGATCCGAAAAAGACCTACAGGTAGGAAGATTCCCATCATCACCAAAAGAAAAGCCGTGCCGATCTGGTTACCGAGCAGTACTTGAACCTTTCACCTCAAAATGTACATGACTTTCATTCACTTGTTTTGTCACGACTGCGTCCGAAACTGAAGTACATAGAAAGGCTGCGCTCGGCTTGCCCTCTTGGCTCAGTTCCATACGTCTGTATGTACATATTCAAACCTCCACTCAGTTTTTCCGAAAGCTTGAAATTATCGAGAGCATACAGCATGTTTGTAAATGGCCACACTTGCCGTGGTTCAATAATCAGTGTGTGCCTCCCTCGACTCCGCCCAGAACAACACCGATGAAGACCTTTTCGAAGTTTCGTGATTATTCTCATTGTTCCTGGATACCCATGCATAAGTTTGTCTATATCCAGACCTCCACTAACTTTTCACCAGAGCTTTGGAATTCGAGAGCATAAAGCATGTTTGTAAATGGCCACAGTTGCCGTGGTTCAATAATAAAAAGGTCCCACTAGTTGCTACAAGAATGCTGAGTTGTCGGTAGAAGCCTTTTTGCTAATCCCTTTTACTAACGAGACCCCTTCCGCCTTAACTCAGCTTCAGCTTCTGGATGGCCCATGACTCAGCACAATTGTAACAAGTTTCGCTTCGCGCGCTGTGGCGAAAATTAGTAGCTAATAAAAGGTCCAACTAGACTTTTTGGGAAAAAAGAAACTGCTGAAATATTGCTTCTTGTCAGAGCGATTGCCAAGACAGGATCATTATCAGTTTTTTTTTTTGAGCTGTCCACTTCACAGGTGTTGCTTTATTTTCTCCATACCACTCACCGGACAAGAGCCTGTGCGCTCCGCAGTAGTCACATACGCTTGCTGTTTCTGTTAGGCCGCGGTCATACTTTGCGTAAGTGCATTAGTTGACGCCGGTACCGGCGTCAACTAATGCACTTACGCAAAGTATGACCGCGGCCTTACGTCGATGCGTATATTTTTCCCCCGTGTCTGATCCTTCCCTATTTCGTTTGCATGGATGCTGGTATTTCGTCTTTATGTGTGCGTGACGTATGCATGATATACTTTCATCACACTAACTATATCACTCACCCACCCTGCATTTGCAGGCCACAATTACCACTGTGACAAAATGTACTGCGCCACAGCCTGCTTTTGCCTCACGCTTTCGGCTGGAATGCAGAGGAAGCCTATACCAAGCTTTTGGCCAGTGGATTCATACGGCGGGGACGTAATCTCTTACCACACATGTACAGTTCAGTTCCCGACGCCTGGCAGGCCGTGGCCCTACGGACTTGGGCGAGAGAGTACGTGGCGAGAGCGAGAGTGTGTGGCGGGGTGAGAGAGGTTGATCCACATTCATCCAAGTCCGTAGGCCTCGCCCTGCCAGGCGCTGGGAAATGGACTGTAAGACTTGGTTCGCTAAATTCGAAAAAGGAGATTTCCTCGCGAAGATGCTCCAAGGTCGGGTCGGCCGATGGAGTTGTTTGGAATTACTACGTTCCACAGTGGAGGAGACACGTTCCTAACCACCGGGGAAATGGCAACCACACTCGGCTATAATCAGTCGACGATTATACGTGGACTGGGAAAGCTCGGCAAAGTGGCAAACTTATTTGCAATAAAAGTCGCGGAAAATATACGATTGACCTGATAATTATAACTATGATTTGAACCATTAGTCATGAAGATAGTAGTGAATTTTTTCGCCCTTGGTTAATCTTTTGGCACCATTCAACTATCACTACCCCAGACACCACGAGTTGGTCAAAAAAATAATTTTCGTTGAAACTTCGCCTAGAGAGGTTATTTGGGGTGCAGATCACAAATATGACATTTTAAGATGCTAGCGCTGTTTAGTTCCATTACAGTGCTAATATGGTAGGTTCACCACACTGTATCCGCAAGTTTTGCCTAGGCCCTAAGGAGGAAGGGAGCCTTTCTATCCCTTTAAGGCTTAGGCGAAAATATACACTCGAGGGTGCAATGATGTGTAGGATAGTATCAAATGAAAGATGGCAGTGGAAAGATGACGCTCTCCAGCTATCCAAGCACTTTAGCAAAAATGAACATGACTAGCGCAATCTCGAAAGGCGTTGAAAACGCATGTCATATTCGCGATCAGCTTTCTGAATAGCTTTCTGAATAGAATAAAATTCCCACCTACAGCCCTAGGTGAGAATGAAGGTGAAAAATTGGCGAAAAACAGTTGTCGCACCATGTTTGTGCAATTGGACCAAACCGGTGTCAGCATCAAAAACGGATGCCATGTTCGTGATCAGCACCCCAAATAACCTTTATAGGCGAAATTTCAGCGAAAATTCTTTCTTTGACAAACACGCGGTATCTGGGGTAGTCATAGTTGAATAGTGCCAAACTTTTTTATGGGTTCTCAGAGCGCTGTAGTATAGTATGTGCTTGGAATATCCTTCACCCCCACCAAAAACCTTGAACGTCTTCAAAGAGATCTTGTCATGCTAATTTTGGGTGTAGACAGTATTCTCGTAAACTGTTGTCTTCTGTGGAAAGACCATTCGTTCCAGGGTTCTTCTATCCTCTAACGGAACGCTTTGCGGTTCGTATGAGTCTCTGGTAACATCACGTATTCCCGTCAAGTGAATACTCTCCGCAAATCCCCAAGCATCGACGCAGCCCTAACCTACCACTCGCTGATGGATGCTATGAGAGGTGTATAGGTGCACGGGACATCCCTCAGTTGGCGATACCTCCTTTCAAGACGTGATCCGGACCGCGCTGCTTGAGGGAAGGGAAGCTCTTACTAGGGAAGGGTTTCAACTTCCCATGGAACTTTGAGTTGAGACCCAGATCAGTCGATAGAGCTCCGATTACTGATTATAACTGCGAAAACCAAAGTTGCTAAATGGCATTCTGAAGCGAGTTAGGAGGGGTCAAATTTTGCCTGTGACTTACCTGTGATATCTTTGGCGAGGCACTTTGCCATCAGCATGACTAGCGCAAAGCTAGAAACGGCCTCCGTGGCTCAGTGGTAATGTCGCGGTTCCGTAGGCGCGAAATTGTGGGTTATCCCCGTCGGGGCGCACTTTTTTGCATTTCGTTTTCATCGTCAGTAAGTGCTTTTCTTTCACGTTTCTTTTCACAAACGTTTCCTTGTATGATATTGGCACGTAGGGGTCGAATTACCCCTCTGTGCAAATTCTCAGCCGGATCCATTTTTTAGCCTAACTCGGAAAATTAGGTGTGGCCAGGGGTTAAGTAGTAGTTTTGGTCCATAAAAAATTTCGCAAGCTGAGCACCATAACCTAAACATACCTATCACACTTGCCCATCACATTGAACCCACGTAACAAGCGCCAAATAAGAGCATTTGCTCGGCAAGGGTCAACGACTTCTCCTTTGTTGAATGGGTTGCCAGCCAATAGCCCATCAGATTTTCCGAGATTTGGTCAAATTCTCGAATTGGCTGAAAATTTGTCCCATATGGTAATCTGATCCCATGAACACGAAAATCGCACTGGTTTTGCGTGAAAACGTATGGCTCGAGCGCTATGGGCTCTCAAACATACCATGAAATGGTATTATTCTTTTTTTTCAGAAAAACCTTCATAACTTCATTCAGGCGATTGTTTGACAGATTCTGAATACAGATTTGAGATCAGCTTTTAAAAGCGCGTACAGTGGTATGTTTCTCATTGCAAATGGTCATTTCGACAAACCGTCTGATGACAAAGCGCCTCGCCATTGAGGCATCACCAGCAAACTTTGACCCCTCGTAACTCGCTTCAGAATGGCATTTAGCAATTTTGGTTTTCACAGTTATAATCAGTATTCGGAGCTCTATCGACTGATCTGGGTCTCAACTCAGAGTTCCATGGGAAGTTGAAACCCTTCCCTAGTCAGAGATTCCTCAAGCATCGCTTAGTTCCTGATCGTGGAACTGACGACATTTGTGAAAAGAGCTCACTCCACATTTAATAAAATCGATGAATGATGGCGGCTACAACTAGGATAGACATTTTTGAAGTGACAACAGGGAAGCGGTAGCTTTAACGGTCCTCAAACTCTGAAAGCCAAACAAATGGGTGTGTGTCCGATCGCTTCTCTGATTACGCGATTCCTGAGACTTTCCGAAGCTTTGGATGCTCTAAAGATTTTCAGAAGCGGAAGTAAGGCTAATATGGGGAGTGGACGATGCATTTCCTACAGCATTGTTTATATATGTTTTATTTAACTTAGTACATGGGGGACTTCCTGTGATCAGATCAACTACATAGAAGCAATTCTGCAATTATCAACCGCATGTAAGATAAAAATTAGAGAAAGTCAAAGAGCATTGAGGAGGTACAGCAGTATGTAGGTATGATAATAATGAAACACAATAACAATGGAAAAGAAAAAAAGTATGTGTGGGTCAATGTAAAACGAGGGAAAATCACGGAGCGAGGTGATCATCAAGGTATCTTTCAAATCCTTAAAGGAATTACATAATAGGAATGCTTTTCGTGCTTTGTGCTTGGTTCATATAAACGAGTAAGCTCGATTTGAGAAAAACTGTGCTTCATGTAGTGTGTGTTTGTTTATGTGGTTCTAAGATAGGGTCTTCATGAGGACAATATTCATTGTTGAGCACATTATCCATGAGAACTGGGAGATGATCTGTGACGATGTGTCGGTTCACCTGATCAACAGCTATCGACTATCGTCCATCCTACTGCCTTGGCGCTTCGAGCTTACCCATTCTTTGCAAGCAATGTTTTGCGATGCTTGTTCTTGATACACATATATGGAAAGACAACTCCTAGCACATATCAGTTCTATTCTAAACATCAGCTTTTCCCTAGGGGCTTTGGTTCAGTTCTCTTGCCAATAAGTGTAGAAAAACAGAACTCACTTCCTATCTACCCCACACACAGTCAACTTAGGAAGGAGACCTAATTGTATCTGGGTATTCTTCAGAGATCAGTATTTTTGAGCCATTCGGAGTGATGCGGCAACAGGACAAATCCCGTTGACTGCGGAGCACCTTGCTGATAAGTCTTCCCGAGCGAAATCTGACCCCTTCTAACTCGCTTCGGAACGGCATTCTGATACTGGTTTTCATACTTTTGATCAACAACTGAAATCCTAGCGATCCTCCTGGATTTCATTTCGAACATCCATGGAAAGTCCAAACTCTGTTCTGGTAAGAGGGAGCGTCATGCACTGCATATACCGCAATTCCTTATACAACCCTTTCCTTAGCCCTGCAATTTTAACCAATTTGTATAGCTTTCGCTCAGTGTTGTTCCACTTAGTGAGCAACCCTCTTTCACTCACTGGGGACCAAACTGTCGTATCCACCACCTTTATGATGTGCGGAGCCTCTGCGGAGCTTGACCTGTTCTATACGACAAAATGCATTTCTGCAGAAGTCCGAAGTGTGGTTATGATTTCAAGCTCTGATAATTGTAGGTAATGTTCGTCTCTGCATCTACCATTCCATTTTGTGAAGCGATAGAATTTTAACCGCAACTGCTTTACACGCCTGGCAGTAGTGAAAAACAACACTGGAGTAATTCCTCATAAAGTTTTACTGGTCAGGGAATCAAGACAGAGAAAAGCTATCCAATCAGTGGAATATTTGTCAGCGTGACAGCGCCGGTGACTGATTAGGTGAGTGCTGATGAGGTTGAGGAAGAAACATAGAGAAGGAGGCTGCAGCGCCTTTCCGTAGATGATTACTTTCTCGTAAACGCTTAGTAATAAAGAATAGTCGACGAACTTGGAACAGTTTGCTCTCTCCTTTTGCTACTTACTTAATTACGCTATTAACATATTTATATTTTCGTTCAATTGCAGTAGCCGAACGCCACTGGAACAAACAAACATTAGGCCTTCTAACCAGATGTTCTGATTCTTCGATTCATTCCATCTCGCTTCCTCTTGCTTGAGCGTAGCTCTGGAGCTGCTGGGTTGCTTATCTCATTTATCACTGAGCTTACATACACAGCCTCGCTCCACCACAAACCATCGAAAAGCATTCCGTCTGTAATAAGCATCGCGTCCAACGCAAAGGAAGGGTAGCCGCGCATAATTTGTCGTACTACCATGTTTTGTGTTCCATTACACTAATTGCTCTACCAGCATATCTATTTTGATCAAACTTCACAGGCGTACAGAAAGGAATCTTCGTGTCAGGTTGCGCGAAAATTTCCCAAGGCCTGGAAAGGAGAAGTGCCTCCGGGCCCTTTATCAATACTCATTCAAAAACCCTTGTTGTGCACAGGAATGGTCTCACTTAGAGACTAGTCCGGCTCTCAAATCCAAGCTAGAAATCACATATCGGTTCTAAGATTCATTTATATTCAAATTCATTCACATCCATCTATATGAATAATTACTCCATTGCTATTCGTGATGTAGGAATGAAGCTGTCGCATCTTATTTAGCTTGCTAGAAGGCGTAATTGGTGTGAAGGAGCACAGTAGGCGGTATTTCATTGTATAAATGTTGCTACCCTTCTTTCACATGAGCCCAGTATCGCCTTCATCTAGTCAATTCTTTCAGCGCTGACTGCTCGGTGTTCAGCGTTTTAGGCACGATGTCGTTTGAGAAGTAGAGGTGACGCAGCCGCCCCCCCCCTTCAGTTCCATGTTCATTCGTTCTCAGTACATCGTGCTTTCAAGAGAGGACCAGTAACCGTGAGAAATAGCGTAATCCCACTCTTCAATCATTCAGTGAATCCTTTAATCGCGTGGACTTAATCGATCCAGAACGCCAAGCGCTTCATCGAACATTTCATAGTGGCTTGCGTGTTCTTCGTGTAATGTTCTAATAGGGATCATAAGAAAGGATATGTATGAAGTGAAAACATTTTTGACAATCAGTCGTAAGCTGTTCGCCACCCTGTACATATCTGTACACCAACTGGTTGCTCCTGATTTCCACGAACGAGTTGATCACTCTCTTACTGGAATGGAGCATGCCATTTAGTCTCATCGTGGATCGTAAGCAACACCTGACAGAGTGCGATTCTCCTATAAAATTACTCACTTTCTCAAGGACCATTCCCTTCCTCTCCGTCTAAAGATAAAACTCCGGAGGAATGAAATCTTGGTTGCCCGTGCATTTGTCCGGGATTCCGGGACTTTAATCGCCATACCACATTACCCCGTCTCGAGTGAAATGGCGAGGAATATTTTGAGGAGACTCCGGATGATCATTCTTGTCTGTCCCTTTATAGACATTTCAATAGTAAAGCACTTTTTCAGAGAAGCTCTTATAAAATCGTGGGTGAGTTTGAAAACGCTCTCTGACATCAGTGACTACTTCTTCACATCGTAGTTATCACTGGTTTCGATCTCCACTGCTCTACAGTTTTCCGTATCTTACGCTAACATGGATTTGTAGAACTGTCCCTCTTTTAATGAAATGCCTTTTTCTGATTTCATGTTGACAAGTACAATCTCAGGGTTATTCTCGGGCAAACTGCTGAGTGTGCTGTGAATGTTGTCGTTTTCCTCACGAAATTTGTCCCATTCCTCCGATTACCATCACATTCGCCGTTCTAGGTTACGTTAAAACGAACAGCAGCGACTGACGATTGGGACACACGGTCAACGAGGCTGCCAGGTCGCGCGGTAGCCATGCCCGTTTCTTTAATGTATCGCAACAGTTTTCTCCACAGATATTTTGAAAAAATAAGTGGACAATTGTTCAAATACTGAAATGGCAATTGGGTGTGACATTTGACTCAATCAATGGGATTTTCTTTGAAACGTGGAAGAGTTCATTTTAGTTTTCTCTCAATTTGAAAATTCACCTTTTATAGAGTACAGATTACGTCACGGTAGCAGCACCCAGTCATGAATACAGCGTGATGACTTGTACATGACTTGTACTAAGGACGATAGAATTCACATTTAAAAATTGTCTGACAAACCTCCGTTACAACGTAACAGGGCCAAAGGCCACAGGCTGTCGCAGGGTTGCAGGTAGGACCATGTTGAGAAAACCCGTACTGCTCACGCTTTCTATTACGCATTGTCTTTTCATAAACCAGGACAGCAACCTCCTTCCAGCAGCAGAAATGCAATTGAATAAAAGTCGAAAATTCATATAAAAATCATATAAAAAATGCATATAAAAAAGAATTCATATAAGTGCCGATAACCCGTAGTGAATGTAAAAAGCTAGCGGATTCAATGGGCTCTCTACAGTGGGTAACACGTACATATGTCCGAGGGTATGAAATGCGCGTCCAAGTTCGTCCGGGGCCGGACGCTCACCGTAGTTGGAAACTCTTGCATTTAGAAAGAATGATCAGGGAGGAGACTTTTACTGATACAGATTACTTCACCAACAAGGAAAGGATCGAAAGTCAAAGTGGCTGTTGGAGGACCCGTAAACTCAGGGTGATTGGTTCGGATCTCCGTGGAAATGAGTTCTCGTAACTTGTTGAAATTCTTTCACCAGGTACAGAAGACAACTTTGTTTTGAAGTTTTTTCCAATTGTGCCGCTACTTTGTTTGGTCGAGTGGCAAACTGATTGAGAGGTACTTGTATCAAAAGAGAGCAACCTTCATGGTCTTTGGGTCCTCAAATCAGCAGAATAGTCCCATATAAATAGCTACACCAACGCTTGCTATCCAAGGAATTCCTTCATATCTATGTTATTCTGTAGAAACTTGTGAAAGCCGACATGTGTGACATATAACGGAATTCGCTGTTACGCTATTGTGACGCGCTCCTTACTGTGTTGTGGAATACAGAATATTTTTGGGAGTACTGTAAACAGGGTGCAACGAGAGTCGAGGATCCCTCAACTGAGGGGAAGATCGTATTTTACGGACGACATGAGGAGGAAGGGGGAGGGGTATCGTAATCGCAGAAGACAGCAATTGTCCCAGTCTGAATGTTAAGTGAAACGTGCCTTGGGCTAATCCGGTTATGTGAGAAAATGTGACTCAGTTCGAGTGATATGTGCAAAACTGTAGTAATAAAACACTTACTATGCGATCAGCAATAGTTACCGATCCTGTGAGATTATGCATGTTGAAGGGGAATCATGTTGAGAAGGGGGGGGGGGTCGTACTGGAGCGACCATTTTCTTCGACACCTACATAAGTGTGCCCTACAGCAGGGGAGCATTTAGGTCACTGCCTCGAGAGGATGTTTCCTATTATATCACGCATAGTAATACACTGCGTACAGTTTCATACGAAATTCGTATGTAGATCGAAAAAAATACTACTTTGACCAGCCTCTATATGGCTATGGTCAGCTG
This sequence comes from Trichostrongylus colubriformis, assembly GCA_963978905.1. Taxonomy (NCBI): domain Eukaryota; kingdom Metazoa; phylum Nematoda; class Chromadorea; order Rhabditida; family Trichostrongylidae; genus Trichostrongylus; species Trichostrongylus colubriformis. The sequence goes on along the minus strand of OZ022258.1, from coordinate 35,865,903 downwards.
AGTTTTCCAGTCAAAGGGTCAAGCGCTGCGATTGTGAGAAAAATTTCAGAAGTTGGACTCACTCTCTTCCATGACTAGCGTGATTCTTGTACTAAAGGTATTAAGTTGAGAAACAGGTTACCACGGTTTTTTTTGTTCTCTGTTTTTCACATGGTCCCCTTCATCTTTCGACAAAGCTTATACATGTTTTTGGTAAAGCTCTTTTCTGCTTTACAGACGTGTGCCGTTTGTTTTTGATTCTCCAATTGTTTAACATTTCTGAGGTTTGAAAATGGAGTATTCTAAAGGCAAAGACTCGCACTTCCGACATTTCCTCTTCTTCGTATGCCATCGAGGCCAAAAAATGTATGAGCGTTTTCGATAGAGCTTTTTTTTAGCTCTACAGAGCGGTTTCACTTGTTTTTGATCGTTTGATTGTTTGTTAGTTTTGAAGTTTAGAAGTAGAGTAATTTGTAAGGAAGAATCTGCACTTTTGGCGCATCGACGTCAAAAAAAAAACGCTGTTCTCTTCCACGTCTGGTGAAATCAAATGAGGGACGAAGACATTTCTGAGCCATCTACTGCTATGACTGAGAGGTTTTTTGTACGATAAAAGTGTTTTATGAAATCTCAATTTTTTTGCGAAAAAAAAGTGCGAGTGAGCTTCTATTGTGTGCCCCATTTCTGAGCCCTAGGAATATCATACTGTGGCAGTATTCAAAAGATTAGTGGTATTATCTTGTAGAGCAGGAAAAGCTCTATAGAGTGCTCATATGTGCTTCCTATTCAATCAGGATGGTAGGCGAGGAAGAGAAGATAACGAAAGCGCACACTTTGAGTACTGCTCTTGTAAGTCATAAAAATAGCAGAGAGTCCAGCGATTTGAGTAAAAGGCAGAACCACTTTGTTAAGCTGAAAAGGCTCTATCGAAATCATGCATATATATGCTTGTCGAAAGATGAAGGGAACAGTGTGAAAGACAGAGAACAAAAACCGCAAATTAATCCTCAACCCAATATTTCCCTGAAAAAGATTGTCGATTGTTAAATCGTTGTGTTATTACCTAGTACTAAGTATGGTTATAAATTGACGAGAATGTCGTTTCTCGTCATCACCTCATCGGTCGAGAGGTTTTCAGAGGGGTGGTCGATGAGGGATACTCGAAAATCGAAAAAAATTAGTTTTTTTGGTCGAAATTGTGTTCTGAGTAGCCTATAATCACTGAGTTGTTGAACGAAATCAAAAAGAAGACTGGATGGAATGAATCAGTTTCCTTTCCAATCCGACATATTATTAGGATTTCTATCTCATGGAGACCGCAACTTTGACTGACCGTGATTGTCGTGATTTTTTGTTTTGGCCGATCTTAATGTAGCAAGAAATTGTTATGATGAACCAGTAATAGATCATCACCCATGACCGCATATGCTTCTCATATCATTTTGTTTATTTGTATAGGGCCCAATAATCTATTTTCCAGCTCTGTGTCAACATAGTAGCAGAAGGGTCTCATCTTTCACCTTCTATTAGTATCCCCTACTTCAGTTTCGTAATAGGATTACTGCAAAGCAGTATCCAGAAGTCCAATTTTGGCAGCAAAGGATAAGTTAAGGATAAAGTTTCTGGCGTTAATCAATCCCTTCTTGGGATGCGCCGCAAACTCTAGTTCCATTCAGAATCGTGGTCGCTGGTGAATGTGATGTGGCCTATACGATGACTTGCGGAACCAGCCGATGTTCAGTTCAGTGCTTCTATACTCCCAGAAGAGCCCGGTGCCAATTTACCGACCCAGGAGGGATAAAAGACTTGGTTGGCCTGGGCAGGTGTTGATCCGGAATTCGATCCTCGCACCATGAGAGTGAGTTGCGCGCCACCTGTAACTACACTACCTCGCCCTTTTCAGTAAAATCGCGGTTTAATCGAGCACAGGAGGCGTTACTCAACTGACTGCTACTCCTAATGTCGCCTTGCTTTCTACCCTTACTTCTCAAGCTTTTCGCCTGTGTTTGACGTTAATCGAAACTGCCCCGATGTGCAGAGCTTGTTGTCGATTTCCGTGACATATTGTTTTGCTTTGCCATCGCCTCCGGTATTACTCTCATGTTCTGCTTTTTCGCAATATCTAATGACCTCATTTTGTAGAGATCGTCTCATCGGGAAACAAACGATGCTAGCACATTTGCTCGTCACGCTAGTTATTGCCAGCGCTAATGTCCAAGGTAATGTTTGAACTGGTTTCAGTGAAGCAAGTGATGGTTCCGAGCTGGGAAATTTATAATATCCACCTTGTTCGCTAGATCAAATCCTTTACAGCACTTATGCATGCTTATGTATGGAAAAATGGTTTATCACTCTGCAGAACATTCTGATGGCATAATTTCTCCTTACTTTGTAGAGTGGTATCCTACCATACATCTTCCTATTTCCGTGTAGGTGCTAGCAGAAATTCGCTTTCTACATAGTGCAGAATCTAGATTAGAGCTCACCAGATATGCATTGAAAAGATGAACAGCGTCGTATGGTGACGGTATCAGATACAGACACCGGAGAAGTAAAGGACTGTGACTTCACGGAAGCTGCTATGAAAGTGCTTGGATGCGCAAGAGCGTGACCAAAGCGATACTTCACGGCGTTTTCTCGATTATACGCTGGTTTACCAAAATATTGACATTATTTTCTTTACCAGTTGGCGGGCGCACACTACTGTGCGCGAAACACCATGTGCGTCAGTAGGTCGGCCTGTATTGCTCTTTTTCTTGAGGACAGAGTATTTCGTGCACACCCAGCCCACCGTGGGCGGAGCTTAAATTAGTCCATGTGTGGTCTTCACTTCTTGTCCCATACCCTACCCATACCGCATTTGTCCCCATCTCCACAGGTCGTTTTCCATGTAACTCCGCCCACCACTTTAAATGCACCGCCCACTGTGCCCTGCATTCTTTCCTGACCTTCAGAAACTGATCCCTGACCTTGATCCATCTTCTCCCTATGTTTGGGGCACATTCGAACCCAATCAACAATTTTTGAACATTCCACGACGGCCCCGCCCATTATCGGCGGAGCTTAACTTGGTCCATGTGTGGTCTTTACTTAGTGTCACATGCCCTATCCATACCGCATTTGTCCCCATCTCCACAGGTCGTTTTTCATGTAACGTCCAAGCTCCGCCCACCACTTTATATGCTCCGCCCACTGTGCCTGCATTCTTTCCTGACCTTCAGAAACTCATCCCTGACCTTGATCCATCTTCTCCCTATGTTTGGGGCACATTCGAACCCAATCAACAATTTTTGAACATTCCACGACGGCCCCGCCCATTATGGGCGGAGCTTAGCTTGGTCCATGTGTGGTCTTTACTCAGTGTCCCATACCCTACCCATACCGCATTTGTCCCCATCTCCACAGGTCGTTTTTCATGTAACGTCCAAGCTCCGCCCACCACTTTATATGCTCCGCCCGCTGTGCCTGCATTCTTTCCTGACCTTCAGAAACTCATCCCTGACCTTGATCCATCTTCTCCCTATGTTTGGGGCACATTCGAACCCAATCAACAATTTTTGAACATTCCACGACGGCCCCGCCCATTATGGGCGGAGCTTAGCTTGGTCCATGTGTGGTCTTTACTCAGTGTCCCATACCCTACCCATACCGCATTTGTCCCCATCTCCACAGGTCGTTTTTCATGTAACGTCCAAGCTCCGCCCACCACTTTATATGCTCCGCCCGCTGTGCCTGCATTCTTTCCTGACCTTCAGAAACTCATCCCTGACCTTGATCCATCTTCTCCCTATGTTTGGGGCACATTCGAACCCAATCAACAATTTTTGAACATTCCACGACGGCCCCGTCCATTATGGGCGGAGCTTAGCTTGGTCCATGTGTGGTCTTTACTCAGTGTCCCATACCCTACCCATACCGCATTTGTTCCCATCTCCACAGGTCGTTTTTCATGTAACGTCCAAGCTCCGCCCACCACTTTAAATGCTCCGCCCACTGTGCACTGCATTCTTTCCTGACCTTCAGAAACTCATCCCTGACCTTGATCCATCTTCTCCCTATGTTTGGGGCACATTCGAACCCAATCAACAATTTTTGAGCATTCCACGACGGCCCCGCCCATTATGGGCGGAGCTTAACTTGGTCCATGTGTGGTCTTTACTTAGTGTCCCATGCCCTACCCATACCGCATTTGTACCCCTCTCCACAGGTCGTTTTTCATGTAACGTCCAAGCTCCGCCCACCACTTTGAATGCCCCGCCCACTGTGCCCTGCGTTCTTTCCTGACCTTCAGAAACTCATCCCTGACCTTGATCCATCTTCTCCCTATGTTTGGGGCACATTCGAACCCAATCAACAATTTTTGAACATTCCACGACGGCCCCGTCCATTATGGGCGGAGCTTAGCTTGGTCCATGTGTGGTCTTTACTCAGTGTCCCATACCCTACCCATACCGCATTTGTTCCCATCTCCACAGGTCGTTTTTCATGTAACGTCCAAGCTCCGCCCACCACTTTAAATGCTCCGCCCACTGTGCCCTGCATTCTTTCCTGACCTTCAGAAACTCATCCCTGACCTTGATCCATCTTCTCCCTATGTTTGGGGCACATTCGAACCCAATCAACAATTTTTGAGCATTCCACGACGGCCCCGCCCATTATGGGCGGAGCTTAACTTGGTCCATGTGTGGTCTTTACTTAGTGTCCCATGCCCTACCCATACCGCATTTGTACCCCTCTCCACAGGTCGTTTTTCATGTAACGTCCAAGCTCCGCCCACCACTTTGAATGCCCCGCCCACTGTGCCCTGCATTCTTTCCTGACCTTCAGAAACTCATCCCTGACCTTGATCCATCTTCTCCCTATGTTTGGGGCACATTCGAACCCAATCAACAATTTTTGAGCATTCCACGACGGCCCCGCCCATTATCGGCGGAGCTTAACTTGGTCCATGTGTGGTCTTTACTTAGTGTCCCATGCCCTACCCATACCGCATTTGTACCCCTCTCCACAGGTCGTTTTTCATGTAACGTCCAAGCTCCGCCCACCACTTTGAATGCCCCGCCCACTGTGCCCTGCATTCTTTCCTGACCTTCAGAAACTCATCCCTGACCTAAATCCATCTTCTCCCTACGTTAGGAGCACGTTCGAACGTAATCAACATTTTCGGGCTGAAAGCCAAACATTCCAGTGCACGCCCCGCCCCCGTGGGCGGAGCTTAATTTGGTCCATGTGTGGTCTTTACTTCCTGTCCCATGCCCTACCCATACCACACTTGGCCCCATCTGCACAGGTCGTTTTTCATATGATACCTAATTTCGTGACAGACGGAGGGACAGACGGCTTAGCGCTTTATATATAGTACGGATGGGGTGCATGGAATGGAGCTGAGATCGACTGTCATCTTACCTCTTCATGCGAATGATTGAGAAATTAATCATCAATCCCTTCAGTGGCATAGGACAGACCGATGCATTTGCGAATGTGGGATGCTAAGCAGCTATTTGAAGAGTTCACGCCACTTTGGCGTATGCAAGGACTGAAAAGTTATGTGACCATCTCAACTTTCAAACCAGAGCCAGCTCAGAGTAAGAAACTTGACTTGATTGGCAAATTCGCCTTCTAAAGTTGCTACAATATTGGCTCGTACACAAGCCATGGTACACTTGGGTTACGTCGAGTTCAGTGCCTTGGTGACTTTCAATAAGCGATTCCATTAGCTTGTGAACTGGGCTGGTATGGAGACCAGCACAGTGCCCCAGCTGACGGAATTGCTGAGCAGAACGCTGAAAGCGCTCTTCGTCGCTCCCCAAATTAGGGGACTTGAAAAGCCTTTCAAATCTCTCCTCTTTTCCTCAAAAAACCCTGAAGAGCCCGCCGACATAAATGTAAATGGATACTTTCAAGTGATTGTTCGAAAAGAAAGAAGCGAGCCTCTGGAATCCTCCTATAATGCGTCAAGGCGGTTGGCCTTTGCGCAGAATAGTGTGTGGGGCGCGCAGACAATGCACAGAAAACAATGTCAAGGGTTACAGTAAAAGGGTATTTGTTTGTGAGGTACCACGATCTTGTGTGGCTTCCTGCCAATCGCTCAAAGCAGATCACATTTGTTTCGATAAAATCTTTGATGCTTCTCGAATCAATCTTCTAATCACAGTTGTTCAATATCGAAGGTCGAGCACGAAGGAAATCGGAAAATGTGGAAAGGGGAAATGTATTATACAGCTGATCGTTCTGTGCGAAAAGGTCTGGAGCGCCTTTTTAGGGGATTCCTTGTGACAGATGCGGAACGCATAATCAGAGCGAGCCTGCTGAAATGTCCACTTCTACAATTTAAGCATCACTAGGAGAACTCCGGTACTCCGCAGTCCACGGACGCTATAGAGGAGGAAACAGGCGGTTGTTATATTCATTCCGAGTTATTCTGGGTCAAAGAATGTATCAATAGTCACTGGGTCAGTGCGTTAACAACTACAGCTTCATCTTTAATACACTTCTCCTTAGTGATTCTCTGTTTTGTTAAGATTCTAGAAAACGAAAGCTAAGATGTGTAATACCACTGCAATCGACGCAGACTAGGCCGAGATAATAAATTGATTGAAGAACATTTTAGGGCTACAGTCGGATGGATGCGACATACTGACCGTCTGCAACGGAAACATTAGGTGTACAGAAACACTGATGTACCGGCTCAACCTTGAGCATTGCGTGTCAGGTACGAGTCGGAATCGTTTATAGACTACAGATTCGTGAGCATTGCGCGTTTATCAAATACCAGTTGGCTGGCGCAGATTACTGCGCGCGATTCATGGCGATGTTGTGCGATATGGGTGTGTTCGGCCCGACCACAGCGGAGCGGAGATTTCCTTCCCTCTGCTTTCAGCTGAGCTATTGAATTGCAAAAAAAGCAGAGAAGATGGCGTGATAAAAAAGCATTTTGGTATCGGTATACTTCAATCGCTTTGCATGGAACCCATTTTGCACGTAATCCACATGAATCGCGCGCAGTAGTGTGCGCCAGCCAACTGGTCATCATTGGGAGTTTGGGTAGTTTGGAAATCGATAGTTTAGTATTCGATTGCATCGATTGGTAACAAATAGATCACTTGCTGAGAATCTAATTCGTACACGTTGATGGTAGGCCATATCCCGCTTATCGATGTTTATCCTTTTCGTGAACATGCTTCACTACTTGAAATTTTACATAGTATAGCGGTCAATACCCAGTGTTGCTGCATGTACCGCATTAGAAAATAATTCCAAGTGAACCGCTTGCTTGGCTATCACAAAAATAGGTCGTATCATAATTATCAGTGGAGATCGCATTATCAAGAGAAACGCACCATTTTTTGGAACGCCAGGCATTCAGTGGTCGATACATCGGTCAGTGATATCAAAACATAAACAAAATATGTTCACCCGATGCCACTGCGCATCAGACGCTTTTGCTAAAGCGGTCGTACAATGTTAGCTAGGATTTCATCCCATCCAATTCCTAACGGTTCTTATCAGTCGCTTAAGCCGTTATCAGTTTCACTGAGGCTCCTCTACCCAACAGTACTATTGAGGTACCCGTACCGTACAATACCTGCGAATATGAACATTCCACTGTTAGCCGTAGAAGCAAGCCGGCCTCGGTGACATTTCCCTTTCTCACGCTCCTAATCGAAGCTTATCAACCATTATCAGTTTGGATCACCCACTATTAATGTCCCCGTCCCACCCTGCTAAACACCCATGAGTATCAGCGCTCCTGGATCAACGCGAAAGGCGAAACGAATTTGACGACTCTAGCCTTTTTACGCCCCTTATCGAATCTTATCAACCATTATCAGTGCGGGGCACCCACCATTAATGTTCCTGCCCCATCCCGCAAAACACTTATAAATGTCAGCGCTTTTGGATCAACGCGAAAGGCGAAACGAATTCGACGACATTTGCCTTATCGTGCTCATTATCAAATCTCATCAACCATTATCAACTTGGATCTCCCACCATTAATGTCCCTGACCCACCCTGCTAAACACCCATGAGTGTCAGCGCTCTTGGATCAACGCGAAAAGCGAAACGGATTTGACGACTCTAGGCTTTTTACGCTCCTTATCGAATCTTATCAACCGTTATCAATGCTGGTCATCTACCATTAATGTCCCCGTCCCATCCCGCAAAACACCTATGGGTGTCAGCGCTTTAAGATCAACCCGAAAGGCGAAACGGATTTGGTGACATTTGCCTTCCGAGGCTCCTTATCAGCCCTTATCAGCTGCTATCACTTTCGGTCCACCACCGCTGAGGTTCCCTTGGCACCCCCTATATCACTTGTAAAATTCAGCGTCCCAGCTTTGCTGCGACGCGAGATATGAATTTCGTGACAGACGGACAAACACACACACACACACACACACACACACACAGACACACACACAGACATACTAAGCGAATTATATATAGTAGGATGGTTATAAGTTAAGCTTGTCTACATGGTGTACCGTGATTAAATTTGTTCCAGTCAACTGAGGTTGGACCCATTAGCACAAAAGTGAGTTCAGTATCCTAGCTCACGCTTTCGAGAGTGCCAAAGTAAAAGTACTCGTGAAAACATAGGGTGCGATTACAGTAGCTACACTATGTTTGGCACTTGTGCAGATTTGGAACGTCAGATAATGCTTACGATAGACCATCTTCCAGATTCTGAAATGGTGATGCAGACCAATAAGTAACAACTCGCCGTTATTTGCTCATTAGTTTACTTGCTGGAGTTCAGCACTTAAGTCATTCTGATGAAGCATGCACTTGTATCTTGCACAACGTGGAGCTCCTCGATTGTTTGCCGTATTGCTGTATTCGTCTGCTTGGACGGAATGCCGCAATTGCAAAATGACCTTTCATCCACAGCCTTTTCTCACTCGATACCACAACTCTGTCTTTGAAAACATGAACAGTTTTTAAAACGGTAGATTTTTATAGACTTGGCGCGCGTAGTGAGAGGTGTCGCGCTTCCCAAAGTCCGCGTATTGAATCGGGAATTAAAGACGACTAAAGTCATTCAAGATCCCACTCCTTCGATTATCGGTGTCGGATTGTTGTCGAACTTGTCTCAGATAAAAGCACTCACCCGCTGGCTGACATTGGAAGTCACCTTAGGTTAAATAGCATTCGAATTTCGTGGTAATTCAGAAGGAGAATGGAAAGCGCGCCGCATCCTAAACAACGATTATCCTATATTTCTTGCCGATAAACAGGCTACAATGTCGAATCTCATTTGAAAAATTTCACTGGATTTCAAGGATAGCGTCATTCCAACAAGTACCAGCATAGTCGTAAGCAGGAACATTTCGGTGTTCTTGAATTTTAATTTCAACAAATTCGCGACGAAGTTGTGTCTGTGACCTTTATGCTTTGAGCGTCCTCTGCTTTTAATTGAAGTGGTCAGTCCATTGACCAAGTGAAGAGCATTAACGAAGCCGAAACAATCGCAAAGAGTGCTGTTGCTTCACTGACGCACTATAATTAGAATTTGTGAAAGGTTATAAAAATAAAGTAAAGAGCAAAAGGGAACTAGCCGCACCGGTAAAACTAGATTTCGTGGTTGCCTTCGAGTGTATGTATTGCGCTGATACATTTCATGATGGGAGGCTCTTGCTTCCCAAATGACCACGTCGGACTTCGCCATTCATATGAGACACATCCTTTGCAAGTTTTGCCGAGAGTATCAGTGGTGAACTTTACTGTAGATGTGTGCGCCATTAGAACAGTAAATTCGCGTGGCTGCGTTTAGAACGCGACTCGATGATGCTAGATAATGGCGCCTCTACTGTTGGCGTCCTGAGCCCGTTACGCTCAAAAGGGCGTAGAAAACAGTCATCGCCTTCAACCCTATCCATTACGGCGTGCACAGCTCGCACCATCGCGTTGCATGCCATATGCCGCAACGCGTATTTTCTGCCCTAGTGGCTCACACCCTATTCAAAGCAATCCTTTTGGTAACCACAGTTCGAAATAAGACTTCAATGCTTAATAATATCGAAATTTCGTTTTGATTTTTTTCGAATGGTTAATAAAATCTTATTCAATTTTATAGAGCTTTAAAAACAGTTCTTTCTTCTGAATTTTCAAGTATAGACTCTTGAACGATAAAATACAATTGATTTTACAAAGGGCAGAAGCCAGTGCACAGCTAAGAAAGCAGAACCCCTTCATTATATAAACCACTTACGTTGTTAGTCGGTTTGTTTGCCGGTTCCGGATTATGGGAGAATTCGACTGTTCAATGCGGGAGGTGGGGAAGGGGGCTAATTGGTGTTGGACATCGGTTCCAAGGCCATGTTATCATCGTGATAATACTTGATACCTATATAAACACCCACACACTACACTGCGAGCCACTCTGCGGTGTGTTCACGTCACACTAGGTGTCGGCAGAGTAGGATGGTTAAAGACAGTGATAGGGGTAATGTGGGTAATAGGAACTCCCAGAGAAGGTCACGCAAGTGAAAGAGAGGGCTCTAAAAAGACCATATGTTGCGAAATTTCCGATGAGAGAGAGTGTTTCCGGGCTTTATAAGAGCTGTCTTCTTCAACATCTACCACTTGTTTTATGGCAGCCCGCCACTTTTTTTTTCATTGCGACCCGCACCTTTCCAGAATAAACGGCGGGAGGAGAGTATTATTTCTCGGATTTTTGACCGTTTTATTTGGTTATTTCTTCACTTCCATACTATTGAGCACCACGACCTTCATATTTAATGATCCTTCCATATTCGGCCCGGATTACCCTCATCACTGGTGCTGTTAGGGTAAAAAGGGCAACGTTATGGGGAACAGAGTAGGTGTAAGCTTCCAACAGTGCATCGCAATGCTTCGAATAAGTCACACTAAACTCCGTCGTTCATTAGATTATGAGCAAAAAGCAGAAAAGGGATGAACTGCACCATAGAGGGATAGTCACCAAAGTTTTATTTCTATGACCAATACGTCGCACCAATAAATGAGTCCGCTCGCATAATTAGGATTTCAGTGAATTTCTACATTATGATGAGTTATTCCTTCGGATTATATTACGCATAGTTTGCTCCTGACCGGTGCCGCTCACGCGAGAGGTACATCGCGTGGCTAAAACTGGTAGTTGAATAAGTTGCTATTCAGAGATAAGGCAATCAATTGCAGGAAACGCCGTACCCCAAGAAAAGCGAGGAGGTAGTGGCAGGTTTCGTATGCGAAACATCCTCTTGGACAGCTATCTCAACAGAGTTTGGTGAGTTCAGCAAAACTTGATAGATCTTCTCGTCTCTGGCTATAATAATTTATTGTCACGAAAACAAACTTAAGTTGTATTTCAGATATTCGTAATGGAGATCTTCAAGTACTGAGGAGGCCGCTTCATCACTTCATCCAGCAATTTTAGATAGAAATTTCATGGGTCTTTGTTGAAAAAATAAAAATTCATACAAAGATATCGCAGTCTCATAGTCACGATACACATGTTATAGATCACTGTGGAATGACTTTGTGAAGAAGTGGTTCATCACAAAAGCGCTGTGGATGGCAGAACCTCTTCATATCATTCTGCAAAGATTTTTTATAGCTCCTCCGTCGATATGGGGTTGGCATCACTGCGGGGAATGGCTGTCTATTCACTGAAGAAGTTCATACTTTTCGGTGAAGGATCGTCTGTTTTGCAGTGGGATTTCACTGCTATGTAAGAAGTGGTTTGCCGAGTTTGTAGTAGACTACGCCTATGATTGACCAAGGAGGTTTTGGCTAACCTAGAGAGTTTGGTTAGTTCTGATATCGAAGGACTTGGCCCAAATGGATCTCGCTCCTGACACAGAAAACTTGCTATCTCCCCCTAGTATTGGAACTACTTGTGGTTATGAATTTCTGATTTTCGACATCAGGTTTCTCTGTGATCATATAAAACCAGGTGAGCTTCGCTATACGTTACGGGGTATCGGTGCGAAGCGGACAGTGGACAAAATGTTTTAAACAGAAATTGCACAGCAATGTGGTTTGGCGAAAGTCTATAGATTTTACAATTGTGCTGTAGGGTGGTCTATTTACAGCCTTCTACAAAGGCCCATCATAGCAATAGGTATCGATCTACATGCAATTTGCTCTATAGATATAAGCTTCTGCAGCTGTGTTCAAGCACTGGTGTGGTCCATCACAGTGCCCTGCTCTTCGCGCGATAACCGACAGTTACGACCATGGCACATGATGCTGCAGTCTTCCAACTTCTGCGACTGTGATCACTCGATGCGATCACAATACCTGTTTTCAGCTCTATACACAAATATCTATGCAGGGTACTTCGGGAGTCGAGCATTCCTCGACAGGGGGGGTCGCACTTGACCGGACAGGAAGTGGGGGGGGGGTCGCATCTGTAGCTAATTGTAAGCGATAATTTTATGGAAATTTCCTCTAGCCCATCGTACAGTCAATATCTGTCCCTCATACACGAAAAGAGCTACCGCTACCTCGCTGGCTGAATCGCAAATGGATGTAAGCCATCTTAAAAAGGTGGCTGCCATCATTTACGGGTTCGTTACGCGTTTAGCACTCACCATCGCGCTGCCACGGTGACATACACCTCATCATTATGGAAGGGCCTATCTACTCGCGGATAGAACCAAGATACTCATATTACCGTAAACTGTACCTTTATGTTAATGCTTTGCTACCATAGAGATCATTGATGCGTGCAAGAACGACATGTCGGTATCCATCTGGGGGAAGAAAAATACATTTTTATTTTAGGCTATACCAGTCATACTATCAACGGAGTCTAATGGAGGCAAGCAATCCGCAAAGCATGCTTGTTGTTTACGTTATTGAATTGTTATAATTTTGTTGCAGTGGTGCATGTGCATGGTTTAATGCACATTGTTCAAATAGAAGTGGAAGCCCTATGAAACGTCTCTATCAATATTATCCTCATCACGAAGAGCACCAGAACAAAAGAACATCGCTTTCGCTTTTTCATGATCCTCTTCCGACAGTCGTATGACGTGTGCATCTGGTCTGCTATTGAGCTTATGCGAGATCATAGACTGCTGAGCAGATGATTTCACCAGATCTTGTGCAGCACCTGAAATCCTGAGTGAACTACCATCGGAGAGGCATGTAGTACAAAAAATACCTGAAACAGTTGGCTTTTCCTCATGCTTCATAAACCTTTCAGAAGTTTCAAATGTCGATGGCATGTGAGCCGAAAATCCTGGACCAGGAAGTGGGTCAGCCCACTGCTTGGCCAGAGTTTCGGGCGTAACGGTAATTACGGTAGGTTCATCGTGTTGAAATTTTTGATAAGGAGATAAGTGCAGTTTTAAGTTGAACTATATGGAGCGCTAAAAGTTGGTAAAGATGACCTCATCAGGCTTTGGTAAAGCTGACCTCATCAGCCTATCTATGGTTTCAGCTCCTGAACTGCTCCTTTCACCTCTTTAGAGCCTATTGGTTGCTGAAAATCTGCGTTCAAATTTGGCACTGCTAGATGACGAGAACATACCTGATGGCTTACAAAAAAGAGAATCAGTCTCCAAAATTATCACGAAGTAGTTGCGGTCCTCGTTGGTTTGAGATAAACAAGGAAAAAATTGTCTGAAAGCTTCTGGCGTCGCTAGATGGCTGTAACAATTTGCTGAAAACGGGTCATACTCTTATGGCACGGGTGCACTCCTGGCCTGTTGCAGTCAGGCCAGTTCACAAAACGTGAGCACTTTGCCGTTTTCTGGCTAATGTCGTGAAATGTGAAGTCTATACATATAGTTTCCTCATGTGAGTTGCCCACGACGAAGAACACGTCCATTCCATGTCTGGATTTCCGTGATCGTTCCTGGTTATTAGGGTCCACGGAGCTTATCAAAGCAAAGTCACTGGGCTTGCCAGCCTGAAGACATGGCAACAAAACCGCTAGTTAGTTGACAGAGAATGGTATTTCACCCAAATTCACTCAGTTTCCAGGACAAGTATTCCGTAATCGTTGAGGTTCAGATTTCAAGCAGCATCCCTGCTTCCGCATTCTTCCCTCAGCGCAAGCTCCACCAATTTGGTAGATCAAACAGTCAAAGTCTAGTGATGAAGTCTCGTTAAAATTTGGGTAGCGTATTCACAGCGCATCCACATACACGAAAAAAACAGCGAAAAAGGAGAGAGGAACAAGCATCAATGCAATAAAATTGCGGTATAGTCGAATATACTTTGTTCAGTGGAACGTCCACTAATGTGTTCACGGTCCACGAGAAAATTGAACATTCAAAGAGTATTCACTGATCACTCGCCCTGTGGAACACCCTTTCAATGTGATCTGCAACTTGTAGCAGGATACCAGTGCATGGCGGATCCTTAAAGCGGAATTCACAAATGTATGTCCTATCTGATAGCCACACGAGATCATCTTACTAGGCCAACCACCCTTCTAGTTACATCTAGTGCTCTTCCAATCACATCTACTGCGAAATTAGGAGGCATGGCGCATACCCAAAGCAAGAACGAAGAGCGCTAAGCTGTTGGTTTTACTGCATTGCTACCTGGAGAACTGTTAGGAAAGTATGGAGCTTCTCTCGAGGAGGTTTTGACGCTCTCTGTGTGACGCTGTCACGCTCTTGATGACGAAAAAATTTTTCTCGACAATTCCTTGACTCAAGTATCTCAAGATCTAAGCAACGTACAAAAGAGCTTGAAAGCGCGTTAGAAAGAGCAAAGTATTTGTTTTCAGAAAAACAACTATGGCTGCATAACACTCAGCATGAAAAAAGTTATAACAGCACGAAAAAAGTTACAACTGTTAGAAGTCAAAAAACCCGCACGCAATTTTTATTTTCCTTGAATAATCCTAGACTCGCGTAACTCTCGCATTTCTGAACATTTGAAGAAACTAAAATAGTCATTAGAAAGAGCAAGCCTACTTCATTCGAAAAAACAACTTTGGTCCCAAATGATCAAAAGTGAGAAAGGTTATGATCGTTTACAAAGTCTACTTTTGCGATTTTCAGCCATTTTTGTCGATTGGCGTGCTCCAGTTCGCCGCGATGCAGCCGCAGGCCTGCTTTGCATTTCGAATGTTACCGCGATTTTCACGTTTCTAATTTTTTAGTCGGTATTTTCATTGTTTTTTTTTCATTTGAAATCTGTTTCTCGTATTGTTTACGTGATGCTCTATGTGTGAATGTTTTTCTACGATCAATTCATTTGCTTCTTTCAGATTGCCACATCGTCGAGCTCAACACTCGTCCCGTAGCAAGATGTTGCTTTTTTTCTTCAGATTTTTAGATGTATATTGACTATTTTTCGTAGTTTTTCGTAAGGTTTATGTGATGTTTTGTGTTTGCGTGTTTCTCTGTTTCTTTTATTTGTTTTTTCAGGATCGTCGCTCGCACGTGGATTGACCTGAAGACAGTTTGGAAAGAAGGGTTTGTTGTTCTTTTTTTTGATTTTGTGATATATATCATCAGCTTTGATTTGATTTTGGTTTCTCGTTTTTTCATGTGCTGTATGTATCACCTGCTTTTCTGAGTTTTTCGTTTTGTTTATGTGCTGAGTTATTTTTGAGTATTGTTTGACTTTCTTTACGTGCTTCTTCAGGATTGTCGCTTTCGCACGTCGAGTGTGGATGAAAACTGATCGAAAAAGAAGTTTCCTGATTTTCTTTCAGATTTTGTGATGGATATTACCTGCTCTTTATTTGGATCTAATTTTTTGTTTCGTTATTCTCATTGAAGCTCAGTAGTGTGAATGTATGTGTAATTTTCCCAGGAGCGCGCATCCGCACGTCGAGTGAAGTGGGAAAGCTAATCGGAAAAGAGGTCACGACGTACTACACATACTGATTGAAATGTGCTTTTTGTTGAATTACTTTGTTTTACTGAATATCGGCTGCTTTCGATGACCAGAGATGAAGAATGAAAAATAAAAATTCTGGAGAGATTTATTTTCAGTGGGCAATCAGTACAAAAACACAAAAACAGCAATGAGACACCTAGCAATGAGACTATAGAAATTTACGGAGCTGTAGATGATAAAAAAGGGGGGTCGCATTGAAGCGCCCATTTTCCTCGACACCTGGGAGTGCCCTGTTTACGATTTTGAACGATGTCGACCAATAGGACTTTTTCAGTTCTGCAACAGCGTCACCTATTGGTGCAACTCTCTGATCATTTTCCAGAATTTCAACTTCTATAGAGGCATTCACTCAGTGGTATGGTCCATAACCCATTTCCAGTCCTCTGCGCAAAAACCGATATTTTCAATCAAATTCGATAGGTGCTACATGATGGTGTAAATTTTGACTTCTATAGGGACACTCACTCAGTGGTATAGTCCATAAGCCGTTCCCAACCGCCTCAACAAAAACCGATATTTCCAATCAATATCGATCGATGATGCTTGATGTTGTGGAATTTTAGCTTTCATGAGGGCACTTAAATTGCGGTTCATAAGCTGTTTCCAGCCTTCTGCACAAAACCGATCTTCTCAATCAACATAGTAGCGAAGGCTCCGCCCAAGGTTATCATCTGAAATTATTTTTGTTACTTGGGCTGCTACGCATTATTTCGGTTTTTACCCGGCTTCTAGACCGATCCAGAGATCCTTACCTCAAATATGCTGGATACAGCACAGATCTCGCTGACCTCCACCAATTTTCACTCAGTCTCTAGACTGCTCTGGAGCCGAACAATGAAAATTGTGGTTAGCACCCCACTTGAAGCATGCTCTGCCCATTGAAGGTGGATTTCCCTCGACTACTACGTATAGCCGGACCTCATCTTGGTCCACCTTCTCACGATGTCCGCGCAATTTTGAGACGAGTTACAGAATTTTGGCATTGATAGGAGGACTATGCAGCACACGTCCCACCCACTGTAGGCGGAGTGCCACATTGCCCATGTGCGCTCTATACATCTTAGACCATGCCCCACCCAACCCGAACTTGACCTCCCTCCCCCACTTGTCTTTCTGGTAAATCGAGAATCGAGCGGACAGCCAAACATCCGTACAAACACACCAAACTCCTGGTTTATATATAGGTTATGATAGGATTATGAGATCAAACATTTCTCTTACCTATGCATTTTGGTTCAACTAGTACTTTGCCACGTGGCTGCTTAGATAACGCTTTAGAGAAATCGAAATATGTTACATCAACTTCTCGCACATGACGCGACTGATAACTCTAGCATTTAGTTGATAGTTGTGCGGCCTTTATGGCCTTTACGGTTGATAGTTGTGCGGAAAAATGTACTGGCATCAGGCAGTATATTGCAATCATTCAGATGCTCAACTACTCTGTTATTTAGAATTTTCCCAAAAACCCTGCAGTAAAGGACGAGATACTTCACCTGTATCACCTGTTGTTCCGTTGCTCATCGAGAGTCTCGACCGGGCGCCAGCATTGTGTCTCCATTCGTCCCTGTCGCGAGCCAAAGCAGTCCAGTGAACGTTTCTGGCCCCAGGGACACGTGGCGTCTCGTTCCTTTCGCGCAGAGCTTTTGTGAAGAAGTCTGACCATCGGGCCGGCGGTCGTCCAGGTGTTCGTTTGTCGTCCCGAAGGATCCAGTCGGTAATCGCTCTGGTCCAACGGTCATCGCGATATCGCATGACGTGTCCGGCCCATCTAATCTTCGATTCCTTGGCAAATACGACGGCGTCCCTGATCTTTGATCGACGTTGGAGTTCGGAACTTCGGATTCCCCTCTGCACTTGCGTGTATCGGGATACTCCAAGCATCGTCCTCTCGATGGCGCGTTGGATGACGCCGACCGCATGCTCCTCCTGCTTACGTAGAGTCCAAGTCTCTGAGGCGTATGTTAGGGCAGGAAGGACAGCGGAATCGATGAGATGGGCGCGGAGCCGGATGTTCTTCGTCTTCTTCACTACTCCCTCGGTGGTCTTGAAGGCCCTCCAAGCCCCTCTTTTCCTCCTGCTCAGCTCTGGTGCTGAGTCGTTCATCATATTGACTTCCCCACATGGGTACACATAGCTGAAGCATTCAGTGATGTTCGTTCCGTTGAGCGTGAATGGGGCGTCAGGTACCAATCCGTTTCTCATGAACATCGTCTTCGTCAGGTTCAGCTGCAGACCGATTTTTCCACGCTCGCAGTCGAAATCGGCTAGCATCCGCTGCGCTTGCTGGATTGTCGGTGTTATAAGTGCAATGTCGTCAGCGAAGCGGAGGTGGTGTAGATGCTGTCCATCGACTTTCACTTCCATTACTTCCCATTTCAATTGACGCATGACGTTCTCAAGAGCAGCGCTGAAATGTTTAAGCGAGCTGGAGTCGCCTTATCGAACCCCTCTCACGTCGATCATGGCTTTCTTGTAGAATGGCGAGTTCCTGGTCGTGAAGTTGCTGTAGAGCTCACGAATTACTCCTGTGTACTGAGTAGGCACATCCTGTTTCCCAGGGCTTCGATAACCGCTTCTGTCCCAACGGAGTCGGAGAATTTCTTTAAATCGATGAATTTGAGGCATCTCGGATCTTGTGCTGTCGCGACACTTCAATGAGCCCAGTGACCATGTGGATGTGATCGATTGTACTGAACCCTCCCGAAACCCTGCCTGTTGCCTCGATCTTAAAATAATAAATAATGTGATTGAGAGCAATCCGAACTATCTGTCACGATGCAGTTTGAGAAATGATTCAATGTCACTAGGCGCTGTGAAAGGTGTCACATTCGCTTCGACATCCTGCGCTCAGTCGGGAGTTATACAGATTAATGCAGTGTAAGGCTTGGGATTTGATTATACAAGAGCATCCCAAAGGATTGCAAGATTCAAGAAGTGCAGTTGATTTGCTTTTCGAATGGTTTAATAGTTCTAAAGATCCAGATGTACTGTTAAGGAAGCACCAGTTGCTGAAAGTTTCGTCAAAACATGGTAATCAGGTGACAGAGATGAAGTGGGATCAACTAATGGCCCATGCTCTGAGGATTTTTGGTGAAGATGTTCTAGAAGACCAGTGTGAGGAGTCTGCCATGGCAATGGATGAACTCAGATCCGGGAAAGAGTCTCTGCCGACAGATTAAAAGTGCGTTCAACTAGTTGTACTTCCTTTTGCGATGTAAATGAAAGCCATCCAGAATTAGCTTCCACAAGTCCTGCACCATCGAATCCCGATCATGAAGAAAATTCGAATACATTATTGAAAACAAGACGAATGTATGGATTTTGATGTCGTCATGCTGAAAACAAGCGCTCCCATGCCAAAAGCGAAAATGAGGCCACAGTCTGTCTCTCGTCATCGTGCCACTCGTCTGGCGTTGGTTCCACCGAATAAACGTATGTTGCTCTCGAAAATCGTTCCGCAAAATGCCTCTCAAGGTGATCGCGCGACGACTACTCGGACAGATGACACAGCAGCCAACAGAAGTGTTGGTACATCCTTTGCTGCATTACCCAACCCTATCGCCGTTGCTTCTCCTTTCACGGCTCGTCAATCAAATGAGGCTTCCCAAATTGCTGTCTCAGCCCAATGACCTAGAACCTGTGCTAAAAGATGCTTCAGTTCCACCGTCTCCACCTGATTCTCTCGCTCTAAAAAACCCCAATGTCCATGTCAAATGACATCGCTAACAGCCCTGCACCTTCGCATGTTTCTGATGATATACTGGAGAAATCTGGTAGAGCTACAGGCATACGTGGAAGAGCAGGTAGTAAATCTTGTATCGAAACAATACCGCCTGGAAACGTTACATCGACGCATACATTCCCGTGCTACGATTTCTATTGCTTTATCAGTATCAAATGCGACACAGTGCGATGTTGTCGACGCCGAACCTACCACTTCGGCCCCCTTGTGGCCAATCTACTATAGAGTGTCTTCAGCCTCACAGCAACCACAAGCACCGCTACAACAGACATTAACACCAACATCATCATCATCATAATCATCATCATCACCACCACCACTACCTCCTCCTCCTCCAGCTCCTCCACGGCCTCCAACTGTTTCTGAAAGTGCGAACATTTGGCGCATCGCCTCCACCACCATCACCTCCACCACCACCTGGAATTCCAGCGTAACCTCCGAGATCAGGTTCGTCGTCATTGTCTCCTTCTTGTACGGCTAGGAGTGATGAAATCTATCCAAAGATGAAAAAAACATACACTCTCCTCTGACAAGCTGTCAGTCAGCACTTTATTACAAATGTGCACACGGTGTGGGACGAATACTCACGACCGGAGTTTGACGTTGAAGAACGGAACCACGTGCAGCTGCTATTTGACTGGGCAGAACCTTTAGCGTTATCTCGTTTTGCAACGGAAAGGAGGAGTGTTTGTGAGAGAACTACAGCAGAATCCATATTCCAGCAGCCGCAACAAAAGGCTCTCAGTTCTGAGATAATTCTTGCGGACGAGATAATTACAAGATAATTATAATTTGCATCCATTCTGTTCAGAACACGTCGGTACTTCGAAGACGTTCACAAAGGTTGGCGCTTCAAACTCAGCCTTTCCTGCTTCAGAATCTACAGTGCTATCATCAGGCTTTGCCAAAGCCGTAATTGTTTCTTTCTTCCTGATTCTCGGGTTCACATATTTGAACAAGACCTTGCCACCAATTCTAGTAACCTTTTCTCCCGGGCAATTGTATCTGCAAAGCTTACTTTCAAACATACGATAATCGAATAACGAATCTGTTGATAATCGTCTTCCTCGTAGTGCCTTTTCCGAATGCAGGCAAGCTCTTGCACTTAAATATTCATAAAAAAATCAATGCAAGCATGACCGCTAATCCTGAGTGGCGTCTCGGTATTAACCTTGCTAAAAAGGAGTTTTGTGCGAGTACCATGTCAAGAATGTTGTTGTCTCTGATAAAGGGTTCAACCATTTGTTTGCAATCAAGACATTCAGGTAATGCAACAAAGGAATGCTAAGGCCACGTTCATACTTTGCGCACCCACGCCGACACCGGCGGTGCGCACTGCAAAATCATGTGCCCTCCGCTGACCACGGCGGCACTCTGGTGATGAGCTCAATTCGGAAACCCTCGACCCAACCGCATTACAGTATGATGATCGTGGCGAAAACCCACGAATCCGGATGCGAGGGTTCTGCCATGATCACCACACTGTAATATGATTGGGTCAGTTTTACAAACGGAGCGCGTTACCAGAGTGCCGCCGTGATCGGTGGGGGGCACATGATCTTGCCACCGTCGCCGCCGCTATCAGGGTCGATGAGCAAAGTATGAATGCAGTATTAATGGGAGAGCCACATCTTAATGGGCCTGACCAATAAATATTTGGAAAGCTGAAATCGCCTGTAGGTGAGCAAGTATCATTAAAGACTGTGAAGTCGCTGATACATTTCATCAATGTTAGTGAAGTTTGGGGGAGCAGTTAGGGATTTGATGGCACAAGATAATACGACAGTAGCTAACTTTTACATTTGAATTGCGAACTATATTTTATAGCCTTCGCTAATGTTTGAGCGTTTTTTCTCATTTCCCATTTCCCCTTTTTTTCCTGCATTCTCCACAGGAGACTTCATGATTGTTGCATACAACTCCTAAAAAATTAATTTCAAGCTGATGTTTAAGCCAAGTTCCCCACGGAACCGCAACAGTGAAGTTCTTTCAGTTAGCACTCATGTCGGATAAGGCTTTTTTCTTCAGCGAATGAATTTTGGTGGGTAGTCACCTCACATTGTTGCCTCTCTCACGAAAATGCACTTGGATTTTACTGGCAACGAGCCCATATCGGCATTAGAATTTACAATACCACTGTGTGGAAACGAACTATCAGGATCGACAACAGTTATACCACGTTCGAGTGATGGTGACCTACTGGTAACACTACTACTATTGCAACTAGTCTGTCTTTCATGAGAGCATGAGAGCTTCATGAGGTCAAGGCCTAATCAAAACACTTGAGATCGGGAAATATCTCAGCTTACAGGCCTTTTCTCGTTCCTTTTAGAACATCTAAAAGAAGGAACCTACATGAAAGAACTGCATTAAAGAGCCTAAAGAAAGCAGCTTTAGGTTTATCCGCGCGGGAAATAGGCGGGCACTTGATTAAGAAAATGAAATGTTCTCTTAATACAATAGACATCATTGAGAACTCTTGCTGAGGCATTAATATCGTTACATTTCTAAATATCTGTTATTTGGATAGTTGTATAGATATAATGGTTTCGACCAATCAGCGTAGCCAGCGATCACTCCGAACTTATGTATCCGGTAGACAATAAAAAACAGACAAAGTACATAAAACAAGCGCTACCACTTTACTACAATGGCGAGGAGATCCAAAGACAGCTCAATCAGAGAATGGCAACAACTCAGGCTACGGGTGGCAGCGAGCATGCACGAGAGGTAAATAGCGAAATTATAGCACACAGCAGGAGATTGAGCTACAACAAAACTATGGTAACAAAGTCACCGAACAGCAAGGAGGAAGTCTGGGACTTACGAGGGGGTTGACCGGACAGCAATGAGTAGGAACAAGAGAGGAAACCCGCAGGGATCGTCCCTAGGTGTAGAGAGAGGCTAGCGCGACCGATGACTCACCCGTCCGACGACTGACGACCGACGACTGAAGACTCCAGACCTCGGGGTGCGCAGCGGCTACGCTTAAATAGTGCTCTGCTCGCTGTGCCCGCTAACTATTGATTAGACAAATCAGGCCATGTTAATACAAGCTACTAGTGATCTCGCTCACTACTGATCTCATCATGACACCTAGGGTTATCATAGACCTATGACGCTCTATCTCCTCACAACAGCTTGAATGGGAGGATTTACTTTAACCGAATTATTCATTATTAGCGGTAGGTAGGGACTTCCTCAATAGTTGCTAACTCCTTTTCTGTTTCATTTCATTTATTATATAAAGTAACTTATGCGAGGGGCCACAACAATGCCCAAGAGATGTTAAACATAAAACTGTAAATCATTGGCCACAGCGGCAAACATAACGACAAATATCAAACATGAGTAGACAAAGCAAGCAAAGGCTAAAATCAGAAGAGGTGTTAAAACACAAAAGCATAGAATAGAAGGAAGCAATCAAAGTGAGGGGCCATCATTGGTCGAGGTATTCGTCAATGACCTTTTTGAAGGAGTAAAGATTGGCGGGAATCGCCTTCTTTTTGCCTGAAGTGTGATAAAGTGAGCAGGCGCGTAAGGAAAAAAGTGAAATCGACTATTGAGTTTGGCTGGGGGCACGTGCAATTTGATTTTGCCATATGTGGTTATGGATGGTCTTACACTACAAAATGCTCTGGCATCAAGTCCCGTGAGACCGTGAAGGATTTTGTAGAACATCAGCAAGTCAACCTTTTTCCTCCTCCATTGAAGAGATTGAAGACCAAGTTTACGGTTTCTTTCAAGGCTCAAAGGAATGTTCTCATAGCGCACCCCCCTGCTCTGATCATAAATTTTCTGGTGAAACTGTTTTGGACCTTTTCAATCAGTTCAACGAATTTCTTTTTGTAGGGGCTAAAATCTACTGTTCCATATTCAAGCACGGGCCGCACGTACGTTTTGAATGCCAGCAAAAGAATGGAACTGTTATATGTAGACAAGGCTTTCAATAGAATGTGTACGGCATTGAGACCTCTGTTAGCAATAAATTCGCAGTATTTGTCGAAGCTGAGGTCTCTGGTGACCAGAAAGCCGATGTCCTTCACTCGTGTGACAGAGGCTACCTGGATCCAGCAATATTGTAGTGATAGGGGTTAGAAGACCCTATGTGCAGTACTTTGGTTTTTTCTCTGGACCGGAAGTCTCCATTCAGTGGCCCAGCTGGATGTAAGATCAAGTGCTTTCTGAATCAATTCGTTATCACAACTGGAAGAAATACGCTGATAAATTTTGATATCATCAGCAAAAGCGCAGCAATGAACGCCAGCAGAGACAACAGTACTTGGCAAGTCATAAGTATATATATTAAACAATAAGGGAGATAGAACCCCACCCTGAGGAACACCACTAGCTACGTTTCGAGGAGTGGAGAGGGTGGAGCCGATATGCACAACAAATTGCCGATTACTCAGAAAAGCGTGAATCCATGCAGTAATTTTAGGGTGAATACCAAGAGTGCACAGTTTCGAGAGGAGTTTACTGTGTGGCACTTTGTCAAGGCTTTAGAAAAGTCAAGGTATACGGTAGGGAAACCGTTGTCCGGGTCAAGGGTCCAGTCACTGAGGGTCTCCAACATTGCTGTGACAGTAGACTTCCCTTTTTGGAAGACTTGTTGATTGGGCGGAATGATTGCATGCTCCTCCACGTGTGACTCAACCCTTTTCTTCAAGGTCTTTTCGAAAACATAGCAAAAATAGAGGTGATGCTCGGTAGTTGTCAGGGGACGTCGCCGGCTGCTTCTTCAAGATGGGTCCGACCAGGGATAGCCTCCACTTGAGCGGCACTTCGGCACACATAAAGCTTAGATTGAATATGTGTTCTAGTGAACGCGATATAATGTGTGCTATCCTCTTCAAGAAAAAGAGGGGAGCATGATCCGGGGTCTTGGAGGTCGACGAGGGCCAGGCCGTGATAAGCTTGTAAATGTCTTCCATGTAGAACCAGACAGAGTCGGTCACGACGAGAAAGAAAGGTGTGTGGGTACCCATGTCCAGAATAGGAGAACTGAAAGCTTTAACAAATGGGTCGGCAAGGAGTTCGGCTTTTTGATCATCAAATGTAGCAATGCCATTGTCATTAGATTTTAACACACAGATTTTGGGTCTATCAGGGAGTCTTGACTAAATAAGTCGATAAAAAGCTCGTTTATCAGTGGAATTAATGAGTTTCCTTTCAATACAGCGGTTGTCCTTCCTCAGTTTCTTATCGAAGATGGCAGAAATCTTGTGATATAATTGCCAGTCAATCGGCGAAGAACTAGAAGTTGCACGTTGCCTAGCAGTGAGTCTCTTGTTATAAATAGAGCGGAGATGAGGAGGGAGATGGGAACTTTGCAATGGTTTCCTGCACGCTGGAACAAACAAATCAATGGTGTGGTGCAAAATGGTAATAAAGAGCTGGTACTTCTCATTAAGAGAGAGGACGTTGTTATAGGATCTAATCCAGTCTATCTGTCTGGCGCATATAGTGTCATAGTTTGCATCTTTATACATCCTTCCTCACACAAAGCGTCGTTGCCTAAGAGTGAGGTTAAGGCAGAAGGAAATGGTGGAGTGGTCACTGACGCCGATGGGAGGGCCGACCTCTAAGTCCTGTATCAGGCCCTCTTCGTTGGATAGGACAAGGTCAAGTATGTTGGTGCCGAGTGTATAACTATTGACATGTTGTGATAGGCCGTGTGTTGTGTATAAGTTCAAGAAGGACTTGTCGTAGAAACGGTAGATATGCGCTCCGAATTCGACGACCATTTTATACCCGGCATATTGAAATCACCACACATAATGCAAGCCCGGTTACGAGAAATCAAATCACTAATTGCATTGAACAACTGGTGAGTAAGGGGAGAGGGACAAGAAGGTGCTCTGTAAACTACGATGACACGAGCTGGCGGCAGTGAAGTCACAATAAAGGAGTTCGTAGGCCTTAAGAGCAGATTCACTGAGAACCAGATGGGAGCATAGAGATTTCTGTACGAAGAGGGCAACTCCTCCTCCTTATCTTGATGAACGATCACAGCGGGACATTTCATATTGCGAAGACCAACCACCCAGGACCATAGGCAAGTTTATATGACGACTAAGCCATGTCTCAGCGATCGCAGCCATGTCATAGTGAGTAACAACAGGAGTGGCCTGGGTTAAAGCTAGAGATTGCAAAACGGCGGTAAGAGTTGAACTGCTATGAACATTACGACGAGTCATCCGCTCGGCCCAAAGCTTTTCCCTTTCCACCTTGGAAAGGGAGGACGTAACGCCGGAAACCTTGTAATGTCTCATACAGGGGGCCTTACGTAACATCAGTTTAGCATAAAGCGAAGAAGAAAGTGCAACTTTAAGAAGTCGTGGACGAGCGTTGCTTGAACGACCCATCCTATATACTGAGATAGTAGAGCAGTCAATCGATAAATAGTCCATTATGCCCCTAATAGCTTGATAATTATACATAACACGAGCAGAAGAAACTGGGTCTCTACTCTCAACCATACCATAAATAACCAGTGAGCCACTACGCTCAAAATCTTCATATGAAGTGTAACAGGCCTAACAGTGGAACTTGGATTGGAAGGAATGGAAGGATCGAGAGATTGAGGAGGGAGAGTACCAGAAATAGGATCCACGATACGTTTCTTAAGCTCAGCATTTTGTAGTCTGAGTTTAACCTTTTCAGATAGGTCTTTGCATAAATTATACATAGAACTCATCTGCTTGCGATCCTCCACTAGCCATGCCAGAACAGTTTCCAGTTGCGTGAGAGTCGATTCGTCCGTGATAAGAAGTTCGACGTGTCGGTCCAAGTCAGCAGCAGACGGGGGCGAGCCGTTCAGATCGATACACGGACGGTTGAGAGGGCTCTGTCGTGTGCTCCGAAGAGAAGAAACATCGAGAGGGGTTGAACTCATTTCGTGAGATTAAAATTCAAAGCGCAAGGACCTAGTCCGTTGGCTAAAGAGAAACACTTGATTATAGTGAATAGTTTCCCAGCCACAAGGAAACAGCGCAGGTGTCAACGGTACGTAGACGGGAGCCATGAAATGCAATCGATAACGAGATCGATCATGTAGGTGCACAGCCAACAGCAAAATAAATGCGATCCAAATGGAATACAAAAAACGACCTTACACGGTGGCAATTTCTTCTTTCTTTTTACACCTTTTTTCTTCTTTCTTTTCACACTTTGTCACAGTGGTGCTCACGATGCGATCCAGCTGGATACGTGGCAGTTGAGCGATTAAGACGGACGGTGTGTCGAAATCAGCGGATTAAGGCAACCGCTCACGAATAGCGCACAGACGAGAAATATTTTTTCGGAAATATCATACTTAGTTTTCCCTTTTCACATTTTTTTTAAAAGATTTCATTAATTAAGTTAGCCTGGTCGAGAGGAAGGGCTATAACTGTTTCGAAATGCTCCGTAATTTTATTGTTGTTCAGCACTCGATCCATCGCATCGGTGAGTGAGCCATTTTCCGAAGCTGGTGTTCCGTGGCAGAAGCGCTTTGCCCGGCGTTGTTGGCGCTCATTACGGGGAGGGCGGTCAACTGCTCGCGGAGAATTTTTTACTTATATATCCATTTATTGGTGCATGCGCCAACCAGAAGCGCCAGAGATAGAGAAAGAAACAATGGGAACAATGATATGCTCGACAAGGAGACATATGACCGATTCTTTCATGCAGAGAATGATAACTACATGTCCTTCAGTGATCCGCATCAGTTTGAGATAATAGAGATAGAAAATCCTCCACGAATAAATGTTTTGATAGAAAAAGAGTTAAGCTTTTTCTAGCCTGTTAGCCACTCATATACCTACACCAGTCGGCAATGGTGCCCTTATGCCACATATGGGGTCATAGACAATTGTCTAAACACCGAAATATGAGTATACCGACGGTTCTCGTAGGACAGCTAGGAGAGGTAAAGTAGGGTACCAAAGGTCGTGGATGCAAGGATCGAAATAAAGCCTCTACAGGTATCATCAAAGATTTCTCAATTACATGCATGATCCAGGTGAAGAGTGCAATTAGCAATTCTCTTGGCCAAACCAACGTAATTAAATGGTCGCTTATAACGCATATAACAATCACAGTGACAGCCGTTATTGATACGAAAATGAAACTGTTATATCGAAAAAATTCCTCTGGAAAAACTGGAATATTTTAGAAAATAAAAAATAATAATAAAAACACGCAGCGATAAATACCTTCAGACCATAACAAAGTCATAGAGCTTTAACTTTGTCATCAACAGGATGACAAAGAGCTGCTCGAAGGGAGATACAGGAAACGAGATTGCAGAGATTGAACGTTGTGGTATGGACGGTGCTGGACGATTGACGGTCTAGACGTAAGTGACTCTGATTCAAATGCGCAATATTGAAACATAGCATGTTCTGGTAACAAAATCGAGAACAAGCATAGTAGAGCAGTAGCAGCACTGAGTACTCGATAATCTGGCCCATACCTAAAAACAGACAATTCAGGTGCATTTATCACATTCGACGGGAGCATTTGAAATCATATGTAGCCACTAAAGATTAGTGACTTACTGACCATGCGATGTTGCCTTCCTACCGCTTTAGCGCTCTCGAAACCGAGAAAACTGGTACGACCAAGGCTTAAAAATCCAATATTTAGTTGTTCTCAATTTGGTTTCATTTCTAACACATTGGAAAAGAAGACAACGTTGTGAAGTATTCGTCGACAAAGTAGGCTCTTGATGCTAAAATGCTCCAGTCTCCCGACAGTATGGGTAGAAATCGCTGGAAATCAACTTTTCACTTTGTGTTGTAATGTCTCGGTAGACGTACTACAAATCTGTGCATATTCTAGGATCGGAATCACATAGGCTTCGTACAATTCAAAGTAAGTGGAGGCTTTGTTGCAGCGAACATTTCTAAAAATGATAAAACGGCTGCAATTGTGCTTCTTACAACCATATCGACGAGACTGTCAAATTTCAGATCATTTCTAATTAGGGCACCCAGATCTCTCCTCAAAAGATCGAATTATATGGTCTCTGAAGTATTACATATTTAAGGTTCCAATAAGAAGTAATGATGTTGTGGCTAAGTAACACGCTTGTGCTGAGCCTCCGAGATCGTTATTATATTTATTCGGCCAACGTTTCGGCAAAATCGCCTTCTTCAGAGCCCGTAAAGACGAAACATAATAGTGATAGAACACGTCGAATACCCTCTTTCAAATTACAAAAGAAAACTAAGGGTCAATCAAGGGGAGTGGGTAAGTTTACAAGTGACTCATTGTTGCCCAGTCCATCATTCGAGATATGAATAGAGTAAAAGTTGAACGTACCTCATTTTGATTGCTGTCCATGAATCTTGATATCGTCTGCGTACATTTGTATTCTAACTGA
Organism: Trichostrongylus colubriformis; assembly: GCA_963978905.1. Classification (NCBI taxonomy): domain Eukaryota; kingdom Metazoa; phylum Nematoda; class Chromadorea; order Rhabditida; family Trichostrongylidae; genus Trichostrongylus; species Trichostrongylus colubriformis. Next base: position 35,836,972 of record OZ022258.1, on the reverse strand, counting down.
GGGGTGTATTTTCAGTCTAGAGGGTAATTCGTGCAGATAAAAAAATAGTTGACAACATAGCACTTTGAAGTACTCCACTGGGACACGCATTGCAACCCGAAAACGAATTTTCAATTTTGACACATAATTAATGATCACTCAGATCAGATTGTATCCACAGAAACAAAGTCCCGTCAATATTGAGTTCTCCATGTTTCTAAGATAGTTTACCATGATTCATTTTGTCAAAGGCTCCGGAAAGATCGAAATAGACAGCACCTACGGAGCTTCCACGGCTCAAGGCAATAGTTCAACGTTAAACAGCCAGCAGGATTACTGTAGGAGCGCCACAAGTGAAGCCGCGTTGTTCCATTGCAACAAACTGATTTTCAGTTGACCAATTGAATTGCTCATCCTAATAATTTTTTCCATGACTTTTACAGGGGCCGGTGTAGTTTAATAGGTCAGAAGGCGATGCGAAAGATTGAACGATTTCTTGGTTTTTCGTATGGCAGTCACGATAGATTTCTTCTATAATGGCGGAAAATCTCCATAAAGGAGAGAGGCATTTATCATCAATGAATTCGTTATCGACAAAGCGTCCTCTGGGACTAAACACAGTTTTTTGTAGCCAAGCTGTGTTCTGGAGCAGAGAATTTTCAAATAATCGAGCTTCTAGATTCATAAAATTGGAAATGTGTAGGGAATAATGTTTCTTCGATTCTTTCTTTTATTCTGGAAATGTGGAGGCACACACATCGCCAGTCCAAGATAGATTACATGACAGAATCCTTTATACATGTCATCCACTGGGTGAAAGCTTGCAGAAATTTGCCACCTACGATGGCAATCAGAAACACGGATGACGCATCATAATCTGCTCCTCTGAAATCTGCTAAAGGAATTTTTAGTGGAGTTGAGATAGCTATCTATAGGCTGAACAATTGAATTGACCTTGGTATGATCAGATGAAGAAAAAGGTGGGAGTATTGAGTTCTCACGAATAGCGGGAGCAGAAACAAGTATAACGTCCAAGGTCGACTTGGCACGACTAGGCTTTAAGACATGCTGAGTTAGGCCACACACGTGAATAAGTCCAAAAACTTTTTTTGTATATTGTTCTCGGGAATAGGCGCTTTCCAGTCACGAGGATGAATTCACCTCAAATCAACAAGCTTGGTGATTAGACAAAGTTTTGGTAGGAAATCAATTAGAAAATAGTTACCAAAAGTGGTAGCATTGCGACTGCTGATCCTATGCCACACACGCATTGGCAATCCTTGCTTGACTGCGACCGATTGCGCCAATGAACACCGAATTGGCGATAAGATGGACGAAATTGCGAATTACGAGTCGCAAACAGAGTAAGTTCCAGCAGACATATAGATCAAACACGAATGAGTTCACACTGAACGGAAGGGGACCAAGGCAGGCATCACATTGAATCACAGTAACTTGATAGACGACCAAATGCAGAGAGCCGCGATCCACCGCCGCACAGGGCAAAGCAATATGCAGCTCGGCTGCCAAGCTAATCGGTTAAATAATGAGATATGCCAGAAGTCCACCTTAAACGAAGTTGTACTAGTAGGATATTTCACTTTAACTCCCTTCACATTCGTATTTCGTGAGATAAAATTGCTTGATTAGGGAACGACTTAATCCTACCAACCTCCTCACTGTGGCATGAGATACGAAGTGTGACTGGAACAGGGCATGACTACAATTGCGACGAGAGCCATGAGAATCAGAAGTTTTCCGCCAATAAGAGTTGATTCTTATTTTGGCTTCTCAAAACTGTGGAGATTTAGAGACGATGAATTCATTGAAAATCGTGTTTGGCCTCGAAGGGTTTCCCTCGGACAATGCTTTCTATTAGGTCTATGCAGAATAAATGGCCAAAACGGACTACTTTTTTCAAAACGCCATGACTTCGCTCAGACACAACTTTATTTGTCGAAATAAAAACCATTCGAATCTACACAACCTTGCCAACGATCTGGTAAGGGAAATATGCCATCATGATCAAATTCACGATTGCGAAAATTAATGAAGTTAACGATGGTACTTTCAACATGCATCGTTTCGGCGAACTCCTTCTGACCCAGGTTTGCATCGAGAACCGGGAAAAAGTGGTAATTCGTCAGAGATAGGCCTGAGGAATAAGGGGGTGAGGGAGAGTCTCGATCAGTTTCTGCCGGGTGACTTGCGAACTGTGGGGTTTTGCGTTGTGTTGCGCACCCAGTAAAAAAATGATGCAGTTAGGCATCGAGCCTCTCCCTCACCCCCCTTATTCCCCAGACCTATCCCTGACGGATTACAACTTTTTCCGGGTTCCCGATGCAAACCTGCGGCAGAAAAATTATGCACGCTAAAAATGCCATTCTTGACTTTATTGATTCTCGCAATCCAGAATTTGATCGTGATGGTATATTTTCCTTCGTTCGTTGGCCAGATCGTTGGCAACATACTGTAGATTTGAATGGTTTTTATTTCGACAAATAAAGTTGTGTCTGAGCGAAGTTATGGCCAATTACATTTCGGCCATTTATTCTATATAGACCTAATAGATGCTAGATGAAAATGTAGTCGGTCGAATTAGGTCAGGTGAGAATGGTGGATAAGGTAGAGTTTCGTAGTCCAGCTCAATCAAGTTCCTCAAGGTTGTTTGTGCAACATGGGCCATGTGTCATTGCGGAAAAAAGATGGGTTTTCTCCTGTAAGCCTGAAGCTCTGGAATGCTATCACAAATCCGTAGAATACCCATCATTTGGAAGAGTCGTCGACATTCAAGCCTAGTGATGGCTCCATTTTTATAGGGAAGCAGCTGTTCAAAAAAACCGATCACTTTGACTGGGCAAAAATCAAGCATACTGTTCAAAATACCACAGGAGTACTACATTGTTGAAGAACCTCGACGATATCCAAAATAGAAAGACTAAATAAGCAAACGAAAATAAACAGTAATAAACGAGCAAAGATGGAATAAGCGATGAAAAATGGATTATCCGGTATCACATAACAGTCGAGTGCGCACAACGATTAATATGTTATTAATTACTGGGAAGGCTCTTTCACTTTATCGAGATATTGGAACAACGAATCGATCTCATAGCATTCGATTGAAAATAATGTCGTCTAAGTCTTATAAGGATAAGCCTGTCATGGTTGAAGGCACAGTTCGCGATCAGGAAAGCTTCACAAGACACTATGCGTATAGATAGCTGTCCATCGGCCGAAAACTGTACCTACTGTGCTGCGACTGAATGTGTCTTACACGAAAACAAAACAAGTAATCACGATGGCGGCCACCGTTTGAAGATTTTGAACACCTCCTCCGCCATCTTGAGCAAACCGACCTCAGATGGCTAAACTGCGCGCACTCGTTGCTTGAATTATTGTAGGGTGAAGTCATCTCGAAATCAGCTGGTCCATCGTGCACGTCTTCAATATTTTTCGCTTCTGTGTAAGCGTGATGTTTTCGCGCGTCGGTCAGTTTCTCAAGTAATATTACTTCTATTGTAATATCTTTGCTCTCTGTTCTTTATAGTGACTAGGAATGTGGTCTTTATGTTGCGGTACGCTGGTTTTCCTCCTGCCCTGTTGCTATTTTTCATCACCATTTTTTTTGCTAAGATTCCTTGGGCAGTTGTTAATGATTCGAGGCTGTGTGCAGTCAGGTTTTTTCTTTGTTAAATGCACCATCATGTACGTTGTTTTTGAGGGCATCTGGTCTGGTTGTTCCAAGGATTCTATTGGGTAGTCTAAAAAGTCTTTTCGTATTTTTTAATACCGCTTTTTTCCTCCAAACGGCTTTCCAGCAATCTCTTCTGTGCATACACATGTAGTACAAGTCCACACGAATCTATAGGTATTATTGTCTTCCATCTCCCGGATAACCTTTTTCGGCAAAATAAACATATCAAAGGTCAACCTCATTTTCAATACAAAAATTTCCCTTTGAATGGCGTCAGACAGGGAAAGGAAAAGGTGAAAATCCGAAGGAGCAAGATCAGGGCTATAAGGTGGATAGGGCAGTAATTTTATCCAAGCTCGAGCATTTTTTGGCGAGTCACCTTTTCAATAGTGGGAAGGCTTGCCAAAAATTTGCCTCGCCAAAAAATTCTCGAGCTTGATAAAAATTGCTGCCCCATCCACCTTATAGCCCTGATCTTGCTCCATCGGATTATCACCTTTTCCTTTCCCTGTCTAACCCCATTCAAGGAAAAATTTTGTATTGAAAATGAGGTTGACCTTTAATATGTTTATATTGCCGAAAAAGGTTATCCGGGAGATGGAAGACAATAATACCTATAGATGCGTGTGGGCTTGTACTACATGTGTATGTACAGAAGAGATTGCTGGAAAGCAGTTTTGAGGGAAAAAGCGGTATTTAAAAATACGAAAAGGCTTTTTAGACTACCCAATATTTGCGCTATATTTTTCAAATATTTGCCATTATTGTTCAGGCATAGAATGCTGCGGAGTACAGTGTAGATTGCTTCAGAAAAATCGTCAATAAACTATACGTTTTGCATTTCTGTTCCACATGTTGCTTAGTGTGCTGATAAACAACGGCCGTTCGAGGTACGTACAGAATTTGCATTTCTGTTCCACATGTTGCTTAGTGTGCTGATAAACAACGGCCGTTCGAGGTACGTACAGAATACATTTTTGCCCCTTTTCGGTCTTTCAAAATACGCGTTATCTCTATGTATGTATGTATGTATGTATGCAGTATGTATAGAGGTCGGTACCAAGCTTTATTTGCCGCGAACGATACGATCACCTCTTTTTCTGCTGTACTTTTCTCGTTCCTAGAGATTCCTCAAAGAGCTGAACGATGCGCCTATCCCAGAACCAGAGAATACTTCTTGGAAATTCTTTACACAGGCAGATCTCTTTTGGGGGTGGTATATTGATCGTTTGAGACGTCATAGTTGCTTTTTGATCGTTGGCCGCCTCGTTATCTATTCATGTTTTTGAAATGTGTAATGCGTATAGAGATCTTTTTACGGTATTTTATCTGGTATTAATTAATTTCTGTATAGATACGTGATAGGTGCAGCTTGTTTATCATGCGATGTAAGACGATGAGATAGTAGTCGATGCGCGTCCTTCTGAGATTCGGAGAGCTGATCTTTCGCACTCTGATTGCTCGAAAGTGAACCCACATCGTTGCCATGGAATTCTGCGTAATTTTATTCGGTTTAACGATTGATCCGGTAAGTAATTGTGTTAGTGGTGATATTGTTGCTATTATTACTAAATCATTACTAAAGCTTTCAGCTTCACGGTTCGATGCCGATATTGGCCAACCGGCTCAACACGTTATACGTGTGAGTGCTGATAAGCTATGGTAAATATACCATTCAGAAAGCTGAGTTAAGGTGAAGGTGGTTTCGGTAGTGTAATGGATTAGCACATATCCCCGGAAAGGATGAAGTGCGGATTCGAGTCCCGTCCGCCACCGAAGCTTTTGCCCATAACACAGCATCCTTGTAGTAACTTTCGCATCGCGAGCTGCGGCGATAAACAGCAGTTATCAAAAATTAAAAAAAAATCAAAATCATTACTAAAGCTTTCAGCTTCACGGTTTGATGCCGATATTGGCCAACCGGCTCAACACGTTATACGTGTGAGTGCTGATAAGCTATGGTAAATATACCATTCAGAAAGCTGAGTTAGGGTGAAGGTGGTGTCGGTAGTGTAAGGCCGCTTCCATACTTTGCGCACCGACGCCGTCACGCGCGTGCCGGCGTCGGTGCGCAAAGTATGGAAGCGGCCTAATGGATTAGCACATATCCCCGGAAAGGATGAAGTGCGAGTTCGAGTCCCGCCCGCCACCGAAGCTTTTGCCCATAACTCAGCATCCTTGTAGTAACTTTCGCATCGCGAGCTGCGGCGATAAACAGCAGTTATCAAAAATTAAAAAAATCAAAATCATTACTAAAGCTTTCAGCTTCACGGTTCGATGCCGATATTGGCCAACCGGCTCAACACGTTATACGTGTGAGTGCTGATAAGCTATGGTAAATATACCATTCAGAAAGCTGAGTTAGGGTGAAGGTGGTGTCGGTAGTGTAATGGATTGGCACATATCCCCGGAAAGGATGAAGTGCGGGTTTGAGTCCCGTCCGCCACCGAATCTTTTGCCCATAACTCAGCATCCTTGTAGTATTGTTGCTATTGTTACACGACATGGCTGTCTCATCTTTGAATTAGTGTACGATCTGTGTTATAGTGGTTTGATATTTTTTCTTGTTTTGCGTTTGTTACAATAATAAAAATGACTATTACGTGAGTCACATATTTCTTTGCCATAGAGCTTCGATCGCAATTGGCGGGGCACTGCGCAGTAACGACGAACGAATGCTGTATTAGGGACGCATTTGCGTTGTATTTGTGATAAAGACATAATCGACATAGTGCAGTTCCAGATAGCGAAGTGCTGCCGGATAATGGTCGATTCATTGGAATTCGGTTACACTGAAGAGTCTGGTAAGGTTATGTGGAAAGGTCGAAGTCTCAAACCCATTTCCGAACAATGAAGTGCACATGTTCTCATCTGCATCGATGATGATTGGATGGTCTGTTTAAAGCTTCAGCAGGAGCGATGCTTCTTCTTTGTCGGAAAATGCATATGAGTTCACCGTGAATGACAGTAAGGATACAAGGAGACGGTTTTTGGTGAACCCTGTGGAAGAGGTGGTGTAGGCCTCTTAAATAGAAAGCGAGATCGGTAATTTACTAGAGCGACAATAATGCATAATTCAAAGCGACTGCGGTATTTTCAACAATGTCAAAGAGAGTACATGACAAAAATAGGAACACATCAAAGACACTGCAGTATAACAGCTAGTCGGGAAATAAACGATGATGACAACAACTGGGTAAAAAACGCGCAAAGGCATGATGAAACATAATCATATACAAAACCGAGTGATTACATAATCAAAAGTTGTGCACAAACAACGTGCAAAAAATAAATATGGAACAACTCACCTTATTCAAGAAGTCAGCAGAGAAGAAAACAGGTCGAAGAATGGAGTGCAAGTTGATGATCACAGATAGAAGACTCATCCAGGGAATCAGAACAGCAATAATTCACAGTAGGTGTCGCAAACGGTGCACCATGGTCGACCCACATTGATCGCGGGCCACGCACAATCTACTCCTCTCCTTGGTCTCTACTGGTTGCACTGAAGTACAGGGGCCCCAATGACGTTGGGCAGGCTGACGCCTTGGGACTTCCCTCACTTAGCATTTAAATAGCGGACCTCAACAGAGACAAGAACGCGGACCAAGAAGACGGAAATAGGTTTATATTAAATTACTATGAAAACCGGGCAAAGGCACCATTATAATACCCCGTCCGACGACGCTCTGCTTCCTCGTTTTCTTCCAGGTTTGGGGACATTTCCTGGTTCTAAGGGCCCAAGCCCCGTGGTGCCGCCGCCAGCCTCGGTATGCAGGTTCGTGGTAATCGATGGGAAAATCAATCAAGCCGCACAGCAGGAGAACAGATGAAAGACTGCCCGGGTAGGTCCGTGATGGTGCTACAGTAGGCAGCCGTCGCACGTTGCCGCGCGATCACGAAATATGACCAACGTGGCAGGGCAGCGGTCAAACCCACGGGAACCCGCGCACCTAAGGAACTAAGGAGCGATCCTCGCCTTTCGCGACGGTAGTAATATGTATAGCACCAACGGAAAAATCAGCTCAGTGATAGTGTGATTGATCACATCACAAAAACTGGCAACAAGCCAACTTTTGAGAAATTCCCAAGCGCCCATTTTTGAAGGGTAATCTCGTACAATTTGAAGACCGAAAAAGGCTCTTTTTCCATCGTTTTTAAGGATTTTTCGAGGTTTCCCCTTCATTTTTTGTTCTTCAGCACATCCATGAACCTTACTTGGTTCGACAACCCATCAAAGTTATCGTGGATTGTGCCTTTGAGCTTAAAATCGTTCTCCCCATTCACAAGAATTCAATGTAGCGTTTGGTCAGAAAACAAAGACAGCTGCTGCTGAGTGCTGGTAAGTAAGGAGATGGCAGAACGTCATCGGCACTGACAGTCAGACACATGCGATCGACGCCTGTTGAAAGTCTTCGGAAGAGGAACAAGGATCGAGAGATTTCACATGAACTAACCCTGTTGCTTTTTTTGTGCTAGCCTGGGAAGCATAGCAGTCCACGTCGCTGAAGTTATATTTTGAAGGCTTTTCGAAAGTTTAGCGCTTGATCATTCGTTTAAACTTTATCTGTTATAATCGAACTGTTATGACAACGCATCGTAGACGCCTCAAAAATACTGGGAGGACTTGTTTTTACCACTCTTACACCTCTTGCTTACCCTTTTTTCGAGCCTTTGCAAGAATGTTCAATTACCCAAGCTCAAGGTGCCGCTGGACCAAAAGTAGAGCTGGATCTTTCCCCACAAAAACTCTTTTGCGTTGTTTCACGAAGAAATGTCAAGAAATTGCTTTCACGGCAGTTCTCGGTTTTCTCGATGTTGAAAATAGAGCACTTCACACAAAAAACCGATCCGCCTTCAAGAAAAGCGACAGGTGCATATGGCCGACCTTAGCACGAGTAATAGTTCAAAACTGCATAGTGTTTTCGTCAAGACAAAGGCAGCACAGTGCGCAAAAGCTTTGCAGTCAGCGTGAAGCAAATCCACTTGCAACAGTCTTCAAAGCAATTCCCTAATCCTTGCCATACACTGAACCTTGATGTGCAGCATGATTCCGCCCGCAAGCCAATCTGCTTTTGCAGCAAAATTGGAGCATCCACAAATCGCCGTGAAAACCAGGTCTTGACCACGGTCTTCGTAGTTGGAGGAAGCATTTTACACTCTATAAGTCACTCACGAAATGGAAATGTCGCGTTCCAGTTCGAAGTCGTCCGTTATAGCTATCATAGCTACGCGGGCGGGAGGGGCTACAGCAGCCTACTCCTGAAGTTATTCGTCTATGTTCTGTTCGAAGAGCATCCTGACAACATGGCATATCACGCTAACAGTGTAGTTTCGGACATCCTTTTCCGTATTATAGGTATTACGACAACATTGAATGCAAAAAAAGTGTGGCTGAAGCATAACTGGTGTTTGTTCCTTAAGTCAAATTTTTCCAAAGTTTTCGCAATCCGAAGGCTCAGGGCTTTTTATCCGACTGCGCAGCGAACTCTGGTATTAGGCCACGGAAATTGCCCCGAATAAGCAAGTACACAGCAGTAATCGCAACAACTTGCCATGCGCTATATACTCACCACCTTCCAAATGATGAAGCAAGGAATTTGAATTTAGGCAGGGTTCATAGTTCACGATTCAGGCGATCACTCGATCAGGCGGAAGGAAAAAGATACATATTGATTGGGTGATTCAGGCGATCACGCGATCGCGGAAAGCACGCGATCGCGTGGATCACGCGATTCAGGCGGAAAAGAAAAGATATATATTGATTACGTGATTCAGGCGATCACGCGATCGCGTGATCGCCTGAATCGTGAACTATGAACACTGCCTTAGTCTTCCTCCGTTACTCCTTTATCGGTGTTCTTCCTATCGACCTTGATAGCAGTTGAACGACAAGATTACATATTATGCAATACAATTATGATGTGCACAACTCAGGTGCTCCGCAGACAGGAGCAAGAAGTAAACCACTTATTATGACACTGCGTCTACTTTTGTTGATCAGCTTGAAATTACAGGTAAGGTACACGCCTACGGCTGTACAGCCATCATTGCGCCATTTATTATGCATGACGTGATATTGTACTATAGAGTTTTTCATAATAAGACTTCTATAGATCCTGTTTCCGGAAGTAATGAACATGGCTCTATGACTCTTCTACAGTCAATCAGTCAAAGAATCAATGAGTTGCCTATTGGGCTAGTTCGCCTAAATTCGGAGCTGAAAAAATTTCTCTTCTCTCCCGAATTTCCTTGTAAATGAATTTAGAGTAAAAATCTCTTGAACGGTTGCTATGGTTTATGATCCAACGCAACACATGCGGTAACGCTGGTGACAAGTTGGCTCCTTGGAGCTGTACAACGTACGTGGAGTGTTGTTCGCTAGGTTTCTGGATATTTGAATGGAAATTTCTTCTCCCTCTCTAAACTCCATACATCCTTATAGAGTTAAGTGTCATATCTAACTGAAGATTGCGAGGGATTGGACAACTTGATCAGATACGAAGTATGACGTACCTCGCAGGTTCGTTAGTGTGAAACACTTGCTACAATGGATATTCAGTTTTTCTTTTAATCACCTCTCTCTGAATCCTTTAAATTACATAGGATTTCCTCAAAACTACTACAGAGTTATAGGTTTACCTTGCAATTATCAGAGTAGTTCGCGCCTCTCTGTGAGCATGCAGATTCTTCTGCAACTATGCATGTCGCACCCCTTCTGGGGCATGACTATTACGCACCACGGTGCTGAGGTCACATAAACCGCTGCCAGTCACTTTTTACACATTTGGTTCCACGAGGAGCAGGAGCGGTTTCAACCACGTGACCTGCGTCGGTGTCTCTCATTTAACTCTCCTCCGCTCTCCTTTGTTTTGTTCCCTCGTGAAGCGTCTTCGTGAACTTGTGCAACAATGGATACTGGAGATAGCGAGGGCAACCCAAATTCAAGTGCTTTAGGCGGTTTCCCCTTTTCCGCGAATGTGGACTGTAGCTTTGAACACAGTCAAATGATATTGGTTCGAAGCTCTTTTCTACAATGTCACCGAGGTTGTTAGGTGAAGCATTTATTGATGGCCTGACGTTTCGATTAGATCGTCTTTCTTAAAAGCCTGAACGTGGCTTAAGATTAGCATTTTGTCCACTACACCGTCAAAGGTCACATCCCTTTAGCGACTCTGACGGAAATTTAGAAAAAACACCGAAGAAACCCTGTGCGTCAGAAACGAACCCAACCAGTCCGTCACCGCAAGAGTGGAGCAATGCTACTCCGAGTTAGTTGCTGTTTGTGAATAAGAGGCGCTATCTTGTCCCTATACATAGTATAGTCGGGACATGCACGTCTCCCTTTTAGATGAGTAGCTCACAATGTGGAGCAAATGGCAATAGGTCACTCGTAAAGCATAATTCTTCATTTTGGTTGTTTATACTTGACTTTTTTGCGGAAATCCAAAGTCCCTTAGGCACTTTTCTGGTAGAAATTTCAGTCTCGTACACCAAAATTCTACACTTCACATCAGAGTCGTTTCCGCCACGTTCTTCGATTATATTTTTTCCTTAAAGTGTTCTTAGGTTACCACGCTTTTGCCGGCAAGATGTTCTTGAATATGTATTGCTAGTGTTCTTCTCCCCAATGTGCGTTGCGTTACATGTCCTACATGCAATTCAATAGATCACGCCGATTTTGGCGTAATCTCGAGTTGTACCATATGAACATGTAAGACAATTCTCTGATATGCGCCACTTGTCGTAAAGCCTATTTCGCACGAGTTGGCTTTTGTTATTACAATTAGGAATACTCATTATGACAACTTCATTGTTCAGCTGTGCTCAAACGAGGCCCTTTCGCATTGCAGAAGTATTTCTATCAGAGATTACAGAAGTATTTCTATCAGAGATTAAAGGTATGCCCAGGGGCACCTTATTGAAACGCGGTACACTACGGTGCTCAGTGTGAATTCTGCCCCAACCTCGTGGTACAACGTAGACATTAGATGCACCTACATATGTCAGAAGCTCGACCAATGGATTCTTGCCGCACAGTCGGGCTATTTTCTTTTACAACCGTTTTGAACATGTTTCAAACAACTGCATGCTCCACAGCAGAAAGATGTGCAGATGAAATGTGGAACAAGATGTTCTTCGAGCCAGCTTTTCTGTACCACTTCACATTGACAATAACCTTGTTGTCGTGACTCTCTTGTGAGTTCGATGTACTGCGGCTGCTGGTTCATTAGGCGAAAATACTCATCTATTCCAGACTGGGTTGATGTTATAATGCAGCATTCATCTATGTATCTGCAGTACATCAGTGATAAGCGCTCCTGCACTGGTTTTTCGATTCCGCCGGTAAAGCAGATCGCAAGTATCGGAGCTGAGCACGGACTCAGTGCCAAACATCTAATTCAACAGTAATACGCACCCAACCATCTGAAGATGTTGCATCGCAAACATTCCTTAATCAGACTCATTGAGTCCAAAGGGCACTGTGGTTCCAAAATGTTTGTCTAGCATTTTAGAGAGTGCCCATAAGGCTTGATCACTTTGGGCACTGATATAAAGCAAAGTGACATCGAGTGACTCCATTACGCAGCCATTCTCCAAGTGTGAATTACGTAATTGCTCAATGAACTTCGTCGTATAGGTCAGGTGAGTTGGAATCTTGGTCAGCAGCTGGCTCAAAATACAATTGAGGAACCATGAAATTCTATCATTCGGTTCGCCCACGCAACTTCTAATCGGTGGTATTCTGAAAGTGTCTGCCGACATTGACCGCATATCCGCAGGAGCAAGTTTGTGGATTTTTACAAGGCAGGACAATTTGGATAGTCGAGTCTTAATCCACTGAGAACCTTTTTGTGAGGCCCGAGAACTGACCTTGAGCCATCCTAGCATTGTTGATGTCTACATTAGATCACAAATTATTGCTAGGTCGCGTGACGATAAAAAAAAAGGTGTTTGTTATATGGAGCGGTGTAATCTGATGACTTGCATTTGTGGCATAGCTGCAAACTCTCCACCTTTATCACTCACTGAGACACGTATAGTACAGATAAGTAATGGCTCGTGTAGCTCTTCGAAACCTTGCCACTGTCCGTATGTCAAATTGCTGCTGCGTACTCGTCTGTTCTCATTCAGAACGGATAGGACTTCAACAGACAGGATCCGCAATTTGACATCCAATTTTCTGAAGCGTGAGTAGAAACAGTAGCGGTTTTCTGATTTGTGACAGCAGCGCCGCTGTACTTCGAGCGCAGTATGTCTCGAAACTTTGCAAGCTTCCCATCATTTTGCGGAATGCTGAAGCATTGATTTTGTGCCCACGTGAAAACGATGGGTCGAGACTGAGGAAGTCAAGTGCATTGGACGAATTGTTGATGTTACCTGACCATTGTCACATCCCCATTACTGCGCTAGTGTCAGTAGTGTAGTAGCTTATGTGTATGTTGTTCTCAACATTACGAGAGCTCTCGCGGAATGGCCATATTTCGCACAAAGGGCGGATTCAGCCTCAGAATGTATAGAAAAACAAATCGATCTCGACCTATCCTCAACCTTCTCCGAGTCACGTCAGGAAGAAGACGCTGACATGCTTGCTTTTTGCCTCACATTTCAACAATATACAATGAATGCTGTTTCTTCTCGATAGTCACCCTCAAAAAAGATCGGTGATTTTTCGAAATAGCTGGAGACCATCAACGTATCCACATACTGCTTACTCATTATGATCTGCGTATTCATTATGAAGCGCGGAAGTACACAGATTGCTCTACATCGCATCACAAACTTCAAGTATTGGCGGGTGACTACCACCTTCTGATGGAGCGAGGGTTTTTCTCGTACCGAACGTGAGTATCGTGGCGGTTATTCCAGCCACAATGCGAGCTACTGACTCAAAAAGGGGGACGAGTGTGTCAAATCTATTTACTGTATTTATAAGGACACCATGGCATGTTTCAGTCACTAACAACAACTAACTTGGCTTGGAGTGGCGTCGCTCCACTCTTGCCGTGGCCCACTGGGTGAGTTCATTTCTAATGTACGGGGTCTCTTCGGTGTTTTTCTAAATTTTGTTAAGTATAAGAATCCCTAGAGGAATGAGAGTTTGGTGGTGTAATGGACAAAATGCTAAATCATCACCCACGTTCAGCTATGAGGAAAACGATCTGGTCGAAACATTAGGCCGTCAATAAATGTTCCACCTAACAACCTCAATGGCAAAACAGGAAGGAGCTTTAAATTAATATCGATGCCGAAGTTTTGCCATGAGAGAAGCTGGAATCTATTACACTTTAATGAACTCACAAAGGTCCAAAACAAAAAATCCAGTAATATTTGGTTTTATTCATTTGGATATTCAAAGAATGCAAAGATCATGCGTAGCACGGCTTACTATGCAAGTGAAGCTCGAACAGCTAGTGGGGGCATAAACACATCAATCCGGTCTTCTAGAAGATCCTTTGACATTCACTGTACATTCCTTTGTTTCTCGTATACATTCCTTTGTTTCGTCTCGCTTATTGAGAGAATTTCCCTCGAAGTCATGCCTTACTCATATTCAATCAGACCTCATTCATTTTAAGGGCAGCTACTTTTTGCTTTGCCGCCGTGCTGCAAAAGGGTGCGCGTTATGATTTCTCTTGTCAAGTAACAGAAGTTGGTCTGCCGTATGTCAAGGATGCACTGACGTGAGTACGATGCGCGACTGTATGCAACCAAGTTGCGGTCATAGCGGTAGTAACATATCACAAGCAGCGACCTTGCCTTGCGAATAATTTATTGGTCTGCCATGCTTCGCCCTGCTATTGGTGAAGGTTGGAAATCAGTTCTATCCTTTCTTTATATGGATACGCGTTCCTGCTTGCATCTGCTCATGCACCTCTATATCAATATCTAGCTTCGATACAGCGTTCAGTATTACGGTAAACTGGAGCATACGCCAGCAGAGGAGATCTTGATCAAGCTCATGAACACCTACCAACAAGCAGAGGGAGGTTCTGCAGTCACAATTCCTACTGAGTGATGATAAAACACCGAACCTGAGTCGGTCGCACTGTGGGCGAGTAAACCCTGTTCAGGACTAAGTACGCCTTTCAAAGCGTATTCACATACGGCAACGCAATTTGTTTTCAGCTCACAAGCCATTGCGTGCAACAGATATCGTCGGTGGCACCACTTCATAAAGCGTTACGCCGCGGTCATACTTTGCGTTGTCTGCGGCAGGGCGTGGCCGCGTATCTTGCGTCTCCACACTGCCTCGTTGCCTGCGTCATCTCTGCACCTCCCCCGTGCCACTCTCTCTCACAGGCAGCGAGAGAGACCTAGAGATACCTAGAGACACAAAGAAGCACCAGCAGTGTTGGGTGGTGTTAGGCACTGCAGACACGTTCCAATGTCTCAGCGAGTGGTGCGCTACAATCGCGCTGCAGTAAAAACACAATCTACAAATACGGACATATGGAATGTACTGTTCTACGGATGAAGCCATAGTTTTCTAAAGGCTTCTGTCTAATTGCTTCCCTCAAGCATGTGTTCGCTTCCCTGCAGCACTAGCTACCTACTGTGCAGTGCTTCTCATAAATAATGAGATCATTAACGATCAAGATGAAGCGAAACCACGATGAAATAGCCCTACTCAGAGCCACATCAATGAGCAGAAATTTGTCCAAAATACAATTTACCGCCTTGTTCTCAACTCAAAAAAGGGGACCTTTTTGCGCTAGAGATTGCGAGAGATTGCTTTCCATGATTATGAGAGGATGGTTGTACAGTTTTACTGCCGTTGCTGGTACTCGACCTTCCTCCTTTTCGAGAAATTCAGTAATCTTCAATTATTTCTAGTGTATAATCACTCTATTTTCACATCTGACAGCTGCCTCAGGGAAAAGGTTGACTTGCTCATTTTAGATGTCGATGGCGTGCACTGCTGCTTCCACGCTCCTGTTTATTATAGCCCACCTGATATTATTTTCAGCAGCGTACGGTATGTAGTTTTATTAACAACGTGTTGTGTGAATTCTAATTTTGCGCCAAGAATAACTCAAATCGGTGGGAGAAGTGCTGCCTATGGAAACAGCGGCATAAGTAACTTATCGATACGTTTCACATATGCGAAGGGCAATTCACTGGGATAACACAATCCCACGACTGCGCCCATTCCCATTCATTCCGTCGAAGGGTTATAGTAGGGTCAAATAGAAAGAACGCAATTTACGTGGCAGTACCCTGCTGACACCAGTAGCTTCATGCACGTCATGCATATGCGCGCTCTTATCTTCCTTGTCAAGAAGCGAAATCTAGTTTGTCTATACATAAAGGACACCAAGATTTGATGTAAACCACGTATGTGAAGTAGCACACGGTATTTTGTACGGTGAACGGCATCCGCACATGTAACTGGCAGGTGTCGCGACGATCACGATGTCTCTAATGTAAATGTGCTGGCATGTCATATCAAAGTTCAGCATGGTTCATAATTCACCGTCCGCAGTCCGCAGCGGTTTTGCTATGATATGGAATTGAGGGAACTGGTAAAGATTTCCATCTTCGAAAAACTACGTTTTTCCTTTTGCCGCGTAAGAAATGAAAACTGTGCACTGACAAATTCATGGAGAATTTGCAGGTGTGCTGGACATGGATAATGCTTTATGCAACATGTGCCATGGAGATGAAAGGTGCCTTACGAATATGATGGCTAAGCTGCGTATCAAACGTTGCCTAGTCGGTAAGTCATTCTGAGTAAGGAGTGTGCACTTTGCTTTGATCTGAATCTATCAAAACCGCATATAGTCTAAAATTAGGGGTCGCGAACTATGAATACTGGAAATCACTGCAAGCCTCAATGAATGCAGCATATAAAGTACCCGCCGTAAGTTTTCGAAAAAATGGAGAAAACGCGAATTCGCCTTTTTTCGTTTTTTGCTATAGCTCGGTTCTTTCACATAATCTCTTTAAAATTGTATACTATTCGAATGAGCTCATCGAGCTTTGTGAGATGGTTTTTTCAAAATATTGACAAGCCTTTTTTTCGTGCTCGCATACACAAAGGTCACTAGCGAGCGACGCGCGCTATAATTATAACCAGGAGGCAAATCTGCCGTCAACATACTACATACAACTCACAGGATGCTATCTCATTCAAAACTGATTAAACCAGATTTTTATTCTCAAATGGTGATACTTCATTATGGTATCACATCATCCAGTTTGCTATAGTGGTCACCAGGTGATCATTGGAAAAGAAATTGATTTTTTTGGCTCCAATGATTTTACTTCATTTAAGGGAAATTCCAACTATTTAACTATAGCACAACCGATTTATGCATAAAATCAATGATCATAAGTGAAATCATTATTCCATTCCAAATGCTTTGCCGTTCTACCCTGTCTCGATCTCGTAGCAATAAGCCAGCTCATCGAGGTCTCCCAGAAAGATATTAATCAGCCCCCAAAATTATATGCCGCTGTATCGACCAAACGAATTGGATAACATGGTGGTTTTTTTTAAAGTGCATATGTTTTCAATGCCTGCTTTCAATTTTCTCTAGCTCTCCGTACGACATATAAGATTACAGAACGAAGCATTTCATTCCATCACATGGTTCATACAGATCAGCGATAACAAGATTCAGACGTCGACCTAGCTAGCTTTTCCGCCAGTCATCGGAGGGCTTTTTCTGCACCTCTCGAAGAGGGCAACAGTTTCTACACTGGGCTTATGAGGACACCAAGCTTGTTTCATTGCATTAATATCAGTACACTTCCACAGTAATAATATTTACTGAGAATTTTCATTCATTTCCATTTTCCTATCACAAAATCCAAACTATCAGTAGAATGCCAGGAGTGCCCTTTCTACAAGTCTAAAAATAATATTATCAGTGAATTACCAGTCACAACTAACATGCTGTCCAACTCGTTTGGTCAACACGGCAAGTTAGTGTAGGAGACCGACCTAGACCTGTCATACTGATCTCGATGAGCTGACCAGTCGAGAAGTCAGACAATTCAGAACGATGAAGCGTTTAAAAAGACTGGGAATTCACCTCCTGATTTTGGTGTATACGCTCTACACATTAATCTGTCAGACTGCCTGATGTAAAGCAGGGTTGCCTTAGAATAAAGAAAACTATGAATTTTGAAGGTGGAGAGGAATTAGTCGGAACGACCTGAAGCCCTGAACATAATTAAGAAAAAATCAAGTGCTTGAAAGCACTGGAAGCATATGCACTTCGCATAAAACCAGAAATTGTCCAGTTCGTTTGGATAATACAGTGGCACATCACTGTGGAAGGCTGATCAATACCTGTCTGGAAGTTCTCGGGGAGCTGACAACTGCTACGAGATCGAGGGGTCAGACAGGGTGGAACGGCAAAACTTTCCAGACAAAATGTTGGTTTTCCTCATGGTCATGTTGTATGGACTTTATACATAAGTTAATAATGATGAAGTCAACTAAAACATTGGAATTTTTCCGAGTGAATTAAGCTCGTTGAAACCTGAAACCATGTTTTTAATCGATCACAAATGATGATTACCATAGCAATTGTGAATTGATACCAAAACTGACAATATCACCATAAGAGAATGAAAACCCAATTTCTATTTAGTTTTGAATGGGACAGTATCCCTACGAGTTGTTATAATTGTAATTATAGCACGCGTCGCTCGCTAGTGAGAGCCCACCGGCACTTTGTGCATGCGAGCATGTAAAAATAGGCTTATTGGAATTCGGAAAAGACGATCTTGTACAGCTCGATGAGTTGATTTGAATAATATACAATTCTAAGAAAATTGAGTGTAAAAGACCGAGTTATAGCAGAAAAAAACAAAAAACGCGGATCCGCGTTTTCCGCATTTTTTTTCGAAAATTTACGGCGGGTATTGCATGATTAATTGTCTGCCCAGACCCTTAGTTATGCATCGGAAAGCCGGCAACCTTCTGGGCACTCTTTCAGTGAAAAGTTGAGATTACCATGGAGACGGGTCATATCAGAGAACTCATCTTACACGTAATGGGGAACGAAATTCCCTTCATAGACTGACGACGTTTCTGTCTTCAAACGCAACAGGATCGATTATTTGGGTGTCTAAAAGGTAAAAATACGCTTCTACAAACACAAAATTCCTTTTTGTGAATTGAAAACAAACTGCCAGAAGTATTGGGAATGCATGGGGGCGTATCTTCACGTATACCGCACTGCATAGCGTGTGACGTAATGCGAGCGACCTAGTATACTACTGATTCAGATGATTCAACTTATAGCCGTCACCGTGCTTCGCGTCTGAAAAAGGTGAGGGCACGGCAATCGCTTCAGAACCTAGCACATACAGTACCCCTTAATCACAAACCAAGCGTCTCTGTGCGAAATCCTGACTGGTGCACAAGTTCCATGGCAAGTTATATTTCGTGTAAGAGTAGTCATCTCTCCACCGTACTGAATATTTTGCATCCATTGCATGAAGAATTATGCAATAAGCTCGACTGTGAAACACAAACTTATGTGATCTTCCTTGTCTTTCTTGTTGCTTCTAGAACTTAGAAGGTTCCTCCTCCGACCTCTCTTTATTTCGTATCGTACTGCATGACTGTGTATGTGTTTGTTCGTTGACAGCATTTGTAGGCAGATCCAGGGGCAATAAATGAATGATCGTTTAAATAGACGTCGGATCCAGGGAAAAGGAAACTTTCATATAAGGTCTTCAAAAAAGTACATCGTTGTGCATAAGGCGAGTTATGACTCTTTGAAAAAGGCATTGCGTGCAGGCCTCCCACCGGCGAACGACCAAAGCTTTTGCAAATAACTCGAGCATCCTTGTGTTATCTTTTTTCACATAACGTGCTGCTACAAAAATCAGCAGCTATCTGAAATCAAGAACATCAAAACCAACAATCACAAATCATACTAAAACGGAATTATCAAAAAATCTCAGAGACTTTTCTCCTTTTGCATCAGTACATTGTTGCATAGGAAGAAAAATAGAGAAGACATAAATGGGCTGCCCAGGAAGCTATACCAAAATTTCCTCGCACTTCGGAGCCATAGAATGTGAGAACGGAGTAAATTACTTGCACCACTCTAATGTTTGATGGTGCCCTTAGCGCCATTATAGAGGTCATAGATTGCCCTTGGCGCCATTATAGAGGTCATAGAAACATTCTGAGCTCCGAAGCACGTGTGTACCGACCACTCCCGTGGAATAGGAAATCCATGTAAGCGCTAGGTGCCTAGTCTTGGAACTCTAGGAAAGAGCCCCAGAAAGTGAATGGTAGGTACTACCAATAAGGATTCATACATATGGGATATAATTATATTACTCATTTGAATCGATTACTCTTGGGAAAAATAATCATCTACGATGAAATTTTGATTCACACAATGGCTAAAAACTTGACCCACAGCTCTAACTAACATGATAATCGACAAACTGAAAAGATAAGAGTCACTATAACGATATGTACAGTGTCCCTAATAATGGCAGAAACAATCAAAATATATCGTAGTAATAGTTTCTTGTGGTTATCGTTCTATCCATTCCAGCAACACTAAGTTTTATTGAATTTTCTCAATACTTCACCATTCGCTGTTCCAAACAACATAGAAGGTAATCTCTTCTAGACTCCAACCATAAGACGGCGGAAGAGTAATTTTCCTTCTTGCTTGTAACATTTTTACCACGAAGTTTCTAGGTGAAACCTCAATTAGGGCCAACGTTTCGACCAATCCGTCAAAGACATAGACACGTCCCAAAGCTTGAAAAGCGCACACTATCCCACCAAACGCCTCATCTCCTCTAGAAATTCTGACATCATGCGAGAAACATCCGCGAAAATTCCAGAAGGTTCCGGCTAATCTTGAATTCCACTACTCGAGTATAGCAACGCTACGCTCGGTTAGCTTATTAGTGGAGAACGGAAGTTACTTGCTGTCCTCTTTGAGGACATCCACATTCGCTCATCGCAGTAACTCGCAGCGATGCGTAAATGGTAAGAGCTCTTCAGTCAGCGATACACGCTTATTCCCACTCTCTTATTTTATTCGCACTGATAAAGCTCTCCCTTTCCTCACAGTGTATGTTGAATCACATGTCCTGTATCCGATTTGATAAATTACGCTAGCTCCCATCTTCCCATGTTTACCATTGGGACATGATACACAATGTCTTTTTTTTTACAAATCCTTTCTCTCCTTTTGAGTTGTCACATGCTTGATTCTAACCTTCCGGATTGTTCGGCGCAGTATTTGAAAATGCAATCCAGTATCTTTGGATCTAATAAGCTAAGTCTTTCAGGTCATGACGCGCTTTCGAAAAACGGTTTTTTCCATTATACGGGGGCATCTACATGAAACATAACTAACCAAATGCCAAAAAAGGAGTGAAGAAAATTTTTTTCAAAAAGTCGATTTTATCCCACTTATTGTAAGGCATACTCCTTATAGCTTTGATCACGTAAAGATCCAAAGGTGTTCTTATATTTCACATCCAAAGCAAAGTCAAATAAGGGAAAAATAAAACCTTATTTCCACCATTCACTAAAAGTGCGTAGCAGTTTCATAACGACTTCCCGATGTGCGAAGCTGGGGAGACAGGGTGGCCTATTGGATACGACGATGGACTCTCGAGCGACGAAGTGCATGGGTTGGTGGTATGAGTTCCGGCATTTCCAAAGCTTTGCATTTTTTTACTTTCACTTTTTCATCTTCGAATATGTCTGTTTATGCCGAATGACTATGATTTCCGCTGACAGCATGCCAAAATGACTCTATTTACGAAGTGACAATGGTTTTGGTGATCAGAACTTATTGGGTGCCCAGCTCGAATTTTCGAATTCGGGTCAAAACCTCGATTGGGCTGGAAACTTACCCCAGGGGTAGTTCGACCTCCTGAACATGAATATTGAATTCACTTTGCGCAAAAACGCCTCGTTCGTGCGCTGAAAGCCAAAAAATTGGACTGTCAAACTTGCTGAAGACTGACAGTAGAGGGTAGTCTGGAATTATAAGTGTGATTACTGCACTTAATTTTCATATATAAGTGTTTACGAGCCCATAAAACGAAAATTCAAGTTTTGCAAAAATTTGTCCTCAGTGGGGATCGAACCACCAACAGCGGCTTTTGGCACTCGTAAGGCCGCGCAGCAAAAATGGGCTGTAGCTATATGCTTCCTGCACATACCCCCATACATGCAAAAAACAGCATTCAAAAAGCGTGTCATGAGTTGGAACGCCTTCCCTGTAAGTCTAGTTTTTTCTTTTTTCCTCTTAGAATGCGATAGTTCAAGAGAAGATCGTTGGCTAATCTCCCCTTACTCTGGCTCAGCGGCTAAGTCATTCTATTTGCTCTTCATTGGCCGGTCTATCACACAGCATAGCACAGCATGTTCTGGATACGTTCGGACTTTGCACATCTGGTAAACGTTGGCTGCACATACGTGAGAAGGCACGTATGTGAGCATGTGATACACTCAGCACGTCATGCGACCCTGCACTTCGAGCTTTGTCGTTACAACGGGCTCACAATCAATTCGAGAGCCGTTGCGAGCAGTGGAAATCAATTATGCTTGTGTTGTCCGGTGTTTCGGAATTTTCTTTAGGTCCTGGTCTCCTTTGTTGGGTAACTGGCATTAATGAGAAGCGAGAAGTTTTGAGGGCGGATTTCAGCGGCATTTTTCCACACACTGCTAGCACTACTCCTAAATGAGTTAGGATGATCGCACTCTGAGGCTTCAGACCATAATCATGAAAAGATCATTGGAGAAATCTATCTGACCTGTGGTGCTTTTGAACGCTGGAATAAACAAAGACTTTAGAACCGGTAACATGTTAAAGGCACACCTCGCGATAAATTGTGAGAGTTATCGCGCGTATTACAGGAAGTAGAAGCCCTGGTTCACCCACTAGTGAAGAGAAATGAATCAAAACCCCTCAAAACCACCAAAAATAAAGCTCCTTGCCCTCAGTCCTTGTACGAGTATTGGGGATTATAGAAGAGCTTTTCCTCGATGATATCGCGCAAAATGCTACGATATCCCCTGTTGAAGCTACCCTCGCTATTGATATCGCTGCTTTATCTTGTCTTATCGCAAGTTTTCCTCTCGTCTAAGCCGGGTGTGATTCGGCATGGTGGGCTCAACTCGGCTCAGGCCGACCAGGCCGTGCGCGGCGCGGGTGAGCCGTGGCGCCGCGAAAAGGGTGATATCTTCACAACCATCCAAGGACCTACCTGCCCTGAGAAGGTAAGGACCACTTTGATTATCGCGTGGTATGCCTTTACATTTTGTTTGAAGTTCTATTGCTCCTACTCTTCTCGATTTTCGGAACCAAATATTTTTGAAATTTATGCCGTTAGTGCTTCTTAACTAGGTTTTGCAGTTTCAGGGAATGAGATGAGATTGTGGAAGAAGCGGAACGAGCCCATCCATTTACGCCGAATACTTCTGAACAGCTATGTGCAAAAATTATAGAGAAGTCAAACATTCGTTATATACACGGCTTGGAATGAACTTAAGCTAGCCGATTCTTGTCCAGTTGTGAAAAAAAGGAGGAAAATGAAGTCTGTTGCAGTAGATGCTTTGCTCACGAAGACACAAAGAAGTAATCACAAAACTTTGTTTTCGCAAAGCTACTCACAAATTCTCAGGTCTAACGCCCAATTTGCGATGTCATGCTGAAAATGAAGCCATCTGTTCACCCACAAATAAATGAGAAGAAGGAGGTCCTTCATACACGTGAAAAGAGCTCTGCTTGTCTCCAGATCTCTTCATTCACACCCTTTTATTTCCTCGTAGATGGACTCGACAGTTCCGCCGGTCAATCTGCCTGAAAGAACTGTGGCCAACAACAAAAGAACGGCACTGTTGCCACCACATTTTAGATTCATGACACGAGCTCTTCACTGGCAGTGTCGCAGTCATCATTGCCACCTCCTTTCAGTACAGTCTGTACTCAGATAATCCTAGAGCTGCAGCCTACACGATGACAGCATCAGCCAATTTCTTCAAATCACAGTACAATGGATTACCACCTGAAGTTTTTCTGACTCGAAATATAGTACTGTCCTTCGTTCTGCTCAGTGCAGAATGTGGTGACTCTTTGTGCTGGAACTGCTTCCCATAATCGGTTTTTCAGTAATATCCTCTTCTCCACTAATCCTTCAGTGATTCAGTTCTCCTTATTTCCGAATCACGTTGTCGAGCTCGATGTGCAACACTTTCCAAGACTCTCAAAGAATGAAAAGGTCCAAGACGTAAGTCTTGCGCACATCAGCCGGCCCAGTCAGATCGAGGTCAACTCAACGGACAGTTAAGGGAACTCGTTGAGTACCACTAGCTCTCATACAAGAAATCGCTGCTCTCAGCCAGGGCCCGGCGTGGCGTCGAGGAAAATTTTCAAAAATATACGACCCCATTCTTCAGGTTTCGCTATTTCTGGAGTTTCTATCCAAGCAATGCTACGGTAAAAAAATGAAGCCAGACCCCTGACAAACAGAGAAATAAGAACCTACAAATTTATTCATGCGTACATGAGACGCGCCAGAACATCAACAGAAAAATGCTATCCACTGTAGCTAGCCAAGAGGACGGTAGAAAAAACCTTCTAATCGTCAAAGTATCTAAGCCTAGGGTGAAAGGGAAACCAACACTACTATACAACCCAAAAAGCAAAAAAAAAATTATGGATGAGTTACTCGACACACTACAGTGTATCTATCTTATCTTTTCGAGCCTGAAATAAACCGCGAGTGACACCTGAGTCATTTCCCTGCACCAGTCGGCAATGGTGCCCTCAGCGCCACTGAAGGGGTCATAGGAACCTGCCTGAACTCCGAAACACGAGTATACCGACCTCCCTCGTGAAACAGGCAGGACAGATAAACGCTAGGTACCTAGTCTCGCGACTCGAGGAAATAAAGGATATCAGTTCAGAAACGGATGGTGATTGTCCCCAAAGAAATATCATATCATAAACATATAAAGTCATTCAAAGGGCGCCACGTCGACTCTCACGAGATTCTGTCTCCTCGTCTAGCCATTCTACGCCTTCATCCACCGCATCAGAAGACCATCTCAATCATCAACTGCTACTCACCACACGCAGCAGCTGACGATTCCGAATTGGATGCGTTCTATGCACAGCTGGAAGAAGTCATCCGCAAGGAGAAGTCCTTCTACAAATTCGTTGTCGGTGACTTCAACGCAAGGTTAGGAAAAGGCAACAGCGAGGAACATAGGACCGGAAAATTCGGGATAGGCGATAGGAACGACAACGGAAGTCGTCTCGTTGACCTCATGTCTGCAGCACGTCTCTTCCATGGTAATTCGTTGTTTGAGAAGAAGGAACACCGCCGCTGGACATGGGAGTCACCCAATGGCACGACTCGTGCTGAGATCGACCACATTCTAACAAACAGAAGATGGTGCCTCTACGACACCTCCGTGGTGCCACCTTTCTGTTGTGGATCCGATCATCGCCTTCTTCGGGCCAAAATCAGGTTCGACACTCGACTGGAGAAGAACACCTGTCACCGGCCGAAGGGGAGGAAGCAAGTCGTGTATGACGAGAACCTTCTGAACGAGGCACTATCCCGTTATGACTGGCGAGTCGTGGAGGACCCGACCGAAGACTACGAGCTGCTTCTCAAAGGATTGCAAACCTGTGCTGATCTTGCATCTCTTCAACAATCAAGAAGAAGCGATCGGATTTCATCGAACACCAAGACGCTGCTTGAAAGGAGGAGAAGTTTGAGGCTGGATCCAAATGCAACTCATCTCGAGCGACTGGTTATCAATGTCAGTTGCAGAAATGCGTTACAGGAGGATCTTGCGCAGTACAGGAAGAGGAGAATTCCAGAAGCGGCGCAGGAAAGACGAAGTCTGAGGAAGTGCTGTCGGGACCTCAACGAGTTCAGTATTCCGCTATCATCATTGAAAACTGAAGACGGAACTGTCACTACTTCCCGTTACGAGATGGAGTCAATCACGGAGAGGCTCTACACCAATCTGTTCCGTTGCACACTATCCCTGCCAGATCCAGACATCCCCGCTGGTGAAACACCATTAAGGATTCTGCCGTCTGAAGTGCGAGTCGCAATTAGGAGTATGAAGAGCGGCACGGCTCCAGGGCCAGACAAGATCTCTGCCGATCTTCTTCGAGCAGGAAACCACGTCCTGCACTCACTACTCGCGGCACATATGACGTCCTACCTTCAGAAGGAGCGGATCCCGGATCAGTGGAGGAGTTCGCGCACTGTCATCTTGCACAAGGAAGGTGACAGGGACGATCTTCGCAACTACCGACCGATTAGCTTGCTGAGCGTGCTCTACAAGCTTTTCACGAAGATCATCCTAACGCGAATATCGCGCACATTGGATGAGGCCCAGCCGTACGAACAAGCTGGATTCCGTCAGGGATTCAGCTGCATGGACCACATTCAAACCGTCGCGATGGTCATTGAAGTCTGCAGGGAATATCATCTTCCCCTCGTCCTAACCTTCGTCGATTACGAAAAGGCCTTTGACAGCGTCGAAACGAATGCTATCCTGTCTGCGTTGGTCGACCAAGGAGTGGACGCGTCCTATATTCGAACACTGGCTGACTGCTACCACCGCTGTTCTACGACAATACAGCTTTTCCAACGCCCAATCAACATCTCCATCGGAAAAGGCGTTAGGCAAGGCGACACCATCTCGCCAAAGCTGTTCACTGCCGCATTGCAGTGGGTGATGAAGGCGCTCGACTGGGACGACAAGGGCATATGTGTGGACGGGAAATTCCTCTCGAACCTTCGTTTCGCAGACGACATCGTCATCTTTTCGCGTAGTACCAATGAAGCAGAGGCGATGCTCCGAGAGCTGAACGAAGTCGGAAGTAAGATCGGACTGCGGATCAATCGGATGAAGACACAGTTCATGAAGAACGCCTGGTGCGATGAAGGAAATGTCAAAATCGACGGCTCTCCCATCGCCGAAACGAAGTCGTACGTCTATCTTGGGCGTTCCATGAACATGGACAACGACATGAAGGAAGAGCTCGACAGAAGAAGAAGAGCTGCATGGTCAGCCTTTGGGTCTATTAAAGAGGCCACCGACCAGCTAAAGGATCCTGACCTACGCGCCCGTCTATTCGACTCGACAGTCCTTCCTGCTCTGTGTTACGCTGCCGAGACGTGGCCTGATACGTCAGCCACGGCGAAATCCTTGCAGGTGACGCACAGAGCACTCGAGAGATGTCTTCTGAAGTACACCCGGCTATCTCAATATCGTGCTGGGCTTCGCAGCTCCGATTTGAGGCAGATGTCTCGTCTACGAGACCCTGCGGAATACGCATCGAAGGCCAAACATCGATGGGCCGGTCATATAATGCGGAGAGAAGACGATAGGTGGACAAGAAGAACAGTGGAGTGGATCCCCTGGGATTGTCCACGTCCCCGCGGAAGACCTCCCAAAAGATGGGGAGATGTGTTCGTTGAACACGTTAAACTAATGAGAAATTCCAGAACGGCTGATTCTCGTGGTCGCCACCAACGAAGTCAACGAACGAGCTGGATGACGATCGCGAAAGAACGAAACGAAAGGAAATCGTGTTGGGGTCCGCACAACCAGTGAAGACGGGCCATCTAAGTATCTAAGTAAGTATAAAGTCATTCACATAGATGTTATCACTCGAACAAAATAGGGTGATTATGGTAAGGGGTGGATTTGTAGAAGTCAAAGCCTCTTGGCTGAGCTGTTAAAACTGACACTCACAGTTAAAAAAACAAACACAAAAAAACTAGCATAAACTATTAGAACACAGGCATCACTACTAAATAGCGGCAATACAGCTCCCTTAAAGCAAGTAAATGTCATTATGAA
Organism: Trichostrongylus colubriformis; assembly: GCA_963978905.1. Taxonomy (NCBI): domain Eukaryota; kingdom Metazoa; phylum Nematoda; class Chromadorea; order Rhabditida; family Trichostrongylidae; genus Trichostrongylus; species Trichostrongylus colubriformis. Next base: position 35,809,445 of record OZ022258.1, on the reverse strand, counting down.
AAGTCAAACTAGGGAAATCTGCAGCCACAGCGTCAGCTAAACCACGGTAGCACCAAGCTGGAAGGATGGCTGCCATTATCAAGATATCTGAATGATTCCTCATTCAGGTCTCTGTAATAATTGCATGAGAAACTTTGGTTTTTATTAAATTTTTCTTAAACACCTTACCATTGACTGATCCGAACAACTCAGGAGGTAGCTTCTCGAAGCTTCTGGCCATGCGATAAAAATAAGAGTGGAACGTCAGAAAGTGGAACCTTTTTTGAATTCTTTCATGATTGATTCCAAACCTTTCGGAGCGCTTGCTGCAGGGTTTGAAGGTCCAATATTTGCAGAATCTGAGTCTGGTCTCCTGCTTTAGTATGCGGTAGCCCAAGGTGAGGTCGTTTATCAATCTTCTCTCACGCAGACTCACCAGTCCTAGCCATTCCATTCGCTCTTTATAGTTCGGAATGTCACATAGTGCTGTTCCTGGATAAACACGGAGGTATACCAATCTGTAAAAGTGCGCTGCACTTTCCCAGTCTGGATACATGCTTCTTGAGGGGGGATTCCATACCTGGGAGTAGTAATTCAGGTGAGTTAGTAGATAGGCATTGTACAATCGCAAAAGTGTTTTGGGATCTCTGATCTGAGTATTACGAAAAATTACTAAAAGCGCAGAAAAAGCTGCTTTTATCACTCGGTCAATTTGAGTGTTAAACTTTAGATTCGACTGTATTAATACCCCTAGATCCTTCACATTAGTACAGGTTTTTAAGATGGAGCCGTTTATTCTATACACAGATGGTGAGCTGTCCCCGAAATGAAGAACTGAGCTTTTGCTGTGATTAACTGACAAGTCCCATGAGGCAGCCCATTCACTTACTCTATCAAGAGATAGCTGGACTTCCTTCTTATTGGAGGGGAACACGCTCACATTTTTTTGAAGAATTGACACCTGGCGACAGATTAATCCGCGAAAACCGTCACCGTTACAACTTTGTTTATTGTGAAAAAATGGGAAAAATTGAAAGCGTTGGACTCGTCGCAATCCCGATGCGACAAGCTCAACGACCTATAAAATGTCGAATTTTGATAAGTAGGTCATCTTCTTCTCCGTGAAAGCTGCAAACAGGGTCAAGCGTCCAGATGAGGAAAATTTCCAAAAAATACGACCTCCCCCTCCCCCAAAAGGGGTCTCAATACGACCCCCCTCCCCCCTTTACGTCTGTTATTGCTAGTTTTTAATTTGCTACAATGTGTTGCATATCAATAAAGGTTTTTTAAATGTTAACACAGTTTTTATCAAAAAAAAAGCTTCGCGTGGCGAAGAAAACGCCCTCCCTCCCTCCTTCCCACCCCAAAAGAACTTTTTTCGATAGAAAGGTGGAGAACAAAGTGCCACCCTTCCTTCAATTCCCCTCCCACCCCAGGGAAAGAGTTCCCATCCCATTCTCTTTTGCACAACGAAAGAGAATGGGATGGGATAGGCAAAAAACAAAAGATTTATAAACGGATGAGAATATCATTTAGGAGGTCTGATGCATTCGAAATTCGGGTTGATCGATGAAAATGCTGGAGTACAGAAGACTCTGTTTCATTGCAGGTTGCTTTGGGCAGCATATGTTTCCTAATCAAACCCTATTTGCGTCTTCCCTGTGCATCCGCCAAGTCAGATTTGAGCCCGTTCTACGCTGGTGACCACCGTCAGACTGCGCCATTTAGCTGCGTTGCACTTTCGCACGCGACACTACGACTGTGAGATTGTGCAATGCCGTATTCGTGTGCGGATTTGCGACACTGCAAAAATGCAGAACCGCTAAGTCTGACGGCGGCCATACTGAAATGTGCGCAGTGTTGTGCGCCAGCAAAGCTAGAATATTGAGAAGGAACTTCAGTATTCCACGTAAACTTTCACAATCACAATTAGCTAGGTAATCACGGCACGTAATCGAAATCAGACTAATTGCTTTCGCCAATTCGAAAAAGAATTGATCCACTAAAGCTGTAGAGAAAAAACTGAAATAGAAAATAAACCACAGAAACGAGGACAAGAAGAACTCTCGTCATTTCAGCGCCCGTGAGATCCGATTTGCACACAGACGCGAAATAGAATCGAAAGATATCACGATGCCTCTTGAAGTATCCGAAAAAAAATCAAAGAGGTATCAATCATTCAGAATTGCACAAAAACGCAACAGAGTAGTGAAAATCCTCTTAATGGAGGGCAAATACAGCTTTTTTTGTAGAGATAATTGACCACGGGGTTCGATGCTTATTTGCTCAGGAGGAGACTGAGGCTACTCCCGAAAAAGATAGCGGTGACAGGTAGAAACTGTTACGAATAACACTGTGCTCTTAACATGACATGCAAGCACAATATGGATCTGTTCGAGGGTAAAACTTTTAAAAAAACGGTCCTCTCCGAGGTTAGCAACGAAAAACATGATCACTTTCTTTCCGAACCCCCCCCCCCCCAAGAAAAATCCTCACGAAAAAATGTCGTGTGTTAAAATTTTGAACTCATAAAATTCTACTCCAAAGTCGAGTCTCAAAACCCACTAACCAACAAACTCTTGATCAAATTTAGGAAATGCGAAAAATTGCATGCAAGAAGCCAGTATACTATCAATTAGTCAAAAACACTTCACGTTCAACGGTACATGGGACAACGTAATAGAAAACACACTTGTGTAGCTGCGCAAACAGGTTGGGTAGTAGAAAAGCACAAAGGAAGGAAATAGAATACCAAAAAAGGGAACGCACTGAATAAATTTTGAAAGCGATGAGAATTTTTGAAGTGGAAGTGATTAATGAAGTGGTATGTATATATAATCGAGTGATTTCGTGGGTCATACTAATTTGGCATAACTAGTTTCACCTATTATATCCATTACGAAGCGACCAACCGGAAGACGAGGAGGGGTTTCTCTTATTCGAGTCATTTGTAAGTGAGAGTCGTTCAAGCATACTAACTGTAGGCAGTCTCGAAACGATGCACTAGAAACTCCGACTATCAAGAGCCAAAGCTATCACGTTCGAAAATAACGAAGGCCACATGGTGCAAAATGTTGCGCCTATCCGAGTCTCAAAGAGAAACAGTGCGAGTGTAGGGAGAACTTCACAAAACGTCGATGGACTCCCTTTGAGATGACATCAATCAATGGTAACCTATCATCTCATCACAGACATTGGTAGCAGCCAGTGAGGTGCGAAACGATGACTGTACACGTGGTGTTTTGTTTCGTCGTCGTTAGTTTCAGCCCTTTGCCATTTTTGCCATTTTTGCTTGCAGCCCCCATTTTTGCTTTTACCGAATTTCCGTCTTGATAAATGATAACATTCTTTGTCGTGACAGGAAGTTGGGATTTCGTGAGGCTCTCTCCGATATTGGTATTGCTGCATGTACAACTCGCTTGATTTACAGCTGTGGAGCAGGTGCAGACGTTGCTCGGAAATGAACAGTTGAATTTTTGGGCAGCTTGTTTGTCCGAACACTGTAGTTGTCCGACAGTGTGAGGGATTAAGTGACCTGATGATACTTTTTTCGTGATTCCTGTAGCTCTTCCATTTGTGATAAAGGTGGAAGAAAGAATAGGGATTTGTGGAGTTGTTGTTCCGATGAGCGACAGGAGGACATGATTCCATCTTGCCGTTCTTCCTGGATGAAGTGTGAGAATCGTGGCTTCATTTTCCGTTTTCTGGTTTTGTATTGTCACCTGGATTTCAACAGCGAGTTCCCATGTCGGATAGTTGAATACTTCGTAGATGACTGAAGACTCTGGGTAGGCGTAATATCTGTAGAATAAGCAGCTTGCCATACAGAGGAAGCACCCTCCACAAGTAAGACATCCGCAGCTCGCTGCGCAAAATGTAAATCCAGGGTGGCTATTTGCTGCTCTCGAGAATTCTTCTATTCGATCAGTTGTCTTCGTGTTGTCACATGTGTTCTTTTGGCAACTGCCGGCATATCTGCATCGGTGTACTGATTCAGAGTAGAAGTGATGATCACGCGTATAGAATTCTACTCTTTTTTGGCAGGTATAGTAGATGTTCTTGATTTTGATGGTTAGGAGCCCAATCGATTTATCATTGTTGTCTTTGAGGAGTAAACATGTTTCCTGATCAAGAGGTTGGAGAGCCATTATCGTAGCCTGATTGTATGTGCACGTCTGATTTGATTGGGTAGTGATGCACATTTCTTCGGAAGCGGTGAACGAGACGAAATCTGAGCAAGATGAGCTCAATGCAATTCAATGATTATGACTGCGATCACAAGTTTCCGCCGGTAGCCCGTATGATGACTGAATCCAGATGGTTTTTTCCGTCTGGAGAGAAGTCCTCTTACAGCGAGTCTGCACACGCGAATCAAGCTGCGTGCTAATATTGCCACACATTTAATCAGGGGGAAGAGTATGGTAAGTCCGATAAGGCCGAAGATTGTGAGGATTCCTGCCATTATCAGTTGAAATTTGTCCCAGCAGTGGAGATTGTAGATGGATTCCCAGCAGAGTGTGCACTGTATCATCTCGCAGATGGCTTGAGCTTGACAGGACAACTGCTGATGATAGATGAGTTTTCCCTTTGACCATGCTGAGATATATACGTCGTAGTCGAATGCAATGAGAGTTGTAGGGAACGTCGCAAGTGGTTTCGTTGAATTCGAGATGAAAAGGCAATAGTTTGCAATGCATGCTTCCACTGCATCCATCTGTGTAGATGAGGTTATTTGTACTCCTCCTTTGATGCAAACTGTTGAGATTTTTGTTTCGGTAGTTACTGGGGGAAGATGTCCGAAGTATTCTCTCGTTGTTACTCCCCATGCCTTGATGATGAAGTAACTTGTGGAAGTCGTGAATATGGCAGTAGGTGTGCCAAATGTGCAAAACAGTGGAGCGTTATCGGTGCAGTCCCTTTTGTTGCAGAAGTAAGATGTCCCACTGTAAGGCGGTTTAGGATGCTGTCGGAGTCCTTGGGAATCGAAACATATGGCGTCTTCGGGATCCAGATATTCTTTGATGGCGATATGTAGTTCTGGAACGACTAGTAAGGTTCCGTCATAGAGTTCCACTTGATTGAAGGTGCCGATCTTTCTTTTGCTGTCGCATTTTTCTGACGGTGTGAAGGAGCACACTTCGGAAGGAACATAAGATGCGATGTTGAAGGGAACGTTGGAGAGCCGTGAAGAGTTTTTTCTTGAAGATGTGCTGAAGGAACATGAAGTTGCCCATGTAGGACATGTGCATTCTGGACCACAAAGTGCCTGATTCTGATGCAACGGAATCGATACTCGGATGTGTCCTGTAGGACATGAAATTGGGAACCAGCATATCTGAGTTTGTCCGCTTGATTGATATGTAGCAATTGCTACTCCTCGGTTCACGCAGTTGGTTGCATATACGATTTTCTTTGGAATGTTGAGTTCGGACGGACACCTTGTGGATGCATGAGTCGTCGTTGAGCATAGAGTGGTGATGATTGCTAAAGAGAGAAGAGATAAGAGAGATGCTTCACTATTTTTGGCTCGTGTTTTTGATCTTGTCATCATTGGATGTCCATGTGGGGAGTTTGGTGACGAGGATTCTTGGGATGTCGTTTCGTTCTGCGAATCGCAAATTTCTAGTTTACAAAGTAGATTGATTGGTCTTGTGACGATCCGTTTAGAAGGTAGCCGGACGTTTGCTGAACGCTGGTAGTCATCAGTTGATGATTCTATTTTACCGATCTGCCATTGTCCTCTTTCTAGATTTTTGTCTTGAATCAGAACAATGTCATTTTTCTTCGGTAGAGATTCATTCGTACATCGTGGATGTGGATGAGTCGCTCTTAGGCATTGCTCTCTTAGGCTTGTGAGGTATTCTTCCGACCATCTATTCCAAAACCGATTGAGTACATTGTTTGTAGCGGTCCAATCTTCAATTAGCAATTCTCTTGTTGTTGTTGATGGTTTCCATTCCGCACCTGATTCATTCGGTCGGGGCATCGACAAAGTAGTCCATGGGCGAAGAAAATCGATTGGGCGAAGAGGAGGCACGTAATTTTGTTCTGAGACGTAAGTTAGTGGCCGAGAATTTACGATCGCTTCCGTTTCTTTAGCGATGGTTTTCAATTCCTCCATTCTCAATAGACGGTTGTTCAGTGCATGCTTGTATGAGATTTTGAAGATGTGAACCATTTTTTCGTACAACCCACCCTGCCAGGGGCTGTAGCTGGGAATGAATTTGAACTCGATGCTTCTCTGAGCACAGTAGTCGATTACGTCGGGGTTCTCTTCTTGTTTACTGGCGAAGGAACTTTGTAAGTTCGCGATTGACTTGAACGTCTTCGAATTGTCGCATAATATCCATTTGGGGTATGCTACCGTTGCGAAGAATCGTCTGAGTGCGTGCAGCAGTCTGTTTGATGACATGTCGGGTACGAGATCGACGTAAATGGCTCTTGTGTTCAAGCATGTTAGAAGTATTATCCAATACTTCGCTGGTACGTCGTCGTCGGACTTGTACAGCAGTGGTCCTGCGTAATCCATTCCTACGTTTTCAAAGGGAAACTTAGGACGTTGAACGCGTTTCGGTGGGTGTGGCGGAAATTCCGGTAGTTGGAAGGGCTGAGCCGTATAGCGTTTGCAGTGATAGCAGAATTTGTTCAGCGCTCGTTTGATGGTATGCCTTCCTTTTGGTATCCAAAGTTTCCGGCGGAGCTCGGTAAGCGTTTGGTTGATTCCACAGTGGTTGTTGCTGAGGTGGACATGAAGGATATACAGAGTAGTTATATAGCTTTCTCGTGGTAGATATATGGGGCTGACAGTTTCTTTTGGGAGATCTGCGTTTTCCACTCTTCCTCGAGACTTCCATAGTTTTGTTTCTTCACAGAAGTAGAGCTTCAGCTGTTCCTTAATTGTTGAATTCGGTGGAAAGTCATTCTGCGCTCGTCTGAATAGGATAATTCCAGCCTTGTCGTGTAGTTCTGAACTAGACTTGCCGAAGCGTTTTGCGGCTCTCTTCGATTTTTTGACAAGGAAATGAAGAACGGTGTACATCACTCGAAGTAGACGTAACCAGCTGCTGAATCGCTCGGGCAGGAGTAGCGTGTCTGGCGATGTTTGATTCTCGTTTACTTCATGGGCGTTGTGATAGAGGTGGTTTTGATCCAAAGAAATGTCAGTTGGCCAGTATTCTTCATCTTTCGTAAGAAATTGGGGGCCTTTCCACCAGGTATCATATGAAGCGAGTTGTGTCATAGAAACTCCTCTGGAACCAACGTCAGCGGGGTTGTTGTTGCCAGGAACGAAATGTAAGACAGCGTTGGGAGCGTTAGTCCTTATGCTGTTGATCCGATTTCGTATGAAAACAGGTGAAGGTGTTTTGTTTTTGATCCACATCAACGCCACATTGCTGTCGGACCATATGAAGGTTTTTTCAATCGGGATGTCGAGGTTGTTGCAGATGTGTTTTAGAAGCATGGATCCTAGATTGATTGCGGATAGCTCAAGTCGAGGTATCGTTAGCAGGGTCTTCAGTGGCGCAAGGCGAGTTTTTGACATCAGAAGCGAAGAGGTGCGAGTCTCATTGACTTCAAGAGGTAAGCCACTGCACAATATCCAGCCTTTGAAGCATCTGTAAACACATGGATTTCGAATGTTGATGACGACTTTGTACCTTTCAGCAGTTTTCGTTCGATTTTGATGTTTGTCGTAGGCCAGCCTGATGTGATGTCGTTCCAGATCTTCAGAAGATTCTGTGGTAGAGCTTCGTCCCATCCTAGTTTCTCCTTCCATAAAGACTGAAGAAATTGCTTACGCAAAAAGAGAACAGGAGAGCACCAACCTAGTGGGTCGTATGTCTTGGCAACAATTTTGAGTACTTGTCGTTTTGTCCATGTGATGTCAGGATCTGGTAGAGTTGGAAGTTTGATGGTGAACTGATCAGATTTGATATTCCATGAGATACCGAGAATTTTGGAGTTTTCGTCCATCTTCGTGCCTTCTTTCATAGCAAAGAAGTCATTCAGCCCGCTGGAGTTGCTTATGTATTGCCGCAGATTCATACCAGCTTGTAGAAATAGGTGTTTGGATTCGTTGTAGAATTTCTTTCCTTGGGCAGTAGTTTCGACACCGTAGTAGATATTGTCCACGTAGGTATTTCTTATGAGTTCCTTTGCAAGTGGAGTCTCTGTCATGATAAGGTGGTGTCGTATTGTCCCTGCAAGCAAAAATGGAGATACTATCAAGCCAAATGGTACCCTTCGAAATCTGTATGTGGCAATATTGTTTGAAGAAACCGGCTTGTACGGATCCTTGAGCCATAGAAAACGCGTGTAGTTTCTGCTTTCTTCGTCTAATCAGATCATCAAGAACGCCTTTTCGATGTCACTTGAAATGATGATGGGCGTGGTCCGTATACGAAGAAGTAGTCCGGTAAGGTCAGGCAATAGGACTGGTCCTCGAAACAATAGATCGTTCAAACTTGGATTGTTCTTTGTTTTGGCTGATCCGTCGTAGACGCAGCGAATTTTTGTTGTTGTGCTGCTTTGCGAGATAACTGGGTGATGTGCCAAGTAGTGACAGTATTCCGGAAGTTTATCTTCGTCCACTGTTTCTATTATTCTTCTTGTGAGTTGGTCTTGAATGAGCTTGTGATACTCTTCCAGAAGTGCTGGTTTTTGTCGTAGAATTCTGACATTCTGAACAAGTCTGGCGTACGCAAGTTGCAAGTTCGATGGGAGTTCCTCCTTATTTCCTTTGAATGGGAATTGTACGATATATCTTCCTTCGTTTTCATCGTAGGAGATTGTCTCATTGAATTCCCTCATGCACATTTCGTCATCAGCCGTCATATCGTTGTCCACTATTCCCTGTGATTCGAGATCGAAGAAACGCTGTAAAAGGTTGTCTAACTTTTCGGGCTCGTCATTAGTGGAGTTGTAGCAGTAATTTGCAGCTTCTTCTGTTCGCAGCGGTTTTCCCGTGACAATGTCGCCAATTGATGAGTGCACTATTTGGTAGCCGGATGGTAAGCTTTTCACGTAAAAATCATCGGAAAGGATGATGCGCCAAAAATAGTCCGCACCGATGAGTATAGATGGCTTCCTCGATTCTGTAGTGAAGGTCGTCATTATGCCGAAGTCTTCTCTGAATGTGACCATTTTCAAATCGTTCGTCAAGTGTTGAATGGCTTTCACGTAGAGAATTTCAGCTCCTTTGTGTGTTTGAAGTCCTATGACGTGATGAGTCGCAGAAAGAGGTACTGGTTTCTCCGTTCCGAATGTGAACATGGAGATTTCTTCAGTTTCCTCGGTGGGGAGTGCGAGTCTATTCGCTAGCTCGGTAGTGATGTAACTTCTGCTGGATCCACTATCGAGAAACGCAGTCGTCTTGACGACCTCCTCTGGAGTGTTCGGATTGAAGACTTCTACTTCAGCACACATCAGGAGAACAGATGTAGATGGAGTTGTCGGCATGGCTTCATAAGAGGTGGTTGAGGCAACTATTTCGTTTCCAATGGTCTTGTCGTCTTGTTGTTGAGTGATCGAAGGTACTGAACTGGCAGTGAAGTGTACCTGTTGTGTTCGTGCTTCCTTTTGTTTCAAGTTCGACGATGCTGTTTGCAATTTGTTGTGATGAGTCTTCCTTTGGTCTTGTTGCTGTGTCGATGTTCGAAAACATAATGCCGTATGATGACGTCGCGTACACGTCTGGCAAAGTCGACTGGACGGGCATTCCTTCGTGCGGTGCTTGCTGGAGAGACAGTTGAAGCAAAGTTTCTTATCTCTGGTGATCTGAGCACGAAGTTGTGGCGTAGGAAATTTGTTACAATGGAAAACTGTATGTTGGTTTGACTCACAGAAAGCACACCTTCTGAGTTTTTCCGACGTCGACTTTGTTATTCGAATTCTTCTCGTATATGAAGGTTCGCGTTGATAACGAGGTTCTTCATGTAGTTTCTTTCTCTGACTTTTGTGCAGGCTAGTATAAGCATCCTCTCGTGCGTGTTGGAAGCTTCTACAGTGGAATTCTATTTCTTGGAGTGTAGCTTCTTTATGGACAATTGATGTCAATATGTTGAGCAGCTCCGTTGGTGTGAGGTTGTGGGAGTTACCAGTAGTGTCGTAGATTCTGCTTCTTATGTGACGCGGTAGTTTATTGATGAGGACAGCGCCCAGTGCGATTTCCTTGGAGTCGTCTTCGTACGCACAGAATTGTCTTGTTAAGGCGAACATCTTATTGTATAGCGACTGGAGATTTTTTCCTTCTGGATCGCATGAGGGTAAATTGGCAAGTTGGCTGAACAATATGTGGCGTGTTGTTACCTTGTCATCGTATCGTGTCTTCAGAATGTCGAGTGCAATGTGATAGTTCGATGCCGTCAAAGCGAGTCCTTCGATTGAGTGTAAAGCTCTTCCTCGCAGACATGATTTTAGTAGAGAAAACTTGGTCGTGTCATCAAGTTCCGTCTTGTCGCCTATTAACGTTGAGTAGCGTGCGAAAAATTCTGGATATTCTAGCAGGTTACCGTCGAAGGATGGCAAGTCAAGTTTACTCAAGATTGATGCGTCGACGAAGTTTGTCGTAGATGTCGATTTTTGTCGTGGCTGGTTGTTGGCTTGTTGTTGAGCTTGGAGTGGTTGCCGTGAATTCTCCTCGCATTTGTCAGATCGCGTCGGTATATGACGTTTGGTGATTTCCACATCGAGACGGTTCAGTAGATCGTCAGAATTGTCGAGAACACCTACTGCTTCCTGGATTGTTTTCGTGTAGTCTCCATATCGTTCCAAGTATTGAATGAATTCCAGAGCTTCGTTTTGATCGGCCTTTTGTGCGTTGGACCATTCCGTATGGAGTTTCTCGATTGTTGAATACGATTTCAGCAATTTGTTTCGTGCGTCAGTGATTTCCTCTTCGATTTCTTTGATTTCTTCATCGTTAAACTGCTGGAACGTAGGCTCCTTTTCTGGAATGTTGTTGTCGCGGAGAATTTGATTGAAAGCTTCGATGTATCGAATAAGTTTCTTCTTTTGGATTCCGATTTGGCGGCGGGTGTTCTGGCTGTTGAACATGGCTCAGATTGTGATGACAGAAGTAACGGCGACTGGATGATACGAATTAGGTTTTGTCGTACGTGGAGAAGACTCTTCTTGACTTTCGATGTCGAGCTGACGGTGTGGAGGTTCGTCCGGCGATGAGGACTGTTGCTGGAGCTTGAGGAATTTGAGCTTCGCTGTGGTCGGTTGGGCAGACGCCGCAGTGACAGACGATGAAGTTGAACGGTTGGGCAGAAGCCGCAGTGAGAGACGATGAGTCGAACGGTTGGGCAGAAGCCGCAATGATAGACGGAGTCGAACGGTTGGGCAGAAGCCGCAATGATAGACGATGGGTCGCACGGTTGGGCAGAAACCGCAATGAGAGACGATGAGTCGAACGTTGGGCAGAAGCCGCAGTGAGAGACGATGGGTCGCACGGTTGGGCAGAAGCCGCAATGAGAGACGATGAGTCGAACGGTTGGGCAGAAGCCGCAGTGAGAGACGATGGGTCGCACGGTTGGGCAGAAGCCGCAATGATAGACGATGAGTCGAACGGTTGGGCAGAAGCCGCAATGATAGACGATGGGTCGCACGGTTGGGCAGAAGCCGCAATGATAGACGATGAGTCGAACGGTTGGGCAGAAGCCGCAATGATAGACGATGGGTCGCACGGTTGGACAGAAGCCGCAATGAGAGGGCAGAAGCCGCAGTGAGAGACGATGAGTCGAATGGTTGGGCAGAAGCCGCAATGATAGACGATGAGTCGAACGGTTGGGCAGAAGCCGCAATGATAGACGATGGGTCGCACGGTTGGGCAGAAGCCGCAATGATAGACGATGAGTCGAACGGTTGGGCAGAAGCCGCAGTGAGAGACGATGGTGGTGGTACAGTCCTCTTGCTGTACTTCGTGGAGGCGATCGACGTCGTCGTTGATGAGCCGGCTTCTCACTGGTTCGTTGGTGCCGTGGTCGCCATTTCTTGGATTTCGGAGACAAGTTGGTCGGAACCGTTTATTAATAAGCCGGTGTGGCTTATATACCGACAAATTTCAATAATCTTGAGCGTTTGACAAAATATTGGAAGCATATTGGATCGTGATTCATTAGAAAGATATTTGAAATGTTTTGATAATTCATCGGACTTTCTGTAGAATTTCCTTTAAATTCTGCAAGATGCAGAAAAGTGTGAGCCGAAAAAAGTCGGAATCTTGCCTGGGGGTAAAATTAAAGAAATTTTTGCAGCTTTTATGGAGAAGCTGGTGACCTAATCATCATAATTCGACGTCTTATAGGTCGTTGACTTCGTCGCATCGGGATGAATACAACGCTTTTAACTTTTTTCCATTTTATTCATTTTTAATGAATTTATGACTGTGCGACGGTTTGTGCCGTTTAATCCGTCGCCCACCGTCGATTTTTCAAAAAATGTGAGCGGTATTGTATATTCATCAAATGCGCCTGAGAGAAATAGGAGCCTAACGAAATTCAATGCTAATATCTCGAAAGGAAAGCCTCTCCGACAATGAGTGATGTGCTCGTCCTCTGATAACAAAGAAGAATGCTTAAAAGCCATGCAACTTATGCAGCAGCGATAAAGGATAAAAACAAGGATAAAAAAGTTGGAAACTCAATGGAAGCTACGCGCTTCACTGAATTCGCTTCGACGCCATAGCGGTAGCGAAGCGGCGATGAGATGGGGCGCGGTATCTTCTCCACACAAAATTTGGGCATTTTTTGAGTACTCGAAACTAGACCCAGACTCCACCTTTCAAAGCACTGTGAACTGGGTTTAGTAACTTCTTTGAATCAGTCTGTTGCCCTCTTGGTTCCCGCAATGGTTGCCTAGTTCTCTATATGGAGCCGGTCGTAGAAAATTTCGAAGTGTCCCCTTCAAATGGTCGTAACTCCCTTCAAACTCAACCTTGTAGGTGCATTTTTGTTGCCTGGGGTCTGCGAGGTTGCCGCTCTCCAAAGACTACTCCAGTAATACCATATGTCTGAAATGAAAGTTCTAAAGAGATCCCCTCGGAAAAAAATTTTCCAACGAAGTGGCGAGATTTTCCCATCAATCTTTGGAAAAAATGATCTGTCGTGTCCAAAATGCCTCTATAACACATCTTTTGATGGCGACCAGCGTTGGCCGGCCTCGCTGCGAGGAAAGCCATGCATGATCATTTAATCCACATTACTCTCTTATACGGTTCATACAGTGGCTCGCCAGCACCATTTTGCGTCCTTGTAATTGTACTTGTAAGATTTAAAGAAAGCCCATATCAGCCAACATTCCCTTTTCATCCGGAAATTTCTTGTGTATTCACCCACGCTGGTACGGATAGATACTGCTTCCCATGGCTAATCGGTGAATTTCGGTCTCTCTGTACGGATTTCGCTGCCAGCGGACCAAAGAAAGAGCTACTAGGATCATTCGGCTTCGTTGTAGATCGTGGATTACAGGATACGCTACAGCCGTGGTCGTCTCGGAATCGTGGACTATGAACAAGGCGGCAACAACCTCGCACCACAACATAAGTTATGAGCGTTTTGTTGCACAAGTTTGACACCTTGCTCACAGTCCACAATTCCGAGAGTACCAAGAGAACGGCGTCCTTTTTGACCCTGCTTATCTTTTGCGTTGTCCATGCTCTACAATATCGTCTTGAGCTCATATCTTGAAAAATGAGTGTCTTACCTTGTTTCCTTTTCGTGGGGAGCTGCTTTCTGTACCTTTGATTTTAAGTGAAGACCATATCAAACTTAAATTTTGAGTTCGAACCCACTTACTCAGCTTTGTCCATCTTCCCTTTACACTGTGAAACTTAAGCCTGAAAAATTCTATTGATCACTGCCTACCCCAACGATTACGACCCTCTCTCAGCGGACCAAATACGAACCCCCCGTCGAGGATTCCTCGTCGGAGGCTTGACCCTGCTTTTCGTTGACGAAGTGAACGCTGATCGTCAAGAATCTTCATTCCTACAGAACAACTTGAAATGTGCTCGAGCATTCCTAGGTACATAAAAAGGAACTGTAAACGCTAAGACACTATTAGGTTGTTGCAAAATAGATGCCTTTGCTTTTGAATTGAACTTATCATCTCGAACCAAACTGTATCAAAGAAATCGTCCAAGGAAAAAATAAGCATCTTTACTACCCGTTATTTAGACTCCATATTTCAAAGGTTATATTTGCCTAATAAGGGACAACATGGAAAGTATCACGCGAAAAAAATGAGAGTTCTGCTAAGATGCAGCTCCCCAAATTCTTGGCTGGGTGGGCGGGACCTTCAAGTTAAAGCCCCGTGCCGTCGTCCGCCGCTGTTGGAAACGGAGAGTGGGACTGTCAACGTAACTTTCTGTCCCTATAATTCGTCTCCAACCGTGGCGGATGACGGGGTCGGCATTTGGTCAAAGGCCCCGCCCACCCGGCCGAGACTTCGTGGTGCTGTCTTTTGGTGCCTGCGTAAAACTTTGCATGCGGCTCACATTTTAAAAATGATAAACCAATGAGGTTCTCAAACAGTTATACTCTGAGACTTCGACAAGCAATCTGCAACAAAGACAGCTCTCAATACTGCCTTTGCATTTGGCTCAGAAACTCGTTCACAACGGACAGGGAAGTACTGATTCTAGAGCTTCTCTTGTAGAGTTCTGATTTCGAGAACAAGCCTTTCCGTGTTCGTTGGTTGTCACAGAATCAAGCCGTACTGTACAGCCGTTGAGTCGAAACAGGATGCAACAATTCGAACCATAGCAGCGAACATGGGTATTAACTACTATAGTACGTTATCAGAACACTATCTGCAACCTGGTCCGACTTGCAGAGCAGACTCCTACTGCTGCGATTCAGAAGTGATGCATGGGAAGTTGGGAGAGATGTTGCCGGCTGTGTGAACATAAGAGGCCTTGACTACTCAGTGATAACGCTCGGCCCCATTCTTGGAAACTCATCCGACAAAAAACGACGCGATAGACATGTAAGCTCTTTGAAACCATCATACAATTTGCTACAACAGCAAATGGAATACTCTCCTTGTATTGACTAATGCAGCCTTTCCAATACATTGAAATTTCAATGTCTTGGAAAGGCTGCTGTAATGACTAATGCGGCCCTCCGAATACTTCGAAATTTCAGAGAAATGTGTCATCTTTGCGATATCGCCGTGGTTTCCTTAGCTTTTTCGGGAAATACGAAATAATGAAGAGGAATGCGAAGAAATTGTTTTGTTTGTGACTCGATTTTCTCCATATAAAACTTGGGCCTGCTCGTTATAAACCGTGATAGTTTCACAGCATGGCGAATACGGCACTAACGCCTGACCCTCTTTTACGCCACGACGCCATCGACCGCCTCGACAAACGTCTTGCCTTCAAGCGCTGACTATGAGCTCGCAAATACGACGTTCAATCGGAATCGCACTTGAACACGTGTTAAGAATCCTCTAAACATACAACGAGGATCTCCACAGCGTCTCTGAATTCCTACAAACAACCTCTAACGACGATCCACTCCACTATGCCGTACTGAATGCGACTCATCACGAATCAATTTCTACGAAGCTGCTGAAATTCGAAGATCTCAACATAAAATGGACATCTGCCACAACAGCACAGGAAAAAGCACCTATTATCGATAATACGTTGTCCTTCCGAGCATGGTCCTCCCTACTAAATCTCATGCAAATGGTCATATTATTTCTCACCAACACTCGAGCAGCAATCGCAAGGAAACAAGGAGCGAACACATGAAAACCGTACTACAATGTGGCAGCAACCATTGCTCTATTTCGCCATGCACAACTGTATAGCTCTATCTCATCCAGCCAGAAGATGGGTCACCGAGCATACTTTGACGCTGACAGCCGTGTGGGGAGATTTTGCGAAAGAGCTAACAATTCCTCCCTCTTCTTCCGCGCGAGAGATCCCCGATTATCCTGCCGCGACGTACCTGGATCACTGAACTTTACATTCTTCATCAACATATGAAACACCACCACATCGAAACTTCACAAACGCTTACAGTGCTACGACAGCGAATCTGTACCCCTTAAGGCTGAGTTGAGGTACAAAGAGTAATTAAGAAATTCTGTTCCTACTGTAGGGAAGGGAAGGCTAAATCCTTTCGCATACCGCGCTTCCCTGACCATCCAGTTCAAAGAGTGCAACGGCTACCTCATCCTTTCTTCACATTTCTCTGAAATTTCGAAGTATTCGGAAGGCCGCATTAGTCATTACAGCAGCCTTTCCAAGACATTGAAATTTCAATGTATTGGAAAGGCTGCATTAGTCAATACAAGGAGAGTATTCCATTTGCTGTTGTAGCAAGTTGTATGATGGTTTCAAAGAACTTACATGTCTATCGCGTCGTTTTTTGTCGGATGAGTTTCCAAGAATGGGGCCGAGCGTTATCACTGAGTATTCAAGGCCTCTTATGTTCACACAGCCGGCAACATATCTCCCAACTTCCCATGCATCACTTCTGAATCGCAGCAGTAGGAGTCTGCTCTGCAAGTCGGACCAGGTTGCAGATAGTGTTCTGATAACGTACTATAGTAGTTAATACCCATGTTCGCTGCTATGGTTCGAATTGTTGCATCCTGTTTCGACTCAACGGCTGTACAGTCAATAGTGTCGTGGATTATCCAGGATCTCGCTTTGAAATTTTCTAACGATACTTCCAAAGACTGGATAGCCCTGTTCACCTGCCTCAACAGCAGAGCCATATATGTGGACATAGCGAATTCTCTCAGTGCCTCATGCTTCCTACACATCCTTCGCCATTTCATTGCCACTAATGGGACACATAAGCACTTGATGTCAGACAACGCACCAGCATTTATGGCAACTTGCAACACCTGTCCTCGACAACTCACACTCAATGCCAAGACATAATCGATTACTGCTCCGATCACAATATACGCTTCAAATTCATCGCGGCACCGGTATCCTGGCAAGAAGGCATTCATGGAAGAATGATTGGGATCTCCGAAACATCATTTAGAGCAGCAATTCAAAATCAAATACTCGATTACGACGAACTCGCTACGCTCATGGAGGAATGCTAAGCCAGCTAAGCCAACGTCAGTAGTAGACCAATTACTTGAGTCTACAGTGAAATCAACTCCGTATATCCACTCCGACCCATTGATTTTTAGCGCCCTTTCTCAATAGTAGGCTCACGCCGCCTTGTTGCCGAAGATGACGACAGTGACGAATGGAAACCCGACAACACCCCAAAAGATTTTCTTCACAATTAGTGGAATACAACACTAACGCTGCTGAATCGTTTATGGCAAAGATGGAGTGAAGATTATAGGCTAATCTACGCGAAAGATTCCGGCACGAACATCAACATTCTTCCCATACGTCGCAAGAATCCCCATTCGATGACCAGATAGTACTTGTTCACGACGATTTACGACCACAGGCCAGTGGAAAGTAGAATAATGAGCCACTCCGATACATCAGCCACCGTCAGACTTTCCAGCGGTCACACTATCAATCGACCCTCGAGTCTACCATACCCACTGAAAACCCCACCGGCAGTAAATCAGTAAGCATCGAACAAGGAATATTGACGACGAATCACAACAAAATCTTATCCAATGATGACACGCAGTCTGGCTTAACAGCTCTCTACCTCAGTTGCCATCCTGCTTAAATGCTTCAAGGTATCAAAAGACGCTCTCAAACAAGAGAACACTAAGGTAGTTCTTTATTAAGTGCCCACTTGGCTCTATCCGGATACCACTCCTCTCGAACCCAACCGTAGATTTTGTGACGATAAATGCAGTTGTCGCAAGTGGACAACAACGTGCAGTCACTACGATGAGATATCAAAGGTACCATCAAGACACTCCTCCGTTCCAGTTTGAATCGTCTCGTTCCTACCACCCATGTCTGCTCCTTTAACCATCTACACTTTGTTCCACCGAACAAAGACTCGGAGTATTTCATGGAATCCAGCTTTTTCATGAAACACTCATCATCTCAACAGAGCATCGTTTTCGATCCGCCGACATTGCATCTTACGACGATTTCTATATACATGGCAACAAAACAACCACGTCACATCCTTCGTCAACTACAGGAACACCAGAATAGAATAGGAGTCATCAGTGCAGAGCCCCGACCATGCGAAGACCTTTTGTGCACAACCAACTCCTGCGACGATATATCGTCTTAAAAATAACTCAATCGTAATGGGGGACCAGAACCCACACCTACATCCCTGCTCTCGAAACAACGTCATTAAAATCACCAACGTCATACACTATACCGAAATGGACCACCGGTGGAGTCGTTCTTGAAACAACAGAGACATTCCAAATGATTTAAGCATGCACATACCTCTTCTTCTTCTTCTTCTTCTTCTTCTTCCTTTTCTTCTTCTCTGGCGTTAATCCCGCGCCGTCACGGGGTCCGCAACTTGTGTCATACGTCGCCATTTGTTTCTGTCTAAGGCATCCACTGTTGTGGCCTCTATATCGGTGAGGTCCTTCTTAATGACATCTTTCCATCTCTTCTTTGGGGCTCCCCGTGGTCGCCGGCCGGAGACTTATAACTCTAGAGCCTTTCTTATTGGGTGATTTTCTGGCCTTCTAAGCACGTGCCCGTACCATCGTAGCCGCTGCTCCTTCACCTTCAGCTGGACTGGGGCCGTCTGCATGGCTGCTCTCACGTCCTCATTTCTGACCTTCTCCAGTCTTGTCCAGCCGCATGCCCATCCAAGCATCCTCATTTCTGCGGTGTGCAGCTGCCTTTCGTGGCTCTTTGATGTGGGCCAACACTCGCTCCCGTACAGCAATGCTGGCCTCACCACCGATCGGTACACCTTACCCTTAAGGGTTCTGGAGCACCGTCTATCGCAGAGGATTCCAGAAGTCTTTCGCCATTTCAGCCATGCCGCATCTACTATTTGAGACTTCACTGCCTGGTCCACAGTACCTTCAGCAGCTAGATCGCTCCCCAGGTACCGGAATTCCTTGACCCTTTCTATCTTTTCACTGTGAAGATCCACGATTACCTCTGTACCTTCTTCAGAGCTCAGGAGTTTGGTCTTCTTTACGTTCAGTCGAAGACCATTCTCCGCAAGCACTTCCTGCCACTTCTGAACTTTGGTCTGGAGTTCTTCTCTGCTATCCGCGATCAGGGCAATGTCGTCAGCGTAGAGAATGGTCTTCAGCGGTCCGTCCATGAGATCTCTAACCATGGCATCTAGAGTGAGCAGGAAGAGGAACGGACTCAGGGCTGACCCTTGGTGCACCCCTACCGTAATGTCCACTTTACGAGTCTGCCCGTGCGGAGTGCATACGACCGCTTTAGCGCCATCGTACATATCCCTTACGAGAGAGATCAGGTGTTCGGGTACATTCCGTTCTCGAAGAGCTCTCCAGATCACTGGTCGAGGAAGGCGGTCGAAAGCCTTCTGTAGGTCGAGGAAGGCCAGGTAGCATGGCCGGCGCTTTTCTCGGTACTTCTCCATGACTTGTCGGACGATGAAGATTGCATCCGTCGTCGACTTTCCCGGCATGAAGCCGAACTGCTCCTGGGAGATTGGGATCATGTCTCTGAGTCTACGGTCAACCAACCGCTTCATGGTATGCGCGGTCAGCTTGATCCCTCGGTAGTTGGAGCACTCCATTGCGTCTCCTTTCTGTTTGAAGATCGGAACAATGGTACTGGTCCTCCAGGCATCCGGAATCTTTCCCTGCGCAGACACCGTGTTGAGGAACCGAGTGAGCCACCATACACCGTACTCTCCAAGGGCTTTCCAAGCCTCTACCGGTATCCCGTCCGGATCAGCCGTAGTCCCTATTTTCATATTCCCCAATACTTGACGTGCTTCTTCGTTTGTCCAGGATGGGATGGGACCAGCCGTTGCCTCTTTTTGTGGTCTTTCTTTGCGGGGAAACTCCTCATTTAGTAGCTCGTTGAAGTATTCCCGCCACCTCCTTTTAACCTCGGCTGGCTTCTTTAGGATGGCACCTTCGCTACTTTTGACGGTTTTTACCATTCTGATGTCTTGAGTGGCCCGATGTCGGGCTTTAGCCAGCCGGAAGGCGAACTTATCAGCGTCTTTACCGTCCAGTTTCTCGTACAGGGCATCCATCTCGGTGTTCTTCGCTTTGGCTACGGCGGCTTTGGCGAGCCTCTTGCAACTTTTGTAGTTGACGAGATCTTCTGGGCTCCGCGTTTTCTGCCAACGTTTGTGAGCACTCTTTTTCTGCTTCACTACCCGCTGAACTTCTTCGTTCCAGAGCCACGCCTCCTTATCACCTCTGAAGCCGCCTCGGGTCTCGCCTAGTGTTTCCTTGGCGCATTGCAGAATGACCTGTGCCGCTTCTTTCCACGTCTCCTGGATCGAACCGCAAGGATCTGGAAGGCCCATTTCTAGCACTCTTCTCTTAAGGTCGTTCCTTTCCTTTTTGTGTAGTCTCCACCACCGGATTCTTCATTCGGTTTTCACACGTGTCTTCTTGGGGAGCTCTATGGCAATGTCCGCTAAGAGGGGCTTGTGCTGAGTTGCCAGCTCTTCTCCCGGCAGTACCTTGATGTCTTTCACAGTTTTGAGGGCCGGTCTTCTTACGAGAACATGGTCTATTTCCGTTTGCCTACCCCCACTGCTGTAGGTCATCTTTTGCGTCTCCCTTTTTGCGAAGAACGTGCTGCAGACTGCTAGGTCATGGGCTAATGCCGGGTCGAGAACCCTCTTTCCCTCAGCGTTTCTCACTTCCATTCCTTTGCCTCCGTGCACTCGTTCCAGACCTCTTCTATCCCCTCGAACATGAGCGTTCAGATCACCTGCAACGGTGAGGTAATCGCTCTCCGGAACTGATCTGATGGCTTCGTCAAGGCTGAAATAGAACTCGTCCTTCTCGTATTCGGAGCAACCGGCTTGCGGTGCATACACGGTTATTATGGTCCAGTATCCAACCCTGGTGTCTATCCTCACAGCCATTATTCGATCGCTGATCCTATTTACGGCAGAGACGCAATCTTTGAGAGATTCCGCTACCGCGATAGCAACTCCATTCCGTTTGGTGTCTACTCCACTGTAGAAGAGCTTGACATCTTCCCCAATCTCTCTTGCCTTGGATCCTTTCCAGCGGGTCTCCTGCAGACAGAGGATTTCGATTTTCCTGCGTTTCATGAGGTCAGCAACCTCTCGGGACTTTCCGGTGAGTGATCCCACATTCAGAGTCCCAATTCGAACTAGCGAACATACTGAACACGCAACTCGGGCGGGGGTTCTGCGCGTCACTTCCGGGTGACGTCCTAGCCTTATAACTGATTCTTTGTGCGACTTTAGACATTACTGATGCGACAAGGTTTGTCCATCAGCCGGCCTGTCAACCTGGGCCTGACGCTGGTATCATCATCATTTTTGCAAGGCATGGTAGTGCCCCGGCAGGGATTGAACTCACTGGCTCTTTCTTAGTGCAGACGTGAGTCTACACCCTTAACCACTCGGCTATCCCTGCCCTAAGCATGTACATACCTCATGCATCTATATATCTAAGTACTCGCCTGACACCAAGATCCTACTCCCCACGTCTGTAACCCTGTTTCGACATAAGGTGAAGCAGGCTACCTGGAAAGACGGAGGACAGATTTTCGCAAGCGATCTCACCTGTGAAGGGAAACCCATTTGCGGCTTCTTTCGCTGGGAACACGTTTCAAACCTCCACTGCTGGACCACAACTGGAATCGTCATCACAGTAGCAATCGCCTTCCTGTCCCTGATCGCCTGTCACCCCATCTCTTCTCTACTCGAATGCATTTAGTGTTTGTTCGAGAAGATCTTCCGGATGCTAAGAAAACTCATTGGAAAAATCACGGTATGTAGAAGACGGCATGACAGATGTGTAATCCCCCACTTCCCGTCATACCAACAGACAGCAACTCAGCAGTTGATCAGGAAAACCCCATCATAACACTTGTGCTCCAT
Organism: Trichostrongylus colubriformis; assembly: GCA_963978905.1. Taxonomy (NCBI): domain Eukaryota; kingdom Metazoa; phylum Nematoda; class Chromadorea; order Rhabditida; family Trichostrongylidae; genus Trichostrongylus; species Trichostrongylus colubriformis. The sequence goes on along the minus strand of OZ022258.1, from coordinate 35,787,501 downwards.
CTCGCCTGTCCTAGCAATGCATGCTCAGATGTCGTCAGTATCGGCCTCACAGTCCAATATTGCAAAGTCAACTCGACAAAAGAAGAATGTGAATCTGATCAAGCAGTCACTCTACAACTGCAACCCGTCGGGCAAGATATATGCCTGATGTTGCGCAACTACAAGAAAGAACCCGCAGGAGTCATCTTACTACGGACTCACGACATCGCCTACTGTTGTCAGGAACGGACGGAATATTACATTAGAGATTACCAATTTTAACACCATCAATGCTGGAACACCAAAAGCTGAACCGGGAAGATTGCAGCGGCATCACTACTTCGACCAACATACACGAGTTCAGCCACTACGCGAAGAGCAACCCTAGCTAGACCTGCTGCGCAAATGCCAATGATGTGACTTTTGCTTTTGGTGCAAGGAGAGTGGCATGCCTTTTTTACAAGAATAGCACGGCCAAGATCTAAAACAGTCCATTGCATCTTCACGTGCCCCGTCTGGTCAATCACATTCACAGGAACAATCACTTTGAGAACCTCAACGAAAGACGAAGCACAGAACTCCGTCTTGATTCCAGCTCGCCCACACGTCTCGAGCTCCATTGAGCTCACCCTAATGGCAACAACAGTATCTAACCTTCCTGTATTGTCAAGCTACTTCCTCACCGATGGCTCGACTGTAACAAAGTAGAACCGTGCCTGGTGGAATACCACCACTAATTCGGTTGGCCACGTGTCAGTGTAATCCACTTGTCTATGAAGCGAATGCAATTATCCCGGAAGAAACATAAGCAGGCACTACAACGCTCGCCAACATTCAGCAGAAAAATTTAGTCATCCTCAAACGCGGAAACGGCATCCAAGCCAAGTCTCCAACATGGTCTATCCAACTCCACGAAACGCGTCAAAAACGACTCCCGCTTCGACATAGGATCTTTAGCCAGATGTTACTCCTTCTTCCAATTAGCACACTTTCAAGTAGCCTGCACGTCAACGCTATCCGAAGAAATGGCTGAGACACACTGCAGGAGTCACCCATATAGTCATATGCTCGCCTCATGGAATCAACTCCGAAGCAGTATTCCACTTCACGACTCTCAATAGACATCAATTGTCAGTACTTTGCCGGCGGGACAATCCACGATTTATCTCCAAGAAACGTAGAGCTACGTCTATGAACCAGTGTTTCAGCTTTCATCGCTACAGCATTTGGACACTTACCGAGCAACATCTACAGATTTCTCTATAGGAGATTTCACTACACCAATACTCGATTGTGTTACTTCATATACCAGCATATTCAAATACTGGATAACTATAGTAATCATCGTCATTGTAGTAACTGTGAATTTTCAGATTCTTCGATATTCCGCGAACTGCCACGTTTATCTAAAAATCACGCTTACTGCCTTTTCCGATTTGGGAGTGTAATGACTAATGCAGCCTTTCCAATACATGTCTCAATCATCCTTATTGGGGAATTCGCGAAATATCAAAGAGGAGTATAAAGTGTCCTGTTGTAACTCAATTCGCTCCATACAAAAGTTGGGCTTGCAGATGCCCGGTCGGTCGCTTCCAATTCTACTATATAATACGTTTGTCTATCTGTCCATGTGTGTGTGTCCGTCTGTTTGTGGAAGACCGAAAGCTGTGGTGGACCGAAAGTGATAGCAGCTGATAAGGGCTGATAAGGAGCGTCTTAATGCATATGTCATCAAAGTCGTTTCGCCTTTCGCATTGATCCTGGAGCGTTCATACTCACAGGTGTTTTGCGGAGTGGGACGAGAACATTGATGGTGAGTGATCCAGCTTGATAACGGCTGATACGATTCGATAAGGAGCGTCAAAAGGCAAACGTCGCAAAATCCGTTTTTTCTCTCAACAGATTGTGGAGTGTCCAAACTCATAATTGTTGTAGAATGTGGTACGGGGGCCCTAACGGCGACGAACTGAATCTGATAACGACTGCTTAGCGCTGATAAGAGTCGTTAGGAAGTGGCCTGTGTAAAATCCAGTACACCGCTAATTACTTCTACACGACCGCTACAATAAAAGCGCCTGATGAACAATGCCATTGGGTGAACATATTCCGATTATGTTTTGACATCAGATGCCGATATTTCGACCGCTAAATTGTCTGGCGTCCAATTAACCGTGCGCGTCGTTTGATACTGCGTTCTACAGTTCAGATCAGGATGCGATCAATATATGTGATAGTAAAGCAAGTGAATTGTTTCCTCGTGAGCTTCCAGCAACAATAATGGGCGCTAGGCTATGCACAGTTCGATATAGTGGTGCATACATTCAGAAAGGATAAGCATCGATAGTTGACATACGGTATACCATGCATCATGCAGGAACTTTCATGCATTGCTCATTATCATGCATCTGATTATCATGCAAGAACTGAATGCTCATTGAGTAAAAAAATCGGCTCCCAATCGGAGCAATCGAGTACAAAACCATCAATCTCTGAACCATCTGAACCCTCACCAGTGACCACTTCAACCAAAGTGTCAGATGATTAGTGGATAAACACATTTCATTCGTGATCCATTTACACCGGAGCGATATGCAGTGGGAATGTATTTCCACTATCGATAAACACCAGTCTTGAGCACTCAACGATCCGCGACTGAACGTAGTTCGAAGTAAACGGGAACCCCACGTTCGTACGTTCGTACATGAAATTCTAATGGTGACAGGACTTTGTAGGGAGACCAGTCGAGCAAGCACTGCGCTTATCACAATGTGAAGTCACGCGATATGGACTTCTTCGTTACCGATTGATCATTATCACCGTGTTATTCGCGCAGTACTGTGCGATAGCTCAACTGGTAAAGATATAAACTGTGATTGTTCCGCAACACTCTTTACGGGAACGCTTGCAAAAACATTTGTCGAATCAGATGCATTTTACTTCGATGAATAAAATTGAGTTTGAACCGAGTTATAACATTTAGCAAACAATTTTACAACAGCCTAATATATAAAGCTTCTACATCTCGGAATCAGTTTTGAGAACGACGCTCTCTTCTTCGCTGTCGTAGCCGCCGAGGTAATACTGTGGAACTAAACAAAGAATCGTAGTTGTAACAAACATCAAACATCAAGTGCAATAATACCACCTTACATATAAAAAGGGTTCTTTCATTGCGCCAGCAAGAAAATCACAGAAAGATCGCATTTCATGCAAGAGGCCAACTATTCTATCAGATCCCTGTGGTAACGCAGGGATTCGGCCTCCCCGAGTATGGGTTTTGATGTAGCATTTCGCTGAGCACAAAAGCCATGAACATCTGTTTGACATCAAATAGCCTTTGCATTATCTGTTACAGTGTTCTTAATTTCCCACTGTACTTCCCGCTTTGAGATCTGGAACATGTTGTAAACACCTTCCACGTGGGCTCCAAGGGCTGTGGCTGCGTAGTAGGACAGTATCTGCTCGTTGGCACATGCGCAGTGTGTGCAAATGATGTCCACACGCATAGAGGCGTCGAAATTTTCCTACCTATCTATTGTCCTTTCGATCAGTAGTGAGGACCTTGAATAATACTCGATCTGTTGATATGATACTTCAAGGCTACTGGAGGTAGCGACTACCATACAAACGTAAAAGTGTGGCTGAAGCATCTATGCAATCAGTCATAAGGAGTAATCAGTCTCAGGGTTGATAAAGACCACGTTACTCACATTATAACAGCTTTGCAGTGTGTGGGGTTCGGTGCGTCCAGATCAGGTCTTGGGATCGCGCAAGATGTGGTATGGGATCGACTCTTCGCAGCAACTGTGTTGACTAGTATGTGCACCATTAAACTTTAGCACATGGGTGTATGTCATTAGGACAGAAAAATCGCGTGGCCGCGTTTGACGCGCGACGGGATGGTGCGAGCTGTGCGCGCCGTATTAGTAGTTGGGTCCTGAACCGATCACGCTCAGATTAAGGCGTTGAGCACCGTCGTCGCTTCACGGCCCTTCCAATACGGCGCGCATAGCTCGCACAATCCTGTCGCACACCGATTGTCGCAAAGCGATTTTGTCCTAACGACATACACCCTCTAGCACATCACTGTATGCTATCCCCATCCGTGATCCTCGGTCTTCACATAACCAATACCAGAAGAAACGAGCCGGAGTGCAGCCTATGTATGAAATTCCACTATCTTCGTAGAAACGACCAAATCTCATGATGGTTGCATCAATAGTAATACTGAAATTTCAGGTTTTCCAACTCACTTATTTGATCAATGAGGTCGAAATCAAAATCTGGATTGTATGCGGTGTTTATACGCAGCTCTTCGCTCTTCTCTTGATGGGATATTTTCTTTCCATTAGATGTCAACTGGAACGTTCTCCATTATCACAGCTCCAATGATACGTACGGAAACTAAAAATGTGCTCTTACATTGATCATGATTCCCATGCGAGCAAAAGCTCCAAGTTGTGTCATCCCAAGTCCAAGGCCTTTGTTGATGCTGATTTTTTGAGCCATCTGAACGCGTGATCAGTCAACACTCTACAGTATAGCAAATTTACATACATAAACGAATCAAATTTTTCTGATTCTAGAAAAGCTGCCTTAATTACAAGCAGTTATAGGCACAGTTCGCGCCCACTGAAGGGAGAGACGCAAGATTACATTGGTATTTGGGCGTTAGGCGGCGGATCTTCATGCCCTATCGGCTCCAATTACCTGCAATAGGGCGTGGTCGATTCACTCCCTAGCGCAGGGTCAAGCCTCCGTCGAGGTATCCTCGACAGGGGGTCGTATTTGGTCCAGGAAGGGAGGGGATCATGATCGTTGAGGTAGGCAGGATCGACGGATTTTCTCAGACTGAAGGTTCAAAGTGTACCGGGGGAGATGTAATAAAACTTAACTGGGTTCAAACCCGAAACCAATTTGACTTAATTATCATGGAAACCTCATGCATGGCGCGATCCACAACGAAGCCTGTCAGTGCCAATAACCCTTCCACTGGTCCGCTGGCACCGAAACCACGTACATAAATACATCCGAAATTCACCTAATAACCGTGGGAAGCGGCATCTGTCGACGGGTACCACCGCGAATAAATACTCCAGAACTAAGGGAGGAAAACAAAAAATTAGCTGATATGGAAATCTTTCATATCCTACTACGATTGGAAGTGCTTTATGTGGTGCTAGCGAGCCTCCCGGAAGCGTTTTTATCCACTGAGAATGGTAGGGAAATCCTCGTGCATGGCTCACCCCGCAACGAGGCCAGCCGAGGCCAGTCACCCTCACTTTGGACTGCTGAGAGCAGTAGGTGCGTAATGGAGAAATTACAAACACAATGGATCATTTTCTCAATGATTCATGGGAAGATCTCGCAACTTCGACAAAAGAAAAATTTTCTCGACTGGCTTTCCTCAAATACATGACTTGCTTCATATTGGAGATATGGCTTGGTTCAGGTAGTCAATTGGAAGCGGCAACCTCGCAGACCCAGAACAACAAGACCGCACTCATATGGTCGAGTGTGAAGGAAGTTATGACCATTTGAAGTGAAACACTGCGAAATTTTTCAAAATTTTCTTCGTCTGGATACCCATGTCGAGAACTACGCAACCGTTAGGGAAACCAAGCGGCAAATAGACTGGTCCCAGGAAGTCGGTATTAAATTAGTTTACAATAGTTCAAAAGATGTAGTCTAAGTAAAGTTTCAAATATTCAAAAAAATTGTCAAAAAATTCAATGTCCAAATTCAGTATGGAGATGATACCGCGCCCCATCTGATCGCAGCGCCGTTACCGCCATAGCGAGCAGCGATCAGAAGGGGGGCAATGGAGCTCACTGCATGGCTCCCATTTAGTTTCTAAGTTTTGTACTCTTGTTTTTTTTCATCATTATCTCTGCCCCATGACTTGCTTGAATTTCTGCTTTCTGCTTCTTTGAGTCTTGAACTTTGTTAGGTTACTAATTTCTCTTCGACGCTTCTGTTTCGGTAATTACTGAGATTTGTCGGGTTCTTATTTCTTTTGTTTTGCCAGTAGTTTGACCTCAGTGTTTTTTTTACCATGGGCTGCTATTAATTCCCTTGATCATTAGCTCGCGCTGGCTGGGTAAAAACCACAGAAATGACGGAACCTGAAAAAAAGGGCGTATGGGGACCCCCTTCCTCGGGAGGGGGGGGGAATTTTCCTCGACGCCACGCACGGCGCCCAACTACCACTGGGATTAAGCTGTGTCTCCTACCTCCATCGAGCGCGGTACGTGCCTTTAATGTGCGCTACTGAGTTTAGATAAGCGTACGTTGATATGTCGTCTGGTCACGTCCTTTGTTATACCTGTTCGGATTTTGAATACCTGCTCCGTAAGAAACACAATGCTGTCACGATTGAGAGTCAGTACTGCCCAGATGCCACAAGGCCACTCGAATTGTGCGCACGACCCTTCCTTGCTGGTCCCGTTTCGGAAAGAACTAGTCTCGCAGCTAACTGGATGGATTCATCAAACAGAACCAGCAACAAGGAACATGTTGCGCGGATACCTAATTCATGTGGCCTAGTGACGTCTCTGGACAGTCCTGTACGCGCTTATTGCTTATCAACAACAGCCAACAAAACCAAGTAACAGCCCCCTGGCGTAAAAGTTTTCCTTAAAGTCATCCTTAACAGGATCAGCAGAGGATAGCTATAAGCAGCTGAAGTGCAAGCGAACAGGGTTCAACAAACTGGGTTGATAGTGGCTGAATTTGGCTGTGAGTATCGATCTGCAGGTAAGGCAAATTTGAGAAACAGCTTTAACGAAAACATTATTTGGAAAAGGGTTGGTACCCAGTGTCCTATTCACGCTCGAAACATGAATAGAAGCAACTACTAACACTATAGCAATTGCACGGACTTGGGAGATTCAAGAGCTGCTTGAAGTGATAGTATTTATAGATTTGCAGAGCCTTTAGTCACCTTCTTCTTCCTTTTCTTTCAAAGCTCGTTTAGAATCATTTATGCATGTCACTGGCTTTCTTCCAGTATATTGCATGCTTTTTCTGAAGTGAGGATGAGGGTTGTTTTCGTAGAAGGACATTCCCAACAAGAAGGGGATCTCAGGTCGAACGGGTCATTTATGCGTATGCGTATGGTTAATGCTTCACACATCACTCGACGCATTCCTGTACTCTGATTTCATACTTTCAAGAAATTCACGAAACACCTCTGAGTAGAAAGATCGAGTTTCTCTGAGTGAAAGCTATTAATACACGGCAAGTGGAGGACTCATAGCGTTTCCGCTGGAAACCGGTGTGGTTTTTGCATCCAGGGATCGAATCACAAGTTTCCAGCCAAATCGAGAGTTTAGGGCTAAATATCTGAAACACTGTGGCAACATGGTGATAGCTAGAGTCAAGTTCACCTTCGATTAAAAATCTCGAGAATCTCGAGAAAAACGACTCTACAAGGGTCCTCCTACGATATCCCTTCATTAACCTTTTTTTCACTTTTTTATTGGTTTATGTTTCCCATTTTATTTGATGTTTGCATCGATAGAACAGATTTGGTAAGAACAAAATCAAGTGAAGGAGCAGAGAAGACCACTAGTAAGCAAAACAAAAAATAACGAAGTAGTACTAACTTTACTGGAGGTGGAGGTAGCATAACGAATGGTAACGCATATCCAGCTCGCATGGTATGGGGATCCGTGACATTCTAGGGCGACCAAACCTTTTATCCCTCCGGGGTAAGTGGATTGTTACAAGACTCATTCTGGAGGATGAAAGTACTGGCTTGTAGTTCGACTAGATCACGCATGTCATTGCATAAATCAAATCATACTCCCCTGCGAGCAGAGGATCAATTAACGCCAAAAGCTTTATCTTTCATCCTTTAACGTTACTAAATTCCTGGCGCCAACGGTTCACGCCAGCGTATAAACTTCTCCTGTAGTGAATTTGAAGTTGTCACAACATAAATCTCAATGTGTTGAATTAGGGTGAAGTGCAATAGATTTTTCTCGATTATCAGCCTAATTTCCCAAACGGTGGGTACTTCTCTGGGTGCAAATTTTATGGAGGAATTTGCAAAAAAAACCTCTCATAGGTCGTAAACTTCTTCCAAAACAATTTCGTAAGGTATATTACGCAGACATGAGGCATGAGATCCCTGCTTTCTTATATTCATACAAAATTCTGAAAAAAATTAATTCGAAAACATTTGTCGAGGAATATACAATATGTTCATTTAAAAAATCATCTCGAAAGCATTTTGTCTAGGATTTTTTTTGTCGCAGTGGCGCGTTCTTTCGATCACTAATTGGAAAATCATTTCGATGCGCATGAAATGCTTCTACTACACATCCCTCGCCCGCTGAAGACGAAAAGAATGGCGATTGGCGCTGGCCGATCTCGTTGGAATGCGTCATGGAGTATGGAGAAGATCACGCTGATCTCTAGGATTTCGTTAGATCGATTTTGGTCATAGCCGAAAGTTTTGCAAAAAATGAAATATTACAACTATGACAAACCTACTTTTACGGAGTCAAAGTGGAACTCAGTTTGGCTAAAAACCGGCACGCAAGAGCAGTGCGACTCCCTGAACACCTATGCCGTAAACATTTTGCCTAAGAACAACAACATAATTCATGCATCAAGTGCAGGGCCTGGTCATACAACGTAATAGGATTCTAACTTTGTATCAGGGATAGTGTAGTATACTGAACACGAATATCACAATTATTGTAAATGAAAGTACCTTTGGGATGTTTCCAAGGCGTAAATGTACATGCCCTGTGGAAAGCAGCAAAGAGCCGAGCTCCCATGCGCGTAATCGGGACGTTTGTCTCCGTGCTACACTTCTATTTTACTCGCTTAGACTTGCTTTGCACTTCGGAGCACTTGATAGGGCGTGGCCTGAGTGGCGAGAGCGGGAGTGTGTGGCGGGGTGAGAGAGATTGATACACCCTCAACTAGGTCCGTATGCCACGCCTTCTTAGCGCTGTGAAATGAACTGAATCTGGGTGCGAGAAAAACATGTTTTTGAATTGTATTTTGTTTTTTGTGTGACGTTTTCATTGGGCTTGGTTTTGCTGGTTTATAAGTCGTGGTATGCGTTTTCCTCCTAATTCAGGTGAGAAAGAGCTTCGTAATCGGTGAATCAATATCTTGTTGTGAAGTATTAAGTATTTCTGCGGTAGCGAAAGCTACTCCTCGGAGCTCCTCTTCACTCTCTGAAGAAGGGCAGAAATCCTCATTTTCTCAGGAACCTTTTTAAGTGTGACCCCCATAGTACACAAACGCCGAACTTCAACCAGGCCTCGGTCAAACTTGATCGAGTTCTAAACATGACGTCGCCTCTTTACTGATTGTGAACCCAATACGCTTATCAATCCAACTTAAGGCCCTTAAAGACAGCATTAGGGATAATACGGTTAATGGAAAATTTCTTGAAGAAGTCACACACACAAAAACTATGGGCCTGAGAAGCTTATTCATGGCGATATCCCAGTCGAAAAGCGCGCCCCCGACCTGTAATGACGGCGTATTGTATGTATATTCATTCAATCTTATAGTTTCATGAGTATTCATCCATGCTGTGACCTAAGCAGAGATAACGCGCCACACCGCCATAACACGTACCGCCACTCTACACGTGTTTCCGGTACGAGAGTGCCGACGGGAGGTCTATCGACAATCCATCGGGTTAAATGGGGCATTATTTCCCATGTATTTCCGCTGTAGCTTTGTTGATCAAGTGTGCATCGTACCTGCATCATTTTGTCAGCTATCAGTTTTGCGTCGCCCATTCGTCTTCCCATGTAATGCACTTGGTGTATTATACTTGTCGCCACTACATCCACTACAAACATTCTAGCACATAATTAGCTGCTCGAAAATTCCCGATCCCTACTTGAGACTGACATGCTCATGTAAATTTCATACCTACCCGATATTGTCACCAATGTCACACCCACGAAGATGAACAATATTAGATATGGTATGGAGATTGGCGGTCTGAAACAAACACCATTTACTCTTCCATAAATGCTGGTGTACATACAAATTGTAAGCGCTTAATTACAGTCACACTTCCCCATTTTTTCTGAATTTGCAGGAACTTTGGTATTAAAGCACTTCAGGAGGCGTCAGATGGCACTCGCGGCAAAAGTCATGTGTCGCACCATGTTTCTGTGCAATGCAGCGGCGACGCCCATTTTCAGGTCATCTAGTATAAAAATGTCGTGCAGTGTCGCAGATGTGCTGAAGATCAGGAAAGGGGAGAGGAAAGGAAAAAAGTAAAAAAATAATTCAGAGGGAAGTTATTACAAGGATGCTGAGTTATGGGCAAAAGCTTCGGTGTCGGACGGGACTCGAATCCGCACTTCATCCTTTCCGGGGATATGTGCTAATCCATTACACTACCGACACCACCTTCACCTTAACTCAGCTTTTAAATGGTATATTTACCATAGCTTATCAGCACTCACACGTATAACGTGTTGAAAAAAATAACGTATAACGTGTTATCAAAAATCAAAATATCAAAATCATTACTAAAGCTTTCAGCTTCACGGTTCGATGCCGATATTGGCCAACCGGCTCAACACGTTATACGTGTGAGTGCTGATGAGCTATGGTAAATATACCATTCAAAAGCTGAGTTAAAGGCATATTCCAGGATTAGGGAAACATTGCAGCCCTTCCATATGACCTAATAGTTCCCCAAGGGGGCAGGGAGACTGTCTACATATCAAAGCGCGATGATGAGTCATCGCAGCGCGCGGAGCTCTTAAAGCCAGCTCAGCCTCACCCTGGAGCTCGGCCGCGCCCATCTCAGACGTGTTTGTTGGCAATGACGGTGGCAATGATGGCAATAACGTGGCAAATGAGGCCTACGCATTGTGTGATAACATAAGATAAGGAAGAGATACCAATGGTGAAGGAGACGTTGACATGAGGAAACAGGTGATATCCCAGAATTCCTTCTGATACCAGCCAGCGGGAACTGATTCAAAGGCTCGCTTTCATGGGGTAATCTCGTCTGAGGCTGGATGACAGGAGGCCTTATTTTTGCCCTTTTCGGGGATTTTTTTCGGATTTTTTTTTGTCGTCGTAATCCTCAGCATCTCTGATTTCATATTTGGCGCTTTGACCCCCTCAAGGCAATCCTGAAATATGCCTTTAAGGTGAAGGTGGTTTCGGTAGTGTAATGGATTAGCACATATCCCCGGAAAGGATGAAGTGCGGGTTCGAGTCCCGTCCGACAGCGAAGCTTTTGCCCTTAACTCAGCGTCCTTGTAATAACTTTCGCATCGCGAGCTGCGGCGATAAACAGCAGTTATCAAAAATCAAAATATCAAAATCTGAGGGAAGTCTTTCTTCGGCGGCCTTCTAACTGATATAGTGATGTGAAAGGATGCCACACTGCGCTCATTCTGTAGGCACAGTCCATTTATCGACGGCTGGTAGGGCGAGGCCTACGGACTTGTATCGATCTCTCTCACCCCGCCACACACTCTCACCCAACTCTGCAGGCCACGCCCTGCCAGCCTTCGGAAACTGAACTGTATTAGGTTGTCCCAAACGGTTTGTAGGATTTTTCCAAAAAAATCTTTGACTCTTGTTTATTTCGAGGCAGGTCTAGGCGGTTCAGGAATATGGAAGAAGGCTCTTCTAACAAAATAGCTTCAACAAAGCTTTCTAACAAAATATATGTTGACCCATCCGTGGAGAGAGCTACAATGCCCGTAGTCGACACCCGTCCAACACGCGGTCTATGAGTGGTCTTGCTGCACAAAAGCGACGGAAGCTTGCCATTCCATCAACGCTGCATCGGGCAAGGAATGTGTGAGCGCCGCTGATTCATCAGCTTAAGCAACGACGAGATTGACATGGAAGACAAACCACGCTCAGGACTATGTACCTCTGGAACAGCTTTTACAAGAGGTGATGGTACAAGGCGAGACAGCCACCGCCCGTATGCACCCACCAGCTCCAACAGCTCGCCGTCGCTGTCCGAGAAAAGCGCCGGAGAAGGTCAGCGGTCACCCTCCTTCATGACGACGTCCGCTCCCATTTCGCGAAAAGTACCCAAGCCAAATTACAGGAGCTCGGCTGGGATGTCCTGCCCCACCCGCCATACCCTTCAGACATTGCCCCTTCTGACTATCACCTCATCCATCCTCTTGAATCCTTCCTGGCCAAGTGAAAATTCGTTGATTATGACGATCGCTAAATTCTTTGACTCTTAGAACCCAGAGTTCTGCAACGAGGGAATCAACGATTTACCTATGAGGTGGCAGAGTGTTGTCGATAATAGTGGTGAATACGTTTGTTGTTTGTTGGAAGAAAAAATAATGTGAAGTGGTGATCGAAAAAAAATCCTACAAGACTTTTGCGACAACCTAATAATCCAAGAGTACTTGTCGTATCCTTACATCATTATTCTCATGATAAATAGCTGATCTCGGGCGAACAATAGAGCGGGTTGTAAGTGATCTTGGCACAAAAAAGAGCAAGAAGCCAGGTTTGCTAAGTTTAAGATGACTGCGATTGCTTACAAGCACTTTTCGCTTCCAAGCCATTCCCATAGTCACGAAAGTATAAGGAGTATTTGAAGACACTTACAGGGGTAGTGTGAGTGATGGAATCGCTGAAAGGAGTCATTCACTGGTAAACTAGGGGTATAGGAAGCTTATGGCGAAATCCCCGTGAATGACGCACCTCTGAGCTGTGGCAGAGGCGGCCTTTTTGTCTCCAGCCGCCTTTCTTGGCCCCCTAGCGACTGATTGGGTGGGGTGGGAATGGTAGGACGCGGCCCGCTTTCTCGGTTCAGCTTGTAGCTCACTCCAGAAAAAGGATGCTTTCCTATCCCCGAACATCTCTCCGTGTTTACGACATGGCAACACGCTACTGAAAAACTCGTCCAGACTACCCGTTTCTTCACGAGAAGGCTCCAAGTCGAGGATAAACGGTGGGTAGGGGTCCTATTTCTCGGGTCTTCCGTTATCTCCATTCGTTTTTCTTCACTGTACTATCACTAAACATCTCGACTTTTATATTCGCTGCTTTTTTCGCTCTTCGTGCTAATTTCCTCTATCACTGCCTTTAAGTCCTTTAAGTAAGCTCAGTTGCTAAACGCCTGCCTCTTAAACGTAATGTATTGAGTGGTGTTGTTCACCATCCAATCCTGTCTAGTATCAGATGAGAAACACTGACCTCCTCAGCAATAGCCATGAAACAAACGTGAATAGGTTGTTTCACAGCTCTGAGAGAAGAGAATACAGGGACACCCGCGGTAGTTCCATGATGATCGGCTATTTTTGGAACATTAAGCCATATTTCTTCAGTCAATCTTTGGCCGAAAAAGAAGTTCTGTAGAGGTGTTAGATTGACCGGCAGCCCAAGAACAGTCATGAACGAAATGGCAGAAACTGGACCATTCTCCAACGTTTTGCTTTTGTTTTCGTGCGGCAACGAAAATGCTGCTGCGGTAATGCGATACCAGAAGGGAAAGAAAATTAAAGGCACATTCCAGAATTCTCGAGATATCACATCTCCTGCCGTGGATGGATAGTTCGTCCCAAGCCACGAAGGCTGTACCTTAGCCGAGGCGTGGACGTCAGTTCCTGGAGCGCGCAAAGCCAAAGAATCTAGCGCAACAGCTCGGCCCCACCCGCCCAAGCCGGGGGTGTGCTGCAAGTGTTCCGGTGCCTAGTGTAGGGTCAGGTCACTCAGTAATGAGTTTACTTCATAAGGCGATTGGTTTACTGCCAATTTCAAGATCTTGGCTAGTAGCTGGTCTACCTATGTCGAAGGTAAGAGTCGAAGAGTAAAGACAGACCCACGGCTGAGAGGGCGTGTCCGAGCTGTTGCGCTAGATTCTTTGGCTCTGCACGCTCCAGGAACTGGTAAACTCTCCTCGGTAAAGGTACAGCTCACGTGGCTTGGGTCGAACTATCCATCCACGGCGGGGATGTGATATCCTGATAATCCTGGAATGTGCCTTCGAATAGGAGAGTAAGGGAGGGAGACGACAGACATGAACGGAAATGCTCATCCTAACACTCGGAAGAGAAGGGTATGTGCCATGAGAACAGGAAATACTTGTTGCTGTACTATGTGGTGTGCGATGCATGCTTGTGAGCTAGGGACTCCGTATATTGTTGGGTTCTTAAGCAACTATCGTGTCCTGCACCCCATGTGAAGCTAGGACACGAAAGTTACTGACGACTGAATACAAACTTCTCTAGTCCGCACATTTCGTATCGCACGCCGCAACTTACGCGGCGAACTTTCTGCCCTACCGACACACACCTTGGCGGAGAAAAGCAACACGTCAATTACTACTGGTACAAATGGTCTAATAATGTAACGTCTAGAGCTCCCTCCACATTAAAGCTATAGCTAAACTGCTCTACACCTACATTCCCTTCCCGCATTCCACATTTACTTTGACGACAGGGAAGTTATCTGTTTCAAAATGCGACTTTTCTCAGATTTACAGGCAAATAGCTAGCAATGTTTGAATTCTTTGTTAGATCTCATTCTAACAAATGCATGAGAAAGCCTAGCTCTCAAAACATAGGTTTCTTGGCGAGAATTATGTTGAATGGTCTCAATAATAACGTAATCGTATATAAGCTTCACAATACTATCACCGGAAAGCTGAGCTGAGCTGAGAATTTTCAGCGGGATGCAATTACTTCTACATCGATCGCCCTTCTGGCTTACAATCAATACCAGTGATCGTATTCACCGCTCCGGTCACACCGCATTCCCCTAGCCTCCGCTCTCTCGCCACAGATCAGTGAGCCGATAGGGCCGGCAGCCCTTGCCAAGAGCTGCACCGACGACGCCACGCTAGTCGTCTTTTATCCCGTCTTCCTGATTCCACTCAACTCGTGACTGAATAAACTAGTATTTATAACCGCGTGGCACAGTGCGGAAGGCGAGCAGACAACGCATTATCTTGAGAACTGCCTTAGTCATTACACACAACGTTAATGATGGCCTACATCGCTTGACAATCCGAAGGCAATTCTTACTCAATATCACCATATCCGACAGTGAGAATCGTGATGCAGCAATAGTAGATGCTGTCGAATAGTGATAAATGGGATACGTAATGAATGCAAGCTCCGCCCACGAATGGATATAAAAACAATAGTATAACCAGTGTTGCCATAAATGTGACCGTGGACTGAAAATAAAAAAATGGAACAGAAAACTTGATGGCTCTTGGCTGCAAACCTCTCGAAAGAATTTGAAAACCGAGGTGCAGAAGAATTTTCCCATATCGGAGATCGTGATGAGAGCCAATGGAATGCCAAAAATGGCGTAGATGATGAGGAACAACCGACCGCACCAAGTTAAGGGAGTGACAAGTCCGAATCCTGAAAAAAGAGTTTAGTCTATGCTGACGATGCTCTTTTTCACTTCCACATAATTACAAAACAGATTGTGGTTTCACAAGACAAATCCAAATTTCAAGGCGCGCAACTCAGACCAACTTACCCATTGTGCTTCCTAGATAGAGGCAGAGCTACTCTTCCTACATTTATATGCATAAAGTATTTGAGTTTCTGAGATTTTTCGAAGAACAGCAAAAAGAGCCGTCTCAAATGACTCGACATCCAAGTAATAGTTTGGTCAAGCATAAAGCATGAAAGCAAGTATGATACAAATGTGAGAACTGCACGGGAGAAGGCAAAACATCGAATGGAGTAGTTTATCGCTGGTTTCAGAGGTGCAGAAATGGGAATGAGTCGCTCGGATTTTCGATTGATTGAAGCATTTTAGGACAAACAGCAGAAAGCGATGAGCATCTTCAATTGCAGGGGATATTTGAAAGTATTGGGCTTGCCACTACAGATATGGTTGACTAAAAAATGGTGCACGACTCCTCGGAGCGGCCATGAGCGACTTAATTTTTCACAGATCGTCTTCCAAAACTTTACGAGTTGCAGGCTAGAGCCCTCCTTCGTTACCGATATTCGTCAGATCTGATGCTAACTTAACCCTACTTTTCTAAGCATCTCAATAGCTACTTCAACAGCAGCGTGGTCAGGAAGCATAACTACTAGGAGTTGACTTTTCACGGTTTTGCGCAATGTGAGTCATCAAACTTTCATCAGAATAGAGAACACAAATATGCACTATGTTGGCAAAAGTATGAAGCATGCAATGGTCATTATTCCGTGGGGGAAGATGCTGTCTGAACCGAGCTATGATCTCTCGAATGTTAAGTCACGAAAAGCGTCCAAAATTTTCCCCATGGCCTAATATTGTAATATTGAAATTCATATATTGGAAGTGTCAAAAAGACATAATGTACGCGCATTTATGGCATACAACTACCAATCAATGTTGCAAAGTTATCTGAATGGTTTACTTTACTAGGAATATCTGAATGGAATGGTAAGCGTTCGCGTCATCGATAAGACTAGTATTACGATCACATTCATTAACCCATTGATGACCGCGGCATTTACACTTGTCTGACGCATGAATGCGCGTGAGATTTTTCCACGCTTCGCGTGTGACACGACGTCGTGTCATACGGTCCCACGTGGCCAACATGGTGTGACACGACGTCGTGTCACACGGTCGTCAATGGGTTAATTGCACTTATCACGGCTTTCGAATTGATGCTTAGGGTCAATGCGAGTTTGGAGAGGAGGGAAGGGAGACGCAGTATTGCATATGATGAAATCCACTTTCTCACGCTTTCTACATCATAAAACTTTGCCCTTGCTATTATAGGCTCTGGAAATGAACTCGTTGTTAGTCCTTTGGGCATTGTTATGGGTAAGTAGTGCACTGGTGCGCAAAATAAAGTGTTGCCTTCCACTGTGCCTTCTCCAACCTGTAAGCATCCGCTGAATTTCTCTCGCCCCCATACCAGCTCACTTACTTCTATCCCTTAGGGTTACGGTATAATACTTTGAATTCGAGGACGCATGCCGCCTCCTCGGAGAGTGAGTGAAGCAGCTGCCCCCGACGCACTCTCGCTTGCTCTTGACTCTTCACCTTCCCATCCCGACATCACCACTATGAACCCTGCGTCTCCACCTATGGACTCCTAATCGAGGATCTCCAGATTGATATTCTTTAATTGTCGATCTGTGAATAAACTAGCAATAAACTTTATAATTCTGGTCGTGGTTCGCGTGCATCATATGGAGGTCGTGTGGCATTGTCACGAACATTCCTAACCCACATTGACCCGACGCTTATATTTTCCATCCCAAGATGGACCCTTCCCGAAAGAGGAAATAGTGGATCGAAGGAGGCAAATTGCGATTCTACCACCTCGCAAATGAAATCACAAAATCATCTCGCAGAATTGCGGTCTGATATCAGTAACAGACCAAGATGGTGGAATAAGAATTTGCTCGAATCATCAAAGCTCCTACTCTCCCAACGAATTTGCATTCAACCAAGCCACATACAAAATGTTGCTAGTTTGTCACGGTAGACAAGACCAAGTTTTTTTTTGAAATGGTGTGACCTTAGGCAGTAGCAAGGCTTTTATCCAAAATGACAATGACGAAGATATTGAGTTGTGGACAAAAGATTCGTCTTCGACAAGACACGAATCCGCACTGCTTTCATTTACTGAGGCGCGTGGAGTCTTACTAAAGGATTAGCACGGCGTACAACTGCGTTCTTGATTATCGCTCGAACTATGGAGCTGCCCATAACTGTGCATTTATGCAACAACCTTTGCATTGCGCATCAGAGCGAAATTCAGCAGCTATTGAAATTATTGAAATTTAAAAACACTCAAACATAATGGTTTAGTCAGATATGTTCGATCTTGTCTCACACGTAGTAGTGCATTTTCATAATATTATCGATCTTAGCTGCTCTCATATGTACCTACTGGAACCAACGTTGTCGCAGTGAATAGTACAGCTGAGTCCAAAGTCCACGATTGCACATATCTGCCGTCATTGTAGAAGATGGAGTCAAAGTAGTTTCTGGCGATCCGAAACAGTGGAACGTACACTGCCACTTTCTGCTTCGAACAAATCGACACGAACTTACTGGATTTTCGAACCCAGCAAAGAGATTTTCGAGATATTCGTTGATTAAGGTATCGAGCGTTTCGTTGCTGTAGCCTTCCAACACTGTAAGAAAAGGAGTATTCATTGCAAAGGCATGAAACAAAATGTTTCAAAGGTCAGAAGACATTTTTCATGCCAATACAAAGTTAGTAGTAGGATCCTCATTGGTCTTTATCGACCTTCTCGTCTTCCAGAGACCTGAAGGTGGCTCAAAACTTTTCGATATGCGTAGTGCCCGATTGAGCGCGACCTTCCCTCCAACGTTCCTGCCGTGGTTTCGAGGTCTCTCCGGAAAACACGGTAATCACGGTAATGTAACAATGAACTCACCCAGGATTAGAGCTGAGACATAGCTTTGATCTTTGATCTGATTACAGTGCACTACTTTGATTTGATTTGATCTTTGATCTGATTACAGTGCACTACGGGTACGGATACGGCATTCTCCCTGCATCTGACTTCTTTTCCCGCATTGTATTCTCATATGTATTTGCTGGTAAACTCTGGTGCATAAAGGCGTTTGCGCACGTAGAAGACATAAGACATCAGGAGGGCTATGACTTTCAGCAAAACTGTTCTTGAAAGCCTTCACGCGGTTTCGGTAATGATATGGAAGCTGTATCCTACAGGCATTGAAGCCGAATCAGTTAAAGGGTTTACTCTGCTATTCGATTTCCGATTAAAGGCACTGATAGGTGTACTTCGGTTATATCATCCCTTTCAATCTTGTTACTGACCGGTGGACGTGCCCACCTTGAAAGCTTACACGTCAAGCAGCACGTAATTTCGATCGTTATGTCATTAAAGACACCGAAAGGGGTACATTCGGTAGACTAAGGGATATAAAAGTAGGGGTGCTCAGCAATGTAATAGTATGGAAATAACGACATGGAATTGCGAGAAAACCGAGGAACAGGGACCTGAAAATCCCCCTTCTCTCTCTTCCTCTGCGTCACTAGTCGGAGTAGACTGAAAACAGGTCAGAGTCTCAACCAGCCGGCGCGATCGTTGTCCCGCCTCTTCACGGCAGCTCGCGCGGCCGCAGGATCGCGGGACGACATGGTGTGCTGTGGGGTCATCATAAGGCTCCAAACCACCTCTTCCGATACAATTTTCGCCACATGTGACCTCTTCTGAAGTAGAAGCTTCGTTTTCAGAGAACATGTACTCCCGGATCTCAGTTCTCCCTCACCCCTACTGGTGCCTTTAGTACGATACGATAGTTATCATTCTGCTCTCATGTTTACTACCCTATACCTCAGTCGTTCTTCGGCGAAGTCGACCTTGGAATGCGGGTCTGTCATCCAGAGGTATCAGCTGTTAACCTTTACGTCGTCCCTGTAGCTACGGAACGCGATTTTCGACGGGAATTTCGCCACAACTAGGCTTCCTAGACGCCTAGCTTCCACGTGAGTTAGTTCTTTCAGGAATTTCTCAATAACCACAATACCCCTGCACTCTTTTCAGGTGGATACAAGGTGAGAATCGGGCTCGTACAGAACGTCTAGGTAAAGAATCAAATAGCAGTAGATCTGTCGCGTACAGCCCATGGGAAATTTTTTCAGGTGTTTGACAGAACCAGACCTTCTTCCATTCTGAAATTTGCGACAGTGTAGTTTTCTGTGGCGAGCTTGAAAGTACTAGCCACTCATTCATCTCCAGTACTCGACGAAAAGATCAAAACGGCGACATAATACACGAGCTCAAGTTGCACTGCGAGCTCCCACCCCTCCCCCACTCTTACTCGCACCCCTGTGCGTCACTAGCTTGGATAGACTGCAGACGAGCGGAGAAACTAGATGAGCCACCTCTTCTGTAGAAGAAGGGTTGTTTTCAAGGAATATGTATTTCAGTTCTCAGTTTCCCTTTACCCCTTCCGGTGCCTTCAATTCTACAGCACATGTATTTATTTGCCTTCTGTTGTGACACCTCTACAATACCACGAATCACCTTGTCATGTTTAAGAATGGTATTTGTTAGGTAAAAAATCGAGCCGCAGCACTCGAGACGGTGCGTGCAAGGGGCCGCAGCGAGTAATTGTAACCCATTAATGGTTTTCGTACCCTGCTATCAAATTTATAAGCAGTGATCCGCCTTTTCCAACAGCTGAGGAGTTCTTAGAAAGTGTTTTATTGTGATGACACAGTTTGCATGACCTCACTGCGAATATGTATGGTGCATCGGGGCCTGATATACTAATGACAGCTTTTGCACCTTCAGTCATTGTTTATATTTCTCATAAAAACGTGGTTTTGTATTTTGTGCAAACTACGCTACTCGTGGTTGGCCTCAGTAGAGTGAAGTAATTTAGAAAATGCGCACACGAGCATATCTAGACCCTAGCATTGATTGACACAGAAATTCAAAAGACGGTTCACAAAAAACATTCCTTTTCTCCTACAAGGGATAGCTGTTTTGCCAGCGCGTAAATAAACTAGTAATCAATCAAATCAATAATCATGAAGAAGACGCGTCAGCGTCTTAATGCTGCAAAATAACCTACCATAGTCCGCTCTCAGTCTGAGCGCCTCCGCCTCAACTATGAACTCTTCCTGTGCTTCCGCAAATCGCTTTGCAGTGGCGTCGCGTAGCCCTACCTGAAGCACTCGTCTTAACTATCCTACTATGTACTAGGTTAGTGCGTAATTGATGCAGCTTTTTGATGCTGCATTACTTTTTTGTAGTGTAAATTGACTTTCTGCAGGAACGCCCCGGCGAGGCTATCCTGTGTTACACAAGTTGCTCAAACCACTTCTACCCATCGCCTTAGTCCCCTGCAGGCTGTCCCTGCCCAGTCCGGTAGCGGTGGATATGCAAACAGCCAGAGGCGAAGAAATCTCAGGGCCGTAGGCTACCACAGAAAACGGATTAGAGCGAGCCATCTGATCGCTTGCACATACAATTGTCGCAGCATCAGTTCGGTCGCTCAGCTTTCGGCACTTATTGATGAAGCTAAACGGATTAACTACGATATTATCGGACTCAGTGAGACGAAGAGGAAGGAACCTATGTCGTGCACTTAGACGGATGGAACAGCTGTGTACCTTGGTGCACGAAAATCTGGTACAACATCTGGAGGGGTCGGGTTCATCGTGGCACCGCAGTTCGCCAAATATGTCACTAACGTCACGTTCCACGGACATCGACTAGCGGTGCTGACCGCCTCTCTTTCAAAGGATACCAGCTTAGCCATAATACAAGTGTATGCACCGACTGCCGATGAAGAAGATGTGGAGCATGAGGAATTCTACGAAGAACTTGCCGACCTTGCAAGGTCGACAAAGTGCCCGTATGTCATCCAGTGGTGACTTCAATGCAGGAGTAGGATCACGGGAAGCTGGTGAGATCTTTGTCGGTCCCCACTCAGGCGAAGAAAGAAACGAAGCTGGGCAGAGGCTGGCAAATTTCTGCGAAACCTTCCATTTCTACCACGGAATCAGTCTATTCTACAAAGCACAACATAAGAGGTGGACGCATATCTCGCCGAACGGACAGCACCTCCATGAGCTGGACCACATCCTTTGCAATCGCAAAGCAATGACAGACATGGCCGTTGTTCCTTCGTTCAACACTCGCAGCGATCATCGCCTGTTGAGAGCTCGATTCCACTTCAATCGCGGGCGTACACGCCCTGCTCGCGTTTTGTCCAGAAGACCACTTAGAACAGTTCTCGATGTAGCTGCCGCAGGTACGATGGCAATGGAAGAAAGCTTCGCGATGCAAGAGGATATCGACGACGACTACGAATCGCTGGTGAACACAATAAATGGAATAAGGAATCGCTGTCGTCATAATGCTCTCACTCACAACGGGTCTCCTCACCTACACGGGCTCTGCTAGGGAAGCGGAGACAAATGGATCGCAGCGCTTATCATGTGGAGTACACGATCCTTAGCAGGCTGTGCAGGAAAAAAGTCATCGATGATCATACTAACTACACCCGTACCAGGCTGCTGAGGGCAGCCGAGAAGAAAAGCAGTCTAAGGAGGGCTAGAAGAAGCTCGGCTGAGTACCATCTAACGATTCCGTGCTTGAAGGGTCCCGATGGCACCCGCACTTCGTCGAGGCCGGAAATGGAAAGGCTGGTTGTCGGATTTTACTCCGATCTTTACAAATCAAGCCATGCCTCCGCTCCGGCAAGTTCGGATATTGGAGAGAACGTTCTGCCTATCCTGTCCTCGGAAGTGCGCCATGCAATCGATGGCATGCCTCTAGGAAAGTCGCCTGGCAGTGATGGAATCACAGTAGAACTCTTACGAGCCTGCGGTACGCCGCTATACACAGCATTAGCAGCGAGATTTACGCGCAATCTAACGGAGTGCGAGGTACCAGCAGCTTGGAAGCGATCAAAAACAGTTCTGCTGTTTAAGAAAGGGGACAAGGAAGACTTGTCAAATTACCGCCCTATCACTCTACTGCCAGTGCTATATAAAGTGTTCACACGCTGTATCCTGAGCCGAGTGCGAAGGACTTTAGACGAGTCACAACCGGTCGAGCAGGCAGGGTTTCGTCGAACATTCAGCACCCTGGACGGTATCACCACATGTTGCCGCTTGATAGAGGTAGCTCGTGAACATCAAATGCCTCTCGTCTTCACATTTATCGACTATAAGAAGGCATTTGATTCTGTGGAACCAGCCTATGTATGGAAATCGCTGGAGGAGCAGGGAGTAGAAAGACGGTATATATGTGCTCTACAACGGTGCTATACTGGCTGTAAAACAACCATTCGACCTTTTGCAAACGATCTCGAGGTGAAAATCGAAAAGGGGGTCCGGCAAGGAGATCCGATCTCACCAAACCTGTTTTCGGCTTGTTTAGAGTCCGCCATACGTCGATGTGAGTGGACCGATTTTGGTATCAACATAGACGGCAGGCAGCTGAACCATCTCCGGTTCGCGAACGACCTGGTGCTGATCACGCATACGATGAATGATGCATCGGAAATGCTAAGCAGTCTCAACCGCGAGGGAACCAAGGCGGGGCTCGCTATCAGCGTCTCAAAGACGAAGGTAATGAGGAACACTTTCGCTCCACCAGGCTCAGTGCGCCTCAACGGGAATGCACTCGAGGAGGTAGCGGAATATGTGTATCTGGGCCGGTCTCTCAATATGAGAAACGATCTCAAGCCGGAGATCCAGAGACGTCGCAAGGCAGGTTGGTGTGCATTCAATTGCATTAAGAGTGTGATCGACGACACCAAGGACATCAAACTTCGAGCCGAGCTGTTCAATTCAACTGTACTGCCGGCGCTGTGTTACGGATGCGAGACCTGGACACTGACGGCGTCGATGGAAAAACAGTTGAAAACGACACAGGCCTCGCTCGAACGGCGGCTGCTGGGGTTCACGCTTACCCGGCAACGGGAGCTTGGCCTGCACAACTCTGACATCAGAGCCATGTCTAGGGTGAAGGATGTGCTTGCATACGCCGACGAATCAAAACATCGCTACGGAGGGCATCTGATGCGGCGCACCGATGGCCGATGCAGCTCTGCCACGATTCGTTGGTACCCGAGAGACCTCAAGCGCCCACGCGGCCGACCGCCTACACGATGGTTTGACTCGATCGCACTCAGAAACAATGTCGTTGATCCAGCTTCATTACAGCTGATTGCCCATTGGACGACTGTGGCGCAAGATCGTTACAAATGGAATAGAAGTCGGGACCCACGCAAAGACAATCGTTTGCTGAGGAATGGGTCGCCTAAGTAACCTAAGTAAGTAAGTAAGTAAATTGACTTTCTGAGGACTACCAAATGGAAAGCAACCCCTGATTACGATAGTGAAAACGCTCTCAAATAAGTAATTGAATACGTTTTTGCTAAGTTTTATCATTGTTTTTGCTAAATAAATTTGTTGAAAAAACAGGAACACAATAAAACGCCTCGTCTCTCTGACCGTTCCTCCGTCTGTCTATCCGCCCGTCCGTCCATCACGAAATCAGACATAATATGGAAAACAGTCTGTGGAGATGGGAACAAGTTTGGGAATTCACTATTTCGGCGCTTCCTCTTCCTCGTCTACCATCATGGTCAGGGAGTATCTGCATATGTGTATTCGAATATGCTTTTCAGCTCTACGAAAAGATGCTATATCTCTTTTCGATCATTTGGTTGTTTGTGCTTCTGAAAATGCCTCGCTAAACAATTCACCGTAACAAGTGAGGGTTCTGGGGTCTGAAAAACTGTTTGGAAGAACCAAGATGTTTAGCGAGGAAGTGCCTGTGTCCAGAGTGCAGGTTGTCGCTGAGTACCCCAATCTTCCTATGCTTCACAAATACTGAACTATTAAAGGATTCAAAAGATAAATGACATCTTGTTGTAGTTTAGAAAGGTGAGCGTTGACATTAGGCTGAGGTTATACCGTGTGGACCTGCCGGTGTGGACGGTCCATGCTATCAAATTATCGCAAGATTGCAGACCGTGACGCACGCTACAGTAATTGCGCGCGCACTACCCAACTTTTAGAAGCTTCTCGGTGCGTATTGTGCATCAATTTTTTTTCTATTCCTTTGTTATTGCGTGCTCGTATAACATGTGTATTTGTTTGTTATTTCACATGGTGTGGCTTCATATGGTGTTTTCGTTCCATGGCACAGATCGGAGCTATGTAGTGGGATTACTGTAGCGTGCGTCGCGGTCTGCAATCTTGCCATAATTCGTTGCGTGGACCGTGCGGGTCGTCCGGACCGGCCGGTCCCGCTGGTCCGCCCGGTCCGACGGTCCGCACGGTATAGAGATGCCAAAGTGCACGTTTCTGCTATGTACTCCATATCATAACCTTAAAAAACAAGCATTTGGGCGATTCAACATATCAGTATCAGTCAGTACTATGTACATAGTAAAGCAAGAAAAGCTCTATCAAAACGGATCTCTTTCACCGAGGGGCTTCTCTCTCTGAAGTGGCAAGGCTACGTGGCGCGACCCCAGGTGACAGATAGGGGCCTAATCACGGACCAAAACCACCATGTGCTTGCTCTGAGACGCGGGTGGACTCAGGGAATGGACTCCTTGTTTCTGCTGCGCTGGGGCGATTCATATCCTCTGTTTCTTGCATACGTGTGGGAGCGTTTTGTATGGTGCAGTTGGTATCCTGCATTCTTTCCAGCCAAAAGCTTGCATTTTAACGACTGGGAGGTATATGGGAGGCGGTCCAGGGTTGCCTCCTACAAAAAACCCCATGTCCACTTCGGGATAGCCTGGCTAACTACCCGGAGTACCCGAACTACCCTCAAAACAGAGCCTGGCAAGCTACTCGTGCCGAGAACGGCAATCAAAAACATATGTGTGCATGATTTTTGACCTCGTGGTGGACGAAGAAGAGCAAATGCTGAAAGTGCGAATTTTTGCCTTCAGACATACTATTTCTATGTTTCAGAAACATTAAAATCAAAGACAAGAAAATTGTGTCATTCCGTAGAGCAGAAGATGCTCTATCGTATTCGTAAATAAGTTTTTCCGAACGGCAACAAAGTTGTAAAACATAGGAAATCAAAAACGGCACGAATTATTGCATAATCTAATATAAGGGAGGATTTTAAACGCTGGTTATGTGAAAGTACTTTTCTGCTTTCTTTTCTGCTATTTTTCCTTTCGAATAACACTTTCACGTTGAAAGTGCTAATGTTTTTCTACTAATTCCTTTCACAGGCTTTTTATCGCTATCCTAAGTAATCCGTCAACACTTAGGGAGCTCTGTAACGCTAGAGCAGGAGTGACGACAAGTCGTCTAGTGAGTTATCGTCCATTGAGTAAAGTGGGTGATCGAGCGCCAAGGGTGGTATAGAAGACCTCACGGGACAAAGAGTGACCCACTGTTTTATTGATCTCTCTATTCACCCCCCACCCAACCCCCCCCCCCCTGCCACGCCGCTTTGCTCACCTTATTTAGCCTTTGTTAGTTGTTGAATTTTCTAATTTTATCCTTGCACAAATGTAAAATACCCAAGTTTAAGGTGCTGGAGACAGGTGAAGGTAAAAGTGCCCCGCTTGGCAGTGTGGGAGCAATTGGGTGGTATTCTAACTGGTGTTAGAGCTAATGCTATTCGTAAGCAAATCGCGTCTTCACGGAGTATCGCAAAAATACATAGGGGTAATGACCACATAGTATATCGATCAGCGATCCTTCTTTAGTTCTTTTTAAGTTAAAGGTACATCCTGCGCCTGCTGGAAGGAGAGGCTATGTATATCGTCACTAAGGGTGGGGGTCGACTTGTCGAGTTTTCGCTTCGCGGCGTCGCACTCGTGGCGCCGTCAGCACGATTCGTTTGGAATTCCGCTCAAAACGCAGTGGGCTCGTATCGTAAGGGCCTTTGAAGATTGCACCTATTTTTGGCAATATCTTGTGAATTAGAATTTCCTAAGACTGCAATATGAGCTCTCCATCGTCCTTCAAAGCTAATAAAGGCATGGCCATCACTGCTGCTATTGCACTTGAGGTTGTTGTTGATTGTTGTGTTATTTTGATAGGTTTCGTCAACTCTCAATGCTCTCCAAGAAACTTCTATGGATCACTCACTACAGAATGAGAGAGGACAAACATTTAAATTACCTTTGATATTTAATTTCTCTCAGAAAGCATAAGAACAAAAGCAAATAGGCGCTTGCGCTGAAAATAGGTGCAATCTTCAAAGGTCCCGTCCGGTACAGCCCATTGCGTCTTGAGCGGAATTCCGAATGATTCACATTCGCCTCGCCCTTTGCCGCGGATGGTCGTGCAAAAATTCGACCAATCGACCCGCACTCTCGTCACTAATAACCATGCGCTGAAAGCGTGCGCTCTCCGCCCCCTTGTCTGTAGGGGGGGGTTCAAGAATGGGTCAGTATTGCAAAAAACACTTGTGAAGCAGATGAGGGCAAGCGCAAGATCACGCACTCTATATCTACGCAGACACGACCTTAATGTGTGCCCATGTGATCCACCTACGGAGCAGCCTCAAGGATCAGACCGGCGTTACAACTCAACCATTTTCCATACCTTTGCCTACAACTGTCCGTTTAATTTTGTGAAGCAGTTTTTTTGTGAAACTTCAATGAATCATAAGGGCATACCATGCGACCATCAATTTAGTGGCTCATTTTTCGGGGCATGTGGGTACGTGAATAACTGCCCAGACAGCACCTTTGTTGCGGCTTCATGGTGCAACCTCACATGTTGCACCTGCTTGAACACAACGAAGCCGCCCACCCAACCAAATCACATATGGCCTTAAACGAACAAATTTCAGCGTAGCGCTCACGTGTAGAAGGGTCTCGCGATAAAAGAATTCAATGAAACAGCTATTTCGATGATGAAGGCAGCTTTACCTTTTGAAGTTCTTCGTTAAAGGCCAGGTGTGATTGGGTTGGATGTGCGTGACTTGGGTTTGTTTAAGCCAACCTGACTGTGTAAGTAAGCCACTGATGAAGCCACCGATGAAGCCACTGAAGAACCCGTGTAAGTAAGCCACTGATTTGACATTATCGCGTGGTATGCTGTCAAAGTCTCCATCCCGTGCTGAAGATCCGATGTTGATTGTGAGTAAATTGAAAATATATTCTGCTACAGCATGAAGCAAAACTGATATTTAAAGCAGGCACGCTTTATCGTGAAAATGATTTCTGAGCATTTCGCTTGGAGCTGCCACCTTGCCATCCTTAATTCGTGATAGAAGACGCTCTAAACTGCAGAAACGCCCTTTGCCCGCCGGCGGACTCCTCGTGGGCCGGCTCTTATTGTTAGTACAAGCGAACGCATCGTTAGGCCTCATAGCTTGTACCTGTGCCACGGACCACATGCTCGCGGTGCCACCGACCGACAACACTCAGGAGGCGGCGCGCTGAAAAAAAGTATGTCCACAGTAAGAATAGACGGGAGGAGAGGGGATGGGATGGGAATGAAGCACTGATTCTCGGGTTTTTCCTTGCTATCTCATTTTTCTTCCATGCTGCGCTACTTCATTTTCAACAGAAACCTTCATCGTTTCTGCTGCGCTTGTTGTTTTCAAACAATCAAAGCACATCCGAACGGAAGAACGACTGTTTTTTCGTTTCTCTACAGCTTCATCCTCTGATCATACTCAGAAAAAATCTATGACCAAAAATTATCCATCTTTCAAACTAACCTCGTGAGGGAACTCTAAGTGTTTGAATATCAAAGCGCCAACATAGATATAAATGACGCACGCAACAACAAGGCAGATATGAAGAGCAGAAGAGCGAAGAATCTGCAACAAGGACCATGATTTGAAGGCTGGGAGTTTTTATCATGAAAAAAAAATGAAGGTCTGATCCGAAGGGCGTCTCCGCGAGTGGTACTTCCACGCTGTAGCTGCTGCTCCACTTTGCCGACTCGACACGCATCGCTTTATTTTCACTTATGCATCGTAGATTTGAAGATTCTCTCTAAGGTTTCAAGATGCAGATTGTCTACATGGAGGAAAAGGCATATATCCAACTTAATAAGCAAGTAGAACAATAGAAAATTTTTTATGCACAACTGGTTGGGATCGCACAGACGTTGAGGTTCGATGAGAGGTCCATTACTAGCCCGTAAGGAGACACAATGGATAGTTTATTTAGAGGCGCTTAATTCCTTCCATGATAACTCTTTCGTAGAATAACCATTTGTACCCGCCCCTTTGCCCAGGGAAATGATCCGTTGTCTTTGCAGAATTGAAGACCAACCTAGCTTTTGCCTTCAAAGAGCGGCTAGACTTGCTAGACTTCGGGCTTGCGAAACCATCTTTCACACCACGTGTAGCGAGTTAAGAAACCGCAGCTCCTCCGCTAGCGCTGTTTGTACCTCAACTGTTCGAGAAATGCGATATGGTCTGCTGTTAGGTGAGAGACCTGATTCTTTTGACACTTCTTTTCTGTCTACTAGAATCTGAAGACTTGTACGTGCAAGTCGTAGACTATACTACTAGGTAAACTTAATCTAGGTCAATGAGACTTGCAAAAAACCTGGGCTGACATCTATAAGTTTTGCTGAAATCTGCCACTCTCTACAGTTCGGACATTGCACAAAAAGTCGCCCTCTTTTCCCTCACGCTTAGTGAGTGGCTTGCCCCTGGCAGTAGTGCTCAAGCAATGAGGCGCACGAAAATTTCGATATCCAATTCTTCTGCTGTTCAACATGGAGAGGAAATTTTCCGAGGCTCTCCAAATTATAGTGGAAGCTTACTGAGATCGGATATTGGGCTCCACCGTACTTCTAATATGTTACTGATTGGAGCAAGGTAAAAATAATGGTGTCCAATTTGGTGACGGATAACACCACGGCCCATTAAAAAATTTTTTAGCATGGTCAAATGCTAGCAATGTTGAGGTGCGGTATAAACTCGGAGTCAGGTTGGACGCTCCTAATTTGAGTGTCACAAGACGTTAGTATACGAATGAGAAACCTGGAATAAAGAAAGGTGGTTGACACTCAGATTGCTCTCAATTCCAGTAGTTTATTGACTTAGAAGGCACCGTTTGAGGAATCCTCTACGGAAAAAATGAGTTCCTCTGTTACCCATATATTTATGATGTATTTGCCTGATAAGGGCCGCATGCAAAGATTCACACGAAAGAGTGAGGATTCGGCTAAGATGCAGCACCACAAAGTCTCGGCCGTGTGGGCGCGGCCACCGAGCAAGTGCCCACCCTGTCATCCGCCGCGATCGGAGACGCATTGTAGGGACAGAAAGTTACGCAAACAGTCCCACTTTCGTTCCCAACCGCGGCGGACGACAAGACGGGGCTCTTACTCGGAGTCCTTGCCTACACTGCTGGGAATTCGGTAGGCTGTATTTCAAAGAAACTATTAGGGGTAATGCGGTAATGGAGAGATCCCAACAAGAAGTAACTATGGTATTCCTGGGCCTAGGAAGGCTATCTGTGGCGAAATCCTGGTGAAAAAGCGCCCCTTCGAGCTGTAGAAACTGCGCAACGGATCATTGATTTCTTGATCCCGCCTCACGATGACGTAAATCCCGATTGACTGGGGTGGGAGCGGCCAAGGAGATGCGGCAGGATCGAAGGTTTTGCGGCGCGCTTTCGCAGTTTTAGCTAAAGCTCTCTCCAAAAAATAGATGCTGTCGTATTTCCAAACATTCCCTTGTGTTTACTTGGCAACATGACTATGGAAAACTAGATCAGACTACTTCCCTCTTGACGGACAGGTCGTCCGCTTCCAGAATCAACGGTGGGAAGGGGGTCCTATTTTTCGGGTTTTTGGCCATTTCCATCCGTTTTTTCTCCACTGTCCTGTTACTAGGCATCTCGACTTTCATATGCATTACTTCTTTTACCTTTCGTCCGACTTCCCCCTGATGATGCCTTTACTAATTCATGACGCGCTTTTGAAAACAGTTTTCCCCATTATATGGGGGTGATTACATGAAACATATAACTGACTTCGTGATTTTGATAATTTTGATGTTTGATAGCTGCTGATTATCACCGCAGCCCGCGATGTGAAAGTTGCTATTAGGATGCTGAGTTATGGGCAAAAGCTTTGGTGTCGGACGGGACTCGCACTTCGAAGTGACCTCCATTTTTGCTGAACGGCCCTAGGAATGTCAAAAAAAGAGTGCAAAAATTTTTCCAAAAGGGCGATTTCAACCTGCTTTTTGCAACGTATACTGCTTGTAGCTTTGATCATGTGTAGATCCGAAGGTGTTTTTCTATTTCACATCCAAAACGAAGTCAAATACGGAAAGAAATTAAATCTTATCCCCATCATGTAATAAAAGTGCGTAGCAGTTTCATAACCGTTTCCCGACCTAAGGATCGATCGGATGGCCTACTGGATACGAAGATGTACTCTCAAACGGCCGATGTGCATGGGTTGTTGGCTCGGATTCCGGCACACACCTACCCGTTTTTTTTGCTTTCACTTTTCCTCTCCAAATATGTCTGTTCATGCAAAATGACAGCCTACTAGGTTTTCTCTATTTGCGAATTTTCTGTAATCTGATGATCTGACTTTTTTGGACACGTAGGGGCTCGTGGCGCTCGAAATTCGCGGTTCCGCACAAAATGAGTGCCATATTTGGGTTCAGAGGTCGAATTACTCCCAGGGGTAAGTTTCCAGCCCAGTCGAGGTTTTGACCCAAATTCAGAATTTGAGCTGGGCATTATAGTATACCTTTGACTGCACGTTCGACGAGGAAGACGGCGATATCACATGTCAAGAAATTCTCACTATTTTTCTCGTCCAATGCTTGGTAGGTAAATATATAGCGACAGGAATTCCATGCTGGGCATATTCCGTTGGTTTGCATCGATTTTGTTAGTTATTCACTTCTTCATGTGGTAAGGGCCCCATGTACCCTTAGCCAAACATACTTTCTCGAAGTTAGGGTCAAAATTTGGAATTGGCCAGGAATGTGTCTTCATTGTTTGACCCCCTTAACCCATGACATTCATTTTGTGCGGAACCGCAAAATTCTAGCGCTACGGGCCTTACGTGTTCAAAAAATCAGATCACCAAATTCACTGAAAATTCGTAAATAAAGTCAACATGGATGCTGTCAACGAAAATCATAGTCATTCGGCATGAACAGACACATTTGAAGATGGAAAGTGAACATAAAGAAATGAAAAAGCGAGGCAGTGCCGGGATGCAAACCAACAACCAATTCACAGCGGCCGTTCGCGAGTACATCTTCGTATTCAGTAGGCCATCCAATCGATACAGAAATCCCACCTCGGGGAAGGGTTATGAAACTTCTACGCACTTTCATACATGGTGGAGATAACATTTTATTTCTTTTCGTATTTGACTTTACTTTCGATGTGAAATTGAGGAACATTTTGGATCTACACATGATCAAAGCTCAAAGCAGTGTTCGTTACAATAAGTGGTTTCAAATCGTTCTTTTTTGCCATTTTTAGGATCGCTCAGCAGAAATGGAAGTCAGTTACATGTTCCATGTAGGTATCCCCATATAATGGGAAAAAACTGTTTTTCAAAGGCGCGTCATTAGTTGGAAGACCTCCTTTGTTAGCCGAATTCTCACTTTCTCGCGTGAAACTTTGCATGCGACCCTTATTAGGCAAATGCAACATATATCTAGGTAACAAAGAGGCTCATTTTTCCGTGGACATTACTTTAAACACTTCCTGCTGTATATTTTGACTATGCAAAGTGGTGGGTAGATCTAGAACGAGTAGTCGAAATTTTACGTCACGTCAGGCCTCTAGTGAAAGGGGAGGGAAACTGGGTGTAGGTCGGGACACACGAATCTAGGCCGTGACCCTGTAACAGCCTGTGGCCTTTGACCTAAGCCTTAAATAATTCAGACAATTTGTTCATGTAAATCGTGTCCTCCTTGCAAGCCTGTTCCGTTGTAAAGTCAAATTGTCTGAATTATTCATGTCACAGGGCAAAGCCCACAGGCTGTCACGGGGTCACGGCCTAGATTCGTGTGTCCCAACCGTCACCCAGGGAAACTGTTTGAAAGGTCGTTAATGAAGTACTCACACAAATGGCATAGTTGATAAGTCACTACATTGAAAATAGTCACGATGAGCCCTTTTTGGTATACTGGAGCAGTTGAACTGTACCGATTTCAGGAGCGTCACTGGACCTTGCCCTCGCTCAACAGATAATTGCCTGGTCATTACGGCAGCCATTCCACCAATTCTTCGTCGCATTATGTTGTTGGAAACTCTCCTGGAATGTGTTTTCGTGAGTGCTTTTCCGAAACTCATACTCCGAATTCCCTACATAAAATATTGAAAATTCCCACGTTAATATTAAACGAAGCCGTTAGACAATAAGTGGTGACCTCGAGAGGATGATCGCTCTGTAGGCTAGATGTCAGTCGCCTTCACGCTTTGAAATGCATGCGCAAAGAAGACACACACTAATTCGTCTCTTCACGGGTAATTTCCAACAACATCGCTCGAGTATCCCACAGGGACATCAGACTATTCCGGAGGAGTGTCAGTATTAGCAAAATTCAGCGCCTTTCGTAATTGACGTCTCCCTCACATTTCAAGTTTTTTGTTTGAACAGCCTACCAGTACCTTTTGTCTCACAGGCGAATTTCCCACCGTTTCATCATTATAAGGTCACCCTGAAAAAATGTAAATATTCGGATTGATTACAGCAGGTCTATAAAGTTATTTGTTATAATTGATGCGGCTTTTTCATGCTACATTTGTTTGTAGTGAAAATTGACGCTTTGGCTACCTACCAAATGGGGAGCAGTCCCTGATTGCGATGGTGAAAACGCTCCTGGCCATTCAAACACGTTTTTGCTGAATTCTACCATTGTTTTTGTCCAACAAAATTGTTGAAAAAAGCTGCATTAATTATGCACCAGCCCATTAGTTATGTATTTCAAATACATCATCTAGATACATAATCAATACGTCTTGTGACCAGATTCTAGGAGAAGCCATTAGGAGTCAGTATGATTCTAGGCTCAGGTTGAGAGTTACTGCCAGAAAATATGAAGATCCCTGTGCTTACAGGGGAAGGACCCCTGGTCGAAGTGGCCACTCGGAATGAGATACATATGGTCCGACGCATTTTGGGACGCTGATCTCGAATCTGCGCTCCAAATTTGCAGAACGATTCTCTGAGCGGAGTTATAGAGGTTTTCTAGAAAATCAATACTACTATATGGTAGGTTTGGAAGCCCTTAGCACGCGAGCCGGACGTTCTCGCGCATAACCAGTGCGATTTTCGACGCGAATTACCCCATTGGACATATTTTTGGCCAATTCGAAAATTTGATCGAATTTCGGAAAAATTCTTGACCTATTGGGTGGCAATCCATTCAACAAAGGAGAAGTCGTTGATATTTGCAGAGCAGATGTTCTTACTTGGCGCTTGTTACGCACATTTTTTGTCATGGGCTTCTGTAATAGATATATCTAGGTTATCTTTGTCATGGTTGATGGCTTCTTTATGGAAATTTCCGAAAAAAAAATATTGCTTGCAACATACCTTAATTTTCCGAAGTAGTCAAGAACTCAATTTGGCTAATACTTTGCACAGAGGTGCTATTCGACCTCCAGAGTGCGGATATCATATTTGTTTTGCGAATTACTATTAGATTGGCATCCAACACGCTATGGGAGTCTACTCAATCAAACAAGTTGGATCACGGAGTAGTCTGCGATCTTAACGATAAGAATAGTGAGGTACACAAAAAAGGAATATAACACTTACTGTACTTGACAACACTTTAGGCATGTTTCCCAGACATAAAAAAGG
Source organism: Trichostrongylus colubriformis (assembly GCA_963978905.1). Taxonomy (NCBI): domain Eukaryota; kingdom Metazoa; phylum Nematoda; class Chromadorea; order Rhabditida; family Trichostrongylidae; genus Trichostrongylus; species Trichostrongylus colubriformis. Next base: position 35,753,285 of record OZ022258.1, on the reverse strand, counting down.
ATTATGAAAAGAAAAATATCAATGCATACAAAGTTGTGATCGGATATTATATTTGCAGAATGGTTACCATTTGAAGATGTCTGAACCAGGAAGATCATCAAAGTGAGGTGTTATCAAAGTAGAAAAGTTTTCAGTTGTCTGTAGAAAAAGCTCAACAAATTGCAAAAGCAAACCTTTCCCACGAATCCGACCCATCGTCTTCAGTTTATGGAGCAAAACCCTTTCCTCTCCGCCATCCGACTGCTGGCAGTCCCACGTTTGTGGTGTATTTGAGCCGACTTTCGTCGCGGCCTTGTAACTCTGATCAGAGGATCGTTCTGCAAATTTGAAATGAAGATTCGAGATCAGCGTCCGAAAATACATCGGAACATATACTATACCCTATTCTAAATGGTCACTTCGACCTGGGGTCCGTCCCTTGTTAGTTTATAAAATTTTAGTGATTTGAGGTCTCCAGCGCTCTTCAGGTGTTCTTCAGGTGTCTGTTCTTCAGGTACTAAACCCCCATGGTGAAATTATTGCCATCGAGAAAGGGTTCCTGGAAACCACCGTCCACAGCACCTTTTCTATGAATCAGGTTCGTTCGGAACTGAACCATTCTTTGTCAGGGACCATAGTGTGTGCAGTAGCGAGGAGGAGCAGAGACATCCTCAAGAAAATAATAAAGCAGATTATGAGGCCCACAGTACATCATAAGGCGGCACAACTTCAATTCGTAAAGTTCAGCTTGAACAAGGACGAAATGAATTTGTCCAGCTGTAGCATAAAGCATCCGAGCCTCCAACTGAATTGCATTTGTGCCCGATGAAGTTCAATTTTTATGGTCTTGGGACTGAGGTAGTACTAGTTTGGTGTGCGAAGTGAGGCGATCTAATTCAGATTTGGCAGTTTCGATGTAGGAAGGGTATGGAATGAATATTTCGCCCAACGAGATCGCAATGAATCTTGTTTTCGAAACCTGCGGAGTGGACTTCAGAGAATGCTAGACGACTTTACGGAGACATCTGCTACCTCTTTGGAGCCGTCGGGCTTCTCTGAATCACGTCCTACAGTATGACAGCGCTGCTGTCCACGTAGGTCACTCGACGGAAGTGCGGTTGCAGTTGCAAAGTACAGATGGCCAAACATGGACAACATGTACTTTTGGGCTCAGAGCTATTAAGATTCAGGAGACATCGCCTCAGAGGAGTAGTTCACGGAAAAATAGCTCTGTTTCACATATATTTATGTTGTATTTGCCTGATGTGGGTCGCGTGCAAGTTCACGCAAGTTTCACGCGAGAAAAGTGCGGCCGGGAGGGTGAGGCCTCTGAGCAGGAGTTCATCCCGTCGCCCGCCTCAGACGGAGACACATTATAGGAACAAAAAGTCACGTAAACAGTCCCAATCTCCGTTCTCAACCGCGGCGAACGACGTGACGGGGCTTCAACTCGGAGGCCACTCTCACTCGGACGAGAATTTGGGGAGCTGTGTCTTGACCAAATTCTCACCATTTTGCGTGAAACTTTGCATGCCTCCCTTATTAGGCAAATATAACATAAATATACGGGTAAGAATGATGCTCATTTTCCCGTAGACGATCTCTTTACATATTTATACTAATAATCGTCAATTCTAGGAAGCAAAACTGCAGGGACAAGCAGTCATTCGAGCCTGAAACTGTTTCTGTGGTAGTGAGGTCCTTCGAAATTTCTTCCCCACATCGTCGAAGAGGGTAATGTCGCGGTTAGACGTCGAAGAGGTTAATGTCGCGGAGAAGGTGACCAAGATTACAAAATTTCCACATGCGCTGTTTACGCCGAAAAGTTTTCTGTTTTTTCGAGATATTTGTCCTACTAATATAGTCCGTTTGTCTGTCTGCGTGTGTGTCTGTGCGTCTTTTGTTACGAAATTCATATCTCGCGTTGCAGCACAGCTAGGACCCTGAGTTTTTGAAGCGATATAGGTGTGGTAAGGGGACATCAATGGTGAAGGATTGGAAGTGATAGCAACTGATAAGGCTAGTAAGGAGCCTCGAAAAGCGATTGGCGGAAAATTCATAACACGCGTCGCAGCAAAGATGGGAACATGAATTTTCAGAGCGAATTAGTGGGTGGTAAGGAGACGTCAAATATGAGGAATCGGAAGTGATAGCAACTGATAAAGGCTGGTAAGGAGCTTCGAAAAGTGAATGGCGGAAAATTCATGTCTCGCGTCGCAACAAAGATGGGACTCTGAATTTTACAAGTGATATAAGGGGTGGTAGGAAGACCATAGCGGTCTTGATCCAAATTGATAACGGTTCACACGCTTCGATGAGGAGCGTCAAAAGGCGAATGTCGTTGTCGTGTCCGTTTCCCACGCTTTCCCGTCACAGGTGTTTTGAGGGGTGGACGAGCACATGATGATCTGTACGATATGGCTGACTTCCCAGAGTACGATGGTGATAGACACAACAACAACGAACTGTTTATTACAAAAAACCACAACAACAACAACAACAACAAAGGATACTGGCGACGGCGAGAGGATTGTCGTCCGGATGAAGGCTGCCGGGGTGAGGTAGTCGTGGGGTGAGCCGAGTCGTCTCCAAAAAAATTTCCTTTCCTTGTTGGAAGGTGCCCCTTATATATGGGCCTCAGGGTATGAAGTTCTCTACCTTCCCGCGTGTAGGTCACACGCGCGCTTTTGTGACCCTGCCTGGGTCCATCCGACATGCCCTCCCCTCGAAAAGGCATCGCCCTCGATGTCGGTGCGATACCCCCTATTGGCGGTAACCTCCCCTCACTGCGCGGTTGCTGACCGCTTCGTATAACTGCTTCGGCAAAGCAGTGCCGAGATAATTGCACAATCCCTTCTGGCGCACCCGCTTTCGAAAGCAATTTACCCTCCTTGATCCTGTTGCTTGCCGTGCAAAACACACGGTCATATAGGTCGAGCTTCAGGAGAGCTTCATCGAAAGTCTTCCAACCGTCAGACATGCTGAGCCATTTGCTCTAATTCTTCGCGGTAAATTGGCGGCTATGCCGTGTCTGTCGAGCCATCTTCTCAGTCTCCATTCTTCTAGCACCTTTGCGAGATGATCGAAATCCTTAACGGCTTTGGTGACTATGCCACCTGGTTCCATCCCTCTCCATAAGGTTGGCTCCTTCAAACGCGGCATACAGGACGGGTCCTATTTTCTTCGCTCTCTCACTAACTGACTGCTCTTCAATCTCTGCTCGAAGCTTCTGCAGCGCTTCTGAGTATGAACGATGAACGTGCCGGTTTTCTATAGTGGTATGCTCTGCAATGCTTCTTGTGTTACAAATGAAATCCGTCCAGTCGATACATCTTCCGTAGGCGAATTTCAGCACGATCTTCACCGAATCAGCACCTCTACATATATGGCCTTCACGATGGCATCTTATTTTCTTTCTGAGATCCAAGTTACTGCACCTGAATATGCTGACTGCTAGCCAGGTGGTCCAAATGTCTTCAAACTCCTCCTTTCCAACTGCTGCAGGGAAGGACACTCACTCAATCTAGCTCAGGGTTGCACCTTGCAACCATCTGGCATCTGAACTGTAGATGTCCCTTCTGTAGAGGACTCAGCAACGATGCTCCGCTAAAACAAGCATTTGTTACTTGACAGATTCCTGCTGGTTCTCGGAGCTTCTTTCTACCCCTATTTCCTCTGTTAGTCTGGGTGTCCATTCGTTCGTCAGAAATGTAGTCTAGTACGACCCCCCCCCCACCCCTAGCATGTCAAACTGTATTCTGATAGGCTCTGTATTTTCTCCTATTCTCGTGACAAAGGCCGAGTTTTCGCTTGTTCAAACTACTCTGAGGGGTCCAGCCCATTTCGACACAAGTTTAGGTTGTGAACTTTTTCCTTTCTCATGGGCTGCATTACATGAACTCTGTCTCCTAGTTTCGGATGACGCCCAGCATTAACTCGATTTTTCTTATTGTAACGTCTTTTCATTCCCTCACGGACACGGTCATTGTGAATTTCCACACTCTCTCCTTTTCTGAAAAGCAGCGACGCATCCGCCCGTCCTTTTTCTGAAAAGGACGGGCGGGTGCGTCTGTGATTATGCACCGGGATTGTAGCTTCTTGATCGCATATTTTGGAGATTCCACTCGCTACTTTCCTCCTATTTGCCCACAAGAGTCTTTCATCAGGTCCTACCAACCTGCACTCTACCTCAAGTATTGCAGATGCATGTGGAGGTGTATGTGTCCTTCTTGGAACCTTTGCCTCCTGACCCTTCTCACCGAGCAGATTTCTGACTTTTCCTCAGAGCTGGAAACATTTTCACTCCGAGCTTACCTAGAGCATTCAGTCCCAAAAGTGCCTCTTCCTGCCGTAGTGCCGGTGCCGTCATACCTAACATCTACAAATTCCTTCGCATCAGCTCTCCTATCCTTTCAGAATTGTTACGTCCTTTTTGCTTTCTTGGCCTTGACCCCACAACTACGTGCTGTGCGAACAATGTCGGATACACTACTTCCCTCTCTTACGGTCCCGCCTGCAACGTGCCCTCCAACCTTTTCTACCTCCGCTTCTCATGGACATTCTCTGGCAAAGTGTCTGTCCTTGCGCAGTTGTAGCACCTTGTAATCCTTTCGTTGGTCAATGGCCTCCTATCCTTGCGTGCAGGGAAAAGCAGGTGTTTCTCTGCGCTCCCATTCTCACTCGGCCTGGGATATTGGGACCATTACCGTTACGACTACGGTCGTTTAGCCCTACCGCTACTCTTTGCGAGTAGATGTCCTGCCTAGCTTTCCAGCACTATACTTGTGTGCTCCGCTGAGCTGCTTATCTTCAAACGTTGTTCGTGCCTGCTCTATACATAGGGCCAGTTGCTTAACCTCATCGTAAGCCTTCTCCGGGCTTGCACGATGCAAAGCCACTATCGTGTTGGGACCATTCCAAATTCCAAAAGCAAACTTCCGCAATTTTTTTCAGAAGAACTTACGCCTTTTCGAGAGATCGGGTCTCTACCGAACTCTCGGGGTTTGCTCTACTGGCCAGATTTTCCAAAACGGTGCAAAATTCTCTATATCTTCGCCAGGTCTTATTCTCAGTGCACGCAACTCATTCAGTGCTCTCATCTTTCCAGCCACGCAGTCTCTTGATAACAATTTAGATAGCTCCTCAACTACCTCCTCGAAACCTTTGTCAACTAAACTAGTTGGGAGCTGGTGGCAAAAGTGTCTGATCTAGAAAAGATGACCCTATGGGAAGGCGATGCTGCAGCCAGAACTACTCTGCTGGGCAAGTCAGCCTTTATCTTCCGGAGGATAACGGAGGGTAAAGCCTGACTACGACACAAAAGTCAAGACACATACACCGTGAAAGGAATGTTTCTCCCCATCACAATTTGAATCCTTGGTTGAAAGATCTCTGCCTCTGCTGACTAAAAAGCCATACAAAAAGTAAGCTCACGTTCGGTGTTGACGACGTTGTTATTCCATCAACAACAGAAGTTAATATTATTAAGCAAGAGAGGTAGTAAAACACATGTAGATGGCGAGGTTAGCTGGGTTAAAATGACTCAAACAGATCATCCGCAAATAGACGACATCGGACACCTTCCATGACGTGATGAGTATCAAGTTTCCTGACTGCTACTTCTAGCCAGTCCATTGAATTGACTGCTTTTTAAGATCATGTGCGAAAGATAATTTATTTATCAGTCGACAACTGTGAAAATGAGCACCAAATTTGCTCGACATTGTACAATATTATGAAAGCTGTTATGAAGCAAAAAAGCAATCACTGGAATAACAGCCGGGCTAAGAGAAAACATAGCTCTGAAGCAACAAACATGCAGCAACAAACAAACATACAAAAGTATGCCGATAGATCAAAGCATGAAAATCAGTTAATCAAACACTGCTCTGTTATGGCCCCCTGCCAGATGTAGCGTGTGTGGAATAGATATTGATTGGAGCCACCGAAGAGCAATTAAAGGTCCATCCATTTAATGTCCCACCCTTGCTTTTGAAAAACATTCTTAGTAAAACGGGCGATCTTTTTGCTGTGCCTTCCGGTACGACAAGATTTCTGATTTCAGGCCTAGCAAAAGGAATAGCTCAATTTGATATTGTATTCAGCGCGGATTAAAAGCCGATATTCCGGCCCTTGATGTGCCTTATCGGAGCTCCACGCATTGCAATGCGCGTTTAAGCTTTATAAGATTTTGAGAGTGTGCAAACTACATCTCTAGGCCGCGCATATTGGGTAAGTGAGTGTGACAAAATCCTTGATGGTCCTCGTAGTGAATAGGTCTGGTTTTGCTATGAATTGGGCCATGTCGCAACGGGCCAGCAACCAACATGTCGCCCACGGTGACGCAATTCGCATGGCCCAGTGATGCAGTTGGACATCCTGTCGCTCTAGACCTTGCAGGAGGCCAAAAGAGCATTTACTGTACCCATACACACTGAAGAAAGGGCGAAAGCACTGAATAGAAGGCACTTCACTCGCTCTACATAACGATAAATAAATCAAAGAGTCTGGGAGAAGTATAAGGCGTAAATAAAGTGTGAATAATGCTAAGTGCACTAGGAAATGTTAACAGATCTTGAACAACCACAAAATAGTACACAAGACTGTCGGCGATATTTCTCCCACGGTCGTAGCTGGAGACGAGGAAGGTGGCGGAGCGTTGACGACTTCAGAAGGCACCACTTCGGTATTATTATCGATGGCCAGGATATGCTGCTCACAACCGGGACTTGGACTCAGCCAACACAACTGAAAAAAGCACACAACTCGTAGGACAACTAGTATACTTGTTAGAGTAAAAAGTTGTAAAACTATTTAGCAGAAAAGTTATCAGAAACAAAGGAGACAGCAAAATATGTTCTAATTAGGAAAGGGAGTGGTTAAGAAGGCAACTGATGTAACAGTTATATAGATTAACTATTCAGGTCAATAAGGGCTCTCAAAGAAATAGTGGGTGGTAGAACAGTCTAATAGATGAAATAGGGGGGGGGAAACAGTGGTAGGGTGGAAAACAGAAAGTCTGGAGCAAATATGCACTATAAATCCATTTTGAACATCTGTTATCAAACAAGGTCCTTCAAAACCAAAGCAACAGGAAAAGTGGTCGGCAGGACCACTTTTCACAATTTACTCGGGAGCATCGCGACCCTGACTCGGTGCAGGACGGGCCGATGCGGCATCGCGTCGCACAACTCTCCGTCTCGTACCTTTGCCATCATGAAGACGTCGCACGTGCTTAACTTGCGATACCGCATCGCTTCCCCCTGTACCTCCTCCTCGTGGCCTCACATGTGTACACTTATGACGAATTTTCGTTTCGTGTCGTCGTACTCGCGGCGCCATCAGCACGACTTGCCGCGCTCGGTTGGAATTCCGGCTAGGACGCAAGGGTCTGGTACCATGGACGTCCTTTACGAATTAGCAGTTTATCTCATTATTATCCAAGAACAATGACTTTTGAGCTAAGTCTAAAGCTAAAGCTAAAGAGACAAAATAGTGACATAAAAGGTAAAAGAAACGGTTGCATCACATGAAAACAATCCCTATTGTAAAATAATTAGTGCCAGCGTAAAACTCTGAAGGGACTACTGCAATGTACGCAATCACACGCGAAGAAACTCGTGGCGCTGCAGCCGTGCGCGGCCGCGCGAAAATTCGACATAAGTGTACACACCCCTTACATGCATAAGTGCATGCGGGAGAAATTATTTTGGATCGTGGAACTTTGACCTGAACTTGCCAACAGGACATAAAAAGATATCAGAAACATAGTCAAAAGAGCAATGTTGGTAAGGAGAATCCAGGAACATGGGAAAAATTGGGAGCGCTCATGAAATATAAAATCGGCCGACACTAAACCAGAAATAAACGAAAAGAGTACCCAGACAATATTTATCATCGACCAATGTAGATCAGATCTGTTATAAACACAGCGTTAGTCGTAGGAAAATGCAAGGACGAGTGATGAGCTGTCGGCTTTGAAAGCAAAAAGCAATCAATAAGCACCGAAAATCCGATCAAACGGAATCAACCGGAAAAATGGGATTCCGTTGACTCACTCTAAACTTATGGTTCTTGTAAAAAGATTAAGTCTATTTACAACTTAATGTATTCTCCAGCTTCCCTCTTCTTGCAACCGCGGCATTGTTAGTGTGAGTTGTTAATTAGTTTGTGCTTTTCGAGGTCGATTGGTGGAACGTTTATTAAAATGGCCTGATGTTTCCACTGAATCGTTTCCACTGAACTGGTGCAAGGTTTACATTTGGGACTCTAAACCACCAAGCGCTTCATCTTCCCTAGCGGTTCCGACATCGTGTCGGGACCAAACAGAGAAACTCAAGCAACATGAAGAAATAAACTCACCTTGAGGTTCCACCTATGGAGCGGAAAAAACAGCTACCGCTCTTTGGTGACAACCAGTAGCAAGTGAAGCACATTCGTTGTTCCCGAAATGGAAATACTTGGGAGACGCACGCAATGTGTTATAGTAGCTACATTCTACAGCTCGCAGTGTGGTATGAACGACGACAATTTACTGGTTTCTGATGGACGCTCATCTCGACTGTTCATTCTTAAATTCCTCACAGAAATCCATAACGCTTCTAATGCTTTTCTAGCGGAACTTTCCCTCTCATGCGCCAACACCGTGCACTTGATTTCGAATTGAGCGCCATCGTGCTCCTCAGCTTTGTGTCTCCCAAGAGCTGTTGTGAGAGTGCCGCGTCTAATACTAGCTAGATGTTTCTTGACTCGAACAGCTAGAACTCTCCCCGTCTCTCCTACGTAAGTAGAGCCACAAGCCCGACACACAATTTGATAAATCACCCCACTATGCTACAATCTCCTACCTTGCCGTGTGGGCAGATAGCACAATCTGATAAGCACTGCCTATCATAGATTCTGTTGCGCACAGTTGCTTTTTAAGATTTTCGTTAGCAATGTTCACTAACTGAACATAGTCTTGCAACTGTGCTCTTTTAATACTCTTTTGAATGGCAGCGCTCACCTTGTCAGATATAAAGGAAAGACAAAGGGGTAATTTTGGTCGACGCGGTACCTCTTGTGGGGCGACACGCCGTCTTCGTGATCCTGGTGCCGCATAGCCGTTGGCTATGGCTATTTCTGTAGCCAGCTGACGCGATTCATGTCCTTCAACATCACCTGTGCACAGCCATAGCCGTTTTGAACATGTTGCCGACAACTGTACGTTTAATGGCAGTGGGATGAGCCGATGAAGCGTGAATGACGCCGTTGGATAGTTTGACTTGTGTGTTGAGGTAAAGGAGCCAACCGTGGTGTTATGCGTAGGAGTTTGATGTACTGTGACTGTTCATTCATTAGGCGGAAATACTCACCCATTTCGGATTGTGTTAATGTTACAATGAAACAGTCGTCTACTTACAGTATACCAAAGGTAGACGCCTGAGCACCAGCTCTTCGATTCTACCCATGAAACAAACAACAGGTACCTGTGCTAAGCGTTGACCCATGGCTAGACCTCTAATTTGAGAAAGGTATGTTCCTGCCTATTTGAAGATGTTACAATTTAAGTATTTCTTGACTAGAGTCATTGTGGATCGTTTCCCAAGTCCAAAAGAGTGTATGTTGTGCATATGCCTGTCAAACATTTCTGACAATGCCTGCAAGGCCTCCTCATTCTGGACACTGGTATAAAGTGACGTGACATCGAATGACTCCACTACAGCTCCATCAATGTTGAAGCTGTGTAGAATTTCAAGGAATTGTTGGTATTGGGCAGGTGAGAGGGAACCATAGGCAACAGTTGGCTCACAATGCTGTTAAGAAACCACGATATCCGATCAGTTGGAACCTCAACTAGGAACTGCTCAGATATCAGTCGGAAACTGGCATAGGACGGGTGCAGATGCTTGAGGATATGCTAAAAGATGCCAGGAGATGTCGCACGGATGCCAACGTGAATTTAACAGATATTTCTGTACGTCTCCAGCCTACCGAAAGGACGAAGTAATGTAGACCTGGAAGGACGAAGCGGAGGCGCCTGCAATCGAGAGACCAGCTTGAGGCAAGAGCCTCGAGGTACATCTCTAGCAGCCATCATATTCTCCATCACCTTTATTTGGATCTTCAGATTACCGGAAATGTGGACGACGAAGTTTCGGGGGTTTATATGAAGAAGACGAAAACAAGCTTCCAAACAGGCACTGCGTCTCAGAAGCTGAAATGCGAAAGTGGCAAAAAGACATGTTGAAAGTGAGCAGTTTTTCCCCTGTTCCATCAAGCTCAATCTACCGCGTTCAGAGCGAGAGAAAAATGTTCGATTCTTTCGTGCATATGTGTTCGATGCGAATGAGGGCTTTTCAGGAAATGATCACCCTGTGGAGACTATTGAATGTACCGAAAGGCTTCCAAAGTGCGCTCACATTCAGACTGGTTCTAATGTCAGCATTAGTAATACGTATAGCATTAGTAATATGTATTTAGGAATGGTTGCAAAGTCCTGGTAAATTGTGATGGTTCCTCGTGAGAACCAGGAAATCGTCGTGTCGCATGAAGTGCTTTATGATTCTCAAACGGACTCGTACGAAGGTTCGCCTCAGTGGTGAGTGACATGTGCAAATCCCCATTTAATTCCGATTAATTCTCGCCCGTTAATTATTACTTTAGTGTCTGCGCTGCAATCGAAAGTTTCAACCGGTTGGAAAGCTCTTCTACCTGATCAATTGCTGTTATTATTTTGTTCTCTTCCATTTCTGCTATTTTTGTTCTATTGAATTACTGGTGTTTTTCTTTCTCTCCCGTTGCAGGTAACTGAGGTGAAACTTCGAATTTCATCATATTCGTGCTTTATCTGTCACTAAGATAGTTTGTCCCTCTCTAGCCTTATGATGTCTTATGGTGACATAGTGTATGATTGTAAGAGTCGGTCTCTCGAACATTCGAGGATAAAAGCGGTAAGCGCTTGAGAAACCCGGATTCTGATGAGCGACGTCGTGGACTGTTTTAGCATCTCTTTGAACTGCAACATCACCTTTACGAGTTGCTCGCTAAAGGAGATGCCACTTTCAGTCTCGTGGTTGTATTTCATTCAATCATGATGATGTGAAATAAGTGAAACAGCAAACAGCAGCAATCAAGTGAATCAGTGAATGGGAGAATAAGGGAAAGGGTAAAAAAAGTGTTCGTGGTGGAATAATCCATTGAATTCACGCTCGACGCCTCAGTGAGGTACCGCCAGTTGTGAGCGAGGCACAGAAGCTTGACACGTTAATCACGTTGACCCATGTTCAACCAAGTAAAGCGCAGCCTATTTTGCTTCAATGAAAGCGATTCACATAAGCCGTGTGAGTGATACGTAGTGTATTGGTAAGGCTGCTGACTGTGAAATGTGAGGTCGAGGGTTCGGAATTGGTGCTCTACGCAAGTTTTGCCCTCAACGGAAAAAAGTTGCTAGTTTCGAGAGCGGTAACCTCCCCAGTTTCATCTGTGATGATCTCGGCGCTATCGGCACCTAATCGTTGTCTTAAGTGCCAGTTTCGGCCACTTTACTTCTGTTCCTGGTTTATATCCTACTATATCTAATCGGCTAAGTGTGTCTGTTGGTGTGTGTCTTTCTGTTTGGCCGGAAATTCATATCTCACTTCGCAGCGAAGCTGGAACCCTGAATCCTCAAAGTGTTATGGGGGGTAGCAAGGGGACATCAGTGTTGAGGGAAGGAAAGCGATAGCAATTGATAAGGGCTGATAAGGAGCCTCCAAATGTGAATGGCGGGAAATTGATATCTCGCCTCCCAGCGAACCTGGGGACTCTGAATTTTCAAAGTGAAATAGGGGGGAGGGGGGTGGTAAGCGTGGTAAGCGGACATCAGTGGTGAGGGAAGGGGAGTGGTAGCAACTGAAAAGGGCTGATCAGGAGCTTTGGAAGGCGGTTGGGGGAAATTGATATCTCGCGTCGCAGCAAAGACGGGATCCTGAATTTTACATACCGGTTGGGCTGGCCCACACTACTGGCGCGTCACACATGGAGGCATGTAAAATAAGCCTGATCGATATCGACTGATGCGGAAGGACGATATTGACGGGGAGGATTTTGTATCCTTTTCCTGTTTTTGCGAATTCCCTGTTTCTGCGAACCGCTGGAATGATGATACTGATCGATTGATGCGATCAAGCCCGATTAGTATGCCTCCATCTGTGACGCGCGCAGTAGTGTGCGCCCGCTGTGTCGCCGGCCACAGGCAGGTGAGAAACCCCTGCTGTGACGTCGACACCGGCGGTCCCGATACGAAACCCCGCGTCCACTGAGTACTGCCAATAGGGCGCGAAATTGCAGCCATCAAACAACGGGGTTTTCCCTTTCTGGTTTTTTCGGGTCCTCTTTTCCTTCTTCTTGCTTCCTGGAACCGTCGGGGGTTGGACCGTCGTGCGACCCATCCCACTCGTCTCGGAACCGCCACGAGGGATCGTACCGAAGAATTACGGATTGTTATTCCAGAATTGAATCAGAGCTGAAGAGAGGCCAGTCAGTGTTGCAACCCCTTATATGCTATTCTGTTATTCTCATTTAACCATCAACCGAAGAAGCTTGCAGTTATTTGTTGTGGTATTCTACTCATCCATTTAACCTCAGTTATTTATTGTGTTGGATTTTTGACGAGGTCGACGGGTGCCGCGTCGTGATAATCCTGTAGTGCTCAATTTTTTATACTTTATCATCGACTACGATCGACATCTCCTGTGACAGGTTGGTAACCTCGCCAGTTTTCAAGCGGTGACTTTCCCCGAGCGTTAATCTCTTCCAACTTCACTGAACCACATTATTCGCCGGGGAACGTCACCACATGGTGCATCGGCAATTATAACGGCCCGAGTGCAAGGAGAAAAGCGGGAAAAAGGGAGAGGAATCTTCAGGAGCAATTTTTTTGGAAGTCATTGTGGAGGAAAAACACCATAGCGAAACTATTTTTCTTTCTTTCCAAGAGTACGGAGTTCAGAACAGTTAGGAAGAGAGCCACGTGAACGGATTTAAGTCAGTGTTGGAATTTCCCGAGAGCCACATTTGAAGAAAGAGAATTTATTTCCTGCTTCTTTTCAATTTCGTATATTGTGTGCATTGCTGTTATTGATGACGAACGAAAAACAGTCCAACAACGAAAACAATAATAAACAACAAACAAAGCAAGTAGAGTGAAATGTCGGTGGAAACAATTAAAAGATATCTAAAGAAGTTGAAAGAGAACACCCAGAATTTAATCCCAGCTTCGGGATCAGGGATAGAAACCCAGGTGTTACCGGACGGGAACATGGAAGCCATTAAATACCTGAAAGGAAAAATAACTACAACGAAGCAGAGGATCCATCGACTAACGATGATGAAGAGGAATATTCAGGGAGCTATAGAAAGACTGGCAGAACTAGAATCACACCTGGACGAAGAGGAAAAGGAAATCGAAGAGGAGAAAACAAGGAAATAAGAAGCCACAGATGTGATAATAAAGATAGAAGAAGTAATGGGGCAACTCTCGGATAAAGAAATAGAACTCCAGGAGGAATTAGAAGACAGGAAGGCATTGAAGAAGGAAATCAAGGAAGAAGAACAAGAGAGTTATCTGCAGGAAAGAAAGCAAGCACAACAAAGTCAAGCACAAGTGCAACTACGACCTATTAGGGTACCGACCTTCTCAGGGAAGAGCTGGGACTGGAAAAACTTCTGGCAACTATTCAAACACAACATTCACAACCAACCAGTCTCGGAAGTGATAAAATTCAACTTTCTCTTGGATGCGTTACCGGACGAAATCAGAGAGACAATAGGAAGATTTCAGATATCTAAAGAAGGGTACAACGAAGCAATAGGATGGCTTGAGAGACACTACGAAAGAGACAATGTTATCATTGAACAACTCTATACGAAGTAAGAAAAAATCCAAAATGTAGGAAAGACGACGGTGGAACAGAGACGATTATTTAACCAAATCGCAACGACGGTAGCCCAACTACGGATAAAAGGACAAGACGTGGATCATCGCCAACTCCTCACCCAATTTACCAGGAAGTTCGAGGAAAGCATACAAGACAGAATAATCACAAGGAAGGCCGACTTAATGCAGATGAACGCCTGGAACTGGGACAGTCTACGCGACGTGGTGGAAGACACACTATCTAGGCGAGAGCTGGTAGAAGAGATGCGTGAACTGACAAGAGGAGAAGGCAAAACAAGAGAAAATCCCTATCAAGGGACGAAAAAGACGACCTATAGAGGAATCGATGCAAGCTGCCTGTACTGCAAAAGGACGAATCATCCAGCAGCGGCGTGCAGAAAAGTACCGGCAAACGAAAGAATTGCATTTTTCAAACGCAACAACCTGTGCCTAAACTGCGGACGGAACAATCATATGGTGGCTCAATGTTGGAGTCAGAATTGTAAAAAATGTGGAAGAAAACACCACATCTCACTGTGTGGAATAAAGTTGGAAATGACAAGCACACAGTCAAGGACGGAGAGCGAGCAGCAGAGACAAGCACCCCCGCCAAATACAACAAACAGGGGGAACACAACTCAATGACGGGGCCAGAGAGGTCATAGGCAAGGGGAAGCCGCGGATCACTCAGTTCAAAACCTGATGGAAGCAGAACAAGAACACGAGGATCACGCAAATAAGCGAAGACCGCAGGAGGAAAAAGCAAGAGACACAGCAGGGAAAAAGGTGGGGCGCACAGAGACGACCCGGTCAAGCAGAAAAACCACACACCTCCTAAGCGGCACAATACAAATACAAGGACCCGGAGGAACCAGAGAAGTCGGAATACTCCTAGACACAGGGTCGAAGCTGTCGTTCATAGACAGCAAAGTAGCAGAAGACCTCAAGATACTAGTCATAACGAAGAAAACTCTCCGTATTAATACATTTGGATCCAATGAAAGAAAACAAGACGACTACGAGCAAATTCAAGTAGATGCCACAGGATAGAACAACCGCCCGCACAAGTTGAAACTTTTTAAACGTGAAATAATCACAAAGGCGAGTACCCACGCAAATCTACAAAAAGAAGACTGGAAATTCATGAAAGAACAAGGCATCAAGATAACACATTCAAGAAATCCGTCATCACCGCAAATCCTCCTAGGTTGCGACTAATTATGGAAAATCATGAGTGGCAGCATGATGAAACTCCCATCAGGATTGCACCTGATTGCAACGAAGTTAGGTCATGTGGTATCAGCAAAACTCTCGAGGAAGGAAGAGACTGAACCAATGACGATAGCACTAAGCACGGAAGATGAGATGGACAAATGGGACAACTACTGGACGTTGGAATCGTCAGGAACGCAAGAGTATACAGGCACACGAAAACGAGAGAAAGAAGAGACGAATTGTCGAATCCTGGAGAACTTCAACAAAACAAAACAGAAGAAAGAAGACGGTTGTGATGTAAGGTGACCGTGGAAGGAGGAAGACGAGCCCTCACCTGACAATAAGTACATAGCCGAAAGAAGACTGAAGGCGACTTTCGAGGCGCATCGGGAGGACAAAACGTTTCTACAAGAATACGATAAAATATTCAAAGAGCAAGTGGAAAAAGGAATATTAGAGGAGGTGAAGAACCCCAAAAACGGAGGAAAAGAGGGCATTACCTGGCACATCAAGCAGTGCTAACTCCAAAGAAAACAACCACGAAAATGAGGATCGTCTTCGATGCTTCGGCACACTACAAAGGAGAACCTTCACTGAACGACACACTTCTTCAAGGGCCGTTAATCTTGCCAAAGATAATAGGCATGATAATGCGATTCAGACTAGGAAGGATAGCGACGATATCCGACGTAGAAAAGTCCTTTCTACAGGTCAGATTGCAAGAAGAAGATCGCGACGAGATGTTTGTGGGTCCGCGATATAAACAAACCTCTGAGCACAGAAAACATAATTGTCTACAGGTTCACCTGGGTAACGTTCGGGCTCAAATCGTCACCATTTCTACTGGCAGCTACGATAAAGTTCCACGCCGACAATGAGGAGGTTGGAAAGGAAGTAGCAGAAGTTATCGATAAGAACCTCTACGTAGACAACTTATTCATGACGGCTGAGTCAACAGAGCAGGCACTCGAGAAATACGAAGAAGCAAAGACGCTTTTCAACAAGCTCAAGATGAACATAAGAGAGTTCACATCAAATGATGAAGAATTCAGCAAACGAATCAAAGAAGATGACAGATCTCAAGAAACACACCCTTCAACGTTAGGAGTAACCTGGAGTACAGAAGAAGACAAGTTTATCATAAAGTACAAAGCTCCGGAGGTGCCGAAAGTAACAAGGCGAACCGTTCTAAAGACAATTGCATGAATATACGATCCTATGGGATATCTGATCCCTCACACTTCAGCAGAAAATATTCTTCCAAAAGTTGTGGACAAAAAATTACGCATGGGACACCAAGTTGACGCAAGAAGACACCGAGAACTGGCAGAGAATCCGGGCGGAGGCAAAGGAATTTGAGAAGAGAATTCCAAGAAGAATCGCCGATAAAGCAGCAACGCACCAACTAGTTGTATGTACGGATGCCAGTAACGAGGCAATGTGCGCGGTAGTGTACCTAAGGAACAAAGAGAGCCAAAACATCCTTATCGCCAAGTTAAGGCTCCCCGCAGTGAAGGCGAAACACACCATACCGAATTAAATGCATTGACTATGGGAGCACGACTCAGTGTCAATACAATGACGGAATTGGAAGGACAAATTGAAATAGATCAAATATTCTTTTTATCAGATTCAGAAATAGCCTTGAGTTGGGTCAAAAACGGGACAGCCCACACAGACAAAGGAGTCCTGGTCAGGAAAAGATGCAAGGAAATTGCAGAAATATCAGAAAACCTCACCAAGCAAGGGATACTAGTCCACTTCGGCTACATTAACACAAAATTCAATCCGGCAGACTTGGGCACGAGAGGGATATCAGGGAGCGAATTTCCAGACAGCATATGGTGGAACGGTCCACAAGTCACAGCGTGGCCCGAAGACTCATTACTATTCCAACTAGAAAACTCACCAACTCCAGAAGAAGAAATCGCAGTAAACGTAACAAATGCAGCAGAAACGACAGGATGGAGAAGGAAGACGAACGATTCAACTCGATTTCCAAATTAAGGAGAATAACGGCCTGGATGTTACGAATCGTGGGAAGACTATCACAGAGCCTACCACAATCGAGAAAAGAAGTTATGCGAACAAGAATTCCAGAGCACTTAGAAGTCAAACTAGAAGGACAAATCACGGAACGTGAAATAAAAAATGCCACACACGCGATAGCGAGGACACCCAACGACAGTTCCAGTCAGAAATCAAGAAAGACATCTACGATAAGCTGAATATCCAGAAAGACGAAAAAGGCACCTGGAGGTGCAGAGGACGCCTAGGGAAGAGTGACCTCGCAGAAGAGGAAAAATTACCAGCGATTATTCTACCAAAAACTCACCTGGCTAAACTCCTCATAGAAGAAGCCCATGGAAACTTGCACTGCTCGCTGGCGCACACAATGAGAAACGTCAGAAGCAATTATTGGATACCAAAACTCAGAGAACAGGTCAAGAAAATTATAGATGTATACCATGCCAAAAACAGAACAATCTACCTTTCCGGTACCCAGACATGGACGACTTGCCGGAACGACGGGTAGTTGAAGCACGACCATTCCTCCACGTGGGCCTGGATTACTTCGGCCCTATACAAATAAAGGATAGTAAAGAAGAAATACAAAAAGCATACGGATGCATCATAACATGCACAACAACCAGGATGATACACTTGGAGCTCGTGAAAAACAATGGAACAGTCGCCTTCATAAATGCCTTAAGAAGATTTATCGCGAGAAGAGGAGTTCCAGAAACAATAACATCAGACAATGCCCCGACATTCAGTTTAGGGAGCAAGATACTAGCAGAAGCCATAAAAACTGCGAAGCAGACGAGGATACCAAAAGATTCGTAGCGAATAAGGAGATTGAATGGGAGACGATAACCTCATATGCCCCCTGGCAAGGCGGGTTTTATGAACGACTGATTCAGTCGGTAAAACGAGTCCTCTACAAAGTAGTCGGAAGCAGGATTCTGGACACGGATTCGTTACAGACGCTGTTCGCAGAATGGAAGCCACTCTGAATAACCGACCATTAACGTATCAAGAAGAGAACCTGGAAGAGAACCCCAGCAAAAGACCAATAGACTTTGTGCAAAGGGACATCTTGATCACACACCCGATGGAAGGCGGAAAGGACCAGCACGGTGACGAGGAAGAGAACGTACCATCAGAGGAAAAAGCCCAGCTAAAGACAAAAAGACAAGCCCAAGAAGCACTGAGGAAGTCATACGAGCACACCCAGAAGTTTTGGGAGATGTGGAGCAAAACATATCTGACGGAGCTCCGAGAACTCCACAAAAGAAGAATGGAACGCAAAAGGACAACCCCTACGATACCAAGAATAGGGCAAGTAGTACTGATAATGGAGCAGAACCTGTCAAGAAACACATGGAATTTAGGCAGGATAGAATGCATCGCGAAGTTTAAAGATAATATTCCTAGAGAAGCAGAGAATAAACTGTCAACAGGTAGAATCCAAAAAAGACCAATCAACCTTTTGATCCCACTAGAACTTAGTACCGATACCCCTGAAGACAAAGAAGAAAAGAAGCAGGAAACAAGGGAATGTAAAGAAAAAACTCAAACCTGTAATTTAAGGCCCCGACGAAGCGAGAAGACAACATCAAAAGATGTCACTCAAACGCACACGGTAGGTGTCATAACAACAGAACCAAGCAAAGACCCCAGCCGATCACTAAATTTAAGGAGCCCAATGCAGTCATGGGAACAGCTTGCACGCGGCAGTGCATCAGGGGCCCCGGAGGAAATCCGAGCAACACGAACTCGTAAACATGCATAAAGACATGATTTTAAGAAGATGCGATCAAATAAGAGAAATCGAGAGCTGCAACCGATAGATAGCCCGAAAGAAGAACCAAGTATAGGGCGAGAGGATCTCGAACGAGCAACAGCAATAATGGAGATCGAAGCGATTAAAGTGAAGCTCAGAGATTTTATCGATTGCAAAGACAGAAAATATGACGAGGAGGAAGAAGTAGAACTCGTGACGAACAATGATGGAAGACCGGTACGATGCCTGTTTTGCGAGGCCACAGGGTGGCATATGTCCGATAACTGCCCAAAGGTCCGCTGGACGGACCAAAGAAGGGCAATAATGAAGTATAAAAAAGTGTGTTGAGCCTGTCTAAAAGGGCATGAAGGCCCATGTGGAAAACGAAGGCAGTGCGCGTATTGTGGCAACGAAGTTCACCACGAAGCATTATGTTACCGACCAGAGGAAAAGAGTAAGTGGCAGAGGAAAAAGAAGTACCTGGAGAGGATGGTCGCCGGGGCGGCAGTGTGTCGCCGGCCACAGGCAGGTGAGACACCCCTTCTGTGACGTCGACACCGGCGGTCCCGAGACGAAACCCCGCGTCCACCCGTCGTCGATAGCGCGCGAAATCGCAGCCATCAAACAACGGGGTTTTCCCTTTCTGGTTTTTTTTGGGCCCCTTTTTTCCTTCCTCTTGCTTCCTGGAACCGTCGGCGGTTGGACCGTCATACGACCCATCCCACTCGTCTCGGAACCGCCACGAGGGACCGTACCGAAGAATTACGGATTGTTATTCCAGAACTGAATCAGAGCTGAAGAGAGGCCAACCCCTTATATGCTATTCTGTTATTCTCATTTAACCATCAACCAAAGAAGCTTGTAGTTATTTGTTGTGGTATTCTACTCATCCATTTGATCTCAGTTATTTATTGTGTTGGATTTTTGACGAGGGTGCCGCGTCGTGATATTCCTGCAGTGCTGAATTTTTTTATACTTTATCATCGACTACGATCGACATCTCCTGTGACAGGTTGGTAACCTCATCAGTTTTCAAGCGGTGACTTTCCCCGAGAGTAAATCTCTTCCAACTCCACTGAACCACATTATTCGCCGGGGAACGTCACCACACGCCCAACTGGTAAAAGGTATGGGGCATGACAACCGCCACAAACACCCTTGACTCATTCTGGCCCACATCATCCCTACGCCTCGACTCTTTTAGAACGAATTATCGAACTTCGTATCTGAACACCGGACATTTTAACGCACCCCCCACCCACAGTGTTCGAGGTCTGACAAAGTCCATGTGCACCCTGTGCAGTATTTTAGCGGGCTTTACGCTTCGCGGCTGGCAACAGAGTATGAAGGCGTCTATGCAGTAATGTCGCGTCAACTTGGGGAGTAGAATATCCTCGGACAAAATTTACCATATTATAACGGATAACGCCACCTCCAGCGATCTGACCCAGTTCGGGTGTCCTGGACTACACTTGTCTTGGCTTATATGTATCTGTGTCAGAGGTTACTGTACTTCACGAATATTCCAGTTACTTCTTTATTTTATGCATTTATTCCAATTACTTTTTCCAAATAAGATTATCTCCTAAGGCATTATTGTTGTTGCTGTTTTTGTTGACCGGTGTGTTTTTTAGAGCTCTGGAAGGAAGCAAAGAAATCGAAGAAGTAATTATCCTACATGCTTAATGACGATTTCCCTTAGAAGCCGCTTTCACTCATTTTCACTCTTTGGGTTTCATTTATGACCCAATTGAGAACTGTGAGTTTGCGGTATTCGCGACTTTTTTCAGAAGTTCTGCTCTGGGATACGGTAGTGACTCTTTGCCGGAATTTCCCCCTGCCGTCGATGGATCCCGTGAATTAAGCTTTTTTCAAGCAGTCCTTCGGCGACTACTTCAAGTAAAATGACGTCGAAGGAGCGACGATTATGTATAGTCTAGTGTTTTTGACCGAATATCGAATCATGCTAATGAAGTGTGCATTTGCATCAGCCCTTCACTGAAATTCGCAAAAATGAAACCTATTTAATTACGTTTAATATTAAATAGAATATGTCCTGTATCTATCCTTGATGACAATAAGATTTATTGGCTGTTCTCGCTCACTCTGCTTGTACCATCTGACCTGTCTTAAAATAAAAGCTGTTTGTCGATATTCTCATTCTGTTAAACTACTTTTCCTTCATCTGAGACCACTTCCCATGTGGTCACAAATGGTTTATCGCGTTTAAAAAAATAGTGTGAAGGCGATGAATGAACGATGTGCGCCAATAATATCTGGCTAGATCACTGCGCCACGCGCTCTTCGGTCTCGTGAAGTGTGCCGTGCTCTCATAAGTGCGACCGCCGCCTCCTCGCATTGCCTCATCTGGTTGGCTGGCCTGACACACACTCATGGACGATCAGCAGTGAAAAAAGCAGAATTAATGCCCTCGTCCCGTGAAAGTGAACCTTTTTAGTCCAAGCCACTTTCATAGGGTGTGCGAAACGACGGTGGAAAAGTTGGGTCTCGTATCGCACCATTTCCAATGATATCATCTCTCGGTGTTACTGCTGGTATTACTATCGCTGCTGAGATTGTTTTCTTATCTCATCAAAAGCAATCACTGCTTCCCACTGTCACTCTAGACTACCTTCGAGGGGTGTAACTAGGTGGGGGTGGAGTGCAAGTGTTCCGACTGCTGAGGTCAGGTCAGGTTGCGCGGCGGATTGTAATCAGGTAAAGACAGGTAAAAACACGCTGCCAAAGCTCCTCCCTAAAAAGGCTTAGGCAAATCTGGGAGAGCCCAGACGGCAGGACGAGCATCATTCGGAAAATTTGCAAAGGGTCGCCGCGCGCGGTAACCCAACTCGGTGCCGACCTCTAGAAATCGGAACACTTGCAACACACCCACTAGGTGGTATAAGCGGGGTCTTTTAAATGGGCTCCTGGACCTTACCTAATATCGTCGATTTAAGTTCTAATGTTGGAGTCATGTAACAGTAACTTGGAATGGCTCTTTATTCTTTAACCAACGGATGAAGTGATTTTTATTGATAGTCCTAACATGTTGGTTCCCACTACTGCATTACTACCGAAACAATGATAGGTATACTAACTTTTCTGGGTCATGCATGATCGTGTTTCCTTGCATGATCTGCATTTAATTGCTTGAAAGAGTCAAAAACAGAATGAGATTCAGCGCTTAGAAGAAGATCAGCAAGATCATTTGAATGCGAACGATTCCTTCCATCCACTGTCGCCTGAAAATATCTTTGAATAATAATTAGTAATCTCGAAGGCTTAAGTGGATTGTTAGGGTAATTGCTTGAAAGCCTGAAGAAAGGAAGATATTTCATACCCTCCAACTTGGCGTGTGGCCATTTCACAACCTGACCACCAAATCACGGGGGGTGGGGGGGGGCAACGGCGCGACCGTCGTGGCGCGGTGATAAATAGGGACTGGACTCTAAGTTCACAAGAATTTAGAAGCGAAAGGTGAATTAATCTATTTTCTGCTTGTCCATTACGAATAATATCTTGCCATTTGCGCCACATTGCGAGCTACTGATATGAGGAGGGAGACATGCATGTCCCCGTTATACTATATGTATAAGGACAGCATGGCATTTCTCATTCACTGACGACTACCGACACGGAGTGGCGGCGTTCCACTCTCGCGGTGGTGGACTGGGTGAATTATGTTCTTTCGTACGGAGTTCCTTCAGTGGTTTCCTTAATGTTTCGTCGGAACCGGTAGAGGGATGAGGCGTTTGGTAGTGTAGTGGATAGAATCTCAAGTCTTGAGCCACGTTTAGGCCTTTGATGAAGACGATCTGGTCGAAACGTTAGGCCTCAAATAAATATTCCACCTAACAACCTCGCTGCCATAACAGAAGAAGTTCGGACGAACTAATATCGATGCCGAGGTTCCACGAAGAGAGAAGTTGGAATTCTATATTGAATGTTTTTCACCTTATATTCCTATTGACAGTGCATCTGTTTTTTCTTGACCATAACATTTAACTAGCCGGTGCCATTTCGCTGATGCCGTAATCGATAAGAATTCGTTGACAGCCGATAGGGTGTATCTGACTTGTGCCTCAAAAGGGTATTTTTCAGTACCCGAATATATTCGGACTTGAAACGATATGTGTTCTCAGCAGCTGATCTAGTCTCACATATTATCGATAGATTCGGTGTTGGACTAAGTCCCAGATAGTAGGGCTTGTACTCTTGATAAATCATATTAGGTGGGTGTATAGTGGGTTTCCCTTCCGTTAGGCAACCTTCATACTCTGCGCCGGCAGGGCGTGGCTTCGTGCACAGGCAACGAGGCAGAGGAGCACGCGGAGGTGGGATGCCTCATGTCGAATTTTCGCTTTGTGGCGTCGTGCTCGTAGCGCCAGCACGACTTGCCGTTGGAATTCCGCTTAGGACGCAAGGGGTTAGTATTGTGCAGATCCTTCAAAGAAATAGTTGTAAATCTCATCATTATCTGAAGCGATGAAATTCGCACCTCAAAAAGATAAAATAATAACATAAAAAGTAAAAGAAGCAATACCATTATATGATAAGGATACTAATCGAGAAATAATTACTTCGGGTTGAACTCTAGAGAGGGTGTTGCAATGCCGCAATCACATGCGAAAAAATCCCGGCGCCGCTAGCGGCCGTGGAAAATTACATAAGTGTGCACACCTTGGCAGGCTGGCTGCGTGCACAGGCCACGAGGCAGAATGGCGCGGGGTGGTGCAGAAACGACCATGACTTCGAGGTAGGGTGGCATCACGATACCAATATCTCCAGAGATACAAAAGCATCTGTTATATACATTGAAACCCTGAGACTTGGTAACAGATGTACAGAATTGCATGTGTGCATGGAGAAGATAAGAGAAGTGGAAATTTTCCTAAGAAGTAACGGATATCCAGTCGAATTTAATAGCTAATATTGTTAGATGTATATATAGGAATAAATTCATCAGTTACAAATATGAAATAACAGATGATTTCAAAAAATTAGAAAATTAATGAGCGCAATTTTATCCAACCTGATATTTTAGGATTTCCTTGTTTCGGCGGGATATTCGTTTGTTTACTTACCTGAACCGCAAAACTCGTCTTCTCTTTTCTGTTTGTTGCCTAGTTGTCTGCTCCACTATTCGCGCCTCACCTTTGATGTTTGTAACCATGTGAGATGTCTTTTTATCATGGCATTGTTGCAGATTATATATTCCGGATTTTATAATGTTACGATATCCTTTATATCCTTCTGAGGAGTTTATTCGCAGTGCAGGTATGATTTCAATTCAATTTAATTTTGCTTAATTTTTATTTATTTTTTCTCGCTGCTAACACCCTCTTTCATTCTTAACTTCTTAGCTACCGCTGGCTATTTATTTTTCTTTCTTCCATGCTAGCTAACACCCCCTTTCCACCCAGTCCCTCTGTTTTCATCAACACCACTCACCGATGAGCCTCCGGGTTGATGAAAACACAGTGGCTCGTCTGAGTGTAGGAAGCGAAACGAACCACTCCTTCCCTTCTTTTTCACTTAATTTCACCAAGGTTCCCCTTCTTTTCCTATAGGGATGTGCTGGACTCATCGATTTTCGAGGGCAACTCGTTATTGATGCAGTAGCAGTTTCGTCTAACGGGTTATAATTGTTTAAAATTTTTCTGAGGCGACTGCCTCCCTGTCACCAGTGGTGATTCTTGTCGGATCAGTGGTCTTCACACCGTCAGTGACGCTTAAGCCTTT
Organism: Trichostrongylus colubriformis; assembly: GCA_963978905.1. Lineage (NCBI taxonomy): Eukaryota > Metazoa > Nematoda > Chromadorea > Rhabditida > Trichostrongylidae > Trichostrongylus > Trichostrongylus colubriformis. The sequence continues at coordinate 35,728,665 of OZ022258.1, read as the reverse complement.
ACCAACTTAAGCTATATTTACTTGTTTACATGGCTGCACTGCTTCTTAGGCTTAAATTTTATTGATAGTCATTAACTAAACAGTTTTTATCTCTATCTTTACACATACCGATACTAAACAAAAATTAGGTCAACATATTAAACTAAACAACTGTGGCTCAAAAGCCTCCTAGACTTTTTCAAGCTAATTTTTACGCGGACGCTTCTGGTTCACTTTTAGCTCATTTGCTGCTTCTCTTTTTCTAGTACTCCTTCTGTCCTGAAACCTAATAAATTGAACTTTTTATTAATGAATACTACAAATTGAATCCATTAATTACTTACCGTATTATTCGAATTGTTGGAATGGATTTCTTTTAAATTCAATATTGATTCCTGCCTCCGATCGCCTCCCTTCCTAAGAACAACTTCATTAACCATGTATTATGCTTTGCACATTTACTTTACCTCTAAGTCTTTAATCTCGTGTTCACTTAATAACTTCTTGATGGGTGACCCATTCCAATCATTATAGTCCCATCCAAGGAGTACGGCTAATATTGTTGACTTGTATCTCTAAATTACCATTCTAAACATTTCATTAAAGGGTAATACATGTCTAGCTCACCGTGCCATCCTGCACTCTGGTACTGCGGAAAGTCAAATAACCGTTCTTTGAATCATTGCAGTAGTCCCTTACTTTCTTTCTTAAGTACAGGCTGAAATATGATAATCTGGTACGCCTCTCAAAGGAAATGACATACATTCAAAGGATGCACCCCAGATTATCGATATCTGCAATCTGAATCGTTTGACCACGAAATAACTTCACTTTTGCGTTGTTCTTCCTGTTGTACTCGTTCAAATGCTTCTTTCCGAATTCAATGAAATGTTCTCAGAAAGGGTAGCTCATATCTGCCTGCATATTCTTACATTTAGTGACCTTCAAATTTAATCTACCAAAACTCATTCAGAAGTTGGAGGTGCCTTCGCTATTACCCGCGCTTTTGATCCATCCTAAGGGATCAGTGTCATTCACATTTTGATAACTAAAACACTTATGGTCATTCAATTGTGAATATAAATAATTTTATAAACACTTACCGTACAATTTCCTTCAAGAACTTAGCCACAACGTCCTTTAGTGGCATTTTTTCTGGGTTCGGCACAAACAAAACCTTTATGGTTTTGGATACAACACTTCTGTTTATCTGGTCTTGCTGCTTCTCCTTCCAACTGGCCTGGTCCGCATTCTCTACATTGAATCCGGCTTTCTGGAAATTAACTACTTCAATCCCAAAGTTTTCCTACAACACTTTCAACCGATATATCTATTTAAAAACACTCACCACAGAAGGCATGATATAGTATAGCTAAAGGCAAATGGTCCCAAAAACACCCAAAAAAAACCTATTTATATCATATAATTCGTCACAAGACCTTCAATGCATTGTGGTATTAGATCAATAATTTGAATTTGAAAGTTGATAGTGCCAAATGCACCACTTCCTTTATCAATACTCATTTTAGGTTCTAAGCAATATAATCGCATTACAGGCTTGGGTTTCGGTTCGCCCTGCGCGTTTACATCCTTTTTTCCCCTTTTTTTGTGGATTAAGACACAATCCAACACCATGACTCCGGCCATATCAAGAGGGCCATACCTCTTAATAAAAATAGGATTTGGATCACGACGCAATCCATTGCCATCTATCTCCTCACTAACTTGAGGGGGCCATACCTCTTACTAAAAATAGGGATCAGTGCCGATGGGGTTATGAAAGTCAAAAATGGCAATCAGAGGGGTCTATTTTTGGCTCCTACGGTACTAGTCGTTCCTTAGGAAACCAGCAGGGAGTGTCACCCCTGGCAGCAGCCTGCTAAACCTTCAAGGAAGACTTCTCATTGCTCTTGGGTTCGACCACCTATAAACCAGGTCAAAAACTATTAAAATTAATGCTAATAATCACTTTTACTGCTCTTATTTCCAAGAAGTAAGGGATTGGCCCACCACTACTACATCAAGGATTTCGGTTATCTTAATAAAGGCTGTAATTGTGAAAAGGTATGTAGAATATGCAACATCACTAACAACGACAATAGCATTAAATCACATGTTACAGGAATTCGTGTAAATACCTATAATGAAGTTGGCACAAACTGCAGTACTAAAAACATAATATATTGTATCAATTGTGTTGATTGCGGCATACAATATGTGGGGGTAACCACCAGAAAACTCAAAGAAAGGATCGAAGATCATTTATCTACTATATCCACACATAAACTAAATTCGCCATTGTACAATCACTTCTTCACCTGTAATAAAGGATTGTTGTATTTGTCTTGGACTCTATCAAAAATAACGTTAAAAAACGTTACTTGATAAGGGATTAGTCTGGATTAAATTATTAATGACTCCCTATCCATTCAGACTGCGTGACAATAGTGAAGGTTATGGCAATATCCCAACGTTGATAACCATATCCTTTTTCCTCACAACCATCCTTACTCCTCTTTGAGAATTGTTAAAAATAGTTCTAATAAGGGCTCTAAGGTCCACAAGAAAGGATCTAAAAAACCATATTATCATGTTTTACAAGCAATTAACAATATTGAATGGACTTCAAATTTGGTACAGTACTATAGACTTATTTAAACACTAAATAAAAAAAGAAATCATCAAACTGATAAAAAGCTCTTATAATGACAATTTCCTATCGAACGTTAGCAATAAAACCAAGTTTCTTATATTATGTATATTGGCACACTTACACTTTCATACTAATGAGATTAAGAGAGAAGAGCCCTTTTGCTATAATCTTAGTCTTAACTTCAGAAGTAGAGTGTTCAACGACATACCCTTTAATCGGATTTTTAACTCCGCATACGTTGAACGTGTTTTATCAAATAACAACGATCTTAGAAAACCCTTCACACCTATTAGAATTATATTTAGATACGATAATGCCATTTCAAGTAAAATATTCAACTACAACATGACACTTGAATCCTTGAACCAAACGAAGTTGGAGTAAATAATCAACGGAAATTGTATATGTCATAATGAGAGAGTTACTAAATACGTTGACACACACCATGGTCATGTTGTAACAGGAGATCTTAGCATCATAGATAACAAAAGTTTTAGGGAGATCCTTCAGAAAGGCACTAAGTTTAGAGTTGACCCAGGAATCTCTAGACTTATGGCCAATAATATATACTTTGATACAGTTAAACAGTTGCTGCAGTTTTCACATCCAAACATAAAATTAGTTATAATAAGCAAGTTATTCTAAATAGATATTTTCTGCATGCTATCATAAGAAGATTAAACCACTACTCACGCTGGATAACACGAAAAGTAAAAATGTAGGTGTTACCTATGGTCTCATCAGAGATTATCAAGAAAGATTTGTTTTCTGCCCCCTTGACAAGGCCAGCGACAACTATTGCATTATTTGCATTATTTGCATGAAAATTTTACATTTCCACTCTAATGGAAGAAATGGGTATAAGTAATTATAGTATTAGATCCTTTGAAAACCAGCATACTAGAATACGTATGCGCTGCTTCCTGATTCAAATAAAAATGCTCTTATTATGAGCCATAAAAATTTGTGCACTCGAAATAAACTACAAAGTGAAGTAGATGCAGATCCATGATATACGCACTACCAAAGCTTCATAAGAACCCAATCAAGCTCAGATTTATCACAGGAGCCTATAATATCAGTATTAAACCACTTATTGCGCACATTAAACGTCACTTTATAAACTACTTGCGAGTAATACAAGATAGAAATAAAACCATTAAGACATACTGGTCAATTAGTAATATAAATATCAGTAGGGAACTTTGCAGCGTCAAGAGGGACGATATTAAATTCTACACTGCAGATTTCATGGATATGTTTACTAACCTAGACCACAAACTAATTATTAATAATATGCAACAACTCTTGAAATTATGTTTCAATAATTCAGGAAAGACTCTTATAGCTCCTAATGGATATACAGTATTTTATACAGATGGCAAGACCATCAACAATAAATACCGGTATTATAATAGCGCAGATTTGATTTATTTGCTAGATGATCTTTTGAACAATAGCTTCTGTATGCTTGGCGGTGAAGTCTTGAAACAGATTGGAGGAGTTCCGCGAGGAGGTTACTTCAGTCCTCTTTTGGCTGATCTCACCCTTTCTATTTTAGAATACAATTACTCTAAAAACAAAAAATACGATAGAAATAAAATATTTATACCGTTCAGATATATAGATGATTTACTGGTTCTACACAATCAAAATGAATCGGATATAGACCATCATATCAAAGATGTATACAAAGATACTATAGAGATTAAGAAGACGCATAACTCTGAATCCCTGAGCAACTACTTAGACATGACCATTCTAATAGAAGGAAATAAAGTTAAAACCAAGTTGTATAATAAAACAGATGATTTCAGTTTTAAAGTTATTAGGTCCCCTAATAACGATACCAGTATCTCCAGAAATACTAAAGCATCTGTTATATACACTGAAACCCTGAGACTTGGTAACAGATGTACAGAATTGCATGTGTTCATGGAGAAGATAAGAGAAGTGGAAATTTTCGTTAGAAGTAACGGATATCCAGTCGAATTTTCAATAGCTAATATTGTTAGATGTATATATAGGAATAAATTCATCAGTTACAGATATGAAATAACAGATGATTTCAAAAAAATTAGAAAATTAATGGGCGCAATTTTAACATATTAGTCATATTGGTCTCTTCGCTGTTCCTTTTTATTCCCTATCCAACCAATTTCACTATGGCATATACTCCCTATGGTTCATAATGGTTTCATTATTCTTGGTAGGGACTCGCTACTTACAATTTTATTGTTAGCAAATTCTGCACACATTCCCTGACAACACAGTACACGGAAACGCGCACCAATCAATTGATGATTGACAGCAGTTGGCTGAGTATCCACCCTGATATTTTAGGATTCCCTTGTTTCGGCGTTATATTCGTTTGTTCACTTACCTAATTCGCATGACTCGTCTTCTCTTTTCTGTTTGTTGCCTAGTTGTCTGCTCTACTATTCGCGCCTTAAATTTGATGTCTGTAACCATGTGCGAAGTCTTTTTATCATGGCATTGTTGCAGATTATATATTCCGGATTTTATGGTGTCACGATATCCTTTGTATCCTTTTGTGGATTTTATTCGCAGTGCAGGTATGATTTCAATTCAATTTAATTTTGTTTAATTTTTATTCATTTTTTCTCGCTTCTAAGACCCTCTTTCATTCTAAACTTCTTAGCTACCGCTGGGTAATTATTTTTCTTTCTTCCATGCTAGCTAACACCCCCTTTCCACCCATCTCATTGATGAGCCTTTGGTGTTGATGAAAACATAGTGGTTCGTCTGAGTGTAGGAGGCAAAACGAACCACCTTTTCCCTTCTTTTTCACTTAATTTCACCAACGTTCTCCTTCTTTTCCTATAGGCGAAGGTGCAGAGACACGCAGCTACGCTCTGCCGCCGGCACAGAAGAACATGAACCCAGCCGGCCTTAGACCCCGGTCAGACTTTGTGATTTTGAGGCGTCACACTTTCGCACGCGCAACTACGAGGTTGAGCAACTTCGCGTGCGAAAGGGCTCCGCCAAATCGCAAAGTGTGGCGGCAGCCTTACCTTTTCTTGTCACATTTCCGCATCCCAATCCCGGGTCTATGCTGCAATAGAGAAGCTCAGATAGCTCAAGGAGTCGCCTAGATTTTAGGAGCAATCTCAGTTGCCACTCTGAAGGCGATCTATTCTGGGGATGCATGATGTTCAAGGCGTATGGCGTAGTGAGGAATTTTCGAACGGCTGAGCTATGAATGTGAGCTGATGTTCGTCGTGCTGCCAATAAAATGATCTCCATTTCCATAAGCGCGGGTGTATGTCGTTAGGACAGAAAAATATTACTGCAATTCAAAGTGTTCTCCTTCTTCGGATATTTCCGTATACTGACCTGTTAATATTACCTCATTTTTCAGACTCTTTGAAAAACTGTTAGAACAGCAATTTCTCCGCCATTCAGAGCGGAACAATGAAATAGCGGTTACGCAGCATGGTTTTGTCAAAGGGAAGTCTGTAGCTACGAATTTACTCGAATTGTTTACGATTAGACCATCGCTCTGGACAATAAGAATTGCAAATGAACACCCCCACAATCGGTACTAAAGTACTGCACCGCTCAATAGACAATCCTGTAGAAAGAAAAATTCTGGAGGCCCTTGAAATAAAGCGGCTATCACCATAAATAAATAGTAAGGACGAACTACGTGACATACTTCATATCTTCACTTGATCACAGTAATCATCCTTGATTACTGCATGATCTCTCTCATATCTACTGTCGTAACGTCCTCACTATTTAAGGGTGCGACCGGGTGGGTTTATCATTTCCTGCACCGTTCGTCTTTGGCAGGGTGGGTCACGCCAAAAACATTTTTGGGACGGGGCCGTAAGCAATTATATCATATATAATTAGCTAACCACCACAGTTTCAGGCCTGAAGAAGGCGTTAAACGCCGAAATATTGCAAAGATATTTTCAAGACTTTGTCTTTTGAGTCTTTTGAATAAATATTTTGGAGTCGCAACTGTTCTTAAACATTCAGATAGCCATGAGACTCCGGAACAGCACAATATTAAAATATTAAAATAAGAATTGTGTTGACATAACCTACTTAGTTTCCCAATTGTTTTTGATAAACTGGCTAATTTTTGTTGAAACCTCCCAAGATTTACGGTATTATTTATTTATTTACGGTATTAAATAAATAAATAATACCGTAAATCTTGGAAGGTTTCAACAAAAATTAGCCACAGTGTCTATCCATGCCAAGAATAAAAGAGAGTCGAACATGGAATATGCTTTTGACAAAATGTCACTATAAGTATTATAAAAACTGGGCAAGCTGGGACTTTATGAGAAAATTTACAAGTGGATACAGGAATTCATTTGTCACAGAACATTTCAAGTGAGTGTGATTCTTTTACTCACATGTTTTGATGTTGCCAGCTGTGCCCTCAAAGTAGAGTACCATCACCGATACTTTTCGCTATTTCGTCAGATCTCGACATGATTGCCCAACAGAACGGAGTGGCCTGTGAGCAGTTCGTCGATGATATGAAGTTCTATAAAGTGGTTCACACGACTCAAGATGTCCCTGCATTACAAAAATCGAATGATGGGCTAGCGAAATGGTCAATAGAATGGCAGCTTCCATTATCCTTGATCAAAATGGTCCACATGATAACTCGATGCTTCATTCCAGTTAATAGTTCTTATCCATTAATGGTTAAGAATTTACGTAAGTCAAAGAAGTTGAAGACTTAGGATTTCTCTATAACTCCAAACTTGATTTCACCTCTCATTATAAAAAGTTCATAAGAATGCGGTTGATCACATCTTTGAAGCATTGGCGACGAAAGATCCAAGATTTTTATACAAATCTACAAAATTTATGTGCAGTCAATAGTAGAAAGTGCGACAGTGATATACTTTTCCACCAAAAAGAAATATTTACTCACTTCAAACCTGAGGTTCTTGTTAAAATATCAATTCCATTTAAAACGTTTTCGAAGAAGCATGGCTTTCTTTCAGGTTGAGCAGTGTCGCTTCCATTTAACACGTTCTTGAAAAGGCATGACTTTCTTTCAGTTTGAGCAGCGTCGCTTCCATTTGAAACGCTTTCGAAGAAGCCTGGCTTTCTTTCAGGTTGAGCAGCGTCGCTTCCATTTGAAACGCTTTCGAGAAAGCCTGGCTTTCTTTTAAGTTTAGCAGCGTTGCAACCGGTTTTTCCATATTCCGCTATCTGAAATGCAACAGAAATCGATATTAAAAAATTACTACGGTTGTCTTGAGAGGGAAATACCGGTGTGTAGGTGTCTCATTTATAGGAGCCCAATATTAGTTTTTTTTTCTAATTTGATGGCGTGTTATCACAGTAGAAAATGTGTGAGGTCGTGTGTCGCGCGCGACGGGCTGGGTGCGAATTAAGGGAGCCGTTAAAGCGACTTCTCAGTACAATTCGCCCGACTTAATTCCACTTATTTCTGCCACGCGGGACTACTTATACAGATATATTGATAAGGTGGAAATAAGTAGAATAAGAACAAGACGTACTGGTTACCCAATTGTCTGGGGAGGGGAAGCTTGTACCGAGAGTACTTCTCACGAACGTCCAGAAGCGAAGAGCCCCTTTCCCCCCTTTTTCCCTTCTTTTATACAGTGCACGCTAATCAAATGCTGCGATCTACAACATAGCCACCGCAGCGCAGGCTTTTCCAAGCTACTGAAATCAATCGATTGATTACTAAGAGCATTGTATGAAAGGATAAACAGCAAGTGAGCTATAGAGAAGTGATATAAAATCCATATAAAGCATGGTGTGAGCAATAACTGGAGAGATTAAGGCACGTGACAAGTTAAGTAACCAAAAAATATTAAAACAAAGAATATATAGCCATTAGCTGAAAAGATCAATCGACTTCGTCGACAGTCCTGCCAGCGAAGATCTAGTATCGATATTACTCCTTCGACTGCTCTTCCTCCATCCCCTGCATCTGCTGTTTCGTCTGCCTGATTCGTTTGCGCACAACATCCTTCATGTACTCACAGGGCTCTCTGGTGCCTACCTTGTGGATCAGATCTTGTGCAAATGTATTACGCCCCTTTCACAGTACCAACAACTTCGCGGCTTGAACTCGCACCTCTCTCGCACACAGTCTCCCAAGCATCGTACGCACATTCCAATATTCAGCACCCGTGTGAAACGGCGATTCCCACTGACAACATGTGGGCATGAGTCGGAATAATGAGCGCCTTTGGCCTGACAAAATGCGCACTGTTTCTCCGATCCCCACGACATTTCAGGTATGATTATGAGCATTTCAGATATGGTTTCGAAGGGGAAACCACGTGACACAGAATCCAGCTGTTTGAGTCATCACGAAGTTCGCAAGCTTGACTCGTCTGTAACCACACATGACGACTTGTAGACCATTGCAGGAAGATACCTGCAATGTGCGAAAAATCTGACCACGATCCCTCGAAGGTGTCACTTGTATCGCCTTTCAACCATTTTTCGAGTATTCCGTACGTCGCATGGGCGAATTTCAGTATTCCGCCGATCTCGAGAGTTGTTTTAGTGGTACCACAAGAAACTGTGCATGTTTGGTGAACGCGCGCTTTTGTGAAACTGAATCGCAGCTCAGAGGTTTTACCTTTCTTATTGCACTCAGTGGCGAGACAAGCGGTCTCACAGACAATTTCTGCTTGGGTGGCGAAATTAGACACACAAGCGATTTTTGCCTATGCTCCTTTTGCGCAATTGTAACAGCTGATCCCCAGTGCCGGTTACAGAACAGAAATCATCGTCGACAGTGATATCGGTGTTTGAATTGTCTTGTATGGTCAGGATAATCTCGGCTGTTGTCAAAATTGAGACAAAGGCTTGAACTTGTCCACTTTGGGCTCTTTGAATGATAGCGGCAAAGACCACAGGCAGCCGCTGCTTGACATCATGGAGCTCTGCCGTTATGTTTATTGTTTCACACCTACATTATGCTGTGTTCTCTGCGAGGTAGCATGCACACCTATTCACTACGCTGCAATTAAAGTTTTCTGCGTCAAATCTTGTCGCACACTGTAGCGCTGGCGCAACTTGTCAGCTCCACAGTGCTGTAGACGTTCCATCTGAGATGAACTCAGCACTGAGAAGGGGGATAGGTGGCACTGTAATTGAAGAAAGTTCAAAGGATTGCAGGGCAATAGGCACATTTGGTCTCATCAATTTGGTATACGATTGCGTTCTGTTTTCTCTCTTATCCACATGCGTGAATATTTCTTTTGCAGTTTCTGTCCAGCGATTGCATTGCAGGATCTCATAAAACTGTAAAGAAGAAGAGGTCACGTATATGCGATAGAAAAGGCAACCCGAGCTCCAATAAAAACAGTGCCAGCCTGCAGGATTCTACGCAAATATTGATCCCTGGGTAGTTATTTGCTCCTCCTAATTTAGGCGGCTTATTGTTGCAGTTATGGCCGCACACTTGTCTCCTTTACAAAAGCTAGAGTGAGGGTATCTCTTGCTGCTAGCAACGTGGAAAATTGTGAAAAGACTCGTGGAAAGCTTGCTGTCTGGTTAGCATGAGAGTATGAGCGAGTCCATGAGACTCGAATCTCGTGAATCGTTGTGTTTCCGCTGAGTAGCTTGAAGAGTGCCTCTCTCTTGATTGGGTTAAATTTAAACATTGACAGCTGCACCTTGCAAACATTGCCTTGCTCTGACTTCTTGCAGATGGTGGTTGTCTGTGAGAAGATATCTATCTGTTGAAATCGCTTGATTTTATCTAGAAGAGAGATCAGGATTACGAATATTGCTAGGAATTCACCAATGCTGCGTGGCCTTCTGTACCGATTTCTACCTCGAGGGACGAAGTTCCTTGATATCGTACATAGAGCTCCTCGGATACATATCCAACAGAGACCTGTGACTGGTCTGCCAATTACCAAAAGAAAATATATGGAGACGTAACATCCCGTGATAAAGAGGTAGGTAAAGAATATGATTGCAATGATTCTTCCATTGGCCAACATTCGGGGTTCAGGAATAGTTTTAAACAAAGGAAACATTTAACTTGCTCGCAAAATGGTGCTGCTGGGCGAGAAGTTTCTATAGTCTTGGGGGAGGCGTTCGTTAACTTCCACTGCACCTGGCGCTCATAGAGAGTAACATGAGGTGGGAATATGGCAATTTTCTGTTCGAATGGAGTGTCAAAAAATCTGCAGATACTCTCTGCGCATAATTTTATGCGGCATACCGCGCTCTGAATGCAATTTCACTCCTTGAGGCACTTGATAACGTGCTTATCTTGATATTGTTCAGTTTCACATAAAGATAGCGCTACGAGTAATGCGCTAGCACTAGCGATACGTTAGAAACTTGAAGTCTAATTGCTACAGTCGTAATTGACCCACTTCGTGAGCGCAGGTTGTAGCGATATGAATTGATTTCTCTCTGATCGTCCTCAGATTCTTGGGGTACTGGTGATGAATTCTCCGGGGATGGCTGTGATATGTTCTTCGCCCTGTCCCCTTCCAGTTGATGAAAGGGGTCTCCTAGTTTGTCGTCGTGACCACGGCTTTTCGTACCGCCTCGTTGCGGTTTATCAGTTCTTCAATACAGCCCATTTTCCATAAGTATCGAGGTTGACTTGGTTCGCATATCAGAACGGGGAACGCCAAAGTTTTCATAACTTCTCTACGACCTTGCAGGAATTCTGAAGTGCGGCTAAAGCTTGATTCTTTGTCCTCAGAAAAACTTGTTCCTCTGCAGGAAGAAATGAAGGATCTTCCCGTTCTTCATCAATTCTTGAGGGTATGGTACCTTGAATTAGTTTTGCAGGGAGTCAATTGGTCTCAATGCCTGTTCGTCAGGTGAAGATGATTCCATGTTAAGATGTGGTCCTGTGTTCAAAAGCGCCTCAATGTCAATTAGTACGGTTCCCAATTTGTCGTATGAGAGCTTTGTTTTCCCAGCCAACTCGCATAACGAATGTTCAATTTCAGCATTGCCTTGTCCCGAAGCCTCATGTTAATCTGAATATGTATTGTAGAATGTGAGACTTGCAAGTTTATTCCAAAAGACAAAAAGACTTCAACAAAATTGATTGCAAAAGGTCGTTGCAAAAGTATTTTGAGCTTGTGAGCTGAGTTTTGTGAAAGACTTTTTGAGTCTCTTGGAATAAATTTTGCAAGTCTCACATTGTTCAGTACATATTCAGAATATTTACTTGTTTTGATCAATCTTCCAAAAAATCTCCCTTGCCAAGGGGGGTATGGTGCTATGTGATTACAGGTGATCGCTGATGAAGCTCCGTACTTCAGGGTCGTTTTAAACCGCTTGTAAGTTTCAGAGAGTAAGGTTCCTCTAGAATGAACGTAGGTGCATTATTGCTTGTAATGGAGCTAGGAATGCCTTCGTCCAAAAAAGCGCGGTACCATCCTGAGGAAAGCCACTTTGGAGAGGTCAGGCACGGCGTCTAAGCGGATCAATCGGGTTGCCATGTACGTTATGATGAATCCATAACCTTTCCCTTAACTCTCATTATGACTAACGGCCCGAAATAGTCCAGGCCATTGTGAGCGAATGGACGCGAGCGTTGCATTCCTGGCTGTGGCAGATCTCCTTGCAGAAGGTTCTCGTAGGGAAGGGCATTGAACTCTTGACAAGGGATGTATTTCCTGGGAATGCGCGTGACTTGCGCTTGTAGTTTAGGGATGCAAAACTGTAGACGAACAATGGACATAGTGTGACTGACTCCGGGATGGCCATCGCTATTATCGTCCCCAATGGTCGCTTCAGCCACGAGTTCTGCAAAGTTATCAAGTGGTAATTGGCTTCTTTGGTCAATGGACTTGCTTCCTCTGCGAAAACATCTAAATAAGTCTGGCAAGCTAATCAGTACGGATGGAGTAACTTGATACCTCTGATGTAGTTTAACCAGTAGCTTTCCTGCTCTGGCGCTATTTCCAACCCGAGAAGGTACGAACTCGCTTCCCTTGTACTAAAGATTGCCGAAACCTGGACTGGTGTGGATCATTTACCTTGTACAAAATAGCACAGACGGAACGAATCACTAGCGCGACGATTCGCTTTATCTGCTGAAGTGGGTGGCTGGACAGCCTGCTGAAGATTTCCCTGCTGTCTGTCGTTCGCTCAGTGCCCTTTCCATGGCTTGACTTGCCAAAGGACACCTTCCAAGTCGGGTGGTAGTGCAGACTGTTCTTCTCCGTTTGCTACTAATGCTTCAAGAATTCTACATATGCTTGACCATTCGGGCAGAGGCTTCTGTAAGATGGGGTGGCCCTTCCACCAAAGATGTTCGAAGAGCTCTTCTCTCGTCACGCCTCGAATGGCACAATCTGCAGGATCTGGGTTAGATGAAATATGACCGAAGGTTACCTTGAGTCCTTGCGATTAGATGTGATTTGCTACATTCTCTGTTTCTATACTTCTATTGAAGACCATTCTCCCTACATCTTTCAAGGAGTGGCGGTAGATCCAATGGAGAGCAATGTCGGAGTCCGAGAATACGGAAACTTGTGAAATGTTATGTTTCGATTTCATTTCCGCGAATGCGGCTCTTGTAATTCTCACGGATAGAGTTAGCGAGTCCCGTCTTGGGGAAGGTTGGACTAGACTTGAGCGGGGGAAGCTTTCCTCCAGCTGTTATCACTTCTCCACCTTGTGTTGACCTGCCATTTCCAGTTGTGCTTGTTCTTTCTGTAGACACTGAGGTAATTCTTTTTGAAACCTGTGGATTTCTTCGCAAATCTGTTGCCATTCTGTCATCAAAGGATTTGGGAGTTCTGTATCCCAGTCGTAGCCTTCCTGCTACAAGCAGCGGAGGAACATTTTCGGCCGGTGTGGTAAAGGCAATAACCATCCGAGAGGGTCGTATACCTATTTGAGGACGGTCTTCCAACTCATGACGCGCTTTTTGAAAGTCGTTCTCTGCATGTATGGGGGTACGTACAGGAATCATAACTGATGTCCATTTTTGCTGAACGGCCCCACGAATGCCAAGAAGGGAGTTGATAGTTCGATCGATCCCCACTGAGGACAAATTCGCAGAATTTAGATTTTCAGTTTTTGGGCTCGTAAACATTCGAATATGAAGATTAAGTGCAGTAATCACATTTAGAACTCCGAACTGCCCTCTATTGCCAGGTTTCAGCAAGTTTGACAGTCCAATTTTTGAGCCTTTCGGCGCTCATAGCACGAACGAGGCGTTTTTGCGCGAAATGGATTTCATATTCGTGATCAGGATGTCGAACTACCCCCAGGGATGAGTCTCCAGCCCAATCGAAGGGTTGACCCAAATTCGAAAATTGAGCTGGGCATTGATACCTTCGGCAGCACGTTCAACGAAAGAGACGACGGTATCACCTGTCAAGAAATCCTGACTATTTCGCTGCTTGATGCTTGGTAGGTAGAAATTATAGCGATAGGTATCCATGCTCTGCATATTCCATTGATTTTCATGAATTTTGTTGGTTATTCACTTCTACAAGTATTAGGGGGCATCATTTAGCCATGACCAAAGCATCTTTCTCGATGTTAGGGTCAAAATTTGGATTTGATCAGAAATGTGTCCCAAGAGTAGTTTGACCCCCTTAACACGAATATGGCACTCATTATGTGCGAAACCGCGAATTTCGAGCGCTACGGGCCCGCACGGGTCTGAAGGAATCAGATCAAATCCACTGAAAATCGCAAATAGAGTCAGTCTGCGCGCTGTAAACGAAAATCATAGCCATTTGGCATAAACAGATATGTTTGAAGACGAAAAAAGGAAGGCGAAAAAGCTAAAGTTACGCAATACCGGGACCCGGACCAACAAGCCATCCGCATGTGTCCGCTTGCAAGTCCATCGTCGTATCCAGTAGGCCACCCGACCGTTGCAGCAGCCTCACATCGAGGAACGTTTATGAAACTGCTAGGCACTTTTATTGTGGTGAAGATAGAATTTTATTTTTTGCATATTTGACTTCGTTTTGCATGTGAAATAGAAGAACACCTTTGGATCTGCACATGATCAAAGCTTCAAGGAGTATGCATTACAGCAAGTGGGTCGAAATCGCCCTTTTAGAAAAAATATTCTTCACTCCTTTTTTAGCATTCGTAGAGCCAATCAGCAAAAATGGAAGTAAGCTATATGTCTCATGTAGGAACCACATATAATGGAAAAACTGTTTTCCAAAAGCGCGTCATGATCTGAAAGACCTCCCTTGTTAGTTACCGCCGTGGTTTCCACTGGCATGAAATCTCTAGTGAGCCGTTTTCCGATGACCAAGGAATCCCTGGTATTACTTTAGGGGTGACTCATGATGACTTGTATTTTTGCTCTATCTTGCTCGCCAAGCGTGCAGCATTGGTCACAAACTCTTACATGCTCATTTTCAATTCGCTGAGTATCTGTTTCGTTGTCACGTATGTAGCGAAGGAGTCCCCGAGCGAAATTGTCGTCAGAATTAAATTGCCGACGTAAAGGTTCTCTTTTATCTTGTTTATGAGGTGACTATCCCTTCCACATTGTTCCAGAAGGTAGTGAGTTGATACTGCTAAGAGTAATGGGGAGGAATTCAATCCAAAGGTGACGTGGGTAAAGCGAAGCACCAGAAATTTTGAGGCGTCGGAAGTGCGTTACTCCTGCCACAAACAGCGTGTAGCATCACGGTCCTCTTCGTGCAATCTTACTTGTAAGAAGGCTTTTTTTCACGTCTGATATAAGCACTATTTTTCCTATGCGAAGACGTAGAAGTATCCCAAACAGCGCTGGTAATATTACTGGTCCCCTATATAATACGTCATTCAACGACGGAGAACCTTTATAGTGTGCTTGAGCGTCGTAAAGAATCCGTATATTGGTCGTGGCCTTATGAGGGACTAATACCGCCTGATGTGGCATATAATGGATGCGAGAGATCCCTGTGGAAGTCGCCACCGCTTGTTTACACTTTCTGCTTTGGCTGCTCCCGAAAGATGCTAGCATATTGTGCTAGAAGATCTTGTCCTTCTGTAGAATGTTCTACACGCTCGAAAGATGACGGAGTGCGATCAATCTATTATCCGGAAGCGTACTGCTGTGCTCTTCCACGGTAAGCGGACGTAATATACATCGTCGCATTTCTCTATAGTGTTGTTGATGTGTTTCCACGCTTGCCTATCCTCCTGCGAGAGAACATCTTTGTCTGGTCCTGTGAACTCTTCCGTGCCAGCAACTTGAGCTTCCAAAACTTGTCTCAGGTATCCCGTTCATTGGCGTCAACCACCTGTGTTATTGTGTTTATGCACCCATCCATTGCCCAGTAACCATCCCATATTTCTAGGTCGCGTTCTTCCTCCACAAATGCCGGATTGCTCGACTTGTCCTGTGATCAAGTGACCCAAACGAATCGACAGCAGATGTAAGCCGCACAGTAGTTTTATATGGGTTCTATTTTTCGTATAATTGACCATAGCTGATCGCAACCGAGCAAGATCATTGGTCTCACCATTGAGGTGCCCGTATGCAATTTCAAGGGAGGTCGTAGTGCTTGAATGAACTCCTTGTCCGCTTAACTGTTTGTAGAGCTGTGAATGGTTTGGTTAATATGTCGTGGGTGTATAAGCTCAGAGAGAGGAGAGCTCCGTCGGCGTCCCGCACCTGAAGCTAAACCCGACGACTCATCGTCTCTTCAATTTGTTCAGCTCCGAAAGTGTGTAGTCTCAAAGTCATCGATCCGTGGTTGGGAGCTTGAGGTTGTCGGCCAATTTAGTGTCGATGAACAAGTTTTTTGCTTCAGAATCTAGAATGAGTGGTACTTTCATCAGGGTTTTTCCATCAGCGTTCAGTACCGTGACTTCCCCTGTCGGCAAGATCGTTCTCTCAGAAGAAAGGGGATTTGGTGTTGATTGGATGTTCAAAACGTCCGATTCCCAGGTTGAGGTCCACCCATGCTGATTTAGTTTCGCTATAGGTTTGTCAATTTTCTGACTTCCCTGCGTTGCTTCCTTCTTTTCTCTTCTGACTTGTTTATTTCGCTGGGCATTGTTGTTCCTGTTTTGACTGCAACTGAAAAAAAAACAGGAGATGTAGTGGGGTTGCTGACACTTGAAACACGAGCGTCTTGTGCACTCAGCTGCGTGATCTGCCGCAGCACATTTGAAGCACAGCTTCTTTTTCCGAAGATATTGATCTTTCCATAGGTGTTTTGTTTTTATCGCACCTCATAGATTGGTGGTTTCCCCGACAGTACATACACTGCACCTTGAAGGAAGATGGAGCCTGTCTAGGCCCCATGTGAGTGGCTTTTCGTTTTTCTGCCGGCTTAAGTTCTGCCGAATACACAGATATCCTTTCCTCGTCTGATATGGTTTCCTCCAAAACTTGAGCAGAGACTTCATTTTCAAAGAAGTCCCTCTATCACATACTTGTTCTTCAAAAACCTTCCTTTGTACGCGTTCCGGAACTTTGGACGAAACTTCCTTCGATAGCCGTTGGCTGTCCAAGTGTTCCCCTTTCCGTTTGAGTTGTTCCACTATGACTTGAATCTTCTCAAAAAGCTTTCTCTGGTCGCGCAGGGAAGATTGTAAACAGCAGTTTTCCAACCTGTCGACCGGGATTGCCGGGATTCGTACTTGTTTCTCAAAAATTCAGTAGCCTCAGGGTAATTGTTCGCCGTGACTTGAAGTTTCCAGGGCCTCCTCTCTGAGAGCATTGAGAAGATAGTTGAATTTGTGCAACACTGGCAAATCCTGAGAGGGGACGTTCAAGTCGTCTAATTCCAAAAGTTGGCCCATTTCCATAAACTGCTGTTGAAAGTAAGCATTGGAAGGGTGGGCAGCTCAACTTTTCTGGGTTGAGACAATGGAGCAGAGGGCGTGCTAGGCGAGGGGGCTTGTGACGCTGCGCAGTAGGACTTGAAGGCTTGTAAACGTGCTTGAAGAACAAGTAAAGAGTAGTGGAAAGACGACATGAGAGTTTGTTCAGCCGTAGATGTCTATTCCTCAGAATCCTGTCTTTCCTCGAAGATACATTGCTTAGTTTCCCTGAACCTTGCGCATAGCAACACTTGTTACGTTTTTAGTGTTGTCACTTCTAAGGCTCCCAGTCCCTCTTCCAGGCGTGCCATGTTGCCTCGCGTGCCTATCAAATCCACCTGTGCTGTCTCCCATTCAAGTTCCTCCAAGTTTTCCTCTTTGAATCGCTCTATAGCCGTGTCTATTTTTCTCGAATAGTGGGTGAGTAAGCGTTCTGGGGTTGCAGCAGCTACGACATTTCCCTTTGAAGGTTGCGCAATGCGAGAGTTATGGAGTGTGCGAGAGAGAGAAGACAAACAATATATAGCAATTAAATGAAAAAAAAATCAGTCGACTCTGTTGAAGCGGTAGCGCTAAGTCTGAAATAAGGCGTAGGACACAATCATCGCTTTAGATCCCTTCTACGGTGCCCTTGGCTCGCATGAATACTTGTCCTCCTCGGACTCACCCCGTCTTTTAGATGCAGCGGCAAAAGGTACTACCGTTGTACCATCCGTATATTCGTGCTTTTCAATTTCATCTGAGCCCTCTGTCCTTGCCCATGAATTTAACTGTTTGACTGCATGCCTATTGTGCAGAAAACATTTAATGCTCCAGTTATACAAGGGATGATAATATTTTCATTCAAACGATCAGCGTCTTTCCTGGCGAAAGATTAATGACTCTATGTGGCCCCAACCACGGGCCTCAAAAAGCGTTATCTCCTTTGACAACAAGACCGAAAAACTTACGTTCAGATTGAAGTAGTGACGATGGTCCTGTATGTAGCTTTTGGACTGGGAATAATAAAATTTCAATTTATCCGAACAGGTAAAGTCCTCTCCACGTGGCTCACCAGTACACTCGATGTAGTGCGATCCTGGTTCCATAGAATCCGGATACCTGCAATGGTAACAATGTATGTTGTACGTCATATGCAATTACGAGTTTGTAATGTGCTCCTATTTCAACGGAAAGGTGGTGTTGACGAAAGTGGTCACATTTTTTGGAACTCGGAATCGTATTAAAGACATCGGTTCGATTGCTTTAGTGGACCTGAAGTCAATTCCACCCATAACAAAACAAAGAAACAGGTACTAGCACATAATGTCTTTCGAGAAAGTGTGAGGTGATAATAATGATGATGTCCAATAGCTTTCTCCAAAAGGCGACATGCATCTCTTCAAATTCAATGTGTAATATTTCCTTACTAAACGTAAAATATCCTGGAAGGACGACTTTGTCATTTTTGTTCTGTTATATATCCTCAGATCTGCTCCCAACGAAGGATCGAATATCCTCCAGTCGATGACGAGATTTGATAAAACTTTATAGGCTCGTTGGTGCAGGCCAGCCGGCGAACCACTCCCACCCGTGCGAGAACGAGCATGCCAATCGGTTGAATTATAAACACTGGTAGGAGAGTAACATGCTCCATAGCTGGTTATCAATGCAAATTATTAATTTAGAGAAGGGTAAGCATTCCTTCGGCCTGATCTCCCTATGTTTCCCTTTTGTTCTACATTGTCGGTAAGTGCAAGAAATCGAAATCAGGTGATCAACGTAACTGGGCTTCGCAACAACTACATCTTAATATATCGAGTCCGTGTTATCTATAAGTCCTGGATTGCGTTCGCCGTCGCACCATGATCAATTCCTCGGTGTGCACCTGCCAATCCACACCCAACGCAGAGCACAAGGCCGCATTCATGCTTTGCGCCGGCAGGGCGTGGCTGCGTTCACAGGCAGCGAAGCAGAGTGGCACGGGAGGGGTACAGAGACGACGCATTCAACGATACAGGGTGGCACAGACGGGGACCCAGAGACACCCGGCCACGCCCTGCCGCCGGCACCTCAAAGTGTGAACGCGGCCTTATTCATTACGGGGTCCGCTGTTACATGATCGCAGCGGTCGCTTCGCCGAGTGAGAATGTAGCTTTACACTTCCAATTTGAACGGCCGTGGCGACACAGGATCATTCTCGTAGGTAGTTCGTGGTATCTAGAGATTAGCTATCCTCTCTGAAATCCTACTATTTGATTAATTGCGGTGAAAGATTAACCTACAATTTTTTGAGTGATTAAAAGCTCGGATGCTCTCTGTTGCTTCACGAGACAGTTTTGCGATTTCTTAATCTCAATCGAATGAGATTATAGCAACATAGCAGTACAAACTACCAGATTTCTTCTCACCAGATTTCCGTGCCTTGATGATAAGGCTCGTTGACAGCGTTGACATCACATGGACGATTTGTTTCGCTGTCACCGAGCCAGCTTTTGTTCTTGGCACATACTGGTAGATGGGGAACGATGTCGCGCCGGAACACCACCCGATAGCTGGACATATATTTCAACTTTTTGATCTAATTTAGTGAGTTCTGAATGTAATACACTATAAAGAAAAGATTGAGTTACGCTCCCACTTTGCACTTTTTTAGACGTTGAACATACGGCAAATTATTGGAGCTGAAGCGACACTGAACGAAGTGAGGGATGGCAATAGAGAGGGGAAACAAGAGAAGGCAAGATCTCATGGGAAAGCTGAAAGGGTTAGTTTATTAGCTGAACTGCATTTTTGGAATGAAGATTTATGAAAATCGATTTAAAGCGGAAATTTCGAAAAACTCAAAATTTCTTCGCGATCGTTCTCACTGAATAAAATACATGCGATGAGTTGTTTGCTAACCTGTCCTTGATCATCGAATCATAATTTGTGGCGAATAAAGCATCTCCGACACGAGGTTCACCATACGTGTACACCGCAATCTTCTCGTTTGTTCTGAGACCTTAAATGTAATTACCATGGCGAGGTCTTGACATAAAGAATATGCGACATGAGCTGAATGGATGCATCCACTGAGGGTGTGGGGTAGAGCACTCGAATTCGGTCAAGGTTCTCACAGCTTCCAGAGAATTCATAACCTTTGAGCGGGCCAATTCAGACAGGTGCAGCTGCTTTGCCGTGCACGGTGACCCAACTCTCCTGCGCGTTGGCCCAGTTCGAAAGTCTCTGACATACACCCTGCACCACTCTGCCGGCCCATGATTTCCTTTGTCGATTTTTGACAACGGAAGAAACATCCAGTTTCGTTGAGGCGGTCACCTTGTTTAGCTGTGCGAGCTGCTGCCAACGTGGCAAGGGCGCCTCCGAGTGAATGACCAGTGAAAACAGTTTTATAATCCTTAAATATTGTAAATCAGAAAAAAAGATGCAGAACTGGTGACAGCTGTGAAAAATCAAGCTTCTAGTGTAAGAGTGCAAATTAGAGAAACTCACAGCATATCTCGGATCCGTCAGCACTTTTTCGACTGGTGGCCCTAGCTTATGATGGCCAATCAAGAAATACCCGTTCACCTAAAAATGGGTATGCATGAGAGAGCATAAAGAACACGCTCAATGGCTCTTGACGATCCTCACAAAGGTGTAGTGAAATTAAAGGTGGTACAGGGGCTGATCCTTCCGTACTGCACTTGTATGGTCCGTATGAACAATTCGGGTATAAACAAACACACGAATTGGGATACCGCGCCGCGCGAAATGTGTCATCGCGCGCACGTAAAGTGCCTTGCCGATTATCTTGTTAACTAACTGCGCGGGAGGGGCTTAGGTGCCATTTTCTCATGTGACCTCCAATACGAGCCTCTTGTCGCACACCAATCGTCGTGAGGTTTCATAGATCTTGGGGAATGATCATTCAGTGCAGAACTTAGTTTCGCTACCTAAATAACTGAAAAAGCCGAAAGAGCCATCATAGTCAATTGGGGAGAATGCGTAGCGCGTTCCGAAGGGTTCATATGACGCAAGAAATTCTGTCATATCTTGAAAAGATTTTCGCGCCCTAAAACTCCTTGTGAAGATTTTTTTTCAGTGATTCGAATACTATATGCGTCAAATGCTTCCTTGCATGGTTGTTGGTAGCAAAATAAGAACTCGTGGTTTTATGGAAAAAAATCAGGTTTAATATAAATAGAAAGAAGGAAGGAACCTCAAATCTGCGCTACGCACCCTGCCTTCACTTATAACCCCCCCCCCCTCCGCCAAACACTTATAAATAATAAATTGAGCAACCGAGTGTATTAAACACTCACTTTTCCCATGTCGAAAAACTTCAATCTAGGAAGAATGGAGTTCAGGCCTTGAAGAAAAAGTTGGCCCTAAAATCTTGTTATGGTAATTTTATCAGCAAATCTTGACCATAATAGAGTTCATGAGACTTATCCAATACCCACCTTAGTTCTCGTACCTCTGAAAACGACTACAATCGCCTTTGTGACGTTGGAGACGGCTAAATGGAAGAGTATAAATCTAGGGTAGCTGAGAATCTGCTCAATTCATTCCAAAAGTGTCCATACTCACTGGCCTCCACTGAAAACAGTGAGTGAGGGGTGTGGGGCAGGAGGGGATCCGACGGTCCGGTGCGGCGTCCCGAACGCTACACATGCGAGGTTCCATGAGGGTTAGGTTTCAACAGTTCAAACTAAGTAGTATCGGAAACCTAGCAGCAGAAACATCATCGTCCGGGATCTCGGCGCACCCATCTAGCACCAAGAAGGCCATTATCAAGAACATGTTCAAGACTGCAAGAGCGGTATCATCCGATGACGTGAGTCAGTTACATTGGTTCATCGCATCGAGCAAGAAAATGGCTACATATCAACCGACGTGGCATAGACGACGAGCAAGAACGGAGGCTGGACAAACTAAGAGCGAGCGATGGTAACCTTTTGCGTCCCCTTCATATTGAATGAGATTAGCGCGTCCATCCGCGCTTGTGTGCGGAAAGCGCATCTCCAAGAGAACGTAAGAGTGGTTGAATTACCTCATGAAAACCTGAAGAGACGCTTGGTGCGAAACCCTCTCTACGACGCACTCTGCCAAGCTCCTGCCTGCGTAACTTGCCTTCACGGAAGGGAAGGCGACTGCATAGTGTCAGGAGTCGTGTACTTGATCACTTGTCAACTGTGTGGTGAGGAATATGTGAGGAAGACAGGTAGATTTCTTCGTAAGAGCCAGGGAACATCTGAATGGACTCAAGAAGTCTGGAATATCCAACACCTTAGGTGAGCAGAGGGTTCAACATAAAGGCAGTGTCGAGGTCGATGATGAGATCACGATCTAGCACGCGAACAGGAGATCTCAGCACGCAGAACTCTTGAAACGTTATGTATCGGGGCGAAGGACCCTAAGATCAATAGGAAAGACAAAAGCGTGGCGATTACTAGAGAGTTGGCGCGTGGATTTGTGCGGCCTTTGAACTACGCGGTCGAACCCCCGCGGGGGTGCTGATGTGGGGGTCCGTTGTTTGGAACCCTAAAATCAATGATTATGAGGCGACGGAGCGCGGGGTTCGATGAAAAACCTAAAAATCAATGAATGTAGGGCGACGGGCGGTAATCAGCATGGGTCGATACCCCTTGGTATAGCTTTTTAATATCAATATCCCTGGGGGGGGCAAGGGGGGAGAGGGTCCCATAAGTAAACTGACCTAACTTTGTGGGCTCAATAGCAGATATAAAAATTCCACCCCTAGGTGTCAGAATACAGCTCCGCGTTTTCATGAAGTCAGCGGGTTTCATTATATCTCTTAGGGTTGATCCACCCTTAGTTTTCCTTTATAATTTGAAAAAAAGTACTCGACGTTCTGTATCACCTATATGTTCTGGCTTTACAGGCTCTGAATAAGGCGATTTGCCGAAACGTTAGCCGAATAATAAATATCATATCAATCTCGGGGGCTCATCACAAGCGTATCACTGATTGTGTCTAAAATGCCGAGATTAATGGAGAGACGGACATGGAGGATCTGCGCTATTGACAGATCGAGGTCCGATAAGCTAACCTTCTTCGAGCCAGATCGAATCATATGAAGGGAATAAAACATCGTTGATCAATGTATTGTTATAATAGAGCATTTTCTGGTCCAGAATACTGATTGGTAAAATGTCGATGTTTAGCGAAAAAGAGCAGGTGCCGACAGTGCAGTTTTTGCTGTGTAATCCATTCTAAGCCTCAGAAACATTAACTGCAAGAACTTGAAAGACGTACGGCACCTCTTTGTAGAGCTGCAAAAATTCTATCGTATGCATATACGGATATTCTCTGTGACAACGACGGTAGGTGAAGAAGATCCCTAAAGTGCTTATTTTTGCTGAGAACTCTTCATCTAAACCCTTTAAAGCAGTGATAAAGGAAAAAGGATGAACAGTGTAAAATGTAGTGAATATGAAAGTCCAGTAATACGATGGTGAAGAAAAAACGGAAGAAAATGGCCAACCCCTTTCCCACCGTCAAGAGGCGGGTAATCCGGACTGGTTTTCCATTGGCATGCTGCCGAGTGAACACAATGATTTGTTTGGAAATACTACAGCATCTAGTTTCTGGTGGAAGCTTCAAGCTAAAACTGAGAAAGCGCGCCGCGATACCTTCGATCTTGCCGCAAATCCTTGGCCATTCCCACCCCAGCCAATCGGGGATGCACGTCGCAAGGAAGCGGACCGAGTCAAGAAATGTTACCAGAGCAAAAAAGCCCGCCTCCGCACAACTCGGAGGCGCGCCTTTCGCGGTGGATTTCGACGCAGATAGGCATCCAAGACTCCTAATTTTTAAGTGAATGACTCCTTTTAGGGATTCCTTATCACCCACATTACCCCTATCACTGTCTTTAAATATCAAACAATCAATAATTTAAGAAGTAAACAATATCATATTATAAAGCAGAAGATGCTCTATTGGATGCATATACAAACTTTGTCGAACGCTGACAGAATCTTGTGGAATACAGAGACTGTAAACGGCACGAATTTATTCACAACCTATTACTTGAGACCCTATCACCATATCATACACTATATGTTGATAAGTGACCAAGGGTTAGAATAGCGCAACGAGGCATTGGCATGGTCCCATCACAATATTTTACGCAGCGTTCATACTCTGCGGTACGGGTGGCAGAGCGTGGCTGCGTGTCTCTGCGATTCGGCCTTTACAACCCTGTCTCGTTGCCTGCGTTGTCCCAGCACCTCCCCCGTGCCACTCTCCGTCCCGTGCCTCCTGTAAGTGCAGCCACGCCCTACCGGTGTAAAGTATGAAGCTGTCTCGGGAGCAGCAGCTTTAGTGCCACCTTGTGGAAATCGTACAAGACCGGTGCACGTCAGCATGTTAGCTTGACACGAGCGAAAGTGGCCCGATATAGTATATCCAGGGTGCATCTCGTTGTGACTCCATCTTCCCTTCTCTAAGATACACTAAAAAAAACCCTCACCTATGTAGCCTTCGCAGTTGTTGCCAAAATCATCACAAGCCTTTTTGCTCACCGATAACAATACATATTCCTCATGTGCAGGGAAGGCTCTGAAAACTACTCAATTAGGCATACAAAAAGAGGCGGTGGGTGGCATCAATGAATTGCGTAATAGAAATAGGCAATATTGCAAGATCCACATGGTCGCTAACCTCGAGAATTTAAGACTTCGATCAATAGAATCATCTGGCCTATTCTGCCTCATCTTAAAGTAATCGTGTATTAGAATCAGCCTTCCGTATGTTTTGACGTTGATATAAAAACATAACAGTGTCAGGCGAAAAAGGTCACGGGACGGTCTTATGCTTTGAGACATTTCAAATAGGCTCTCAGTAGTGATTTGAGAAAATGAAAGTGTGAAATACAGAGTAAAAGGGAAACAAGGAAATTTTCAAATTGTAGATTATAACACAAAATTTGTGTTGCACCATGAGACACTAACACAAGTCAAGTTTTAATAGCTCACTTATTGACACATGCCTCCTGTTCCGTACCGTAGGCTCCAGCGGCCATGTTCAGCAATTTTCGTGCTGTCGACTCATCGTATTCCGTCTTTTTCCCAAGGAATAGCAACGCCACCACCAATTCGAAATATGTAACTATGTGCGGAAGGCGCACATAGTCACATATTTCGAATTGGTGGTGGCGTTAATGACGTTTTCACGAAAACACAACTGAAATACGTCGCATTCAACGAATTCGCAACAAGCTCATTGAATGGCACGTCGAAACGGATGTGAACAATCAATAGATTGGGTCAACCCAGAAGTAGTGTCGTTTTTTTTTTCAAACAGAATTTTTTCTATAAAATTACAAGTTTTTGCAGCATGTCATATATCATTCGAAAGAGATTTTTCTGCTCTACGAAAATACATGTTCAGCTTCTGTGTGCGTCGTAATGGGGCCGATTTTCACGATGGAAAGTGGTTTATTTAGTCGACACAAATTAACCAGACCGGCAATTAATTAAAACACTATATTTCACTTTAGGAAAATAAATCATCAAATCAGTCATGTGTCCCGTACTTGCAAGTTCCCGAACTGATTGTTTGAAAAGTCACGTCGCTATTTTTTCACCTTTAGTTTTTCCGCATCAACTCGGTGATTTTTGATCGAACCAAGGCACGAAAATTTTCTCAACCAATCAGCTGAGAGAGCGGTGAAACATTAAGCACAGGTAATGAGTAGACACGGAGGACCCATTTTTGAAGTGGAAAGATATGACGACCGTTTGATGAAAGTTGTTTTTGTCATTGAATCGCGGAAGATTCATTTCTTCACGGCATACGCTCCGCAAGCTGGATGCTCGGCTTTGGAAAAGGAAGCTTTCTGGAACTTGCTCGATAGTAAGACCATGCTAGTACCAGCTGATGAGCTCTTATTCGTTGCCGGAGATCTAAACGGGCATGTCGGGAAGCACAGTGACGGACATCCTTGCCATGGCGGCTTTGGGTACGGCGCCCAAAACGATGATGGCAACCGCATTTTGGACTGTGCCGATGCCCATGATCTCATAATACTGAACACGTGGTACATAAAACGAGATTCTCATCTGGCGACGTACCACAGTGGAAGGAACTTACGCAAATCGATTTCATTCTTATAAGAAGAAAGGACCGATGGCTAGCAAGGGACGTAAAGGTCATTCCTTACGAGACTGTAGCAACTCAGCATCGTCCACTAGTAGGCTCATTCTCACTGCGACCACCAAAGCACAAGTATGCGGAGCGTACTGGACCAGCGAGGATAAAGTGGTGAAGGTTCAGAGAGAACGAAGCTGAGGTAATTGGACGGGTGGCACTGCCGTACATCACTTCTGTTGAAGATACCTGGATCGCGGCAAAGAAGAGCATCTTAGCAGCTGCTCGTACAGTACTGGGCTACACAAAGACCGGTAGGAAGCGCATCGACAAGGAAGCATGGCTGTGGACGGAAGAAGTTCAGTCCTGCTTAAGAAAGAAAAAGGCATTATACCATGCTTATCTTTATGATAGGACTGCTGAAAACTGGACCGCTTACCGCTCAGCGAAAGCAGAAGCGAAGAAAGCTGTAGCGAAGACTAAGGCGGCTCGATTTGAAGAACTGCACCGCAAGCTGGACACTCGTGAAGGTGAGAAAGATCTGTACAAGCTTGTGAGATCCCGAAATCGAAGGCCTAGGATACTGAGAAATTCTACGGTATCATGGACGAAAAAGGACAGCTTCTGTCAAACCCTCCAGATGTTCGTGAAAGATGGAGAGCATACTTTGAAAGAATTTCAACTGAGGAGTTTGCTCACCCGCCGATAGAGGATGCAGTTCCAACAGAGGGGGCTGTTCCCATGATTACTCCTGCAGAGGTTACAGAAGCGCTGAAGAAGATGAACAATGGTAAGGACCTGACGACATCGCTGCCGAAATTTGGAAGTCAAGTCTTTGGGATCCGTCCATCTGGCTGTCCTCACTATTCAACCTGATAGTGAAAGAGCGTTGCATCCCCAAGGATTGGACTTCAAGCATAACCATTCCAATCTTCAAGAGGAAGGGTTCCCCAGCAGAATGTTCGAATTATCGGCCGGTACGGCTCCTCAGTCACACCATGAAGGTTTTTGAGAGAATTCTGGATAAGCGCGTGCGTGATATCGTTTCACTTAGCGCTAACCAGTGCGGGTTTGTACGCAACCGCAGCACGACTGATGCAATATATGCGGCTAGGCTGCTCGTGGAGAAGCACCGAGAAAAGTCAAAGACGGTGCATCTTGGATTTCTCGATCTGGAGAAAGCGTTTGACCGTGTACCGCACAATGCGATATGGTACGCGTTGAGGAAACACAATGTTCCAGAGGAATTGGTGGAGTGGATAAAGCTGCTGTACAGGAACCCCACCAGTAGCGTCAGAACGGCAGCGGGAACATCAAAGCCTTTCCAAATCACCGTAGGCGTACATCAAGGCTCCGCATTGTCCCCACTACTCTTCAATATAGTCCTGGACGTTGTGACTAGAGACCTGCAACAACCAGTGCCTTGGACGCTGTTGTATGCCGACGATGTCATGCTCGCATCCGAGGACCGGCTCAGCTTACAACTGCAGGTCCAATCGTGGAATGACAGATTGGCGCGCTTCGGACTGCGGCTGAATGCAAGAAAGTCAGTGTACTTGACAAACGATACGTCGTTTCTTGGAACCGTGCAAGTGGACGGCATAGACTTGCCAAGGTCAAGTGCATTCTGCTATCTGGGGTCGACGATCGCTCAAGACGGGAACGTCATGGACGAGATCAATTCAAGAATATCGGCAGCGTGGCATAAGTGGCGAACAGCAACTGGTGTTCTCTGTGACAGGAAGGTCAGCACCAAGCTGAAGTCAAAAATATATCGGACAGTTGTGCGACCCGTAGCGTTATACGGTTCTGAGTGTTGGCCAGTTACGAAAGAGGCCGAAAGACGCCTAGGCGTCATGGAAACAAAAATGCTGAAATGGTCTTCTGGTCTGACTCAGCTGGACCGCATACGCAACGAAGATCTGCGAAATTGTTTCGGAGTCGTCCCAATCCAAAAT
Organism: Trichostrongylus colubriformis; assembly: GCA_963978905.1. Taxonomy (NCBI): domain Eukaryota; kingdom Metazoa; phylum Nematoda; class Chromadorea; order Rhabditida; family Trichostrongylidae; genus Trichostrongylus; species Trichostrongylus colubriformis. The sequence goes on along the minus strand of OZ022258.1, from coordinate 35,700,231 downwards.
AAGCTACGTGAATCCAGATTGAGATGGTACGGGCACGTACTGCGTGCTGATGTAGACTCAGTCGTCAAGAAAGCGACGCTGCACGAAGTGGCCGGAGAAAGACCTCGGGGAAGACCCAGGCAACGTTGGATGGATGTCATACGAAATGACATGAAGATGGTCGGACTCCATCCCGAAGACGCTGAAGACCGAATAAGATGGCGTCATCGTTCAAGCAAAGCGCACCCTGCTGTGCGGGACAAACGCTAAGAAGAAGAAGAAGAAGAATGAGTAGACACGGGTAAACATTAATGACCGGATTTCTTGAGTTTCTGCTGGAAAAATAAAATGCGCAATAATGTCAACTGGGCCGCTATCACACAGTTTTAAACTCATATGAATCACAGCCAAATTAAAAATGAAACATATATTGATGGAGCAGACAAAATCCTTCCAAATGGATTATAAGGCGTTGGTGAGCAAGCAAGGGATTTGGAAGGAAAAATTTCATTCTGAATAAACGTGGGTGCTTTTGGAAAAAAGAATTTAGGAAAAACGACGCGACTTATTGATCAACCAAATACTGGAAATTGCAGAAGAGTCTGGGGCTGAGTACGGGACACATAATTAGTCGATTTTCCTAGAGTGAAATATAGTGTTTTACTTAATTGCCGATTCGGCCAATTTTTGTCGTTCAGACCTACCTTTCGTCAGCCTGAATCTAGTTTTATAGGAAAAATTTTTTTGAAAAAAACGGTACTACTTATGGCATGACCCAATACATCTGTCAGTGTACATACAGGGGGTACCAAAAAGAGTCATTTTGCTCATGGCTCACAACCCCCCCCAAGTAAAGCATAGGTTGCGAAAGGGTGAAAGTAAAAGTAGTAGTGGGGCTGAATATTCTTGGAATGCTTTCCTGTGAGCAGTGGCCAGCTGTAGTTCACTATTCCCCCCACCTTCTTGAGAAGATTTACCCGTCAGCCAGCGCTGTCGGACTTAAGGGTCTGCCTACAACAGCTGCGCCTACTTCCATGGTGGACTCTCGAGTACAAGATCTCAAGGACTGTCACTCTGGTTTTCAGAAGCCGTAACTGATCTCTTGCTTCTCAGACAACGATGCTATGATCCGCAGCGTCGTTTTCCATTTTCCCAAATTGCCTGTGGATCGGTTTCAATAATAGTGTCCACGCTCACCTACTTGGGAACGAGGGGTGCTCAGAAGCTAGAGGAAAATTCAAGAGCACCACTAAGAACGAATCCTCTCGACTACCGAGTCTAGGCAGACCTTAGCAGGGATGTGTTCAACGCAGAATTCGCCTAAATGTAATAAGGCATTATGTTGGCTTGGAATAAGCCCCCGATTCTGTTATGAAGAGAGCCTATGGGGAGTTTAGCGATCCTGTGAAGTGCGCCCTCGATTTCGGATGTGAAAACATCAGGTAAGAATTTGATGGAATTCAATGGATTCCATGTTGAAAGTGAAGAGGGAAAATGACTCTTTTTTTGGCAAAACCCACCATATACAGGAGAGACAGTAAATATCACTAAGTCATAAATCTTTTGTTGATTCTCTTGCATGCACCGATTTGTGCCACCATGTGTGTACGAATATAACAGAATTACCGAGTCAAAGGAAAAGCGATCAACCTCGACAGGGTTCGAATTACTCATCATGCTTTCTATACATCAGGCCTGCAAACGGCTTACAGAGACAAAGAGAATTAGCAAACGAAACAAATCGGAGGCCGTGAAGTCTCGTGATTTACTGGGCTGCTCTTTCATTACCAACATTTATCGCGTCATATCCACATGTGGTTGCTGATAAACTATCACAACTATAGCAAAAAATTGAATTCTCAATAGTGTACTCGTCTCAATACTTGAAATGAGGGAGTATGAACAGGAAAGGGGTTAGTCATTAAAAAAGCAGTACAGTACCTTACAGTTAGCCCTGCATGCTACTCAACAGGCCCCTGACATCTAGCAACAAGATGCTTTCGGAGACCATTTAGAGCGTAAGATGCTGACGTATCACAATACATATTTCTACTTCGAAAGGCTTTTTGAGCCATCGCAACATATATGGTCCCCTGAGCTGAGAACAAATATGGTTCCCTGGGCTTTATTGTTCAATTATTGAGTCTTGGTTATGTAGAACTAAAGACTCTGCTTTCGATTATCTTTATGTATTGACGACGTTTCGGGCATAAGCCCTTCTTCAGATCAGCTGAAACTACTACTAGCAACATCACAACAAGAGCGCAAGGATTCCTAACAATGAAAGCTACCAACCTAGTCCTACAGCGCGATATTATGCCGCTACTGTTTGGATAGGAAGGGAGGGGGTGGCAACGCTTGCAGATGTCGAATGGAAATGCGGAGAGGGGTGCTTATCATATATATAGGCAAGGATAGTGACAGATATTCATTTTGCCATGTAAGTCACCATTCCTCACGCATCACATTGTTTACATTGCTGTCACCCTCATCACCGTCTTCACTCCTCCCTACTATTGATCGGCGATTTGTATTGCATGATTCCCATTGCTTTCTTTATCTTTCTTTCGACCGGCTCTGTTAGGTTCCTCTGAACAATGGAAACTCGTAGTGTTGGCGACTTCTTGGGCGTGTTTGAGTGTGTTTTGAGAACGGATTCTCTGGGTGGCTTGGAGGGCTACGCAGAGCTCTTATGTATTCTTCCATTCCATTATACTCTGCTGTCTCTCCTATATAGAAATCATGACAAGATATGCACTCTACTCTATACACAACAAACTTCAATTGACACACATCGTGTTCAGTCATATAGATCGTAAAGTTCGACCTTTCACACTGATTTTCGTGAGGGCGTGATGATGTCAGAATGCGTCTTATTGTGAGAGGTGGCCGAAATACCAAATCAATTAGAAGCCCTGACCACTTCACATGCACATCAAACGCAAATGGGTCAATGATGAAAGGCAACACGAGAGGAGAGCAACAAAGTGATCACGACGGTCTCCAGCCACGACGTTGCTATCGCCTGTACCCATTCCGCCTCAATATTTCGCTCACTTCTGCTTCCACCACGTCAGAGTTCACGGTGGTCAGCTCGCATGGTATAGTGATAATGTGAGGAATGACGTTTGCCTTCATGTGGTGACGATAGCATCACCGTGCGTGAATAAGCATATTGTAAGATGCCGGTTTCTTGTACCACATTTTACTGAAGTGACCATCGGGAATCTTGATCTTCGTATTCAGGAACGGTGAATAACCATCTTCTGATGGTTCCGTAGCCATCAACTTTATGGACTCGCACCGTGAATTCACTTTCTCAAATTTTTTTCGCAGTGCTGCTCGTGATCTTTCGACTATAAATTTATCATCAATATATAAACCGAAACACAGCACTCCCATTGACAAAGCCGCTCGTTCAATGCTTTTATAAAAATTATCACTAACGGCGCCAATCTGCTTCCCATAGCCAAACTCCTGGTCCGCTTGAAGCGACGGTTTGGAAACCGGATGTTCACGGCCACCACGTTTCGTAGGAGCTCTTCAATCTCTTTGACACACAGACCAAATAGCTGGAGGCTGTGATAGTGCAGACACAGGAGATGTACAAAGCCTCAACGGCTCTTCGGGTATCAACATTCGTATACAGTGCTTGTCAATTGCTTGCTCCACACATAAGAATAAAAGGGCAAACATGTAGAACAGAGAGGTCAAAGGGTGGTGGGGAACGCTCAGGTGACCGGCGAAGCGCTAACTCATCGTCATCCGAACGCTTATGCGTATTTGTCGCCTATAATTTCGACAAAAACCATCCCATTGAGACGGTAGGAGTTTAGCCGATGAAATAGACCCAAGCGCGTACCATTCTAGCAGCCATGACAGCCGATCTTGTGTTTGGCAGTGCATGTGAAAGAACACGCTACATTTGAGGAGAACCGGGACGAAACTTCTTCAAAGTGCAGAGCAAAGCAGTAGGCTGATTCAGTATTCTCCATAGTGCGTCGTTGACTCACATTAATAATAGTCTCAGGTCAGTGACAAAGTAGTTACTCTCAGGGGCATGAGCTGACGAATCCTCAACGGGGGCGGGAGGAGGAGCGAAGTCTATCTTGGATCGGAAAGTAAGTGAGTCATATTTGATGAGCGCTGTTTTCTGCTTTCTTTCTATGAGAAAGCATGAACGTCACGTCACAGCGATGAGCAGGATCTGCAATAGATGTAGGGGTGACTGATGTAAATTTCTTAATGAAAAGACTGCGATTTTTCCGCATTCTCTCTACGCGGCGTTTTCTGACAAGAACTATCATTCTTGATCAAATCTATGGCGTAATGCTGAAGTTAGCCCAAATTTCAACAATCACAATTTTGTCGACCCCTCGAGAACGTAATATCGTAGATTTTTGGTACGCACTGGTTGAGTGATCGGCCTGCCGAAGTATCAGCGAATTGCAATGGAGTCTTCTACTGTCCCAGGGCGCCAGGCACTCACATTGAAAATTCACGAGACAAACCCTGTTTGTCATGTACTGCGTTTACATTCAGTCAATATATTTGACGAATTTGAGAACACCAAAAATATTTGCGAATCTGCATATGCACTGTCTGGTTCTGCTGATCACCATCGATTCTCCAGTGGGGTGCTCGATATGATGGCGCAGTGCCTTCAATAGCCAAATTTTGCTTAATTATCGGTCATAATCGACCCCTCGCCTTCTAATTTGTTAGATAATCGTATATTATCAATTTCGGTAACCATATTTTGTATTTGGCTCAGAACAAGAGCACAAAATAGTACAAAACATAGTTATCGGTAAGGGACCTTTTTGGACACCAATTTTTAAATATGCCAACAGCAAACCTGTCCCGTCACCTGTCGTCCCGTTGTTCATCGAAAGTCTCGAGCTGATGTCAGCAACGTCTCCATCCCTGTCACGATCTAAAATTGTCCAGTGAACCTTCCTGGTTCCAGAGACACGCAACATCTCGTTTCCTTCGAGCAGAGCTTTTGTGAAGAAGGCTGACCATCGGGCCGGCGGTTGCCCAGGTTTTTGTTCGCGGTCACAAGGGATCCAGTCTCAACCTCTCTTGTTCAACGGTCATCGTGATATCGCATGACGTGTCCCGCTCACCTAATCTTCGATTGCTTGGCAAATGCGGCGGCGTCCCTGATCTTCCGTCGTCGACAGACTCCGGATTCCCCTCTTCACTTGCCTGTATCAGGATGCTCCAAACATCGTCTTTTCGATGGAGCGTTGGATGACGCCAACTGCATGCTCTTCCTGCTTACGTAGAGGCCAAGTCTCTGAGGCATATGTATGTCAGGGAAGGAAGGGCAGCGCAATCGAAGAGATGAGCGCGGAGCCGGATGTTCTTCGTCTTCTTCACTACTCTCTCGATGGTTTTGAAGGCATCGCAAGCCGCTCCATTCCTCCTGCTAACAAGGGGAGGATTCTAGGTCGAAGTGGCCATTTGGAATGGGATACATATTGTCTGACGTATTTTCGGACGCCGATCTCGAACCTGCATTCCAAATTTGCTGTCCGATTCTCTGAACGGAGTTATGGAGGTTTTTTGAAAAAACAGTGCTATTATATGGTAGGTTTGAAAGCCCGTAGCACGCGAGCCAGACGTTCTCGCGCAAAACTAGTGCGATTTTCGTGTTCAGGGGACCAAACTGCCCTATGTAACATGTTTTGAGCCAATTCGAAAATTGACCGAGTTTTGGAAAAATTCTTGGCTTACCGAGAATTTGACCAAATTTCAGAAAAACTCTTGGCCTACCCAATAGGCTTCTTGGCTAAAAACATGTCCCATAGGGCAGTTTGGTCCCCTAAACACGAAAACGCACTAGTTTTGCGCGAGAACGTCTGCTACTGGCTTCCAAACCTACCATATAATAGCATTGTTTTTTCAAAAAAACCTCCATAACTCTGCTCAGAGAATCGGACAGCAAATTTGGAATGCAGGTTCGAGATCAGCGTCCGAAAATACGTCAAACAATATATATCCCATTCCGAATGGCCACTTCGACCTAGAATCCTTCTCTTGTAAGGTTTGGTGCTAAGTCGTTCGTCATAATGACTTCTCGACCTAGGCCATATTGACTTCTCGACCCAGGCTCACATACTGAAGCATTCAGTGATGTTCGTTCCGTTTACAGTGAATGGGGCATCAGGCACCAATCCGTTTCTCATGAGCATCATCTTCGCTAGGCTCAGGTGCAAGTCGTTTTTTCCACACACGCAGTCGAAATCAGCTAGCATTGGGCCCGCTGGATTGTCGGTGTTATCACTCCCTTGCCTTCCTATTCCATTTGACGCATGACGTTCTCTACGCGGTAGCAGTCCGAAGACCAATTTGGCAAAAGGGACCCAGTAGTTGATGAGTATTCGTCTACAAGAAAAGTTTTCGTGTAGTTGGTGAAATGGGATTATGGTTCATCCATCCGCTTTATAAAGCAGAAGTATGGTATGTCTGTTTGTTTGTTTGTTTGTCTCTCTCTAGTAGTACTGCAACTCTCCGCCACCTTAGCTTAACTAGCGTACATATTAACTTTTGCAGGTTGGAACCGTAACAACATAACATATATTAAAAACTTGGAGGGGCGAAGGTGGTGTAGTAACAGGTGGCGCACACTCCCACTCGCATGATGAGGGGATAAAAGCCCGCATCAACGCTCGCCCAGGTCAGCCAACCTTTGCATCTCTTCAGCCGGTAAATTGGTACCTGACTCGTCTGGGAGTATAGCTGCACTGATTTGTACATCGGCTGGCCTCCGCGAGTCATTGTATAGGCCATAATGCATTCACCTGCTACCACAATTTTGGGATCGATTTGCGCCAAAATTTTGGGATCGATTGGCGCAGAAGGGATCGAGTGGCGCCAAAAACTTCGTCCTTTTATCCCTTGTAATATGAAATAATATCCTACTATATATAATTCGCTAAGTATGTCTGTGTGTGTGTGTGTGTGTGTGTGTGTGTCCGTCTGTCTGTCACGAAATTCATATCTCGCGTCGCAGCAAAGCTGGGAAGCTGAATTTTACAAATGATATAGGGGGTGGTAAGGGGACCTAGGCGGTGGTGGACCGAAAGTGATAGCAGCTGATACACGCTGATAAGGAGCCTTAAAAGGCGAAAGTCACCAACGTCGTTTCGGCTTTCGGGTTGAACCTAGAGCGCTGATACTCTTGGGTGTTCTGCGGCGTGGGGCGAGAACATTAATGGTGGGTGACCCGCATTGATAACGGTTGATAAGATTTGATAAGGTGCATAAAAAGGCTAGAATCGTCAAATCAGTTTCGCTTTTCGGGTTGATCCCAGAGCACCGATATTCATAGGTGTTCTAAGGCTTGAGACAGGGACATTAATGGTGGGTGATCCAAATTGATAAGGGTTGATAAGATTCGATAAGAAGCGCAAAAAGGCTAGAGCCATCGAATCCATTTCGCTCTTCGCATTGATCCTGGAGCGCCTACACTCATAGGTTTCTAGAAGGGTGGGCCAGGGACATTAATGATGGGTGATACAAATTAATAATGCTTGATAAGATTTGATAAGGAGCCTTAAAAGGCAAAAGTCACCAGAGTCGTTTCGCCCTTCGGGTTGATCCTAGGGCGCTGACACTCTTAAATGCTCTGTAGGATGGGGCGGGAACATTAATCGTGGGTAGCTCGCATTGATAACGGTCGATAAGATATGATAAGGAACGTGAAATGGCTAGAGTTGTCCGTTTCGCCTCTCGCGTTGTTCTAAGAGCGCTGCCACTTATAGGTATTTAGCAGGATGGGTCAGAGACATTAATGGTGGGTGATACAAATTGGTAATGGTTGATAAGATTCGATAAGGAGCGAAAAAATGCTAAAGTCGTCGAATCCGTTTCCCTTCTTGCATTGGTCCCGGAGCGTTCATACTTACAGGTGTTTTGCGGGGTAGGACGGGGACATTAATGATGGGTGATCCAGCTTGATAACGGTTGATAAGATTTGATGAGGAGCGGAAAAGGCTAGATTCGTCGAATTCGTTTTCCTTTTCGCATTGGTCCCGGAGCGCTCATACTTACAGGTGTTTTGCGGGGTAGGACGGGTACAGCAGTGGTGGGTGACTCGCATGGATAACGGTTGATAGGATTTGATAAGGAGCGCAAAAAAGCTAGAGTTGTCGAATCCGTTTCGCTTTTCGCATTGGTCCCGCAGCGTTCATATTCACAGGTGTTTTGCGAAGTGGATCGGGGACATTGTTGGTGGCTGATCCAAACTAAGAATGGCTGCTAAGATTTGATAAGGAGCATGAGAAGGCGAATGTCGTCGGATTCGTTTCGCCTTTCGCGTTGATCTAAGGGTGCTGACACTCATGGGTGTTTAGCAGAGTGGGATGGGGACATCGACAGTGGGTGATCCAAACCGATAAGATTCATGAGATTTAATTAGGAACGTGAGAAGGAAGTCACCAAGGCCGGTACGCTTTTGCGGCCAGCACTCGAATGTTCACTTCGCAGGTATTGTAGAGTGCAGGGACCCCAATGGTACTGTTGGGTATAGGGTCCCAGTGATAACGGCTTACGGTGGCTGATAAGAACCGTTAGGAATCGGATGGGATGAAATACTTCACATCGCTTGATACTACTATACGACCGCTTTAGCAAACGCGTCTGATGCTCAGTGTCATTAGGTGAACATATTTTGTTTATGTTCTGATATCAATGGCAGATGTATCGACAGCTGAATTGCCTTGCATTCGAAAAAAAGTTGCATTTCTTTTGATACTGCGATCTACATTGATAACCTGATGCAACTTATATTTGTGATAGCAAAGCAAACAATTCACTCGGAATCATTTTCTAATGCGGTACTGGCAGCAACACTGGGTATCGACCGCTAAACTATGCAAAATTGCAAATAGTGAAGCAGGTTTACGAAAACGATAAACATCGACAATCGGGATATGGATCTACCATTCATGTGTAGGACTTGGATGCTCAGCAAGTGAACAATTTGTTACCGATGGATGCAATTGAATACAAAACTATCGATGTCCGAACTATCCAAACTCCAAATGATGACCTAAACCAGTTGGCTCGCGCACACTACTGCGCGCGCGTTTCGATGACGTGCAAAACGGATTCGATGCAAAGACTCAAGTATAATAACACCGAAATGCTTTTTATCACGCCGTCTTCTCTACTGTTGTCTAAATAAATAGCTCAGCTGAAAGCAATGGAAAGGCAATTCACGCTCAATATCATACACAACTGTGGTCGGGCCGATCAAATCCATTTTGCAAAACATGGCCATGAATCGCGCGCAGAAGTGTGCGCGAGCCAACTGGTTATTTATAATGAATTTCGAAAAGGCACGGTGTAGAGTAGAAAGTCATTATCCGTGACAACCATCATATGCTGCTATCAGTGCCACATCGAAACTAATCAATGGGACTATGTGTCTTTCATGTCCGCAAAGCTGTTTGCTGGAATTGTCATGAATGTTATAAGGAGATGAGGAGAAAGGCACTCCATTGAATTAGATTGTGAAGGAATGAATTCCGAATGAGAACAAAAGATAGAGCAGCATCAACAGAGAAAATGTTTCCGTAATAATGAGCAGATGACTGGCCTGCCTTACTACCACTTCAAAATCTTCGTATTCAATGGCCATCCACTGCTTGAACGTTTCTGTATGCTGAATCGACCATTCCGTGTTTCCCTGAACAACCATTTAATAGCTACAGTTTCTCTACTATGTATTACCGCTTCGTCTGTCTGTCCGTCCCTACGTCCGTCCGTCCCTCTGTCTGTCACGAAATTAGGCATAACGTGAAGAACAACCTGTGGAAGTGGGGACAAGGTTGGGAGGGTTAGGGTATGGGACAAGATGTAAAGAGCAAACGAAGCTAAACTCTGCCACTGTTGGCGAAGCGTGCACTGAAATAATCCGTTTTCAAAGACACCGTTAGGGGTAAATTTGGCAACTTGGAGGATTACGAAAGTAGACGTGCTCATCAATATAACATTAGAGAAAGAACGACATAAAACGGCGAAAAAAACAAGAAATAGGAACCCGAAATTTCCCCTTCTCGCTCTCGTCCTCTGCGTCTCTGGTCGGAGTGGACTGAAGACAGGCCAGACTCTCAACCAGCCGGCCGCGATTGTTGTCCCGCTCCTCCACGTCGACTCCCCCGTGCGCATAACGGCATAACGGCATGACGAGCTGCGGGGCCGCCATAAGACCCCATGTCGCGTTTTTTTATGCGATTTTCACCACATGTGACCCCTTCTGAAGTAGAAGGTTCGTTTCAGAGAACATGTACTCCCAGATTTCAGTTTTCCCTTACCCCTAATGGTGCCTTTAAACCGCAAATTGTTTGTTCGGTTCGGAAATGGCCCAAACGTGGGGGACAGACGAGATTAACTCAGGCACTAGTTCCTGAAAGTCATGAAAGAGGCTCGAGCACGGTGGGCGGAGCGCTCCTCGAGTGGGCGGTCCGTGCAACAACAATTCGTAACTCATTCCAGCACAGCCTCGGGAACAGGAAAAAATAGGTGGAAATGACCAACGTCGAAGCCATCTTGAACATACTCGAGGCATGCGGGGACCCACCCAAAATGGGCGGAGTGTGATTTGGTATGGTTACTGAATGAATTTATAGAGAGAAGCAATTCCGATCGAGCCACTGACGCCGACGCCGTAGCGTGCACTAGCCCAACTGGTGTTAATATAAGCCTTCATTTGACTACAGTCGTTTGCGATCTACAATTATTAATAGTGCAAGAGCAAATTTTGTGGTACTTACTTCAGGGGCACGTTTCACGTTCGGCCTGCTAATCTTTAGCTCAATGGTTTTGAAGTATTCTTACTGGAATATACTTCCGCCTAAAAATCGTTAGAGATAGAATAATATTTTTCCGCTTTTGAAAAGACTCGAAAATAGTGAGGCGTGTGGCTGGTTCGTCTCACAAAGGAAATGATGTCAGTAGCGCAATAGGCCTACCAGAGTGTGGTTTTCAGCGATATGAAGATGTGGAAGCAAAATAATATTGGAAGCATTAGCTTTTGCATGAGCAGCAGATCACAGTTGTGAATGTCTGCTAGATAGCCGCTCATATCGTAGTTTGGACAGAGAATTTCAACCATCAATGAATAGCTCAGTCTTCTACGACTATCATGAAAATTGTTGAGCCAGAGAAACGCCTCTCGTCGATTTTACAAGAAGGAATATTATCCTTCTGTTCCTGCATTTGAAAGTCAAACTCCACGACCAGAAACGTCGAACTACCTTCTTGGGACAGTACTTCTCTGGGTAGCTATCCAGGATGCACCGTTTCTGCGCAGCTGCAGTGCGACATCACGGCACCTGCTTGAGTCCATTCAGACCACACCCAATTGAGCTCCCTTAAAAGGTCAGCCGAGCAAAAGGTTTAAAGGTTAAAGGGTCAGCACTCTGAGTCTCGATTTAGAATTGTGCTGGTCTACAGGTCATCGTCCGTTGGTTCTGCTATTACCGGTCAACTGGTTAATGCCCGACCTAACGACTTGCGCAGCACCAATACTTGTTCTTATTCTAGGATTTCAATGTTCCTGAAATTCGCTGGGCTTAATGGAACATTACTAAAGACGACACCCACCCACTTTCTGACGCCAGCTTCTCATTGTTTTACCCGGTACATCAATCTACCTATTAGGAGGCTCAAATATCTAGACCTTTTTTGCAACGACACTTGCCTCGTCAGGAATGTTTCAGTTAAGTCACTAATAGGTGTCAGTGATCATCACAGTGTTTCTTTTGATATTACCACCGCAGGGCCATCTTGAATCACAATATTGAAAGTTTTTTTACCGTATATGATTATTCCCTCGTCACAGAACACCTTTTCAGTGTTTTATGGAACGAATCGTTCGAGTCGGTCTCCCGTGTTGACGAAAAGTATAACATGTTCCAAGATGTCGTCTACCTGGTAAACGAGGAGTAAGCCTTTGAAGGAATCGTCCAAAGAAAAATGAGTATCTCCGTCACCCATCCATTATATTTATGATGTGTTTGCCGAGTAAGGGCTGCATGCAAGTTCCATGCGAAAATGAGAATTTGGCTAAGATACTGCTCCCCGAATTCTCGGTCGGATGGGCAGGGCCTCCGAGAAAGTCCTGTGCCGTCGTTCGCCACGGTTGGGAATGGAGAGGCCCCGCCCACACGGTCGAGACTTTATAATGCTGTATCTTAGCCAAAGTCACATTTTTTCACGTGGAACTTTGCACGCAATCCACGTTAGGCAAATGCAACATAAATACGTGGGTAACAGATAAAACGTGGTCAGAGTTCTCACACTTTATCGAAATTCAGTTCAGGAGTATGCTGTTGTACGGGTTTATTCGGTAGTCGTATTTTGGACCGGTATACACAAAGGCTCAGAGCCAAGTTCATATTAGAAGGCTGAATTACGAAACCAACCGTGGTTAAAAACTGCTATAGACTAAAATCCTTACTACATGAAGAAGGGGACGTTTTCAAGGAATACGGTTACTTCCAACGGAGACTGTGTTGCTGAAACAGGTAACAACGAAATGAGTAAGTACATTGCAGAGATTCCATTACCTAATAAGGAATCAGAGAAAAACTGAGCAACGCCATACCCACTTGCTTTTTGAGATCGCTTCAAAGAACATGTGGGTATGGGGATACAGCTTTCTGAACTACTTTCAGGGCTTCATCAGTTGTGAATGGTGAACCTATAGGTGTGTGCCATTAAAATAGAAAATTTGCATGGCCGCACCTGACGCACGATGAAATGGTGCGAGATAGGGGGGAGGGGGCGTACTAGTTGAGTCCTGAAATAGTTACGCTCGGAGTAAGACGAAGATCAGTACACCTATCCATTAGGACGTGCATAGTTCGAACCATCGCGTCACATGCCCGGCGCTGTAATGCGAATTTTCTATCCCAATGGCAGACACCTGGGTTCCTTCTCTCCAGTTTGAGCTGCAGCTATGCCTTGCGAATCTACGATTTTGCATAATCGCAGAGTCACATGTGTCGTCGAGCGCACTCTCACTTGCGCCTGCTATTTTTTCTCAGCAGTGCTGTTCTGTAATCATACTCGAACCGTGGGAGGAAGAGCGTTGCGAAGGGAAAATAGCATGTTAAACTGAGAGTGCGTACAATGATGCATTGTGTTGTGACTTATGCGTGTGTGTTATACGATGGCAGTACGCAAATCGTTGGACCCATACGCATACAAAGTAAACTCGAGCTGCTGGAAAACTTCGGATTTTTCACAGCGTATAATCGCGGTCTAACCTAAAACTTGTCTACAGCCTTTTCTGGATTCTCATAACATTCTTAGCGTAGCCCTCTAGGTGGTCGTCGATCAATATTTCTATGAAATTTCTATCGTCAGCTACGACCTTACTATATTTCCGACGGAACTTTCGAATAAATTTGTTGGAGCTTACCTGGTTTCCCTTTGAAAGCCCCAGGATCAGCGCAGGACAAAGACTGAACATGATTCAGTAAACTCATATTTGAATACTGACCTGTGGTCGCTGAATCCCTTTCCAAACGTGTCGCAGAGCTGCTCCAGTTGTGTCCTGAGCGCACTCCAGTTTGCGGCTCCGTCGTTTGCCTCTGCAAGAACGAACCAATTTGGGTATTTGCTTCCAAATCATACAGTTATGGAGCAATATCTCCAAATCATACAGTTATGGAGCAATATCTTCATTAACTCCTTCTATGCCAATCCTCGACTGCTCCTCGTTGGCCGCTTCTTTCAGGCCCTTTACAGTCGATACGAGCTGGAAAGCATCTACATTCAATACATCACATAGCTCGGTTATGATGTTTCCATCTCTTTTCACCGTTGCTATGTACTCTTGCCATTCTTCACTGGACCTTATGTCCCTCTCCCTCACAGTCATCCAATGCTGGCCCCATACCTTGCCGTGGTCTTCACTTCGGTGAGGTAGCCCTTGATGGCGACCCTTCACCTCTTCTTTGTGGCTCCACGTGGTCGCTTCCCTTGCGCTTCGAACTCCAAAGCTTTTCTTATGGTGTGGTCCTCTGATCCCCTCAGCTCGTGCTCATACCATTGCAGTCGTTGCTCTCTCAACTTCAGCTGGACAGGGGCCAACTGCGTGATCGTTCTCACGTCCTCGTTCCAGACCTTGTCCAGTCCCGTCCAGCCGCATGCCCATCTCAACATTCGCGTTTCAGCTGCGTGCAGCTGCCTTACGTGTACTTAGTTATAGGCCAGCACTCGCTTCCGTACAGCGTTGCGGGCCTTATCACTGCTCGATGCACCTTGCCTTCAAGCGTTCTAGAGCAGCGCCGATCACACAGTATTCCAGAAGACTCCCTCCACTTTATCCATGCCGCGTTAATCCCGGCCTTCATTGCCTAATATACCGTACCATCATCCGCTAGCTCACTACCGAGATATCGAAAGTCATTTACCTTTTTGATGTCTCTCCATAGCAGCCCGTTATCGGCTCTAGGTATTCTTGAACTAATGAACTTGGTTTTATTGACGCTCAATCGTAGTCCATTCTTTGACATGGAGTTTCTGCAAGGTTTCCAAAGCATTAGCCTGCGGAGACGGTCGAGAGCCTTCTCGAGATCGAGGAATGCTCGGTGGTATAAACACCGCTTCTCGCGATATTTCTCCATCACCTGCCTGGCGATGGAAATGGCGTCAGTTATGGATTTTTCAGGCATGAACTCGTGCTGTTCCTAGGAGATGTGGATAAGTTCTTTCAGCCTTGAGTCGACCAGCCTCTCGTACAGATTCATGGTATGCGCTGTCAAACTTGATCCCACAGTAGCTGGAGCAGTCCATGGCATCACCCTTCTATCTGAAGATGGGGGCGATCGTACCAGTCCTCCACCCATCTGGGGTCCTTACTTCAGCGGCTACGGCGTTTAGGAATCGAGTGAGCCACTTTATCCCGTACTCACCGGATGAATTCCATGCATCTATAGGCACCCCATCTGGACCAACCGCCTTCCCAATTTTCATCTTCCCTAGCATTCGACGGACCTTTCCATTCGTCCAAGACAATTGGACCAGCCGTGGCCTCCGTCTTTGGGCTCTCGTTCCAAGGAAACTCTCCGTTTACGCGCTTATCGAAGAACGCCTGCCTCCTCCTTTTCACCTCGGCTGGTTTTTTTGGGACGACACCGTCACTGCTTTTCACAGGCTTTACCACTCTGATGTCCTGGGTGGCTCGATGTCGAGCTTTAGCCAGCCTGAAGATGAATTTCTCCGCATCTCTGCCCTTCAACTTCTCGCACGAGAATACGGTTGCTTTTGCAAGCCTCTTGCAACTTTGTAGACAGCGAGGTCTTCTTCTCCGCGTTTTCTGCCAGCGTTTGTACATTTCCTTCTTCCGTATCATCATTCGCTGTACCTCCTCTTTCCAGACCCGAATCGCCTTGTTTCCTCTGAGGCCCCATTGAGTTTCACCCAGTCCCCCATTCCAGGTCTCCTGAACCGTACCGTTGGAGTCTGGAAGACCAGCCCCCATCACCCCCTTTTCAGATCATTCTTCTATACCCTGTGTAGCTTCCACCATCGTATCCTAAGCTTAGTCCTTACCTTCGTTTTCTTTGGAAGCTGTATGGCAATATCAGCTAGGAGAAGCCTGTGCTGGGTGGCCAGTGCCTCACCTGGTAGCACCTTGATGTCATTTACACTTTTTAGGAATGTTCTCTTTACGAGCACATGTTCTAATTCCGTTTGCCTTCCCCCGCTGCTGTATGTTACCTTTTAAGTCTCCCTTTTTTCGAAGAACGTAACAGACAGCCAGGTCGGGGGTTGTAGCCAGGTCAAGGACCCTTTCCCTCAGCATTCCTTGCCTCAACCCCGCTGTTCCCGTGCACTCTCTTTCGCCCTCTCCGGTCAGTGCCGGCATGGCCGTTTATGTCACCCGCTTTTCTACTTTGGGCAGCCAGCTTGCGGTGCGTACACTGTAATTATGGTCCAGTGCTCCTCATTTATGTCTATCCCTACAGCCATGATTTGGTCGCCTATCCAGTCCACTACAGAAACAAACAGTCCTTGAGGGACTCTGCCCTGGCTAAGGCTACGCTGTTTTGTCCGGTGTCCCCTCCATTGTAGAAGAGTTGGACCCCGTCACCGACCTCCCTTGCCTTAACCCATTTCCAGCGACATTCCTGGAGGCAGAGAACTTGGATGTTCCCGCGTTTCATCAGGTCGGCCACTTCCCGGTACTTGCCGGTCAGCGACTCCACATTAAGAGTCCCGATTCCAACTAACTCCTTTGGCCGAGATCGTTACCCCTCGATAGTCCTCGCATACTGAACACAGAACTCGGGCGAGACTTCTCGCCCGAGTTCTGTGGTCAATATAGGTAACTTGATCTAGAAGCCCAAAAATTGATGGTATCTCAGAATTATGAACTGTAGACGAGACTAAGAGAGTACTTGTGGAGCACACATTCACTAGTATGCTAACATAGCCATAAACTTTTCACAGATTTCATTAGCGAAAAGAACTCGCTGCAGAACGAAACCTAAACGAAGCGATTATAACTTACCGAAGCCTCTTCTCAACTCACAACATCGACAGATAAAATTGAGATAACCGGAGCGACAAAGTTTATTGCCTCTATCTGCATACTACATTCCACATGAAAATAACTGCTAAACAGTGCAGTATTGAAATACATATTCTGCCTACAATACCAACATGCATTACGAACACATAAAACGATTTTAGTAATAATCACAAGTATTGGCACTGATTAAGTACAGCAAAGGTTTAATGACTAAGTGACTGTTACTAAATGTCTTGAGAAGACTTGCAAGACGAATCATTCTCTTTCTCCTCTATAACGTCTTCCAGTAAAGTCTTGTTGAAATCTCTTGTAGAATTCAGTACCGAATGACTGTGGCCTCCAGAGTGCATCTAAACACAGGACTTGGATTGAAATACGAGCAAACCTATGTGTTCTCCCACAAGCCAGAAAACCAAGACATTCAGAAACGACTTCAGAGCAGAATGCCAAACCGTTGTCGTGACCTTCCACAAATCCAAAAAATATTGCTAAATATCTTGCTCATCAAAGAATTGAATTGCATGCATAAAGACCTGCATATTAGATTTCGTGTTCTCTGACAATGGCAGAAGTGATTCACTCCCATCGTCTGCTTGAAGCGTAGATATTGGTAGCACAGATGAGGCGACTCTGTCTGCAAACAAAAACTATGCAGAAGGAAGTAATTGGTTGTTCATATGTTATACTCCTCTTCACAGTTGGAAGAGCAACAGTACCGACAATGAAAGCTTTTCAGCAGAAGTGTTGTATACAGTTTTCAATCTCAAACAAATTCGCTGGGGCTACAGCGCAAGAAAAAATCATTTTTGTTGGATCGTCTTTCACGATGTTCAATTACCACTTTGAAACATGGAGAGTGTGCGTTTTCCAACCACTTAACTGCGCCCCGTCAACGACGAGGCGTGCGCTGAAATATTTGCTACTCAAGTAAAAAAAAATTGAATTGGCTCCAAAATCCAGACGTGAGGAAAAGTTTAGTCAGCATTGAGTTTCTGAAGAAAGCACGTCCCGCTGGGCTTAGCGTGTTCTGAATAGGCAATGCTAAGTGGTTCGATAGCTCAGCTTAGAAGCTCGCCTCGAGTTCCGATTGGGGAACTTTTCATTAAATTCCTAAATGGCTCAGATGTGGATATCAGTTAGGCCGAAGGCGGAGATGGATTTTTAGGCACGGCACACCCGCAGAGCGTATTCTGAATGTGCAGTGTTTCCTACAAAAATGCGTTGTTCAGCATGAGTGCAGCACAGAGTCCAGGACATGGACCACCGAAAAGTAGGAAACACAGCGCCTGTGGGCGCTGAAATAATCAGTGCTCAGACAGAGAAGGTTCAATCTGGTTGCGAAACGTTGAGAACAATGGTTTGCGGTCAGCGATGACGGCAGCAAAAAAGACCCGACTACACTATGGCAGAGTGCCCTCAATGGACGGTGCATGAAAAATGCGCGATCGGGCTCAGAAACTAGATATTTAGCTCATAGATAAATAGGATATACAGTAGAACTTCTCCGTCCCGTAGAGAAATCATAGATGGGGACGGAGGGCCATGAAAAGTGATCATGGGTGCAGAGACGTCAGATCGGGAACTCATAGCCATTTGTCACGGCTCCCTGTCATCTCATGGGTTACAATCAAGGAATTATGGAAGGTGACGATGGGCAAATACACTAAGGCGATCACGGAGTTATTAGAACAATAAAAGACGGTGATAGGGGTACTATGGGTAACAAAAGTTTCCAAAGTGTGTCACCAAGATGAAGGCAAGAAATGATAATATGTGGCAAAATTCACGGTGAAAGGAACGCTTCCGAGCATGTGTAGGAGACGCTTCTTCAACAGCTGCCACCCGTCTGACCGTTCCATCCTTTTTTATCGTGGCTGAATCCGCGACCAACGATAGAAAGGGGGCTTATTTCTCGCATATCAGACCGCATCTCCTTTTTTGCACTACTGAAAATTTCGACATTCTTCTCATATTCGACCCAACAATGCCTACTACTGCCTTAAAAAGGGACCACCATGAATGGGTAAGGATTATAAGTAGATTCGCTATCTCGTAGTATAAATCAAGCCGTAATGGTCGGTTGCTTGACTACACTTATTTGTGACAGTGCATATTACCTATCCACCGATACTTCTTTACCTTCCATTGCTGGGGAGCGCAAGTAAGCGTCAAGCTGAGAGTTGCCCTCCTTACAAAGCCGACGAAGCCACTCTAGAGAGGCGATTTCGCCGCTCCCTTGAGGCCTTCGCAGGCGACCTCCAAAGAATTGGCGTGTGTGGCTGGCTAATCCAATTAATTACACATAATTTATGAGCTTTCTTAATGATTGTTCTACTTGTTAACTTGTGTAAGTTAGATGTTCTATTTGAGTAGCTTACAGTTCAAACAGTTACAAAAACTCTGTTGATAAATGAATAGACCACCGCGAGGCCAGATTTAGAATAATCAAAAAATTGAATAATCATTAAACAGAAAAATAACATGTCTTTTTATGATTTGGTTGACTTTCAGTGCTGTCGGACCATAGTCCGACACTTTCCCGTGTGACCCACCAACTGTCAGACAGCGTTGTCCAACATCATCTTCAGCGTGTTACAAAGGTCAAGAAACTCATGGGACCAGGGATAAATACATGATCCATCATCATGGAAAAAGGTCTCAAAAAGAAATATCGTATGAAGTGTTCTAGAGCTTTCCGAAAAGCCTATTAGTTAAGTCCTGAGAAGAGAGGGACTCCTAGCCCGCAGATCTGAATTTAAAAAAAACCAAGTAATCTACAAATAAGAGGTTGAAAAGAAGTTTATCAAAGCATCACTACATAGGTTGTAGAAGTCGGAAGAGGAAAGAGGTTTTTTGGCCCCTGTGCGCTATTGAATTGTGCTTTTCTAATAAGTTGCATATCTTTCCTGAAGGCATCGCTGGCGCCTAAGGAAACCTTCGAAGAACGAACGAAGAAATTCACAAGGGAAGGGTTTCAACCTCCCGAGGAACTTCAAAATTAGAGCCGCATGAATCGATAAAGCTCCGAATACTGATTATAACTGTGAAAGCCAAAATTGCAAAATGCCATTCTGAAGCGAGTTAGATGTCAAAGTTTGCTCGCGATACCTCATTGGTGAGGTACTTGGCCACCAGCACGGCCGTTGCTGATCCATAAGCGATCACCGTGGCTCAGCGGTAGCGTCCCGGATCTGCAGGATAGGGACTGCGGGTTTGTGCGCCGCCGATTCGGGTTTTTTGCATTTTGTCTTTCATTGTCAGTGAGTGCCTTTCTTTCACTTCTGGACGTTTCCTTGTACTGGCCTATCGCACCCATTATTTGCTCTGCCATTTTATTTATAACTACTAACACTACTCACAAGGGAAGGAAACCGTTCAAAGTGGCCATTTACAATGAAAAACATATCACACGAGACGCTTTTGGACGCTGATTTCAAACCTGTGTTCAACATCTAACAAACGTTCTCTGAAGGGAGGTATGGACGTTTACCTGAATGAATATGCTATCACATGGTACGATTGGAAACCCATAACGCGCGAGCCAGTTGTTCTCGTACAAAACCAGTGTGATTTTCGTGTAGAATCAAATTACCCCAGAGATGGTTTTTAGCCAATTCGAGAATTCGACCAAATTGCACAGAAATTCACGGGCTTTGGGAGGAACACATTGAACAAAGGAGATGTCGTTGACCCTTGCCGAGGAAATGCTCTTATTTGACGCCTGTTACGTACGTTTAGTGTGATGGGCAAGGTAACAGGTATGCGTAGATCATCTTGTTCAGGTCAGGGTTTTTTTTTAGAAAAAATTCAAAAACTACCACTTTATCTCCTGACACCCCAATTTTCCGAGGTTGGACAAATAAGGATTTGGCTGAAGTTTTGCACAGAAGGGTAAGTCGACCCCCAGTACGGCGCGAATATCACAATCCTTTTACGCAACAACGCCTGGTTCGTGTGGTACGGAAGTCTCTCCGACCTGGTACCTTCTTTTGGGAGTAATGTTAGTAGTTATAAATAAAGTGGCAGAGTAAATGGTGGGTGCGATAGGTATCAGTACAAGGAAACGTTCAGAAATGAAGGAAAGCACTTGCTGACAATGAATTACAAAATGCAAACAAACCTTCACCGCGGGGAGCAAACCCTTGATCACTATCCTGCAGATCCGGAACTTTGCAATTTAGTCACGGTGTCCGTTGCTAGCTCAGCAACGGCCGTGCTGATGGCAAAGTGCGTGGCAATGAGATATCGCAGGCAAACTTTGACCCCTCCTAACTCGCTTCAGAATGGCATTTTGCAGTTATGGTTTTCACAGCTATAAACAGTATTGGTATCGATCCATCCGGGTCTCATTTCAAAGTAATATGGGAAGTCGAGACCCTTTCCTTGTTATATAAGGAAATAGACTGAGTAGACGAGCGTTAGAGCTTATTGTCTTACTCCGTTGTCCAAAGAATGATCATTTAAAATTCCACACGACGTCGCTCCTGCCGAAAAGTTTCATATGAACATGATCCACAACCGACTTCAAGCTAAATTATTGTTAACGATGTGTGAAGAGAGGGGCACGTCATCTAATCCTCTCCACAGGGCACACTCCACACGTCTTCAGTCAAAAAATGCATACCACTCGGCTTTGACGAGAAGCATGGGCAGTAGCATTTCTACACATGAATCATCAAAATTAGTATCATTCTTTCACCTATTCTAGAATATAAATTTTGAAGAATACAAGGTTTTGCGATGGCCTCCGAAAAATCGCTACGCTCCATAGTCCATACATTAGCGTGTGCAGAATAAATGGCAAAAACGGACCACTTTCTTCAAACGCCATAACTTCGCTCAGACACAACTTTACTTGTCGAAATAAAAACCATTCCAATCTACACAACCTTGCCAACGATCTGGTAACGAAAATATGCATGCGAAAATTAATAAAGTCAACGATGGTATTTTCAAACTGCATCGTATCGGCGAGCTCCTTCTGACGCAGGTTTGCATCGAGAACCCGGAAAAAGTGGTAATCCGTCAGGGATAAGTCTGGGAAATAAGGGGGATGAGGGAGAGTCTTGGTGCCTGACTGCATCAGTTTCTGCCGGGTGACTTGCGAAGTGTGGGGTTTTGCGTTCTTTTGCGCACCCAGCAAAAACTGATGCAGTTAGGCATCGAGACTCTCCCTCATCCCCCTTATTCCTCAGACTATCCCCAACGGATTACCATTTTTTCCGGGATGCAAACCTGCGTCGGAAGAAATTCGCCGATACTATGCAGGGTAAAATTGCCATTCTTGACTTTATTAATTTTCGCAATCCAGAATTTTATCATGATTGCATATTTTCGTTACAAGATCGTTGGCAAGGTTGTGTGGATTCAAATGGTTTTTATTTCGACAAGTGGAGTTGTGTCTGAGCGAAGTTATGGCCAGTTATGTTTTGCCGTTATTCTGCACACACCTAATAGGCACCGGACTCCATATTTCAGAAACGCTTGATTTTTCCTGAGGCGTACTCCGTAGTTCCGAGATTTTTAGGAAGCCTATGAATGCTTCATGATAACTAGAATTTGTAAACATTGAACGAATCGTAATTGCGAGCATTGGAACTCCTAGTCTGTCACAACCCCTACACCGTCGAATGGGAAGAAGATAGTTTCCCTATAATGGAACCTCAACGACATACCTAGAAGTCCAACTTCCGTAGAACAAGATGATCGATCACCGGAGGAGCTTGGCAAATTAGGACATGATGGATGCTCATCACCAGAAACGTTGCAAACTACAGATGGTCGCGATGGCTGTTCCGATACATTTACTACAACTTTCTCTGAAAAAAAGCCTCAAAAAACAAGTGCTTGATACTCGCAAATGCGCAACAGTTGGCAGTTCACAATTCAATAGCGCTATTTTTCTTGGATAAATTTCAGAAACACAAAAAAGTCAACAACCTGAGGTGTCATAAACCGGTAACACTTTTGACTTTCCTCTGCGAGCTTGCTTACGCTGTAGTCGTCTAAGCTCGCTGGCGCTGACAGAGTTCCGTCTGAGAGCATCTTCTTCCTCATTCTGCTCGTCTAGGAACTATAAAGAATCACTGTTCAGGACGACACTCACCAAGTCACGAGATCGTCACCTTTTGAGCAATTCTTCTATTAGGTTGTTGCAAAATTAATTTCGGTTTCAAGGTATGTATAAATAAGTAGATTTTTTACCCTGAACTATTCCATCCCAAGGAACGCCAGATACCACTTGGTGGGTTTTTTTCTGCTCTTTCAGAAACTTCTATGAATATCGCTCTAAGTTTTCCAGCCGGCCTTTTCCAGGGCTGCGTATAATCATGAACCGACGCGACTATCGAGTCATCATGCTTTATGAGTTTAAATTGGAACACTCCGCAGCGGAGGCAGCTCGTAATCACAGCAGTGTTTTTGGGACGAATTGTCCTTGCGAACGAACAGTGGAGCTCTGGTTTAAAAAATTTGCTTCTGGCGATTTTGATCTCGAAGAGAAGTCGGGTCGCGGCCGCAGGTCATCGCTTAATGATCAAGATTTAAGGAGAGCCGTCGAAGCAAATCCGGAGACGAATACTCGTACGTTAGCAGAAGACCTAGGCGTGCATTACTCTACAGTGGCCAGACATTTGCTGACAATCGGCAAGGTGAAGAAGATGTCGAAGTGGGTGCCTCATGACCTGACCGATGAGCAGCGTCTGGCACGTTTCGACACCTGCTCTAATCTCCTAGTTCGCCATAAAAATGAGCCATTTGTAAACCGTATTATAACTGTAGATGAAAAATGGGTTCTTTATGATAACAGGAAGCGGGGATTAGTCTGGGTAAATAAGGATGCTCCTTCAAAAACTTTTCCTAAACCCGACCTTCACCCTAAAAAGGTTATGATTACTGTGTGGTGGTGGTGTTGTAAAGGTGTAATCCATTACAGTTTCTTGCAACCTGGTCAGCCAGTCACAGCAGAGTCTTACTGTTGTGATCTGGAGCAAATGTATAGAAAGTTGCAAAAATTGTGGCCGGCGGTGGTGAATAGAGGAGGGCCGATCCTGTTGCAGGACAACGCAAGGCCACACACCTCACAAATCACTCGGCAAAAATTGACCCACTTGGGTATAGAAGTTCTACCTCACCCAGCGTATTCTCCCGACCTTTCCCCAACAGACTATCACTTCTTTCGAGCCCTCAATTCTCATCTGCGTCAGAAACAATTTACTAATTTAGACGATGTTGAATGTGCCTTCCTTGACTTCGTTGATTCTCGTGATAGTAGTTTTTATAGTAAAGGCTTAGATTTATTGCCTGTTCGTTGGCAAAAGTGTGTAGATTCTGATGGTGTTTACTTCGATTAATAAACTTGTGTTTAAGCTGAGTTATAGTAGTGAAGTATGCGGTCCATTTCCGAAATTAATTTTGCAACAACCTAATATTAGGTTGTAAGGAAAGTTCTGGCCGGTTCGCGTTCACAAGATAAAAATCTCAGAGCGCGTTAACATGAATCAGCTTACATAATGTGCTCCTTGGATAGAAAAAGGATGTCTTGTTTGGAATACCACAAGGTTTTTGCATTATTAGGGAAATTTTGAAGTACTGCGAAAATGATACTCTTTGTATGACTTCACTTCACGAGTTCTTGTTTAACCGAGTCCCAGCAAAGGTGACCACAAATGTTCCTGCTGCAAGGGGAGAGTTGAAGCATCGGATGGAACTTTTTGTCTCTGGTTTCAGAAGTGCAGAAATGAGAACGTTTTGAATTTCCAATTGATCAAATCGCTTTAACTAAAACGGCAGAAAGCGATGAGCGTCCATACTTGCAGGGGATATCCACAAGTATTGGCCCTCAACAAACACATTTAGCTGACCACTTCAAGCAGCCTCGATTTGAAAAAATCACACAATGGGTGCCGCGCGACCCCTCAGAGCAGCCATACGCAAGCGCATTTTCCACAAATCCTCTACCAGTGATTGAAGCACTTGCAGGCTGAAACCCTTACTCGTGCATCATATTGACCATATCTAGCGCTAACTAAGCCCCACTTTCCCAAATATCTGGACAGCTCCTTCAGTAGCAGTGTGTTCAGAAAGGAAGGCAATTTGGAGTCGACTTTCTTCATTTCGCACAATATAATTCATCAGCCCTTCATCAACTTGAGATATGAAGAAATGCATAATGTTGCTAAGAGTGTAGCAAATCGAATGGTGTCTACTATTTGAGAACAGATGCAGTCTGAAAATTGAAATTGCAAAAACCGGCCAAAACTTTACTTACCACCTAATATAATTGGCGTCAAAAGGTCAATTCAAGGAACCTTCAGTCAGTAATCAAGAGACCGAGTCAGAACTCAAAGCATCAAGCGTTCGAAACTACTGCATACTATTTGTAGAACTCCAAAAATAAAGACGCTTCATGAAGAACATGACTGTTTTTTTGCCACGATGACATGGTAGGCTCATCAAACGAATGCTCTGTCGCTCGTCACCTTGTATGACCTCCGCTCAAGAGACCTAGCTTAATTATATTCACAATGATCAGTGGTCCGATTTTTGCAGATAAAAAATTGACTAGATTTTTTCCTAAACTCCCGCCTGTATATGGAACTCAGCAGAATTTGACAAAATTTCCTTACGCACGAGTTTAATAGAAAAAATTATTTTCGTCAAAACTCCCTCTAGTAGAAAATTTCTGGGCTTAACACTTTTATTAAAAACATACCGCCTCCAGCCTTCTGCACAGAAACCGATATTTTCAATCAATATCAATCGGTGATGCATGATGTTGTAGGATTTAAGCTTCTATGAGGGCACTCACTCAGTAGTATGGGCCTCAAGCCGCTTCCAGCCTTCTGCACAGAAACCGATATTTTCAATCAATATCGATCGGTGATGCATGATGTTGTAGGATTTCAGCTTCTATGAGGGCACTCACTCAGTGGTATGGACCTTAAGCCGTTTACAGCCTTCTGCACAAAAACCGATATTTCAAATCAATCGATCGATCCAATCAATATCGACAAAGGCCATGTCCGCTCTGTACATCTCCTACCATTCCCCACCCAAACCACGCTTGAGCCGATCTTTTCCGCTGACTTGTGAGGGTATGTCGAGTGTCGGGTACCTCAAACTTAGGTAATTGAACCAACAGGGTGGACAGACAACAGTACAAACAGACCAAACTCCTGGTTTATATATAGAGTATGATTGGGCTTTATGAATGTACACCTTTTCATTAAATCGAGAAAGTCATGGTAATGTAAGGAGAGCAGCCGAGTGGTAGGGAAATCCGTAGCGAAAAAAATGGTTAGAAATAACACTAGGAAGAACCAAAACGCACCTTGATCCTTTTGGGTCGAACTTCAGACATAGAATCCATAACGACGGTGAAAGAATTATCACAGAACGAACTGAAAATGGGTTAAACGAGTACACGGAAACGTCCTAATATACCTCAGGTAGAAACAATAATTTGGACATGAAAACCGGCACTTCTTTAACAACGAATGTATGGGAGATCGGTCACTTTTGTTCATCCTTCTGGAAACGAGGTCCAAGTGTAGCACCAAGAGGTGTTCTGATCGAGGCTGAAGGAGTATATGACTTCAACGTCTTCTCACAGCAAGATTGTTGTCCAGGTGTTTGCGCCTAGCAAAACCAAGATAAGTATGCACACGAGATCATCCTATGTGGAGGCAAGCGCCTTTCGTTGGTAGAGCAAAGATAAAATCACCTGTTCCTTAATTGTTAAAGGAGCCGATAATGAGGGAGGAATGACCGAGCAAACATTTGCCTCCATATCTCCACTTCCTCCATTGACTGAGTTTGAGACTGAAACATTGTGCAGATAGGTACCACTAGCCACGAAAGTATACATATGCATAATTACAGTCCGGTTGTAAAGAAAAAAAAGACTGGCACATCTCACTACACACAAACCAAAAAGTAACTACAGTTAGAAGGTATACCACCAAATAGGACACATGCACTACAATGACGCTGATGAATGCCAATGAAAGTCGATTAACCATCAAGGAAATAGAAAAGCGAATCGTTCCCACCTCTTTCGGCATCTTGCTTTTGCTGCCTTTCCCGGAACATAGCCAGCTGGATTTTGAGTGTTTCAACGTCATCATTTGCGTATCCCATTAATGTTTCAGCATTTGCAGCACGAGCCTAAAGCATCGGAAGGCTGACGTTATAGTTAGCACGATCGTATGATCGCAAGAATCGCAGCTCCTTTAGATATTAGGTTGGTGAAAAAGTCCTGGGACACCAATTTCAAAAAAAAGTTAAAATTCGAAAAAAGGATCCGTGGGTCGATCGACGTTACAGATAAATAGCCACACAATCGTAGATAACACTGAACTTATTTCGACTTGGGTGTCCCACGAACTGAGCGATTCAGATCGGTCATCGAGGTTAAGCATCGCTCAGTCTCTCCTCAGTCGATTCCGGATTAAGGACTTTCTGGGAGGGGTCGTTACAGGGGATGAATCCTGGGTCTTCTACGCGAATCATAGCAGGAGAGTCCAGTGGTTTCCCTAAGGAGAAGCGGCTCCGACTCAATCGAAGACAGACACCCATCAAGAAAAGGTGATGCTGTGCTGTTGGTGGGACTCACAAGGAATGCTTTGCCACGAATTTCTCGAAAGTGGTACCACAGTAACCGCAAGCATCTAGTCTAATCAGCTGCAGAAGTTGAGCGAGGCAATGCAACAAAAGCGGCCAGGACGAAACAAAGTTTACTTTCTTTATGACAACGCACGCCCTCATGTTGCAAGAATGTCTCGGGAGAAGTTGGAGGAGCTTGGATGGGAAGTACTGCCTCACCCTCCGTATTCGCCCGACCTTGCCCCTTCCGATTATCACCTATTTAGGGCCCTCAAACAAAATCTCAGAGATAAGGAATTTAATGATCAAGCTCAACTTGAATCGGAGGTGACGCGCTTCTTCGACTCACAGCCAGCTTCCTTCTGGAGAAAAGGTATTCGTGATCTGCCCAAAAAATGGCAAAGTGTTATCGAGGCAGAAGGTGATTACTTTGTGATTTGAAATGACGAAGAAATAAAGTTTTTAAAATTTGAAAGAAAAGTTCTCAGTGTCCCAGGACTTTTTCACCAACCTAATATATCCGCAGCGCGTAAGGGGATATGGAGTAACACGCATATTACATGCCTCGCCCTCTGATAAATCCACTCTGGTTCCGATCGACCGTAATAGCATAAGGGAAGAGCTGAGTTTTTGCTTAAAATGCTCCCACATGAAATAGGTATCGCAATCAGTTCGACAAACTCAATCTCTTTAACCACATAAACCTAAACCGCCCACTGGTGATGTCTTAGAAAACTGGTGGTTAAGGGTGAGAATGGCAAGATATGTATACAGGAACAGCGAATCATTACCAATTGCTTGAAAGTGAGTGGGAGGACTGACGAGAGAACTTACTACAAGAGAGGCGTTCTCATCAAACAACTTGTCACGCTCATCACGCAACTTATCACGCTCTTGTCGCAGAGATTCCATCTCTAACCTACAAGCAAATACGTGTACTTTTCGAAAGTCGACTTCTGCATGAGAGGTGCCACTGAATACTTACTTCAAGGATTTGTAGGAACTTTTCAGTAGAGGGTCTATACCAGCCGTTCTTGTAGCTGCGTCCATGAGGTCTCTTCTAGCGCTCGCCAACCGATCATCGGCTAATCGAAGTCTTGCTCTTAGTTCAAGCAATTCCGGTATCACTTGCTCACATCGACACTTGTGTGACTCCTGCAATATCACTTACCAGTAAAAACCTATACAAGCATTGCTTTCCATTACTGTGATGAAAGCCCTGATGAATAATAATGCTCGTGATGTAGGAGGGCTGAATTAATCACTACAGTGACTATCCTTATTTGGTTTTTTAAATCAGCCAATTTTTGAATGACAATTTGTGTAGGAGCCAGACAGCATGGTAAGTGAATAAATAGATCTAGCTTTCGTGAAGAAATGAAAAAAAAAAGTTTCTCTCTACAGGACGAGTAAGATAGACACAAAGAGTTGGGCTTCGTGCATTAACACGCGGCTTATATTTTACTCAAAAGTTCACAACGATAACACAAATGAAGGGCAAGAACCACAGAAAATCAAGCAAAAACCTTGGAAGACTAGAAAAAACTAATTATTCTCCACAGAAATGTATTTACTCACTTCTTTTCTTCCTCGACGCAGAGCCAGCAGGCGTGCCTCATCAAGTTCATTCGCTAGCTGAGAATTCTCTTTGCGCAGAGCACTGTACTTACAATAAAGCAGTTTCAAATCAGCTTCAAGTCTCACACGCTCCTCCGCGAACTTAAATTGAGATTTCACTGCTGGAGAAATTTTTGGACAATCCAAAAGACACACCTCGGCAAACATAGAGTTGCCCCGGTTCGCTATACTTGCGTTGGCTCGAGATGCCATAAGTTCAGCTTCCAGTTCATGCAATTTTTCACGAAGTTCCTGAAGTGGAGCATTCTAATTACTGCATTCCGCCTTTGCAGAGAGCTCTTTTTGACTTTTTGAAAAAGACACCAAGTGAATGTGTTGTTAGAAAAGTCCATAAGAGCCGCAAAAGTCGTCCCAGAAACTATTTAAATCATAAAAACCTTGTTATGTCTAGCCATATCACGAGCTTCCAAAGATGCTGCCTCTGCTCGCTCAGTGCAGTCGTCCCGCTCTGTTTCCAGGGCGGCAATACGATGTGTAGCCCGCTGTAACTCAAATATGGCATCATCCTTCTCCTCTTGAAGTCGCTCCTGAAGCAAAACAAATCTTTAGCACCAGCATCAACGTAGTCGAATAAAACAACGCAAATATCTTCACCTCATATAATTCATAAAAAGTCAAATTACCAAAGGATTGGACACTCTGCGCTGAAGACTCCTCGCAGGTACTACAGCATCTCACCTCTTCACATTTACACTCAATTCCACCAATGGGAGACCATACGCATGAACTTAATCGAAGACTTCGATAATAACCCCTAATGATACCATACCATTTTCAGAAGCCATATGGCACTTATTTCTTTTTTTGTGTGTACAAGCAATAGAGGGGTA
The DNA here is from genome assembly GCA_963978905.1 of Trichostrongylus colubriformis. NCBI lineage: Eukaryota > Metazoa > Nematoda > Chromadorea > Rhabditida > Trichostrongylidae > Trichostrongylus > Trichostrongylus colubriformis. The sequence goes on along the minus strand of OZ022258.1, from coordinate 35,670,618 downwards.
CACGCGCTCCTTTACACGACTATCGGCCATGCAAGACCGCCGCAGACTTCGCTTTTTTGCTATTCTGCGGTGCCGTGGCGCCGCACGCGAAGCTACAGCTTTGCACAAACTCGAGGTCGTAGTTTCGCGTGCGACGATACGACGCCGCAAAATCGCTGTCACCAAAACGCAAAATTACGAGCGGCCTAATACAGCACAGTAAGATAGGAAGAGTTTCCTGATTAATCGATTATTAGGCGTTTCACATTATGACGGTGGTCGACAGGCACTATCGGAGTTCACATAATAAAACAGTTTGCGATTGCTCACGATTTTGCTTTCCTCGTTTTATTTGACAGCGGAAAGTAAGGTGGCCTTCAATACAATGACGCGAGGTGCTTTGATACCTGATCTTGATTTTCAACATTTTGTTACGGAAAGTGTAGTACAGGTGACATATGATATACACTTCACTTCATGAAATCAGTTTAAATGCTCTCACCAAATCGGCACTGTTTGAAGATTCGGGTAACACTAATTCTTCAGAAAGTGCCCGAGATTGAGCTCGTCGTAACTCGTCGATTTCAGCATTAGCTGAGTTGAGCGAAGTGGTTAGTACGTCAATCTTTTCCGCCATCCGATAATAAGTTGCACTCTTCTCTTCAATCTGCAAATGGTTCAATTGTAACCACATTTAGAATATTTCTTTACAAATCAAAAATACAAACCGTTGCTTCCTGATCGGCAATTCTCTGCTGCAGAGCTGTAATTCTAGGGTCTCCAGTGTGAACTTGTTTTGCACGGGTACGAAGCTGGAGATTTTCCTCTTCCAATTCATTCAGTATTTCATCCCTACTGGATAACTTTGCGTTGAGACGTTGTACCTCCTTAAAATAGCATACCGACGAGCATATACACAATACATTTCAAAATAGTACAGAATAGGGAAACTCACAATTTTCAGCTGGTTGTTTTCATCGTCGAGTTCGATCAGTTTTTCCTGCACAACAGCAGGGAGATCCATGCGGAAGTCTAATCTGAACAGCTACCTCTACTAAACAACTAATACCGGAAACTATTAGGATCGTGCGATAGGAATGCAAGATTTTTATTCTAGGAATTCCAACAATATTTCATAACAATAAAATGAGATTTGAGTTCAAAGGGTTATCTACTGGTGGAGAGCTTTATCCATGACTCTCCCATTATGTAGAAGCGACCGGTCTCACATCCTTTTCTTAGGGATTTCGCTTTCAGCTACGCAAGCAGGGCTCCCCCTGGACACAGCATCCAGCGCTATTTTAGCTTAAGCTCTATAAGGAGACATCCCTTTCCCTGTGCCACGGTGACGTACAAGTGCTTCGACCAGAGTTCGAAGAATCAGATCACCAGTGTTGCATAGCGATTCACTATACGAAAGACGAAATTCTCTTATCAGAGTAGAACTTCATATCAGGCACTGTCAAAATGACTAGATTCCACCTACTTTATATAACTTACCTGCTTGTAATTGGAAGTCGTTTGAGGCTGAGGATAAGTTCCCGACGTTTTTTGTAATCTGTTTTTCACATTGTTTTCTTCATCTTTCGATAAAGCTCATTTATGATGTCGATAGAGCTTTTTTTGCTTTCAAATTTGTTTTTCGATTCATTCGATTACTTAATATTTGTGAGTTTGAAACTGAAGTAAACAGAAGGCAAAGATTCGCACTCGACACTTCACCTTTCTCGTCTGCCATCGAGATCAAAAGAGTTATGCGCGTAAGTTTTCGATAGAGCTTTCCCAGTGCGCTACAGAATGGTGCTGCCTTTTATTCGTATCGCTCAACTTTTCGCGTTTTTAAGAGTCGCAAATGCAGCATTCAGCAAAAACATGCATTTTCGGTAATTCGATTGAGCCTCTTTTGTTTTACAAGGTGATGCCACCAGTCTTTTGAATACCTTCACAGTATGATATTCCTGAGGCTTAGAGATGGGGTACCCAGTAAAAGCCCACCCGTCGCAAAAAATCGAGATTTCACCAAAACCTTAGGAGTGACAAACAATCAAACGATCAAAAACGAACTTATATCAGAAAAAGCATTTAACAGAAATCTAGCTCTGAACGTGAACACTTATCGAAAAAAGGGAAAGCCCGTGAGGCGTGCCCTCTTCCGTCTCGACTTTGCAGATTTGCCAATAACTGCAGCGGCAAGTCATGTATCCCCCTCCCCTCCCCCCCCCTCGAGTTTCACTGATCCTGCGAGTGAAAAGAGAAAAGGAAGAAAATTGTCCTTTCTGCGCTTGATCCATGCTGCATGGAAAGCATTTGAATTTAGCGCCAAGCGAACGCGGCGCGAATCTGCACAATACAAAGCTGACCTTGCAGCCAGGGTCAAGCGTGGCATCGAGGAAAATTCGAGAAAAACACGATTCTCCTAAGAAGGAGTCTTTAAACACCCCCCCCCTACCTCAGGTTCAGCTATTTGAGTAGTTTCTACCCAGCCAATGCGATTTATCCAGGAAATCAAAAAGCCTACGGTGAAAAAAACACTGAGGTCAAACTCCTGACAAACTAAGAGAAATAAGAACCTAACAAAACTCAGAACCTATATTCCGGGACAAAAGCGTTCAAGAGGACCCAACAAAACTCAATATTTATAATCCAAGATGAAGCCGTCGCCGACCATGGGTAATGGCTCTGGGCCTCTGATGACACAGGAGAGGGCTTAAAAGACATGCAAGTAACGTGTCAGGGATAATGGATGAAAAAAGGCAATGATAGAAGTGTAAAAACTGATTAGTAGTCGTGTAATGCGCTCCACTGCGACCGCCGCGTCGCTATTGCTGTAGCGCCCCGGCAATCACGATGGGGCGGGGTTCTTCCCACTAGTAAATTTGAGCATTTTTGAATACCTGTTCCTTTGACTCGTCCATGCGCTCTCCTCTCTGCAATGTCGCCTTACGCACTTATCCCAAAAAATTTGTGCCTCACCTTGTTTCCTACTTGTGGGATGCCGCTTTCTCTCCCTTCGAGTTTTTAAACGAATATGAAATTAAACATTAGCTCTGGGTTTGATCCCACTTAGTTAGTTCTATCACATCCCCATTTCACACATAGACTCCTAGCCTGAGAAACATCACTGCCCACCTCAACTATTACGACCCCCTCCCATCTGACCAAATACGCCCCCTCCCCCCTGTCGAGGATCCTTGACGGAGTCTTGACCCTGCTCTGCTTGGTAATGCTGCACGCAGCTCATAATAGGAGGGTTGGGTTATAGGCTGACGGTAGAGTAAGCAACGTTGTCAAAACTGTAAAACGTGCAGTGTTACACGCGAGTGGATTTCCGCTATGGTAGATGTTTCCGAAGAAATGCTATGTTTCGAAAAGCGCATCATGGGAGAAATCGAGCCAACACGTAATGTAGCGGATGAATCAAAACTTCGCATCAAACCATTTGACATCTCAACCACTTTCCATGGAGTCTGCAAATTCGAGCCTCTCACTCTTTCTAAGAAGAAAAGCTAAGTGATAATGACATGGGACCTTCGCTCACGATGGGTGTCGAAGCGCCCATAGAAGCCGGACCGTCGTCTTCGTCAAAAGCTATGTGAATTCAAAATTTTGCTTCCACCATGCCTGACCATACTACCACTGATAAGAAATGCGATAGCCGCGTTCGAACACTTCCAGCCTTTCCAGCATTATATGTACAACACAACAGAGGGAACGAGTGAAGCTGACAGAAGCGTCCTCTAAGTAAGGCGTAACGAAAACAAATAGTTCTCAGTACACGAGGTGCCTCACATAATTTATTAGAATTTCGCAATGGTAACCCTATTACGGGTGCATTTCCACACAAACGAACTATAACAACGCCTTCAGTAAAGGAAGCTTACGAATACAACTTTTACCAAGTACCAGGGTAAAGATCACAATCAAAGCGTGCTGACAACATGTGGTAAACGAAATGAGCCGTAACGGCAAATATTTTCAGCTTTGCGCACATTGAACCTGTGGTCCGTGATGCGCATGTCCACTCATCTCTTCATCTGATCCGTCTTCGTCGTAAGCTTGTCCAGACCTTCCTCCGCGATATCGCTTTTCATCGTACTCCATTAGCGATACCTAGGAAGCACTATTGAAGAAGGATAAAGTTTCTGGCGTTAATCAATTCCTTCCTAGGGTGCGCCGCACATTCTTGTTCTATTCAGAATCGCGTTGGCTGGTGAATGTGAAGTGGCCTACACAATGACTTGCAGTGGCCAGCCGATGTACAAGTCGTGCTCTTATCCTCCCAGACGAGTCTGCTCCCAATTTATCGACCCCAGAGGTATAGAAGACTTGGCTGGCCTGGGCGGGCATTCGTGTGGGATTTCATCCCCGCACCATGAAAGTGGGATGTGAGCCACCAGTCACTACACGACCTCGGTCACACCATTAAAAATGCAATAAAAAATCATGACACTACTGAACTATCACTGCCTCTACATCGCGAGATGGTCGAAAAATAATTTTCACTGAAACTTTGCGCATACGGAGTTATTTGGGACGCTGGTAATGAATATGACACCCATTTTTGACGTTGACGTCAATTTGGTGCAACATTCTCACTATATTCTCGTTTCAATTTCTACTAAGGGGTTACTCAGAAGAGTGACCGCCAATTTGTCATTAATTCTTGGCGAAGACGCTGACTGGCTCAAGATGGCACTAGTCCTTTTCATTTGTGCTGTAATGGTACTAACACAGCTAGGAACACCATCTTCCCCTGTCACCTGATACTATCCTACATGATCAATTTACACACCAGGCGTATACAGGATGGCTGAATAGTGTAGGATGCCATGTTTCTAAGTATTAATTTCGAAGTAGGGAACGGGTGGACAAGGCAAGTTTATTAGAGGATAAGGTACAACTACACGATCGCTATTCCACACAGGGTGCTCGAAATTTGATCCTTTTGCTTTGACGCAAGCCTTCAGACGTTCGACGACAGAACCAACAGTGCGCCGCAGGCCATAGATCAAGTAACCTTTTAAATATCTTAGACACTTCCCGGGATTTTGAGCAAATTCGTTACATTTTGAAAATACCGCGAGGCTCAGTGCCAGCACGTGCGGATACCAGCGTTCTATAGTTTTCAGCATTTTAGTTCACCTTTTCAGTATTCTAGTCAAGCTTTGTAAAAAAAAAAACCCTTCCTTTGATGCTAGAGCAAAAATTTCGGAGCAGTGCTGCGCGCCCTACTAAATAAGCACCGTTGCAGTTGCACTGAACGACTCCAACATCTCAAGCGGATGCCGCAATCCGGCGTCAACGTCAAAAATATATCGGATTGCTGCTCTCTCGGAACCGGATTTCGAGGGTAAAACCGTTTTTAAAACTCAAGTTCAGTTTTTGTGAGAGTTATTCATCCTTAATACTAATGGAATTTATGTTTAAACAGATTACGTTAGTTTTCTGGAATTAGAAATGTTTCTTGTTAAGTAGACTGGTAATGCTGCTTATTCAATCTTTTGCCTATTTCAGTTCTACCTGTAGCTTTATATTTTATGATGGCGCGTCTTTGCACGCATGTATAAATAAATCGAAACGCAGTGGGGTCGAATTTTCGCAGTGCCCGCAGCGAGCGGCGCGGCGTGAGCGAGTTGTTTGTAGTTTTGTCCGTTGAAACAGCAACAACCACACAATATAAAAACTCCCAATGCTTCCGATCTGCAATTTTTCAAGGTGCCTAACGATACCAGCCCACTACATATTGAACGGAATTCCACCCGACTGCAGCAAGTCGTGCTGACGGCGCCGCGAAGCGCAAAACGCATGTCACATTCGTAATCAGCACCTCAAACAGCCGTACAGGCGACGTTTCGGCAAAAACATTTCACTTGACGCACTCGCGGTGTTCTGGAGTAGTGATAGTTGAATAATGCCAGGATTATATTTACTTCTTGACACACGCACGTAATATACATAAAATGTATTTGTGATCCATATTCCCCTCCTCCAAGAAATACAAAAGATAGATTGTCTTCTCCACATCAAGAAAAATCTGTACAAATTATTTCCATACGGCAATATTTATATTCATTTTGGTTGCGCGCTACCAACTGCAAGACATAGACGATCACAAACCGATGAACTTTAAACACACCAGAAGGGGGTAATTTTGGCTTACGTGGAACAGACGTAGTGTGGACGAGTTTAAGTGACCGCCATTGCACAAACTCGCCAATTAATTTGACGCCTTGGCATGGTGCCAAAAGAAGGCGTTTCTATTATAAATTTGTTTTTTCCTTTACTTTTTATTTTGTTCTTCCTTATATTGTTTCTAGATGTACTTACATGAACGCTAATGTAGTTAGAAATGGCCACTCCACTGCGCTGGGAGCCAGGTGCTACAACTAATGTTGGCCCACGGCCCGTCTCCTACAGCGGACAACTCGGAATGTATGCGCTGGATGCGAATGGGATGCGAATACACACCGCAGCGTCGCGCTTTTGAGCCCAGGTTTTTCGCCTATTATCGCTTCTAACCTTGAGTGTTCATTGCAAAATGTTCATTTTTTTGCATCTTCCTCTTGTTTCGGACCCCCTTCCGGTTCCTTTAAAAAATTAGGAATAGTATAAGGTCTGGTGAGCAGGGTCAAGGAACCCTTGGTAGGGGGTCGTATTTGGTCGGTTGGGAGAGGGTCGCAATCGTTGAAGTAGGCAATGATGAAGGAAATTTCTCAAGTTGAGGGTCCGAAGTGTATAGCAAAGATAAGATAAAACTGACTGCCTGGAATCAAACTCGAAACTAATGTTTAGTTTAATCTTCACCTGGAAATCTCGAAGGACCTACAGAAACTACAGGACCCCCACAAACATGAAACAATGCAGGACACAATTTTTTCAAGGATGAGTGCTTGAGACGACATTGTAGAGAGGAGAGCGCATGGACAACGCAAAAGATAAAGCGTACAAGGGCACGTTGATGCTTTGGTTCTCAGGGAATTGTGGACTGTGAGCAAGGTATCAGGCTTCTGCAACCAAACATGCATAACTGATCAGTGGTGCGAGGTCGATATTTAGTGCCTTGTTCACGATGCAAAATTCCAAGAGGACCACGGAAATAATGCATATTTTAACCTGAGCGTCGATAGAAACCCCATGCATGACGCGATCCACAACAAAATTGGCTAACAGCAACAGCCCTTTCGCTGATCCGCTAGCACCGAAAACGCATACGATGAGACCTGCGAAATTCACCGATTAGCCGTGGGAGCGGTATCTATCCACAGGTAACAGCAAGGATGAAACTAGGAAACTATGGGATAAAAACGTAAAACTAGCTGATATACACTTCTTTCATATCTAACTACGATAGCGAGCGTCTTAACTGGTACTAGTGAGCCCATGCGCATCGTAAAAGCGTACAAACTATGTTCATTTTCCGCGTGCGATAGAACGGGACCGATTGTCAGGTAGGCAGAGGGGAAGGTCCAATTGACAGGAAATGACAATAAAGGGGTTGTGTGTAAAGCGATACGAATGGAAAATTTGGCATCTATAGAGCAAACCCCCCACACCCCTTATGCAGGAACGATAAAAAGTAAGAAAACCAGGAGGTCATCGGAGGCCGAAAAGCCTTAACCGTAAATAAGGTAAAATAAATAGAGAATAATCTGACTACACGAGAAAGAAAAAAAGGGCTCTTTTGTCCAGTCACTACCACAAACACCACGATTTTTTAAAGTCTAGAAGCGCTGACCACCAATATGACATCCGTTCTAAACACGACGTCGTTCTGTGCCACCGCAGCGGTGCTAAGGTAGTAGGAAACGCAACACTGTGCCCTCCAATTCTGCCTAAGCCTTGAGAAACGAGGGAACTTTCCCTACCACAGTGTGTGCCAAAGCACAGATCCATCTACCTATCTCTAGACGAGATCAACGATTTCCTCTTAAGACACTAGAAGGAGGTAATTTTGGCTTACGGTTGAACAGACGTAATTGGACGAGTTCAAGTGGCCGCCATTGCACAAACTCGCCATGTCTAAATTTGTTTTTTCCTTTACTTTTTACTTTGTTCTTTCTTATATTGTTTCTAGATGTACTTACATGAATGCTAATGTAGTTGGGAATAGCCACTTCACTGCGCTGGGAGTCAGGTGCTACAACTAACGTTGGCCCACGGCCCGTCTCCTATAGCGGACAACTCGGAATGGATGCGCTAGATGCGAATGGGATGCGAATACACACCGCAGCGTCTCACTGTTATGTCCGGGGTTTTTCGCCTATTATCGCTTCTAACCTTGAGTGTTCATTACAAAATGCTCATTTTTTTGCATCTTCCTCTTGTTTCGGACCCCCTTCCGGTTCCTTTAAATTTTTACCAGTTGTACCTGGTGGCTGCCACGATTAACAATTTTTTTTTCGAAAGTCATGGTGTTGCAAAATATAGATTCACTTAGAGAAGCTGCCTCGCTTTCATCTAGGTGTAAGTTGCAGAGTTGATTGATATGTGTTTTTTTTTCTGAAGTCTGTTTCTAAGTGCTATGCCATGTACAGCAGTTATCGGAGCACGAAAGAAGGACAAATCAGGGATCGCAAGGCCTTGAAACTCAATCGCAAAATCTAAAGATAGGCTGATCGCTTAACTTGATCAATGATTTCTGCGACAACTGAACCTGCGCGACACGAAAGGGAGAAGTGGAAGACCGGCGCAACCTCCTGAAAGGCAAAAGCATTCTTCTAAACGCTGCATTCAATTCCACAAAGGGTGGGCGACGACACGGCGGGGAACTGCTACCTAGTGCGCAGAAAAGTGCTGCTCACTTACTGCTGAAAATGCCCCCTCACATCGAGCGAAGGAGGTTTTCGTCCACCATGTCGCTCCCGCTGACGCGCATGAAAGAGCCCGAGTCCCTTTCGTCAAGGAACATTCGAGCCAGCGCATTAATGGGTTGAGGTTATGCGCAGGTTACCTTATCGACTTAATATAGTTCACGTCGAAATAGTAATAGCGCTGCAGGTGGTCGTTTTTGATGAGAAGAAGTCCGAACTGGAAGAATCCGATGGCTGGCATGTTGGAGGGCTCTTAAGAAGAAGCTGGTGGTAGTGCTGTAGTTTGGGCCGTCTTCTCTCATTTCTGTAAGAGCCGGCTAACAAGCATCACGCATCGCATAGGCTCCACTGCCCACTAGCAAGGAAAGGCTCCCGGGTCACCGTGGCCATTCAAGATGAATTGTATATGTTCCTATGTAGTCTCAAGCGGAAATCCCAAATCTGTCCTCCAAATCTGCTAAACGATCCTGGGAGTGGAGTTATGGAGCTTTTTCGAATAACTGGTACTATTAAATGGTACGCTCGGAAGTCCATGGCGCGCGAGCCAGACGTTTTGCACAAAACCAGTGTGGTTTTCGTTTTCAGGGGATCGAATAACCCCACTGGGCGAGTTTTTAGCCAATTCGAGAATTTTACCAAATTTCGAAAAAAATTCATGAGCTATTATTGGCTAGCAACCCATTCAACGAAGGAGAAGTCATTGACCCTTCTCGAGAAGATGCCATTATTTGAAGCTTGTTACGTACACTTTTGTCATGACACCTGTAATAGAAATGTCTAGGTTGTATTTGTTCAGGCTGCACGATCTTTGCAGAAAAAATTCAAAAACTTCGTACCCCCCACAGCACCCCAATTTTCCGAAGTTGGGCCAAAAACCCGATTTGGCCGAAAATTTGCACAGAGGAGTAATTCGAGCCCCTGGGTGCGGATACCATAGTCGTTTTACGCAACAACGCCTAACTGCCCACAATCGCAGAATAATGGGGTGAAAAAGATGGTCAGAATGCAATTATCCAGAAAAGGACCGACCTTTCCATATGACTCATCAGTGGGGGGCGCGGTATGCTTTAACGAAGCGTGAAAGCGTTTTGCAAACTTTTAGAAAACACTCAAAGCAAAAGCAAAACTTGCAACTGCACCAAGGTTTCGAACTCTCATGCCCCAATTTATAGCCCGACACCTTACCAGCTGCTCCATCCCAACACCGTTATCGCACTTGCTCGAGTCACATATGACCAGCGCCTGCGCTTGCGCCGTATTTTCCAGGCCTCCGTAACTTCCCTTTCCCAGAATGGTGATTTGGAGGGCAGATTTGAGATCCCCGTTTGAAACTACATAGGTACGTATACAACTCATTTTGAATGGCCACGATGACCCGGCCGGGAGCCTTTCCTTGTAAGACGCCTCTGAAATTGGTTATCATATAAGCAGCGATTTCCAACTGTGCGCTGCAAATTTCAACGTGATGCTCCTGTCCATGTGTGTGCCTCCACAAAGGCGTTGTTAGGAGAAGAACCATTAGCCTCTTGAGTGTGCAATCAAGCTGCCTATTGAGAACTTCTGCGAGCCTCGTTTGAAGGGTTTACTCATTCTGCAAACGTTCTAGAGTTGAAGGACGCTTTCCAGGTGCGGGGAAGAGTGTCGCTAAAAATGATTGCGAGTTGTTCGGAGCATGCCGAAGCAGATGACTGAAGTGATTAAAGAGAGAAAACTTCAAGTTTTTGAATATTGCTACTGTTGTTGTAAATTCATCGACATATCGTCGAAATTTCGAAATCCTGGGTGAATCTATACTTTTGTGGAATCTAATTTTCAAGAAACAAAAAGCGAATAAAAATTTTGCGATTGTATCCACCTCCAAAGAGGCGTTTGATCGCTAGCCATCAAGCACCACTAGTGAAAATTAGGGAGGATATCGTTGGTTTATATTTAAGATATAAGAAGTAGTGTCAATCCACACTTACTGAGCACTATAGTTGAACATCGCCAAAAATAAAGAAATCGAATGTACAAGAGAAAAAATCACGAGCTCGAGATATGTCGATAAATAAAAAGAAAAAGGGTCAAAAATTGCTCTGAAATTGCCTAACCCCATAACCCATGCCATCAATGCTTTTTGTCACTTACAACCACATATTCTCTGAAAACAAAAGTTCCACTTCGGAAAAGGTGATGTGTAACAAAACTCGCATTGAAAAAGCGCGGCTTGGGTGTTATCACGATTCCACAATACGGTGTGCTGTTCAGCAGTTCATCAGCCGGTCAAGTTTTCGGCGAGGGCGGGACAACGTTCTGCTGAGCACCCCTACTGTCGTATTTGAAAATATGCCGAATTCACTCCTTCCGTTGTCTTAGAGGGCAACCGTGATCTTCTAACGTTAAGCTTACAATTTTTGAAGAACAAAAGGCCAAGAGCGCTAATTAATCGCGCATTCAACTGATCTTCTAACGTTAAGCTTACAATTTTTGAAGAACAAAAGGCCAAGAGCGCTAATTAATCGCGCATTCAACTGATCTTCTAACGTTAAGCTTACAATTTTTAGAGAACAAAAGGCCAAGAGCGCTAATTAATCGCGCATTCAACTAACCGACCGAAATCCAATTGCATAGTAGAAGGGGAGGTGGGCCTAAGAGTAAACGAAAACGTATTTTAGTGAAATCAAGGGCACTAGTGGAAAAGGCATTCATACAAAAGGAAACTCCAGACAGGAACCGAACATCTTAGATATGGTGTAGGGGTAATGAAAACTCGGTCACTCACCTCTTCACAATTCGGAGGATGTGCAATTTTTCGGACAGGAGGAAACGCTGATTCAATAATCTGAACAGTAGTCACAGTAGATAAAATAGTAAATTTCACTTTGCTTTCTGAAATCCTATGGTGAAAAAAAAACTGGTCCGAATTGGGCTCCACCTTGTATTTCGCATCGTCTTCAAGGAAGTGCTCGTTAGGGAATGTGACGTCAAACTTAACGTAGAGATTTCCACGAATGTCGTGGTGTCGTCGTTGTGGCATGCCCTCCCCTACGATGCCACGTACACAATCTGAAAAACCTCTAATCAAAAAATAGGCACAAATAAAAAAAGATGAAGGTCAATGAACATAAGCCCTTCCCGTGAATGATGTTTGCAAAGGGTGCTGCAAAGGTGAGTATTGAAAAGAAGACCGCTCTTGAAAATACCTGGTGTTATTATATCGCCCGGTTTATTCTTGAGAATGAGAGTACGTCCGTCTAAGTGTTTCAAAGGAATTTCATATCCACACAAAGCCTCGTTTAACGATATAGCTCTAAATGAATGATAAGCGTTTCAAAAGGAATGAAGGTGACTCGCGTCAAGAGTTGGATGAAATGACATACTTTTTGGCAATGAGATCGTCGCCTTCTCTTTCAAAGATTTCATGCGGTTTAACCTGTATGACAATGACTACATCACCAGGTTCAATATCTGGCTGAAAATAAATCAGTGTGCGAAGGTGACTAGCACACCTCAAAACTAACGAAGACAAAAAGTTCCAGCTATCAAGCAGAGCATATGTGTGTGAACGCTACCGTCCTTGAAGATACCGATGCAAATATGGCGATTGTGAAAAACGAAAATTGGGCGCTCAGCAGTGGAACAGTAGAGAAAAAACGAAATAAAAGGGCGAGAGAATCAAGAGACAGGAACATGGGATTCCTCACTCTCTCTCTCGCTCTCCTCTGCGTCACAAGCCGGGGATGGACTGGAGAGGCTAATCAACCAACAGCGAACGTTTTCCGCCCTTGTCGGCGACTCGCCCCCCTGATGAACTGCGGAACGACACGCCGTGCTCTGGGATTGTGGAAAGACCCTAAGCCGTGCTATTTCAATGCAATCTCGCCACTCCACCTCTTCTGAAACGGGAGGTTTGTTTTCACAGAACATGTATCTCCAGTTCCCACTATCTTCTTAGCCCTCCCGGTGCCTTTAACCATAATCTACATCACAATACAAGATGACAGGGACTTCGATATCCATGTTCGCAGATAGTGAAACGTGAACAACAAAATGGTAAGAAAAACGAACATCAGACTGATCTCCTTCGCCTGGAAAAGTGATTTTGTCGTTGTGTCGCATTCCCGGCTCGACGTGAACCTGAGGAATTTTCATAATGAATTAATTCGGAGATCCGATATGTGTCATTTGCAGCAAAACTCTCTCTCTTTATATGTGGGAGATCGCTGCATTCGTTGACACTTATGATGATCATGAATTACCTCTAGAATTTTTTTGACTTCCTCGCTTTTCTCTCCTCTACACTGGCCACATTTGTCAGATTCCGGAATCCGGGAGCCTTCAAAAGGGACAGATATTGAATAACTGCTAAATAAAAAACTTATAACAGTGCTATCTCAAAGACAACTAGTCAGCCGACAGAATGTTCAAACAATATTGTTGACTTGAAAGTTAGGATTACCTTCCCCTCCGCAATCATTACATCTGACTTGCATCTGCTGAACCATCCCTGGACCAATTTGCTGTACAAGGTTCTTCACTCCTCGACCACGGCAAGAGTGACATTCGTAAGACTGTCCAGTTTTTCCACCAGTTCTAAAATAGTAGAACAAAAAAGTGAGAGAGGTGAATAATATGAAGTATGGCTGCATAGCGACTCATGAACTACTTCCATAAACATTACAATCTCAGTAATGCGATCACGAACCAACTGTTAGCCTACCTTCCACGCCACTTCGAAAAGTTGCCGCTCGCTTCCTTATGGCTATATACAGAGTGCGGCAGAAGTATTGACCGTTTGACAAAGCCTTACCATACTATGAATATAGGTACCAACTTGAGTTTCACTAGTATATGTGATCAACAAAATTTCGAATAGCATGATATGTCCACAATTTCTAAGGGGCGTCTTCAACTTGGGCACAATGACGAGAAGGGCGAGAAAAGCATCTGCCGTTGGTTGGGTGTCACCGCACAAATTGTCCCGTGCTATCGTGGATGTCATAGTAGCAAGATCAAATTGCAAGGAGTAGCTTATGCTCTCAGCTTTAATGCTAGGAGATAAAAAGTTGAACTTGTATAGGGTCGCTGCTGCGAGACGGCGTAGAAGCATGTTCCGCAAATCCATTCGACATTGGAGTCAAAACCAATCAACGGAACCAACTTATGATGTCATCAGGGAGCACGCACACTCTAGGTTACACCTCTTTAGCTTGGATTGAATTCAAATGGCTTCCTGCAGAAGCAACAACTACCCACTAGACCTAGACATGACTGCGGCAACAGTAGATGATCGGTCTCGAAACAATACCCACGACTTCATCACGTCACAGCAGTGATCACCGAACAACATGAACTTTGGCCCGCACGACATACTTCCTGGAGAGTTCGGAGGGCAAAGCCTGGATTCCAGCTTCTCACAGCATACTCGATTCCCTGAAGATCACTCTAGCGAAAGTTAAGGAAAATTTGCGCGACAGTCACCGTCGTCCGACGACATACGTTCTCCTTCGTGCCTTAGTGTGTATGGCTCAAAGGAGATATTATCGAATTCTGTGGACACACCTCGGAATGTCTGTAACATTTATACTCAGAGCAAAATGCATAATGATACCTTATTTCTAGGTGAGGCTTTCTCAGCGGTCAATATTTTTGCCACATCCTGTACAAAATTGAAACTGACACTTCAACGTACCCTTTGCATTTAGTGCAGAGTGCCTTTTTCGATAACCGGAGCTTTGACGTTTTACCCAAATATACTTCTTCCAAAGTAACATTCAGAGGATATACAGTGTCCTGGAACTTCCGTCGGGCTCGACTGAAATAATCTGTGAGGAAACCGGCACAAACAAAAGTATGAATGAGCCAGTAGAACCGATGTAACTAGGTCCTATCTTACCGTCGTCCCATTCCACCACCCATACCGAAAAACCCACTGAAGGGTGAGTCGTCATCGTCGCCAAATATATGAGAGAACAGATCACCACCGAATCCACCTAAAAACGCGAACTGTATCCAACCCTACTTGATGACAAAGAGTTGGAAGTTTGAATACAACAAAGGCACCACTACTGAAGACTGACCTCCTCCGCCTCCTTCTTTGATAGCATCCAGCCCTCCTATATCATATCTACGGCGCCGTTCTGGATTGGATAAAATCTCGTACGCGAAACTTATTTCTTTAAACTGAAATCGAATAAAAAATTCAGGTGCAATGGGATAGAAACCAAACGCAAATGGCGATGTGCAATACAAACATGAGAAACAAACCTGATCTCCATGATTTGGGTTCTTGTCAGGATGAAATTCTTTGGCTAGTTTGCGATATGCCTAAAGTATGACATCGTTAAAGCTACTGGTTAAAGCTTGAACCCAGAAAATCAAATATATTCCCATCAAAGACTCCCCGGACGATCAAAAGTACATGACCTCTTGCACCTTCCTGGAACAAGATCGCCCCAAAACATAAAATAGTTTGCGGTCAGCGCACCAGTGAAGAGCTGCTACTGACAAGTATCTGGCATAGGAAATTCAAAATGCATCCACAATTACCTTCTTGATATCGTCATCACTGGCGTCAGGCTTCACTTTAAGTACATCATACAGACGAGTATCGACTGGACCGTCTTGGGCTCTACCCATACCGCCCAATCCACCGTGGAAGAACATGGTCCACCTCTAAAATTATTGTAAATGTAGCAAAGAGCTAAACTCCAAGACCAAATCAAAGCCTAAAGGAAACCAAATCAAAGCCTAAGAAAGCATCACAATAATGCACAGCCGATGAGAGTCAAGTTCTCGAACATTCATGACACGTAAAACACGCCACACCGAATTTGCGTCAACGACCTTCCGCGCCTCGAAAAGAGCAGGATAAGCTCTGCTTTTGCAGCATTTATTCCATTGACTGTTAGATTGAAAGGCAGTGGAAGTGTATTGTGGGTAATGAGGACTCTCGAGATAAGTCACCCAAATAAAAGCTACAGGTCTGGGATGTCTATATGTGGAAAAAATTTCAGGTAATAGAAATGCCCCTGGGCCATGGACGATGCATCATTTCCAACGGTTGCCGTCGTCTTCATACTAGCCCCTTTTTTTCGGCCCAGCCCGCCTTTAGAGTGCCAACAGCGCTTACAGTTTTTTCTTCTCATTCGTACTGCTCAGCATCCCGACTTTCATATCCGGTAATCTTTTCACATTTGGCCCTAGTCATCCCTAACCTGCCTTCAAACAGAAAGCATCATTCTACTTCGAAATGTAGGTCAACTAATAGGCTAAGACTGAAATCCATATTCCCTTCTAGTTCATGAAAAAGCATCTGCCAAAGCATTTATATCATCTGCTTCAGTCTAAGCCCAGAGAGGGAAAGGAGTGAAAATTGTGCGTTCCCCTTTCCCTGTCCCCATTTTGGACCTAGAATTTTGAGTTTATATGACCGGTTGTTTGTGTGTATGCTGTTTGACTGGATGTTTATTCACGTTGCAAAGATACTGGAACCTTGGTTTTTGCAGGCGTCGTGGGGTGCCAGGTGGACGTTTATCGTCGTGATAGACGACGATAGGTTTTTTGGATTCTGACATAAGGCAATGCGAGGAATGAGCTAGAGGGAGAATATAATGCCTTCATCAAAAAATAGAGCCGAGATCAACGTCCTCTTTGGGATGTTGGAAAGAAGGGAGTGAGGCCCACAGTTCTGTGGGGCCATTGACCCTGTGGATCATAGGTACGGACCTCCGTATAGAAGGTGGTCTCAGACCACTAGACGACGATGAATTGGGATCGTCCTGATAAAGACGATATTCCACCGGCGATAGAGTTTATAGTTGGATATGGATGTGGATATATGCACATGTGTATAACATGGCGGAAGATAAATCTTTTTTCATTCATTACTGTAGAGGAGGTAGGTCGGAGATGCTGGACGGTTCTTGTTGGCGGTGGCTGGACCGGGATTAAGGGTTGTCGCCAGGGTCAAACTCCGTTGAGGAATCCTCTACAGGGGAGGGTCGTATTTGGTCCGCTGGTGAAGGGGGGGGGGGGTGGGGGTCGTAATCGTTGAGGTAAGCAGTGATCATCTGAATTTCTCCGGTCGAACCAATTTTACCTATTCATATTCATAATGCAAGCCTCATGCATGGCGCGAGTCACAATGAAGCTGGCCGATGCCAGTAACCGCTTTGTTGGTCCGCTAACACCGAAACCGTGCAGAGACACCTCCGAAATTCACCGATTGACCCTGAAAGGCGGTATCTATCCACGGGTACCACTGCGGATGAATGTTTATGTTTGTGTTTATTACGTCTGCTTAAGGCATACTGAGAAAAAAACAGGTCACTAAAAAACAGAACAGCAATATAAAAATCTATAGCACTTCAACAGGAAAGTACAAAACAGTGAAAATGACTAACAACGTCCAATCATCTGGAGAATTACGACTTCTAGTTTTCCTGTAGCTTATTTACAACATATCGTTTGAATTGAGCCTGCGAAAGAGTGGGTGGTATGATTTTGGACAGCTTCAAATAATCGTTACCCGCTCTAAAAGTGAAACTATTGGAATTACGAGATATGATTTCCCCCCATTCGCCTTCCGAGGCTCCTTATCAGCCCTTATCAGTTGCTATCACTTCCGTTCCCTCACCGTTGATGTCCCCTTACTACCCTCTATATCACTTTAAAAATCCAGGGTCCCAACTTTGCTGCGACGCGAGATATGAATTTCCCCCATTCGCCTTCCGAGGTTCCTTATCAGCCCTTATCAGTTGCTATCACTTCCGTTCCCTCACCGTTGATGTCCCCTTACTACCCTCTATATCACTTTAAAAATCCAGGGTCCCAACTTTGCTGCGACGCGAGATATGAATTTCCCCCATTCGCCTTCCGAGGTTCCTTATCAGCCCTTATCAGTTGCTATCACTTCCGTTCCCTCACCGTTGATGTCCCCTTACTACCCTCTATATCACTTTAAAAATTCAGGGTCCCAGCTTTGCTGCGACGCGAGATATGATTTCCCCCCCATTCGCCTTCCGAGGCTCCTTCTCAGGCCTTATCAGTTGCTATCACTTCCGTTCCCTCACCGTTAATGTCCCCTTACTACCCCCTATATATCTTAAAAATTCAGAGTCCCAGCTTTGCTGCGACGCGAGATATGAATTTCCCCCATTCGCCTTCCGAGGTTCCTTATCAGCCCTTATCAGTTGCTATCACTTCCGTTCCCTCACCGTTGATGTCCCCTTACTACCCTCTATATCACTTTAAAAATTCAGGGTCCCAGCTTTGCTGCGACGCGAGATATGATTTCCCCCCCCCCCCCCATTCGCCTTCCGAGGCTCCTTCTCAGCCCTTATCAGTTGCTATCACTTCCGTTCCCTCACCGTTGATGTCCCCTTACTACCCTCTATATCACTTTAAAAATCCAGGGTCCCAACTTTGCTGCGACGCAAGATATGAATATGATTTTCCCCCCATTCGCCATCTGAGGCTCCTTATCAGCCCTTTTCAGTTGCTATCACTTCCGTTCCCTCACCGTTGATGTCCCCTTACTACCCTCTATATCACTTTAAAAATCCAGGGTCCCAACTTTGCTGCGACGCAAGATATGATTTTCCCCCCATTCGCCTTCCGAGGCTCCTTATCAGGCTTATCAGTTGCTATCACTTCCGTTCCCTCACCGTTAATGTCCCCTTACTACCCTCTATATCACTTTAAAAATTCAGGGTCCCAGCTCTACTGCGACGCATATAGTAGTGATAGCAGCATTTGGTATTTTTGAGTACGAAAAGCCGCCAACACGAATGAGCAGTTTACGAGTAAAATTGTTCTGACTCTCTAATGCGTAAATATGCCTTTTACTCAAAGGATTAAAAACCGTGGTGCTGGATTCAACCAGTGGTCGTACATAAGCTTTATATGCTCAAAGTAATGCTTTTTCATTCGCTATGTTTAAACCTTTAAATATCTGATAAGTTCGAAGCTGGGCCATGTTCACCTTCCTCCGAATGTGCTCAGAAAAGTTCAGTTTGTTATCATAGTGAAAGCCGAGGTCCCTGACAGCTTCAACAGCAGATAATGTGACACCGTTGACTGTATAGGAACGTACACAGGACGAAGTTCTTGAACTCAGTTGCATGTAAACGGTCTTCTGTTGGGCAATTGGCAGCTGCCACTGCTTAGACCATTTCACTATCAAGTTAATGCCTTCCTGCAACTTGAACGAGTCTTCGTAACCGGAGATAGATTTATAGATTTTTCATTATCTGCATAAACCTTCTCCTTAACGCCTAGCTCGCTTAGCATGTCGGGAAGTTCGGCAGTATAAATATTAAACAGCACAGGGGATAACACACCTCCTTGAGGGATCCCACTCGCTACTCTTTTAATATCCGAGAATGATTGATCAATCTTAACTGGAAGGTTCTGTCCCTGAGGTAGTTTGAAATCCATTTGGTAAGTACTGGGTGAAAACCAAGAGCTTCCAGTTAGAATATAAGTTTTTCGTGTGGGACTTTGTCAAATGCCTTTGCAAAATCAAAGTAGATGACATCACAGCACCCCTTATTGCTGCTCCATAAATGATGAATGCTCCATAAATAGGATGAAAACCAAAAATTAGCTGATATGGACTTCTTTCATATCTTACACGATTGCAAGCACGTAATCTGGTGTTAGCGGTCACTATGCGGACCGGAAAAACGATTGTATTTATTGAGAATGGGAAGGGAACCCTTGTGCATGGTGCTTCCCGAGGCCAGCGGAGGCCAATTTTCTTCCCGTTGGTCTTCTGAGAGCAAAAGAGTGTAATAGAGGAACTAGAAACACAATGGATCATTCTCTCCAATGGTTCATGGAAATCTCGCCGCTTCGGTAAAAAAAAATTTTCCTCGAGTGGCTTCCCTCAAAATAACCTCTTTCGTTTTGGAGATATGGCATATTTCAGGGGGTTATTTAAAACGGCGGCCTCGCAGACCCTGGATAACGAAACCGCACTCATATGATCAAGTTTGAAAGAAATTATGACCATTTGAAGTGATCGTCCAAAATTTTAAAAGATTTCCTCGTCTGGATACCCATATCGAGAACTAAGCAGCCAATAGGGAAACTAAGCGACAAATAGATTGGTCTGAGGAAGTTACTGAGAAAATAGTTTACAGGACTTTGAGAAGTGGAGTCTAACTAAAGTTTCAAGTATTCAAAAAATGTCCAAATCTAGTATGCAGAAGATTCCGCGCCGCTACAGCAACAGCGACGCGACCATGATGAGATGGAGCGCAGTGGAGTGCATTACATGGCTCTAATTTAGTTTCCAACTTTTCTATTCTTGTTTTTTCATCCTTCATCTCTGCCCCATAGCTTGCATGGCTTTTTAGCCTTCACCTTCGTCATGAGAGCTCGGGCAGTTACCCATGGTGGGTAAGCTTTCGTTTCGGAATATAAAAATACCATATTTTTTCTTAGACGCTCTTGTTCCGGAATATAAGTATTGAGTTTTTTCAAGTTCTTATTTCTCTTATTTTATGAAGAGATTGGCCTCATCGTCAGTGTTTTTTTACCATAGGCTCCTTAATTTCCTTGTTGCACTGACTCGCAGTGGCTAGGTAGAAACCACAGAAATAGCGGTAAATAGGGGGGGGGGGGGGTGGGTCGTATGGAGGCCCCCTTTTGGGGGTTCGTAATTTTTGAAAATATTCCTCGACTCCACGCTTGACCCTGGTGCCAGCCCGTCTCCCGTTTCATACAAGGTAGGGATGTGATATGAGCCGGACCGATATCTCAATCAGTACGACGATTTCCACAGTACATATTTCTTCCGTGGGATTCGTGCTCCTAATATAGAATGAATGCATATGAGCCGAATTATCTCGGTTAGTACCCACCATTTACGCAGTGCATATTTCTACCGTGTGATTTGTGCAGCACATCCGACAGCCGAGTGTGGCCAATAAACTCCTACCTCAACACGGTCTTGAGAGTGGCTCTCTAGTAATCTGTCCCTTTTTAGGGTCAAGTTCCAACCATGAGTGTGTTTAGCGAAGATAATCGTCCGGTTAAGGCACAATACGGCTCATGCCCATCCGTGGTTGACGAACACCCCATAGAGGGCGCTGCACTTCCCCATCAGCTACTAAACGCGCCAGATCGATTGTGAGCGCGCCGCATGACGACGACAACTTGTGTGTGCGAATCGCACACCTCGCTCCATTCCCACACTACACTTTTTTCCGTTCCTTCTAACCTTGTGATTCCTTTGTTTTCAGTACATCTGATACCACCATTAGCCATTTACCGCATTTCACTTTATCGGAAGGAAACATACTGCGAATGCGGTCTCGGCTGCAGTGGCTTTCATAAAGCATGTAGTGTGTGGTAATCTGTGTAGTATCCACTAGATTATCCAGTTTAACAAAGAGATGCAAGGGTATCTTCAGACCGTGGGCAGTGAGCCACCAATTGCCAAGGCAACGCATACGCACCCAGTTATGGTCTTTGCTTTCGCACAAATCTGTCTCTGCCCGATCTGGCGGCACATTATACGTGCGGCATTTAGCTCATACTCCTCTTGCGATCATACACTACAACATTTCTTCACATAAGTTCCTGGTACACCAGAAGGAAGCGCTCGCTCGCCATTGAACTATTTGGCCATGTAACTAAAACAGGAACTGCATTCAAAAAGATTGTTTTCAACGGTCATGGTGAAAACATCACGCCTTGCTCTTTTCATTCTCACATTTATGACGTCATCCTTTCAAGTTTTATTTTGCTCCTCTCAACCACAGACAGGTGACTACTGTTTTGCGATCCCCATCTCCATTTTATTCTCTTTGTTCCCGTATAGCTCCTTATGCTATGTTCCATATCTCTTTTTTGTCGAGCGCTCCATATAATTCCAGTTCGCGCAGTATGATTTAGTTGCAAGTAGGCGGATTGGTGATAAGGACAGGGCTGATGTCGGGAACGCAAGTCTTTGCACGCGTTTCTACGTTACTAATTCCGCAATACTGCGACTTCGCACGGGGAATCGCGACATTGCATAATCGCAAAGCCTGGCACCAACCATTAGGCCGCTTCCATACTTTGCGCACCGACGCCGTCACGCGCGTGACGCAGGCACGCGCGTGACGGCGTCAGTGCGCAAAGTATGGAAGCGGCCTTAGGTATCAGCTACTCGTGTGAGGCCGCCGTCAGACTTCGCGGTTTCGGGGTTTGGGACCGTGGGCTGTCGCGGCTTCGGACGCGAAGTTGAGGCAGAGCAAAATCAAAGACTCAGAATCGTGCACGAAAGTTCGACGCTGCAAAGTAGCAGAGTATGAAGTCCGACGGCAGCGTAAGCGCGGTGTACCCTTATGTCAGGATTTCGCACGACGACGAGCGGCGTGCGACGTAGTGTATGCGAGCTATGCGCGTCGCGGTAGTTGGGTCTTAGAGGGATTACATGTTAATGCTAGGGGCGATACGCAGTCGACTTGTAATGGCTTCGGGACCCAACAACATGGCGGCTTTTGTTCGTCTGCATTGCTTCGCTTGCGACATGCCGCGGTGCGAAATAATGACATAAGAGTACACACCCCCTGAGCGCATGGGTGAACCAACCAGTAAGCGCAAAATGTATGGTAGTAAGTATCGATTAGCCGTCTACTCGTTTGAGTGCTTTGAGCAGTGCCGAAACTCTTTTGTTATGTTGGCTTTTCCTTGTTTTCCTTGAGGAAGCTCGTCCTTCATAGGTATAGGGTATTATAATACTGATGTGGAAATACTCGCAAAGGCTAACGTCAGGTTTCGTGATTTTGCAGTTCTATGGCGTCACGACTCCGTAGACGAAGTCGTAGCATTGCAGAATCCCGAGATCGAAGAATCTCGAAGTCTTACGTAAGTCAAACTCTTCGATCTTTTGGCGAGTGATTCAAAGTAGATCCATATTGCAGCAGTTCTAATCCGTGGACGGCCACGGGATCATACCTTGATCTCCACATGGGTGTATATCGTTAGGACAGGAACGTCGCGTGCCGAACACGGCCACGCGACGTTTCTGTCCTAACGATATACACCCATCTCCACATAGTCTTCATTTGAGTAATGCGTCGAATGATAAGGATTCACCTCCGTTTAAAATGTTTCTAGACGAGTACAACGTGCGTTTGTGAACTTTGCGATTTTGTGATGTCGCGCTCCCGCACGAAATTTTGCGATCCTGAGATAGTAATGCTGCTACTCGCATGCGAGATCGCTATCGCCAAATCTCACATGGACCCTGAAATTCCTTCAATTGCTGCATTTGCGAAGCTCGTTATTGATTATGGAATGGAAGATTTCGCGATCTGGGATTTTGCAATGTCGCGACTTCGCCCGCAATTTAATGATTTGCTATTCTGCGCTGTTACGGTTTTGCTTGCGAGGTTACAGCATTATGAGGCCGCCGTCAGAACTAGCAATGCCGTGGTTTTGCTATTTTGCGGTATCGCGGCTCCACACGCGAAATTACGGACGGTATCGCGTGCAAAAGTGGACCATGCCCCACCCAAACCACACTTGACCCGATCTTCCCCGTTAATTTCTTAGGTTATGTCAGTTTCGGGTGGAGAGACAGACAAACAAAACAATGGACGCACTGAACTCCTGGTTTATATAGAGGGTATGATGCCCCGCCCGCTGAGGGCAGGTCTCCTTCAACCGTCACAAACACCCTTGACTCATTTAGACCCACCTTATCCCGACGCGTGGGCTCTTTTGAATGAATTATGGGATTTTGCACCTAACACCGAGCATTTCACGCACGCCCCGCCCACATAGGGTGGAGTCCTACAAGGTCCGTGTGC
The DNA here is from genome assembly GCA_963978905.1 of Trichostrongylus colubriformis. NCBI lineage: Eukaryota > Metazoa > Nematoda > Chromadorea > Rhabditida > Trichostrongylidae > Trichostrongylus > Trichostrongylus colubriformis. The sequence goes on along the minus strand of OZ022258.1, from coordinate 35,647,040 downwards.
GCTCTGTACATCTCCTACCATGCTACACCCAGCCCACACTTGAGCCGACCTTTCCCGCTAATTTTTGAAGTATTGACGAGTTGCGGGTAGACAGACAGACAAACAAAATAACAGACACACCAAACTCCTGGTTTATATTGGGTTGGGGAATAAGTTCCCGCGGTTTTTTTAAACCCCGTTTTTCACATTGATCCCTTCATCTTTCGGTTAAGCTTATACACGTTTTCAATAGAGCTTTTTTTTGCTCTATCAAATGCTACTATCTATTTTTCGATTTCTTTGACTACCTAATATTTATGAGGTTTGGAAACGAAGTAAGCCGAAGGCAAAAATTGGCACTCTCGACACCTCATCTTCCTAGTCTACCATCGAGATCGAAAAATGCATGTGTATGTTTTCGATAGAGCTTTTCCAGCTCTACAGAATGGTACTACTTTTTGTTTGAATCGCTCAACTTTTTGCTGATTTTAAGACTCACAAATGCAGTACACACCAAAAGTGTGCACTTTCGTTATCTTCTCTTCCTCGCCTACCGTCGAGATTGGAGAGGATGTGCATACATGCATTCGATGTAGCTTTTTTTGCTCTACAAGATGATGCCACCCATCTTTGAAATCCTGTCACATTTTAGCATGTAAGGATAAGTTTCCAATATTTTTCAACTCAAAATTGCGTAATGAAAATAAATTTTTTTTGGCAAAATGTTTTATACTATTTGATAGAGCTCTTTTCGCTATACAAGATAGCGCTTATGGTTTTTGTTCAAATTATTTTTTGCTATTTTTCAGATCATTTCAAAGGAGTGCCAAATCGACGAATTCGCGTATTTTCGTGTCGATCATGCTCGATTTCGTCAATTTGGCACTCCTTTAAAATGATCTGAAAAATAGCAAAAAATAATTTGAACAAAAACCATAAGCGCTATCTTGTATAGCGAAAAGAGCTCTATCAAATAATATAAACACTTTGTCAAAAAAATTTATTTTCATTACGCAATTTTGAGTTGAAAAAAATTGGAAACTCATGCTTACATGCTAAAATGTGACAGGATTTGAAAAGATGGGTGGCTCATCTTGTAGAGCAAAAAAAGCTCTATCGAATGCATGTATGCACATCCTCTCCAATCTCGACGGTAGGCGAGGAAGAGAAGATAACGAAAGTGCACACTTTTGGTGTGTACTGCATTTGTGAGTCTTAAAATCAGCAAAAAGTTGAGCGATTCAAATAAACAGTAATACCATTCTGTACAGCAGGAAAAGCTCTATCGAAAACTTACACACATGCATTTTTCGATCTCGATGGTAGACTAGGAAGATGAAGTGTCGAGAGTGCCAATTTTTGCCTTCGGCTTACTTCGTTTCTAAACCTCATAAATATTAGGTAGTCAAAGAAATCGAAAAATAGATAGTAGCATTCGGTAGAGCAAAAAAAGCCCTATCGAAAACGTATATAAGCTTAACCGAAAGATGAAGGGAACAATGTGAAAAACGGGTTTAAAAAAACCGCGGGAACTTATTCCCCAACCCAATATATAGGGTACCAGTTGGCGGGCGCACACTACTGTGCGCGAAACACCATGTGCGTCAGTAGGTCGGCCTGTATTGCTCTTTTTCTTGAGGACAGAGTATTTCAGTGCACACCCAGCCCACCGTGGGGGGAGCTTAAATTAGTCCATGTGTGGTCTTCACTTCTTGTCCCATGCTCTACCCATCCGAACTTGTCCCCATCTCCACAGGTCGTTTTTCATGTAACGTCCGAGCTCCGCCCACCAATTTAAATGCTACGCCCACTGTGCCCTGCATTCTTTCCTGACCTTCAGAAACTCATCCCTGACCTTGATCCATCTTCTCCCTATGTTTGGGGCACATTCGAACCCAATCAACAATTTTTGAACATTCCACGACGGTCCCGCCCATTATGGGCGGAGCTTAACTTGGTCCATGTGTGGTCTTTACTTAGTGTTCCATGCCCTACCCATACCGCATTTGTCCCCATCTCCACAGGTCGTTTTTCATGTAACGCCCAAGCTCCGCCCACCACTTTAAATGCCCCGCCCACTGTGCCCTGCATTCCTTCCTGACCTTCAGAAACTCATCCCTGACCTAAATCCATCTTCTCCCTACGTTAGGAGCACGTTCGAACGTAATCAACATTTTCGGGCTGAAAACCAAACATTCCAGTGCACGCCCCGCTCCCGTGGGCGGAGCTTAATTCGGTCCATGTGTGGTCTTTACTTCCTGTCCCATGCCCTACCCATACCACACTTGGCCCCATCTGCACAGGTCGTTTTTCATATGATACCTAATTTCGTGACAGACGGAGGGACAGACAGACGAAGCGTTTTATATATAGTATGGATGATGCCTACAACTAACCTATTTTGAGGAGAGGTTCGGCATATTCCATCTTCTGCTTGTTTCGCAGCACGAATCGGCCACCGAACTTTTTTTTTTCTGAGTTCGCGATCACTATAAGGTGTACACCATGTTTGAGATTGGTATATTTAAAAGCCTATGTTCAGTGACTGGCAATCACTTTGTGTACAGTCGTCGTGATCGCGCGCCTGTGGAAATCTAATCTCTGAAAACATATACGTTACCAAAATTATAGCGGAATAGATAAATAAGCGAGGGATTGTCCTCTCGTAGTGTGGGGAGTGAGTAGGAAATGGATCTGCACAGTGTCGAGAAGATAGCATGCTCATGGTGTGGGAACGTCTAGCCTCAGGGAACTCGATCGTGCGCCACTAATTGCGACTTTCCAAGTTTGCTTGCCCTTTTGGTGCTGCGGTGCCTTGAGCTTGTCCTCATGGTGCTTGTGTGATGTAAGAGAACCGGCGAGCATGTTTCGGTCTTCATGGCGCGCTTCCTCTTCATCTCGCCTCCAGCTGCGTTCCATTGCTTTCGTGCCGACCAATATATGGGGTTTTCTGTTTTCTGGCAGTGTAGGTATTCTTTGCTACCCTCCAGCTGGATTCACTTCACCTACTGACGCTATGGGATGCCTCCCTCAATCAGGTTTTATATCCGACTGTTGTCCTTGTTTTTGCCCTATCACTCAGTTTTCGATCGATAAGTTCTCAACTTTAGTCGTAACATTTCCAATTAAATTTTTTGCGAACAGTACGACTTTTGACAGTATCCTTAGTGTTGCATTTAAGGTTCCACTCATGCACTGCGTTTAACGGGATATTCCCTTTCTTATTAATGACATTGCCATATCGTCCACGCTAAACAATGACGGAAAAACTTCCTCCAGGTACACTTTCTTTCACTTTTTTCTCATCATTCGATATTTCTATTTTTGTATTTTATTTTTTCTCCCTCCTCTGTTCGCTTGTCCTAAGCACTTGATCTGCGTTAGGACAGGTGAGTCTGCACTTGAGCAGCTGTAGCTATTTCCCTACTCCAGGAACTTTATGTGTGGTGTGCGAAGATATTGCAACTGGAAATCACTACTCTGTTCCATCCTGTAATGGATGCAAAACCTTTTTTCGCCGGGCCGTTGTTGTGAGACTCTTCATAATACCTTTGTTTCATAGGCTTTTTCCCTTTTTTACCGTCATATCGGTTACAAAATTTCCTTTTTTCAGAATAATCGAATGTTCACTTGTATGGGAAACGGTGACTGTCCTGTCAATAAAGGCAAGCTTATATAATAATGCTGCTGCTCTATGAAATCGTATTCAGTCCTTGTACATAGTTCTTAACTGAAGACATTGGCTTTTTCGGTGCAAGTCCGAGGCGTATAGTCGTCGCGGTAGTTTGGATAGGTATATGAATGGTAAACCCATGTACGACCAACGATTAATTATATCAGAATGTTTCTTAGACCTCTTTTGCATAATTCATTGTGTAGCATAGCAAAGCAGGGGATGCAAGCAGCCCACCGGTCCAGCTGGTGTTGGTGGTTCTCACACGTGGGACTCATTAAGTGAGTCATGCGATTCAGTTGATATGTAACCCTGTACATCTAGTATTCCCAGAAGAATGGAGTAATCAACGGTCAGCTGATCTGAGAGGGTGCCTCTTTGTGGAAACGCAACGGTTATGAGTTAGATCAGTGCGGTGGGTTTTCTCCCTGAAATGGCGGAATTCATTTCGCTTGCTCACTGTTTGGTTACTGCTCATCGCATTTAGGTTACCTCACCATTAAAGCGAACTCCTATCAATTCGTTCTTTGTCTAGATTTTTTTAGGGGAATTTCTGATTTGTTCCTGCTTCTTAAACCTATATTTCAGGAGTACGATGTGCCTGTCGTCATTGCAGACTAGAGAAGTGTTTACTTGTAGGCATGGATAAGAAGTGTAAGTCGAAATCACTCTATTAAAATACGTTGAATGATGGGATTCGTTGTGGATTTCAGCGATTCAAAACGACCGTGATCGCATTGGATATACTAAAAGAACCCGCAAAAGCGATAAGCAGCATCCTGATGCAGTGAATGACAATCATGAGTGAGTCATTATGATTTTTAATTACGTATTCACATTTCGAGATAGCATTTTATTTGTTTAAAGAATTTTTCTTTTCTGACCCTTGTGCCACCATTCATCGATTATGCCATCTTGAGGTCTTCCCTCTTGCACGTTATCAGGGATACAGATTGAATATGAGAGAGTGTCGGTTTGATTTCTTGGTTAAATGGTGTGTATGTTTGATTTCTGCCTTTTCCCTTTGTTAGTTAATTGATTGCGCATGCACAATGAGCTATATGGCATTATTGCTTACAAAACAGCGACAGGGGTAATGGGGTATGTACAGATATGACTTAAAATCGCGTGGCCGCCCGCTGCGAGAGGCGCGGCGGGTGCGAGTGCCAGTGGCAGGGCATGGCTGCCTTCAAGTGAGGCAATGTGGCATGGGTGGAAGCGCAGAGGTGACGCATCACGCTCTGCCGGGCTCCTAAGGGCAATCAATTCAAGTCGTACTCGTGGCGCCGCGAGTGAAACGCCGCGAAGCGATTTTCCGTCATATCTGCACACACCCTAGGTAATGTGGGTGATAAGGAACCCCTTAAAGATGTCATTCACTTGAGGACCAGGGCTGAGGCCTACCTACGCTAGAAAATCGCGTAGCCGCCGCAGCGAGTGGCGCGACGGGTGCGAGTGCTAGTGGCAGAGCATGGCAGCCTTCAAGCGAGGCAGTGTGGCATGGGTGCAGGAGGCAGTGTGGCATGGGTGGAAGCGCCGAGGTAATGCTGCCACGCTCTGCCGGATCCTGCAGTGCAATATTATAACGCAACTGTTTGCACGGGAGTGGGGGGGGGACGACGACTATCAGATGCATGCAACGAGGGAGGGTCGCATAGGCTGAGATTGAGAGACTTGCAGCCACACCCTGCCGCTGGCACCACGGAGTATGCACGTGACCGTACAAAAATCATTGCGGAGGCAAATCTCTCGATCCCCATCCTCGAGGTGTGATCTCAAGTGTTTTGTGTATAAAGCATTATGCCTTTCTTGTCATGATTTTTTTATAGGGAAGACAGGAAGGCTTTTTTTTTTATAAAATTATAGGAAACGCAAAAGCCCTCAATATTATCCAGAGATTCAGTTCTCAAAGCACCGCACACTCGAACACGCGTAAGGAACGCCGCCATAGTTACGGTCTCCATTATACATAAAAACCTCATAGACCCGGTAGACAGTAAGGTAAGGAAAGCATCCTTATCAACATTAGGGAGGAAATAGAGATGGCGATGAGGCTGATAGCAGTGTAAATAATGTAATGCGTGCGGCTAGCCACTTACATGGGAAAATAAAGATCTATCACTATCTTGGCACACAAGTAGAATGAGCTTCTCTCTCCTCCAACAACATTAAGAATTGCCCTCCCTTCCCCCTCTCTTGCCGTTGCCGTCGAAACAGTTGCGTCATGATATCGCTCTGTAGGACTGCGTTGGTAGTTTTCATTGCTAAGCATTAACGCTCCCAAGTCGTGATGCTGTCAGTTATGAATGGTTCTCGTTAATCCGAAATAGGGCTAATGCTTGAAAGCTCAGTAGCAAAGAGGCTTCAAATCCACGTAATCACGACTAAGTAGTTAAGCAGTGAAGCTCAGGAAACCATCTTTATCGAGATATGAGAATGGTCTTGAACTAATATTGTTGAGGTCTACTCAGTATGTCAAGAACTTATGCCAGTATTGTTTTTTCGCGAGTTTCGAAGCTCGCGATAACGCCGAGACACCAGCTAAGCATCAGTATCTTCTCGCAAGGATTATGCATCATGATCATGAAAAATCGTTATATTTGCGAATGGCGGTTGTGAGTAATCTCGCAGCATCGCCGGTGTCCTTCCTTTCTCACTCGAAAGTTTTAGATAGTTCTCACATAAAGACCTTGAGAAAATTTTCATTCTTTATCTGGAAAGGGGACGGCACTATTTCTTTTAACAAAATTAAAGGTTTCACGGTGCCCAGGACCGAGGTTTTGAATGGTAACAGTCTCGAAACTCTATGAGATCTTTAGATATCTGTGTCGTGTTCTCGCTGGTCTTTGTCGCTAGACAGTAAATTTGGGTCTATGTATGCAATACTCGATCACAAGTTTTGAGGAACTCTTCCTCAATTTCTAACTACGATAGTCCATCTATTTGTGAAATGTGCCTACTAGATTTTTATGGACATGAGTGAGCATTGCCAACACGTGGTGTCGGCCAGAGGGACTCATTGATGATTGAATTTCTCGTCATAGTTAAGAATCTCTGTCTGTTGTTCTGCTATCGCAATCTGTCGGTTTGTTAGGTGGCTTTTTAGAAATATTATAGCCTCGTTCAAAAGCAAAGCAAAAATTCGTGAAGCAGCAAATGATTCTCGTAAAGGGGGATAATCTACTCCCTCTCCAACTACTCTATTTTGTAAGTTATTGATGATCCCGTTGAAAGACTAGGTTGATTCCAATCGGTTTCCATCTCACTTTTTGTTTAGAAGCCGACACACGTCAGACTCTCCAGATAGCTATAGTCATGAGGACATTCGTTTGGGGCCAAGTTGTCTGGATTCAAGAGAACACAAACACGAAAATGTAAGCGTTTCCAAAGTATTCTTCACTTGTAATTGGTTATGTCCAATTATTCATTATTTTCGGGCGTATCTTTTTCAGAATGCTGTAGATCCTATGCTTGAACGATTGACGACATTGGAGAATAACTTGACACTTCTGCTCAGTCGTGCAGACATTGAACCTTACGCTTCGTTGGATGATGCTCTAGCTGCGCCTAGTCGTTTCCATCAACCAATAAGCGTCAGGGTAACGCCCTTTTTGTGAGTGTTATCACTCATTTCTAGTGCCGATGTCTCGTTTTTAGATTACTGACCCAATCGCTTCTCCGAAGCCTGGAATGGACGAGAAGAAAATGCCGTTTTGGAGATCGCGTATCATTGCATTGTACATAGATTGGGCAAAGTCTTTTGCATGTTTTCGGAATCTACCCCATGCTGACAAGGTTTCTAGTATTTTTTTTCGCATTGTTTGAAGCTGCACGCAGATCCTCTGTGTAGGATCTGTTGTTTCGTAGGATGTGAAAATCACAATTTCTTCCGAATGGGGATCCCTCGATCGTGAGCCTGTTCAAGGAAATTTGTTGTCGTGAAATATGCTCTGTACTGGATGCGTATATACACCCTTGGGTAATTATATACAACAGCGGTGTATCCCGCTGATGTTATGAGACCAGGCGGTGTATGTCTTGCACCAGCTTCAGCAGCGGGCAAACTGTGTGCAGTTTTAGGTTTTACCCATAACTTTGGTCACCGTTTGCATACCTTTTTGTATTTTGGAAGCAACTGTCACTTAATGAAACAAAGTATCTCAGCTGAGTATGGTGCAGGATACAGGTTGAAAGAAATTTTTTTTTGAAGGAGTCGTCCACGGAAGTTTAGGTTTTTCTGATGCCCACATATTTATTGTATATCTCTTTACTAAGGAACGCACTGTTTCACGCGTATTTACAAAATTCCAGTTGAAGCAGAGTTCTCAGTATATGCAAGATTCCATTAAGACAGTGTTTCCCATAGTGACGGACGATGGCGTGGAGGTCCTAAGGGACTTAAACGCTAGAGAGTTGAGGAGCAAAGAGGGCAACAGTCAGGTGGCCATGGACGCATAGTATGAAGCAAATCAGTATTGGGTGAAAATTTTGATCCGCTCTCTGGCCGCTGACGGGTGTTCAAATGCTGTGGTGAAAATTCAAACGAGTTGCTCTTCCAGTTTTTCGATTTTCGAATTACGAGGCATTTCGAAAAAACCAGTGAACTATGAAAATCCTTATAAGTCCACGAAACGAGCATATGTGCAGAAGGCTACAGGGAGTAAGGTTGGGAGTTTGCTACACTTCATTTGGACAGCTTTGCAGCACTGAGGCAAGGAGTTGGTTTTCTTTAAAAATGAGAATTTTCGCTCAGATAGCTTTTGAACCTCTGCCTTGCACCGTACTCGGCTGATACGTTTTGTTTCATTGACAGACAGTCGCCATCAAAACAGAAAAAATCGAACGAGAACCAGAGTTATGCGCGAACTCCAAAATTGCATATATTTTTGAGCACCTGCACATGGTGTGGTGATGGAGTTAGCGTCTCGTGGCTGAACACAAGGGAACTGCTTCGCGCACAGAAGATGTCGCTAGCTAAATGTGCAGGCAGGATGGGAGAGACCACCAAGCTGTTAACACCATTGTCGTCGGTCTCACGGTCGCTTCTTCTCATTCCCTTTGCTCAATACTCGCTACTTTTTATCACCCGTCTCTTGTGTATCGTTCTATGACAGTTTAAGGCACGGCGAATCTTGCTCAGCATAAGTCCATCTCGCGCGCGGTGGTACAAAACTGGAATTCACGTAAAATGGTGCTCTGTCTACAGTAGACTACCACGATTGCAGTAAAGCGCATCAGACATTCCTGTGGAACCGAAGGTTTCCTTGATTGCGTATTTTATTAAGATTGTGTATCGTTGCACCTTATCTAGGAGGAAGGCGAATAAGTGGCAGTCATTATTGGTATTTGCTATGTAATACGCACTCTTGGCGTTAGCTTTTATTTTATTTGTAAGAGTATCCAAAGGTATAAAAGCTGCCATACCATTTCTCTCAAGTGGTTGAGGGAACGTTAATTTGTCTACTCATTTGTTTAAGTCGGTCATTCTAAAAGCAGAAAAATGGGTCATTTTGAATGAAAGCTGTTCAGGTAATAGAGCTTACGGTTATACTCTATTTTTTCAGGTAGCCCTCATAACCAATCATGCCAGCTCCTATATGATTATGTGTGAGGCTTTTCGTACACCAGAGCACAAAGATGACAGAAATCTGAGGAACGCAGTTAATTCACGTTCAGCGCTCAGTCCAAACGATCCTCTGCAGGGATTGCTGTAAGTTGTTGATGAGATTGATATTTATCCTAATAGTTGAATGCGTGTTAAGGTTGTATGTTAAGGTTGTTAATGGTTCAGTTAAGGTGACTGTTTAGGATCAAAACGGAAGCGAGCAATGATTGTGCAGAATTGACCATTCGTCTTCCTACCGAATATGGCAGTCTTCCAGCAGATTATGGAACAGTTATTCCAAAGGTAAAGTATACATTCAATCAAACTGCTATGATTCTCTTCATAATTTGTGACAACTGCTGCGTGCGGATTTTATATAATTGTCACCTGATCACCTTTCTTGACCATGATGCAGTCTTACGTTTCTCTTTTTCTTCCTTTTATTTCATTTTCTTCTCTAGCTCTCTTATCTGTGTGATATTACTTATGCATCTCAAGTCTTCCGGCCACCACTTGCTCTTTTTTGTCTTGTGAGGTAGCCAGTGAAGTGCAGTGAAACGCAAACCGATTAAAGGAGCGACTGAGGAGCTACGGTGAGGGTACAAGATCAACCTATGGTGGCATTATCGCGTTGACAAAGGAAGGTTTAGATTCACTAGCTAGATTTCACAAGCAGGAAGTGTGTGATATCTTCGAAAATGAGGAGCGGATAGGGGTGGCACTAACTTTGAAGTCATTTCGAACGAGTTGCAAGAAAGGGTAAAGTGTTGAGACCATAATGGAGGTGAACAAAGATGGAAAGAAGACAGCCGAGAAGTTTACACGATCAATTAGAGCGGAATGATAGGTTTACAGGCAGTTGGTGAAGCTAGATCTGGTCACGCAGTGATCGCATCGTTAGGAAGCAAATCACTAACAGTGGGTGCTTTACACATCATTTTTTCAGGACTATGGTCGACCCGTCCCTGGAACAGAGGGCCGTTCAGAAATGCATACATTTTTCGATAACAAGCTATTTGAAGACAGCACAGAATCAGCGAAAGCTAGTCGTGCGGCCGCAGCTTCTGAAGATGCTCATGTTGGATGGTGTGTTGGTGAAATTCAATAGTACTTTAAGACGGGAGACTATTTCTGTCATTATCCTGACGGAGACTATTCGTGTATCTTTCTTTTGGTTGAACTTTTATTTTCTCTGAGCAAATCATTTTTAGGCTGCCTACCGGTCTACATCATCGCCGGCGAAGCGCCTTCGTCGGAAGCTCTCCAAAGGCTCTTTCGTTTAGTCTGTCCGGATTAACTCCGGTGATGGCAGCCATGATCGATTATGTAATGAAACCATTTCGGCAACTCAACATTTCCACCACTGAGTTCGCTGCGCTTCAAGCGGTGATGTTCTTCGATCCCGGTTAGTATTTTGATACAGTAAAAGCTGCTATCTAGTAGGAGTTTCAGTCTAACGTCGTTGTATTTGCTTGTTTATATGAGTGTCAACTCTACGCTCCTTACTGTGGTGGGACCCCATCTCTTTGTAACGATCTTTTGTCTTTACTACTGAGAAAAATGCCTCTCAATAATAACAACAATGTAAGAATGTTACGCTGACTGTGCATACCCATTGTGAGCCTGGTCGCATGTGATTTGCATGGGCTGCAGTACGTAGTGGCAGGGTGAGAAGAGAAAGTGCAGTTTGCTCATCATATGTAGATAAATCTAAGCTAGAAGTTCAAACATGAAACGAAATAGTTGTGTCTACTTCGGCTAAGTGGTTTCGGAAAAGTGGTTGACGGTTCGATCCCCGCTGAAAACAAATTTTTGCATTTTTAAACTTTCCGTCCTTTATGATCATGCGTGACCTAATATGCAAGTTACGTGCGAATTTTAAGTTTGCCAGCTACCTCTATTTTCGGTTTTCGTGTATTTGACGACTGATCTGCGTAGACTTGATAGTGACAGGGGAACCAGGCATTTTTTCCGCAAAGCTAGTGTGATGTTCGTGCTCCGTAGGAGTCGATTTATCCTTGGGCACAAATTTCCAGCCTTTTTGCAATTTAGACACCACCATGGTCTAGCCTGGACAAAACTACTTTCTAGGGTCTTTTCTCACTTTTTTGGTTCTTGAAAAAAAAACATTTAACGTATTTTGCACCGGTTTTCCGGTTCAGAAAAGCTCGTCATCCCCTGAAAACCAGTCCTTTCTTACTCGGACACTTTCATCCTTCACATTGGTAGCAACCGCTTTCAGCTCTCACGCCAGCTAATATGAACAATAATTCTCCAAATAGCCCTTCATTCTTCTAAAGCCCTTCGTATGGTCCTTTTGAGCGAATTGATGTCTTTAGCAGCTTCTCTCCCCCTCCCACTCCCCCTCCCTCTGAATCCTTTTAGTCGATATGTAGAGCAAGTTTCGTTTTACATATTCTCATCTTTGCGAAGTGAACACAGGGCACTTTGAAATGTACCACCTATGAATTCACTCTGAACCACTTGCTGTCGTACTACGACTCATATTGATATACCTTCATAAGTAGTCTAGTGAAAATGGAATGTAGAAATGAAGGTATTTCCAGATACTGAAGGCATTGATTCTGCCAGTCAAAGGAACGTCGCTGCCGAGCAGAAGAAGTTGCTCGCTGCTTTGCATAGGCATATTCAACGAACCTACAAAGGAACGCTGGCAGATGAACGATATGCTAACATCCTGTTGAGGATTCCCACAATTCGGGTAAGGAGGTGATACTCGTATTCATAACGAACCCATTTGAGATCGCTTTGTCTCAAACTACCTGAGATGTTAATTATTTTCAGAAGGTTGCAGCAAAGAAGAACGAGTCATTACAAATGATAGACATGCTTAACTTATTTGCGTTGAATTCTCTAGTCAAAGAAACAGCGCTTGGAGTGCGGACATCGACATCTAGTACTCCTGCTCTTGGTTCCACCATAAATGGCGATTATCCCTCTGAGTGAAATAACTCCTAAGCTGAATTTTATTGTGCTCTTTCATAATCATGCTCAGGAAGTAATTAGTTCCATCTTATCTAGCAATTGTCACATCAGTTATAATCTTTTCCAATGTTTCTGAAATGTGAAGTAATGCCGATTGTTCATACTCTTGATTTGTCTTGTTACCAGGTCGCTCTTTTATGCATCGATTTACTCATCTCCACATTGGTTTTTGCAACTCCACTCAGATTTCTTTTACTTCACTAATCACGCTAGGGTTGATTCTCCATAACTACTAGGTAAGCAACCGAAGAGATTAATTTAGCTTGGGGTAGATTGTTGCCTTAGTCCGTTTGGCATCCCTCTGTCAACTGGTACATTTCCTTGGCTCTTGACTCTATGCGGGAGCAGAGATAATAGAGATGCAGATGGACCGAGCTCTGGTACCCTGGAATGATGTGTTCTAAATTATACCCAAAGTCATCCAATTCTTGCCAGCTCTTCATTTGAACTATAGCCTAGTCAGCAGTCAGCGCCGTCTCACACGCACGATTCCCTTTTTTCTCAGGTCATGCGGCATTTGTTCTTCCCAAAAGAAGTCAAAAACCCCTTACTTTTATTAACCTCTTTTAAAGGCATCGCTAGTTAGTTGCGCTGTTGTACTTCTTTTATTTTTGCGCAAGGTCCTCTGGGCTTGTGGATATACATTCGTACGAAGTTCTCCCTTGATCACTTCGGTCGATATGAGTGCTTCGAGCATTTGTGAAGGTTAGTCAACTTTACAATCCTCAGTTACTAGCCCTACCCTGGTTCCAGATTTCCAAAATCTTTCGTCACTCTCTAGTTGTAGTTTTGTGTACAAGTCTATTCGTATTCGTTAATTGTCTGAAAGAGTAACCGTTGAAATGGCAGAGGCCCTCTGTTAGACTGGAAGGGAAGCGCTGCTTTTAGGTAGCTACTCTTATTTCAGTCAGGTCAGTTTTCCATCCTTCTGTGTTTGCTGCGTTTTGTGTCGTGTGTATTGGACAGAATTGTGCTCCAGTCTTGTGACGATTGTCAAATCTGGAATTCTTTCGGATGGCTATGATTTTTCATCATCCAGGTCATTGCTTATGTATGCTGATGCGGTACTGTTTTTCAAATGACCCTCACCTTTATATTCTATACGTTGTTTGTTGAAGAAAACACTCTAAAAGAAGGTGTTTGAAGCGAGATCTGTTAATGCAGAAGTTTTGTTTATGGGTTCATAAATATTTTTTTCAAAACACGGGAACTTTATTAATATTTGGAGTTGCCACTGCTTCTTATCAGCCTAGTGGAACGACTTCTTAGTGTTGTATCGAATAAGTATTTCGTAGGGTATTTTCTTTGCAATCGCGGATGTGGTGTAAGTATTTGAGTCCCTCTCTTTTCGTTTTTGCAACAGTGTAGTGCATAGTCGTATTACTTAATGGTAGAGATTATGATGATCTGCTTGGCCACTGAAATGAGTAGAGCAATAGTGTAAAGGATCAGAATGAGGTGGTCGTGTGCTGGGCTTCTTCATGTGCTGGGCCACGAACGTGTCCTACGCGTGACGCATCGGTGATGCGTCTCGAACCCAAGTGAATTGTGATGTGTGACGTTCATGCGCAGCGCATGGCGCACCACCTTGGGGCGCGTTATTCCGACAGGCGCCATTGTCTGGTGTAGGACATTCTTCGCTTTCAGTAAGCCTTTCAACTGAAGGATGCAGTGCGCTGTCTGCTTGCACTCAGGTTTATTTATGGTGTTTCAGATTCCTACTTCTAGGATATTGGGAATTTTCCTACCTAGTGCTCCTGAAAAAAAGTTTAAATGCGTGGATGTTTTGATCACCTAGCATCACACTGATGAGGTTATATGTGGGGAACGAAATTCCATGGGTTGCGGGGTTTCCTACAACTCACGCCATACTTGACCGTGAGACCAGCGAACGCGAATTAGGTGCCTGCTTGTCCTCTTCAGAATTAACAAGTTTCAATCATTTGAAGTCACTCAAATACTTGTACAACACTAGTGCAAATGTTGTGGCGTTCTCCGCTTTGGCGACGGATGCCAGCTGCTTTCATGAACCACCTTATGACGTGAGGAGCAGAATATGCGTTTCTTTCGTTCTCTGTTCTCTGCGCAACCTTTTTCTTGTGTTCGTGTGAGAATTGGATGCGCATCGATCCGTAATTTTGCGATAACAGTAATAATTAACACGATATACGTAGATCCAGTCTTTACTCGAACTGCTGATTCGGGTCAATGAAAGTGGAAGCGAGGGGGAGACGCAACCTTTCACCGAAGTCGAAGATCCTTCCCTCCTGTCCTGGTATTTCATCATAACCAACCGCACACTCTCTCACTTATATATCTGTAGGTAACCTTTGGCACATAATACACAAATTATGTGTACTTAAACATCTCGCCTGCTCCTCGGGTGTGACCGGCACGCCCGGGTTCCTTACTCCCATTGATGAGCATTCTACCACCGACACCAACTGTATTGCACGTATCCATAAACTTCCAATAATATACAAGTCCTAGCCAAAGAGAAAGGAGCTTCGACGTCGGTGAAAATTTTGCGTCCCCCTACTCCACCTTTAATTGACCTGCTGATTCATTAAAGGCACCGGGAGGGGGGCAAGGGCGGAATAACGTTTGCGAAAACAATGGCGTCTGAAAACAAACATATGGGTTCGGTAGATACAATGTGTAACGAAACCGGCGTTGAAAAACGCGCTACAGGGCGCTATTTGCCCCCAGGGCGCGCTTCCGTCCGAACTGCAAGCTTCCGTGGCCGAGCCACGCTTCGTTCATTTTGAAGCTTGTCTTCGGCCTGATGTAACCTTATTTTTGAATTATTTCCTCTTTACTGTTTTCTAGTGACATATTTTACTTGTTTACTTATAGATCTTCTTAATTGTGCATTTCTATACCTGAAAATCTCAGAAGGGTCAAATAAAGTCGGGGGAAGACGCAACTTTGCGTCAACGTCGATGCTCCTTTCCCTAACTAGGCTTAGGCTAAAATTGATATCCCCTCCTCCCACATTAAAAAGCATCTGTCAAAGTATAGGTCTCATCTGCTTTGGCCTAACCCTAGGAAGGGAAAGAAGCTTTGACATGGGTAAAAATTTTGCCTCTCCCCCCCCCCCCCGACTTTATTTGACCCGTAAGTACATCTAGAAACAATATAAGAAAGAACAAAGTGAAAACTAAAAAGAAAAAACAATTCTATATTAGAAACATCTTCTTTTGGCACCATGCCAAGGCGTCAAATTGGCGAGTTTGTGCAATGGCGGCCACTCAAGCTCGTCCACACTACGTCTGTTCCACCGTAAGCCAAAATTACCCCCTCCTGGTGTCTTTAAAATTGTGATGCGTTAGGCTGTCCGCGAACTAATGAGGCAGATGCAGTTATGCGATTCAACAGTAAGTATTTTTGGACGACAAAGTCGTAAGAGGGCAGAACTCTGGAATTTAGTGTTTCAAAATCGCTTCATCTTTCACAAACGTGTCAGAGTTTGATGAAAAAAAAACGCTTTAACGCTCCTTCTACACTACCGTTCCGGCAAATCCACAGATGAGGCCCATCGGCTCCTGCTGGAAGAAATATAGGATCAAGCACCTTCTGACGTGCTTCAGATGGTACGGCAATACGGCAAGTTCGACAAAGGAGAGAAGTGTCTTGATGACTGTAGTCATTCAGGACGTCTACCGACGCGAAAGAAGCAGCTGTTACTTTCTATCTGTGAAGAACGACCTGATGTTACAATGCGCGAGCTTCCGGCCTACTCGGGTGCGCACGCTCTCAGCTCTCGCAACAAGAAGGAGTGTGCTGAAGTGTGCACTTCCCTCAGCCGTCATCGCACGCTTTCCTGGATCGGCTCCATAGTCACCATGGATGAGAAGTATTGTGTCTACGATAACGCGGTGGGCCGAAAACATTGGGTCAACTTCGATGAACTGTCGAAACCACAGCCGAAACACCCCGATCATGACAAGATGGAGGTGCCCTTATTTCGGTGGGATGTTAACGGTCCGGTGTTTGGGAACTGGTTTCAACTGGTTCCATGGTCGACTCTGAAAGATTCTGTATTCAGCTGGAAAGATTAGTTAAAATTCTGCGTAGTCGCCGTCGTGGGAAAGGCGAAATCCTACTCCTCATGGATAACGCCAGGCCATACACACGTCGAAAAGCTGAAAGAGTAAGCTGAAAGAGCTGGAGGTCGGACTTGTACCCCATCCACCGTACTCACCAGATCTCGCCCCTACAGACTTCCACATATTTCGTTCTCTTCAATCCTCTTTTGCTGGAAAAAAATCACCAATCGAGAGGATTTCGAAACAGCCGTCAACTCCTTGAAGTCGAAGTCTCCGGAGTTTTTTGCAAGTAGAATCAGATCTCTGCCACAAAGAGGCAAGATGAGAAGGAACACAGTGGCGAATATCATGAAATGATATGGATTTGTAATAAAGTGACTGACGAATCTCTGTACCACGACATTTGTCTTATTACTTCTCGGACAACCTAATAGTGCAGTTGCTGCGCCTCCGCCTCATACGTTGCGTTGTCCAAGGCACTCGTGCTTTGAGAATACCCGTATTGTATTGTGAATTACCTATACTAAGGGTTAGTCCCTCGTCTGTTAGAGCTATAAAATGGGGTCGTCTCTTTCACACTTCGGCAGGATAAACGGCGTACAGCTGTTCTGACTCTAGTACGGGAGGAAGGAAAAACTCACCGGCGCGCGCATGCGGCGCGTGCTTGATGACGTCACAGCCACCGCGTGACGCGACTGTTTGCGATGGCCTGCGCTACAAACGTTGCTCTTCAATGAGGATACCCTAACTGTCACTTCACCAAAGTCATGAGATGGCTTGCACTTTTCTACTATGTGTCTCCCCGCATGGTTATACATGGGACAGAGCACACAAAGTCTTCTGAGACTTCTACATCATTGGGCTGAGGCAAATCCGTACGGCTGGAGAGCCTAGCCACATTAAAAAAGGCCATCTCTCTCAGCTGTCGAAAGTCTGTCAAAGCAGCAAGGCTTTCCGCAGCATTATGTGCTCACCCTTAATGTATTAGCAAAGCACCAACAAGGTTACCCTCTATAAAGCGCATTGGTAAGAGCAAGGCCATCGCTCATCGTAGCGCTGCGCGGCGGCTGTGACGTCACCTAGCACGCACCGCATACGCGCGCCGGTGGGTTTTTCCGCGGAGCCCTCTAGTACCATCTGGTACCATTTTTCAAACCCTGCTAAGCAATAAAAGTAAATATATAAAATGTAAAAACAGATCAAGACGGGTTCCACAGGTCCTGAATTTGTTACACCATAACCCTGTTTAAAGGATGCAACGCGTCCTTTGGGCTGCGTCCATACCCAAGTGCATGGGATTTTTGGCTAAAGTTGAATATACGTATCGATCAAGAAAATGAGCGCATGTTCGCATCTGGCGATTTAAGAGAATTGGCGCATTCGCGTCACGCATAAGATACGTATTGATAAAAAAAATGAGAGTATTGGTCGCGATTTGAGAGAATTGGCGGATCGGCGCATCCGCTACTTGAGAGAATTGGCGCATTCGCGTCATGCATAAAATACGTATCGATCAAAAAATGAGAGTAATGGCGTATTCGCGATCCGAGAGAATTGGCGGATCGGCGCGTCCGCGATTTGAGAGAATTGGCGCATTTGTGCGTCATGTATTAGATACGTATCGATCAAGAAAGTGAGAGTATTGGCGCATCCGCGACTTGAGAGAATTGGCGGATCGGCGCATGCGCGATTTTGGCAATTTGCCACAATGCAAATGAACTGACGTGGTTGTACTTGACATTGCCACAAATCTCAAATCGCCGATGCGCCACAAATTCCATTCGGTTGCGTTCATACCAAATCGATTGAGAGTTTTGGCGCATCGGCGCATCGGCGCATCCGCGATTTGAGAGAATTGGTGTGCCACGTCACCCTTTTGAACACGGCACGTGCCAACGTGCGGTTGATTTCTTTTTCTTCTCTTTTCATTTCTTGATCTTTTTCTGTTATGGCAAATATCCAAAATCGCGGATGCGCCAATACTCTCATTTTTCAATCGATATGTATCCTATCCATCACGCGAATGCGCCAATTCTCTCAAATCGCGGATGCGCGGATGCGCCGATACGCCAATGCGCCGATGCGCCAATACTCTCACTTTTTCGATCGATATGTATGTTATCAATCACGCGAATGCGCCAATTCTCTCAAATCGCGGATGCGCGGATGCGCCGATACGCCAATGCGCCGATGCGCCAATACTCTCACTTTTTCGATCGATATGTATGTTATCAATCACGCGAATGCGCCAATTCTCTCAAATCGCGGATGCGCCGATGCGCCGATCCGCCAATGCGCCGATGCGCCAATACTCTCATTTTCTAGATCGGTACGTATCTTATGCATGACGCGAATGCGCCGATACGCCAATGCGCCGATGCGCCAATACTCTCATTTTCTGATCGATACGTATCTCATGCATGACGCGAATGCGCCAAAACTCTCATTCAATTTGGTATGAACGCAGCCTTCAGGTGGGTATGAAAGTAGCTTCAAAGTTCTCGACACTACGCGGCCCTTCGAACACGGCGAAGGTTGGGATTGTTGAAGACTCGAGATTTTAGAGGCAATCGTTGCTGGCGATTATCTACACAACCGTAAGTGTAGCCATTCACCGAGGATGAAACTAGTTGAACACGGAACGCTTTGGAATTAGCTAAATTGAAAGTTCTTGTCAGGATACGTCATTGTGACGATTCCACGGAAGTGGAGCCGAGCTCGTGTGGGGTGTGGCCTTGGCAAATGTGCAAACCTCGTTGCGGTCTTTGTTGCAGTAGTGAGCAACTTAGGAACTATGAACAAATGAGTGAGTGGCCGTCAGACCGTGGAACAACGTCGTGTTTTTTTTTACAGAGGGCCATAGCTTTTTCCATCCTGTCTGTGTTTTTTGTCTCACCAGATTTCCCTTGCGAGGACTACTGTGCCTCAGGCCGCGTGCTGTATCTCCGTCCACTCGGCGAAAGTCCAATGTTTTTTTGTTCACCATTCACCTATAACTACCGCGAGTTAGGCAAAAAACGATTTAGTAGAACCTCCACATATGGAGGTTTGGTGCGCTGACCATGAATATCACCTCCGCTCTTGACGTTAACGCGGTTTGGACCAAGTTAACGCAGCAGTTTTTTCTTTACTAGTCTATTTGGAACTTCTATCGAGGGTAAATCGATATACTCATTACGGAACCGGCGTCTGTTAGCGCCAGTGCGGTCTATAATAGACAAGATCCACGTTGTCCTGGAGCCAAACGAAGCCAGTGCTCAAATGATTGTAATATGTGTTCAGGATGCTCAATTACCCATAGGTGGAGATTTTACTATTTTTGCCTAGGCTTTGGGGGGAGGAAAGGCAACCCTTCCCGGTCCACCATGGCTGAGGCAAATACAAAGCTTTCACCGCACTGACGCTAATCGATGCTGGTGTTTGAAATGAATGTCATGTCTGTAATCAGGATTATCAGGGAGAACAGATAGATATAGAAGTGTCAAAGGTATTTGTTGTGGAAAAGTCGTTGCGCTAATTAGTGATTGAATCCCGGCCGTTTGACGTCAGCCATATTTGTGACAAGCGATGGTCATATCCGTAAACAGCGTGCCGCGTTTGCTGCACTAGAACGTAGTTTGATGGTTGAGTAAGAAACATCAAAGGCTCCCATCGCTCATGCTCCAATTCAAATACGCGCCCCAATGATAGCGGGGCTGTCGGCGCCGCAAGTGTGACGCCGCGAAGCGAAAATTCGACCAATCGACCCCCACCCGGATAGGAGCTTTATACTCGGCTCCTTTTTTCAATTTCTATGATCTTTCTGCGGGTCAGATTTTGGGGAACTTCGCTCGTTCTAATAACTGTCTTCCACTAACTGTCTTGAGGGTCGTTTAGCTTATAGGCAGATATTTGGATGTTGTTTCGTTGTGAGATCTAGCCTCAGTCAGATGGAGGTGAGATACAAATCACTCTCATATGGGAGATTCAGAAAAAAGAAATCATCAAACTTCTTGAGGTGAACGCTTAAAGGAATCGTCCGCGGAAAAATGAGTTTTTCTGTTACCCTCATATTTATGTTGTATTTGCCTGATATGGACCGCATGCAAAGTTTCGCGCGAAAAAATGTGAATCGGGCTAAGTTACACCAACACAAAGTCTCGACCAGGTGGGCGGGGCCTTCGAGTAAGTGTCCACTTAGTAGTTTGCCGCGGTCGCAGACGCATTGTAATAAGAGAAAGTTGCGTAAACAGTTCCACTTCCGTTCCCAACCGCGACGGACACAGGACGGAGCTCTCGCACCAAGGTCACGCCCACCCGGCCAAAAATTTGGGAAACTGTAACTTAGCTGAAGTGTGGCTTTTTCACGTAAAACTTTGCATGCTGCCCTTTTCAGGCAGATACAACATAAATATAAGGGTAACAAAGAAACTCACTTTTCCGTGGAAGGTTCCTTTGAGTCCAAAATTTCTGATGTACGAGACTGAGTCATGAATTAGCGTTAGGAGAGCAGACCCACGACCTTCCGGATGTAGAACGAAAGGGCTGCTGCTATCGAAGTAACTCGCTTCAGAACGCCATTTTCCAATCTTGGCTCTCACATCTTTAATACAATTCAGACTCTACAGATCCACCACGTCTCCCTTAAAAATTCCATGGGAAGTTACAACCCTCCATTGGTGAGACCACTGCTACAGCTCCTGAGTTAAACAATTGCTTTTGTCGAGTACAATGCTCACATGACATATTTGAAGGCATTTTCACAGAAGCAGAGCACAAAGTTTCGATTCAGTGTGATATGTTTATTTCTTCGAATGTGTTCGAACCGTCATGTTAGCTAAACCCACAGTGAAGCTGATCAAGGATGACCTTCTTCATCTGCACTTGTTCGGATGGACTTGCTACATATGAAGTCCATGGGCTGACGACGAAGGACGTTATCTAAGCCCAAAGTGTAGTTGCTGGGGGCAGTGTCGTTCTCTTCAGCATAATTTTGGAAATCTGTCAGCGTAAACAAGGAGCTTGTGGATTGTTGCCAGTCGATGTTCATGCGGTCCGCTTCTCGGCGTCCACTGAGATAAGCCCCAATGGCTGTTTGGAACAGCCTGGAAAACTACTCATCAGCATTTTTGGCAAAATTGTGAATTTCGTGTTACCTGTGATGAGTTGCTTCTCCTGCAAACAGCACCCTTGGGCGCTTATTATGCTTAATGGGAATCGCCAGGCGAGAATGTGAGATTCGGGCCCGAGCTTGAGCTCGACTCATGTAAGAGTACGAGCCTAGTAGGAGTTCATTCTTCGTCAAGCGTGTCCTGGAAAGTGGTTCAGTTATTTGCTCGAATATTCTCTAGTCCTCCTTGGGTACCAAAGAGAAATCGCTCCGTATCAATCTTTTCTCAAAGGCAGCATCAGGGGAAAATCGGACGAAAAGTAAAAGAAATAGTGAATGTGAAAGTCGAGATGCCTTATAACAGGACAGTGAAGAAACAACGGATGGAGTTTGCTAAACCCGAGAAAAAGGATCCCCTTCCCAGTGTTGATTCTCGACGGAGACGACTTGTCCGTCAAGAGGCGGCTGGTCTGATCTAGTTTTCCACTGGCATGTTGCCAAGTAAGCACAAGGGAATGTTTGGAGCCGCTCCCACCCCAGTCAATCGGGGATTACGTCATCCGGAGGCGGGATCGACTTATCAGGAGGCGGGACGGATGGGCTTTTGGCGGCGTTTCTATAGCTCGGAAGGGCGCTTTTTCATCGATATTTCGCCACAGGTAGCCTTCCTAGACCCAGGGCTACCATGTGAGTGACTTCTTGTAGGGATTTCTCCATTACCACATTACCCCTAATGCTGTCTTTGAAGACAGCATTTGTGGTAATGTGGTTATTGAAAAATCTCTGAAAGAGGTAATTACATTGGATCTATGAGCCTAAGAAGACTATCTGTGGCGAAATCCCAGTGAAAAGTGCGCCGCCGAGCTGTAGAAACGGCGCAACGGAAGAGAGCTGCCGCCTCTCGATAATCGACCCCGCCCCCAAGCGACGTGATTCGTGGTCGGCTATGATGAGAGCGGCCAAGGATATACGGAGAGATGGAAGGTATTCCGGGGCGCTTTTATAGCATGAATCACTCCAGAAAATAGGTGCTGTCGTATTTCCAAACATTCCCTTGTGTTTATTGGCGACATGGCGATGGGAATCTCTTTCGCACTACCCGTCTCTTGATGGAAAGGTCGTCCGCGCCTGGAACCAGCGGTGGGAGGTTCCTATTTCTCGGGCTTCTGGCTTTCCATCCGTTTTCTTCACTGTCTTGTTATTAAGCATCTCGAATTTCCCATTCACTACTTCTTTTACTCTTCGTCCAAATTTCCCCTAATGCTGCCTTTGAAGTCACCTTGAGGGGGTGATTTTCGGGTTGCTGATTATGAAAGGAGAGATGCTGAATAATTTATCAGTAAGGAGAGAAAGAAATGGAACTGTCAAATCTGAGAGATCGAACCCTTCACTTATCGAGGACGTGCTTTGGCGTCATCTGCGTCACTAAGCAATATGCCCACTTTGGCCCGCCCTCTACGACTACTCCACCTCGAATGTGTGTTACTGGTGTAGAAGGTTCACGCACGGTGTTCGGCGTGTAAATCGTTAAGTGTGGACGAGAGGCGCCAAATTAGTCAAGCGACGACGGTAATCTACTCCTTATTTTTGAGGTATTCGCTTCAGGGCCCACCTAGTACGCTGCTTCTAGGTTACACCTATTGCGTCGTGCGCTACACGGGGCCCTACACCTTGCCTGTCATCGAACTGCTATGTTGCCCGCATATACACACTGGTGCCGGTTTATCTACTAGCGGGTGGGCGTTCTGCGTTTGGCCGCGGTCATACTTACCGCCGGCAGAGCGTGGCTGCATCCTAGGCAGCGAGAGAAGTGCTAAGGGAGAGGTGTAGAGATGACGCAGGCAACAAGGCAGGGTAGCATAGGCGGAGACGCAGAGATACGCAGCCACGCCCTGCCGCCGCCACCGCAAAGCATGACCGCTGCTTCTCTCGGTAGCACGGCCGTGACGCGGAGACGCCTTACAATCGTCGCTGGGAATGAAGACGCACCTAAACGCAGCTATTAAAGCACGATGGCACGTTCTTCAACGTGGGTTTTAACACAGGTCGTTTCATTCATTTGTCATTGTCCATTTGTTATTTGGCGTTTGACCTTGGTATCATTTCGTTAACTCAGAACAGTTCACTCGCTCCACTTCTCATTTTCCTGATCTCTAAAGTTGTTTATATGGCTAAATTGTTCCGAAATCGCAACTATGCAAAAGACAAACCCTACTCATTTCGATGCATCTTTCGTGTTGGTTCTAGTTGTGCTGCGGTAATTTGCATTCTGAGAATTATTCGAATCTAGGTGCGAGACATTTGGTAAAGGCAGCGAGATTCAGATGGTCCAGGAACGAAAGGGGCTCAATTGCAACATACTGCTGTAGCGGTCAGTAGAATGAGGTGAACGAAAATTGAAGCGCCAGTCATGAGCGAAGGTAAAGGTGAAATACGAAGCGACTTTAGTTTGATGGACTGTGGAACAAAATCAACAAAAGGAGCAACAACCTCTCAACACCTTCAAAGACAATATAAGGGTGATGTGGTTATTGGGAAATCTCTGAGAGAACTCACTCACATAGAAACTAGGGGCCTGAAAAACCTACTCATGACGAAGTCCTCTCCGAAAAGCCCCCCCCCCTTCCCGAGCTGTGGAGACGGCGCAGCGGTTAACTGCTGACGTCTCTGGATTACGCTACCCCGCTACCAGGTGACGTGATTCCTAATTGGCTACGTTGAGAGTGGCCTAGAAGATGAGGTCAGAAGGATGAAGGTAACGCGGCGCGCTTTCTCAGTTATAGCTTGAGGCCCACTTCAGGAAGAAGATGCTGTTGTAATTCCAAAAATCCATACGACTTGGCAGCATGCAAAGGAAAAATTCGTGCGGACTACCCGCCTCTTCAAGGAAGGATTGTCCTCGTCCAAAATCACGGTGGGAAGTGGTACCCATCTCCTGGTCTTCGGCCATTTCCTTCCGTTTTTTCATCACCATGGTATTACTAAGCACCTCGACTTTCATGTCAACTTTCCATGGTTCGTCCGAATTTCCAGTAACACTGCTCATAATAAGCTGAACTCCCCTCCATGAAATACAGAAAGGTTTGGAGTAGAGGGACCATATTTCTTTTGTAGAACAGACATTTCTTTCTCCCTATAAATTCTTACCGAATAATTTCACTCGGTGGCTCAATGGAAGGGTCTCCTTTCAAATCGCGGATAAGGCTTGTGATTCTGTCCATGATCTCCTTATCGCTCATGTTGTCCATCACTCGTTGACCAGCGCCGGCTATCCAGGTAGTCAATGTGTTCGGTTCCCAATCTAACACCTGGAACTGCCAGTTATGGCACTAAATAGCCGTAAAATGTAACTGGGTCTCGAACATCGGGTGATGCCTACTAGTAAGGCTATTGGGTATAATAGAAATTCTGCCACGAGTGAAATGAATTGCATGTGTAGCACATTCTTAATGGATTCGCTAATTTTGATCGTGATGAACTTTGCTTTGTACTTTCACCCTCGAGCAGTTCAGTGGGTACGCTCTGCAGAGAAGTTTCAGGAATTTTGGATGTAATCTTCCACAAGAAGACAACCCAAAAGCTTTGCTCATGTCGGTGCGGGATTTCGCAGTGAAAATGTAAAGAATAATCATTTTCGTGGATGTGTATTACCTGAAGTGTGGTTAACTCTCTTTCAAACGGGTCGACCACATCGCGGGCCATCCCCTCTACCGGGAGTGGGATCATCGAGCGGGTGTCATTCGACCACCATGGATTTTCCCACCGGAAGAACATCTTGCAGGATCCACCAAATCCTAAAATATACGTCCAGTCATCGAAAATCAAAAACGTCGGTATGCAGCTTGACAAACCAATTTTTTCAATTGCTTCTATCTTTTGTCGCGGAAGTGGAGGTGTGAACAATTGGTGATAGTACTTCTTGAGATGCCCCAAGGATGACGTAACAAGGACGTAGTCATATGTCTTGGAGATTTTCCCTTCGGATGTCGTCAGAATGACTCCAGCCGCTGAGTGGTTGATGTTCAGAATGGTGCTGTTGAAGTGGAACATATGTTCTGGTATGGATGCTCTCAAGTGATCCAGAATTGCTTTGTAACCGATCTTATTGGTGTGAAACGATTCGCCTTCTGTTCCTTTGTCGTTGAATTCTGTCAGCACACGCGGACTGAGCTGAAAGTTTTGTCATTGGATTGGTTCTTTGAAATTTGTCTAATCGTAAGTCTAAAGTAACACATCGGCCCAGTCAGCTGCCCATTCGAATTCCCAATACGACCTGTAAGAGCGAGTTAGGGCGTCAAAAACATTCCGTCTCAGTCCAGTGATGTTGTTCACCTTGAAAGACAATACCATTAAGGAAACTCTTACTCAAGATAAGGACTCATACCTTCAAAAATTGGGTGTAATCTTCCATGAAGATGCTCTTAATGGTATAAACACGAGATAGCAAATCATGCTGCTTTGCCAGGTGACGGTATTTCGGATCCAGGGGTGTTATGAACTTTGTGAACAGCTCAATGTCCTGCCTAAAAATATCACTGAATGCATGTTGGTTGACGAGCAGCTACTATAATATTTCCCAGGTCCAGGCTATAGCACATCAGAAGTTGCATTCAGGTCCAACTATCTCGAGAAATAGGACTCTTTTTCCTCACCGTTTTTTGTTGCTGACGAGCTCATGGCAAAAAACGCGGATTGTTTGGACAAATTGTCGGCATAGTGCTAGGTTACTGTGTACAATCAGTAATCATAACTCAGCATTTTGTGAGGCCCGCATAGGCCATGAAAAGCTCATCAAGGAAAAGAGAAATGGCGAACATAGACTGGAACAACCAACTGCTCCTCAACTGAGCCGCAAAATTTACGTCGTTTCCCACATTTCTGTTACTCGGCCGGGCCGTGGTTTGCGAACCGTCGTGAGCAAGCGCGCCATTTCAAGGATACCGTTAGGGGTTCATCGTCAGTTAGTGCGACCCACAGCCGGTAAGGTGTACCGGAGGGCGTAGAGCGGAAAGCGACTTCACCAAGTAGCCCAGGCTCGCCCACCCCAAACGTTATTGTTGACAATTTCGGTGGCAACGCGGAGCAACGTGGCAAATGAGGTCCCAGAGTTCCTTTGATACCGTCCAGCGGAAACTGATTCAAAGGTGATTCAAAGGCTCATTTTCACGCGATAACCTTGTCCAGGGACAGATGTCTGAGGACTTCCTCTGCCATTTTCGGGAAGTTGTTTCAGATTCTTCTTTGTCGGCGTATTTCTCAGCTCATAATTACGCGATTTAACCCACTCAAGGTAATCCTGGAATGTGCCTTTGAAGTGCGTTACCCAAATCCAGCCTAAGGCTGCGAGGTGACTGAAGGCCAAACCCCGGTGAAATGAGCGCATCAGAGCCCAGCTCTCTTTCTTCACTTTCGTACTTTCGCGCACTCGACTTTCATATTCAATGATCTTTCCTTATTCGACTCGAACTACCACTACCACTTTCTTTGAAGGCATCGGGAGGGAAAATTGAGGACTCGAATTCATGTTCAGTGAAAGCGGACCTTCTACATCAGAAGAGGTGATATGTGGCGAAATCGCATTGAAAGAGCGTGGCTTGGGATCTTATCACGATCCCGTAGTACGGTGTTTCGCCCTGGGCGAGTTGCCGGCGATGGCAGGACAACGTTCATAAGCGGCTAATTTAGCCTCTCCGCCCGTCTGTAGTCTACCCAGACTAGTGACGCAGAGGAGTGCGAGAGATAAGGGGGTTTACGGGTTCCTATTTCTCTCATTTTCGCCCTTTTGTCTCGTTCTTTCTCTACTGTTACATTGCTGAGTACTCCTACTTTCACTTCCCACAATCTGCTAAATTTGAACCTCTCGGTGTCTTTAAGAGTGCACCTAAAATGAATTGTGTCATACACCACTCCATGGACCACAAACGCTCATTTAGTAAATATGACCACTCCCAATTATGATTGCCCAAGTTACGCTGGGCGTTCTTGTGTAGATGCTACGTGGTCTAGGGTCAATTTTATTGGTTTTACCGCGGCAGAGAGCACAAAAAAATCTTTGAGGAGTTTTCTCCTCAATATGTTAGGACACTGATCACTTAAAGAGTACCTGTTTATCGGTTGATTTCCGATCAAATATTCAGGATTGTCTAGTTGTGCTATATCAGACACGATGTCCGAGACAACTCCCAGTTCATCCGCAATTTTATAGATTGGATTTTCTGCTCCATTTATGTACTCTGCTCCCATTTGTAGAAATCCATCACCTGAAGAGAAAGCTTGTCCCACACAGAAGCTATCAGACCAAATTTGACATACGGTAGGGCACAGGATGTATGCGTCCGCCAATGCGATCCAATCCTTCGTAAATGTCGATGTCGGTTCTTCCTGTTTCAATCAATCGCCGAGCTGCCGATAAAGCGCTCATACCGGCGCCGACGATTGCTATAGAAGGTTCTGCTTTGTTCGATTCTTTCTGAAAGATTTTTTTATGAAAATTGCAAAGAGCGCTAAGTTGACCTTTCGTGTTTCCGCGTGTGACTTGAGACTCGTCAGAAAATCACAGCTCACCTGCACGGAGATTCCACATGCTATGACCACGATTAGCAAAGTTATCGACCTCATTTGCGGTTTGTTGGAAGCGGTACAAACGGTTTCCTGCCACTTTCCTTTGGTGATGACGAGTAGATTCTCGGCGCAAAATGATAGTGGTAAAAAATAGCGTCTGTTCAAGGCGCGCTCGTCCTAAATAGAGGATGATAAGAGGCGTATCGTAACAATCAGGTGATCGCGTCAGTTCCTTGACTTCGCGTCTGCTAAGATGGTGAACTGTTTAGGTGCCATAAAGCGGTAATAAGCTATTAACAGCACAGGCTTATCAATCCTATCCACGTGGCCAGGTTTCTGTCCCTGGCACTCGGTCATTTTGTTGAGATTTCGAAAGGGAGTGAATCAGAGAAATTTCCGGAGAATTGCATGCAGAGCTAAGCTTGCATTTTTACTTTAGGCATGATCTCAGGGAGCTTCGTGAATCAGTCGGCTGCTGGCTTATAGCCGATACAGATGCCGTATGAATATATTAATGAAAAATAAATAAAATTATTCGAAATCATTAATAAGATTTAAATGGTCAACGTGGAGGCTCGGGGTTATCCCTCAAAGAAGCTTCAAATGGTACATTCTTCTAGGGGGGGGGGGTGGCAGTCTATAATTTTAGAGTGGCAGGTCGGGAGAATTGTTTACAATTTTTCGTAGTTAGTTATGTTTACCCGGCGCTTCTATCTGTTGGGGCTTTCAAACAAAAAAGAACCCATATACATTTGTCTGCATCACAAAGAATGCAGAATGCATGGTGGCAAATGCTCAGATTCCGAATGGGGGAACCAGGGGAATAAGAAAAGTACGAGGAAATATGGAAAGGAAGTAAAGGTTGGTGTTATGCAGCTGTTTTAGTACTGAGGAAGTGCACTGATGTTTGTTTTCTTTGTGCGACTGGCGCCAAATATTTTATGATCACCAGTATAGCATCAACGCATTGTTGTGTACATTTGGATCGATTATCAGTACTTTTGAAGTGTATCTGATTCGAAACGCTTCTCAATCAAGTGATGCGTGAGCGTTGCGCTTGTTTTATCACTCGGATTCTGTCATCCAAACAGCGCCTATCAGCAACGAACGAGAATCGCGATTGTGTTGAGGCTATAACAAAAAGAGGCACATCTAAGTCATGTATCAGGTTGTGCCAAAAGTCTTGTAGAATTTTCCCAAAAACATCATAACTATTGTTTGCTTCGAGACAGATCCAGGCGGTTTAGGATAATGGTAGAACGTTCTCTAAGCTTTCTAGCAGGGACATTAATACCTATAGATGCGTGAGAACTTGTACTACATATATATGTACAGAAGAAATTGCTGGAAAGCAGTTTTGAGGGGAAAAAGCAAGTTTTTAAAAAAAAAGAAAGGACTTTCCCGACCACCTAGTAATATTTGCAGGCGTCTGGATCATTGCGGTATTCCGCCCACTTTCGACTTTACTAGCCAATTTACAATAGCCACGTATTCCTTCGCTCAAACCTGCCTGTATAGTTGTTCTTCTGTCTGTTGATCACGAATATCGCATGTGGCTTAGCTGCGAGCGCCATTTGGCTTCGGGTGGACGTCAGGCCTGTTTTTTGTTACCGTGCTGGTGCTCCTCGTCGGTATTGGCAGTCGAAATAACACATATTTGTGACTCAACTATAAAATTACTCGTACCTATGGGAAGTTACGACAAAGCCGATGAAAAGTTGTTCTGTCAGTTCGGTAGAAATAACGACAATTGGGCTTCATATTCGTGACTAGCGTGCTGAATGTATCTTGTAAAACAGGAGCTGGAAGTCTGGGCGGTTGCAAGTTGCTAGGTGAAAACGGATGTATGGAACTACGGTATTAGCCTTTTCAAGATATCATATCCCATAAAATGTGTATAGAATAACTACGTGCATTGATTGGAAAAGACTGAGTCGTTGATTATCGCGTGGTGTTTAAAGGCACACCACGCGATAATCAAAGTGGTCCTTACCTTCTCAGGGCAGGTAGACCCTTGGATGGTTGTGAAGATTGCACTCTTTTCGCGGCCTTTGGCTTACCCCCGCCGCGCACGGCCTGGTCGACTTGAGCCGAGTTGAGCCCACCGAGACGTATCACATCCGGCTTCGACGAGAGGGAAATTGCGATATGACAAGATAAGACAGTGATATCAGTAGCGAAGGTAGCTTCAACAGGGAAGAGTAGGTGATATCGTAGCATTTTGCGCGGTATCATCGAGCAGAAACTCATTTCCAGTCTCCCATACTCGTACGAGGACCGATGGCAGGGAGCTTTATTTTTCGTAGTTGTGAAGGGTTTTTTTTTTCATTTTTCTTCACTGACAGGGTAAACCAGGGCCTCCACATCCTGTAACACACGCGATACCTCTCACAATTTTTCGCAAGGTGTGCCTTTAAGTGAAACATTTTTAATTGCGCTAATTCGTCTTGTATTTCGTCAGTGATTTGAGGATCGGTATAATGTAGACCAGTTTTTTCAGAATGTCCATAGGAGAAGGAGACTGTACTGATCTCTATAAACAACTAGTGATTGACCGATCTCTGGCCCTAAGTGATTTCTTTGAAACAAATCGGTGAGCGAGTCCTATTGCTTGAAGCATGTGTTCAAATATCTCGTCGTTAAAATATTATTTGTATGGCTTCCTTTACTAAATGGCTCCATATCAGGGAACTCCTGTTATCCAAGTCAGAAGATGTGAGAGAAACAGCGTTCTCAAGGCTGGTGGAGCTCATCAGCTCGTTTCCGGATGATTTTCTTTCCAAAGAGCAAGGTATGATTTGCGATAGTCTTTCTCAGTGATTATGCCTCTGTTTTTTACTGTTCCGGAATATTTTCACTTAATTCCTTTGCTTACTCCTGCTAACACGCTATTTTTAACTTCTCTACGCTTTGAAATGTTGAGTGAGAGCTGCGGTTATCCGAACCTGCTGATTTTGGAATCTTTGAAGATTTCTCATGGACCTTTGGAAATGATTGAAATTTCCAGTGGGACTCGTGTTGGATTTCTTGCTCGGGAACCTGGAGTCATCTGCTCTCACAGCGTCTTACTCTATTCAGGGTATCCATCATCTGGTTCGTTTCAGCAACAACTTTCATTTACAGCAGCTTTACCTTTTCTCCGTATATCTTCGTTACGTGTTAGTTCGACTGAGCGCCACGAACTACTTTACAGGTTGTTAAAAGCAAGAATCTTCCGCAAGGTTTCGAACTCCCGTTGGTACAAATTATGTTCAGGTGAATTTTGACGTTAGCATATTGTTCGGTGTGTTTGGAACAGCTTACTTTGTTTTGATGCATGACAGAACACCTTTCTGTGATTGCCTTAGGCATTGTTAAGGTCGCACCGATTCGGGCGATTGCGCTGAACTGCCGCCAGCGGCAGAGCGGAGGTCACATTCGTGGTCAGCGGCGATACCCTCAGTAGGCAAAATTCCAGCGAAATCTTTTGCTTCCCTGACGGTTTCTGTGGTAATGTTAGTTAAATAGTGCCAGTGGAGAGTAACAACTGTTCATCTTTGAACTCACGAAAACCAATTGAAACTCACTTTCTTAACAGAGAGAGTTGCGAGAAGGCAATCTATTGATTGTATAGAAACCCCATGTGTTTTCAATCCTTCCTCAAACTTTAGCCGTTCCAGAGATGGAAATGTCCAAGGCTGGGATCTCGAAAAGCGAATACTACAGTATAGCATCATGGAATGGCTATTGTTGCATCGACTGAAGGGTGAGTCTTAACTGTAACAGCTATATTACTGAATTGCATGCGGAGTAATAATTGCAGTTTTATGCCTTTCACTTGTAGATTAAGAAAGTCTCTGGAAATTGAATTATTTTGCTGAAGTGTCAATTTTTGACACTTCAGCATTTATTCGAAAGAGAAACCCTGGAAACTGAATCATTTTAAGAAGTCAACTGTGGTGTATTTGGGAGTCTTTCAAGATACTACGTCCATTTAGTGAATTGAACAAGCTGACAGTGCATCAACGTCCACAACAGCGCTCTAAAACGAGTGACTTTAGCAAACTTTTTTTAGAACTAAGCGCTTTGGGATCAGATTTCATCCCGATCTTCATCAATGCTGTTGGAGGTGAACGGCATCCTCGATGTCTCCCTCAGGTCTTCCGAATTTTTGTGGTGGTTTCGCGGTCTTTTCCACTAGGTATGTGCAATTTTTCTCAAAATAGCTGTGGATAGTCGAGGGGTATGGAAGTGGAAATCGTTTGGCGGTCCGCGGTTCATTGGTGTGGCAAAACTGGGGGAGGATTTGCAGAAGGCTCTCTCTCATGTCAAAAATGGTCAGAAAGGATGGTGTGATACGGAAGTTCACTTGTTGATGCTGTTATTAGCGTCTGAAAGGAAAAGACATAACTATCCCTGAGCAATTCAACCTCGAAACAAAAATAGGCTGTCTTGCCTTACTTGTGTAGAGATGGCAAGTTGGGAGAGGAGGAACGATTGGCTTGGCTCTGGAGTGAAGGCCTTTGGTCCATAAAGTATACGGTAAGTTTACGGTAAAAAAATTAGGGGACTACTGTAGGTCCTTTCGCACCTCATCTCGCACCTCCTAGACCTGTCTGTACGGTTCCGCTATTCGATTGCTTCCACGGGCAGCTGACCATCAAGATGCAAAAAGTAATGCGCATGTACACGGAGAAACTATGAAAGTGTCTAAATAAAGAAGTTTATTCATAATTTGCAGTAACACTTCATTGATACAAACCGAACCCTCAAACCTCCTATCGGTGACCCATGATCGCGCCGCGCATGTCTGTCTGAAAATATTCTTTTTGTCAGCTTATTAATACACTGGGTGTAAATAAAGTTACTCGCCTCTAGAGAAACTTACTCATAGGCCATAATGGGATGGGTGAGGGGAAGATGGGGGTGCATCATATGTATGGAGTATCAGGAGTTTCGCGAGTGGCTGGTAGCCATGTTTGAGCAGGAGTTGAAATTTCGGGCTGGTGGGCGATTAGTTCTGGAAGGAAGGTGGAGCTGGAGTTGAAGCTGCTGGACGCCGAGAGGTCAATGCTGGCAGGAGAGTACGAACTGATGTTGAAGGTGTGGGCCGCGAGGGCTTAGTGGTAACAAGGAGACAGGAGTTCTATAGGAAACGGGAGCCGGTGATGTACTAATGAAAATGGGTTTGTGATGGTGCTGAGACCACATACAACAGGAGGGGCCAGATGCATCGGGCGAGGGAAAGGCTCATAGCCTAGAAACTTAGGCAGTAACGTGAGAGGTGGTGCTCTAGAATCCATGCACAGGTGGTCCACGTAGAGCGCATGCGATTGTTGCTGCGGTGATGAGATGGCAGAATCTTGTAGGAGAAAGTTGCAGTGTAAGTCTGGAATGATTTTCATGCGGAACTAATACCTATAAAAAGAGATTAACTTTTTCATCGAACCTGTATAATTACCTCTTGCATGACCTTTCACAAAGTAATCTTAAGAAGAGATACGATTTGTCAAGTATAGGTATAAGAGGTCTACCCTATGAGTTAATTCCCCTAAAGGCAAATGAGATGTTTGTTAACCCTCAATGTATTAATTAATTAGCTGACAAAGAGAACATTTTCAAGCACCCATGCGTGGCGTGATCATGGGTTACTGATATTAAACTTGGCAGATTGGTTTGTATTGATGAAATGTTACTGCAAACTACGAGTAAACTTCTTTATTCAGACACTTTTACCTTTTCTCCGTGTACATGTGCATTACTTTAGCATCTTGATTACCAACATTCGGTGGAAGCAATCAAATAGGGTCATCCTACAGGAAAGGTTCGAGGTAGGTGCGAAGTGACCTACAGTAGCCCTGCAATTATCTTACCGGATATTTTATGGACTGAAGGTGCGCACCCGGAGGGTTTGCAAGGTAAAACGCCAAAACATGAGGTGAAGACACGACCAACATATGTTCGATGAGCATACTCGCACTGTTTTCCCTTTTTTCTTCGCTTTTGCTCGAGTGGTAACATTCCTTATAATTTCCGTCGTTATTATGATATTGTATTCTGATCTGCTGACTGCATAAAATTTTTAGGGCCTTTCGTGGAAGATTTGTTTGAAGTGGTTGCCTGCTACTTCCCGGTTGAGTTCAAACAGGTAATTCAAGGCGGTTCCTAGTATCACAGAAAATGCAGTGAACTGCATGATCTTGCACACCTTCGTGCAAAAAAATAAAATAAAAGAACAACCGAGTAGCGCCAGCGATGATCCTGTTCTCACCGATTCCAATGGTTGGTTCTTGAAAATCAACCTAAGCGCTAAAGCGGTAAAGGATGAAAAGCGCGTGCTGACCTGTTTGGGGTAAGGTACCAGGACTCTTCTCACCCTCAAATTCCAATCCCTTTTCCAGTGTTGCAGTATCAGTGTTTCTGTGTGTGGCTGCGGCTAGTGTGGGTGTGGGTGTGGCTAGGTGGGGGTGTAGGTGTGGTTGTGGGTGTGTGTGGTGTGTGGTATATGAGTGTGATATGTGTGTGTGGTGTGTAGATCTTGTGTGTGTGTGGTGTGTGTGGTATGTGTGTAGTGTTTGTGTGGTGTGTGTGGTGTGTGCAGTGTGTGTGGTGTGTGTCAGAAAATTGAGTCTTGAGGATCACGGTAGCACGGATTCATTGGACTTTTTTGTCTTGTCCGATGCCGTATCGATGCTTCTGACCCATAGGATGATATCTCAATATCACAAGAATTGGCATTGAGGCAGCGCACACGATCACTCTTACTCATTTCGTTTCCGCACAAAGCTGTTTTCCCCTTTCAGCCCTCTGGCAATGTACCAATTACACAAGAGCTGTTGGCTCAGGGTTGTATGCGATGTTTGACAGCTCATCCGGACTTTGGTCCTTTCTGCTATATGCTCATCGAGGAAAAATTCACAGACGATGAATGTACTGTTGAGCAAAAATACGACACTTGTGAACTGCTGGTAAATGGCTGGATTTATGATAAGCTTTTTTCTCTTTCTTTGCATGTGCGAAATAATTGATTTAGATCGAAGCAACGCGTGTGTTCCGACCGGATGATATTGTTGATCATTTAGAGCCGATTCTTGGAGGGCTACGTGCCGCTGGACTGAATCCAAAGTGTGAGTCAATCTGCGTTTCATTGTAGCGTTATTCATACTTGCGCCGGCAAAAAGTGGGAGCGAAAAGCAAAAATTTGGGTGCTTTCCCCATCAATTGGCCCTTTCCTCCCGAATCGTTCCCGGGACCGCAAAATCGCGAAGTCTGATGGCGCCTCACTGAACTCCGTTTCAACATCAAGTTCTCTGTCTTGAAGAGGCTTCAATTCTCTCTTTATCATCACAAATTTGACCGTGGAAAACTTTAAGGTGTTAAAAATCGTATTTTTTCAGTTTACTGGGAAAATGGTGGAATTTTATTTGGGTAGATCTTTTGCTTATTATTGCAATTTGCAGCAGAAATGCCCGAATGTGTTCCTCGAGCGCTGGCAGCTACTACACGCGTACTAAACAGAGGTGGCCCAGATCTGATTGTGAGACTCGGCTCTCAACTTATTGAAAGTGCGTTTTTATATGATTTCATCACGAGTGTCAATAAGAACGCCTGATCAATTTCAGATCTTGAACCGTTTGTCCTTCAAGCTGAAATGGGGCTAACGGAGCGAGCGTTGAGTTTATTACGTTGCGTTGCAAGGGAAGGACCAGCTATCCGTAGCACAATTTATAATCGCGTGATTCCTTGGATCCTAATGCTGGTCCAAGGTATTGCTACAGAGAGTCACCCCTATGTTTCCACATTCGAAAGGTTGCTGTCTAGGTGACGTCGTTAACACAAAAGCCAATCGCGTGGATGTTTTACGAGAGGGACTTCTCTGCTTAACAACCTGGGCAAAGGAGATTCATGACAATGGATGTGGTAGGTAGGAACAGATTTTCTGATTTTCTCGAAAAATCGTCACGATAGACAGTATAACGCACATTCCGCGATTGCGGGGCGGAAGGGATCGTCCGAGTTGCCATTGATAATCGAGCGCTGGGAGTGGTGTCGGTTCCGCCCTTTTGCTAGCGATGGGGCGTATTGACACCACTCCACCCGCTGTCTACCAGTGACGATCCGGCGCTTAGTCTTTGCGGCGTGTGTGCATATTCCTTCAATATGTGTTGGATATTCCGCATCGAATATCATACTCATAGATCAAAGAGTAAGATTTAAAAGATCATCTTCATTGGTCAAAGAGTAAGAGAGTAAGGAATCGTAGTGTAGGGAAAGGAATCATAGTACATCACGAGAGCTGATCCCAGCGTGGCGAAATCTATTTTTTCGCAAATATGAATCCAAAAAAGAGGAATCTGGTACTAGGGAAACATGCCGAGGACCTAATGATGGATTGGTCGTCGTCTTCAGGTACCGGTCAACGTTGGTGCCGGTTTAGACACCTGGAAGGTGATGGCGAGTGACAGTAAAAGATTGGCCAAATAGGCTGATTTGAGAAGGTTTGGAACGGAGCAGCATCGTCGGAAGTGGACCCTTATTCTACGGGATTCTCAACGCTCCGCTTTCGCAAGGTAAAATGTGTTCAAAACCAAGAGGAACGCGTTGAGCGTGACTGTAAATATCCTTCAAGTACCCCTGAGCCAGCGAATGTGTCGACTACATCACATGCTGCAGCTGGTTTTCCGTCACCGTGAAATCGGCACATCAGCGGAAGTGAAAATAAAAAAAATATAAATATGCAAGGTGCAAATCATACCCTATATATAAACCAGGAGTTTGGTTTGTCCGTTTGTGTGTGTGTGTGTGTGTGTGTCCGGTTCAATTACCCAAGTTTGAGGTACGTGACACTATACAGACCCTCAGAAGTTAGCAGGAAAGGTCGAGCCAAGCGCTGGCTGGGTGAGGCGTAATGGGGGATGTACAGAACGCACATCGAGTTTGTCGATATCGATTGAATCGATCGATATTGATCGAAAATATCGGCTTTGTGCAGAAGGCTGGAAACCGCTCATGTACCCGATCCAACGGAAGGTCGGCTCATCAGCGGGAAAGGTCGGGTCAAGAATGGGTTGGGTGGGGAATGGTAGGAGATGCACTCATGAAAGTTGAAATTCTGCAACACACGCATCACCGATCGATATTGATTGAAGATATCGGTTTTTGTGCAGATGGCTGAAAACGGCTTATGGACCATACTATTGATTAAGTGCCCTCATAGAGGTTGAAATTCTACAACATCATGCATCACCGATCAATATTGATTGAAAATATCGGTTTTTGTGCAGAAGGTTGGAAACGGCTTATGGACCATAATACTGAGTGAGTGCCGTCATAGAAGTTAAGATTCTATAACATCATGCATTACCGATCGATATCGATTGAAAATATCGGTTTTTGTGCAGAAGGCTGGAAACGGCTTATGGACCATACTATTGATTAAGTTCCCTCATAATAATTGAGATTTTACAACAACATGTGTCACCGATCGATACTGATTTAAAATATCGGTTTTGTGCAGAAGGTTGGAAACGGCTTATGGACCATACTATTGATTAAGTTCCCTCATAATCATACCCTATATATAAACCAGGAGTTTGGTGTGTTTGTTTGTAATGATGTTTGTGTGTCTGTCCGGTTTAGTTACCCAAGTTTGAGGTACTCGACACTCGACATATCTTCCGAAATTAGTGGGAAAGGTCGGCTCACGTGTGGGTTGGGTGGGGAATGGTAGGAAATGTACAGAGCGCACATAGACTTTGTCGGACTCCGCCCTCTGTGAGCGGGGCGGGCGATAGAATGCATCAATATCGATTGAAATTATCGGTTTTTGTGGAGAAGGCTGGAAAAGGCTTACTGACCATACTATTGTTTAGTGCCCTCATAAAAGTTGAAATTCTATAACAACATGCATCACCGGTCAATATTGATTGAAAATATCGATTTTTGTGCAGAAGACAGGAAACGGCCAATGGACCATACTATTGATTTAGTGCCCTCATAAAAGTTGAAATTCTATAACATCATGCATCACCGATCAATATTGATTGAAAATATCGGTTTTTGTGCAGAGGGCTGGAAACGGCTCATGGACCATATTACTGATTGAGTGCCTTCATAGAAATTAAAACTCTACAACATCATGCAACACCGATCGATATTGATTGAAAATATCGGTTTTTGTGCAGAAGGCTGGAAACGGCTCATGGACCATACTACTGAGTGAGTGCTCTCATAGGATTTAAAATTCTACAACATCATGCATCACCGATCGATATTGATTGAAAATATCGGTTTTTGTGCAGAAGGTTGGAAACGGCTTATGGACCATACTATTGATTAAGTTCCCTCATAATAATTGAAATTTTCCAACAACATGTGTCACCGATCAATATTGATTGAAAATATCGGTTTTTGTGCAAAAGGCTGGAAACGGCTCATGGTCCATATTACTGATTAAGTGCCCTCATAGAAGTTAAAATTTCGCAACATCTGCAGCACCGATCGACATTGATTGAAAATATCGGTTTTTGTGCAGAAGGCTGAAACGGTTCATAGTCCATATTACTGATTAAGTGCCCTCATAGAAGTTATAATTTCGCAACATCTGCAGCACCGATCGATATTGATTGAAAATATCGGTTTTTGTGCAGAAGGCTGGAAACGGCTCATGTACCCGATCCAACGGAAGGTCGCTCATCAGCGAGAAAGGTCGGGTCAAGTATGGGTTGGGTGGGGAATGGTAGGAGATGCACTCATGAAAGTTGAAATTCTGCAACACACGCATCACCGATCGATATTGATTGAAGATATCGGTTTTTGTGCAGATGGCTGAAAACGGCTTATGGACCATACTATTGATTAAGTGCCCTCATAGAGGTTGAAATTCTACAACATCATGCATCACCGATCAATATTGATTGAAAATATCGGTTTTTGTGCAGAAGGTTGGAAACGGCTTATGGACCATAATACTGAGTGAGTGCCGTCATAGAAGTTAAGATTCTATAACATCATGCATTACCGA
Organism: Trichostrongylus colubriformis; assembly: GCA_963978905.1. Taxonomy (NCBI): domain Eukaryota; kingdom Metazoa; phylum Nematoda; class Chromadorea; order Rhabditida; family Trichostrongylidae; genus Trichostrongylus; species Trichostrongylus colubriformis. The sequence goes on along the minus strand of OZ022258.1, from coordinate 35,608,076 downwards.
TCGATATCGATTGAAAATATCGGTTTTTGTGCAGAAGGCTGGAAACGGCTTATGGACCATACTATTGATTAAGTTCCCTCATAATAATTGAGATTTTACAACAACATGTGTCACCGATCGATACTGATTTAAAATATCGGTTTTGTGCAGAAGGTTGGAAACGGCTTATGGACCATACTATTGATTAAGTTCCCTCATAATCATACCCTATATATAAACCAGGAGTTTGGTGTGTTTGTTTGTAATGATGTTTGTGTGTCTGTCCGGTTTAGTTACCCAAGTTTGAGGTACTCGACACTCGACATATCTTCCGAAATTAGTGGGAAAGGTCGGCTCACGTGTGAGTTGGGTGGGGAATGGTAGGAAATGTACAGAGCGCACATAGGCTTTGTCGGACTCCGCCCTCTGTGAGCGGGGCGGGCGATAGAATGCATCAATATCGATTGAAATTATCGGTTTTTGTGGAGAAGGCTGGAAAAGGCTTACTGACCATACTATTGTTTAGTGCCCTCATAAAAGTTGAAATTCTATAACAACATGCATCACCGGTCAATATTGATTGAAAATATCGATTTTTGTGCAGAAGACAGGAAACGGCCAATGGACCATACTATTGATTTAGTGCCCTCATAAAAGTTGAAATTCTGTAACATCATGCATCACCGATCAATATTGATTGAAAATATCGGTTTTTGTGCAGAGGGCTGGAAACGGCTCATGGACCATATTACTGATTGAGTGCCTTCATAGAAATTAAAACTCTACAACATCATGCAACACCGATCGATATTGATTGAAAATATCGGTTTTTGTGCAGAAGGCTGGAAACGGCTCATGGACCATACTACTGAGTGAGTGCTCTCATAGGATTTAAAATTCTACAACATCATGCATCACCGATCGATATTGATTGAAAATATCGGTTTTTGTGCAGAGGGCTGGAAACGGCTCATGGCCCATATTACTGATTAAGTGCCCTCATAGAAGTTAAAATTTCGCAACATCTGCAGCACCGATCGATATTGATTGAAAATATCGGTTTTTGTGCAGAAGGCTGGAAACGGTTCATAGTCCATATTACTGATTAAGTGCCCTCATAGAAGTTAAAATTCTACAACATGCATCACCGATCAGTCATACCCTATATATAAACCAGGAGTTTGGTGTATTTGTTTGTGCGTGTTTGTTTGTCTGCCCGCTCGATTCTCGGTTTTACCACGAAGACAAGTGGGGGAGGTGAGGTCATGTTGGGGTTGGGTGGGCATGGTCCAAGATGTACAGAGCGGACATGTACAATGTGAGACTCCGCCTACAGTGGACGGGACGTTCGCTGCATTGTCCTCATGTCAATGCCAAAATTCTATAATTCGTATCAAAATTGCCCGGACATCGGGAGATGGTGGACCAAGATGAGACATACCCTCTTCATAAACCAGGAGTTTGGTGAGTTTGGTTGTACGTATGTGCTCGATTCTCAGTTTTGCCAGAAAGGCAAGCTGGCAGGTCAGGAAGTTTAGGTTGGTTGAGGCGTGGTGCAAGATGTACTGAGCGCACATGTGCAATGTAGGACTTCGCCTACTGTGGGCGGGGCTTGCGTCAAAATGGTCGGTGTTTGGGTGTGAAATTTTATAATTCGTCTCAAATTTGCTGGAACGTCGAAAAAGTGGGTAAAGTCGAGTTTGGTGGTGCCACCTCCAGAACGCGGAGCGAGGTCTAGGATGTATTCAGCACATCGTCATCAGATGCTATCATACCCTATTTATAAACTAGGAGTTTGGTGTGTCTATCATTTTGTATGTCTGTCTGTCTCAAATTCAGTACCGCCTGAAAAACAAGCGGGGAACTCAGGTCAAGTGTAGGACAGGTAGGGCATTGTAGAAGTTTGCAATGTGCATATGGACTGTGTGGTACTACGCCTACTGTGGGTGGAGTTTGCGGTCAAAATGTTCGGTGTTTGGAAGCAAAATTGGTGCCTTTGCAGTGAGGGACATCTAACAAAACGCTGTGTGTCTAGGCATCTCGGAGGGAACTTTGAGGGGTAACTCTGCAAATTGGGGCGCATTTTTTGCCTAAGGATTAGTAGAAAGATCCTATATATCGTTCCAAAAGAATCCGAACGTCGTGAAAACTTGGGTGAGGGCGAGGTGATGGAGTTTGTATCTGTGAAGTTAAGAGAGGCCCGCCTTCAATGGGCGGAGCGTGCTCCAAATAGACGGTGTTCACCACGATTACCTTTATAACTTGGCTACAGAGCACCCCACAAACCATAACCTTTCATAAAGACCTATATATAAACCAGGAAATGTGTTTATCTGTTATATTGTCTGTCTGTCCACCCGAAACTTGAAAACTCTGAGAAACAAGCAGGAGAGTTGGGTCAACTTTGGGTTGGGTGAGTCATGGTAGTAGGAGATGTCAAGAGCGCATGTGAACCATAAGAAGATCCTCCGCTCACTTAGAGGGGACATGCGTCAAAAAAATCGGGTGATGCGGAGAATTCTACAGGTCGTTTCAAAAGAGCCCGGATGTCGCCAAAAAGGGAAGGCGGTGAAGGCGAGTTTGTGGTGTTTGTCGCAGGTAAGAGGGACACGCCTTCAAGAGCGGAGCATGCAATAGATGAAGTCGTGTTCGTGATTCGATGAAGTCGTGTTTTTGTCATTCATGAGAATTACAGTTCCTCTACATAGCGGTCTGGGGACCGAGTAAAAGCCGAGCAGTGTTTAACCGTGACAAAAATATACCAAATTAGAAGGATAGACGGAGCCTAAGCTGGGATATTGGTTGAAAATATTGGTTTTTAAGCCGAAGGCTGACAACGGCTTCTCAACCATGCCATTGAGTGAGTGCCCAAGAAGTTGGAATCATGTAGCTTCAACCTATCATCATACTCTATATAAAAAGCAGGAGTTTGGTGTTTGTACTGTTGTGTGTCCGTCCGCTCGCTTCTTGGTTCTACCAGAAAAACGAGTGGGGGAGGTCAGGTCAAGTTTGGCTTGGGTTTGGCATGGTCCAAGATGCTCAGAGCGCACAGAGACTCCGCGGGGCGTGCGCTGCATTGTCTTCGGACCAATGCCAACATTCTGTAGATCGTCTCAAAATTGCCCCGACATCGGGAAAAGGTGGACTAAGATGAAATCTGGGTATATGTAGCAGTTGGGGGAAACCCTCCTTCAATGGGCGGCGCGCGCTCCAAGTGGGCGGTGCTAACCAAAAACGTTCATTACGCGGCTCCAGGAGGGAGACGGTCGTTTGGCGCGGCCCCTCAGAGCTAATTTGCCAATGGGGCAATGTCAAAGCTCCTGCTCTAAAAGGCTTAGGTAAATCTGAGAGAGTCCAGACGGCCCATGCGCCCCATTGGCAAATTAGCTGCAAGGCCGCGCCAAACGACATACACCCGGCTCCAGGACAGGTAGAGACTGAGGAAAAACCGGTGGAGGTCAGCGAGATCTGAGCTGTGTTCAGCATATCTGAAGGGAGTGGCGACCCGCCCACTGTGGGCGGAGGTAGCAGCCGAAATCGTAATCACTCATGAAACATTATAATTCTTCTCCAGAGCGATCTAGGAACCGGGTAAAAACAGAAGTAATGTGTAACAGCTCAAGTAGCATAAATAATGTCGAATGACCACGTTAGGCGGAGCCATCGCTACGGTGTTGATTGAAAATATCAGTGTTTGTGCCGAAGGCTGGAAACGGCTTAGGCCGCTTTCATACTTTGCGCACCGACGCCGTCAGGTTACCGGTGGTGACGGCGTCGAACTCATGCAACCATTTGCCCGCCGCCGGCGACGACGTCCATAGATAATGCACAGCGTTTGCAAAATTCTTGACCCAATCACACTACAGTGTGGTGATTGTGGCCGCTTCGAATCCTGGCACTGTGCCAATACACGAAGTGGCCACGATCACCATATTGGCACAGCGCCAAGATTCGAAGCGGCACAATCACCATACTGTAGTGAGAATGGGTCGAGAATGCAAACGCTGCGCATTATCTATGGACGCCGTCGCCGGCGGCGAGCAAATGGTTGCGTGGGTTTGACGCCGTCAACGGCGGTGACGGCGTCAAATCGACGCAGGTGACGGCGTCAAATTGAAGCTGTCGCCGCCGGTAAAGGCGTCGGTTTGCAAAGTATGAAAGCGGCCTTATGGACCATAGTATTGATTAAGTGCCCTCATAAAAGTTGAAATACTACAACACCATACATCACCGATCGATATTGATTGAATGTGTTGGTTTTTGTGCAGGAGGTGTCTTTACTACACACTACTATACTGAACCATGTCAGACTCCGCCCACTGTGGACACTGAGGACGGGGCATGCTCTAAAATGTTCGGTGTTTGGATGCGAATTTCTATTCCTTCCAAAAGAGCCCAGGAGTTAGGATAAGGTGGGCTAAAATGAGTGAAGGGTGTATGTAGCAGATGAAGAATCACAAACTATATATAAATCAGGAGTTTGGTGTGTCTATCATGTTGTGTCTGTGCCCTCAAAACTCAACACTACCTGAAGAACAAAGTCAGATCAAGTCAGAGTTGAGTGGATCTTGCTAAGAGATGAACAGGTAGCATATGGACCATGTCAGACTCCCTCACTGTGGGCGGGGCGTGCGTCCAAGTGTTCGGCGTTTAGATGCAAAACTCTATCATTTGCTGTAACTCCTTCCAACAAAGCCCAGGAGTCGGGAAAAGGTAGACCAAAATGAGTTAAGGGTGTATGTAGCAGATAAAGAATACCCGCCTTTAGTTGGCGTACACGCTCCACGTAGGTGGTGTTTATTATGAGCGTTTATGAGTTGCCTCAGGAGCAGCCCAGATACTGAGAAAAAAACCGATGGAGATCAGCGATGTCTAGGTGGTGTTACACGTTCTTGAGGTAGGTGGAGGTCCGCCTACAATGGGCGGAACGTGCAATCAACAATATCGTGCTCACTCATAAGAAATGTAACACCGCTCCAGAGCAGTCTACAGTGCCGGAGAAAGCTGATGTAATTCGAAGCTGCCAGAGTAACAAAAATAATGTCAACTGATTACGGTAGACGGGATCATCAGAATATTGGTTGAAAACATCGGTTTTTGTGCAACTGGCGCGGAAGGCTGGAAACGGCTTATGCACCATACCGCTGAGTGAATACCCTCATGGAACATGAAGTTCTGGAAAATGAACAGCGAGCCACACCATTGGGTGGCGCCGTTGCAGAACTTCAATTAAGTGCTATTGGCCGACATCGATCGAAATCATTGATCCCTGAGCAAAGAGCTTAAAATAGGCCATGGGATCCCATTGAATGATTACAGTCGCAGAAGTTGAAATACTGCAGCATCATGTGCTATGGGTCGTAATTGTCGGTTTTCGTACGAAGGGCCGGGCAAAGTGATGGATCACACCAGTGGATGGACACAATTGCAGAGGCTTACATTCTGTAGGGCTTATTTCATGCATACCGATGCCTACTGTATTGCTATGATGAGCCTTTGTAGTGAAGGCTGTTAATGGACTACCCCTCAGCACAAATGTAAAATCTATTGATTGCCGCCAAACCACATTGCTGTGAAATTTCTTTCATATCATTTTGCCCACCGCCCGCTTCGCACCGGTACCCCGTAACGCGATGTAGATCGCGAAGCTCACCTGGTAAAAAGAAAACAGCCGAAAAGTGTTTCTGATAACTGTAAAGAATCCTGACTCTTTCTGAGTCAGTTGCTCACATCCCATAACCTACAACTGCAAGATGTTACTGCCAGCTTTACTCAGGCTCTGAAAAGCACACCAAATTCAGAGCTTGGGTGGGGGTCGATTGGTCGAATTTTTGCGCGACCGCCCACGGAGAACGGCGCGGTGAGTGGAGTCGTTCATAATTCCGCTCAAAAGGCGGTGGGCTGGTACCGTAAGGGACTCTTGAAAACAGCACCTATTTTCAGCGCAGGGTTATTTGCTTTTGTTCTTATGCTTTCTGAGAGAACTGAAATCTTGAAGGTAATTCAAATGTCATTGTTCCCTCTCATTCTGCGGTGAGTGATCCGTAGAAGTTTCTTGAGGAGCATTAACAGTTGACAAAACCTAACAAGATGACACAACAATCAGTAGCGACCTCAAGTACAATAGAAGATTGATAGTTATGCCTTTACTAGCTTTGAAGGCCATGGAGGGCTCATTTTGCAGTTTTAGGAAATTCGAATTCACAACATATGGCTGAAAACGCTGCAATCTAAAGATCCCTTGCGGTACTAGCCCATTGCGTCTTGAGCGGAATTCTAAACGAATCGTGCTGACGGTCCCACGAGTGCGACGCCGCGAAGCGAAAACTCGACCAATCGACCTCCACCGAGAGCTCGGCAGATTTGTTCCACAAGTATGCTTCATACTTCGAACAATTCTGGGTCAAAACTATTTTTAAAGTTGTCTGTCGGGGAGGGGGCAGTTTGGAGATTCGAATTTACAATATGATGACTAGTCGTTGCATTTGCATTTTTTAAAAACTTCTGCTTCATCTTTGCTCTCTGGGTATCGTGTTTACCAACTTCTTTTGTATATGTAGCTATTCACTGTGAGCACTCGTTGATTTTCCGTTACCCACGATAAGGCCCTTTTCAGACGAAGTGTTGCTACAGTTTGAGTCTTCGTTGTTCGCTTCCGTGGAAGTTGCAAGAGAGATCGCTCCTGATGAAGCTCTGGCTACTTCCTATGACTGTTCAGCGGTTTGCTTTCTTTTTTGTTCCAAGTTCAGAGTTGCTTGTCTGATTTACTTGATTTTATGTTTACCTGAGAATCGACACCCTCCCGGCGGACATTCTTGAACGAATCAAAAATGGAGTGCACGTCTCCTGGAATGCAATAAAAAGCGAAGCCGTGCAGTATGTATATTTTGTTCTCCTTTGAATCGCTTGCGTAATTTTCCCTATGTTCTTCAATTTTAGAAGTGCTTTTCTTCGTCTCGTTAGTGCTCTATCTGAAAAAGACTGGGTATTTGTTCGAAATATGATCTCAAAAGATTGCGAATCGTGTGAGTGTATCTGAATTTCATTTATTCAATCAACGACGTTTGTGGATGATCGTAAGCAGTTAGTAAACTAATGAAATTAATGGAATAAAAAAATAATGAAAACATGAACTCATTCTCTCATCTGACACGTGTAATTAGGGGGTGGTTCCTGCCTTCTGCCCCGCTGGTGAAATACTGGATAGGTCTGTTATCTCATCACTTGGTTGTCCGGGAACGATCTCGCAACGACGCCGGGAAAAAGCTCCAAATTTCCTTCAGGCCTCTGAAGAAAACAAGAAGAGAACTTCACAAGTTTGCCAATTCGCGGTGTTGCGACCCTACACGCGAAGTTGCAGACTGTAGAATCCCAAGGTCACATGATCGCGCGGGTTTACGACACCGAAAAATCGCGGAATTTGACGTCGCCCTTACTTTGTATGTGTGAGCAGACGGGTGTGGGCAGATATGACAGCGAATCGCTTCGCGGCGTTCCGCTCGCTGCCCCATCAGCACGACTTGCCGAATCGATTTGCCCTTGGGAGCCCGGGAGAGCGTGGCTGCGTCACTTCTGCACTCCACCCATGCCACACTGTCTCCCTTAAAGGCTGCCATGCCTTGCCACTGGTACTCGCACTCCCCGCACCGCTCGCCGCGGGCGGCCACGCGATTCGCTGTCATATCTGGACAGACCCGTGAGCAGACGCACTGTTCGCTTAGCGTCACTGATGCTGGCTACACAACAAACTGTGCTGCCGTTTCTGTAAAGTGTAGGCATCAATAGTAGGCGTTAGCTGTAATAAACTTCCGGAATAAAAAAGAAAATACTTGCCGAACAGATAATCAAGGGCTCGAGTGGTTATTTAAGACCAGTGATTGCCTCAATGCGCTCGAAGGTGTTTCTAAGATGATCTTTAATCCTTGTTGATATAGTCGTAAAGAAGCTCTTATGAAGTTAAACACCAAACAGATTCTGCGAACATTACTTTAAATTCTGAAGCACGCGAGTCGCGCTGCCTCGCATCCGCTGGAGGAGTTGCCTGAAGTCGGGACAAAGTTCGCGGAAGGTTGCCTTCCGCCCGTCCTCATCTACCCCACCGACTAGTGATGCAGAGCGACGCGAAAGGGAGAGAGTGAGAGGGAGAGGGACTTGGGCTCCTATTTCGCGGCGTTTTTGCCATTTAATTTCGTTCTCTCTTTACCGTTACACTGCTGAGGACCCCTACTTGCATACTTCCCACTTATTTCGCAATCTTCCAAAGGTACCTCTTCCAGTATCTTTGAATGACTACCACATACATGCGTGGCTTAAAGGCACACCACGCGATAATCCAATTAGTGGTTCTCTCTCGTCGGGCGAGTAGGTCTTTGGATAACTGCTCAAACTGCATGCTTGTTGCGGCTGCACGGTGCACCTTCATGGTGTTGTGCCTGCTTGAACAAAACCGAGACACGCTCACCCAGCTGAATCACAGCCGGCCTTAAAGGCACAATTCGCGATAATTTTTGTGCGTCGTCTCGCTCCATAAGGACTCTGGAGGTGCTGAAGAAAATATAAGTGAAGAAAAAGCCAAATGATCCTTTTAAAAACCATGGTAATTAGGTGCCCCCGACCTTTGGCTTCGACGAGCCTTCAGACCCGAGGCAAACATTTCGACAAGTTTTTGCGTGATAATATCATCCGATAAGATTGCTGTTCTTATGGAAATTTCCCCTATCTTTTCTTATCGCAGTCGATATCATGCCTCTTATACACGTATATGCCACCGCTTCCCTGCTGGCAAATCGTAAGATGGGTGTGGGTAATCTTGAGACGGTGGCCGCCATCTCATTTACGGGTTCTTCACGCGTTCAGCACTCACCCTCGCGCCGCGGTGATGGCACACATATTGCTCTCGTGGAGGCGGGTATCTTCTCGGGGATGGAATCAAGATAATCATATTATCGTAAACTGTGCCTTTAAACGAACAAATTTCCAACGTGGCGCTCAAATGGAAAATGAAACTTGCTTTAAGAGATGATAATTAAATGAAACAGCCGTTTCGATGTCGAAGGCAGCTTCACATCGGAAAATCGTCCGTCTAACGCCGTGTATGATTCAGCTGGGTGGGCGTGGCTCGGTTTTGTTCTAGTAGGCACAACACCGTGAGGGTGCACCGTGCAACCGCAGCAAGTATGTAGTTTAAGCACTTATCCAAGGACCTACTCGTCCCACAAAAGTAAGCCGTTAATTGGATTATCGCGTGGTGTGCCTTTAAGCAGAGGAGCAAACATATTAGGCTGGTTTCTGTCTCGGGTGAAGGTCGCTAAGCAGGTTGCTGGAAGGATGTGCTCCGAAAGCAGCTTCTTCGCCATACAGTTCTAAAAATCCTGCTCCCGATAGTAAATGCTTGTCAATGCACTTTGAAGAACTAAGCAAAATTTTCGAAAAGCAGCGAGAGCGGGTTGGAATGCCTGGAAGGTATTAGCGAGTAAGCAGTATAGGGTTTGTTCGAATAGGCTGATTTGAGTTCTTGTTTTATGGAATCCTCATCGCTCCGTCTTTATGGTGGAATTTGGTCAATACCGAGGGGAGCGCGTTGAGTGGGACTGTTAATATCCTTCGAGTACTCTGAGGACAGTGATTTTGTCGACTACATCACATGCTGCAGCCGGTTCCCCGTAGGCCGTAAAATTGGCATATGAACAGCAGGAGTGAAGCGATGCATATAAAAAGAGAACGCGAAAGGTTCGATTCCCAGTTACTGTTTGTCCTATCTTTGGCGTGCATATTATCTCACCAGTTGGCTGGCGCACACTACTGTGCGCGAAACACCATGTGCGTCAGTAGGTCGGCCTGTATTGCTCTTTTTCTTGAAGATAGAGTATTTCAGTGCACACCCAGCCCACCGTGGGCGGAGCTTAGATTGGTCCATGTGTGGTCTTCACTTCTTGTCCCATGCCCTACCCATACCACATTTGTCCCCATCTCCACAGGTCGTTTTTCATGTAACGTCCAAGCTCTGCCCACTGTGCCCTGCATTCTTTCCTGACCTTCAGAAACTCATCCCTGACTTTGATCCATCTTCTCCCTACGTTTGGGGCACATTCGAACCCAATCAACAATTTTTGAACATTCCACGGCGGCCCCGCCAATTATGGGCGGAGCTTGGCTTGGTCCATGTGTGGTCTTTACTTAGTATCCCTCGCCCTACCCATATCACATTTGTCCCCATCTCCACAGGTCGTTTTTCATGTAACGTCCAAGCTCCGCCCACCACTTTAATGCCCCGCCTACTGTGCCCTGCATTCTTTTCTGACCTTCATTCATAGTTGACCTAAATCCATCTTCTCCCTACGTTTGAAGCACGTTCGAACGCAATCAACAATTTTCCCGCTGAAAACCAAACATTCCACGGCGCACCACCCCCCGTAGGCGGAGCTTAAATTGGTCCATGTGTGGTCTTTACTTCCTGTCCCGTGCCCTACCCATACCACACTTAGCCCCATCTCCACGGGTCGTTTTTCATATAATACCTAATTTTGTGACAGACGGAGGGACGGACAAAGGGACGGAGTGACAAGACGAAGCGTTTTATATATAGTAGAGATTGCAGCTGATGGTCCTGCTCAGACTTCTTGCTGCCGAAGTGCCTGCTGAGGCCTGGCCAGACGACATCCTGCAAAGTTGCAGAGTGTGCTTAGGGCCTGACTGAGTTTGGGCCCTTGTAAACTATGATAATCCAGTTACTGCTATGAGCAGTTCCACTGTTTTGCATAACTATTAACTGTGACAGATTAGTAAGTAGTTGAGGTCGCTCTCTGAGCGTTTGATATCCGATAGTTGTTGTTCTAAGGAAATGGGTTTCATAGTGGATATACTTTCACTTACCCTGATCACGGGCTCGTATTAGCTAGACGCTCGTCTATTTTCAGCGAAAGTCGACTCGCTTTCTCTGATCTGTGCAGCTGTCTTTGATGAATCTTCTTATGTTGCATTGGAATCGAACATCTTAACGCTGCTTTCTGAGTGTGAGTGGAATGTTTCCTGAATTCAACACCCCGTACTTCTCATCTAGGTGTTTCACAGCGTTTCTTTGTACCCTAAGTCTCCTTAAATGTAGTCCTTGCTAGTAATCGAAGAATTTTAGCCAACTCAACAGCCAACTGTAAGGCTGTTTGCACAGATCACTGGTGTGTTTTCATGTTTGGTATGAATTCCAGTCAGTTCAAACGCAATAAGTATGTATTAGGATTAAGTTGGTCAGGTGAACTCCTACAATGCAGGGAGATACGTCCATGCTCTGGTCAACGTTGTCATACTATTTTTGCTGCTGTCGCCAAGATGTGGTTCAGGCTATCGTATCTTTGCACATATTGGCGCGAGAAAAATAGCAAAAGATTCAGTTGTATAGAGTTTGAAAAGAGGTTGGACTGCGGTGTGGTCAGGACTATCTGCTATTGCTCACACTTCTTTTTGCTGCCTGCATCGTTTTCCAGCTCTTAGGCTTCAACACGGAATGTAGGTTGGGATACACGGATTTTGACCTCGGCCTGCTACCCTGTGACAGCCTGCGCTTCAGACATTTTGTTTATGTAAATCCTATCTTTCGTACAAGCCTGTTCTCCTCTGTATTCATGACTTTTCCTAAGAAGAAAAAAGATCGAAGGCTGTCACAGTGTTGCAGGCCGTAGTCAAAATCCTTGTGTTTCAACCGTCACCGCTTCAATACGGGTGGCTATATCAGGACATTCTAGTTTACTTGCATCTTGTAGGAGCATATGCATGAAACATAAAGGGTTCACAGCCGATTCAAAAGGTTTTAGCAAACCCACAGTGAAGTAAAGTGCTGTCATAACTGTAGTGTGCACAACGCTAGCGGGAATTTCACGCTTTTATAGTGCTTACTACGTCAGTTCGCATTGTTTTTCATGTAGATTTGAAGAAAGTTTTATGCTTATACTTCCCGCTACAAATGGAAATAGTTGGAATAAGTAGACCAAATTTCTCTTTCCAAAAAATAACTCTGTTCTGACAATAATCATTTAGGGATGTCATCGCGTTTATTACCCACATATGGGAAGGTGGTTATTGGTACGACCCCGCCTTTTTCGCAGCTAATTACTGTTGCTTCGCACATGAGGTGCGAGGTGACCCCAGTTAGCGGCGAGAACTCGCGGGACATCTTGTCACGCTCACTGATCAATTAATCGAGTACGGGTTCATTAATTGAATTGCAGATCAACCGCTATTATGCAAATTATTCGGGTGTATTTATTATCTATTAAAGAAAGGTTACAACACAAAAATTCTAATATGAACATATGAGTCTAATATGAACATATAAGTAACGAGTGTTTGTTTGCAAGAAGACCACCATCTTTCGATAAGCTGAGTTGCTGTCATAGGTATTGCAAAAGAAAGGCTTTCCATCATTGACCATCTCATTCCATTAAAGAACGTATCATATTCTGTTTTTGATGCAAATGTGCATTTAGAACTTCCATAGGAAGTCAGAGTTCATCGCCATCACCAATACTATTCCACTTTTCGTCAATAGAGTATAATATGACCATGTTTTGAAAAGTTTGTGAAGTTGTGAATTATTTCTTCAATGAAATTGCCTTTTTTATATTGCTTGTCTGATTCGTTTTTTACTCATTTTATGGACCAATGTGGGCAACATGATGACCCATGAGTTCTCGCAGCTAATTGGGGTCACCTCGCACCCCATGTGCGAGGCAAAAGTAATTAGGTGCGAAGAAGGCGTGGTCGTACCAATAACCAGCGACCCCTCACATATAGATTTCTACAAGGATGATTCACCTTTCATAAAAGTCTACCTCTAGCATGGGGGAGGGGGGGGGGGGTGATCTCACCATTATAAGCTTGGTATAGCTGTGAAAATACCCTCTTATATGCAGGCCTTCGAGCTCTGCCTAGCCAAGTTTACTATTATATTTGTCCTAGTTTTATGTTTCATGCGTACGGTGCAGAATTGTTACGGAGACTGTAGGGTTGAATCACAATTGGGGTGCAAAAAATTGCTTTCGGGAAATCGATAATCGCAAAGTTTTCCTGCTATTGCAATGCTTCAAATACATTTACTTTCTCTTTTCATATTAGAACGGGCGTTCTATCTATTATTTTGTTTAGATCCGAATCGTGAAATGTTCAATTTCTACTTACAAATGTCTACAAAGCTCTCCACTGCGACTCCAACTTTGCTTCCTCGGCTTGTCGAGCTGTTTCAATCAGTAGCCCTCAAGGTTCATTTTATAATCGAAGTGGAACGGTTGTTTGTCTTCTTTAAGCTCTTTCACTTCAAAAGTTGGTGAAGCTAAATTAAAAGTGAGTTTGTTCGACTTTATACTGTGGAAGAGGAAGAAGATTCGTGATGGGTAAAAAACCTTATGCTCGTGATTTCTTTATCTACACCACTTATCTCCTGACTTACAAAAGGACCAGTTGGTTGGCGTACACTACTATGCGCGTAACGCCACGGGCGTCAGTATGTCCGCGACCGATTTTTTTAAATGAATTTCACACGGCACACATTACATTACACATTACCACATCCCACTGATAACAGCTTTAACCTTCGCGCATGATGAACACATTAATGGCCTGTTACTCATCCCCCCTTACACACAAATGGATTAATTTGTACGATATCGGTCGATGGCTCGTAGCGGCGTATGATGCATAGTAAGCGAGTAGAGAATCCTTAAGGTGGCGTCAACCCTCTTCTGATGGCCGCCATTGATTTCACCAGCGGATGGGGAGTGGCATTTACCAGGGAAAAGAGACATGATGTCGATAGTTGGCCGAAATCTTGGTAGTAAACACAACGTCATCTGGAGAAAAAAGGGGTACATGATCGAATCTCGGGTGATAACATTAGGCGCAGGCCGGAGCTCGGAGGGTCAGTCAGTCGAGGTCGAGTTTTGAGGGTTTTTGAAAGGATTTCTTGATTTTTTTCTTCACTCATATATTCTTATACGCTCTCATAATCATTGCTGAGCGTGATGACCCACAAAATTGTCGTGAATTGCGCCCTTGAATCAAGTGGCAAGAAATGCACCCTCACCAATGCACGGGGACACTTTTTATTGTGAATTTTGCCACAGTAGTCTTTTTACAAAGGAAGATCAATAGGTCAGTTTGGCCATCCTCAATGAGGTGCACATCACTGTACGCGTCTTCAGACGCTAAAGTCAAATCTGCTCATTGAAGCGGAACTAGTCTGCGAACCAAGTTATCGGATTATTTTTTTCTGTGTGAGCAATTCTCAGAGATGGAAACTCTTTCTTTTTGAAAAAGGAAAAAATTCCACTTTTCCTATGGCCTCCTCTCCTTACCTAGTGATACCTTAGAATTTTGGTCAAAATCCAGATCAGGCGAAAAACTTGGCTTTAGGTATGAAAACAGCATTGGTTCTGAGGAAAACCGTCTAGTTCGCGCTACAGGCACCTGCACTTACTATGCTCTCTTAGAAAAATTATAATGTTCGCAGAGTCGTGCCGTAAATTTTGAGAGAAGATTTGAGTTCAGCCTCTCAATGTGCATACAGCGATGTGCTTCGTTATGAATGGCCAGGCGTTACACACATAGTCCCTATCTTTGCCATTAAGCTCCATTGTTGGCTGCCCATCTGATTTATCTTTTGGTTCCTGTTCGTATGAAAAATTTTTGCAAGTTCTGACAGTATCACATACATAGTACGAATCAAAGTGCGAACTCCCAGGATAACAATCAGTACGGCTTTCTCTTTGCGGATTAGCTAGAGGTTGGCCGGCTGGCCCCCGTAGATCACTGTCAGGGCCTTTCGTATTCAAAACAATTATGGCTGGATGTCGAGTGTGTGACGCCCTCCACAGAAATGAAACGTTCACTAAACTATAACCTCTTTTATGCTTGTATATATAAAACTGCACACATATACGTAATAATCACGGTTTCCTAGAGACCATTTTTTACAACTACTCTATTTGCAGATGAATTCTCCTTCGGATGAGGTAATAGATGCGTTCGCTGAAACTATGCAATCTCTTGGTCTTCTTCTGGATAAAGAAATTCGTTTGTCGCTCATCAGGAAGATCATCGATTCCTTGAAATCTACGCAGCTTCTTGACATGTTCTGCCTTTTCACTCTTCAGTCGCAGGTACGAGAGCAGCAAAACCTTCAGGCTTAGAAAGAAAGGGAACGCTCTACGCAGCTCGTCTATTTAATTGTTTGTTTCCTTCTATTAGTGAGAACCTCTGGAGCAATAGTACGATAAATGCTTCGGGTATGTGTTTCAGCTGGTGTGTGTCTGTTTGACCGAAATTTCATATCTCGCGTCCCAGCAAACGTGAGATCTTGAATTTTACATGATATAAGGGGTGGTAAGGGGAGCTTAATGGTGATGGACCGAAATGATAGTACATAGCTGATAAGGGCTGACAAGGACCTCCAAACGGCGAATCAACGAGATCGTATCGCCTCTCAGGTCGATCCTACATGGAACACCGACACTCATAGGTGTTGTCCGATAACGGTTGATAAGATTCGATAAGGAGCGTCAAAAGCCAAAAGTGGCTAAATACCTTTCCCCTTTCACGTCGGCCCCTGAACGCTGACACTCACAGGTGTTAAGCAGGGGGGACGAAAACGTTCATAGTGGGCGATCCGAATTGATAACGGTTGATAAGACTCGATAATGAGCGTCAAAAGGCAAATGTCCTCTGATTCTTTTCCCCATTCGGGTCGATCCCAGAGCGCTGATACTCATTGGTATTTTGAGGGGTGGGACGGGAACGTTAAGGGTGGATGATAAAAAATGATGACGGTTGATAAGATCTGATAAGGAGCATCAAATGGCTCACCCCTACACCTTGTTTCGTCTTGCACGCAGGAGGAACTATAGAGAAACGTTTTACTGAGATTCAACATTAACTGAAAGCTCGAAGCCAAATACTGTATGTTGTGTTGGTTAACTTTCCGAGTGAAAAGAGTGAACTATCATAGAATGATCCCATGATATCCCCTTTTAATGAATCCCATGATTCCAATCCATCGTTTCCATAAAGAAATCGAAAAACTGGAAAGAGAGTAACTCGTTTGAATTCTCGCTGAGCAACATTTAAACAGCCGTCGCGTTCAAATCATCGTTCAAATTTTCGCGAATGTTGATCCGCTCCATACTGTGCGTCCCTGACCACATGACCGTCATCTCTTTCCTCTTGAAGCCATCGTGGTTGCGTCCCCTCATTCGCTCCACCTCGTCGGACATCACTTTGTCAGCTATATCTTATCCGACTCCTGTTATTTTTCGTGTGAAACTTCGCATGTGTCCCTTAGTTAGCGAATACAACAAAGTACTGTATGGGTATTAGGAAACTGGACTCCCGTTGACGATTCCTTCAACTTGCCAAAGGTTCCTGTTTCGTATGAAACTCCACTGTCTCAGTTTTCGTGGCTAGACATGTACAGGATTGCGGCACATTTTACGATGGGCAAAAGTCTTCGGGATATCCGATAAGTTTTGGTGAAGGTGAATCGGTTTATGCAACATAGAGTTTTTTTTCAGCAAAGGTGGGATCACTAAACTCTAAACAGGGAGATGGCCTCTTCTGTCTCGTTGTCTGTTCGTCGATTGAGCCTAGCTCTGTTCTCCTTCTTCCAGAAGGAGCAAACCATCCACTGGTCAATTTAATGGGGAGGCGGAGGAGGTGGCCATGTAAACTGAGCCTTCCCAGTTTCTTCGCGTCATCCTCACGTGATGTGGTCGGAGTCATTTCCTAATAGTTGGAAACTTCGTACTTGGTGTAAAGAAGGGGCTTCTGTTCGAGTTGTTCGTGGATTACTCTTGCGTTCACAGCGGAACTATGGGTAGAATTTGAGGATGTAAATCAGTGACGATATTCGAGAAACATTGACTCCGCTGTGAGACGTTTCAGGCAAAATTTCTCTTAGAAAAATGAGCGCGTGACCTATAGCAGGTAGAGTCATGTTCGTGGCTTAGCCACGGGATCCCCTATGAAGCTGCAGACAAACGACCGCGATTAACATAGATTTATTACAGATCGAATATCAGAGATGGCGCAATAGTAGATCGTAGGTCTCCGGAGATCCCTGGAGGTCGTGTCTGGTGACGGGAAGACGCTGGGACCATGAGGCGACGTCTGGCGAACAGGCAGGATCGGGTCGACGAGGTGGTAGTCGGTGGCGGCCGCGTTCTCTCTCCTCGGACCAGCGGGACGACGACCTTAAATACTGCCGCATCAATAACGCAATCTCGAGGAATTTGGGTGACTCAGCACTCATGGGAATCTACCCCCGCGAGTGCTGACACCTCCCCCCTTTACCCCAAGTCCGTCCTCGGACTTAAGAGAAAGCAAAATAACTGGCACTGAAAAGAAGAAAAAAAGAAATAGGGACCGAAAAGAAAAAGGAAGAAAGTCAAGAAGAACGTTACTCACCGAGGGATTTTGAAAAAAGGTGGGGAACCTTAATGAAGGAGAGTGTGGAGAGTTGCTGCAGAACATGTGGCGCCGCGGTAGTGAGCCCATTCGACGACTTGCCGCCAGTAGGGGAGTCTCTTGAGGGATTCCGCCTGTCCTAAAACAAACTGGCCGTGACGACAACGCGTCAAGGCCACATTGAGTCGACGCGGGTCGTCGATGAAGTCGGCGCCTTCTGGATCGGACACCGTTTTGGTGCAAAGGAGCACGACTATGTCCTTTTCCCTGCCCTGCACCGAGTCGACGGTGTGGATGTCGACACCGGTGCTCTTAGCGAAGGGCTCGAGCAGTCGGAACTGCTCGCGGTAAAAGACGATAATAGCCAGGGAAGCGGGAGAGATTTTCTTGCCGAGGAGCGCTCGGATAATTTGTCGACAGACCGTGGCTTCCTCCTCGTTGAAGTGCGAGCCGCTCAGAGCCCTCTTGGATGTCCCGGGTACGTCGACGAATACAAAGGAGACCTTCGAGTTGGGACAACGGACCGCTGAAAGGAACATCTGGCGCTCTTCTGCCGTGGTGCCGCTAACCAGCTGTTGGTCATAGAAGACCTCATTGGGAAGGGCGTTCAGCTCCGGGTGAGCTCGGAAGGTAGTGGTAAGGTATGCCGTTGGGACGCCCTTTGCGAGGAGAAGATCCATAACCCCTTGCGCCCCGAACTTAGCCGGGTTGGAGTCGCGGGGGCACCTGACGTGCGGCTCCAGTTGGTGGTTGTCGCCGATATAAATGTGACGGGCGTCGGGCAGGCGAACGGCGATGGCCACCATGGCAGGCTCTGGGATCTGCGATGCCTCGTCCCCGATGACGGTTTTGACATCGCATAGGTATCCGTTGAAGATCCCCCCTGGGCTAAGAGCGTTAAGTAACGCGGAGGTGGTGAGGCAGACTACGGCAGGTTTCCGCACGGCAAACATGATGGCAATAACGTTCTTTGTAATGTCAGACACGTCGCGCTCCGCCAGGCGATATTCCTCCCGTTCCTCCTCTGTCAAGTGCAGGGCGCGTTCCGGATGTAGGAGATAGGTCTCGAGAAGGCGACGGCCCCGCTGGTACTTCCTACACAGCTCCAGCAGGTTGTCGTCCAGGCGATGGGTATAATTGTCGCAGAGGCCCATGAGAATGGTCTGCATATCGACGTCCGTCCGCGGGGTGCCGTCGGTGAGCGCTGAATCGGAGACGTAGCGAAGGATCTCGAGGTTTTTAAATTCGTCGAGGCGGTGTAGCGTCTCCGTGAATTGCGCTACGGCCGTGTTAGTGGTGGTCGTTGCGATAACCGTTGATCCGTGAGCGGAGTAAATACGGCCGGCGATTAGGGCTCTCATGTCGGTTTTGCCCGTACCGAAGGCTGCTTGAAGTGCAAGTATGGGGAAGTTCATCTGCCCCATGCGAAGAGCGGACACTTGATCCGGTCGTAACTGGAACGTGCGGCCAGAAATGGATATGTTGATATTCTCTTGTGAAGGACCATCAGGTCCCATGGGGGTGCGCAGAGAGCCGTACACGGTGTCCATAACCTCCGCCGCGCGGCGCTTGTGAATGCGCGAGAGCCCCTGGTAGAGCTGTAGCGATGAGATCAACTCGTAGACGGGGTCAGCGCCGACTGGAGGGGCTCCCAATTTAATGCAGATGGGGACCGAAGCAGTGTCCCCAGCTATGGTGCCAAAGGTACGGATAGCCAGCATGACGGCAGCGTGCTGCCAGCTTGGTGCGACGAGGCGGATGGATAAGGTGCGTCCTTCGTAGATATGCGTGGATTGGAGGATAGTAGCTCGAACAAGTGTTTGGGAACCGACGATCCACAGGTAGACGGGGCGCTGATTAGTCCAACCGCATTCCGATGACATGTCCGACAGTGAGAAGTCAAAGCGAGCCGGAAAAGCTTGTAGGCTTGGGACGGTGGCGGTTAGATTGTGCGTTCTGCGATCGTCATTAATGCTTACAATTGCGGATAAGGCCGAGCACGCTGCATTGAGTAGTTGGGCTATCCGTCGGTGGGCCTCGTAGACATTCACCGAGTAGTTGCGAAAGGGTCCAGAACGGTCGTCGATCCAATCCTTCTGCTGCTTGGTGAGCCGAAACACCTTTAATGGAAGTAGGCCCTCGTCAGGGTGGGCTGGCAGGAATCTACGCGCCTCTGCTCACAGAGCCCCTCGTGCTTCCTTCGATGCAGGGTTCGCGGAAAAACGCATCGCCGTGGAAACATTACAGCGGGTGAGGGCCGTGACGACCTCGTCCTTCGCGACGGAGCTGTTAGGGAAGTCGCAAATGCTTGGAGAGACGGCGACTGCTTCCGGCGCACCTTCAAAGGCGATGCGGAGACCCTTAACCTTGTTAAATCGGGTGATGACCGATACAACTATGCCGTGAGCGTGGGTGTCGGTCGGAGGAGGAGTAACGAAGACAAATTCCTTAACCCGGAAAAAGAAGGGGGCCCGGTTATCCAGTACGGTCGCCCTGGGAACCCGGGCTTGCGTCAGAGTTTTTTGCTGCTCCCGAAGCGCTGCCGGCGTGGGTTCCACCGAATACACCCACACGAAGTCCTTGACGGACACCAAAGCTCGGTCGAACCCACGGGTCCTGCTGCGAACGTTGGTGGCATATTGGTCCAGTTTGATGAGATGAAGTTCGCGACGGTCGGGACCTGGTATAAAGAAATCCTTGGCTTCCAGGGTTACGGCTTGACCAGGTCCTCGGTTGACCACTTGGTAGAGGACTGGAAAGTGGGGCCTCAAAGCGGGAAGGACTTCGGAGGGCATCTCGTTGTCCGGCGTAGATGGTAGGTTATTTTCCCGGGCAACATATGTCCCGTTCAGAAGGTCGTCAGTAACGGTTTGAGAAGAATGGCGGAATTCCACGGCGTGTCCCAGACGCATAAGCTCGAAAATGGGAAGAGGTGTGGTAGGGCTTGGAGCTTCCTTGAAGCGGCGAGGAAAAAGTGATTGCACGAACTTGTTGGGCAGATAACCGCCGCCTCGAAAGAGCGCGTAGAAGGTAGTCGGTGGGAAGCTCGTGACGCAGTCCGGATCAGTCGGTAGGGGTACCGGACCGGGTGAGACAAGGGGTCCCCACGGGTGAGAGTTGATGAGGAAGTGCGAAAATCCTGGGGGAGTCTGGTCCGGCAGGGTGTGATGAGTTTGCAGAGTGAGACGACCGCGTTTGCGTGAAGGCGAAGGAGCCTGCAGATCAGAAATAGCTGCGGCCTCAACCGCGGCTGCCCGAATAGCCATGATGCCACCTTTGGATAGTTTCGTCTTCTTACATTTCTCTTGTTTAGGAGCAACAGCTCCCGCATCCTTTTGGGAAGAGCCAGCAGCCTCGACAGGCTCTTGTGAAGGAGCATCAGCTCCGACGTCCGTCATAGGCACGTCCGCGACTACGGGTGTGGTCGCGACGACCGGCGACACGCGTAGGCTGAATAAAGCCGGTGGGGTGAGGCGGTCAGCGTCGAAACCCAGATCTAGCTCCATGGGTTCGGAGAGTAACGATGATCCGCGTTCGGAGAGGGGGGACCGGTCTAAGGGCGACCCCTCATCGCCGAGTAATGCCAGCTCGGCCGCCGGGATGGGCTCTGAAAAAAGGGGGAATTGGTGGACCAGGGAAAAACAGCGTGAGAAAGAAATAGTAAGAAGACAAATGAAGTAATAAAGTTAAGCAAACTGGTAATTGCAAAAAGAATCGAGGAAGAAGGAATGGAATAGTAGTAGTAAGAATAACATGAATAATACTGGAGTAATCATGTGGGAAAGGAAAGCTACGAAAGCGAAAGTATCAAGGGGACGGAGGTCCCTGTACCTGGCTGGCTCGAGAAGGATTTGGATCGAGGCGTCGCATCGTCGGGCGGAGTTTTAGCAGAAGTAGTTTTGGGGGTTTGAGAAGACATTACCAAAGTTTAAGGTATCTGAAAGAAAATGCAATTTTGCGGAGCAGAACGCTGTAAGCCGGAAAATTCTCTTGTTAACTGCGATCACGCAATGGCGGAGAAGAGTAGCGAACGAAAAATAGAACCCCAGGAAACGAAAGGTACACCTAGGTAGAAGGAAAATGACAAAGAGAGAAGAATTAGCGGAGGGATTAAAAAAAAACAAAAAGGTGGTCGAAGCTATCAAAATCAATGAAAGATGAAGAGAAACCCAAAAGGAAAAGGAGTAGGGATAAATCCAGAGAATAGGCTAGAGTGTCGACGTCCTCTTCCGATGGCGAGTGTTGTACTGATGAGTCGATTGATAGCGCTGCTCGACCGCTTCGGGAGGCGGGGCCTCTCCGTGGAGGGGCGGGGCCACGGTACCGTACCCCGCGACCTGATTGGTCGTCGCTTCGACGGCGCGAAGAGCATCGGTTTCTTCGACCGGAGACCAAGGGGAGGTGAAAACTGGACCGGATAGGGTGAAGCACTTCTTGACTTGGTTCATATGGACCCGTTTAGGGGGTGAGAGAGGGGATGAGATGCTTACAAGGGTTAGGTGGGGGTGATCGACTGCGATGACCCGAAATTGCCCGACCCAGGGGTAGCACAGCTTAGGGGAAAGTCCGACTTTCGGAGCGAAGTCCCTCAGGTATACTCGATCGCCCACCGCGATTTTGAGGGGAGGAAGGCCCGACTTATCGTATTGTTTTTTGTGAAGGGCATTCTTCTTAATGTTGAAAGCGGCTGCCGAGGTCCATGCCGAATGCAGAGCCGCGACCAAAGATTCCTTGTAGATGCTGGCGTCGTCATCCGACGGGATGTGTCCCATGGCCCGGTGTCGAAGAAGGAGGTCGATGTTGAATACCGCATCTCTTCCGAAGACCAGAAAGAAGGGGGTTTTGTTGGTCGAGGTATGAATGCTGGTGTTATAGGAGAACACGCATGCCGGGAGGAAGTCATCCCAATCCAGTTGATTTTCGCTGATGTAGGTGCGGAGCATGGCCTGAAAAGTAGCAAATACCCGTTCGCATAGTCCGTTTCCCTCGTGGTGGTAGGGGCTACAGTAGTAACGGCTCACCCTCAACAGCTTTCCCAACTCCGTCATTAACTCACCTTTGAGGTATGAGGCGTTGTCCGAGACCAGTTCGGCCATGGCGCCATACTTGAGGATGAACTCATTCATAATGGCGCGGGCTACGGAGTGCGCCGTGCAGTCGGCTAGCGGGGTGGAAACTGCATATTTGGAAAAGTGGTCGATCAGGGCCATGATGTACTGATTGCCCCCTGCGGATGTGCGGAAAGGTCCGCTGAGGTCCAGGTGGACCTTTCGGGATACGACCTCAGCGTGGAGGGGAATGAGGTGTTCCCGGTTGAGTGGATGCGTCCGCTTACGCTGGCATTCCTCGCAGGGTCGGGCAAACTTATAGACGTCCTCCTTCATGGTGGGCCAATAAAACTTGCGTGAGATTTTGGCTAAGGTCTTCTTCCAGTTGAAATGTCCTCCAGCTGTGGGGCTAGAATGGAGGGCGATGCAGACGGGTTCGCGAAGTTTGTCGGGAAAGAAAAGGGTAGCACGCCTGTGTTGAGGACTATCACTGCGCTGGGAATTCCAGTAGAGACAGCCATTCTTGTCGTGGATGACACAGTTGTCGGCCAGTTCCAAGCATCGGGATTTGTCCTCGTCCATGGCGCGATCGGGAAACGATCCAGTCTCTAAAAAATGCATTAGGAGTTGACAGAACGGATCCTGTTTTTGTTCTATCAACACGTCGTAGGGGCGGATACGGGTCAGATTAGGGATGGGGGTCTGGACCAAGCAGACTGGGAACTCTATGATGTCTTCGGTCTCAGGGGTGCCATCGACGAATTTATTAGAGGGGTTCTCCGAGCGACTGAGACAGTCGGCGACAACGTTGGAAGAACCCGCAAGGTACTCGATGACGATGTTGTAGCTTTGTAGCTCCACGGCCCACCTAGCGAGGTTATCGTGGGTCTTATTGTGCAGAAGGAGGAAGATAATTGGTCTATGGTCGGACCGGATAACGGTGAGGTTCCCATGGATGGTGGTACGGAAAAATCTAAGAGCACTAATCATGGCAAATAGCTCGATCTGGATAGTACTCCACTTACGCTGGGATTCCGACAGGATTTTGCTGAAAAATCCGATCGCGGCGAGCTGTTTGGTGTCTTCCTGTTCCTCAAGTAGAGCCGCACCGACGGCAACAGTACTGCCATCAGTGTGCAGCACAAATTCATAGTCTCTTGGGAAGGCCAAACATGGCCGGGAAGTGAGCGCTGCCTTGATGGCTGCAAAGGCCTCCTCCTGATTTTGGGTCCATTCAAATTTGGTTTTGCCTTTGCACAAATCGTACAAAGGAGCGGCCATGGCGGCGAAACCTTTGATAAATTTGCGGAAAAAGTTTGCCATGCCGATGAACCCTTTCACTTCTTTGACGGTCCGCGGACGCGGCATTTCTTTGATGGCTTTAGTGTTGCGCTCGGCGGGACGATAACAAGTCTGAGAAATTTCATGTCCGAGGAAGTTTATTTTGGATTGCGCCACGTCAGTGAGCTTTTTGCCTGACGCCTTGATGTTGAAAATGCGGAAGCGCTCGAACACTTTACGCAGGGACTGCAGATGGGAGGGAAAGTCTTTGTCAAAAATGATAATATCGTCCAAATATGCCAAGCAGTTGGATTCAAGACCTGCCAAAATGTGGGCCATAGCGCGCGAGAAATATGCGCCGGCGTTGCGAAGACCGAATGGGAGATAAACGAACTGGTATATTCCCCGATGGGTGGCCCATCCGCATTTTTCCTGACTTTCGGGGTCTAGAAGAAGCTGCATGTACCCCGATGCTAAATCCAGGGTGGTATAGAACCTGTTACCAGCTACCTTTTCCAAGAGGTCTTCAATATAAGGGAGGGGATAGTGGT
This sequence comes from Trichostrongylus colubriformis, assembly GCA_963978905.1. Classification (NCBI taxonomy): domain Eukaryota; kingdom Metazoa; phylum Nematoda; class Chromadorea; order Rhabditida; family Trichostrongylidae; genus Trichostrongylus; species Trichostrongylus colubriformis. Next base: position 35,583,772 of record OZ022258.1, on the reverse strand, counting down.
CGGGTATGGTCACGTCATTCAAAGGGCGAAAGTCCAGGCAAACCCGTAGGGAGCCATCCTTCTTCTTGACCAGGACGGTGTTGTGCACCCAGGGGGTATCACTTTCAACGATGCGGCCGGCCTTGAGCAATTTATTGATGTGGTCATCCAACTCGTGCTGGAACCGAGTTGGAATCCTCGTAGGCCTGTAGCGGGTTGGTGGCACCTGGGTGGTAGTCTTGATTGTGATGGGAGATTCTTCGTAAGAGCCCTGATCGTACGAGGAGAGGGAGATTCGGTCCCTATATTCCTCGAAAAGGGCGAATAACTGACGCTTTTCCTCGTCATTAACCTCGGCTCTGGACAAGTCGAGTTGAAACTACATATCTCTTGCTGACGAGCAATCAGCTCGGGGGAGGTCTGCTGAGCAGACCTCTGTGCTAAAAACACGACGGGGGGTCTGATAGGGTCCCGTACTCGGACTTGATCAGCGGTTGCGCTGAGGTCAACATCTGGTCTTTGTATAAAACGTGAGGGGAGACCGAGGGGTTGGCTACGGAAAGAAAGGCCTTGCCTCGGTTGAAGACTGCGGGGGCTACGAACGAGCCCTCTTCCAGGACATTAGCCAGCGAAGTAAAGGTTGAAGGCTCCTTGTCCGGGCCCGCCACGTAGCATGGGACCAGAGTTTCCGTCCCGGGGCGAAGGAGCGTGGTTTCGGCGGCTCGGACGGATATCGGTGAGGCCGCGGATGATTCTGATTCCGTTATGCAGGTTAAGATCTGCACTTGGTCTGCACCCATGTGGAAGACCCGGTTCCTGTAGTCTACCGACCAAGGGGGCAAGCGACGGAGGACATCGTTGCCTAAAATCAGGTTGTAGGCATCGGCTCGCATAGGAACGCACTGGGTGGCGGTAAAATGGACCGACTGCCGAAGGGTTTCACTGCCAATCTGTAACTCGACTATGGTTGATCCAATGAAGTCCACTGGAATTCCCGACATACCGACAGCCGAGGGGACCACGCTGGCGTCCAAGTGGAATATGCCGAGAAGTGGAAGTAAAGACTTGCTAGCTACGGTAATTCCGGCTCCGGTATCCACCAAGGCTAGCATACTGAGTCCGTTGACCTTGATAGGAATTTGCGCTACGAAAAATTGTGGGTCGCAGCCAGTGGCCAGCACGTGGACGGGAACGGTGGATGCTCGGGGAGGCCATACATTATCCACCTCAATATCGATCTTGGAAATTCCGAGGTCGATAGCGGATGGGGTACAAGGGGACGCTAGTGGCGTCGGGGGAAGTAGCATTCTGGGAGGGTTGGTGACAGCTGGTAAGGCTTGCTGACCAGTTTGCATTCTCTTGAGAAGGGGCATCAGCCCCGGGTAGCCGTAGGTGATGTAGCACGCGAAAAGGGAGCGGAGAATTCGCAGTGAAACAACCAAGCAACAGCAGAAGACTCAACATTGGAAAGGGCTCAAAGAAGGCCACAACCATGAAAAAAATGACGGACTTACGTGAAGCGGCTCTCCGCCGCCAGACGACGAGAGCGTGTGGTGTTCCGTAATATGGTCCAGCAACTGCTCCTGATCGCGGAGGGTTCAAAGTTCTTGCAGTTGACCGTCGGATACCAACTCGCTGAAATTGGTCAAAATTAAATTATGGAAAATAGTCAGGTTAGGGGATAGGGACAATGATCCTAGCGAAGAGAAAGAGGGGATGCGCTCCACACTGTCCAGGGGAATGGGAGTCAGCCGTCCCGAACTAGGATAGAATCGAATCAGAGGAGTTGGCTGACAGTACAAAAGAGGTTTGGTTGGAGCAATCGGCGGGCTTGGATTTCCCCACGACCACCCCGGTAGAGGGGTTGAGATATGCTTGCCATCGAGAGCCACTTGGGAGCGAAATCTGGACCCGGGGAAACTCGAAGCAAGACCCATTGAAGGGCAAGAGGTGGAGTGCGTTTGTTGGAAGAGGGAAGCAGCGCTACACCTGAACTAACCCACTCCCCAGGTGTGTGGCAGCAATATCCCTGCGGCTAATCAGGCTGCGCATGGCGAGGGTGGGATTAGTGCGCAAAGCGGCGTGGAGGGCCATTGCCAAGACGTTAGTCCGTTCACAGAGGGCCTGAAGCGCGTGACGAAAGAGCGCGAATACGGTATCCTGTACCGTGCCCTCAACTGCCAAGAGTTGCGCAGAGAGCTGGTTGGTAGTAACCAGACCTACGTCTGCGGAACGGGGTGCGCGCCTCATCACGGTAATTGCGTAGCCCTGGTCGGTCACGATGAGTTGCTTGCGACAGTCGAGAACTGACGGATTATGGTCGGACCAGGAGAGGGCAAACTCCTTAGATTCACTGATCCAAACGTTACCCAGAAGCAAACCCTTCATTTTGGAAACGAAAACAAATCGGCATTGTTCTTCTGCGTCCGGCGTCCACATCACCACAGATCCGTCCGCTAGAGTACAGGAGCCGTCCTTATATGTGCAGGAATGCATGTTTCCTACCGCGGATTCGGGAGCGTCATTGCCATGTCGGGCATGAACAACAGTGTCAATCAAGTAGCAATTAAAGACCTCAATTGTGTGATCGGTGCAGCATCCAAAGGGTGCCGAGGGAAAATTAACTGAGAGTTCATTAGTAGCACGCCAGAGACTACCGTGCTGAGACAATTCGCCATGGGCGCACCTTTTGTGGTGAGCCATTAGGGTGCATTCTTCTAGGGAGACAGGCAAATAAACTTCAGAATGCTTCTCGGAGCGGGCGCCGAAAAAGTTCACAGAGTAAAGCACAGAGTGACGGACGATCTTGCAAAATGAGGCAGGAGAAGAATACCTTTTGGTATTTGGTCGAAAAACCTGTACATATAGAGACTGAATATTTCTCGTGTTAACTGGCAGCAGCCAGGAGCAATTATAAGACTGCGGAACGAAAACGAGGTTCGTCGGGTTCTCCGACGGACACAGCAAGGCATCGGCAAATGCCGAGGACCCGAGAAAGCACGATGCAATAGTACAGATGAGAAGGAGACTGCGCACCTCAGGGACCCCGGTGCGAGGGGAGAACGAGTCCTTGTCAAAAGCTGACCCAGCCAGCTCGTCATTCCTTTCAAGGAGAGCGGCCACTCTGGCCTCGGAATGATCGAGCTGGGCTTTGGCTTCGTCCACGGTCAAGGAGAGCTCTTCAATTCGACGCTGGGCTGCTAAAAGAGCTGGATCGCCGGAATGAGTGGAAGCAGGGGCACAAGACATCATCTGAGCATTTCCGCGTCGCGGAAGTTCTGCTCGGCCTAAAGATTGAGAGCGGAATGGGGTACCTGCATTCCTACGGTTCCTGTCGCGAGGAGGAGTAGGGCAGGAACTGGCGAAGTGGCCTTCTCCACCGCAATTGAAGCAGGTGAACGGCTGCTCGGAAACGTTCTGCCGAGGGCGATTGTTGGGCTGGAATTGACGTCTAGGTGCTCCATAATTCCTTGAAAAATTACCTGACCTTGGCGTGGGCCTGGAAAATGCCTGATTGCGTCCGGCTCTGTGATCAAGAGCCTTAACGGTCACCTCAGGCTGAGGCTTATAGCGGGCAAAACGGTCAGCCTCGTCCTCTCGCTCGATGTCTTCCTGAATCTGGGCCTTCAAAAGTGCCTGCTCGAGGGAGGTCGGGCAATGGATCTTAACAACCTTCCTAATACTGTTACGGAGACGGGTGACAAATTCCGCAAGGACCCGATCGGCCTGAACTTGTGGGGGCTGCCCTGCCAAAGCGGTTCTTACCAGGGAGCGAATCCTGTGAGCAAAGGCAGCGCACGATTCTCCTGGTTCTTGTCTACAGACGGCCAGCTTCTCGCGGGCCATCAGCTTCTGCTGGGGTCCTTCGAAGAAATCGTGCAGGTGGGCAACCAACGCGTGGAAATCTTTGCGCTTCTCTTCGCTGAGCTCCTCTACCTTATCCCTTGCTGCCCCATCTAAGTGAGCGACGAGGAAGCACGCCTTCTGTTCGGGCGACAATGGGGTAGAACGGGTTCTAAGGAGATCCTCAAAACGACGCAGCCAAATGGAAAAATCTACTTCATCGGCCTTTCCCCCAGAAAACGGAACAAGTTTGGGCACCGAAATGTCCTGGCCCAGGGAAGCCACTACCGGGAGAGAGTCCAAGCGGCTGCCTACCACCGAGAAGGAATGGTTTAATTTTTGAGTGAGGGAGCTATCACCTTCGTTGATCTTTTGTGCGAGAGCTGAAGTCTGCGAACGAGCATCGTTCCAGACCATAGAAATAGCCAGAGAAGCGGCATCGCGGAGCTCCTTACCATCCCTTCCATGGAGGATCGCGGAATCATCAACCTGAGACAGCGATTGATCTAATAGTGTTGTTAGGGTACCATCAGGAATATTCTCTTGTAGAAGGGGGTCAGCCCCCGGCGGCGATGCGTTGCGACTTAAATTCTCTTGGGTAGGAGCATCAGCTCCAGAAAGAAGACATGGAGAGGAGCTGTCGGCGGATGAGGCCGACTGCGCCGAGCTGCGAGTTTGAACAGGCATGTTTGAAGATAAGGAAGCGTAAACGGAAGCGGTATATATATTGTTCGCGGTGATCAACGGAAGTGGGCGGAGCCAATACCGTACCCAAACAATGCGGGGGTTAGCTATGCGACGCAGTTGAAAGGGCATGAGATCTATCAGATAAGGCTGAGTGGGCGAGGCGAGAAAAAAAAGGGATCGGGGAAAGAGCTTCGCAAGAATGTCGAGCTTGCAACCGTATCCTGGGAACAGCGCGATTCGCCGATTTATCAGACTGATAAGTGGTGATTCTGCTCGCAAACCACTCCGGGGTAAATTTCTGCAGCAGGAAAGGATGGTCGATTTCTCGACACGAAGGAGAAATTGCACCTGACTCTTGGTAAACGGCAACAGCCGAGAAAGAACAGCATACTACAGTTACTACTTCAAATCACAACTGGGCGCAAAAAAACCTTCCGATACGGAATTTTACCGTACTACAACTTGAACCTCATGCTTCCATGGACCGGTCCTTATACAGCCTTCAGCGATGCCTGAACTGCGCTTCAAAATTTGCACTTGTGACTCAGAGCGCCCTTGACTCGTTGAACCCTACGCTGGAGCCCTCCTGGCTCTGTTCCTTCGCGCAGAATACTTCTGAACGTTCAATATTCTCTTGTTCAAGACCAACAGGTCCCCGGGGAAAATTCAAACCAGGTACAAAATCCGAACGGTACCGTACGCTCTTTGTGTTGCCATACTGCTCAACCGATGTGCGAACTCTCTTGTTAGCACTTGTTGCCGTAAGTTGCGCGGGTCCAATGTGCCAGATGGTAGCACGCTGGTGAACAAAGACGCATGGAAAAGCTGCGAAGAAAGGACTTTGTCTCTTCTTCGAGCATACCAAATTTGAATCGCGATGGTTGAACAGCATGGGAACACAAACAGTCTAGCTAGAAATGGTGGGGAGGGAGAAACTCACCGACTGCAACCTCGGGGGATGAAACGGGAGAACCGAAGCTGCCAAAAACAAAAGAGCTGGCCAGTCTCTATATGCTCTTGGTGAGGCTCAGCAGAGCCGATAAAACTAACGTACCTCTTCACCGGAGCGTCTCACTCGCTGCTACCAGTCATGTTGGTGGCTTAGCCACGGGATCCCCTATGAAGCTACAGACAAACGACCGCGATTAACATAGATTTATTACAGATCGAATATCAGAGATGGCGCAATAGTAGATCGTAAGTCTTCGGAGATCCCTGGAGGTCGTGTCTGGTGACGGGAAGACGCTGGGACCACGAGGCGACGTCTGGCGAACAGGCAGGATCGGGTCGACGAGGTGGTAGTCGGTGGCGGCCGCGTTCTCTCTCCTCGGACCAGCGGGACGACTACCTTAAATACTGCCGCATTAATAACGCAATCTCGAGGAATTTGGGTGACTCAGCACTCATGGGAATCTACCCCCGCGAGTGCTGACAGTAGCAAGGGTCACTGCTGCCTATCCATTTTAACACACTCTGCGCCTGAGTCCAGATTGGTAGTGGTGAAGCAGATGGGGTATAGCTATAGTAACGCTCTTCAAACAATGTCCTTTCCCCTGTTTAATCCACAGTTTCGCTATGGCTCATTTATGCATATCATGCTTGCAGAAACTTGAACCTCAAACTTTTTCAATACTTTTGGACGCCGTAGTAGCTCATACATGAAATAGAAGGTGATTGATACGACGATTTTTTGAGAAAGCAAGAGAATATATCAACCGATAAGGTCTTTTAAGCAATTTATTTGAGATCTTTACGAGGTTGAAAGGGAGGGGAGGTGTGTTGCGAAAGTTTCCCGAGTTTCCGGCTCTACGTCGATCATGCTCGAATGATCTCACCGCCTCATCTCTCATTCACTTGCATGATATCAACGTTCAGGTGAGATGGGCCACATTTCTACGCGTCCTTTTGGAGACGTTCTGCAGAGAGAGCTATGTGACAGAGGACGCGTAGCAGTCAGGTCTTCGAACTATCATTACGTATTTTTTGCCCTGGAAACGCTGCGCCACTTTCCAATCAGCTTTCTGCGAGATATGATCATCGCAAAATACTACTTCCGGTTCATGACCAATCAATCGCCCCCGTGAGGTTTTATTAAAGATCCCCACTGAGCTGTGGAAGGCGATCTCATGTCGCTTTGTTCATGATCTTTGTGGAATCACCACTTTGATAAATGTGAAGTGCATTCATTGTGTTCTTTCCTTTTTGAGTCGCTCTTTTTCAGGACCCGTCGATAATGCGCCACGTCGTAACATTGCCTGTATGCAGAGAGCGATCTTCGTATTATCTCTTTACTGGCATTGCTAATCATGAGGATGACGTTGCCGAGGTGTTCTCCTTTAAAGCAAAAGTCCATTTCAAGTATGCATTTCTTATTTCATCGAATATTGACGGGATGGTGCGTGATTCTTTCATTCATTCAATGCGCTCCTTCGTTTCAGGGTAGACTCTGCCATTGCAAAAGGATTGCTGTTGCGTGGGAGGATGGAAGGCCTTTCCCTCTTTGATGAGGTTGTCACATCTCATGAATTTTTTTGCATCTGGTCATGGCTTCGAAATGTTATGCTCGCATTTCAGCTACTCACCCTTGTTTGTCGTGGAGCAGCGGCAAGTGATGACCCTCTCTACAGCCAACTAAACGATCTACTCGACTTCGACAGCGCCGCGAACAATCCAGAGCGATGTCTTTTTCAGACGACATTCCTATGGAGGCAGAGGTTAATCCAGGAATTTTTCTAACGAGTTATAAGTTTTATATTGCACTTTAATGTACTTCCATATTTTTTTTACTTTTGAAATAGATGGCCAGTTCTGGGCCTATCAACACAGAGGTGGGTTTGCCAATCAAACATTCACTATTGATGAAGAAGACGTTCAGCTCTATCTGCTGTTCTTTGTTTCATTATTTTTTTTTGCAAAATACTGAGCACTGGTATCCATCGTTATCTACTAGCCTAAAGGAATCGTCCACGGAAAAATGAGTTTTTCTGTCACCCATACTATTTATGTTGTATTTGCCCAATGTGGGCCGCATGCGAAGTTTCACGCGAAATAATGTGAATCCTGCTAAGATACAGCACCACAAAGCTTCAGTCGGGTGGGCCGGGCCTCAGAACAAGTGCCCTCCCCGTCGTCCGTCGTGGTCGAAGGCGTATCGACGGAACAGAAAGTTACGTAAACGGTCCAACTCTCTTTTCCCAACCGCGACGGACGACGGGACGGGGCTTTCACTCAGAGGCCACGCCCCCCCCCCCTGGCCAAGAATTCGGAACGCTGTATCTAGGCCGACTTCTCGCTTTTCCGCGTGAAACTTTGCATGCAGCCCTTATTAAGCAAATATAACATAAATATGTGGGTAACAAAGCAACTCACTTTTCCGAGGCGATCCTTTGAAACCAAACTGATGCTATCAGGTCGGTCGTGAGGCGTCCACCGTTTTGAGTAGCGCAATATTGGAGTTTCTGACTCTGTTCAGACACAAACGTTTGAACCCAAGCAATAAACGCTAGATTCATTACACGTCTCTGAGCAGTCGCTGAGGAAATCTTCTTCCTTCATCTGAAAATCTGCTTCATTAGAACCTAAAGATTGTTGGAAGGCGATTTTGACATCCTTCTTTCTTGAAAGCGCGGCTTCTCTAAGAGATGCTTCAAAGTTTTTAAAGTACCAAAAAAAAACGTAGTTCGTATTGGATTTCTGTGACAAAGGATAAAGCAGAACCTCTGCACCAGATTTTGCACACTTTGTCACTTATCTTTGAATGTGGGGGATTGGCGTTGTTGCGGGAAACAATCGTCGTGTTCAATGAAAGATAGCATATTCTTGGCGAACTTTGGTCGGTTTTCGTCACAGGGTTCAAGTGCCATAGAAAGAACTTGTTGTTAGAATAGTGGTAGACTACGCGATAGGCTATGAAAAAAAGTAACTAAAGGCTGCAGACGTGCACTTGCAGGCTACTCTCTCACCATTCAGGGCCTGCCACCACCTCTTAGTCATCATATTCCGAGCTAAGCACGGCGCATTTCTTAGAGGTTCTGAGGCATTTAGTGCCAGTAGTCAAAAAACGTTTTATGAATAGCAGGCGTTCCGTGAGTGTTACCCAGACCTTGTTTTTGTACAGGCAACTTTTTGCTTAATGCTCGATTTTTTTCATACTCCGTAAGCTCTTCAACTGACACGTTGTACATAAGAAGGGCATCGTTTTGTTGTGCTCATTAAGTTTACTTACACAGTACTCTTCAATAACCTTACTTTCAGAATATTCAGTCAGTTGAGCAGAAGTTATGTTTCAGCCGTGGATTCTGCAGAAAAAGGTGGGTCGTTGAAACACACCCGTCTAATTCCAACAACTTCTTGGGCGACCGATTTGAAAAAATTTCCATTCCATCAGTGTTAGGTAGTGTTCGGTCGGGGTTTGCGATCGTACCTGCATTTCAAGCGGTCAGGGGAACAGCCGGCTGGGCAAAGTGAATAAGATACAAATCGTTAGAGTGATTGGAGAATCAGACGATGAGACTGAAAGAAATGGATACATATACTATATCAAGCGATCAGACGATCAGGCGATTGGCGATAAAGCGGAAAGGATAAGATACGTATCGATTAGGTGAATGATGCTGACCGCCTAATTGTCTGAACTTCAAGGATACGCTTGCAATTTTTCAGTGCATGGGTTGCTACATGAAATAGTGTAAGAGAAGTCGCGTTACATCTGAATGCCATCACGCTGTAGAGCAAAGGGGTGGGTGGACTGGTCTCCAGTAGAAGCGATAGTCGCGGCAGTGTTGTGAAACGACCTCACCTCCACCAGCTAGTTAACAACCATGTTATGGTTCAAGAAACCCGGAACACGGTACTGACATTGGTAGCATCGTGACATTAAAGATTACAAAAGGGTAGCAGTCAGTCTTGATGAGCGGTAGTTTTCAATCCTTCTGTGTTAGCGTTTCACGCAAACAGTTTGGACTTGTTGGTCTTGGCGTATTCAGTGTAACCAGAGCATGTCTCCTTCAATTCCGTGTATATATGTATGTGCTTGCAGATGGTAAAAGGAATCTGATGCGATTGCTTCCGTCCCTTCTAAAGTCGTCCACTCGGAATTGCTCAATTCAGCAGCAATTTGACGAGGTATGCATTTTGTTTTGAGTGAAACCAAGCGTTTGCTGGAAAGCACCGGTAGAGGAGTTCTAGACAGGCTATAGCTTATGCATAATTTAGAGACGAAATGCGCGTGCACCTGGCATTGACCATAAGTGGTAGGTTGGGGTCAATTCCACTCCTCACTGATGCCTGATGTAGGAAGAAGGTCATTCGTGCTCAAACGGAATCCTGACTTCCACGGAATTGTTATTTTGTATGCGAAACGGAACACCTTCAAGACATACCACGTGATAATCAGATTAGTAGCTCACTTACTTGGGACGTTTAGGTCCACAAATAACTGCTCTAGCTACACCTTTGTTGCGGCTGCACGGTGCGCCCTCACGGTGTTGTGCTTGCTCAAACACAACTAAGCCACGCCCACCAAACCAAGCCACTCCTGGCCTCAGGCAAACGAATTGCCAACGTGGAAGCTGCCTTCGTCATTGAAATGGCTGTTTCATTGAATAACCTTCTCTTATCGCAAGTTTTCTTCACTCCGTGAGTGCCACGTTGGAAATTTGTTCGCTTAAAGACATCATTAGGGGTAATGCGGTAATGGAGAAATCCCTAAAAGAAGTAACTCACATGGTAGTCCTGGGCCTAGGAACGCTATCTGTGGCGAAATCCCGGTGAAAAAGCGCCCCTCTGAGCTGTAGAAACGCCGCAAAACCCCGCAAACGCACTTATGCTCCGCCTCTTGACAGGTTGACCCCGCCTCCCGATGACGTAATTCCCGATTGACTGGGGTGAGAGCGGTCAAGAAGATACGGCAGGATTGAAGGTTTTGCTGCGCGTTTTCGCAGTTTTAGCTTGAAGCTCACTCTGGAGAATAGATGCTGTCGTATTTCCAAACATTCCCTTGTGTTTACTTGGCAACATGCCGATGGGAAACAAGATCAGACTACTTCCCTCTTGACAGACAGGTCGTCCGCGTCGAGAATCAACAGTGGAGAGAGGGTCCTATTTCTCGGGTTTTTGGCCATTTCCATCCGTTTTTTCTCCACTGTCCTGTTACTAGGCATCTCGACTTTCATATGCACTACTTCTTTACTTTTCGTCCGACTTTCCCCTAATGATGCCTTTAAAGCAATCGTCCACGGGAAAATGAATTTTTGTTACCTACATATTTACATTGTATTTGCCTAATGTGGCCCTCATGCGAAGTTTCACGCGAAAAAATGTGAATTCTGCTAAGATACAGCATCACACAAACTCGGTCGGGCGGGCGGGGCCTTCGAGAAAGTGCCCAGCCCGTTGTTCGCCGCTGTCGGAGACGCATTATGGGAACGAGAACCGTCCCACTGTTCGTTCCCAACCGCTGTAAACGACGGGATGGGGCTTCTACCCCGCCCACCCGACCAAGAATGTGGAGAGCTGTATCTTGACAAAATTCTTACCTTTTTGCGTGAAACTTCGCATGTGGCCTTTATTAGGCAAATACAACATGAATATAAAGGTAACAAAGAATCTAATTTTTCCGTAGACGATTCCTTTAAGGTCAGGTGCGATTTGGTTTGATGGGCGCTGCGCCTATGTGTCCCATGCACCGCGCTTGTATAGACTATGTCATGTCGTATTCACCTCAGCTTATCAGCATCAACGAATTTCGGAAGACGAACGCTTAGTCCATGACGTGCCACTCTTTTCATAACAGTTGCATCACGAAGTACCGTGAAATTGAGCTGATAATGGGTTTTTGATGTTTGATGAGAGGTTTAATTTCGCTGAAAATCGTGGAGAAATCCGAATGAGGGTAGTACGCTACTGTTCTAGATATGTGTATCTAATGACTCAATTGCTCGCTTACAGTTTCTTCCTGTATTCCTCGTGGCTCTGTCAGATCAAGAGGTACATCCAGCAGTCCTGTCTGCCCTGCCAGAATTCATCTCTGCTTTATCGCCAGATAAAATCCAGTCTGACCAAGCTCGCGTCATTATAAAAACGCTCACTGGAACGGTATCAGAGAAGACTACTACATTGGTAAGCTGTTTTATTAAATTCTTTCGTCCGTGTGCGGCTTGTTTCTACGTGGCAACGGGCTGCTGAATGGATATTCTATAGGGGTACATATAGTAGCTGGGTGTGAGGGCGAAGTTTGTCTCGTGGCAAGTAGTATGCACTCCCGCTCGAACTGTGTCGGGATCAAATCCCGCATCGTTGCTTACCCAAGCCAACGAAGCATTTCATAGCTTTCGCGTACGTGAATTAGTGACAGACTCATCTGGGGATAAAAGGTTTGGATTGTCGTGACCTCCTTAACTCGCTGGATAGTTCAGTTCACATTCCACGAATGCGAATGGAACAAGCGTTCGTGGCGCATACCCCGCTATCCACGAAATATCCACAGAATTGTAAAGGTTGTCTCGCTCAGTCGTAGCAAGAGTACGTAATTTTTCGCAAGTGTCTTCAAGAGCTTTATAAATGAGGAAACAACTGCTAATATCTTTGTGCTGCACTTGCTGAAGTGCGACGTATACTAGCATGTTTTAAAGATAAGGCAGGAGGATTTTTTCCGCGCATTCTCCGAACCTAGCATCTTCCAGCCAAGGTCCAAGGCATCTCACTGAAGGCGAGAAGTTTGATTATCTAGTCGCACTCAAGTCTTATACTCATGGGTTACTCAAATCATAGCATGTGAACCTTCAGACAAAAAACATTGAGCAGCTACTCAGTCATTGGGGGGAGTTGCAGAAGACAGCAATGATTATGTAGCCAGTATGTTTCTAAGAGCTTCAAAGTAATTAAGTCTTGACAGGAGGATTTTTCAGCGCATTCTCCGAACCTAGCATCTTCCAGCCGGTCCAGTGCATCTCATTGAAAGCGAGAAGTGTGATTATCTAGTCGCACTCAAATATTATACTCATGGGTTACTCAAAGACAGCAATGATTATGTAGCCAGTATGTTTCTAAGAGCTGTCATACCCTTATGCACCAACCTATAATAATAAGTCGCATGTGTGGCATGACATATGTACCAACCTATAATAATAATAGAAACGACATGGTAGCTTTCAGAGAAAATGAATTGAAAGCAAATAAAAAGGTTACGACTGAACTAAGGTTGTAAAAATACTCTGCTCCGTTTCATCAATATTTGCTTTAGGTGATTACTGGGAAGGCTCATCCTTTCACAAGTTCAGGTGATTACGCTATATTGCCTGGAATCACTGGAGTTGATAGCGCGCCGCATCAGTCAGTGCGTCACACCTGAAACGATCGCTATGGTGCTCGGTGCGACCACCCAAATGCTGAATCATCCGAAACGAATTGTTCGTCGGAAAGCAGCTCTAGTACGGAACATATGGTGAGTTCCCGCAAAATCATTTTTGTTCACTGAATGTATCAATATGAAAGCGTTTGTGACTTCCACTGACAAAAAGTTCGCTCGTGGAACTTCACCCCGGATACATGGCGCTATCACAATTACCAAGTAGCGAGAGCACATGGTTGTTGAATGAGCACACTGAAAGTAACCTGTTCGGTATTTTTGGAATTTCAATGCCGAAATAACGAACTAGCCGCCTTTTAAAGTGCAGCCATGAATTACCCTTCTTTTTTCTAATTCGGATATTTTCAGGGAAGCGAAGCGATTCTAGAGAACGACGCCTCGGTTGTAATTGTTCTACTTATATTTTTTGACTTTGATTATTGTTATTCTTTGAGATACGTTGTAAGCTCATGAAGTATTGCATTTTTTACATCTGGTTCCTTTGGGAACAACCATATGAAAATGAAAGCTCATTATTACGACAAGTAGAATCACGGCAATTGGTAAAAACTATGAACAACGTAAAATGAGCCGATACACAATTACCGATCAATTACTAATTACAATTATCTGACATGGTAGATGACTTTCATCTGGACTCATGTCAGGAACAATATGATGAGAGTTGCATAATTGCAATGTGTTTGCGCAAAACTTCTTTTTCTACAGTTATGTAGGAAAAGTAGTTTTGCGCAAAGGCTTCAAGCTCATACATGCTACAGCATCCCATGCCTCACGGTGACAGTGCTTATCAGTGGATTAGTAAAGGGTTGTGTGAGACGTGCCTGTGTATGCAATAGCTGTCAGTTAAAGGAACTCAGCGAAGTTATACCTTGCACCGCAGTTCCTCCCCTTGAATAGTGCGCTTATGTGGCGAAGGTTTGTCGCGCTTATTACGGTAGATCGGCCGATAATGCTTAGAGGACCGTTGTATTGCCCTAGCTGTATCGCCGTTCATGTTTTTTGAAAGAATCGCAATTTTTTGGATGGAAACGATGTGAAACGAGGTTTATGCAAGGAACGATAGCCGTTCTAGATCGGCCTTCTGCAACAATTTGGCACCACTGGCCCACCAGCGCAATGCATAAACATTTCTAGAACACACACGCTGGCTATACTTGCACGCTTTACCGGCCGACCAATGTTTCAGGTTTGGACCACTACGTTTACGAGTGTGGCAAAACCAAGTTGAAAGAGCCGACTGATTCTCCTATCAAGGAAAAAAGGGCAAGAGCACTCGCTCTATCAACGATGCGCCCTTGACTGTATCAAAGGTTTACCCGTCGCCAGAGGGGACGAACTGCATACAACACTTTGGCTTTTCATTATAATTAATAACCGGTAGTTCAAGCGGGAAAGATCAGTGCACATGAGCTGGGATGTGGCCTGCACCTCATTACGACGTTCAAAGAATCTTCCATGGAAAAAGGAGTGCCGCGTACAAATTTCACGCGAAAAAGTGAGAATTCGGCTAGGATACAGCTTCCTAGATTTTTTGGCTGGTGAGCTAGGCCTTCGAGTAGGAGCCACGTCCCGTCGTCCACTGCGGTTGGAAACGGAGAGTGGAACTGTTTGCGTAATATTCTGCACCTACAATGCTTCTCCGACCGCGACGGACGACGGGGTGGGCACTTATTCGGAGGCCCCTGCCGCTGGCGAGACTGTGTTGTTGTATTTTAGCTGGATTCACATTTTTCCGCGTGGACTTAGCATGTGGCCCGAATTAGGCAAGTACAACGTGAATATATATATAATGGACGATTCCTTCAAAGGCACAGTTCACGAGAATTTTCGTGTTGCTGATGGAACCAAGATCCTCAATCGTCAACTGTGTCTTTAACTAATTAAGCTTGATGCTGCCGTTTGTATACACTTCGACCACAAGTGCTGGCTGCACTGTTGGCTCACCTAAGCGCATGCGGTTAGTAAGCATTAGATACAGCAACTTCGGTGGCCATCCATGTGCAAAATAGAGAAGATGTAAAATGTGTCTAAAAATCTTCAGAAATAAAAAAGCATAGCATATAACAGTCAAAAGGCAAAAGATGATGAGATGTGAAAAAAAAATTTCTAGATCTTGTGACCATCACGCTGTCTTACGTGGTGGATGTTGTGCTGTTGCCTTCCAAGTGAAAGCGGCAGAGAACGAGTTCATCCTCCTGAAACGGAACCTCACGATAAGTACATAGGAAATCTGGAGCAGGTATCCAGAATATCCTCATATGAACACACTTCCATTCTAACTTACCTTAATGCTACCTTACTAAACTACCCACTTTAACCAAAACAAAGTTTTTCTTTGCGTGAACGTTTGTAATACTAAGTGGAAGGAAACGGAATGAATGCTTGCCCGTTTAGGGTGGAGTATGAACCAAACATTATGTTGTGGAAGTGCACCTCTCAGCATCTTGCCGTACATATAGAGAGCCGCATTTGGAAAGTTGTGAGTAGACAATTGGATATTTCGTTTGCGAATGGCGACGTTTTCTGACTTATGACCTCTAGGGCCAGATGGCGAAATTAGAGGGCAGCATGATAGCAAGTGTAAATGCTACTGCTGCCAGAGTAGTGACCGTAAATGTAGAGGCAGGGGGGAGGGGGAGGGCAAAAGAGAACCACTTTGTACACGCCTTACGTCCGCCAAGTACACAAAACAGAGGTATTGAAAGAGATAAAAGTAAGGGATAAAAGTTTCTTGAAATATTCCTCCACAGGCAGTGTAACCAGAAGCGAACTGTGGCTCACTGCTTTCACCGCCATGAAGATATGTAAACGTCAGTCAGCGCCGTAGAGCCTCAGCACACTTATGGCATCAAAGCCTGCCTAAAATAGCTGAGCCAACTTCCAGGGTGAGGATCTCGTAGGGGCTTTCTAAGGATTGACGCTTCAGTTCATGGGAGTCACTATTGTTGCTCGAACAACGCTGCTATGACCCGAAGTGGGTTATTGCGATTTTTATACCTCGAATCCACCTTCGGAGAGGTTTCATTGGTGCGGTTAGATTCTGGTTCTTGGAAACGAAGGGAATTGGAAAGCTGGAGAAAACGGAATGTGCAAGGACATTACCCAGTATGACTCCCCTCAACTATAGGGGGTGCCAAGAAAGAGTAATTTTTTCTCCTCCACTCTACTTCCTACATTAGTCGAACTTAGCAAATTCTGACGAGAATTTCCATCCCCAAATTTATGAACGGACCTCACACTATCACTAAAATCAGTAAAGCCTTCTGCATGAACAGGATCGGAAGCTGATTCCGAGTGAATATGGAGTGTCACCTTGACACGGCAAGATCCGAAATTTCGTTACCCTCCTTCCCAACCTTGCTAAGGTCCGTGCACTGTGAGTACCTAAGGGATTCATATTGGATGGTGCCCTCAATTATTCCGTGTTTTCCAGGCTTCCAACATCCTTCGTTTCTAAGAACGAAATGTGCCATTACCACTGAAAACCCTCCGGAGGGGGTTCGAGGTATGGAAAATGTTACTTTGCATCTAGCCAGGTTGTCCGAGCAACTCGAGTGACACAATGTAAATGGACCTGGGAAATCTCTTAAATGGGTACTGCGATTCACTGATGAAGCTTTTGGTCAGTGATTTCTGTGGATTGCAAGCAGCTTGATGTGGATGTTAACTGCACGACCATTCTTGAGGAGCGGAATATAGTACATACAAAGTGGGAAAGCTCACAGTGTGTATGTCTTATAGCAAAGCCTGCGTACTAGCCTAATGTTGTTGGAATTGGATAGCTTCGGCTTCTATTATAGGAACAATAATCAATTACATACTGCGGATCTCGCTCAGTTGGGTTATTACGAACTTCACTAATACGGTGACGGCTCCGTAATCTTCAGTTGTTCAGCCTTTATGAGCGATGATTTTCGCATACTAATGGATGTATTTGGCTTGGGTTCTGCGTTATGGTTTTTTGATGAGAAAGATAATCTTGCACCACACCGTGCACAGGTTGTGAGAGAAGCGAGTGATAGGAAATTGAATTCGAGGAGAACATTTATCGTTATTGATCGCACGTACTAGAAACTCCTAGGGAGCACAATATAATGTGTAGTCACTGCAAGTTGGGGAAGGAACGACGGGTTTCCTGTTGCAGAGCTCCTTCGCCAAAAAATTTATTTAACATCTAGCTTAAAAAATATACTCACAGTCTTGTCGAGGTAGTGGATGTTACTGTAAAGAAGTACTGCAAGTACAATGGCTATGCAGAAGATTATGAAGGCTACCACGACAGCAACGACGAAGTACAAGCGATACTGCCTTAAAGGAATCGTCCGCGGAGAATGAGTTTTTGTGTTACCCATATATTTATGCTGTATTTGCCTAATGTTGGCCTCATGCAAAATTTCAAGCGAAAAAATGTGAATCTCGCTGAGATACAGCACCACAAAGTGCGGTCCCAGTGGGCGGGGCCTCCGTGTAAAAGCCTCGTACCGCGTCCGCCGTGGTCTGAGACGCATTGTAGGAACAGAAGGTTACGTAAACAGTCCCACTCTCCGTTCCCAACGGCGGCGGAAGACGGGACGAGGCTTTTACACGGAGGCCCCGCCCACTGGGACCGCACTTTGTGGTGCTGTATCTCAGCCAGATTCACATTTTTTCGCTTGAAATTTTGCATGAGGCAAACATTAGGCAAATACAGCATAAATATATGGGTAACACAAAAACTCATTTTCCGTGGACGATTCCTTTAAACCATTTAACTTCATCCTTTTGCACGGAGAATTCAGCTGGAATGATCTTACCGTGCCATTAAAGAATAGTTGGACATATCCGGACGGACAACAATAGTCCCATTGTAAGAGGAGTTTTGAGGAAAATTTTCAATACGCATGGTGTGCACAGTAATTTGGCAGGGCAGGTGTTGTGTTAGGTCGCTGATTGTTGAAAGTGCGGGGCAGACATCACCCACCACATATTAGCATAATCGCCTTTGCAGGTTACTAGCTATTTTTCGGTGAATTCGTAGCAGTGTGTGGAATAAGTTCGTCAATCGCTGGAAATGAAAATAGTGGTGCTAGGTTATGCGACATCAAAAAACTATAAGAAACAATCGAAAGCTCTAGAAAAGTACCCTATCTTTCCCACTGGTCCTCACCGCGCTAGCATAATGAGGTGTAATGCTACTGATTATTGACTGGAGGCATTTGAATCTGTAATGTGTGGCGATGTACCACTCGCGCTGCACTGCAAGGTGGAGCGCTGTACGGAGCTGGAGATTAGCTTGAGACTCTGATAATGAGCTAGTGACGCGCCGTTCCTTCTCAAAGCAATCTGCACTTCACGCCATCCCTAGAAAAATATATTTTGATTGGAGTAACCACAATTCTGCTTTCTAAACGGTCAAACCGTTCTTTGTGTTGCTTTCCAGTCCTTATGTCAACATTGTAACCGGTGCTTTTTGCGAAAGTGGCACTTGGTAACGTCTTCATAGTCAGGCACGTCTAATCATATATGATCTGAGGAACCCTTGACACTTCTATTTCTGAAAGTATGAGGTATTTCACCTCCTGATGTGTGAAGAGCTAGCGAAACAGCACCTGTCACCATCCTTAAAAGATGGGCTGACACCTACATATAACTGCTCGCTATACAACAGTGGACCCTCTCGGCAGGTTGACTTCTGTCGTTTCACATTGTCAGTGTTTGCAATGTCAAGTGATTCAGTATATGTGGAATATTTAAGACAGTGAAGCTGTCAGTGTAGATATTATATTCTTCAGAAAACTGGAGGTCATTCCGAGTAATGGTCGTCGATGAACTCTCAAAACACTTTTCTTGGCAATCATACGAGCACTCTTGATGTTCATTTTACAATCACACACATGAGCATGTTGCCAGTGTTTGGTGCATGGTCACCCCCCTCTCACCCAGCCGGTCGCAGTTTCTCGAATCTTCTTGAGCGGATATAATCTGCAATTTTACTGTAGTTGCAGACATTTCGTGCAATGGAGACACACCATTCTCCCACTGCTCACGGCCTTACATGATTCGAAAACGTTTTCCGTGAGGCGATGGTAGGAGTGTATGCTGTATGTACAGTGAATTATGAAGGAAGAACATAAAGCCGAAATCTTACCTTGGAAACTCACTGTAAAAAAAAAAGAAATAGGCATGTACCAGATGAGCGCTCATCTGTTCCGTCGGCAATTGTGGTCTAGAAATTTGAGGGCACACCACGCGATGATCAGATCAGTCCCTCTTCTTCTTGGGGCAAGTAGACCCTTGTATAGCTGCTCAGACTGCACCCTTGTTGCGGTGTCACAGCTCATCTTCATAGCGCCACTTCCGCTCGAACTCCGCCAAGCCGAACCCACCCACCCCGTTGAAACTCAAGGGATACCACCATCAACGACTAGTTTCTAGGCTCTAGTACTCAAACAAGGGCACTGTTCAAGAGGTCTCATTATCGTAGTTCCAGGGCTTGATGTTCGTCTTTTCCGTTCTGCAGAGTGAATCAAAACCCCTGCTCTTAGTAGTGGGCGCGGTTACGCTTATCACTTATCGCTAGTTGTGCCTTTGAACGAATTAGTAGTCCCACATACCTTACAGGAGAGGAGACGGAATAGTTTTTCTCAATTATGGGGGCGAAAGAAGGAGGCTGTGCGGTTGTGGGCCTCGAAAGGACCATAACTTGAAAATTATGTTAGTCGAGAAGTTGGATACCTTTGATGTTAGGTATCGTTGATCCTCTCTCCCTTTCTTCTCAAAACAGCGTACATACCTTTGGAGTTTGCGTAATCGCAGAACTTGCGGATACGTATCGATTCGGAGAAGTGCAGAATTTGCGGAATCGTGGAAGTGCAGAATTGTATTGCGGAAAAGCATTAGATACGTATCGGTTTCCATGCCACGAAGAAACGATAGAAAGGAATGGAATGGAAAGTGCAGAACTGTAGAAATTGCGGAGTTGTTGAAATGCAGAACCGTGGGGTTGACGGAATCGTGGAATCTGTGTAAAAATACGTGTTGATACTAGATTCACATTTTTGAATGAATACAGTGTAATCTTCAGTATGTGAGGACCATTATTGTTGGTATCATTTTCGCATAAGCCCTAGGGGATAAAAAAGGAATAACGCCCTTTTGTCATTAAGGCCTAGGTAAAACATGCATTTGAGTTCGCAAATCAAAGGAGAACTACGACAGCTGCCTATGGAAGACTTGAAGTTCTAAAGGCTACCTCAAGTTCCAACGCTGTACAAATATTGCCTTCATCATCTTTTAGGAAAGAACCTCTTCGAAACCCCATGAAGGATTTCCGGGGTTTTTTTGGAGAACACAAAATTTCTCGAGTTGTTTTTGCGACTTCCGGTCGATCTTGTACGGACTAGTTTGTCAACCGCCGGAATCGTCTCTTCGAGTCTATAATAACACATCCACGGCTATTACAGATACTCGGACAATTGAACTTTCGCTCAGAAGACATTTCGCTCTCGCACGAACGGAGGTTTAACCTTCATCCTGACCACTTTCACTCGACTACGCATCGACGCACCAGTTATGCTGAGGGCGCAGCTTCTGATCTTTTCCTGCTCTCACTATCTCGTCTCGACGTTCTTCATCTTTCCACAAGGTACAGAGACTGCAACTGATTGCATAACTTTGCTGATTTCCACTTTCGCAATTGATCTTTTTCTAAACGACTCCCTTATTTGATTCCTTCATACACTTTTCCCATAGGCAGTCCCGTGCCACTGGGCTGGCGTAGTGGCGTTATCGCAATACTGAATAAGAAATTCCACAGTTTCATGCATTTGTGGCTTCTCCTAAATTTCCAGTATTTCACAATTCAGTCATCCTCCTATCCACTCCTTCCCATTTTTTAAAGCCGAAATAACACATATGAAGGATTGGATGTCATTTATGAAGCTTCTTCTCTTCGTCGTGGATATGGAAATCGTTTTCTGTGAGGGTAACACTATTCAAGAACTATCCGATTTTGGAAGGCTCGATTACGATAAAATTTTCTCATGACATATGCATGAAAGCACGTCATGCACATATGTATACGTATACGGGGAGTGCCAAAAACAGTAATTTTGCTCACAGCTCACATCCAAGTGCACAAAACAGGGAAACGGAATACGTAAAAGTACTGAGGCGAAATACTTCCGAAATGCTCCTGTCGAAGCAGGAACAAGCTGTGGCTTACAACTTTATAAAAGTATGGAGCCTTTAGTCGGCGCACTCGGGCTTGAGAGCACCTACGGCATTAAGGTCCGCTTGAAACAGTGGAGCCATGTTCCGTGGTAGGTCTTTTGTGGGAAGCTTACTGAGGATTGACCCTCTGGCTCATGGAAGTCAGGTACCCAGAGTGAACGGACCTTAGCAAGATTGTGAACGGATTGGGGTGTGGGAGAGTGACGAAATATCGGATTTTACCGTGTTGAGGTGACACATTTATTCACTCAGAATAAGCTTCCGATCCTGTTCGTGCAGAAGGCTCCCACGGTGTTCAGTGATAGTGTGAGGTGTGCTCTTGAACTTGGGGATGGAAATACCTCGTAAGAATTTGCTGAAGTTCGGCCAATGGGGGGAAAGTTGAAGTGGAGGAAAAAAATACTTTTTTGGCACCCCCTGTATACATGACCACTTGTCGTCATTACTGGACCCCGCAGGAACAAAGCCTACCAGAAGCTTCCATCAACAAAGCATAGATCTGTAGAGACGATTGCTCGAAGGTATACAAGTCAAATCTGAAGCTCCTCGAAGTCAGTAACGCTATCGTCATTCATCATGTTGAGAGCTCATTGACAGCTAAATTTACTGTTTTATGTTTTCTAAAGCTTATTTCTTCAAAAAGAATGACTGAATGAATTGGATGCAACTGTTCTGAATCTCGGTACTTGTCTGTGGCTTAGGTCGAATGCAAAACCTGATGCTCAGCGAATTTGCCCCAACATTTTTCAACGAAACATCAACGTATCCAGCTTTTCGACGACCATAATTTTGAGATATGGTTCACTTCGATACCCACAACGGCATAGCCTTTTTCTTCTGTTCCTATCACCCTATGTAAGAACGAAAGGAAGACAGAACAGAATCCAAATGGTAGGCACCTCCTGGGACTGCCATCTTTGAACATTGTGAAATTTCAATTCAACAATATCGAAAACATGGCGTTTTTGCGAATGCCAGGAATTTTCAGTCACCTGGCGGTGAAGACAAGCGTAACTACCACAGAGTTTGAAGAGCCTTTTTCTTCAGAATTTTTGAAATTCAGTGTTTAGTCCGTCTGCTGATGGTGAGAATTGATCCAAAACAAGCGCACCATTCCATCAAGTAAAAAGGCATATGGGTTGTACAATATGTTCGTGCCGTTTCTTATGGCCTGTGTTTCACAAGATTCTCTTTATTTTCGACAAAGTTCATATGCAGTTTCATCAGCTCTGAAAAACGTTGCTACTTGCTTTTTGATTTCTTTAATCGCCTAATATTTTTAATACATAGAAATGAAGAAATCTGAAAGCAGAAACCTCCACTTTTAACACTTCCTCGTCTTTGTTTTTGCCACGGAGATCGAAAAATATGTACGTATGGGATTTTAATAGAGCTTTTCGGCTCCACAACGCAGTACTGTTTAATATCCTCATCCCCTCAACTATTTCTTGTTTTTATGTCTGAGAAGTGGAGTACACAGCAAAAAATGTGCACTTTCGGTTTCTCCTTCTTACAAGTATTCCTCTGTGCATTGCGTCATTTCATGAAGAGGATACATTCCACCAGCTTGAGACTATCCGTGATCATCCTTTTCCAAATCGTGCAATTGAAGCTGGTGATTCACTCTGTTGAATAGATTTGTATGATCGAAGCATAATCTGTAGTTAAAAATCCCCATAATGGAGAGATCAAAAATCCTTCGCAACCTCAAACTCAGAGATTGCTTTTTCTTGGTCAGAAAATCAAAAATTATCAACGGGACAAGTTCCAAATTTGAGTCTTCCATTAGAAACACATTTTTCATCACCGAGAGAGCATTAGTTACGCTCACTTCGATTTCACGTTCCCATCTCCCCGTAACTGTCCTTTCACCTTTCGGCCATATTAATAACGGCACATTAGCCATGATAGGTCATTTGAACTGGCATTCAAATGGTCCAGTAGCATCTTTGGTACAATCATCGTGTTTTGTTGAATATTACATTCGCTCGAAGATCCTTGCTACGTTACCCCTTGAAAACTTTCATTAAAAGCCATAAAAAGAGCGGGGCGATGGCTTGCAAAAGGATATAAACTAAACTATCAACAAAAACGATTTTAAACGAAGTTTGCCTTGTCTTTGATTTATTTTACCACATACCACATCCGATTCCTACAGGACAATTCTCCTAACATCCGAGCGTGCCTTCTCGATGATCCAGTCGAAGTTAAGCTGGACGGTGTTTATTCAATGTGCCCTCCCGACTGTCTCTTGCAACTCTTCACGCACACTTTCAATATGGAATTGACCCTTTCTACTGAAGTTTGAACTTCGGACTTCCCGTCTGAAAGTAGAGCGCTTACGCAACGGCTTCCGTTCGACTGTATGACGAAACACCGCGTTAACTCAGAAGTTGGAAGTTGGGAGAGCGCTCGCTATATGAGCACGAGTGCAAGCCTGATGAGTTAGATTTTAATAGAAAATTCGGGGTTATTTCATTTGTTCTCGCCACGGTTATCTTAGATATAATGTTAGCATAAAATTGTTGGCTTCCTATAAATGCCAAGACCACTGGACCCACCATGTAGCTGTTATATGAAATTTGGGATTGGAATACAATGTCTTATGAATGATTCATCAGAAAGTGTCGCTGGCAAGGGTTATGTTCCGCACCCGAGTATAGTGTATAGGTGATTCCAGTATAGTGGGAACAGCAGGATTGGCGCTACCCCTTCAGTCTGCCCATGTGATGGTCTAGTTTCTGGGTACTAATTTCCCATCGATATCATGCAATCATAAGCCTAATTTCACCCGGTTGATGATCAGATTATCTTTTGAGTGAATCAAAGATAAAAGTGTTCTCTAATAAAAAGACCTTTATCGTAGGAATGTTCGTCCTCGACAGCGTATGAAATATGTACATGTCGTAAAATATGTAGTCTCATCACAAATTTGCAATGCATGCGAGGTTGTTAGGACAAACATTCTCACAGTGCACTTTCAGAAGTATTATTAATAGCGCATTTATATGCATTATGTGATAACAGTTGAATCACTCAATATGTATCTGACAGCGTTAAAGTCAGAACATTTCTCATGATTAGCAGTTCTAACTATGAAGATAGAGACACTGATTTTTGGTGATAGACTCCGCATATAGTTCAGTCCATTTCAAGACGTATCAGGTCTATGGCCGAGGTAGAGCAGCGACAAATGACGCATCTCCTCCAGCTTGCAAGGTTGAGAACCACACCAGGTCGGACAAAAAGTTTTTGCCGTTTTGCCCATTGACTACTTTCTTCTGATTTTCCAGCGATATTTTTCGCGTAAGGCGGAGATGTTGTGACAGTTGGCGCGCAACTCACTCTTATGATACGGGGATCAGATCCCACATAATCACACGCCCATGCCTATCAAACCTTCCATCCCTGTGGTGTAGGTGAATTGATACCAGACTCTTCTAGAAAATGAAAACATTAACTTGTATATCGGCTGCCCTCCCCCAAGTCAGTGTATAGGCCAAACCGCATTCACCTGCCCCCATGGTTCTGAACAGAAAAAGAATGCGCGGCGCATCCCACACAATGGATTAGTTAGTGCCGGAAAATTCAAAGGCTTGCAGGCTTGGAGCTTTATATATCGCGTATTATTAAGAACAATCCGGCACCACTTTGTAGAGGAGCATTTTGGGTTACCCAACTTTGCCCAACTCCGTAGAGGAACACCTGCTCTTCCTTCCGCGAATCTTAACTCCGTTCAAACACAATCCTTTGTGGCCAAGCGAACCCCTCAAGCTTGTCATACATTTTCCATCAATTGCTGTGCGAATCTCATTCTTTCATTCGAGACTTCGTTTCCTTAGAACCTCAGAACCAGTGAAAAGGCGTTTCTGCTATTCTTATTTTCTTAAAATAGTATCTTCTTCAGAAGATGTTCCAAAGCGCCAAAAAGTCGTAGTCTAGGTTGGATTCCAGTGACAAAGAGTAAAGTAAGTAAAGCGGAACTTCTGCCCCCGAATCACACTTTTTCTTGGTTAGCTCTTGTTCGGATGATGGGGTTAGCATTATCGCAAGTACTACTAACTACCTGACCTTACCTGCTCAATAAAGAAGAGCGCATTTTCCGCGAAGTATGGTGGGTTTCATTGCAGGATTCCATTGCTAAGTAAAGAACTCGCTCGTAGAATTTTATTGGAATATGCTTGCGATAGAGCATGGAAATCGGAACATTATCTGCTTAGATGTGCATCTGTGAGGCCACCCTCCTACTTGCATGGATCTGGTGTCAGCAGCCAGAAATCGAAGTTTTCTGTCTTCTGGAAGAACGGTTAAAGGAACCGGAAGGGGGTCCGAAACAAGAGGAAGATGCCAAGAAATGAGCATTTTGTAATGAACACTCAAGGTTAGAAGCGATAATAGGCGAAAAAACCCGGACTCAAAAGCGCGACGCTGCGGTGTGTATTCGCATCCCATTCGCATCCAACACACAAACTTTCCCAGTTGTCCGCTGTAGGAGACGGGCCGTGGGCCAACGTTAGCTATAGCACCTGACTCCCAGCGCAGTGGGTGGAGTGGCCATTCCTAACTACATTAGCATTCATGTAAGTACATCTAGAAACAATATAAGAAAGAACAAAGTAAAAAGTAAAAAGAAAAAACGAATTTCTAATAATTTCTAATAGAAACATCTCATTTTTGCACCATGCCAAAGCGTCAAATTGGCGAGTTTGTGCAATGGCGGCCACTTAAACTCGTCCACACTACGTCTGTTCTACCGTAAGCCAAAATTATCCAATTCCGATGTCTTTAAACAGCAACTTTTCGCGTAATATCCCTTAGGTATTGTATGCGGAAGTAGAAGCAGGTGTTCCTCTACAAAGTCGGTCAAAGCTGGGTCATTCAAAATGAAGAATAACTTTTGATGAACTTAACATACATTTTGAATTGGTGACTGCCCAACTCAGTCAACCCCTTCATTACTTGACGGTTGATGAAGAGTCAGAGAACTCGTTTCAGAGAATAGAAACGCTACATTTACACAACTCTTGAGTTGTTGGAATATAAAAGTAGTTGCATTCAATTTCCTCTGTCCGATACAGAACGGGGAACGAGGTGCATCCCAGAGAGGGAATGATTGAAACCAACGGCTTTATTTTGTCCCACAGTGGAGAGTTGCTTTTAAAATTTGCATTTTCAGCGCAACTCAAAAGTTCGAGTTGCCAATGTGACTGCCCTACTAGTATCTCTTCATGTCGACCATGTGCTACCAAGTGTAAGCAGGTTTCTTTCAGTCCTATAGCTACAACATATTTCACTGTTTTCTTCAGGCATCCCTCCGCTGAGTTCTAGTCATACGGTAGGCACGATGTTGCCATCCTCACATCCTCGTCTACAATCACCTGCATATCCTCTTCCACGTTCACCTGCTTACGTATGGTCCAACGGAATGCCTCAGGGAATTCCCTTCAGCTTACCTGTGCTACGGTGAGATTGCATATTTTTGGCACTTCCTATATATAGTCATATATTTGAGGGATCCGCCTCGCCTAGCGCCTACTGAAATGATGGCCGTGACAAATCTGGTTCGTTATTTCACTTACCATACATGTTGCCTTAGTGACGCATCTGCGATTGGCTCCTTTTTGTCCGTGGTCGTAGTGCCATGCAATAAATTCCCCAGACAGCGCTTTGCGCGAGAAGGCCTCGGTCCTCGTGCCACGACAACGGCGTTTCTGCTGACGATGTGTGTACTCGTAGTTCAAAAGTTTCTGCGAGCGTTTTCCGATTTTCAAGATTTTGGCCAGTCGAAGAAACAATGGTATCCAAAGTTTGGGCTCTTTTCGCTAAAGCTTGGTTTCTAAACTCGAAAGCAAAGGGTGTCCTGTGGCTGTCAAATGTACAGGCTAGCCGCCGCAGGAATATGAAAATCTGGAGAGGTGTAAATGCACTTTGGTGAGGTAATCGGAGTTTTATCAAGATGTTGTTACTAAAGTATCAGAAAGATGCGTGAAGCTCGCAAAAACTTATGGAAGGAGGTGACTTAGATGGAATGGCATAAGCCAGCCATTCACGTAACTGCCTTTTTTTGGTTAAAAAATGATCAAAATTCGCTTCATCATCCGGCAGTTACATTCAGTATAGGCATGGGAATTTCTTATTTAGCTCGTGGTCTGAATCTTCGTGTGCAGCTGGTTTTCAAAGCGCTCCATTCTCCTAGCCAGTGTTTAGTGTCAGTATCGTTCACTAGATGCCGGTAGTATAGCAATCGTGGTGCTCGAGCTGCAGAACAGGATAACTGCCTTCTTTCAGAACACGGGAGTAAAAAGATGGTGGTAAGACTGGAAAAAGGTAAAGGCACACCACGCGATAATCATATACACACTTGCCCCATGAAAGTAAAATATGCGATGACCGCGAATTTCACTTTCTTGGGACAAGTAGGTCCTCGGATAACTGCTCACACTGCACCTTTGTTGCAGTTGCACGATGCATCCTCACGGTGTTGTGCCTGCTAGAACACAACCGAGCCACGCCCTCCCAATCAGATCACACCTAGCCTCAGACGAATGATTTCCAATGTGGAAGCTGTTTTCATCACCAAAATGGCTGTTTCATCGAATTATCTTCTCTTATCGCAAGGTTTCCTCTCCACGTAAGCGCCACGTTGGAAATTGTCCGTGTAAGACCAGGTGTGATTTGGTTGTGTGAGCACGGCTCTGTTGTGCTCAAGCAGGACAACACCGTTGGGGGCATCGTGCAGCTGCAACAAAGATGCAGTGTGAACAATTATCCGAGGGCCTACTTGTCCTAGGAAAGTAACCAGTAATCTGATTATCGGATTATCGCGCGGTGTGCCTTAAGTAAATGGGAAATGGTGGCCGATTGTATCTTGCTAGTGATTGGGGCATGATAGCGTTAATTGCGGATTTGCTGAAATATATAAGAAACCTACCAATCAGAATGTGCGAAGGAGTTGCAATGCAGTTGAAATCGCTACACAAAAAGTACACGCATAAAGGAATCGTGAACGGAAGATGAGTTTCTCTGTTGCCCATATATCTATGTTGTGTTTGCTCAATAAGCGCCATATGCAATCTTTCACACGAAAAAGTATAAATCCGGCTAAGATATAGCTCCTCATGATAGCGGCCGAGGGGGCAGGGCCTGATAGTAAATGCCCGTTCCGTCTTCGGCGGTCGTAGACGAAGAGTGGCACTGCCCACCTACATGACTTTCCGTTCCCTTTAGACGTCTCCGACAGCGGCGGACGACGGAGCGGCCATTTAGGTACTCTTGAGCTCCCCTCCATCCTTGACCGCCACAATAAGAAGCCATGCTTATCTTAGCCGCTTTCTCACTTTTTCGCGTAAAAATTTGCATGGGGCCCTTATCAGGCAAGCACAGCATAAATGCATGGGTGACGGAAGAACTCATTTTTCCGTGGACGATTCCTACAACAGCTAGCTTGAACATTCTGAATTACCAATGATTTCTGAACCTAAAAAA
The DNA here is from genome assembly GCA_963978905.1 of Trichostrongylus colubriformis. Classification (NCBI taxonomy): domain Eukaryota; kingdom Metazoa; phylum Nematoda; class Chromadorea; order Rhabditida; family Trichostrongylidae; genus Trichostrongylus; species Trichostrongylus colubriformis. The sequence continues at coordinate 35,555,196 of OZ022258.1, read as the reverse complement.
GAATAGTGCTGAAAGACTTCAGCAGTCCTACACAGTGCAGATTGCAATGGAGAATGAAAGAATTTCAGCATCTTCCATCTCAGCTCTACACGGACAAGTCAGCTTCCGATCCTCCCACAAACGCGCCCATTGAAGCAGAAGCACACCGATCCCGCTACTCTCAGATGCCTGAGACGACTCCCCCAGCCGAAGAATTTTCGCAGCCGGTTCCTACCGCAGAAGCGCCATCGATTTCGTTCGAACGAGACGGCTCCATTGATCAACCCATTGATATCTCAGTAGAATCACGTCCAAGTGTAGAAAATGAGATACAGTTTGAGCACATATTCCCTTCTTCAGGTGGAGAGGACAGAAATCGAAGGTAGAGATTTTGGCTCCTTGGTGCACAGCAATAAATACTAACTGATACCAACTTAGCCCAGCATCAGCTACATCTGATCCACTCCTCGACTTCTTCTATCCTGATGGCATTAACGATATCACTCAAGTGGGTACCTTCACTTTATTCATGTATTTTTCACTAAAGACTGTGGGTGCGATAACCTGTATGCTCAGGAAAGCCGAATATATCACATGTGAAGGAGAAGAGGGGTCAAAGAAGGTTTTGAGAGGGTTGTTGAGAGCAGAACCTGAAAAAAATGGGTCGCATGAAGGCTCCTTCTAGGGGGAGTCGAATTTTTGAAAATTTTCCTCGACGCCAGCCTCGACGCTGAGTACGGTATGGGGAAACTCCAGTAGGGTTGTCCACGATGGTGACGAGATCGCCCATCATGTTGGCTCGCGAGCTTCTAATCGTGCCTGCGCAGAAGGTTGTCATGGCTTTAGTGGAACAGTGGACTGTGCCTTCAATATGAGGGCGAAAGTATCACTTCGGAGTTTGAAAAGTTTAAAATTCAGCGTTGGAAGTGAAGCAGGAAAAATGATTAAAAAAGGAAGAAAGGATAAAAAGTTAGAAATTAAACGGAAGCTATGTAATGCGCTCCATTGTGATCACCGGCGTTCTCTCTATAGTAAATTTGAGCATTCCTCGAATACTTTAACTTGACTGGAATTCAGTTTTCCGAAGCAATTAAGGCAGTGTTCATAGTTCACGATTCAGGCGATCACGCGATCGCGTGCTTTACGCGATCGCGTGCTTTACGCGATCGCGTGCTTTACGCGATCGCGCGATCGCCCGAATCACTTAATCAATATATATCTTTTCTTTTCCGCCTGATCGCGTGATCCACGCGATCGCGTGATCTACGCGATCGCGTGCTTTACGCGATCGCGTGCTTTACGCGATCGCGTGATCGCCTGAATCACGTAATCAATATATATCTTTTCTTTTCCGCCTGATCGCGTGATCCACGCGATCGCGTGCTTTACGCGATCGCGTGATCGCCTGAATCACCCAATCAATATGTATCTTTTTCCTTCCGCCTGATCGCGTGATCGCCTGAATCGTGAACTATGAACACTGCCTAACTGCCTTCGTAATATCTCCCTCGGCCCAATTCATTGTTTAGGGTTCTCAAACGCCCTAATGCCGCGCAGTTCTCTATATACAAACCTTGAGGAAAATTTGGAGAAATTTCGTAGTGCCTCACTTCAAATGGTTGTTGCTACAAAGTCGCTCTCTTACTAGGGTTTCAGAATATGTCCTGCACTCTCCAGCTCGTGGAAAAAAGAAAGTGCACTCAATAATTCCTGTTCCAGAAGCAGTAGTGCTAACTTATTTTTGAAGGCTACGACTACAATGTCGGCATCGCTCAACCATAACAAAACAGAACGGCGCGACGAGAGCGAGATTTTGACAGATGCACCAGAAGTGGTGGCAGGTTAATCTAATTTCATACTTGAGAATCATCATTCCATAATTTTTCTGCAGCTTACCGAAAAGATTTATTGCAGAAGACTTCACAACTCCTAGAACAAAGCCTGGTGTTTACGTCGAAGCGTCTAGTATTGAGGTATTTTTTCATTAAGAATGAGTGGCTTGCAAAAAATAGGTGATTGTAACCGAGAGTGTTAGGTTTACGAAATACGGAGGTTAGAGTACAGTCGATCCCACCACATTGTGCAATTAATTCTCAATCTGCCTTTATGCTTGGCGATCGGTCCCGTCAAGGTGTTTGATATTAGGTTTCACACCCAGGTGTGGTGTGGAACGAACCATGCTGTGAGCGTGAATTCAGGCGGCGAATATGGTCGCATCATATTCGTTTCATTCTCCAAAAGAAAACGAAAATTCTCCACCTTGTCGGCAGAGTTTCTTTTCATTTACTCGTTGCCAAGCCCCTCAGCACACCCACTTTAATTTTATCGCGACAGCCACGCAGACCTTAAAATTGTAGCGTCCATAGTCTTCAGATAATCGCTATGTACTTTTCAGAATGAAATTTTTGATTCCTCAGCATACACCACGACAACACCCACACCGAATTCTCAGCAACCACTGCAGCTTCCCCAGCGATGTGAGTTCGATGGTTGTTTCTCCAAAAAAAATTCGAGTATTTGACCGATTCCCGAATGATCTCATGTGTATATGAGATTTAATTCGAGTATTTCCTTTTTTAGTTCTTACCATACACAGTATTTACACAATAGTATTGCCTGTCGGCTAGAAAGTTGTGTCAAAGCTTGTGTAACAAAAGAATTTTCCTTTTTAATTAGCTAATTACTCCATTTCTAGATTCGGAAAGGGGAGCAAAAGCTGCACGGCCACCATTGTTGAGGTTGCATCAATCGGGTCGAGACATAACCAAACGAGCTGGGCTTCACGAAGGTACAGGAGACTTTCCTTTTGACCAAGAATGTTTCTGGCGTTTCGTGCTGTGGGTAGAAGTGGGTGTATGGTTTCTTGGTGGGACTCTGAAAGAGAAGAGACAGGCAATCAACCGTTCAAGAGAGTGACTCATTTCGGCACACTCAAGGCCACGGGGTTCGATCCCTACCGAGGCTGAAAATGTGGGCTGCAAGAAAGTACAAAGATGATGGCCGTGATCAGAATCAGGCACAGGTTGAGAGCAGGGTCAAGCGTGGTGTCGAGGAAAGTTTTGCTCATCCTCCCCCCCCCCCCCCCTCCAAAAAAAAAAGAACGATGCTTCCATATGCCCGCGCCCCTGTGAACAAAAACTGAGAAGACCCATATACGCCTAAGCCTGACAGGAAGCGTCAGACACGCATCGAAGAGTGTCTTAACCACGCAACAGGAGTTTAGGAGTTGTGCGCTAGTAAATGTTAACAAACCCTGAAAAGCCACAGGATAGCACATAAGGGAGAAAACAACTCGAAGTTTGCTGACCCTTGATTTACCCTTTCAAGCGCCAAAAGCCCCTAGTGTCGCGGATCAAAGGCATCCTTTTGACATCGCGTGTTGCATCGTCCTAGCGCACACAAACCTCTCGCGTCCAGAAGGCGCCCAATGGTGGATGATGCCCCCAGACGCCCTCACCGGAGACACCCCGGCGGCCGCCACAACGGCCGGCGGGGCGGACCCACCCTGGGGACCTAAGGGTCTTACCGACCTATTCCCCGGATGCCGAGCCTCGGCACAGTCCCCCTAGGGCTGTCGAGCCCTAACAGTCACGTCACTGACAACCTGCCCCCAGTACTAAACATGACAAGACACAACATGGAAATATGACATATGAACAACATGTAAGCATGCAACAGGAGAAATAACACACACATTTATTACGCAATAACAACAATACATGCATCATACCTGGCTCCCACAAGTCGCCTCCGCTAGGGCGACTCCTGACAGTCGGCTGCACGTAGTAGACCCCCATCCGGCTGGTGTTACGTAGCCATGTGGTCGTCGGTGCCTTCGCGGGGATCTGAACACACGGCTGCTCCCAGTCGGGGAGCAAGGGTGGACACCGGCCAACTCGTGCGCCAGCGCTCCGCTACTCGTGAATCAAGAGTGCGACGGCACCCCTGGATCCCGGGTAGCATCATGGCGTTGCCCGGTGAAAACCAACTGGCAGTTGGCAGCCGGCCCTTATATACCGGCTTCGACCACAGAGGGCGGAGCCACCGCGTGTCGCATGACGCGACAAGCGGCGCCGCAGCGCGGACGGGCCGGGGAGCGCGGTGCCCCCAAGGCCATCGTCGCGGCGATCCGCGACACTCCCAAGACGAGCGAAGAAGTCGCCACAGGGAGGGCGGGACGACGATGCCCCCAGCGGGAGATAAAGCACCGGCACCCAGATTTAAGGCCATCTCAGAAAAGCACCCTAAGGCGACTGCCAGGTCGACTCCCTTCACACTTTCCTACCTACAGGCGACCTACTACCCCGCTTACTCAGAGTATGATACAAGCCGGCACCTTAAGGGTGACCGACCAAAAATGACGCATTAAACACCTGCATGACATGACTCTCAAACTATTGAAAACACAAGGGGCCTTAAGGGCATCCGAAAAAAGGAGGAACACATGGAGCCTTAAGGGCATCCAGAAAAAAGAGAGAGACAACATCACGAGGCGAACCTACGTAATATAAACCCCACAGCGAAAAATGAATGACAACAAGAGCGCCTTAAGGGCCACTCAAAAAAAAACACGGCGATGGGAGTGCCTTAAGGGCAACTCCGAAAAAATAAACTGCACACAAGGCGCCTTAAGGGCCACCTCAAAAAAAGAAGGAAGACAGGAAATGTCGAACAGTTGTCATCATAATTCGCCGCCAACACTGTCACCAACCAACTTGACTCCACACCAACAGACGTCGTCACACTGCCAGCACTTGATCTTCCACCAACACCGCCATCGTCTCAACACAGCACACCGCCAGCACCGTAACGAACGTCACCATCATCTCCACACATCGCACCGACAACACCGCCACACCGTCGGACCTCGAACCACGACGCATCAGAGAATAGCATCATCTACCAGCGAATCCGCCATGCTCGTCCGCGTCCACCAACCAGTCCGACCACCAGACTCCATCGACGCCACCGTTCACGACGTCGACCTCGTCTGGCCCCACTTGCCCATCTTGGAGTGGATTGTATGACGGCACCTGAAAAGACAGTGGGGGCGCATACCCGAAGGTATGCTTAAACAGCTACGACGTAAAAGCACAGACATAAGAAACCAACCAAGTAGAGAAAAGGATGTTAACTTACCTGTGGTTGCTTACCTGTGCAGACGTATTAGCGGAGAACCGCTGTTACCCGCACGCATTAGTGGGGATTAGACTACTACCCACAACGCATTAAAAGCCGTTGTGGCACAGCGCCTCCCTCTTAATCGCGAGGATCTGCCGCCACCCGGCTACGCAATAACCATTCCCTGAGCAACTGTGTCGGCTCGCTCGCAGACGCCGCCTTCTGGATCTGGATCCCGGAGGGGATCCAGCCTCCCACCTCAGCAGAAGATGGGCCCGCTCGCGAACCAGACCATCGAAAGCAAGCTACATGGCAAAAAGGCAAACAAAGAAAGCATTGTTTGACAATTTTGCGCGCTAGGGGAAATGTTGCTGGGAAAGGCAATGGTCTTCTCGGGAGCATATTCCTCGAAGACCAACGTACTTACTTGCCTGGCATGAGGGGAGAATGCTAGACAAGTATAACGTATTAAGTCTACGACTGGCATACCGAATCGATCGATTGTGCGGTCGTCTTCCTTGGGAATGACACAATGGATGCCCCTGAGGTGACAACTAGTTGACCAAAAGTGACAACCCTCAAGCGCACATGCGATCGGGGTCTGCAGCCGCAGACAATGCGTGGTCTGCACGCACGGAAAACGTACTACTCAGAGAATCCACGATGAGTTATTTAAAGAAAGAAGAGTAGGGCAGTGTAGTGAATTGGTCGTAAATGACGCAATTCTAACACTGAGAAAATTGCGAACAACAAAAAAAGAGTTATGGCAAAATGATGTGAATGGTTTTGGACTACAATGATACAATGTGCTAAAACTATTACATACATAGAAAACTAAAAACCCATCCAAGGAAAGAACTCATCGCGAAATCTCTTGATTCCTTATACTCCCCAATGGAGTGCTAGCGCGGATCAAACGTGAGTTCGAGTAGCGCAACATCCTGGGAGATAAGGAAACGTATTAGTGACTACTAGTCCACCTTCCTTCGGCCTTTGAGCTTGATGTTCTTTAGCTCGTGGCTTAACGAAAGGTGTACGAGTAGCCTTGGAATGCATTACCGAGTAAGATGGCACATCAGGATGTTTTCCTGATGCTGCAACCTCCTCGGACGTAGTAGCGGCCGTAGGCATGTCGACTTCCATGTCAACAGCCTCTGCCGATGACGACTCTGCAGAAGGGATAGTCTGGCTGCGCTGAACGAGACATAGTATCGTTCTGCAGCATCCAGACAATTTTCCCTTTCTGCAGCTTGCTAAGCTGCTGTACGCTCGACGGCTGGTCCTCCAGCTGATGTTTTTGCGGAGCTATACCAGCAATCGAACGAACAACACTGGTATCGTTTGTATCTCGTTCCGAATCTCGAGTGGTCATCTCTCCCTGCCCCGAAGGTGCGGTGGGAAAAATATCCACATTAGAATGCGGAGCCGAAAATACATACGATAACTTGGCAACTAACGCAATAATAACAGACGATAATCAATCATTAGGTAAGGAACTTACCCGCTGATCCGTAGTAGCATTTGCAGGTGTGGCGGAAGCTGTAGACTTCGGTGACTTCCCAGAAGCGAACTTCTTGAAGTTCGATGTCCCAACTTACGCGCCCTAGTTGCAATACTAGTTGGTAAAAATACAACACACTGCAAATGGAACGTATTAATATGATAGAAAGGGATTAAGTAAGTGAGAGCATACAAGAATACAAGCTACATAGCCTGACCGTAGTGTACGGCTATCCGCCCGGTGTACCTACACGGTCAACTAACCATGCGGTCCCGAGGCGACACCCGTGGCACCGTAGCTAAGCGCCCGTATACCCTCAATTACCCAATTCCTCTACTACCATATTACGTGTGCTTGGCGTGGATTGCACCAAAAGTGGTGGAATTGACGCAAGCAACGCATTACGAAGAGGATAAATGCACAATGAGTCCGACCTAGGAATAAGTGGGAATGAAGGATAATAAGAGGAGGGAGAGAGAAGACTACATACTGAGAGAGAAGAATTTAGCAAGTTATGGACGAGCAGTGTCCCATGAGAAGAGCAATAATAAGGAAAAATAGCGAACCACTAAATAAGCAAACTAGAGAGAGAGACTAGCAGGAAAATAACTGACAAAACAACTACGTGTGGCAACAGCGAATAAAGTAGCTACTGTAAAAGCAACCAATACGTTAAGACGAAATGGTGTAATGACAATTTTAACTACAGGAAGATCAACAAACAACTACATAAAAGAAAGGCAACAATTATTATTACCGAAATGTGAAGAAAAAATGGACTCATCGTGATTTAGCTCTCCTCACAGCTCGGGGCGGCTGGATCCGTGTCGGAGAAATCGACTGGGCGTCCTCCGATCTTTGAGGATCCTTTCGTCCCTGCTTCAACGTAGTAGTTAGCGATTCGTGTTGAGCTTCAAGATGCTGCTTAACATCCGAATCGCTAAAAAACGTATTATTACAAGCCCTCTGATCGCGGTCGACATGGAGGTGAAAGATAACTTAGGTGAGATTGCGGATTGATAAGGTCCACAGGTCTTACCATACGGACCTTACCCGTTGCCTCCATGTTGGCCGTGGTCAATGGCCTTGTCTTGAGATACGTTTCGATCTCTATGAAAAGAGTTTCGAAGTTACGTATCTCTAACGTAATACGGTGAAGAGTCTTCTTTCCACTGCGCTTAATCACTCCGTAACCGATCATAAAACATCCCTTCCATGACGGAAAGGGTGTCATGAACTGTCATCGGAGTGCGTTCGGCGTAGTGAACCCACGTACCGCCGAATCATGTGCCGACTGAAGAAGTCCATTCGCTGGAATGTCCTTCCCCAGTCTGAAGGTAGAAGCATTATCATGACCGTACAGTCAGGAGTGCCTCTCCTTGTCATGAGTCTGCGGAACACGAGAAGAACTTCATCAACGCAACCGACGTAATAAAAAAGATGCGCCATGAGTCTACCCTAAGCATAAAATAATAGTAGATTGAGAAGTGGGAGAAAGAAGGTAGTGCGTAGTGAGGAAACATTAGCTAGGGTGGACGAATGACGTCCGACCGAGAGAGAAGAAACGAAATTGATGAAACTACTGAGGCGAGAAACAGAAGGGAACTACGACGAGAATGACAAACAAGTTGACTACTATGATGACACCAAATAAAGTAACCACTATAAAAACTACGGCATTGAGGCGAGTGGTTTAATTACATTTTTGACTACAGGGAAAGAATGGGTAACTAGATAAAGAGCGTTCAACAATTGATACAGGAGAGAAAACAGAATGCAGAGGATAGACTCACCGCGATCCGAACGGAATCATTTCAACGTACTAAGTGCCTTGCGTCGAGCGTTAACACGTTGACTTACCTGCTCATGGCCTCCTTCCATCGGTAATTCCTCGAAGAGCGTGCGATCGGTGTTATTGATCGCATTCCATAGTCGTTGGACTGCTCTATCGAGTGCATACTTCTGGATGTCGTCCATGATTGTAAGAATGTGAATAGTACCATTAGCTTTCAGCTTCCAATACGAAGTTGGTTACAAGCGCAGCTTACTGTACTATCCCCATAACGTGTTGGCGCGCGCACACTGTCTGCCCCATACTATTTCGTAATGTGCTCTCAGCGTGCGCAAACGACGCTTTGTCTGGCATGCACTATTTCCTCGCGTTCCCGAGATCGAGCGTGAGAAAGCGCCCGCTTTCGCACCTCGGACTATAATCGATAGCTCCGCGAGCCTGGGAAAGTGGCTCGACGTCGCAATATCGATCCGTCCGACGTGGGAAACCGTCGACTTTAGCCTATCGATCGCGAAAAAGCGAGTTAACGTAATAACTAGCGGAACGAGAATCGAATAAAACGAAATAATTGAGTGATAAATGTGTTTTAGGAGGAAAAGGCATGCAAAAGAGGATAATAAAGTAGTTACTACGAAGAGTGAGAGAAGCCTACAGAGGAGGAAAAAATAACAGTTTAAACAGACAGAAAAGGAGAAATTACTACTGAGGAGACTACAAAGAATGGATTACAAGAAAATCAATGATATGCCGTTAAAATACTACTAGACTTACCTGTTGTGAATTATTATGCCCCTCCCCTGTACTGAGGCAAGGATCGTCCGCCAGGTTGCCAGCTTACCAGGAAAGGTCGGCGAAGGTTGGTGGTGAACCCTTTTAGCTAGGCGCTGAGTACATCACGGAGCGGACGGATACCCAACAGGCGTGCAAGGGAGCCCGCTAGTCCTGCGACGCCCCGTAAACCCACAGGGGTTAAGTTAAAAAGGACTACCCTGCAACGCCCCGTAAAGCCACAGGGGTTAACTTTAAGGGTATGACAAGCTACCTTGCCCGTCGGTTCCGTATCCCTCCGGGTATCCTGGTCTAAGGGTAGGAATTTTGGGCCCAATGGGTAACCAGTTGGCAGGTTGCCACAGTCCTGCCGGACTGAATACCCAATTCCTGCCCCGCCAGTTCGCACCCCGGTCCCATGTCCGCTGTACTCACCGTCTTCCCTATGTCCAAAAGAAGATAGGGGTGGATGCCTACCCCGGGTCTGGCCCGAGGCCCCTATCTATGGGCCCACCAACGTCTCCACCGGTGAGTGGGAGGCGACGCGTGGTAGAGGCCGTCCCCTACTGCTCCCGGGTCTTAATTTGGGAGCAGGCGGGTCCGATCTCTCGACCCGATGCACCATGTCGCGGATCAAAGGCATCCTTTTGACTTCGCGTGTTGCATCGTCCTAGCGCACACAAACCTCTCGCATCCAGGAGGCACCCAATGGAAGATGATGCCCCCCAGACGCCCCCACCGGAGACACCCCGTGGCCGCCACAACGGCCGACGGGGCGGACCCACCCTGGGGACCTAAGGGTCTTACCGACCTATTCCCCGGATGCCGAGCCTCGGCACAGTCCCCCTAGGGCTGTCGAGCCCTAACAGTCACGTCACTGACAACCTGCCCCCAGTACTAAACATGACAAGACACAACATGGAAATATGACATATGAACAACATGTAAGCATGCAACAGGAGAAATAACACACACATTTATTACGCAATAACAACAATACATGCATCATACCTGGCTCCCACAAGTCGCCTCCGCTAGGGCGACTCCTGACAGTCGGCTGCACGTAGTAGACCCCCATCCGGCTGGTGTTACGTAGCCATGTGGTCGTCGGTGCCTTCGCGGGGATCTGAACACACGGCTGCTCCCAGTCGGGGAGCAGGGGTGGACACCGGCCAACTCGTGTGCCAGCGCTCCGCTACTCGTGAACCAAGAGTGCGACGGCACCCCTGGATCCCGGGTAGCATCATGGCGTTGCCCGGTGAAAACCAACTGGTAGTTGGCAGCCGGCCCTTATATACCGGCTTCGACCACAGAGGGCGGAGCCACCGCGTGTCGCATGACGCGACAAGCGGCGCCGCAGCGCGGACGGGGCGGGGAGCGCGGTGCCCCCAAGGCCATCGTCGCGGCGATCCGCGACACCTAGCATTTTGGACTTACCCATTCAATCCATGGAGACGTCAAATAGACGAAAGGAGGAAATCGAATTCACCTCGCGATCCACCGAGAGTGGTAGGACGTCGCTGCCGACTTGTCAGTATAATGTGCGACTGAGAGTTGCTATAGAGCGGTGATAACAAAGTGCCGGTGCTGTCAGTCGCGACATCATTTTAACCCACGAAGCGGTGCAAACGCAGGAATTCACTTGTGAAGGACACTCATTTCTGTTGTTCATTATTGGTTTCCTTGCGGATATCCAAAACGCTCCAAAACGTCTTCCAAGGTGAAATCTCGCTCTCCTGTGACAGAACTTTGCACCATTCACGTCACAGCCATTCTCGCTGTGGTGATCATGCCTGTGCCTTCCAAGTGGAGTTGTTATTATTTCCCTCCTCTGACTGGCCAGATGTTCATTAATGCGCGTTATCCAAACACAGCCAGTCCCCCAGATATACTTGCCATTGCAGCCCTACATTCTACCTCATGAACCACATCAGATTTTGCACAGTCTCCTGTCTTACCGCAGGGGCGAATTACACAGTTTACTGAAGCGTTCGCAACCGTAAAGTTTGCTGCGTACTGGCTGACGTTTAATATTGTCGATCGGAATATTGAGAAGAACAACATCGTTTTGAAACTGAGCACGAACTAGACATCGACGTATTGCTGAGGAGAATGCATTAGAGATAAAGGGCAAATACAGAGATAGGCGCCCTAGGAAAGAGGTTCCTCGCCCTTTATGATCAGGGAATGTCCTATCGTGGTACGATGTTGAGCCGTTTTGAGCAGCTATACGGGAAGCCAACGCGACTGATTCTCTATTTCGTCATTATCCGTGCACACTGCTATAGCAGTCTTGAACACGTTTTCTTTACAACAGCTCTCTCTACAGCAATAGGATGGCCCCACGTGGATCAGGATATTCATAAACCTTCCTTTTCAGTACCACTTGACGCTGATCATGCCGTCGGCAACCACTCGTTGGTGTCTCTCGAGTGAGCTTGACGTACTGGGATTGATCGTTAAGAACACGAAAGTTCATCCATGTCAGACTGTGTCGATGTTATGATGAAACAGTCATCGTATCTGCAGTACATCAGTGGCATACTAGCCCGCTCAGTTCTTCGATTCCACCACAAAGCATATCAAGAACTGGTGCAAGCCGCTGACCAATAGCCAAACCTCCTATTTGCGAGTAGTAGGAACCTGACCATTTAAATATGTTATAACTAAGACACTCCCTGACCAGAGTCATGATGTGATTCCTCTCGAGTCCAGAGGTGCTAATGTTACTATGATGCCTATCAAGCACTTCAGACAATGCTTGTAGTGCCATGTCGTTTTAGACATTTGTGTACAAAGAGGTGACGTTGAATGACTCTACAGCACAGCTATGGTATATTCGAGCGCTGTCTAAATGGTCAAGGAATAATCTCGTGTTGGTCAGGTGCGCAGGAGCCATGGTCAGCAGTTGGCTCACGATGATGCTGAAAAAACATGATATTCGGTCGTTGGTCCACCTACGCAGCTAATAATCCGTCGTAATTTGGATGTGACCGCCGACATCGAAGTCACATTTTCAGGAGTAAACTTGTGAGCCTTAATCAGACTGTAAAACACGGGACACCTGGCAATCTACCTTAAGCCTAGTAACCAGCTTTCTGCTGATCCCTGCAGATCTTTCTAGTGTTGTCCAAGCTCGATTTAAGCGGTTGCACTGGGAGCGGAATTCCTCTGCACGAGTGGCTGTACGTTGAGGAATCCTGCAGATGGAGGTCAGGGACACTTCGGTCAAGACCTTGTGCATCCCTATGAACTCCCCACCTTCATCACTCATGGAGACGCGTATCTACGCTCTCGTCCCTTCTTTTTCTACCGCTGCACCAATGAGCATCACTAGGTTCTGGTCCGGAAAATTACCACTAACAATATCTTCAAAAGAGCGACATCGTGGGTTTATAATCGTGCTCAATAATGACAACGGATATTATATTTGAATAGCAGGTGGAGGAAAAAAGTAGGCTGAAAGACTGAAAGTAGGTCTCTATTTGCAATTTTCGATGTGCTCATGTGTCTGAGTGTTCTGAGTTTATGAGGAAGCTTGACAACGGACAAAAGATGGGAAAGATAGGCCGAAATTGGATAGATGAGCGACAAGAACACCGACAACGGGCTGCCGCGGCTTTTACTGACCGCTTTCGATGGTGCATGGAACTAGGAAAGTAGCAACGGTTTGAGCGGCTTGGGCACCATGATTAAAGGCACTCCACGCGGTAATCACAATAGGCACTTACCTTCTCAGGGCAGGTAGACCCTTGGGTAGATGTTAAGGCCGCACCCTTTTTGCGGCATCACGGCGCTTCTTCGCTACGGTAGGCCCGCTCGACCTCAACCGAGCCGCGCCTATAGAAACGAGTCACGCCCGGCGCTGGATGAACCGAGTTCCAACTATACACCAGAGAACGCCAGTTTGCGGTCTGCCTCTATTGTATTCTGGATCGTCGTCGGGTGTTAGTCGAACGTTCACAGGAAATGATTGGCTGATGTCTTCTATATTTTATTGCTTGTTCCAAAATTTCGCAGTTCATTTCTTTTCGATGTTATTATTTCACCGATTGTCTATTATGGCATTGAAGCGTTGGCTGCTTGTTTCAGGTCCTTGTTCATTGTTGCATTGTCATTGTTGCAGCAAAGAAATTAGCTGAGTGGGTGGTATCGATCGAAACATAGAGGTTGGCAAAAAGCCAAATCTCGGAAAACTGGTCCAAACCCCCATTTCCACGGAACAACTCTCGTCCGACCTTCTGGGGATGAGGCTCCCATTTTCGACGTTCTCGGTGTTTTTTGTTGGTTTTTTCTCTGTTATTGAGTTTGATCGCGTGGAGTGCCTTCAACTGTGGTGCCTAGACCAGGGTGCGGCCTTTTTGATTGAAGAATGATCCCATTTGCTCACAGCAAGGAGTTGACTAAGTTTATCACGAGGTGTGCCTTAAACTTCGCGATCTAGTAGCGCTCTCACAGAGGAATTTGCACAATCTCACTTGACCCTTCCGATATGGAGGTCGTGCTACTTGATATGTCCTGGTTTAAATGGGTATATATACCCACAGCTGGTTCAGCTGCGTTTTAATTTACCATTGCTTTGTTTCACATTTGAAACTGACGGAATAACTGCTTAGCACTGATCCAGGTTCGACGACTGTGTTCGTGACAAAGCGCCGAGCAAGTGGGGTGGTCGGGAGACAGGTGAGTACTTCTTGATGTCGGTATATCGAAACCATTTTTTATAAAAGCAATTGTCTTTATTTACTTTTCCGCGGATAACATTGTCCAGTGACGGAAAAACTAGGTTGGGGTATCCAACAACATGGTTGGCGACCAAGTTCACGCTTTCGGCCTTCGATGACAAAACTCAATGTTTTACGATAATTGCTTTGGGAAAATAAGTAATTTACGCAATTGCAATTTACGTTTTTAATTACGACCTCCTCCTGCGCCTTGACCGTTCTGTGACTCCGGTTCGCGAAACATCACCTGCACGGACTGAATAAAGTTGTTAAGCCTGCTTAGCCATTGCCTAGGATAACTTCTTAGCATTGAATATGCTGACAGTCTGGTACAACGTGGACTCCAAAGAATAATCTCATGAGTAAAACTTTTCGAAATCCACTTGTCGAACCTCGAATTCGCGCTGCTCCGCGCTACCTATCATAGGCGTGATGATCTAGTTGGAGCGAACTGAACATATCCGGTACATCCGGCAAACGGTAAGCGGTGGGCATCAGTGTCACCGACTGACTATTCTACTACCATTACACTTAGCCATGCTACGGTAAACTTTTCAAGGGTCCCAAAAGAAAATCTATGAAGAAGAAGAGCGTCGTTGTCAGCGTCATCAGAACAAGAAAGTTCAAGGTACGCATCGTGTTTCTTCCGGTTTAGCATATCCCTCTGTTGTAATTTTTCCGAATAGAAGAAAGCAGTGCTTGTTACGACAAGCTTGTGCATGCTTTATACTATACTACTAGCTTTACGGCAATATGAAAAAATGCACTCAGGTGATAGCCACTTTCTTCTCCCATCTGACTTCCCTTCTCAGTTTTGTATCACTTCGAAAGCAATTCAGTCTCCATGAAGTCATTGAATACAAACTTTGGAGGCACTAGCAGGGGTAATTGTTCAGGAACGGATTAAGTAATACGTATGAAAGAGTGCCTCGGGTTAAAAGATGTACATGTCACATAACTCATGTAGAATCACACGTTTCAAGCTTCTTACAGTAGCCTCCTACTGTGTCGTGCTTAGCTTGAATGGCAGAGTAGGGATGGATGGGTGGAGCAGCAGCCACGGATGGTCTCGGTTCGCAGTCATCCCATCTCTATAGTGATTCAGAGGGTACACGGTGCAGCAAAAAAAATTGAGCGCTTGACAAGGCTTACCATTTTGTCTGAAAAGGAGGTAAATACATGAATTTCCAAAATGAAGATGATCAATGGATACTTCACTATGTAGCCCTAGAACTGAGAAGATCCCCTTCGGCCCACACACACTCGCTAAGAGTGCGAGGATGAGCATATGTCGTCGAACGCAGGTAATCGTTGTGCAGATTGTCCAAAATTTTCGCCAAAGCAGACTTCAGGGGACAGAGAAAAATGAGAGGCTTAGTGCAGGCCTCGCCCTCCAAAATACTGCAAAAGGAATATTGAGAGGGTCAAGATTCGTGGCTTCAGTGGTCTTTACTGCGAGGTGATGAAATCGCAGGGGCTATGCTGTGACCACTGTTGCCGCAGTCATGCCTTGTTGATCGAGGCTGTTTCTTTCCTGAAGTCTTCTGTATAGGGTCTTAGATGGGGTGTTATCTAGAGATGTACGTGTCTCTTGACGACATTGTTGATTCAGTTGTGCTGAATTGTTTTGACCCGAATATCGCCGGATTTGTGGAATACGGTATTATGTTGCACCGTCTTGCAACAGCACTTATCCAGATTTCCTGGGTTTCGGGCTATTCCATTGTTCTGTTTTATGAGTCTTGTAGCACGAGCCTGCGCTACTCCTCACATCTCACTCGCTGCTTTTGAGGCTAATCTTATGAGAGTATGGCACGATTTGTGTGGCGATCACCTGTGACCCACGGCAAATGCTGTTGCTCACCCTCTTCGTCACTTGCTCAAGGCAAAGGCGATTCTATCGAATTCTGGTGGCATATTTGGAAACTGCTTGATTACATATATCAGTGAAACTCATACTGATCCTCCATGTATCCCTAGTATGGTAAAGTTTTGTCGGGCGGTCAATACTTTTGCTGCACCCTGTATAAAAACAAGTGTGTGATGAAAAGGGGATAAGTTCCACCCGATTTGTTTTGACATTTTTTCTTTCTCCATCACGGCACCAGCTAGCGCCTCTATTTTCGTATTCAGGAACCGACCAAAGCACCTCTCCTGGTGCGTATTATATTAATATGTAGAACGGTAAGGTATCTGTCCCACACATTTCGTTACGTACCCAACTATATCATCCATCTCCTTTGAGGTCCCTTGGGGCCATATTTCAAAAGAGTACGCTACTGTATAAGCTTTGTTATCTAAATAAAAAACCGTCCCCTGGCGGGTGGCTTCCGAATGTACTGGAAGTCCCGTCTGGAGTCTCCGCAGGGAACCCACTTGTGACCAAGTTTGTTCGGTGGCAGCTGTTTCTTGGCAACATTTGTGGGGATTGAATTTTGTAGCGTTAGGAGAGCAGATAAAAGTCAAGCTCTAAAAAATCAAACTGGAACTTGAATTTCGCTTAGGGCTGCAACTAGAATCTTACAGCGATTTCATCGCCAGCCCATAAGGTTGCGTCCAATCGCGCGATAGAATGTGGCAAAAACCAAGGCATGGTTCTTCGTCAATATTGGGGCAAAAAGGGCATGACGCCGCGGTTTGGTGAAGCGCTTTACTCAATTCGGAAGCTCAAATACTCGCGCTTCCACAAGGTACTCTGAGCATATGTATGTTAAACTGTGACTATAGTCCCATAGCGTCTATAAAAACTTCGCGGGCTATTATGAAAGAAAGAAAGGGGCAATGGACTACCCAAAAATCACATTATTAGGAATCTCTGAAAACCTATAGTAGCAGCCGTTCCCTGAGCGCATGATCTCTTCACTGCCGTAACGCCGTAACAGAAACGATACGCACCCACATTTTGTCTTCTAGCATTCTTTCGGAAGGAAAGGCAGTAAAGCAGAACGGCAACCGAAATGCAACAGTGCTACGCTGTGGAACATCATGGAACAGGTTGACTGAAATCTAACCTGTCGTTTTTTTGTTCTAAAATTTCACGCGTTTCAGAAAATGTCCGCATCCGCCTCTGTCTCTAAGCAAGTGGTCTACTCGGCAATGTTGACCAGGTTTCCAGGCCGAATTGCCAGTGTCATCTGCTCAAATTACCCTTTTTCATATCTTGTCGTCACGTCTCCAGTCTATTGCGAACATAGAAAAACACCTATCACATGCTTTGCATTCATCCAACCATAATTCGGGCTACGGTCATCTGCTTTATGCACTCCTGCCATCATTATATTGAGAGAGATATGTTGTTGTGCTTATATCAATGACATGGGGAAATGTCTATATCACTTAGCAAAAGGGATCAACTCCTGTCCCCTTCGATATTCTCCATGTGGGAACTTCGACATGATGTGTCAAGTGATTTTCCTGACGGCACGGTATTAGTGCTTGTACCGTATTAGTACCGTATGTATGTTGAAGGTCCCGTCTCGTCAAAGGCTTGAAGGTGGATCGACGCTTATTTGAATCGCTTGTAATCCAAAGAGTCATGCTCTCCTAGAGTGTTTCCATAGCCCTTTCGAGTTCGCTTTCGAACGATCCGCCAGTGAGACACCAGGCCTACCCTGGATTCCACCGGCGGACAGGTAGCTCACGTGCTTATTATATGGTTGTTCCTCAGTGATAGTATCTACTATCATTTCTGTATCCTTGATCTCGTGCTAATACAAGCCCCATACTGGAACACATAGAAATGACGTGCGTATGTGCTCCGTTTTGTCGTATGACACTTATATTTCACAAAAAAGTGTTGAAATTTTCCAATCCGAAATTCATAAGAAAGTTTTGAATGGATAGCCGCAACTTGTCTTTCGTTTATCAGTGATCTCCTATTTTCTCTATCACGGTGCGAGTACAGTAGTGGCGCCGTGCACGGCAGCAGTTTCTGATTTATATGGAACATCGAGTCAAGTAGGGCTCCAAGGCACATTCGCCAGTACGGACACTCATGATTAATATAATTTGAACGTGAGCTACTTATTCCTTTAATGCAAACTTGGGTGAATGTAATATTTCATCACCGTACTATCCGATAGCGATCTCGAAAGATCGCCCAAAAGGCTACAAAATGTCCTTGCTTGGATACTTGCAAATTGAAGAAGCTTCTACTCACCTTGAGGCCTGTCAAGAATTCCAAGAGGTCGAAGCGACAGGTGAATTAAGGTTCAATCACCAGTCACCTTGTATTGGAACCTTTTATAGGAAGAAAAACAGTTCCAGGCCCTCATTTTCTTTACTCGCATCTTCTGGACAACGTGTACTCTCGCTCAAACAGTTCCCCACGACATACGTACCGTGTTTTCAGTGAATAGATTGTCATTTCAGAAAAGCAGTAGGTTTAATGTCTAGGATCGGCCACCGGATCTCTTGTTTCTATCATTCTACAATTATTCTGTTGTGGGGAGCAAAATGAATACCGTGAAAATAGCCCAGTGAGCCCGCACTGTTCCTACGACAAACAGTGCAAATTCAAAAGTAATAATAACTAGAATGTCTCCCAGAAACCATGTTTCCTTTTGACATGCAATTTGTTTATGCTGGTTACACAATGAAATATAAATTTTTAATAAGGTATCTGAATCGCAGTTGATATAGCGTACGAGAAGTGTGGATAATGATGTGTTCTGTATATCATGACCAGTATGAAAAAATGTCTCCAAGCATGAAGATCGGAGAAGGAATGTGCGTAAGTATTCAAAACTGAGTATAATCCTATTTCCCTCGTTCAAACAGTGGAGACCAACGAGGCTTCTGAACGCAGTGTGGCCGAACGACTCGGAGGCGAATCGGAACTCGACCAACTCAGACTGTTGTTCAACGTCGTGTATTCCACTGGACCCGGTTCCAATGAAAACTGAAATAGAAATCGTCAGAAGAAGGTCGACAAAGGTGGTTGTCTTAAAGGAATATCTCACGGGAAAATTAGTTTCTTTGTTACCCATATATTTCTGTTGTATTAGCTTGATAAGGATCACATGCAAAGTTTCACGCGAAAAAGTGAGAATCAGGCTAAAATACAGCTCCCCAAATTTTCGGGCGGGTGGGCGGGTCTTCAGAGTACAAGCCCCGCCCAGTCGTTTGCCTTGGTTAGGAACGAAGTGAGGGTCTGTTTATTTAACTTTCTGTTCCCACAACGCGTCGCCGATCGCGACGGGGTGGGCACTTGGTAGGAAGCCCCCCCCCCCAGCCAGACTTTGTGGTGCTGCTGTATCCTGTATCCAAGGGCTTTCAAAACGCCTCCTGCCTGGAAGAGGAGGAAGTATGACATGACATCATCGGCTCGACCTCTCCTTCAGGTGAGTGCGGGGGTGAACGAACGAGACCTTCATTGGTGTGGATTACTACTCAACCTTTATGTGTAGAGCATCAACTCGATTTTGTACCAAAAGCATCTGAAGTGTTCATCCCGTTTCAACAATACTGTTATACCAGATTGGCGAGGGTTGGGAGAGCTATGCGCGGCTGGCGCAGCAAGCCAACTTTCTAGAGCTAGGGAAATATTTATTAGAAAATGTAGGACAAAGTGTTCACTGATATCGACTAAAATCGCGCATGCACTCATTTTCTCGATAGATATGGATATTATACTTGACGCCGATTCGCAAAAATCCCAATTAGTTGGGTTCGAACGCGGCCTCAGTCTTCCATTTTTTCATGCATTATCATGTGCCCCTGAGAGTAGACGTACCAATCTCTTGGTAAGTCGGTGAATGGAGTAGGCAGCCACTTTTGTGGATGTGAAGGGAGGTGGGGGAAATCCGCCAAAAAATCGCGTGGCCGCCCGCGGCGAGCGGGTCGGCTGGTGCGAGTACCAGTGGCAGGGCATGGCAGCCTTCAAGCGAGACAGTGTGGCAAAGGTGGAGGAGGCAGGGTGGCGTGGCTGGACGAGGCAGTGTGGCATGGCTGGAGTGCAGAAGTGACGCAGCCACGCTGGGTGTGTACCCTAATGTCAGGACGCCGCATCGCGACGTTCTCCGCGCGACATTGGCGCGCGAGTAGTCTGCTCTCGGTGGGAATTGCGTGTAATTGCACAAAAGAGCGGTGACCGTATCGACGCCTGTTCTTATTCACTTTGCCGCTATACTGGACTTGTTTTTTTATTGTTTTCATTTGAATATGTATAAATTTAGCTCACTTGGCGTTTCAGTGATCACACAAGAAGTAGTAGGTAGTCCTACGACTTCGCTCGGTTTTTCACATGACGTTCCCCACCCGGAGTACGATACTGAGACCATCTGCTTATTATTATAGTACTTCTTTACCGCATAGAAGTATTGTGCTAGTCTACTGTACTTGGGTCAAATAAAGTCGGGGGGGGGGGGGGAGTCGCTATTTTGCGTCGACGTCGAAGCTCCTTTCCCTCTCTAGGCTCAGGTAAAATTGATATCCCCTCCTCCCACATGAAAAAGCATCAATTAAAGCATAGGTTTCAACTGTTTTAGCCTAAGCCTGGGGGAAAGAAACTTTGATGAGGGTGAAAATTTCGCGTCTCCCCCCCGGCCCCCCCTCGACTTTACAAGACCTGCAAGAAGCGCACTGATACAACTTGATACAATTCAAACAATACACTAATGACAAAAACAATACAGTAATACAATAACACAATTAACTATAGTGCGACATAGGTAGCAAAAGAAAATTTCCGGATAGCAAATGATGGAAATAATAGGTAACACAGCATAGAAGTTAGAATGACTGCATGCAAAACACTATCATCAACTAAAAATAAATTGAAACCATGCAAGATGAACTAATTCATGCGAATTTCGACTATTAAAATATAACAAATTCAAAAGCAAACTCAATATCACCGCCAACATGAGTAAAAGTAGGCGTCGATACGGTCGCTGCCCTTCTGGTGCAATTACACGCGATTTCCACCGAGGCAATGAACTCGTGCGAAAACGTCGCTCGGCGCTTTGTGCCACGCGGCGTCCTGACATTAGGGTACACACCCAGCCACGCTCTGCCGGGCTCTTAAGAGCAAAATCGATTCGTAAGTCGTACTGGTGGCGCCGCGAGTGCAACGCCGCTGACGCGATTTTTTGGCGGATTTCCTCCCACCCCTTTTGTGGATGTGAAGGGCATCACTTTTTTTGCTATGAGGCACTCGCTCAGTGTCAAAGGGTCATAAAAAGGGTACCATCAAGCATTCACTCGATAGTATCAGGAAGAATTCGAATGTTTACAAGAGAAAGTAATTACAGTAAATGAGTAAGAGATGTAAAAGAGACGATGTTCGCAAAACTGCATAGCGCTCCAACATCGCAGCAAACCTTAACCTTGGCTATGTAACTTACGAGCCTCCACTAGAACGAGGTTTACCTCCGCCACAGGAGAGCTCCTGCTGCAGGTGAACGCCTTTCTTTCTTAGGTTCGGCTGAGTTCGTGTTATTTTAACGATCACACTCGTGCGCAGTATGGGCGCTCGCGCTTACTATGTACATAATAGTATTGCCCACTCAGAAAATCTTTCGTAACCTCGTTAGGAGGGTCACTCCTTAAATTCGGAAGGATGACGGCTGGGATGCACGGTCTAGGTCAAACCGTGTGTCCCAACCTACATCCCTCTGACTACTTACCATAAGCCTCTCTGGACAGTGAGTGGCATTCTGGGCATCCTGAACGGCTTTTGGTTCAAATAGCAGAAATCTGGCTAAATCCGAGAGAATGGGGCCGCACTATGTAAACGTAAATGACTCGTGATAAACATAAAGCGCCCACGTCACTCATAAACGTTTTCTCGAGGGATGTGAGGGACTCGACCACGAAGGGTGCCATTGTGCTGGTCCAGCCACAAATTTAAGTGTGGTTGCAAAGCGGTTTGATAATTGAAACAAAAATTTACAGAAACTGGTAAAAACATCACTCGACCCCTTTTTAGTCTATTTTGTGCTGGAAAGGAGCTATTGTCATTGGTTGCGTGAGATCATATGACCAAGGGTTGACGAATAGGAGGTCATGGAGAGGTAGGAAAGCTCACTGTGTCACTTTAGGGGTGAAGTTACGGGCGTGAGATGGCATGATGAACACTGGGACTTTTTGGTGTGGCGATTAGTCACTTTACATTGCAGCAGCACCTCGTATCGACTATGCTAATCTCCAAAACTCCCGAACGATAGAAGATATGTCTCCTATCGTGGAAGATTTTCGACGGAGTTTCATGGGAGGCGAAAAAAGCTCTTTGCGCCTGAACCTTGTCTCCCTAACTACCAAGCAATCAATCTGAATCACCAATCACAGCATTCAGTCACTTTTACTGGCGTGTGAAGATATGACGGAAATCGCGCTGCCGCCCGCGGCAGTGGCGCGGCGGGTGGGAGTGCCAGTGGTAGGGCATGGCAGCCTCCAAGCGAGGCAGTGTGGCATGGGTGGAAGCGCAGAGGTGACGCAGCCACGCCCTGCCGGGCTCCCAAGCAATCGATTCGCAAGTCGTACTGGTGGTGCCGCGGGTGAAACGCCGCAAAGCGATTCTCCGTCATATCTGCACACACCCCTTTTGCTGAGGCTACGAAGTCGACTGATGAGGTCTAATTCCATGTTTCTTACGAGTTCATGCACCGGCAGCTTTTTGAGGAGGTGAGCGGAGTGTCACCGCTATTTGCGTGAACTGCTTTCTGCTCAACAATTCTAATAATCCACATTTTGCTTTTGCTGTAAAATAACTCTACACCACTTTCTTGAGGTAGGGTTTTAAGGCAACATCCGTGATGGCAATCATAGTAACTTTTTTGGGGCAAATCCTGTATCCTGATCGCGAGAATGCCAATGAAAGTTGGGCTTTAAGGGATTAGTATGAGGGAACCTCACAGGAATCAGTTCAACGGAACACCACAATTCTCGAGCAAGGAATCAATATACATAAGCATCAGGATATGAGCAAACTTTCTACCATCGCTTACCTTCTGTTCGATGAACTTATTGGCGTCACGTAAAGGTGCGCTCTTCAGCCACGCGCTTTTCCTTGATGTTTTGAAAGGGGAACACTGTAAGTACCGTAAACTCAAAACCAGGAATCGGGTGGAAAACGAAATGAGCCGACCTTGGTGGCATCAATGCAGCAAATACAGACACATGCGAATAGAGCCGCAATAGCGAGGATGACGAAGCCGAGCAGTATCATCGGATACTGACAATTGCAGCCCAGATGATGAGATCGCAACTCGAAATCGACGGTACTTGTAGACGACATCGCTAAGAAAAAGGTCTTAATGTAGAAACGCAGAAGAAATCTTGAGATACCGAGGATCAGTCAGGCAGTCACCTAGTTTTAAGACAAAAGACAAAAGGAGATGCGGAAGATTCCAGGCTACACAGGAAGAAACGAGCATTACCCGTCAAATTGAAATACGATACCGCTTCTCCTTAGAAAACCTTATGGCGGTGATTCCCGAAGAAATCGCCTGCAGTAATGAACACAGACATATAGATGCTTAAAATACACAGACATTCACTTTTTTTGCCATCTTTGATACACTCAGGGAGGCGCTTAGAAGAAGACAAAGGAGGCAGAAAGGAACCTACAGTATGGTAGACGAGCATCAGGGAAGCACTTTTCATGGTAGCTCCCGCTTCTACTGGTCGCGTCCAAAATGAGGTCAGTAATCTACGGAGATCAATTCCTCAGTGCCCGCCTTGACCAAACAAACATCCCTCCGGCGTAGTTGAAATGCCAGACTCTATAATAGGATATAGCCATGACTTCTGGTGGCACATGCCAGAATCACCTTGAGTGGCTTGAAGCGCTAGGTTATGAAATTAGAGGTGCTGTAGAATGCACTGACGAAGAAAAATCCAAATTCAGCTCACGAAAAGGGCAAAAATGAGGCCTCCTGACATGTAGTCCGGGACGACATTACCGCGTGAAAACGAGGTTTTGATTCAGTTCTTTTCTTTTGGTGACAGAGACTCTGGGATGACACCTGCTTCCTCATGTCATCGTCTCCTTTATCGTTGGCATCTCCTCCTTAACTTATATTATCACACAAATAGTAGGACTCATTTGCCTCGTTGTTGCCGACGTTGCCACCATCATTGTCAACAATCACGTTTGGGGTGAGCTCCTGGGTAGAGTCGCGCTAGCTTCCTTGGATCTGCACACTCCAGAAAATGGCATCCACGTCTCGCTAAAGGTACACCCTACAGACTATGGGTCGGACTATCTGACCACGGCAGGAGCTGTAACACTTCAATAAACTTGGAATGCGCCTTTGAATGCGCTAGCCTCTCAGTTCATTGTATGGTCCAAACAGCAGTTACATATTTGCCACTACGATTCTGAATGGAACTGAATGCGTGGCTCATCTCATCAAGGGAAGACTAACGCTGAAAACTTTATCCTTTATCCCTTTTTCTGAGCAGCCTAGGCGCTTTAATGGTCAACAGTAAGAGCACGTAGCTTTAAACATACAACTTGACTCTACTTGTTACTCGTCTACTCTAATTTCACGAGATGTGCCTTTCGACTGGAACTCCAAGAGTGTCTCTTAACTGAAACCCTAAGAGAAGTATAAAAACATGCACTAGCAAAATCTTAACTTGAACGGAATAATTCAGCTGCAGAGAAGCACTAGGCATCGGCTGTTGGCACAGGAACTTTCGATTACTTTCATATCTTGCTCGAACACGAAAGTTGAATGGGATAACCGAAAAACCGGTGACTCTGAATCGCTTTCTCGAGAGCGACATACAAGTGTCATCTCACTATGTAAACAGAAACTATATACTCTTACGGTTCTAAAGGAAAAAGATTCACAGTGAACATCGTACTTAAGAGTGTGTTTAATAGAAAGACGAAACATGAAACAGCCGGCGTAAAAGTCCACAAGAGGATAAGCGTGTGATCTCGTCAATCTCGTCAATAAACGGTAATTGTTCAAAGATAAAGATTCCTGCTAACATTTTATATGGAAAACCCCTCTTTTTATAGTCACAAGAATCAAGATAGAATTGTAGGCATTTCTGATAAGCTATAGCTATAAGCTGTGGGCAAAATCAGTGAGCGTACATCTAAGGGCATGCCCACACCACCGTAACCCGTCATACTATCACGGAGAAAAACAGCCTATGAGAGATGATTCGGATATTTTTCAAAAGGAAGTGTGTAAATAAGTTTGCGGAGGAAGACAGTTGGGGTGAGGCCAAAAGAGATCGCAAGAGGTTGCGTGGAAGCCGGCTAATGATACGATGACGCTAAACAAACAGAAAAAAAAACGATGTCGACATGGTTCGACAGTGCGAGACTCGGATAGTAAGCGGTAGCGGCACCTTGAGTGCTCCGATTTATTCCTGTAAAATTTAGAAAGCTCTGAGATGACATACGAATGATAACTTATACTGGCTAGGATTGTTCAAATACGAATTTTCCGGAGTTGTTTGAAGAAATCGTGGGAAGAAGCTCTGTTAAAAAAACCTGGCATCCAAGGAGGAACCGCGACGTTGAGCATTTCTAACTCCAAGAGACTGGTTTGCCTTATAAGTAACGTTTTGGAAACTAAGTTTATCGCAGAAAGACAGTTGTGCACGTTCTCTTTTGTTTTCTCCGTAGAAAATGTTTCCATTTTGAGTGCTTCTTATTCAAATATGGTAGGGTGTTCGTCGATTCTGGTCCCTGCCATGTCCTGAGCGAAGCTCTATTGCTTATCTTTTGCTTGGTTCCTCAGAAAAATTCTCGCTTCAAATTGGGTCTCAATGCTGGTCATAAATTTTGTGAGAGTTCCTCGAGGAATGAGTTTGGGAACGCGAAATCACTCAGCGCCTTACCCTTGAAGTGGTTTTGAAGCCTATAGTTATGTGAATTCCGATGAACGAAGAATGGCGGGTACGTCACTTGAATTGTTTGGAGGTCATCCCGTCAGGCAAACGCTTACGCAGGCTATCCAAGCTTTTCATAATCCTCGATGTACTGTGTAGGTTCGTCTGGGAGAATGGGAGAATGAACGCATCAACTCTTATCACGGTTGGTTCCTGTCAAGCCACCATTGCGTAGACTTAGTCAACCTCAAGTGACTAGTCCTTGTGGAAGTGGGTGGCGCATAAAGGAAAGGACTGATTAACGGAGTGCAGTTTTTTTTGCTCCCATGCGAAATTTGTGTAATTTTGCTGCATTTTAAAGATGCCATATAGTGGTGTTGTGGTAAAGAGCGTCGCTGCCATGTCGCAATTGGTACCCGGCCCACTGGCGCGGCATCGCGGTTCGGGTCACGATGGGTTCGGGCCACACCCAGTTCTTGGAGTCATGAAAGAAGTGGTACTGCAAGCTAGGACTTGATCCACAGATACCACGACTTTCATGGCTCCAAAATTAGTTGATGAGTATCAGAGCTGTGTGGGTTACCACTTTGTCTTGAATTTACATCCGCTGAACCAATGTGTAAGTTTTGAAATGCCTTCATGAATCTTAACGATGTGTGTAGAATGCACGTGGCGCTTTGAAAAAAAGCAAGTTATTGACGACAAAAACATCGTCTTATAGCACTTAGGCTGCCTTCATACCCAAATGAATGGGATTTTTAGCAGATCGACGACAAGCGATCATCTAAATCAGAGCATCCACGATTTGAAATCCGAATACGCCGACCCGCAAAAATTCCGTTCAGTTAACTATGAACACGGCTTTATGTAAAAATTTAAACCCTTTTCATGGTCTATTCTTTCACGCTCACGATTAACTTTCAGATTACTAAGTTGAGCTGTGAGGCGTTGTACGCGTTGTCGATTTCGAAGAACTGGAAAAGGTTCCACTAATTTGCTCAGTTTTGGGCAAAAGCCTCGGTCTCGAACGGGACTTGAACCCGCGCTCCATTACTGCCGGCCATATGCTTCTCCAATCCATCACATTATCGGAACTCTTTTCATTTTCCAACTCAGCTTCCGTATGGAATATTGACCATAGCTTATCAGCACTCACATGTGTAGCGTATCGAGCAGGTTGGCCATTATCTAATCATGAAGCTGAAAATACTGATCATGTTATGTGTAGTGGATCAACACACCCCAGCTGGCGTATCGCACAGTACTGCATGAACAACACAATAGGGTGATGTATTATGGGAATAGTCAATATTACCAACCGATACCGGAAAGGTCTACATCGCATAAGTTCGCACTGTAATAAAGGCAGTAAAAGAGCGCTAGCTCGACTGATATCTCCACAATCGTCTATCACTATTCGGAATTACTCGCAGTTCAGCGATCGAAGCATTTTGTTGCTACTGATATCGGAGTACAATATATTGTATTGTTGAGCATTTAGTGCCTCACCTATTAGGTGCCGATATTCGGTCATTTACTATTGCATATCACACCGCTGAAGGGGGTCACCACTTTTCGGAGATCGGTATGGTTCAGTATTCGATACCTCTGATTACATCGACGATCAATGTAAATGAAGTGTCGGTCCACTGATCACCACTTCGGCTGACGTGGTCACTACTGGGAGTTCAGATAGTTTGGGAATCGATAGAGATGTGTTCAGCTGCATCGACTGGTAGCAACCTGTCCTCTTGCTGGGCATCTAATCCCTACATAATGGTTAGATGCATATGCCAATTATAGATGCTTATCGGCTTTCTAATCATACACCACTATTTGGGATTTCTCCAGTCTGACGGTCGATACCCATTATTTTTGCTGGTACCGCATGAGAACATGAATCAATTGCTTTGCTATCACGGATCTAGATCGCGTCTCGATCATCCGTGTAGATCGCAGTGTTATAAGACATACGCTACTATTAGGTTGGCTGATAAGTTCCTGGACACTTCAAAACAGTTTGATCTACAATGCGTCGATTGACAGCTCATCTTTTCATGTTCGGCCTTGTCGAACAGTGCTCTCGAAGTTCACCACATAGGTATATAAGGGCCGGAGGTTGTCCAGAGAGAAGAAGGGCCGATGTTATGCTACTGCACGACAACGTTAAGAGCCACATGTAGCGAAGATCACTCGAGATACCTTGCCAGCTGCAGAGTGGGAAGTTCTGCCGCACCCACCATATTTCCCGGACCTATCCCCATCTGATTACATTTATTCTCCCCTCCCGAAAGTTATCTGATGGACAAGCAGTTCAAAAAAAGAGGAGAACCTTAAAATCGCAATCAACGACTTTATAGCGTCGCAGTCTGCGCAGTTCTGTATGAATGGAATTGAAAGGTTGCCAGAGCGATGACTGAAGGTTATTGATATTGATGGTAAATATATTATTGATTGTTTATAAGTTGTTCCAAAGAAAAGTTATAAAATAAAAAAACGTCTCGAAGTCTTCAGGAATTCATCAGCCAACCTAATATTTGGAACGCTAGGACATTAAGCGGTCAATACATAGGCAATCGTATCAGAGCATAAACAAAATGTGCTCACCCATAGCATTGAGCATCATACGTTTTACTGTAGCGGTCGTATAGAAGTAGTAAGAGGTGTACTGGATTTTATCCCATCCACTTCCTGATGGTTGTTATCAGTTCTGCAAGCTGTTATTATAATACTTTAGACAATAACCATTGAGGACCCCGTACCCTGCTATACCTGTCAATGTGAACATTGGACGAGGGCAAGATGAAGAGGCTGCTTAGGATTGTAAAATCCCAAGTGACCAGCGGAGGAAAATTGTGACTGTGTGGCCACCAGTGAATGAAAGAAATATGGTAACATGGCGAGCACCTCAGGAACTGTGGAGTGCTTTAGATAGCACATTGGTAAGAATAGACGATGATAATGTTTTTGTGACGTCTAGCTGTAAAATGATTGATGGAAAATTATTTGTTTAGGCAGGTGCACCTGAAGCTAGTGGACAGTTTTTTAGTAGCCACGTAGAGGCCGGTGTACCTAAGTATTTATATGAGGCGGCAAGGAGGAAAGCCGCGGGAGCAATGTTGCCCCCCCCCCCTTGCCAGATTCTAGATTGAAACAAAGTATCTCAGCTGAGTAGGGGTCACAGTATTATAAAGCTGTCAGGTTCCATACGATGACTAACTACTCCGTGTAACTTTCTGCACACACGCTCATTTGGTTAACTTGTGCGCTCAAATGACTAAATGGAGGCTTGGTCATCTCGGAGCTTTCAGTTAAATGAACTCCTCAGCCTCCACCCTGCACCTGTTCCACGTAAAAAATTGAACGAGTTATGTAAACGTTCCTCAAAATCATGGTTGAAATCCGAAACGCACATACTAATGAACTATAATGTTGTCAATAGCATATGGCGGTACATTAGCGTTACCGAGATATTCCTCCACGGCGTATACTTTTGAAAGCACCCCTACTTATGTATCTGTACGACTGACCACGAGGTGTGGCCAGGAAGTGTGTTGTGTACAAAGTAGAGTGCCTATCTTGTAAGAGACCGGAAGATCTATTTTGGAAAGAATAGAAGAACATATCAGAGCCCTGCGTAGCCCTCTAAGCTATCTGTAAAAGTCAATCTCGATGCACCGCACCCCAAATACGTCCATAAAGTACCGCTGAGCTACGATTCTCCATTGTTAAAGGAGCCTAATAGATCCGGCCTAGAGGAAGATAAGGTAAGCCATGGAAATCAAGCAAGACAAACCATCGGCCAACGGTAGAGAGGAAATGAAGATGGCGATGAGGTTGATACCTATGTGAACAATGCTACGCGTGAGTAATGGTGACTTACATGACAAAATGTAGATCTGTCACTATCCTTTCCTATATATGGAAGAAACTACTCTCTCCGATATTTTTGGCGATCTCCATGAACTGTCACCCCCTGGCGTTCCGTCCTAGTAGAAGCGGCATATTCTCTCGCTACTGCACTTGATTAGTAGTTTTCACTGTTAAGCATCCGTGCGCTCATGTTGCGATGGTGCTGGTAGTAGTTGCAGCTGATCTGAAGAAAGGCTTATTCCCGAAACGACATCAATAAGGGTAACGAAAAAGCGGGTCTTTTATTCTTCACATAACTAAAACTGAATACTCATGTCGAATCCATTGAATTCATCGGATCTGCGCTACCATTCAGAGAGTGAAACCCGAGCAATTAAGCCAGTCTTTGCAATGCTCATAATTGCTAGCATGGCAATCTGTCGAAGAAGACAAATGTCATGAAAGCGGTCTTAGAACTTTTCTCATCACGTCCAACCCACCTCGGAACGGTTACTAACTGCACTGTTTCTGATTGTTTGAATTTCACATCTGCTTTAGGAGGAGGTTTCTGTGTACTCTTATCAGAGCTCATTAGCACGGGCACAACAGGAATGGAACGGCAAATTCTAGAGGGAAATCCTGACCAGCATAAGCAGATATCTCCAAAGTTATCTCTCTACTCTGCAGACCTCATCAATGTCGAATCCAGACAGCTCTTCTTACTTGATCTGAAATTGGAGCTTGCTATACTGACGACATTTTATTTGAATTATATCCTATCATATAAATCACTAAACTTGTGCCTCTGTTTGTTTGTAGGTTTGTCAGTGGGTTTGTCGGTGGGTTTGTTAGTGGGTTTGTCGGTATCTTTTTTCGTCCGCAATTGAGTAATTGTAATTAGAGAATGACAACAAACCAATCAACAACAACCCCTCTGACTAGGGAGAAACTGTAGATGTTTCAGCGTCATTGTAGGGCGGTGTTATCGTGGGACAGCACCTCATACAAATAAAACCTGTTCTGTACTCATGCCGTCATTCTGACGTCACACTAGGGGTCAGCACACATAAGTGAGCACTTATAGACTGGACATCTTATGAAAAGTAATGGCAAGCACGCGCGTTCCCCTTGCTTGTACTCATTGCATCGCGCGGCAGACACGTTACGGAATTCTTATATTGAAGACGCACAAGATGCACACTTATGCCTTGGAATGTTTCGTTCAAGGCGCACCCCGCGATGACAGTGTCATACAGTCAAGGTCAATGAAATTTTTTCGAAAATCACTAGCATCCTGGCTCCCTTCCCTCAGATCGACCCGGTCATACAATGCCCCTCCTTTCCATGCCATGATAGGTGTTTTCGGAATTATGAAACGCTTCCTCATCCGGTCAGTCGATAATAATAATAATTAATAATTAATAATTAATATTAATAATTATTATAATTATAATTATAATAATATGGAATGATGCTGCTATCTCTGAGCTTCATCCGATACTGTTTGATTAGGTGTTGTTGAAGCTCTTGAAATCCTTTTATTTACTGATAAGCTTCCGGCATTAATGCCTCCTTCAGATCTTAAATTACAATACTTAACATACAAACAACTGCAATGGTTATACATTAATCGCAACAGACCAGGACAAAGGAGGAGAGGGGCCTGACGGCGTGCTGGTGAGGGTAAAGAATGAAACGTCGGTCTAACTCTGAGGCAGTAAGGGTATCATTGCTGATTACGCTATGAGCCTCAAAAGGTCACGTAGCTCCTCCTTCGCGTTCATTTCTGGCTTGATTCTTTGTATCTCCCGTGCTTCCATTATTTTCCTCTCCAGGGGGGTATCAAATGCCTATGGAAGACTTTCTCATTAAATGATGGAGCATCCTCCCTCATATGCTTCAGTGTACGGTGCCTGGAGAAGCTGCCGTGCGGGTAAGCAGCGGGGTTGACCAGTGCTCTTCTGTGCTCGTCCAAGCGAATCTTTAGAGGTCTCGCCATCTCCCCCACATATCTATCTCCACATCTCCTGCACTGAATCATATAGACGGTACCTTCGAGTTCGCAAATCTACTCAGATACACAGTATCGACAAGAGGATACGCGACACCGATTTTCGTAGATTCGTGATGCTGTGAGGAGATCCTTCAGCG
The DNA here is from genome assembly GCA_963978905.1 of Trichostrongylus colubriformis. Taxonomy (NCBI): domain Eukaryota; kingdom Metazoa; phylum Nematoda; class Chromadorea; order Rhabditida; family Trichostrongylidae; genus Trichostrongylus; species Trichostrongylus colubriformis. The sequence continues at coordinate 35,523,509 of OZ022258.1, read as the reverse complement.
AGGGGGGAGGGCAAAAAACCAATCGTATCGGAAATTGGGAATCCTTCGCAAGATGATTCACCTCACGTGCCATTCTGTCATTAACGAATGGCACTATGGGAGTTACTCCATCTGTTGTTCTGAACGGGACCCATGTTCTTGTATTTCTTCCACAGTATCCGTTGCTTTCTAGGATGCTTCCGATTTTAGCATCCACCTCTGGGTCCTTTTGCGTCCCAAGCTTCTCCTTCGTTTTCAAAAGATTTCGCACGACGTTTGCCTTCATATAAGTGGGATGAGCACTCCTAGAATGCAACAAGATGTTTGAGGAGGCACTCTTTTTATACCACAACCGTTCCTTGCGACCTTCACGAATCCGGACTTTTGTGTTGAGGAACGGTAAAAAACCATCCCTCCCAGGTTCTTCTTTGGTTATTATTGTTATTGTTATTATCTCGCTGAAGGATCTCCTCATAGCATCACGAATCTACGAAAATCGGTGTCGCGTATCCACTTGTCGATACTGTGTATCTGAGAAGATTTGCGAACTCCAAGGTACCGTCTATATGATTCAGTGCAGGAGATGTGGAGATAGATATGTGGGGGAGAGGGCGAGACCTCTAAAGATTCGCTTGGACGAGCACAGAAGAGCACTGGTCAACCCCGCCGCTTACCCGCACAGCAGCTTCTCCAGGCACCGTACACTGAAGCATATGAGGGAGGATGCTCCATCATTTGATGTGAAAGTTCTTCATAGGCATTTGGTACGCCCCCTGGAAAAAAAAAATAATGGAAGCACGGGAGATACAAAGAATCAAGCCAGAAATGAACGCGAAGGAGGAGCTACGTGACCTTTTGAGGCTCATAGCGTAATCAGCAATGATACCCTTCCTGCCTCAGAGTTAGACCGGTGTTTCATTCTTTACCCTCACCAGCACGCCGTCAGGTCCCCTCCTCCTTTGTCCTGGTCTGTTTCGATTAATGTATAACCATTGCAGTTGTTTGTATGTTAAGTATTGTAATTTGAGATCTGAAGAAGGCATTAATGCCGAAAGCTTATCAGTAAATAAAAGGATTTCAAGAGCTTCAACAACACCTAATCAAACAGTATAATAATAATATTAATATTAATAATAAATGATAGTAATAATTAATAATAATAATAATAATAATAATAATAATAATAATAATAATAATGATAATAATAATAGTAATGATAATAATAATAATAAGTAATAATCTTATAATTATCAATTAACGCTCTATTTCTAAAGATCACATCATCGGTCCGGAAATTGCAAAAAAAGTGGAGAAGGAGGTACATATGTAGTCGTCGAAGGCTCTTCGAGGAACTTTGAAAACATACGACTCAATACCCAATCAGCAACAGAAACAAAATACGACCTCTCTTGGATGTTCCATTACTGGAGGTTCCTTTACTTATGCTTGAGTCTGATTGCAGTCCCTCTTTGGCCGATGGATGGTTCGGAAGAGATCAACGCTCTAGCCGCTAGAACCGCAGTCAAAAACCCATCCCGCCCATCGCTCGAGTACATAGTATAAAAAGCGGTGACGAACTTGTAGCAAAAGAGTTTTGCAAACGATAGCAGGAAAACATAAAACAGAAACTCCAACGGTTAGGTCATAATAGATGATATCGTCGAAATTCACGTAATACAATCAGTCAGCGACTTGTTCTATCCAGCGCTGCATCCCCCATAAAACATAAAAAGAAGCGTAAGAAAGATTTCGGGCATTCAAGAAATTTCTTTCCTCCTTCCTACGCTGGTGCGTCACCTATCACCTCAACTAACCAATGAACGCCATAACGCTCACGAGGTAATGGCGAAATGTGCTTTCAATGGTAGTGCTGAAGATGCAGGGGGAGCGCTTTGTATATGTAGAGATCCTGCCGCACTGTTGTAAACGATGTTCATTGCCTGTGAGCTCTAGGAAACAGAGATGTAGGCCACGACATACGAACATGGTTAGATGTTCAGAGCTTACTGTAGCCCAACCCTTTCGCGCGCGACCTATTCACATAAGACCCTTGGCGGTGGACCTGCATTTATTTAGAAGCGCACTTGCGATTATCAGATTGATCGACTTGTCTTCTTAGGGCAGTAAACCCTTGGGTAACTATCCAGCAAGCATCTTTTTCGCCTCCGCGATGCGTCATCACGGCGTCATAACCCGCTCGAACGAACTCTCACCACGCCCTTTCGGCACAGCTGACCAATAGGATCCGCTAATGCAATCATTCAACCAATTGATCGTTGGCGCGTTGAACTTGGCGAGTCGGGAGTTCATGGCTGCGCTTACTAGTAATCCCTAGTAGCCGCGTTTGCTCCGCTCACGTTGTTAGTTCCTTTTGACTAGCAGCGTTCAAACTGATTTTTCTGTGTGTGTAGCGATCCTAGAAATGAGGAGGAATGATCTGGCAACCAACACATTTTCTTTTCACAAAATCATGGGAGTCTCGAGAATAAACTTTGTGTGTGGGAGATTCGAAGTTCCGTAATTCTCTCATTACAAGGCATTTCAATATTTCTCTCTTTCGCCCTAGTACTGATCGGACGACCTCGTCGTGAAAAATGAATGTATTCGTAACAAGGAGCTTAGACGCCATGAGAGCTGCGTACTAGCCCTCTCGAGGGTGCTTCAAAGACCAAGAAAAGACTGAGCCGAAAGAAGCAACACGGGATGGCAGGAACGCTGAAGTTCTCTGATCAATCTCAGTCGTTCCCGTCTCAGGAAGTGAATGCCTGAATGTCCATTGAGGAGTTGGTCAGAACGAGGAGCTCTAGATTGAATGAACAACGAAGCAACCACCATAAGACCTTCCTATAGAGTTTGTAGACAAGGATGAAAGCAAAGCAAGAGACTTTCATCCTGCATGGGCCTTGGATTATGCGACCTCAGCATGCTAGTTGTACGTCTCTTGCCTCTTCCCTAACATCAACTTCCACCGAATGCTCTCTTGAAAACGCATTCGTACGAGATAAGTTTCATTCCGCTTTTCCGCTTCTCAACTATAATCCAATTTCAGTTCAAGTCTCCGACATTGACATACTTAGCGTCTGACAGCGATGTCGAACTTCGGAAGGTAACCACTCTACTATTCTAGTCTTCCTGAGGTTTCTATCATCAGCCTTCTTTGTGTGCCTGTTTCTAGAGCAGGGGATGTTATACAAGACTGAGTTTCGATGCCTTCTACTTCGATGATTGATACGGCAACATTGCTCAGAAGAAATGTCTCTATGTGTCTTGGTTCGAGTGAGACTTATCTCTAAAATATACATAAAGAGTAAGCAATTACTTCTCATTCCTCTCAACACTCGATGATGTTTTGGTTTCTTGCTATTCGTCGAAAACGTTGGAGTAGCAGTCAATAAATGCTTTGTCTTCGAAGAGCATTTTAGTCGAATCTCTTCCACTTAAACCCTTTAAAAACCCCTCAGGTCGCTAGACGTTGGTGTTTCCCCTTCAAAGTGCTGCTTTCTTGCCTTAGCAACATTGAAATTTCCCATCGTAGTCAAGATGCGTCAAGCTTGCTGGCACAACTATCATCTAATTTTGAGAGCATTGCGTCTTTTGTGTGCTACATACAGATATGACATTAACCCCAGTCCTTATAAACTTTCATTGAGAGCCTAATGTGCTATAAATAGCTCGACACTTGAAAAAAGATTGAAGGCTTCTTAAGGCTTCCTTAGGTTTTCAAGACCTTCAAGGCGAGCTCTTGGCTCGCATCGTCTTCTCCAGAGCGGAAATCATTTAAGTTCTTGTGAGTCAATTAATATTTTATATGATGCACTAATCGAATCATCTGCCACTTCGACTGAAGAGTAGAGCTTTCATCTTCTCGGCTGTCTCTATTTTCATAATATTGTGCCTTCACTCAATATGATGCTGTACGCGAAAAAATGCAGTGCTCTTGGACGTTCTCACGTAAACACTCACGTACAGACAACGATCGCCCCTGATTGTTTGACTAAACATGACTCCGACGGCGCCAACAGGCGCCCCATTGTCCTAGTGCCGTCCTTCATTAAGCTCTCGTTGCAGAGCTCTTCGATACCGCTGTCGCCCCTAGATGATCCACTGTTATTGTTTTGACACGTAGTTTCCGATGCTACTTATTATTCACCCGCTAATCACTACACAGAGGAATCTTGTGCGACGAATAATTATTGTTTTGCGAAGTAACCAAATTGTCAACGCCGCTGCACGTTGATTGGCAGTGGAATTCTTTCGGAAAGATGAACTTTCATCGCCTATTTCAGAAATAGGAAATCAGTACTGAACATTCCATTATCAATGGCGGGTTTCTGGTCTGATGTGGTCTTTCGCATATGCACTGCCATAGTCATCCAACTTCTATTGAGGTACATCGCTCTAAAGGGGGTGTGTGCACTTATGACAAAGAATCGCGTGGCCGCCGGCGGCGAGCGGCGCGGCGAGTGCAAGTTGTTTGTAGTTTTATCCGTTGAAACAATCCAATAACCACAGCATAAGAGCTTCCGAAGCTTCCAACCTGCAATCTCCGGAGATTCCTCACGATACCAGCCCACTGTATGCTGAGCGGAACTGCGATCGAATTTGGCGAAGTCTACCTGATAGCGCCGCGAGTGCGACGCCGCGAAGCGGTTTCTTGGCATAAGTGCACACGCCCTTCTGAAGCCGGGAAGGATGTGCGTCAGGACTCTCCAACTAGGGCTGATCACGCGAAAGGGCGGCGTACGCAAAATAAAGCGTTGAAATGGGTGAAACTTTTGAAAAATACGACCCCTGAAATCCTTGTCCAGGAAATACATCCTTTTCGAGTTGCTAATGTTGCTGGTATATTGTATGGAGAAGGTGTTCTCAATCATTGATAATAATACTGTGGCGACCTAGTATAGAACATGACTATCGAACTATCGAAAGCCGCCTTTTTTTAGGGATCCCTACGTCTTTCCAATAAAATCCCTCAAGAACTGGTGGCAATAGGACAAACAAACCATCATTTTTTTAACCCAAAATACAGCCCCATAAAAAATTCCTCGCGTACGCGCTCCTGCCATTTCATAAGACCAGCAAGATTCCTGGCGAGACAATCTACCTGAGCAGTCCTGCCACACGTGACCACATTGCCACAATAATTACAAAAAAAGTTTGTCCAGTTTCAGTTCTGCGTGGAATATTCATCCCTTCCCACGAGAAGGAACTGGCCATTACGAAACACATGATGTGGAACAAGATGAGGTGAGAAAAGCATACTACACTGAAGGGGTGATCATCTGCGAGCCCTGTAGGCTCCTTGGCTGATGCAACCTGTCATGATGGCGGATATCATGGCACTATAGGCACGTGTCTAGCTCAATGTCTATGTTGCTTTGAGTGGTTTATCGTTAGTTCATTCTAATTGAGAGGCTCGCTAGACATCCATTCATAAGCAGCGATGAGAACTACTGTGACAAAATAATGAATTTTTTATATATTAATCCTAGCAATGATCGCAACAACGATGGCAGAGGCAAAAACACGATTGCGGCGCCACTTATCCTGTTCTCTTCTGTGGTGTACGTACGAGTTCTCACGTCCCCCTGCTTACCTATCGATTGAACTTGTTTGATCTATGATGTGTGGTGGCTTGCGCAGCTCGTTAAGCGCTCATTTGTGGTAACAGCAAAGCCAATGGTGGGCAGTTGAACAGTTTAGTTACCGTAAGGAGCTTTGATAACCTTCAACAGCAAATTGCGTCGTGCAAAGTCTTGAGCCCCCGGTTTACCTTCATATTCAACTTAGTTCGTCAGCTAAAGCCGAGGTATTCCTCCTGATGCCTGAAAATCGAATCAATATATACCCCAATTCGGAGCGACTGATAGGGCGTGGCCTACGGACATGGTGAGTGGCGAAACTGAGAGTGCGTGGCAGGAGTGACAGAATTTGATACACTCTCACCTAAGTTCGTAGGCCAGTCTTATCAGGCGCTCCGAAATAGACTGTACTCAGAAATCAAGGTTGCAATGAACTCATCACAAGCAATAGTCTATGCGTCAACATTCAGCCAGTACCAGGTGACCGATAAAAAGCCTGCTATTGTGCAAGCGTTCAGCAAAGCACGATCGCTGATTACTCGGAGTGGGCGAGAATCATGACAGTGCGACTCGGTCAGCGCGTCGCGGAAATTGTGACGCGTCAAATGTCTGCTGGCTTCATGTTGAATGCTGAATTCATCGTGCGCCGAGTGTTTTGCTGGTTTCTTTGGGAATTCGCCACGGCTCAGGAGACGCGTCCGCATACGCGCGTGACCTGGTCCAACCATGCTTCAGTGGTCACCCTCACGCATAGAAAAAATGGGTTGTACAAGATGATGCATAGAAAAAGTGAGTAGTATGAGTTGATAAAATCTTTGGAAGCTAGCCGCTTTTATTAGTAGTAGCAATCTTGCCTTTCACTTTCAGAGTGACAGTGCATCACTGGACGAGGTACTGCTCTCACTGGAAAAGGGTTTAATCACCACGGATGAGTGGAGGACAACTCGTAGACCTGCTGCGATTTCGCCGCCCACTGAACCACCTGCACCCGAAATAACTGTCGTGTAAGTCGGACTTGGTAACGTTTGATAGGAATTCGAGAGATGAAATGAGATGGCGAAGTAGGGTTTCAAGGAGCTCATTAAATTCAATTTCTAAGACTCTCTCTTGACCCTCATCCTTACTTTGTCGTTCATGTGGAGCACTTTTCTAATCGCATTATGCAGCCGTCAAAAGTGAAACAACGCTCATCTGGCTGCACGAAAGGCGACAACATTGGTCAATGATTTCTGGAGAAGACTACGTACAATTCTATAATATGTAGTAAAACAGAAGTCATGTATTGGAATCAAGATCTCGGCTCCGACAAGAAGCGCCACCGGCTCACCGCAAATATCCAGCTGCCGTTTTTCCTTGAATGCCAGTGTCTGTGAAGCTTTTGCAACGCCGCCCCTCGGCACCATGAAAGCTCAGGCGCCTGCCCGCAGTGCAGCGTGGACTGCTCTCGTCTTACTGCGGTGCTCTTTCAGATCTTATGATTCCAGTCATTCAGCACCCCTTCAGTGCTGCTCCCGCTCTCATCCGGATTTTTCTGTGATTTATGGTGTATGAACCTATGTTGGCTGCTAAAAAAGTTTTTCTCACGACCGGATTGGCTAAAGACTTCAACCACACGACGGCAGTCCAAGCCTTTGATGAACCAACGGCCATGCAAAACCCTTCAAACATAGCTGAGCATCCTGACAATGCTCATAAAAATCAGTTTGAAAGCATATTCTCATGTCTCACGTACTTCTCACTATCGAATGAGCACTTCGAATATCCACATTCGAAATCCACTACGTGAGCTCTGCAAGTCGTCCCATTGAAATGCTTGCATACGAATCTCAGCCGTCATCAATTTACTTTATACCTGTTTCTTGAAAAAGTTGCATTTTTACGGAAAAGATTTCTCCCCAAAAGGAAGAGTTCCCTGCTTGATTACTTCAAGTAACTAAGACACCGCATAATTAGGTTAATGACCCCTCAAAAGTGGAAGTGTTCAGTGGAGGCAGACGTGCATAAATGTTATGCAGATGACGTCCCCACTAAGGACATCCGAATTTGCAGTTGTCGTCGCTGTCATTCAGTGTACTTCGAGCCTTCCCTCCGTCGGACTGCTCACCTTATCTTGTCCCCACAAATCTGATTCCCAATGATTTCGCGCCACATCGCCTTGAGGACTTTGCCAAGTGCGCATATGACGGCTGCCGTTCGAATGTTTTCAAGTCGCAACTTTTCAGTTCGTGGCAAAGAATCAGCTAACACAATTTAGTCCTTATCGAGGACGTTTTTCCACGTGTCCCGTTCACAGGCGACTTCAGTTGGCACACATCTTTGATCTCACCTTAGGGCGTGCATGATATGGGTTACATACTAACCATACTCCAGAACGATATAAAACGATATAAAAACGTTCCGAGTCGTAATAATCTTGCCTTTTAGGTAATTCAAGCCATACCTTTTCATTTGTGAAATTCTTTTGCATATGCTTTATGTGGCTTTGAGCTCTCGAAGAATTTGTATGCAAAGCGATAAATAATGTGCTGTTTGACAGACATCACATCAAACACACGTCACCCCATCCACTAATGGAGTCTTCGCTATGGCCAAGCAGGTGACAAAGAATGGACTATAAAACAGATTCTCGCTTAATAACGCATTTGTCGGAGTCTTTCTTCCCACATTCGAAATCTCCATTGATTCCTTTGTTCGAGTTAGTAGGCTTTCTGTGCTTCTGCCACGTCGTCCACTGCATGGCGAGGATGGCATGAGCCATGTGGTGACTGCCATTGGAGCATCATATCCTTCCTGTTTTCCCTCTCACATCCACTTACTTCTATCTTGTTATCGCCACCACCTACATCCTTGATTTCATGTGTCTTTTCTGCAGCATTCAAATTGCCGATAACCCGACTTCACGTTCAGAAATAGATGTTTTTCACTAGAATTTGAATGTCTCACGCTGTCCTCAAAGGGTATGGGACCCATCTTATGTTAGTGGATATATAGGCTTTTTTCAACAGAAAGTAGATGGCAGGATACTTCAAGGTGAGAACAGAAGGCAGGTAGCAGGGTACTTCACGATGAGCTTTCTATTCTCTTAATGCTCTTCGCTTTTCAGTGCTGTGCCTGAATACTCATTTTATATAAATAATGCAATCAGTATGTTTCCCGTGGTCAAGCTTGTGTCGAACAATCCTTAGAGCTGTTTCAGTTAATTTTTTGATTGGTATTTTGATTAGATAATGTTTTCAGTATTTGGGGGAGCGAGTTGTATTGCCGTACACTCTCGTGTTGCTGCCAGTTGACCCTCACCCCACTCAAATCCTCTCACTTGTTTAATTTCACGGTATTCGGACATGAGGACATTTAATTGAGCATCCTAGAAGGGGCCGCGCTGAGTCGCGAAGCAGTCACCAGGGCGACATAGACCATTTTCTTAAAGATACATATATGATCCTGATTTTATGATCCGCGACTCAGGTGCACGTGGTGTAGCGGTAAGTGGCGATGATGCCATGTCAGCGCCAGGCGGAGAGTCGATGAAGGTTTCCGCACTTTAGACCCATCCGTCCAGCTAACTTGAAAATGTGCCAGTACGGTCCTTGCTTCGATCTACTCCTCTACCACTTGCCCAAAAGATTTTTCGAGCAGTTGACCATCTTCATCTTTTAGTAAGTAGGCATACTTCGACAAGTACGGTCCCCTTTGATCCCTCTTTCATCAGTGAAGATGGGTATAGCTACCACCAAGATAGACCTTCGTGTCGGAGGTTTCCTCAGCTACAGCTTGACCCTGGCTGCTACCATTACTAGTACATGATGCGCATATGAGACTGGATCATCATATTTCATAGCTCAGGTGTATGAGGGCAACAACATCGCACCTCAGTCTAGGACGCTTGTATATGCTCGCTACAAACTCGTTGAGTTGACTCTTTACAGTACCTCCGTCACTTTGAAGAGAAGGCTCCCAGATGACGTATATGTAGCTAGGGCTAGATGATGCCGATCAAATACCTGCACACTGTTTCATGTTGTTTTCAGTCAGCTTTTGAACTGGTAGCTCCCATTCATCTCTCCAAAGTCCTTCACACACTTCTCCAGATCTCTATCTTCAAACACTTCTCAAATAGCTCTTCAATAACACATTTCCATCAATATTCGAAGCATTTCGCGGCATCTTCAGCAACTTTTATAACTTTTGCATCACCTGCACTCATTTGCTTCCACGTAACCATAAAAAGTTCGTTGATTATTGAACACGAAAAAGTTGCTTCTTGACGGCGACGTCAATGAGCGCGTCATCCGAGCGCAGCACTCGTGAGACTTCTTGCCACGATCTCGCATACAACAATTTTCAGGCGTTATTGTTATTGCGGACACACTCCCGTAGCACGAGTATCGGTGTACTAATTAACTAGATGGTGCCCACTCATGACAGCTTACATTCCGTTCATAATTCATTTCTGCTCAATTCGATTGCCTTTCTATTGATGATGTATCGGGTCCAGCACATAACGCTATGGTAAGCTATTTTGGATGCTTTAATACTGACAGGAGGAGAGGGGAAGGAGCAAGTTTCTCATTGTGAAACAGTAACGTTCCAGTAACCTTGTGAAGCAGTAACGTGCCTTTGAATATTCGACGTGTCATTAAAGGAGCATCCACTGAAGAATGACTTTCTTTGTCACCCTTATGTTTCTGTTGTATTTGCCTGATAGGTGCCTCATGCAAAGTTTCACGCGAAAAGGTGAGAATTCGGCCAAGATACAGCTCCCCGCATTCACGGCCGGGTAGGCGGGGCCTCCGAGTAAAAGCTCTGTCCGGATTCGCTTTTTTCGCATGAAACTTCGCATACGGCCCACATTGGGCACATACAACATAAATTTATGAGCAACAGAAAAACTTATTTTTCTGTGGACGATCCTTTTAAGGTACTCATGGGCCTCAAGAGGGTGGAGCAGGAATGTATTGCGGATTGGATAAAAGGGAAAATTTACCTCTTCTCAATTTCGAATGCATTCATTGTATGTAACAAGGATCATCGATCAATAATCATAGTTTGTGCGAGGTGGTAGCGAACTGTCTTTGAATACACAACCTTGGTGTACCAACAACATCGGATAGAAAAGTTATTGTACCATCCGTGTAAATGAGTTGTCGGGTCGTATTTATGGGAAATTTTACCAGGCCCAATGCGTAAGCGCGTAGATGTCAGAGATATCGATCTTTGATCAAGTAAGGCTAATATTATCGTACAAATTTCGTGTAAATGCTTGTTACTGGCCCCCTTCCTATGACATCAGCATCTTTTTCGTAATCTGTAATTCACCGGAACCGCCTCATTTAAAAAGGAGATCTCAAGCAAATAATGAATCGGTTCCTGTTGTCGCGCTCTGTGAAAGTGCTTGTCAAACATTGTCGGAGTACTCGGTTAGCGGGTCGACAAATTTCTTCAGCAAATAGTCTCACTTACAAAGCATCCCAAGCAGGCACTTTATACTTCCAATTACTGTAGAAATATTGGAACTATTCGAACAATAGGAGATCTACGTTGGACCAGGGTAGTCTTCTCTACTTTTTTGAAACAACTATCAAGTTGCGAGAAAGTTTTCGCGGCACTTTCTCATAATTTCGTGAAAGATCCCAGGAACTTTTGTGGGCAGACTATACAGCAGGAGCGCCCACTGTTGCTGTAGACCTTAGCCGGCTATCTCCAGGCCTGCAATAAATGACGCATTAAAATGTAATAAATGAAAATGACAGTGTTTGTGGTGGAAATTGATCACTTCCTCTTCACGAGTGCCACTGTAATTCACTTTATTGCACTTTGAAGTCGGAAATTTTTTGAGTTCTCAGATTTCAAGTACAAAATGCTTTTTGACACATGGACAGATTATTCTCCAAAAATTAAGAAAGTTTTCTCGCATGGGATAGACATGAAAAACGAAAAACAAGAAACGACCAAAAAATTTGTAAAATATGTACCATATGTATAGTTCAATTAATCATGGTGTGTATTTTGCAGTGAAGCTGATGCCACCTCGGACACGGAGATCATCAAGAAATTGCTAGGTAAAGGCTATGATTGGCGCGTACGACCGCCTGGGATCAATCTCACAGCTAAAGGCAAGTTATTCTTTTTTTTATTTTCTTTTTAAACGACAACAATCGAAAATGCTATTGCAACAGGGATGACTAAGTGATTCCCAGGAATGTGCCGCTGTTTTTGATGAGGATTAAGCTTATGGACACATGTAACGACCAGTGGCAGGTGGATTAGACCATGAAAAATGTGCTCTCATGGATTACATAAAGCCTGCCCAAAAACCCATTTCCACTTCGGTGTGGGCCGCTTACCTGCTGCTGAAGCCTTCGCATGATAAGGGTGTAAAGAGCATAAAACGATAAATCATGCTGTTAATTAGTTCCTTCCCCGTATACGCCACGTTTTCGGCTTCCATACAAAATCGTAATAACACTTGGCCTGTAAAATGCGCGCGGGCACGCTGATGTACCGCTGAGTGGTTTTAACCTCCCAGAAAAGCATGGTAGCAATGGTGGAAGGAGCAATGGAGCCAGTATAGGTGGAAGACTTCTCAGATAGGTCCTGTTTCGTGTTGAAAGCGGAGAGTTTGTCCTGGAAAGAAAGCTGGTCAATGAATCCAAGGTCGATGGATAAACATTGCATACTCTGTGCTTGGCAGTAGTACTGTGATTATCGATTCGACTGGGGACTTTCGTTTTATATACGCAACTAAATAACACCAAAGGGGTTTTATATTATAGCGGTATGTGTGTTGAAGGGGGTCTTGAAATTTCCTAGGTGGAGTGTGAGACTCTGCGTCAGAAGGCTTGACTGGGCTCAGAGAGAGCACTGATCATGGATTCGGTCCCCCGACCATACTTACGGGGTTCAACTACACCACCTCTCAGTCAAGTGAAAGGAATAAGGAAACATAGAGAAGTGCTCAATCGATGTTCCATCCTTGAAAATGCGTAACGTTGAATCAATTAAGAGCGAATAGCAGTGGTGGTGATGAATCATTCCAGAGAATTCTTTTTATTTCAGAAATTCTCGAATGACTTCGCTCATTTCCTGACAACTTTGTCCTTGACGAAAAAAACCCGCGAGTTCTAGGCTGATTAGGCCATGTAGAGAAAATGTGAAAAGGATGTGTAGAGAAAATTCCTGGGAAAACCTGGGCACTTCATTTTGTTCTCACGGTTATTGACTTCTACTTGAGGAGCTGCAGGAATAGCCGGTCAACTGCCTTAGCAGCGTGAGAGTTGTGGACCATCAATAAACCATGACTTCATAGCAAACTTCCAACCATATCTGTATTTAGGTAGCCACGGACCAGTAGTTGTCAGTGTCAACATGTTGATACGAAGGTAATGTTGTTATTTTATTTTTTTTCATTTTTTTACACCTTCGAGAGTTTGATTTTACTGCACCGTAGCTTGGAATGGCGCCTTTTCTTGTACTCATCAGCACATTTGCATGAGGAGGGCAACCTAGGCAATACTATTATGTGGTTCACACATCGTCGTTTATATGGCAATACCTCTATTTCGTCAGTCTAACGTCTCCATGTTTTTCTGGCTCTGAGCGCTTATGTTAGCATGTATACAAGGGACTCCAGCTAGCAATCGACCGGCCTTTTTTTCTACTTTCCATTCATAGTACAAGATGGTCAACCCAAATGCACAAAGTTTTTGGCGTTAATCAATCCTTTCTGCGAGATGCGCCACGCCCTCTAGTTCAGTTCAGAACCGTAGTGACAAGTGAATGCGGTTCGGCATATACAGTGACTTGCGGGGCGAACCGATAAAGCAATCAGCGCTTTCATCTTCCTTTTCGAACTTGGTAACAATTCTTCTTGCCCTGAAGGATGGAAGGCTTGACCGGCCTGGGCTGGCGTGGAAGCGGGATTTAATCTTCTAGTTACTGCACTGCATCACCTCCGACCAAATTGGTCAAGTAGCTCATAGAAATTCGTATCTATGACGTATATCGCATTGGCGATGGATATTATCAACAAATAGCACCGTCTGGAAAGTTTTGACTCGTGCTCAGGAAGGCCAAAAACGGGCATATCATACTCTTAAGTTTTGATCACGGAAGTGATAATGCTTTTCAAACTTCACCCGGATGAGTACATCCCATATTTGAAGAATTTCCTGCATTTTGTCATTCATTATACAGTCCGAATGGAGCTTCTATACTCCTAATATCATAGGTTTTTTGAACCCAATGGCATGGTAGGTAATCTCATTAGCTCTCACTCCGCGTGCAGTAGACTGTGGTGATCCAAATGATGAGCGAAGTGATACCTCTTTATGACTTAGTTGGAATTCAAACGGAGTCAATGTGTTATCTAGGCGAAGAACTAAATTCGGAAGTGACCAGGGTTCTCCGAAGATACAAGAGAATTAAGTATTCTCTCGAAGACTGCAGTTCCTATGTGCGGAATAGTCAATATTGTATATTTTCTACTCTTGTAAAAGCGGGTAGAAAAAAATTAATGGCAAAATTAAGTAAGTTAGTGATAGGCCTAACGCACTCCCACTCGCACAGTGCGGGATCAAATCGCGCATCAGTTAACGATCAAGCCAACCGAGCTTTCCATCCGTATAGGAGTTGATACTGGACATGCTTGGGAAGATGAAAGCACAGACTTTTAGTAAGTACATCAGCTGACAACCGCAAGTAGTTGTATAGGTCGAATCGCATTCAACTGCCACCACAATTCTGAATAGAACCAGAACGCGCAGCGCATCCCAAGGGATGTCGAAGTCAAAAACTTCATCCTTCTATTACCAGGTTCGAAAAATCGCAGTGCAGGGCTGTATCGTGATTTATGAAGCATGGTGTGAATCAAATGTATCGAAGCTCTTCAGGGGCATTTCTGCATCTACTTACTAGCCTTTATTTTCTAATTTCAACTCGTTCTTCGAGTGAATTGTCATGGTCCTTATTTTTTTGCCTTCGAGTCTGGTCGAATACCACCTTGCTTCTCTGCTACCTTAGTTTATTCATTTTCTTGGGCTCGCCGAACTTCCAAAGCCGCGTGGGATGGCTGAAATCGACGTTGTCCTAGCGAAAAGAATGGAAAAAGTCACAATTCTGAAAAAAACACGCGCCCTCCGCACTCTACCGCATGATTGCTCAGGAGAAAATAGGATTCAAGCGGAAAAACTAAACCTCAAAATTCTCACGTTCACAGTGCAGCTCCGACGTCCCACGTCACTGAGTAGACTCGAGGAAGTGTTCTTGTTATACTCATTAAGGGAACAATTCCTAATTTCCTACGTTTTGGTTTTTGTGATGAATGGCAAATTCCATTTCCTTTCCAATGTAGAAGGCCTAAAAGAGTGCTTTTTGGTTCTTTCTAGTTGCAAAGTATACGACTCGCTGAAAACTAGTCGTTAGTGTCTTCTTATGAGATGGACACCGTGTGAAATATGAGATTGGCAAATCTGCGTGACGATAATTGGCTTCATTATCAGCGGCGCCGGCTATAACTCAGCGATGCCAAGAAGCTAACGAAGCTTTTTGGAAAGGCTGAAGATTGATGATAGGAAATATGTGAGTAGGGCCAACTGATCCTGTGTGTTGCAGCATTTCAAAGATCGACGATGTGAACATGGAGTACAGCGTGCAGTTGACCTTCAGAGAATCATGGGTGGATGGTCGGTTAGCTTATGGTCTACCCGGCGACAACAAGCCCGACTTTCTCATACTGACGGCCGGACAACAAATCTGGATGCCAGACAGCTTCTTTCAGGTACATATTCCTTGTAGATACCCGGAGAGTTGGAAGGAAGAGAAGAAACGAAGTCACTTGTTTTGTTACGTTCCGAAAACCGCAGCACTACGTAAATCTTCCCCGGCCAAACTGATTGATGCAGTAATACGTTCATCCAGTGGAAGAGCGACAGAGACACTTCCTGACTAGTCTGTCAGAGTCTAAAGGTATAGCAGAAACGGTAGGGTATCATGTACTCCTTCCTTTGTGATGGGCAAGATACAAGGGACATGCACTACCTCACATACGTCCACAGAAGTGTTTAAGACCCCCCACCCCCACCCCCTCGTATTCGTCACTTTGAGCTAGTTCCGTCAAAGTGTCTTGGAGTTTGCATAATAGTTCTTTGTCAAATCACAATCATGAAAGAAACCCACATGCATTGGTACCGAATTCGGAATTAAGGGTATTCCATTTCAACTAACCCAAGTTCAGCACATTTTTTTCACACTCTGGCTTGTACCCTTTTCGAACACAAAATGGTTCGTTGTTGGTAGCTTACCTTCAATGTGAAGCTTAGCGAAGGTGGCTTGTTTTTGCTTCAAAGCAAGTGTTTCTTGCTGAATAGTCAAATAAACAAATAAAGATTAGTTCCACAGATAGTAATGAATATTATTAATTTGGTCCACGTACATATTTTTGCCCCTCCAGTTGCTTCATCACAAAATATAGTTAATTCAAAATGACTATTGATTTTGCTCACGTGCAAATTGTAAACCACTACATATACATACGTAACCTGCATAAGAATTTCGATGGAACTCCTCAAACTTTGGGTACAGCATAGGAACTACTAAAATGCGAGTTTTGTCGACTGTTTTTCTTTAATATGCAAAGAGGTTAGATGTGGTACCTCTTGTATCGCAGTGCGAGTTACAGCAAAGGCGAGGTGCGCGGCAGCAGTTTCTACCGTATAAGGAACATCGAGCCAAGCAAGACTCATTTGCCTTTACTGACATATGTGATTGAGGCGTGAGCTGCTGCTTCGCTGGTGGTAACTTGGGTGAGTCTGTTGTTTCATTACCAGGTTGTCCGAGAGCGATTTCGAAATGACGCCGGAAACGCTAGAGGGGAGGAAGCGCTTGTTCGGATACTTTGCAAATCAAGAGCTTCCAGCCATCTTCAGGCCTCTGAAGAAGATGAGAAGGTCGAAACGTTAGGCCAATAAAAGGTTCTACACCTAAGCTCGTGTTGGCATATAAAAGAAAAACAGTCGATTAGTCATGCCGTGGTTTAAGCAAGGGAGAGCATGGGAGCTAAAATGCCAAGTCACTATATGTCGTGCACTACAATAACATTGGGGTGTTCAAAAGAATCACATAGTTTTCGATCTCGAATTTCACACCTACGTACCAATCACAATGGAAATGAGATTCATCAAATCCAGCGAACCCAAGTCAATGAGGAGTGAATTCAATTGCGCCGTTTGCATAACGCTCCAGAGCCTTGCAGCCGATGCACTTGTGGAAGGCCCTTTGATTATAATATGTTCACTGTGAAAATATTCACTTCCAAGCTCGTGAACGAGACCCAATGGGCGAGAGGTCACTCGCGTTAGCTGCATGTTAAGGGTGAGGTCTACTCGATCAGCATCTGCTGAACATGTTATGTATATACGGCTCAGCGCTATCGTGGAGGAAATGTATCCTTCCTGTTGATCACTGCCGAGCAGACTTGTGGCGATCTTCGGTGCATTTGGTCAATTTGTTGACAGCACTACTCTATTTTCATTCGGATACAGATGGCCAACCTAAGGCCATGGAGTGATCACCTTATGCGCAGTTGGACTCCAGAATGAAATATAGGACATGGTGTTGACTTAGGGCGTCAAATAGGGTAAAACATCGCATCGGTTATCACCAAAAATATCTTTCTCATCTCAGGCCACAATTCCTTAACGCCACTGGTACTCTTTTTGCATGAAAATGGCAGATCACACTTGCTGAGATGGCCCTTGGGAAAAAAACTGAAGTACTGGATCAGTAGACTAAATAAACCCTCATCAGTTCGGTACTAGTATGTTAATCTAGGTAGTTATCAACTGGTAAACTCAAAACCAATTTGAATTAGTTGAATCCATAGCCTTTTGATTGACTTGAAAGTTGCAATTGCAATGAATCACATTAATTCTCTATGACCGTTAACATTTAAATTATTATCATACCATTCTTCCGTCTATACTTATTTTATGAGCCTTTCCTTCGCGTGTGCTCACTCCATTTTGTTTTTTAGAAGAATTTTCATTCTGCTAATATGCAGATAGGCGACCGACGCAATCCCTGGAACGGGTTTCGAACTTAGGAAAAGGTAGCAGGAGCAATAATGCTCATTATTCAATATTCAAAGACACGTAGATTACGTTGTTGCAAAGGAAAGTCACGAATTCAAAGAAAACGAGGTTCAGGGCGATTCGCTGTTCGTGAAAAACGCGCTCTAATTTGGGATGGGGCTCTGTGCTGGCAGGCACATTCGTCATTGTTGGGCCCCTTCCCACCTGATAACGCTTCCCTTGATTGAGTGTAGCTCCGATCTATACCCCGTGATGTAGTGGACGAGAAACCTTGAGCGCGCTGAGCATTAACGGGAAGTATAAGGATCGGGGGGGGGGGGGGAACGATTCGAATTTTCGCTTCGCAGCGTTGCTTTCGCTGCGCCATCAGTACGACTTGCTGCAGTCGGTTGTAATTCCACTCAGTATGCAACGCGCTTGTATCGTGAGGGACCTTCGATCACTGGAAGCTTCGAAAGTTCTTATATGTCGTGATTGTTGCTGTTTCAGCGGATAAAACAACAAACAACTCGCATTCGTCGTGCCGCTCGCTGCGGGCGGCCGCGCGAAAACTTGACTAATCGACCCCCCCCCCACCGTGAGGATCCCATCATTCAGATTCCTGACCGTTTTGTTTTTAACTTTTTTCTGGACTACATAACACATGTTCGTTCGTTTTCAAGCTCCAATCACATCATCACTCTTGCTGCCTTCTCCCATGTTTCCAAAGCGGTGCAATGAACCAGACTAAAGCAGTCCTTCTTTCGACCTGCACTCGTTTTCCTCAATAAACGGACTAGAACGAAAGACCCGTTCACATGAAAAGCAGAACTTGGAACTTTCGACGCTTGATGTAATGAGAATAATTTCGTTCTCACGGAATATGATGCTTACCCATAAAGTCGGGAAGTCGATTAAGATCAAGGGAGAGCCTGGTGGCTATTTTGAGCCTCTTTTTATCTCCTTGGCATTGCTACTACAGCAGAGGATGCGTAATTCGTACCGAAATCACAATATTCTTTTCAGAACGAGAAACAAGCACAGAAGCACATGATTGACAAGCCCAACGTACTAATCCGAATACATAAGGATGGCCAAATCCTCTATTCGGTCAGGATCTCGCTAGTACTCTCCTGTCCGATGCATCTTCAGGTGAGGAACATTAAGAATTCACTACTCATTGATCGCTGGCATACATTTGTCCTTCGAGTAAGCTGAAATACTTGCCACAGTATACATGTGGCCCTCCTTGTCACTGTAGACTCACTCATCTCAGATTCGCTCGGTGCCAATCGATATTTAAGTGAGGCGGCGCACGCGTGAAGGTGCAAAAGCGGGGGTAGCTAAGGGCTCTGAATAATACTGGAGTTGCGGCATGTAAGTCTGCTGGGTCATTCATTGTCTCCTCAGGAGGTTCTTAGCAATTGTAGCGGCATTCATGAACCAGTGTTTCGTACTTGCACTCAGCCAGAATCTCGTTGGAATTGCTTATATAGGGAATCGTATTGATAAAGTTCTATCCGCAGCTCTAGTGGAAAGGACATTCCGATTTTGTAGAGGGCATGTTGCTTCTAGGTGGTCGTTTCATTGTGTGTGCATCTTCATTGTGCTCTGTATTAGAAATTCTCCATATTGTTATGTGGAGATAGGGTTTGCTTATCGACCTCCAAAGATGAAAGATAACTCCAGCTGCAGGCTCCCAGTTGCCTGCGATGGCTTACGCGGTACTCCGCGGGTTGCATCGGGGCCATTCATTGTAGATCATGTTCCCATGAACGGTACAAGACAACTGTAGCAAAGCAACAAAGCTGCAAGTGAGCGTCGGAACCTTATCCCTTTGTTCAATGGTTCACGTGATACTTGGAGCACTTCCATCTGTGAGCCGAACCATCCTTTTGCTTAGACTGCGTTACGTACTTCTGATACGAAGTACGTAGTTAGTAGAAGCAGTGGCAACCACATGGTCTGCGTCACTGTCGCTCGTCTTCCCACCACTTTCCGACTATTTCCAGCTTCTTTTGTCTTTTGTCACTTCCCAAACGCGCTTAACAGTGAGTATTGACAGAGAAGTAAGCCTAAGTTCGAATGTTTCAAAAAGTTATTCTATCCCTATCTTTTTCTCCGATTCAGAAACCCTGCCTTCATTTCTCTACCTGCCAATCAATACATGATTATCGTGGATTGTGCTTTGGTGATTTCCGCCCCACAATATCTTTGCACGAATTACTGGAAGCAGTCACTTCGTAGGCCCTCTATCCTCCCCCTCCCTTTCATTTCGGTAACAGAGCCCAGATCTCTTTGAAATTTACGGCTATGGTGTGTGGAGAACATTCGGCGGGAGGAAGACGCGAAGAGAAAATTCTAATATATGTTGGAGGGAGATAAAAACAGAGAAAGCTTTGTGTCGTAGTGTATGACTCGACTAACCTAACCACTAACCTAACCATGCAATTAAAAGCGAGCATACGGCAGACGGGGCGGAAGCTGAACTTATAGCGTGCGCAGTAGAATCCGGGCTCAAAGGAGGCAGTGTATGAAGCAGTTCTCTGAAATGCACGTTCCATACTGTTTAGCCGAGAGTTGTATGGGTGTAGGAGCACGCGCTGCGCCCAGCAATAGCATCGTCATTTTCAAAGCACTGCCAACGGAAACATAGATTCAGGGCTTTGACCAATGTTAATGGCTCGAAGGCGATGCAGGTCTTCGTTGTGTCTGTCTGTCTGCCTACTTGTTTGTTTTTCTCTGCCTGTCTGTCTGTCTGCCAGTCTGTCTGTCTATGTGCCTATGTGTGTGTGTGTCTGTCTGTCTGTCAGTCAGTCAGTCAGTCAGTCAGTCAGTCAGTCAGTCAGTCAGTCAGTCAGTCAGTCAGTCTGTCAGTCTGTCTGTCTATCTGCTTGACTGTTTGACTGTGCGTTTGTGTGTGTGTCTGTTTCTGAAGGTGTGTGTCTATCTGTCTGCCTGACTTCCTATCTGTCTATCTTTCTGTTTGCCATTCCACTGCCAGAAAAAAACTTCTTTTAAGATTCCATCAGAGAACAGTTTATTCTCACATTATTTCAATAGTATTCACAAAGTGAAGTCGATGAGCTCATGTGTATTCGATACTAAGCGCTTTATTGAATTTGCATAATTGTGCTGTGGCATTGAAGTGATGTAATGTATTCATAAGTTCAACGATTTGCACAAGAGGCGCTCATGCCCTTTTTGTCCCGTAGGACTTTGGAAAGGCGGCGCTTTATGCTTGCATAGTGGCATTCTTGTGACTCTCGCAGACTTTCAAAATCTTTCCATCTTTCGAGAAAGGAATGCTCCAAGGAATCGTCCAGGGGTCAACCGCATAAAGGCAGTAGCACGGCTCATCACAAATATTCTCATGCTTTGCTTGAAGTCCATGACTGCAAATCGAGGAACCATGAAAAGTGAAAGCAGAGATGCTAAGATGTGCGACAGCGGAAAAGACTAAATCGAATAGTCAAATCGGAATGGGCCCTTTAGCCTTTCTTTTTCACACTAAACTTCTCTTCTCGTGCATCTCATATCTAACATGTCGATCGGCATCACGCAAATCTGTGTCGTGTTCACTTACAGCATATTACGTATTCACATGAAAGTGGTACTTCAGAAAGGCCGTGCCGCTTCTTCAAGTGCTTTTGATTGCGCTTTTCATATGTAATAACATGTCCCCGTATTGATCCCTGGTAGCCATTTGTAGTGAACACCAGCTGGCTGGCGAACACTGCTGTGCGCGAAACACCATGTACGTCAGTAGGTCGATCGGAATTGCTTTTTTTTTCTTTAGAGCAGAGTATTTCAGTGCACGTTCCGCCCATCGTGGGAGGAGCTTAACTTGATCAATGTATGTTCTTTACTTCATGTCCCATGCCCTACCCATCCCGAACTTATCCCTATCTCAACAGTTCGTTTTTCATGTATTTCCAAGTTCCGCCCACCACTACAAATGCTCCGCCCTCTGCGCCCAGGCCCCTTTCATGACTTCAGATAATTATTCTGACATTTCTATCTTCCCCCACGTTTCGGGCACATTCGGGCCCAATTTACAATTTATTATTTAGAAACGGAACATTTCAGTGAACGCCTGCCCACCGCGGGCGAAGCTTGATTTGGTCCATGTCGGTTCTTTACTTCTCGGCCCATACTCTACCCATACGTTTTATATATAGTAGGGATATTCCCTCTCTGAAAATCTTAATTATTATACCAATTGCCTTATAGGCCCTTGTAAGTTTGCGCGATCTATACCCTAATTTTTCTTCTTCATCACCAGAATGATTTGTAAGCCTTGCAGAAAGCTCTGGTAACGATGAGAACTAAGTCCAGTGATGTGATGATCTAGGAAGGATGCAAATATTAATATAATACTATAATACGATCTGTTTTTTTTTCAGTACTATCCAATGGATGTGCAGACATGTCTGATTGACTTGGCCTCCTACGCATATACTGATACTGATATCGGTTAGTTGTATATTTCGTACATGTTTGGTCGTTAACTTGCCTTCTAGCGGTAAAGATGGCACAATTTCAATTACTCTCCTGACATTGCGCACCAAGTCAAAGTTACGTCTTTTTTCGCGTTTGTTGCTTACTCTCTCTGTGCGCTCGCTATATGGCAACCTAGGTGAGGGCCAGTAGAATACTGACGTTCAAAGTTCATGTCATATTTCATCACCAGGATTGGTGCGAATAAAATGGCTCCATGAAAGCAACAGCAAAATTCCCGGCAAAGTGTGGTGTCGCACGCATATTTATTTATATATTTGTGTATGCATCAGCTAGACGCGCCAGAGATAAAGAAATAAACGACCACAACATTGAGGTGTTGAACAAGGGGACAGATAACCAATTCCTTCATACAAAGAAGGATAATGAGAAGTATTTTAGTGATCTGCATCCGGTTTGGACAGTACTGACTGGAATAACCTCCATGAACCAAAGTTTACATATGCATGTGCACCCTCACGTGGGGAAAATGTGGTATCTAATCAAATTTGCACAAAAAACCTTCATTACCATCGAGCATGCATCTTTTTTGATTTCCTTCTTTTACTATACTTTTAACATGAGATCCAATGCACACACTGTGGGCCGGTGATTGAAGTGCGCTACATACAGGGGGTGCCAAAAAAAGTAATTCTGTCTCGTCCATCCACTTTCACCCCACTTTAGTCGAACTACAGCAATTCTGTTGAGGTATTCACATCCCCAGTTTCAAGAGCAGACCTCACTCTATCACTATACACCGTAGCAGCCTTCTGCACGAGCAGGAACGGGAGCGAGGAAATAGTGAACAAGATGTGTCACCTCAACTGGGCAAAATCCGAAATTTCGTCGCCCTCGTTCACAACCTTGCTGAGGTCCGTTCACTCTGGGTACCTAAGGGGATTCATACTGGGTGGTAATCTTCAACATTCCGTTTTTTTCGGGTCCCCAGCGCCCTTCGTTTTCAAGAGCCAAAACGTGTCCTTACCACTGAAACCCCTCCAGAGGCGGATTTGGGCATGAAAATGATACTTCGGATCATAGCAGCCTTGTCAAAGCAGCAGGGGCTCTGTGACTTCCATGAACCGAAGGGCCAATCCTTAGTAAGCTTCCCACAAAAGACCTACCATGGAACCCGGCTCCACTGTTTTAAGGGGACCTTGATACCGTGGGTGCTCCGAAGCCCGACTGCGCCTCTTAAAGGTTCTATATTTTTATGAAAATGAAAGTATTGAGTCTCAGCTTGTTCCTGCTTTTAGAGGAACATTTCGAGAATTTTTTGCCCCAATACTTTCATTTCTTTCTTTTCCCTATGTTTTGTATAATTGATGTGAGCCGTGGGCAAAATTACTTTTTTTTGGCACCCCCTGTACATTGCAAAGCGCGAAGTCATCGGTTTCTGGAATGAATTCCCAAGATCAGACCTTTAGCTTACTCCACTCTCGCGTCTGAGACACAGGTGCTGCAGCGAAAGGGCTGTGTGCCATTAAGACAAAAAACTGGCGTGACAGGGTGTGGGGCACAACGCGATAGGTGCGACCCAGGAGCGCCATATAGGTGGGTCCTTGTGTCCTAATACGGTTAAAATCGTTTCAGGACCCGAGGACCCAGCTACTATGGTGCCATCCTCAAACAGGCACCGTCAACGCTTTAAAACCCAACCAACACGGTGCGCTGGCTTTCACGCGGAACACTGCAACGCGACTGTCTTTTCCCAATGGCACACACACACCAACGCAAGCAACGCAGAAGTCGTCCTGTGCCGCACCCCTGCTATCGCTTTGCTTACTGCTTTATTACTTAATAAGCATCTACTTTTCGAATTCACTTGCGTTGCGAGACTCACGTTTAAGGCAGCCTGGCCTGAGGCCACGTGCTGCTACAATGGCCGCGATTGGCACCTTGGGACCCACGCCCTCACAAGGCAATTTCATTCTGGCCATCTCTCTGATCGTTTTTATTGAAAAAAAGAGTTGACATTCAGCGACCTCTTTTTGACCAGAATCAACATTGCTTGTACAATAACCATTAATTCCCAATACATGGATTACTGCTAGAGTTACAGCATGCATGTAGTGAAGTGGCCACCAACTGAGCCTAGTTTACCCAATGTAAAGTGATGAGCTGGATAACCTCTCGTGGACATAATCGCATCATATTCAACGAACGAAACATGTCGTAAGGTCCGCACGACATGTTTGGGTCAAGGGCAAGATCGAGTCCTACGTTGAGGATTTTTTTGGGAAATGGCCCATCCCCCAAGTGGACGCTTATGACGCTACATTGCTATTGTACAAGCAATGTGGTCCTGTACTCAGAGTGTGCCTATCTCAAAAATCGTTAGTTGATAGCTGTAGCTCGACTGACGACATTTTTCAACGATCGCCTCATCGGTCCAAAAATCACTCAAACGGGGTGGTTGTCGAGACAACCTCAAAGCATTTTCGGAGAGTTGAAAATTCCCCCCTCCCCGTCTTTCCAACACAGATATATGGCCCTGAAGACTCCTCGAGCCATGCTCATCATGGTAGGATTTGAAGACCAGATGGGTAAAGAAATCAGGGGCCAGATGAGTCGCATTTAATGTTTTGGAAAGGGGAGGGGGGAGGCATATGCGAGAGATCAGCACTGCACCGTGCAGTGACCGCTTCCCGTGGTGGAATGCACAGGTAGCGCCAAAACCCTCAAGAACGTAGCTTTCGCCTCCTGGTCTTGAGAGATATTCAAGGTGTCGAATGCGGTAGATACATCCAAAACTGGTCAAACTATGTGCTCTCTATCTATACCTCTTCGAAAGTCAAAGTATGTGTGCTTCATAAAACTGCAATATTTCCATTTCGATCCAACCTCCACTTTTAGAGTATCGATGGAAAGAGACGGATCCGGTGCAACTCAAAGATGGGCTCAATTCCTCGTTACCCAGTTTTCAACTTAATAATGTGAGACATTTTTTTCATTTACAAAGCTTTTTACTCAATTGGCTGAGGAACTGGTCCAGAGAGGGGTTTTTTAGGTATCAACCACGTACTGCACTAGCAAAACAAACACAGGCACTTATTCGTGTTTGCGTACAGTATTGGAGCTCAGGAGACAGTTCAGGTAAACCCTCTTCGCAGGAGCTGGAAAAGGAGACCTTCCCTGATCATTACGAAGAACTGTTTTCAGTTATTACTTGTTACAACTCTACATTCCTTCCACTATGCTGGTAATTGTGTCGTGGGTTTCATTCTGGTTGGATAGAACAGCTGTTCCAGCACGTGTAACACTTGGAGTAACAACTCTTCTCACAATGACAACCCAGGTATATCTCTTCTAAACGTATCTGAACTGCAGTGGGTATTTTAACCTTTATAGTCATCTGGCATAAATGCCAAACTACCACCAGTTTCCTACACCAAAGCGATCGACGTTTGGATCGGCGCTTGTCTCACATTCATCTTTGGAGCTCTACTTGAATTCGCATGGGTTACATATATTTCTTCCAGAAATTTCGCCAAATGTAAGTGAAGCTTTTGGCTTGTGTTCGGAGATATCTCATATTGCACAAAACGCTCCCACAGTACATAAATGTGGTTTAGCCTCGTGTTAAGGGCAGGGATGTACTGTCATGTCATGCGCATTTCACTTTCGTTGCACATAGCGAATAGCTATGTAAATGAGCGAGAAAAGAGATTAAGTGGTTCCATAGGCACAGCCTTGCAATTCTTTCCCATTTCGCGGCCAGAGAAATCGTGGAAATATTCTCGAAGCACATGCCACACCCACAAATCCCAAAATAGTCTCCTGCAAGCATTTCTTAGCGAATACGCCAGAAAGCTACATTTTCTGAGAACTATTTGTATACGATAAATTGCTTTCTGCTGAGAAATCCATTCAGCAAATTAGCAGCGCTTCAATGACATGCTCTTCCGAGCATTGTTGCCTGCTTTTTAGTTGAGGCTTCGAACAATGGGCGCAAAAGTTTCCGATCACGAGCGATTCTAAATAAAAAGTCAAAGTGGAGGTGCTCAAAGATTCGGCAGTAAAGAAAAAACTGAAACATGCGGCAAAAATTCAACAACTCGAAATTTGGTCTGTAGTTCATGGTGGCCACCGCCTCCGTCGAGTTCCTCAGCAAAGGCTCACGAACATCTTGAACTCGATTTCAAACCCACGCGCGAGAACGTCCATTACATCCTGCTCTTGTCTGTATACACCTCAACGGACTCGCTCACCAAATTCCTTGTCCGCTTTGGCTCAGGCTGATACAGGGGTCGCTGGTTATTGGTACGACCACGCCTTGTTCGCACCTAATTACTTTTGCCTCGCACATGGGGTGCGAGGTGACCCCAATTAGCTGCGAGAACTCACGGATCATCATGTTACCCACATTGATCCGTAAAATGAGTGAAAAACAAATCAGACAAGCAATATAAATAGGACAATTTTCTTGAAGAGGTAGTTCACAATTTCACAAACTTTTGAAACATGGTCATCTTAAACTCTAAACTCTAAACTCCAAGATAAGCGGAATGGTATTGGTGATGGCAATGAACTCTGACTTCCGATGGAACTTCGAAATGCTTATTTACATCAAAAAAATATGGCACGTCCTGAAACGGAATAAGATGGCCAATGATGAATAAGCCTTTCTTCTGCAATACCTATGACAGCAATTTAGCTAATCGCAAGAGGATGTTCTTCTTGCAAACGAAACACTCGCCACTTAGCCTCATATATTCATCTTAGATTTATGTTATTTTTGTGTTGTCACTCTTCGTTAATAGATAATAAATACACCTGAATAATCAGCATAATAGCGGTTAATCTGTATTTCCATTAATGAACCTTTACTCAATTTATGGATCAATGAGGGTGACAGATGATCCGCGAGTTCTCGCCGCTAATGGAGGTCACCTCGCATCTCATGTGCGAGGCAACAGTAATTAGCGGCGAAAAAGGCGGGGTCGTACCAATAACCACCTTCCCCTGATACAGTCATTGTTCTTCATTCCCTATCGCTAAGAGGGCAGGCCAGGGAGTCCAAGTTATCCTATAACATACGCCGATAAGCAAATGCAGAGTAGGTGGCCTTGCTGTCAACGCACCTATATAGGGACAGTACAAGAGGTGCGTATAGGCCGGATAGCGCGATTACTAGTGCATCTTTCGACATTGAAGCGTTGCGAATCGACTGCTTCTGTGGTGTGTACCCTTATGTCAGAATTTTGCACAGCGAAGACGAAGAGCGGCGTGCGACGTATTGTGTGCGAGCTATGCGCGTCGTAGTAGTTGGGTCTTATTGTTAGATGATTACACAGCAATGCGATGGGCGCGTTACGCTGTTGACTTGAAATCGCTTCGGGACCCAAAATATGGTGCCTTTAGCTCATCCACATTGCTTCGCTTGCGACACGCCGCGGTGCTTAATCTTGACATAAAGGAACACACCCCTGTTTTTTGCACATCCTCGTTTCTATGCACCGTTCGTATTCGCCATGATAGCAAAGGCAAATAACGTTAAGCGTTTCTTAAACTTTAAGCTTCAATAATTCATACATGCCCGTACAATAATGAATCTACGAAATCGGTTCCATTCAACGCTCAGCAAGTTACTTTAGACTGAAATGAAGAAGCTGCATTCTTGCATTTCATTGTAAATGATTGTAAATAAGAGGAACAGCGTTCGTGCAGATAATCGTTTGCTGTAAGGCCGCCATGCCCGGTTTCGACTTCATCTTTCAAATCGTCAACTGGCATAGAACTATGAAGGACATGGTTCCATATGAGCAAAGCTTTCTATATTCTCAAGTATCGCCAACCATCTGAGTCGTTCGTTACAAAGACGCTGAACATCGTAACATCATTGCAGCTGTTTTTACATATGTCGAATTTGTATAATCCCAGAAATCGTGGTCATAAGCTGAAAGTGGTTTTCGGTTGAAGATACAGCTCTCAATAATCGCATTACTCGTTCTACCGATTTGTGGTAGTAAGTCCCAGCCAAATTATCCAGGTTGCGTCACCTCGGTACGCCGTCATGGCACTACGCCTCCTTGAACTCACACAGTCACGCCCACATGGGCTCCTTATTGGTCAGCTGAGCCAAAAGGGTGTGGAAAGCATAGGTTTGAGCGGTTTCATGCCAAGATGGCGAATCGTGGCCGCTCAAAGAAAGCATAAAGTTTGGATAGTAACTTCACGATCTGCGACTTCAAAAAGATATGATTACAGGCACCCTTCCCAGTGTAATCAGATCAGTATTATTATACTGATCTGATTACACTGGGAAGGGTGTCTTCAAAAATTTCGCGATTTTGCTGATCAGTATCATATTACCTTCCAGCTACCCGGAATGAGCAACAATCAGGTTCTCTAGTTCTCGCTAACCAACAAGTAGTTCTTCCACCCACAACGGTGAGGCTTTTTATATGCGAAACAACAATTTAGCATTTTATGTTGCATTATTAAGATTGACTTTCGATCTAACAATTCGGAACCAGAAGTTTGGGTGAAGCGACGGGAATTCGACGACGCTGCCGAATTGTTAGTGCTCGGACCTCGAAGAAGAGTGAACCGGTAAACAATCTTCATTCCGATGTATATTAGATATCCGCCACTACTTACGACTTGTTTGCATTTATTAGTACTCTTAAAGCGTGGTGTGGATCAACGCTGAGTATTTGGTTACATGCGACCAGCTAAAGCACCTAATATTGCTATAGTGTTTGAATTGTGTCACGTCCGCTTCGCGATTGTGAACAAGGCAACTATGACTATATTAGCTCCAGAAATTCCATAGAATGCATGGGCGACAGATAGTGGAAGCAGTATTTTTTGAAGGTCTATCTTACAGTAAGGTAAACCAATCATTCCCTGTTCTGCATGAGTGTAAGACTCTATCACGTTCACAGCAAGTACACAAATATATTGGGTAGTCTAAAAAGTTTTTTCGTATTTTCAAATACCGCTTTTCCCTCCAAACTGCTTTCCAGCAATCTCTTCTGTAAATACCCATGTAGTACAAGTCCACACGCATCTATAGGTATTATTGTCTTCCATCTCCCGGATCACCCTTTTCGGCAAAATAAATATATCAACGGCCAACCTCATTTTCAATACAAAAATTATAAAAAATTTTTTCTTCCAATGGCGTTAGACAGGGAAAGGAAAAGGTGATAATCCGATGGAGCAAGATGAGGGCTATAAGGTGGACGGGGTAGCAATTTTTATCCAAGCTCGAGAATTTTTTGGCGAGTCATTTTTTCACTAGTGGTAAAAATTTTTTTGAATTTTGTCTTTTAAAAATTTTTCGAGCTTGGATAAAAATTGCTGCCTTATAGCCCTGATCTTGCTCCATCGGATTATCACCTTTTCCTTTCCCTGTCTAACGCCATTGCGCCATTGAAAGAAAAAAATTGGAATTGAAAATGAAGTGACTTTTGATATTTTTATTTTGCCGAAAAGGATTATCCGAGAGATGGAAGACAACGATACCTATAGATGCGTGTGGACTTGTAGTACGTGTGTATGTACAGAAGAAATTTTGTGGAAAGCAGTTTTGAGGGAAAAAGCGGTATTTAAAAATACGAAAAGACTTTTTAGACTACCTAATATTATAGTTTTACACAAGCTCATAAACAGTAGTTTACAATTAACTGAAATAAAGTCCTGTTCAGAGTTAATTGGTTGCAACGAGTGATAAGAAAGTCATGGGTGGTCGCTTGGGTTCGAAAACGGCTTGAACCGGCCGATAACGCTAAGAAGGCAGATCTCGTTTCAAGTAAGTTGCTTAGACCCTCTCGTTATATATTGGTCAATTTTATGAATTTTTCTCAGAACAGCTGATCATGTCCTCCTATTTTTGATTTCTGATTGCTCGTGGAAGTTTCGGGATTTTTCTTCGGTTTCCTTTTCCCTTTTTCGTTGTTTTCGCGCGGACGTGTTTCTCCCTTGTTGTCTTCGCTCCTTTACGATTAAAGGCACCGGGAGGGGGGCAAGGGCGGAATAACGTTTATGAAAACAATGGCGTTTGAAAACAAACATATGGGTTCGGTAGATACAATGTGTAACGAAACCGGCGTTGAAAAACGCGCCACAGGGCGCTATTTGCCCCCAGGGCGCGCTTCCGTCCAAACTGCAAGCTTCCGTGGCCGAGCCACGCTTCGTTCATTTTGAAGCTTGTCTTCGGCCTGATGTAACCTTATTTTCGAATTATTTCCTCTTTACTGTTTTCTAGTGACATATTTTACTTGTTTACTTATGGATCTTCTTAATTGTGATTTCTATACCTGAAAATCTCAGAAGGGTCAAATAAAGTCGGGGGGAGACGCAACTTTGCGTCGACGTCGATGCTCCTTTCCCTTACTAGGTTTAAGCCAAAATTGATATCCCCTCCCCCCACATTAAAAAGCATCTGTCAAAGCATAGGTCTCATCTGCTTTAGCCCAACCCTAGGAATGGAAAGAAGCTTTGACGTGGGTGGAAATTTTGTCTCTTCCCCCCCCCCCCCCCCGACTTTATTTGACCCGTAAGTACATCTAGAAACAATATAAGAAAGAACAAAGTGAAAACTAAAAGGAAAAAACAAATCTATATTAGAACCATCTTCTTTTGGAACCATGCCAAGGCGTCAAATTGGCTAGTTTGTGCAATGGCGGCCACTTAAGCTCGTCCACACTACGTCTGTTCTACCGTAAGCCGAAATTACCCCCTCCTGGTGTCTTTAACGATGGGATGTCCTTTAAGTTACTGCATTGCTTCTACGCTGCTTGAACGCATTGAATAGATGGCGACATGCCAATGAAAAACTCTTTCGGTCTACACACCTTTTGACGAAAAAGTCGTCCGCGCGAGAATCAGTGGTGGGATGGGAGGCACATTTCTCAGGTTTTCGGCCATTTTCTTCCATGTGTTTTTTCTTGACCATTGTATTACTGAGCACCTTCATAATCACTTCTTTTCGCATTTCGTCCAAATTTTTCTTCCATAGCTTTTAGTGCCTATTTCGCTCACGTCCGAGATACCATACCTAATGTGTTTTTGGAGCTACCATGAATTATTCAACAGGGAATTTTCTTCGTTTATTTCAGCATGTTACTTTTTTCATTGCAGGAGTGCTGTTCCCTTTGTGTTTTTTGGGCTTCAACGTGCTCTACTGGACCAACTACTCGCAGTACCAAGTGTCCATATCGCGGTAGTATAACTGAAAAGGAGACTCAATCTTCTCCTCCAGAGGGCGTCCACCTTCTACTCCACTGTTTTGGGGCAAAAAGTATGCACCGGAGATCGGAGGCTTCTTCTCCTGCTCATTTCCACTCATCTCTTTCATTGCCATTATCCATGATCCTACTGAGTGGACGAAAATTTTGATAATTAAGCATGTAAGACATTCTGCCATTCAGACGTTTTGTCAGCTGTTCAACGATTCGAGTGAAATTGCTGTCCTTAATAGCCAAGCAGTCAAATCATGGCATCTTTGTCATCTAAGTCGTTGATTTGTTTATTTCTCATTTGTTAACTGTTCTACTTCTAATAAAACCCTTCTTATTTATGAATTGTTCGACTACAAATGAATATTCCCAGTCTCTTTTATTCTCTTTCTTGGATAGCGATGATCCATTCGGCTAACGACAACGTAGGAATTTGCGGATTAATAAGGGTCTCGTGTACATAATTGGAAAATAAAGGATGTAATAATTAGTACGAATATAATAAAGTATGATAAAAAATGACTGACGTCCGAGAATTTTATTATGATACTGCATTACCGACAAAATCTGAGCGCTTGGCTAGATGGCTAGAGGCTTCCTTGCTAGCCAGACACTCTCCCCACGTTGCTTTTTAAAACTTTGCTTGCCATGTCGAATACATTGACCTGTAGAATTGGTTACGGCACTGCCAAACTAAAACTCTCACCGTTTATGAATGTTATCACATCTTTAATGGAGTGAGGCTGAGTTGATTCGTGCGGATCAAGAAGGCGGACGACCGATGATTTTCTCCTGAGTGATCACGTGAAATCACTCTTTCTCCATTTATAGGCGAACCGAACCCTTCTCAGGTGATACAGTTCCTAGAGAAGGCATATTGATCAGAAAAAAGTATCAAGTGATCGATCTAGTTCCTAGGGACGACACATTGATTAGGAAAAGGTATCAAGTGATCGATACAGTTTCTAGAGGCGGCATATTGATTAGGAAAAAGTATCAAGTGATAGATACAGTTCCTAGGGACGGCATATTGATTAGGAAAAAGTATCAAGTGATCGATAGAGTTCCTAGGGAGGGCATATCGATTAGGAAAAAGTACCAAGTGATCGATACTGTTCCTAGGGGAGGGATGTGGAGTAGGGAAAAGTAATATCGAAGGAACCGGGAGGGACAAGGAGAAAGAGGAGGATGGAAGGAAATGATCATTCTGTATAGAACTTTCGAGGTAAAAAGGCATGATCGGTGAAGAATCGGGGTCAGAGCGTTGTGGTCTGTATTAGCATCTCCCGCGCATCTTTTCGAACTGCAACATCATTCGAGGATGTGTCATTTGTTGTCTCGTTTATGATGATGTGGAAAAAGTGAAACATCGAACAACGACAATCAAGTGGAACAATTACTGGTAAAATGAGCGAAAAGGGTTCACAGAAGCAACCCCATGCTTTCTAAACAGTTTTCCTGGAAGCAATGCCGTGAGCTTAACATCTCACCGTCCACTATCCTCGCTCTGGATGTGCGTCATGCCTTATACCTTCGCAGTAAATGTGATTGGAAGGGTGGTCGGCTTTACATGATGTTCTTTCGTGGCCATCAGATATGCCATACACCTGCGACTTTCGCTTTAGCGCTTTAGGAATGCGCCGTGCACTGGTCTCTTGCCACAAGTTGCAGATAACACTGAAAGGGTGTTTCACGGTGCGAGATCAGTGAACACCCTTTGAATGTTCGTTGTTCTAGTAACCAGTGATCATATCAGTGCACTTTACAGTGGAATGAACAGCGTTCCTCTTTCCCTTTTCCGCTGTTTTTTTTGTTGATGTGAATGCGCTGCACTGTCATTGCACTTTATCATCAATCACCACCATTCTCATATACGAGGGCCTGCTCTGTTCTATGCTTAGAGGTATCGTATTCTTGCTTGCTTTCTTTCTCATCGGTTCTTTGTTAACTTGATAAAGATATTTTGTGGACTAATGTTGATTTCATCCTATTGATTTGCTGTATTTGCAGATCCCATTGCATTACACAAAGAAGTTGTTCCTGCTTGAGATTTGATATAAAATGACCATTTTCGTCTGCGCACGCATAGCCTTTTTTTGGACTAGTCCTGCATGTCTCCCCTGCTGATGAACTGGAGTTAGGGAATGGACTGGAAGTACTTTATTGTAGGCAGTTAAAGACAGCATTAGGGGTAATGCGGTAATGGAGAAATCCTTACAAGAAGTCACTCACATGGTAATCCCGGGCCTAAGAAGGCTATCTGTGGCGAAATCCCGGTGAAAAAGCGCCCCTCCAAGCTGTAAAAACCCTGCAAAAGGCCGCAACCATGCAGCGGTTCCGCCTCTTGGGCATAGCGGTCCCGCCTCCCGATGACGTAATTCCCGATTGACTGGGGTGGGAGCGGCCAAGAAGATGCGGCGGGATCGAAGGTTTTGCGGCGTGCTTTCGCAGTTTTAGCTTGAAACTCACTCAAAAAAAATAGAAGGCCGTATTTCCAAAGATTCCCCTGTGTTTACTTGGCAACATGCCAATAGAAAACTAGATCAGACTACTCCCCTCTTAATGGACAGGTCGTCCGCGTCGAGAATCAACAGTGGAAAGGGGGTCCTATTTCTTGGGTTTTAAGCCATTTTCATACGTTTTTTCTCCACTATCCTGTTACTAGGCATCTCGACTTTCATACGCACTATTTCTTTTACTTTTCGTCCGACTTCCCCCTAATGCTACCTTTAATAGGAGGAAACTATACGTATAGACTTTACATTTCAAAACCTTAGCCATGAAACGGCAAGTGTTTAAGGTTTGTTAACTGGCCTAACTGCAACAGACCAAGAGTGCGCTTGTGCGCTAAAAGTATTAACCCGTTCCTCCAGTAAGTTGTCACAGCCATCTAGCCACGAGCGAAGTTTTCGGACAATTTCCCTACTTTTTATCTCAGATCAACAAGACCGCAATGTAGGCGGTCAAGTGTGTTCTTGCCATCCCCGCTAGCAGTCCAATTCTAAACGCAGTTATTCAACAGCCGATAGGCTCTCATGAGAGATGGAAGTAGCAGCTCGGGAACAGAAACCTTAGTAGCCTGATGCGGTCAGGTTTACCATCATTCAGCGCTCCACTAGTTAACTCAAAATGTCATTCCTTACCTTCATAACAAAGATCTACTGCTGAGTTCAACGGTGCAAAACTCTGGCTAAACAGTGGATTAACCCGCTTTCTGGTCCAGGACTTTCGACTCACATACCATCGACTTTCGAAGCTTCTGACAGCTTCACGAAGCATGTGGAGGAGTCATTTATTTCAGGTATTTTTTCACTACATGCTTATTCGATGAGAGATGAAGCTCAAGATTTCAGGTGCTGTACAAGATCTCTCAAAGCCACCTGCCCAACATTCTATGATCTTTCATAAGCTCAGTAGCAGACCAGATGCACACGCCATACTACGCCATGTCAAAAGAGGATCCTGAGACAGCGAAAGCAATTATCCTTTCTCCTGGTGCTTTACGTGATCGATGAGAGCGATAATGACGTTTCACGGGGCTTCAAATTCTGTTTGAACAATGTACATTAAACCTAATATCTGATGCTCCATCTGTGCTCAGCGATGCTTCACCTATGTGTACCTAGGTCGGGTAGTCAATATGATAAACGACTTAGCACCAGAGCTGAGCAGGAGCAAAAGAGCGGTCGGGGAGCCTTCAAGACCATCGAGGGAGTAGTGAAGGAGACAAAGAACATCCGGTTCCGCGTCCCTCTCTTTGATTCTGCTGTTCTACGTAAGCAGGGAGAACATGCGATCCACGTTATCCATCGCGCCATTGAAAGAACGGTGCTCAGTACACGATCCATGCAAGTGCTAAGAAGAGTCTGGAGTTCCGAACTCCGTCGTCGTTTAAAGATTAGGGACGCCGTCGAATTTGCCAAGGAATCGAAAATTAGACGGGCCGGACACGTCATGCCAATCGCGATGACCGTTAAACCAGAGCGGTCACCGACTACATCATCGGGGGGTCCGAACACCTGGGCGACCGCCGGCCCGATGGTCAGACCTACTCACGAAAGCTCTGCGCGAACGGATTGAGATGCTATGTTCGCCTGGAGCCAGAAAGGTTCCCTGGACTGCTTTGCCCGCGACAGGGACGAATGGAGACGTTGCCTGCGCTTGCTCGAGACGTTCGATGAGCAACGGGACTAGAGGTGACAGGGTATCCAGTGCTCTCTCTGCCTTATGTACAGCCCCCATTTGTAGATAAATTGTCCAGAAAGCTTGTCTGCGAAGATATTCGGAAAAACTTCCTTAGTAGGAAGTGCAGCCAGCATGGTAATACATTCTAGCATGCATACTCAATTCCCACTAGAAATCACAGGAGAACTTTTACTCGCCCCCAAAATTCCTTTTTTCTTCTCTGCAACATGATTCAGGCACCTCATGTTTGCTCGCCGCTTTTCTCCTCCTTTTGCTGGTACTGTATTGTTGCGCCAGTAACTTTATTCCCTGGTGAAGGCATGGTGGGAACTGCCATCTGATCCGTAGTAAGGTTAATTCATAACAAAATAAGGCCTGAAGATGTCCGGAAGTGAGACCTCGCGAAAGTGGCGAAACTGGAGTCATGCGGAGTATGAAACCAGAAGGAATCTTGGAGGTCTTGCTGTGTCTTCCGGTAGAGACAAGCGCAGCAGCTCAAAAAGAAGTCAGGTCTTACTGAGTCATCGAGAGCAAGATCTTCACTGGGGCTTGATGTAAAAACAAAGACTGTTTACCGGATTGTGAAGAAGGCGAGAGATGAGGGGGGGCATTGTTGGGAACCTCAAAACATCGCAAACACCAGACCAGTGTCAGATGGATGAGGGCGCATCAATTAAGGCGCCTGATATGTACTGAACTTTGCACACCAGTCTCTCGTAGTTTCTCCGCAGGCAGCTCTTTCTGGTGAAAAAGCTCTACTACGACAGTCGGGACGACTATCAGCACCATCGCATGAGTGGCTGACTTGAATTTGCAGTAGGAACTCAGGAGTAGGTGTCATTTGTGAAATCAAGAAATCCTTCGAATTTTTGTTCCGTTCTCGGAATGATGGAACATCACTTTACCGAGTCTTTGTAGGTCGTCCCTCCTCTCATAGTGTATTTAAGAATCTCCACGAAAATCTTGTTTTCATGCAAGTTAAGAGGCCATCTTTTGGTAACCGAAGCACTCGATCATGCTGAAGCCGTCGCTGAATGGTCCTTCTGACATGGACGAGCCCAGCGGCCCCGACCTTTAGCTGACGAAGAATCCGTTGGAATTTTATGGTGTAGCATATTTATGCCCAGGGAAGTCATTCAGACAGAGTTTATGTGTTCAAACAAATTATAATCGGAGCATGGCACCAAGTGGACTTGAAGCGTTCTGAAAATTTGATATACAGGGGGTGCCAAAAAAAGTAATTTTGTCTCGTCCACTTTCATCCCACTTTAGTCGAACTACAGCAAATTCCGTTGGGGGATTCACATCCTCAGATTCAAGAGCAGACCTCACTCTATCACTATACTCCGTGGCAGCCTTCTGCACGAGCAGGAACGAGGGCGAGGAAAGGGTGAACAAGATGTGTCACCTCAACTGGGCAAAATCCGAAATTTCGTCGCCCTCGTTCACAACCTTGCTGAGGTCCGTTCGCTCTGGGTACCTAAGGGGATTCATACTGGGTGGTGTTCTTTAGGATCCCGTTTTTTCCGGGTTTCCATCGCCCTTCGTTTCCAAGAGCCAAAACGTGCACTTACCACTGAAACCCCTCCGGAGGCGGATTTGGGCATGAAAATGATACTTCGGATCATAGCAGCCTTGTCCAAGCAGCATTGGTTCTGTGACTTCCATGAACCGAAGGGCCAATCCTTAGTAAGCTTCCCACAAAAGACCTACCATGGAACCCGGCTCCACTGTTTTAAGGGGACCTTGATACCGTGGGTGCTCCGAAGCCCGACTGCGCCTCTTAAAGGTTCTATATTTTTATGAAAATGAAAGTATTGAGTCTCAGCTTGTTCCTGCTTTTAGAGGAACATTTCGAGAATATTTTGCCCCAATACTTTCATTTCTTTCGTTTCCCTATGTTTTGTATAATTGGGAGATGTGAGCCGTGGGCAAAATTACTTTTTTTGGCACCCCCTGTAGGCCTAGATAATCAACATTTTTGGTTATGGTGTGTCATGGGTGGAAGCGCCTAGGTGACGCAGCCACGTTCTACCGGGCTCCCAAGAGCAATCGATTCGCAAGTCGTACTGGTGGTGCCGCGAGCGAAGCGCCGCGAAGCGATTCTCCGTCATATCTGCGCACACTACAATGTTCAGTATGGATTTCGCATGAAGTATAGATGATCAGGGGTGGGGGTCACGAAGTCGAATTTCCGCGCAGCCGCGCGCGACGGGTAACAGTGGCAGGGCATGGCAGCCTTTATGCGAGACAGTGTGGCATGAGTAGAAGCGCAGACGTGACGCAGTCACGCTCTACCGTTCTCCCACGGGCAATCGATAGGGCGAGTCGTACTGGTGGCGCCGCGAGTGCACCGCCGCGAAGCGGAAATTCTGACCCCCCACCCGATGATCAGCATATACATATGTCATAATCTGCCTATAGAATCCAAAAGGATCGTCTTACGGTACATACACATTCACGAAGGCGGCGAGGGAGAGCGTATTTCGTCGGACTCAGTCACCGGTTCTGCAAGTCGTCGAAAACTTTAGCTAGAGAAAGCTTCAGAGAATCGAATCCAAAACTTAAGAGGAGAAATACAACTACCACTGCGATCACTCTCTCCGTCATTTATCAAAACTATAGGCGATACTATCGTATTAGCGGGCATATTCTGATCAGAACACTCCCAGATATCGAGGAAAATAGCCGCTTCAGTACAACTTCCCCCCCCCCCCTCCCCTCTACGGGTACCAAAAACGACCCTTTCCCTTTTTTAGGCTCTACGATACCAGTAACTGTTGCCGGATTGTATAGAAGCAATGTATTTCATTACTATGAATTATTACTTGAAGCATTTACTATTTAGTCCACACTTCCTTATACGAGTTCACTGCGAAATACCCTGCTTATTGAGAGTTCAGATTGAAGTTCTAGCGCTTATAGCAGACCTCTGTAGGACTGCACCCCTCCTTCCGTCCGGTCAAGTAGGACCCCTCCTGACTAGGAAACCTCGACTCCCAGTGTCTCCTGATTGTGAAAGGTGAGTTGAAACTGTTTGTTGATCACATGTATCAGTGGAACTCATGTTACTACCTCTTTGCTTCCTAGTATGGTAAGGTTTTGTCACGCGGTAAATACGTTTTCCGCACCGTCTAGAGCTCATAGCAATACTTCTTGCCAAGCATAAGATCAACTGAACACCTCTACGCGTGCCGGTAATGCAGCGATGTAACTTTCTGCGTAAAATGCGAGCATAAGGAAAACGAGGTTTTGTGTATAAAAAAACTGGGTTTTTCTAAATTCGATTACGCAATGATATTTCAGAATAAAGTCGACGTTGCCTGGATAATGTCCTCAGGTGAATGCATAATCTCAGATGAAATCGGTCGACACTTGATACGAATTCGCAGTGTTCTAGTGACTTTTCATATCCATGTGAAAGCATATCCTTGCCTTTTACGCGTACTTGAATGTATCCTGGTCTTCTGGACTATAGAGACCTCACGTAAGCTCAGTAACATTGAATTGATGTACTGAAGTTCGCACATACTGCTGTTCCGTTGATGTGTACCCTTGTGCCAGGATTTTGTCAGAACCAGGTGAGCTTCGCGATCTATTAGGTTGATTCATAATAAATCGGACAAATAGTAGTGATGATTTCTAGAGATCATAACTCAGTAACGAATTAACGTAAATGGACGCGCGAGGTACCGTTGGAATGAGTATGAAAAGCTCTTCAAAGTACCGCAAAATAATCACTCCAAAGTAAATTCATTCCGCCACAATGCCGCACGATTTCAAGCGGTCCAGAGACCACATCCGCAACGTCATACTATTTATATCGCTATCTGGCCAAGAACCCGCGGATATCGGCAGACGTCTGATAGAAGTTCACAAGGAGCATGCCCCCGGCAGAAGTAGTACACTGTAGTTGTAGCATTCGAAGTTTGCGTCAGGCGACTATTCCATCGAAGACGAAAACCGCGGTTGGTGGAGCGTACACGGCGTAGAGTACTGGGAGCTGCTCGATGAAGGTACCACACTATCCGCCGACGTCTACGTTCGTCAATTACGAGAATTGAAGACTAATGTCCAAAGTTCGCTACGGCGGCGGTCACATGTCTACTTCCAGCACGACAACGTGTCTACTTCCACAGACCGCACTTCGCAAGATCGACCAAGGCCGAGCTGCTGTAGTACAGTTGGACCGTACTTCTATACCCACCGTACTCCCCAGACCTGGCCCCTTCAGATTTCCACCTTTTCTCCCACAGCCAACGCCACCTGGACGGCCAAGACTTCAAAACTCGCGACGAGGTCAAGGCGGCACTCGGCAACTTCTTCGAGCTCCAGCTTCCGGCCTTCTGGAGCAAGGGCATCCATGATCTGCCTATACCGTGGCAGAAGGTCATCGATAAAGATGGAGTATATTTCAAGTGAATCCCTGTTGTCGTAAAAAAGTTGTACGACAATGATTAAAATTGGTCAATTTGTCTCATTTATTATGAATCAACCTAATACATCGCGTTACGGGGTTCCGGTGCGAAGCGGGCTGTGGGCGAAATGATGTAAAAGAAATTTCACAGCAGTATGGTTTGGCGGCAACATAAGATTTTACATTTGTGCGGAGGGGTAGTCCATTAACAGCCTTCTACAAAGGCTCATCATAGCCATACAGTAGGTATCGATATGCATGCAATAAGCCCTATAGAATGTAAGCCTCTGCAATTGTGTCCATCCACTGGTGTGGTCCATCACATTTCCCGGCCCTTGTACGAAAACCGACAATTACGACCCATGGCACATGATGCTGCAGTTTTTCAACTTTTGCGACTGTAATCATTCAATGGGATCTCATTACCTGTTTTCAGCTCTTTGCTTAGAGATCTATGATTTCGATCGATGTCGACCAATAGGACTTTATTGAAGTTCTGCAAAAGCGTTACCCATTGGCGTGGCTCGCTGATCATTTTCCAGAATTTCATCTTCTATGAGGGTACTCAGTGGTATGATGCATAAGCCTTTCGCACAAAACCGATATTTTCAACCAATATCCTTATGATGCCCCGTCTACCGTGATCAGTTGACATTATTTTTGTCACTCTGGCAGCTTCGAATTACTTCAGCCTCTACGGCGCTCTAGACCGCTCTGGAGCGGTGTTCTATTTTTTATGAGTGCGCACGATATCGTTGATTGCACGTTCCGCCCATTGTGGGCGGACCTCCACCTACCTCAATAATGTGCAACACCACCTAGACATCGCTGACCTCCATCGATTTTTTCGCAGTCTCGGGGCTGTTCTGACGCAACTTATAAACGCTCGTAGTAAACACCACCTACGTGAGCGTGCTCCGCCAACTGGAGGCGAATATTCTTCATTTGCTACATACACCCTTAACTCATTTTAGCCTACCTTGTTCCGGCTCTTGGGCATTTTTGGAAGAAATTATAGAATTTTGCATCTAAACACCGAACATTTCAACGCATGCCACGCCCACAGTGGGGGAGTCTGACATGATCTATGCTACCTGTTCATCTCTTAGCAAGACCCACCCACGCCTAACTTGACCTGACTTCTCCGCTTGTTCTTCAGGTAGTTCTGAGTTTCGTGTGCACAGACAGACAACATGACAGACACACCAAACTCGTGGTTTATATAGGTTATGATTCTTCATATGCTACATACACCCTTCACTTATTTTGGCCCACCTTATCCCGACTCCCAGGCTGTTTGGGAGCGAATTATAGAATTTTGCATTCGAACACCGAACATTTTAACACAGGCCCCGTCCACAGTGCCTGGTCTAGTAAAGTAGTGTGCAGTGAAGACACCTTTTGCACAAAAACCGATATTTTTAACCAATATCGATCGCTGATGCATCATGTTGTGGAATTTTAACTTCTATGAGGGCACTCACTCAATAGTATGGTCCATGAGCCGTTTCCAGCCTTCTGCACAAACACTGATATTTTCAATCAACACCGTAGCGAAGGCTCCGATTAACGTGATCATTTAGCATTATTTATGCTACTTGAGCTGTTGCACAATGCTTCGGTTTTTACCCGACTCCTAGATCGCTCTAAAGAGAAATTATAATGTTTCGTGGGTGAATTCGATTTCGATTGCTCGCTCCACCCACTATGGGGGGGGGGGGGGAGGCTACTCACTTCAGATACGCTGAACACAGCTCAGATCTCGCTGGTTTCCACCGATTTTTCCTCAGTCTCTACACTGCCCTGGAGCCGGGTTATGAGCATTTGTGGTTAGCACTGCCCATTGGAGCACGCTCCACCCATTGAAGGTGGGTTTCCCTCAACTGTTACATATACCCGAATCTCATCTTGGTCCACCTTCTCCACATGTCCGGGCAATTTAGAGACGAATGCAGCGCACGCTCCGCCTACTGTGTGCGGAGTCCGTGTGCGCTCTGTACATCTTGGATCATGCCCAAACTACTTTACATATGGGGTATGATAGATTGAGGCTACAGGACTTCAACTTCTTGGGCACTCACTCTATAGTATGGTTGATAAGCCGTTATCAGCCTTCCGCTTGAAAACCAATATTTTCAACCAATATCCCAGCTTGGGCTTCGTCTATCCTTCACCAAATTGATTAATTTGAAATTAATTTGGTATATTTTTGTCACGGTTAAACACTGCTCGGCTTTCACCCGGTCTCTAGATCGCTATGTAGAAGAATATAATTTCCCATGAGTGAACACGACTTCATCTATTGCATGCTCCGATCCTGAAGGCGAGTCTCTCTTACCTGCGACAAACACTATAAACTCGCCTCCACCCCTTTCCCTTTTTGGCGACGTCCGGGTTTTTTTGGAACAACTTATAGATTTTCCACATAAACACCGATTATTTCAACGCATGTCCCCCCTACGTCGACGGAGGATCTTCACATGGTCCATATGCGCTCTTTACATCTCCTACTACCATGACCCACCCATTCCAAAGTTGACCCAACCTCTCCCGCTTGTTTCTCCGATTATGTCGAGTTTTGGGTGGACAGACAAACAAAATAACAGACAAACCAATTTCCTGGTTTATATGTAGGTCATAATGGAAGGTTATGAAAGGTTATGATTTCTAGGCTGCTCTGTAGCCGAGTTATGAAGTAAATCGTGGTGAACACCACTTATTTGGAACACGCTCCGTCCACTGAAAGCGGGCCTCTCTTAACTACACAGATACAAACTCCATCACCCGCCCCTAAGTTTCTTCGACGTTCGGATTCTTCTGGAACGATATATAGAACTTTCAGCGCTGTCGCAAAGAGGGGGGGGGGTGCATCCCACCATGAACTAAGCCTAGAGGAAAAAAGGAATCCTCTCTTTCCACTTAGCCTTAGGCAAAAAATGCGCCTCAATGTGCAGAGTTACCCCTCAAGAATCCCTCTGAAAAGCCCAGATATGCAGCATTTTGTGAGATGTCCCTCATTGCGAAGGCACCAATTTTTCACCCAAACACCGAACATTTTGACCGCAAAGCCCACCCACAGAAGGCGTAGTCCCACATAGTCCATATGCACTCTGCAAACTTCTACCATGCCCTACCTGACCCACACTTGACCAGAGTTCCCCGCTTGTTTTTCAGCCGGTACTGACTTTCAGACAGATAGACATACAAAATGATAGACACACCAAACTATTGATTTACAAATAGGGTATGACAGGTTCTGACGACGATGTGCTGAATAGAACCTCAACCCCGCTCCGCCTTCTGGAGGTGGCCCCATTAAACTCGACTTTACCCGCTTTTCCTGACGTTCCAGCAATTTTGAGACAATTTATAGAATTTCGCACCCTAACACCGATCATTTTGACGCAAGTCCCGCTCGCAGTTGGCGGAGTCCTACATTGCACATGTGCGTCTGTACATCTTGGACCATGCCCCAACCAAACTAAACTTGACCTGACCTCCCCACATGGCCTTTCTGGCAAAACCGAGAATCGAGCGGGCAGACAGACATCCGTATAAACAGAAATACGAAACTACTGGTTTACATATAGGGTATGATTGATCGATGATGCATGATGTTGTGGAATTTCAGCTTTTATGAGGGCACCTAGTCAATAGTATAGCACATGAGCCTTTTCCAGCCTTTTGCACAAAAACCGATATTTTCAATCAATATCGATCGGTGATGCATGATCTTGTAGAATTTCAACTTTCATGAGGGCACTTAATCATTAGTATGGTCTATAAGTCGTTCCCAGCCTTCTGCACAAAAACCGATATTTTCAATAAATATCGATCGCTGATGCATAATGTTGCAGAATTTTAACTTCTATGAGGGCACTCACTCAGTAATATGGTCCGTGAGCCGTTTCCAGCCTTGTGCACAAAAAACGATATTTTCAATCAATATCGACCACTGATGCATGATGTTGTAGAATTTTAGCTTCTCTGAGGGCACTCACTCAGTAGTATGGTCCATGAGCCGTTTCCAGCCTTCCGCACAGAAACCGATATTTTCATTCGATATCGATCGATTCAATCAATATCGACAAAGTCTATGTGCGCTCTGTAC
Organism: Trichostrongylus colubriformis; assembly: GCA_963978905.1. Taxonomy (NCBI): domain Eukaryota; kingdom Metazoa; phylum Nematoda; class Chromadorea; order Rhabditida; family Trichostrongylidae; genus Trichostrongylus; species Trichostrongylus colubriformis. The sequence goes on along the minus strand of OZ022258.1, from coordinate 35,479,479 downwards.
ATCTCCTCCCACCCAACCCACACTTGAACCGGCCTTTCCCGCTAATTCTAAGGGTATGTCGAGTGTCGAGTACCTCAAACTTGGGTAATTAAACCGTACAGACAGACGCACAAACATCATTACAAACATACCAAACTCCTGGTTTATGTTTGGGGTATGATATCGATCAGCGATGCATGATCTTGTAGAATTTCAACTCTCATAAGGGCACTTAATCACTAGTATGGTCCATAAGTCGTTTCCAGCCTTCTGCACAGAAACCGATATTTTCGATCAATATCGATCGGTGATGCATGATCTTATAGAATTTCAACTTTCATGAGGGCACTTAAGCAATACTATGGTCCATAAGTTGTTTCCAGCCTTCTGCACAAAAACCGATATTTTCAATCGATATCGATCGATTCAATCAATATCGACAAAGTCTATGTGCGCTCTGTACATCTCCTCCCACCCAACCCACACTTGAACCGGCCTTTCCCGCTAATTCTAAGGGTATGTCGAGTGTCGAGTACCTCAAACTTGGGTAATTAAACTACTTTTAGCCTGAGCCTGGGGAGGGAAAAGAGCTTCGACGTCGAGGCGAAGTTGCGTCTCCCCCTCCCCCGACCTTATTTGACCCACATATCCGAAGCATCGGCGGCTGTGGAGCCATAGAGGCTCTGCTCGGCCTAAGTTTCCCGAGAAATCATTGAGTTATGCTACCATTTTGTGAAATGCTACAGACTATTGTCTGCCACATTCCTTAACAGAATCGCTAATTCGAACGTGAATATTTTACTTATGCGTGGTATGTGTGAAAATTTATCTCGCTCGTTCCTATGTGGTGTTGATGACTCGTAGGCCGCCATCAGACGTTGCCAACTGCGATTCTGTGGTTTTGCGGTGTCGCAGAAACATGAGCGAAGCAGCCGCACGTGCCTCCGATATCAAGCCTGACTCACCTCGAAAGACAAGCATGGAGGAAGACCAAGGCGGAGTCGAAGATAATGACGATCAAGTGGAAGAAGATCTTCTTGATTTTGGCGAAAAGTACGATTACCGCGAGTCGAACTCCGAAGTCAAGGAAGAATGTGCTCCGGCCGATAAAGTGGCACACGAACAGTATAGTTATCCAGAAAAACAGAGAAAAATGGAAATGGGACGACGCAGGAGTCTCATCAGAGCATTTCTGGCAGGAAAAGTGATGTAACGGAGCGGAAAATAAGTTATCTGAACTCCATGAGACCAGAGGACACCTTTCTTGTGTGCTCATTCTGCCTGGCCAAAGGGTAGCATTACTCAGACAGTTGTCCAAGATATGTGAGCGTCCAGTCGAGGATGAAAAGGGCCCGATGTACTCTCTGTCTCGACAGCCATTATGACACAAAAAATTGCTGGTGCCCAACAAGACAGTGCATGTACTGTGGGCAAGGAGCACTGAGAGGAGCATTCCAGGAGAATGATTCCAGAGTATCCTTGAGAATGGAAGCGATAACAGCTTTAAGAAAAATAGAGCATCTCACGACATATCGGCTACCTCTCTTTTTTGTCTCTTAACGATGGTCGTTCTCTGACCGCTAGGAGATATACCCCCCATATAGGGTCCAATGAACTTTGGACCCTATATGGGGGGTATATAAACCCTCAGGGCAAGAAGATACACTACACTTTGCAATACACTAATTGCTTTGGGGGCAATACACTAATTGCTCCTTTTATTTCTTTGGGCCAAGGTTTCAGAGCATTTCCTTCTTTATTATACTTCTCTTAACCTAGGCCTCCAGAGCATCTCTCCGGATGGCATTTGAGGGGGGATAGAGCATTCACAGAGCATTCCTTGTGCACTCTGCTCAGGTGATTGGTAGTATTAGTTCGTTAGTATTAGTTAGTTAGTTAGTATTATTAGTTTAGTATTAGTTAGTTAGTATCACTTTAGTATTAGTTAGTATTCATTATGGGTTTAGTTTGCTAACAAACATATTCTAAGTTCATCATGCCTTGTTGTACTAATCGTAAGAATCATTTATGAGTTACTAATGAGTTGTAAATTATTGATTGTTAGAATTATTCGTATTTATTCGTCGTATTTACACATTTATATTACATTTAATATTTGCATAAAGTTTAATTACCCAAGTTTGAGTGCCACCACTGAACCGTACGAACAGTTCCCTTGTGAGTAGAGTCTCTTCGACCTGGTATTGTTCCCTTGCGAGTAATGTTAGTAGTTATAAATAAGGTGGCAGAGTAAATGATTGGAGCGATAGGTACCAGTAAAAAAAAATGTTTAGGAATAAAAGAAAAGCACTTACTGACAATGAAACACAATATGCAAAAAAAACTTCACCGGGAAGAGCAAACCCTTAGCCACTAAACTGCAGATCACTACCAGTGAGCCCCGGTGGCCGTTGCTGGTTCAGCAACCGCCGTGCTGATGGTATAGTGCCTCGCCAACGAGATATCACAGTCAAGATTTGACCGCTCCTAACCCGCTTCAAAATGGCATTTTGCGAATTTGGTTTTTACAGTTATAATAAGCACGCAGATCTCTAGCGAACCATCCGGGTCTCCTTTTAAAACTCCTTGGGATGTTGGAACCCTTCCCTTGTAAGTAGGCTTAAAATATATATGTGTGTAGAGCACCGGTTTGATTGTTACGCTGCGATCTGTCAGATACTTGTTATTATTGACCCAGCATTCCTTAACGACATACTTTTCCTCATGCAAATAATGACAGTTCTGCCAGTTGTTGGTAAAGATAACCAGTAGAGCATGGCAGGGCATAGCTCCATTCATGAAGAGCCCAAGGTGCAGTTCGCAATAACCTGAGTATTTTGTTCGCTTCCGTGCGTGAAAAATCCTCCTCCGCAACTGCAGAGTGTGTGTTATTACTGAAGCGCGAGAATAAGTAATAAACTCGTACAACCCGCAGATCGCATGACGGTCATCGTCTCGCAACCTCTGTCAGCTCGCCGAAGACAAAAGTAAGGAACATCTTATTTAGGACTTGAGTGTTCTCTTCGATTGTTTCCTTCTTCTAACGTGTTCTTTAGCAGCCAGACTATTTGTGGAGCGCTACGACCCATGAAATCTATCGTGAACTGTGCCTTCATTCTCGAAAAGGAAATGAAGTGGTAGATATCATATCATAATTCGAATCGTTACAACAGGCTATTTTTATTGTACTTAGTAGTCACATGCTTATACCAAACGGCCAGGAGAACTATCTGTTTATGACGAGCCCATTTGTCGACGTTATCCCAATATCATAAATTGTCTGCCTTTACGTACTATTATAGATTTCGGCAGGTTTTTGTCACGTGGCTTGGCTGTATAACACAATTGACTAGCAACATCTGATTTTATTGATTGTCTTGCATTTCTTATAGATCACTTTTTCTTCCCATTCGCGGCCGATCCCAGTGCCATCAAAGAGCAAACCTGGAAATAGGGTAGAAATCATATAGTCGTACAATGTCCGTAGCGGCTCATAAAAGCCGTGAAAAAAAACTTTATTTCCGCAACTAAATCATCGAATTACCAGTTCCGCCACCATATCGCTACAGAACATGGAAGGTGGAAGGGCCAAACCCAACCCATAGGCAATTTGCTGTTTCATACAGGAATACCACACAGATACGAACGCCTGGGCTACAACTGAATGATAACTGAAGTGAACCGCTGAAGCTAGGTGGGCTCAGCAATGTTGACTTGTTAGTTGCCATCACGCCTCATCAGAGACCGTAATAGTGTCGTAGAATGCAAGTGGGAAAGGCGATCCTGCGCACAGATTAATGACGGACACTGAGTACAGTCAAATTTGAAGAAAACCCAATTTGGTAGCCTCTGCCTAACGTTTTCCCTGCGCTATGAACCTTGTCTTGGTTTAGGACGTCAGCAAACTACTACTCAATGCGAAAATTTTGGCTGGCGTATTGGTCTGCTACTGTTTTATTCGAATAGACTAGAAGACAACATACCAATAGCAGGACACACCAGGCAGATAGAGCTCTCATTGTCGTCCTGAAAAAATATAACGTCTTGAAATTGCAAAAGATACAGCGCGAAGGCTAGCGTAGGCATTGTATTCACGGTGACTTTTATATGATTGGATCAGTCTCCCGATTGCACTTTAGAGTGCTTTGATTATCACCCCTTGAATATCAATATGTTTCAATCGAATTTTTCTTAAAATTTGCATTCCAAAATGGTCAGGATAATTGAATGGGACACTTTCAAATATGGTTGAATGCAAAATCTTTCGTCAACCAAGTGTTTTCTATTATCATTCATTAACGTTCATCACTTTTAGATCGTATCTGTCGCGTGCTGTATTATCAATTTAGCCATTCAGAACGAGACCGTATGGTAATGAAAGTGATGACCTCCCTAAAGTCCGTTATCGATGAGAACATACGTGCAAAAAGGAAGTCAAGAGTAGCAGGAAAGGATTCTGAGGGTGTAACCAAGGGAAAACATTTATTGAATAAAGGACTTAAAAGACGATTAACACTCCCCATTGCTCTCTCGTTCTGATTGGTTAGATTGAAAACACATCATGCAGAAGAGACGATTTAAAAATAATGAAATATTTAATGGATGATAGTAGGAAACATTCAGAGCTCAAAGCATATGAAAAGCTTTCTTTGTGCCAGTATCCTGAATCTCGATCTATCCCTGCAGTCAATCACATTTGAAAAAGTATCGCATTCAATTATCCTCATCATTTGGAAACACAGATTTTTACAAAAAAATCGATCAGAATCACACTTTAAAGAGCAATCGTGAAAATGATACAATCATATTGAAGTTACCGTGAATATATTGCCTTTATTAGCCTCCTCATTGTATCTTTTGCAATCCAAAACGTTATACTTTTTTCAGGACGATAATGAGAGCTCCCTGAGAAAGCTGTCCAAATGCTTGAAGAAATGGTAATCGGTGTGAATCAGGTTAGGTACTAAGTATGGTGGACGCCGCAGAGATTTGCACTCGTCTTACTCAACATATCAGGGTAAAGAGGTCTTAGAACCATCTAAATAAAGCAGAGAAGCTGTGCGTGTTCCTGTTTGATATATGATTTGTTTGTTTGTCGAAGTCAACTGAACTTGAAGAGGTGCACTTTTGTATCAGACATTCTTGAACACCTTAACACAATTCCCATATTCCCATATTTTTCGTGTTGTCGCCCTAATACAGACGATTTGTGGTTCCGTGTTCTGCATTATAGGATGACGAGCATGAATGAAATTAGAAAAGGTTTTCAAAAAGAAAACAGTTTCGGGAGCGTGACACAATAAAAGCCATCCATCATTGCCGTGTTCGCGACAAATTCTCAGGTTATGGATAGTCTTATCCTTTCATTCATACATGGCTGTCAATTTATGGTAAGCACTCACTCAGAAGCATAACCAGTAGCATTGATTGTAGTGAAAGCCTTGCAGGTAGAGCAGACAGAAGATAGGGCTGAGGATGAATCAATGTTGCTGCTGTTCGAGCGGGACTCATGTATTTTCCATCATCAGTGGATGCGATGTAGACAAGGCTAAAGGAAAACAGAAGAATTACTGTAGAGGGAGCCCTTAAGATAATGAAGGAATTCGACCCCAACAGATACCAGCGACAATTATTGCGACAGTTAGCCAGTTAGAGTTACCGAGTAGCCAAATGACCCAATATTTATGTACACATTTATATGTATATTATTATTTAATATTAATGTGCAATATTTATATGCATGTCTTTTTTCTTAAAAAAACGGGCATCACTTCGGGAAGTTCATTGCGGGTTTTTTCCTAGGAAACGGGTGTCTTTTCGGCAACTTCATTGCGGGTGCTTACTAGTGGAATATGGGTATTATCTTACCAGTTGTGATGTACATTGTTTTACCTGTTCGTAAGTAAATCGTTACTATACCAAGATTTAAGTTGATGAAAAGAGTATAATCCGGACTTCTCGAGTAGAAAACATTGCGTTGTCACAAATGTTGACATATGTGTGCCAAACTTGAAATAAAGTAAAAAAGGATAAAAAACAAGAACTCGAACCATAATCGTAAACATGGAATAAGGAAACAATGAAGCGCATTAACGTAAAGCCTGCCTCGTCCTTTCAACTACAGACATCCAAGGAACATGTGGAAGGGCTCATTAGTGTGATCTATGCAAAGTAATCCAAATTTTATGAGGCTTCCACTATTCTCGTAACAAATCACTGAAAATGCAAGGCACACAGATTAAGAACTGAACATAATTGATCGTCGATTCAACAAAGTCGATTGCAGCACACAGAAAACTTGATTTACAAGACGCAGGAACTTCTGATGTGGATTAACGCTGAAACTAGACACAATCACTTGAAAATGTCTGAAAGTCTACAAAATAAGCATTAGAAGACCACCAAAACCAACTATGCCCGAATTGGAAAAGCATTTCTCCGAATTTCTATTTTTTTAAAATAGTCACACCACACAAAGAGATAAAAAAGCAATAAACAACAACTTTCTTAGTTTTCAACCAATGATTTCGGACAATTACGCGTATTTGCCTGAATCCAGGAGAAGGTAGTCACCTTCGCACAGGTCTCGGCTTTTCCAGATTTTCTACGTGTCTCTGAGGCTATTTAGCTGAAATGGGGTCTTATTCGACTGTAATAGGTCGGTTCTGAGTCAGTAACACTGTTTCCGGGTGTAATTCCGCCGATGGAAGAGTGGTCGCGTTTTTGGACGAGTTGTCTCGAATTGGACGAGTTAAGGGCGGGGCGTATTAAAAAATTCAGAAGACGCATTTTAGGGGTTTCTAGAATTTTCCCCTCAATTTTCCTGCTATATTTTTGACAGGATTTTCCTAGTATCTTCACCGGCATCACAGAAGCCTTATTCCAGCCTTATAGGGCACCCCTGAGCCAGAAACTATTCAGGGTTACTGTCGCCGCACCATTGAATTAATCGCCGCTTATGCGGTGCATTTGAATTGAACGCGGCCACAGTAACCCAATAATTCGCTCATGGGGTCTTATTTCGGCCATATGAGACACCCCCGGGGGTCACGGTGGCCGCGTTCAGTTATAAATGCGTCGCGCAACACTAGCGCACATGGTGCACGCGGCGCAATTTTGAATGAGCGCGGCTACCGTAACCCAAGGTATTCTTGGCTAGTAGGGGTCTTATTCCGGCCGCGTGGGGCACCCTGCTCCATCGTACCGCCGTATGCGCGATGTACTTTTGACGGGGCGCGGCCACCGTATACCGTCGCACGCGGCTCCCTCTACCACGTTCACCAGAGGCGAAATTGGCCCGATTTCGGGTCACGGGGCGTATACGGCTTCCTCGCTGCGCTCACTCGTGCTATTGGAGTGGACTCCAATAGCACGAGTGAGCGCAGTGAGTGCATTCGCACACTCCACATTTTGTTTACAGTAAACGCGCCTTTCATATTGGTTGGGCACTCTGCAATTGGTTGGGCACTATGCACTGAAAACTTGGCCAAGCCAAACACAGGACGCCGAGAGTGGTTCGCGGCCGCTCTGGGCGTCCAAATGTTACCCAAGAAATGAGGCATTAATGAGTCAGCATTTTTTAAACAATGGATGATTTCGAAAAAAGTATGAGACCAATTTTTACCAAACTTTACATACATATGCAATCAAACATGCTGAATCTAACGGCGCTACCAGCCACACGAAGTTCAGTAGCAGGCGAGATATTTACCTTCTAAGAAACCAGCACTTCTTCCCTTGTGCTTTTCTTCGACGGCTCTCTTCAAGAAAACGCTCAGAACTTGAAATAGCCACCGGTCCGCGGCCTCCCTACTCGACGTGGCGGCCGTGATAGTCTCGTCGCCTGCGTGGTGGGAGGCCGTGGAGTGCGCGACACTGCTCCAGCACCCCCGTCAACAAGTTCATGGGTCCGTATCTCGGTTCATACCGGATGGATTAAGCTCAAATTTCGAACATAGCATATATATCGACATCAGTGCCTACATCAGTAATCACAACGGCTCATTTCCACCTTAACAACTATTTCCATAATTCTTGACCTACTCGAGCCTGCTCTCCTGCACGGCTAAAGCTATCAGTAGAAAGTGGGGGTCAAATGGTCAAATGGAGTTGGGGGGGGGAGGGGGAGACGCAACTTTGCGTCGATCGACGTTGAAGCTCCTTTCCCTCCCTTGGCAAGCATCTGTCAAAGCATAGGTCTCATCTACGTCAGCCTGAGCTTAAGGAAACAAAGAAGCTTTGACGTGGGTGAAAACTTTGCGTATCCCTCCTCCCCCCCCCCCCGGACTTTACTTGACCCGAAAGGGGAACTTTGTTCCATGATAAATTACAATACCTCTGCAAAGGTACCCCTACAACACCTCTCCCATACCTAGCAACGAGTAGCACTATTCCATTCTGAAAATAAACAAATAAACGCTGTAACAAAAGTTTATGTAAAAGTTTATGTAACATCTACATGGGATACTGCTCATTGAACGAAAACACGTTGATAACATAGATATCAAAGTGGCTAATAATCCTCAAGATCTCAAATTCTTCGAGACTTCCACTGTTCTCACAACAAATCACAGAAAATGCAAGGCACACACATTAAGAACTTCAATATGATTGTATCATTTTCACGATTGCTCTTTGAAGTGTGATTTGGATCGATTTTTCTTGTAAAAATCAGTGTTTCCAAATGATGAGGATAATTGAATGCGATACTTTTTCAAATGTGATTGACTGCAGGGATAGATCGAGAATCAGGATACTGGCACAAAGAAAGCTTTTCATATGCTTTGAGCTCTGAATGTTTCCTATTATCATCCATTAAATATTTCATTATTTTTAGATCGTCTCTTCTGCATGATGTGTTTTCAATCTAACCAATCAGAATGAGAGAGCAATGGGGAGTGTTAATCGTCTTATAAGTCCTTTATTCAATGAATGTTTTCCCTTGGTTACACCCTCAGAATCCTTTCCTGCTACTCTTGATTTCCTTTTTGCACGTATGTTCTCATCGATAAGGGACTTTAGGGAGGTTATCACTTTCATTACCATACGGTCTCGTTCTGAATGGCTAAATTGATAATACAGCACGCGACAGATACGATCTAAAAGTGATGAACGTTAATGAATGATAATAGAAAACACTTGGTTGACGAAAGATTTTGCATTCAACCACATTTGAAAGTGTCCCATTCAATTATCCTGACCATTTTGGAATGCAAATTTTAAGAAAAATTCGATTAAAACATATTGATATTCAAGGGGTGATAATCAAAGCACTCTAAAGTGCAATCGGGAGACTGATCCAATCATATAAAAGTCACCGTGAATACAATGCCTACGCTAGCCTTCGCGCTGTATCTTTTGCAATTTCAAGACGTTATATTTTTTCAGGACGACAATGAGAGCTCTATCTGCCTGGTGTGTCCTGCTATTGGTATGTTGTCTTCCAGTCTATTCGAATAAAGCAGTAGCAGACCAATACGCCAGCCAAAATTTTCGCATTGAGTAGTAGTTTGCTGACGTCCTAAACCAAGACAAGGTTCATAGCGCAGGGAAAACGTTAGGCAGAGGCTACCAGATTGGGTTTTCTTCAAATTTGACTGTACTCAGTGTCCGTCATTAATCTGTGCGCAGGATCGCCTTTCCCACTTGCATTCTACGACACTATTACGGTCTCTGATGAGGCGTGATGGCACTAACAAGTCAACATTGCTGAGCCCACCTAGCTTCAGCGGTTCACTTCAGTTATCATTCAGTTGTAGCCCAGGCGTTCGTATCTGTGTGGTATTCCTGTATGAAACAGCAAATTGCCTATGGGTTGGGTTTGGCCCTTCCACCTTCCATGTTCTGTAGCGATATGGTGGCGGAACTGGTAATTCGATGATTTAGTTGCGGAAATAAAGTTTTTTTTCACGGCTTTTATGAGCCGCTACGGACATTGTACGACTATATGATTTCTACCCTATTTCCAGGTTTGCTCTTTGATGGCACTGGGATCGGCCGCGAATGGGAAGAAAAAGTGATCTATGAGAAATGCAAGACAATCAATAAAATCAGATGTTGCTAGTCAATTGTGTTATACAGCCAAGCCACGTGACAAAAACCTGCCGAAATCTACAATAGTACGTAAAGGCAGACAATTTATGATATTGGGATAACGTCGACAAATGGGCTCGTCATAAACAGATAGTTCTCCTGGCCGTTTGGTATAAGCATGTGACTACTAAGTACAATAAAAATAGCCTGTTGTAACGATTCGAATTATGATATGATATCTACCACTTCACTTCCTTTTCGAGAATGAAGGCACAGTTCACGATAGATTTCATGGGTCGTAGCGCTCCACAAATAGTCTGGCTGCTAAAGAACACGTTAGAAGAAGGAAACAAAAAATAAGATGTTCCTTACTTTTGTTTTTGGCGAGCTGACAGAGGTTGCGAGACGATGACCGTCATGCAATCTGCGGGTTGTACGAGTTTATTACTTATTCTCGCGCTTCAGTAATGACACACACTCTGCAGTTGCGGAGGAGGATTTTTCACGCACGGAAGCGAACAAAATACTCAGGTTATTGCGAACTGCACCTTGAGCTCTTCATGAATGGAGCTATGCCCTGCCATGCTCTACTGGTTATCTTTACCAACAACTGGCAGAGCTGTCATTATTCGCATGAGGAAAAGTATGTCGTTAAGAAATGCTGGGTCTATAATAACAAGTATCTGACAGATCGCAGTGTAATAATCAAACCGGTGCTCTACACACATTTATATTTTGAGCCTACTTACAAGGGAAGGGTTCCAACATCCCAAGGAGTTTTAAAAGGAGACCCGGATGGTTCACTAGAAATCTGCGTGCTTATTATAACTGTAAAAACCAAATTTGCAAAATGCCATTTTGAAGCGGGTTAGGAGCGGTCAAAGCTTGACTGTGATATCTCGTTGGCGAGGCACTTTACCATCAGCACGGCGGTTGCTGAACCAGCAACGGCCACCGGGGCTCACTGGTAGTGATCTGCAGTTCAGTGGCTAAGGGTTTGCTCTTACCGTTGAAGTTGGAAGAGCCTAGGCTTAGGCTGAAATTTATATTCCCCTCCCACAAGAAAAAGCATCTATCAAAGCATAGGTTTCATCTGTTTTAGCCTAAGCCTAAGGAGGAAAAGGAGCTTTGACGTGGGTGAAAATTTTACGTCCCCCCCCCCGACTTTATTTGACCCGGTAAGTATTATGTATTTCTTTTGTTATCACAGCATTTCATCATTGTTTTCTTGTTGCATCGTTGTGGGTTCATTTCATGTGTGCAACTGTTGAGGATTTCGAGGTGTTTTAACGAGCAAACTTTGAAATTCGCTCAGTTTCTTTTGCTTTTTTCGCGTAGTTTGCGTTTTTATTTTCGTTTTTACGCATGTTACTTCTACTCCTGATTTTCATTCACTGCCAGTTGAGGGTTGAATAGTGGCAGAACTTTTAAGATTCTAGCCCTTTTTACCTCTTTTCGGCATGAATGAGGTTGAACTTTTATGTAACCGAAAACAGTCGCTTTCATCTCCGATAAACTACGACGAAACCTACGTTTTGTCTTTCACGCAACAACAGAGGGAGGGAGGGAGGGAGGGCGGGGGGATATAGGCTTTATCGTTATACTCTGTGTCGCACGAGGTCATAAAGATGACCACAAACATAACATACATATGATTTAAATGCATATGTACTGATCACACTGATGACCGTGACCATAATGCCACATGTGATATACTGGAACCATTACACTGTTAACGGATGGACAGAAAAGGTTGCATGAACCGTCTATTTGGGAACAATCCTAGCCTTATACAAGGCACCACGACAGAAACTGATGATAACAATGGCCAATGGAATTGTTGAAGCAGAGAGTACCGTTCGATGATTATTCATGTAGAATACAATCAGCAACTGCGATAAAAGTAGAGCTTATACAGTGAAAAAAGACCGAGCATCCTGACAACATATGATACAATCCATACATGGTACCAAACATCGTGAATACTATAAGCGGTTTCTTGAAGTCGACACGCTCATGTCCCGGTAGACCGAGTCTTGCCCTCCGTGTATCTGGAACGTCGATCAATCTGACGTCCCTTGTTCCTCGAATCTGAAATCGGCTTGCTGTCTATGGTTCCTCGCTCAATCTGTCCTCAAGATAGGATGCCAGTCGAGCTGAAACAGAGAGCGATTAACTTCCTGTAGTTTCCCAAAGACGGGCCTTTACGGGCCCATGACATCCCATCCCAATGATTCCATGAATTCTGCGAGCTTCGCGCCTCCAGCTGAAAAACCTGAGAAATTAGAAAAGCGCCAAAGCGCGGTGCGCACAGGTGTGCAAACCTGAACCTAACCTGAAATCTTGTTGACGAGGGCGGGACGGTGGGAGTCAACGAGCTAACGAAAAACCGGAATGGGGGTATTCCTCCGAGAATACCGAGGTCAGCGCAACCGCGACGCAACTGCGTCGCCGCTGACCACCCTACCTCTCCCGTCTCAACGGGAGCCGCCTTGGACGGCGCCGGTTGCGCGAAATACAAAACATCACTTTCATCTCCGATAAACTACGACGAAACCTACGTTTTGTTTTTCACGCAACAACAAGGGAACAAGATTAAAGCCCGGAGGGGGACTGAAGTGTAATAAAAGTGCTAAGCAACGCCCTGCATGCGTGACCCGACGTAAAGAAAGCTCGATTCCAGCTTACCCGTTTACCTGAAGTTTGAATGACTTGAATGACACACGCATTGTCTATCATGGCCTTGTTACAAGGCACAGAATGCTTTATTACATTTTAAACTGGAACATCGCTTGAGCGAACAGGATGACCCGCAGTTTACGCTACGTGTAACCCAGATGGAACTGAGAAGGAAGCTGCCTCTATTATTTGAAGAAATTCTGCCAAACTAAAGATATGATCCGTCGAAACCTTTCGCGCAGGCTGTACAGTGAGACCATGACTACTAGAGGGACACCCTGTGCTAGTAAATGAGGCGACGTTCAATGACTTTTAGCTGTAAACTCCAATTGTTAGCGTTAAAAGAATGGTTTATGAGAAGCCACCAGTACTGCATACCTCATCTACCGAGCTTATCAACTTGCTCGTAAAAACCGGATGAAAGCTCTAGTGAAGTGTATAAAAACCACATATGGATAGCCCACGCGTGAGAGGAAGAGCTGAACATTACGAATTTTTGTGCACTGCTATAGCAAACTACTGCACTATGTACCAAGCACGGCACAGCCGTAGGTTATAGAAACCCATTGCCTCCATACTGTCTAATATATGTGATGAAATTATCTTGCATCTTCCTTGATATCACGACTCAATATCGTTCAATGTGCCTTGACCGCTGAACCGCGTTCTGAATGGAGCCACTCATGCAAACCACGTAGATGCGTTCGCAAAAGCAACGTCGGATAAAAAGATCTGAAATCCTCAAGTAGGGAGGAGATAACTTAGCAAATCGTCTCTCGTAAGAGGATCGTTGTTGTGGAACTGCAGAAAGTGCAAGAGAAAAATAGTACCCATCGGTACCCTTTTGTTCAAATCAAACTGCCCAATTCTAGCATGTAATTCCCAAGAGGGGAGTAGAAAACATTTGCGGTTCATTTGGATACAAACATGAAACTGTACATGAAAGGATTTTATTTTCAATGAGTACGGAGACTCACCTCTCAGCTGATGTGAAATTTAAGCAGACCATGCGTTGTTTAACTACCATTTCCATGAGCAATGTAGCGCCTTTCTTCCAATCTGGAGAAGGTTCTAATACGCCGATGTAATATAACGTGAAGCAACACGTGTCAACGACATGGAAATGCTGAAGCGATGTTTGAACACACTTGACCCAACCCTACTCGGTCACCATCTTTGACTTTCTCTAATGCTCTGTCGAGTTCTTGGCGTAATGTGCCAGCTACACATGTGACACCTTGACTGAATCAGTTACGAAACCTAATGAGCGACTAAGAAATAGGAAAGGACGGATTCCATATTGATGTTTGTCAGAAACAGAAGTACTATTTAAGTTCGAGCTACGATGTATAAAATAGACCTCTGAGTCAGAACCCATGAATCCGACTTTGGGTAGCGCCGTAGTTAACCTCACGAACCATTCGCATAAATGTGCGAACTTGGCCCTTATAAGGCCGATGTGAAGCTAATAAACCCTTTACTTCGGATAACGATGGAAAACAATTCTATAAAAAGCTCCGGATCAATATCCAGGAACCTGACTTCGGCCATTGGTAACGCCGGAAACTCCTTCGCAAATTCTTCCCACAACTGTGCGGAAATAGCCCTTATGTGATCGATATAAAACTATTAATCCCTTGGAGTACAACCCGATGGAAAGCAATCCAATCAGAAACTCTGGATCAAAATCCAATTAAAAACTCCGGATTAAAACTCAGAATCTGGCATGGTCCTGGGTAACGCATGGCCCTTACGCGGCCAATACGGAGCTACTTTTTTTTTCTTGACCAAGCAAGAATGAAATCAAAACTGCTGGATCGGAATCCAGGAATCTGACTTCGGCCATGGGTAACGCCGGAAAAAATAAAATAAAACCTCTGGATCAAAATCCATGAATCTGACTTCGGCCATGGGTAACGCCGGAAAAAATCCTCGCGGATTCTTCGCATAACTGTGCGGAATTGGCCCTCCGTGGCCAATACAAGGCTACTAATAATTACCTTTAGGACCAAGCAAGAATAAAATTAAAACCTCTGGATCAAAATCCAGGAACCTGACTTCGGCCATGGGTAACGCCGAAAAAAAATCCTGGTGGATTCTTCGCATAACTGTGCGGAACTGGCCCTCCGTGGCCAATACAAGGCTACTAATAATTACCTTTAGAACCAAGCTAGAATAAAATTAAAACTCTGGATCAAAATCCAGGAACCTGACTTCGGCCATGAGTAACGCCGGAAATCCTGGCGGATTCTTCGCATAACTGTGCGGAATTGGCCCTTGCGTGGGCGATATAAAGCTACTAACTGCCTTCAAGACCAAGGAAGAATAGAACTGAAACCTCTGGATCACAATTCAGATGTCTGACTCCGGCCCCGGATACTAAGGGGAAAATCCTTGCGGATTCCTCGCATAACAGTGCGGAATCTGTCCTTACGTGGCCGACTCGAGTCCTTGAGCTCTGCTTTGCAACTGCACTTAGCATTACTGATAGATTTTGCGTAAATATGTGAAACTGCCCTGAGGCTCGAATAGTTTACTCTGTTGTCTATATATAATGGCATAAGTATGTGGAACTAACCCGTCTGGCTCAAATAATGCCACTGGGCTCTAAACCTACCCGTAACAATGGGGCATATTTTGGCCGCAATGCGCGGATCTTCCCGCTCGGTGGTTAATTACGTCACCTTGCAGAGCTGGCCCATACATGGTCGAGTTGAGGCCATTGAGTTCTAACCAAACAACTACGCACCTATGAATACTAGCAGGATGCTCGCATCGGTATGCGGAACTGGCCCATTGTGAGCTCTTTCTATGAATGTTAATACCTATATTGACTCCCCACAGGTTCCTGCCATCAGCGAATTGGACTAGGAAAGTGAGTCTTTTCAACATGCCTACGCATGACCAGTCTTTACTGGATAAAAGAAGAACCGAATGGCACAAAATATAACTGAATACTTACCGAGTAAGAAGACCACTACGTGAAACCAACCTTAGAAATAGCCCCTCAGAACGAAGAGCTTTGCAAAGACATAGACTTTTAGACCCAGTTACGTTTGAGTAACTGAAAATTATGGAAAAACTAACTGCAACCCTGAATTGCTTACGGATGATGATTGCGAAAATGGGCATGCTATTGCGAAATTATACATGCAATTGCGAAATAGCCCAATGCGTTTACTAATTTATCATTCGCGAAACTGCGAAGATGCTTCAATTGAAGAGCATGAGGAGTACTAGTCCAACACAGTATACCGCCGTTGTAGGAGTGGCTACAATACCATAGAAGAGAGATGCCTAAAGCTGTGAAGCATGGAGCGAAAATGCGTACATTTAGCCTGTGCTGAGGATAGCATTTATTTTTAGTGTAGCCAGTCACGATTAGTTGACATAGATAGGGCAAAAAACCGCTGCTTTTACCTGAACTTATCCAGGACGACCAAAGCAGAAGCAGAGAGCTTCTATAACTTATGACTTGTACCGATCGGCCGTACTGAACTTGTATCAATGCATTTCTTGAAAACTTGGACCAAGTGGATAAGTTTATCCACTTTGGAACTCTTGACAGCTCAACACTGAGGCGAGAAAGCAAAGATACCACAATGCCAACTTTAATTGTAATAAACCGGAAAACTCATTCGAAGGATGCAAAGATCTGGATAATCCCAAGTGAGATAACACATAACACTATAGATCGTTAGAAATACCGTGAAAACAACCGTTACTACAAAAGTGCGACACAACCTGTCAACGAGCTAACGAAAAACCGGAATGGGGGTATTCCTCCGAGAATACCGAGGTCAGCGCAACCGCGACGCAACTGCGTCGCCGCTGACCACCCTACCTCTCCCGTCTCAACGGGAGCCGCCTTGGACGGCGCCGGTTGCGCGAAATACAAAACATCACTTTTTTCCCAAGATTGTGATGACATCGAATACACTTTTTTGGAACTATTCAATTTCTTCAGTTGTGTTCTTTGAGACATTCGACATAGGCGACATATTCGCAATTCTATCGCCTCTTTCAAAATCATAGTGTCGCACAGTTTGGTGAGTTGAATTCCACCATATCATTTTTACATCATTTCATTTTATTGATCTTTTTATTTGATTAGATTTTGTTCCGCTCTTAATTGTTACCTAATTCGACCGTTTTCATTGCTTATGATACCACTTTCAGTGAATATCCTATATATTGCAGGTATATGTCTATTCCCTAACAAAGCCTTCAGTGTTGTACTTGGACCAAAAAGAAAAGTTAGACCACTACCTGACCAGATTCTTTCATCCGGGTGAGTCCACATTCCGCTCCCGTATCTTCATAGCATTTAAATCTTTTCTTCTTTCTTATTGTGTTTTTTATTGTGTTATTGTGCGACTGCACACTTCACTTTGCTTGCAAAAGGCGCTTCTCTGCCGTGCTTGTTGATGGCTTTCCAATTTTCATTAGCTAGTGCTGTTGAATGTGGGTGCTATTGAATTCTTGGGGTCAAGTAAAGTCGGGAAGGGGAGGGGGAGGGAGACGCAAGTTTGCGTCGACGTCAAAGCTCCTTTCCCCTCCCTAGGCTCAAGCTAAGATTGATATTCCTTCCTCCCACATGAAAAAGCATCTGTCAAAGCATAGGTTTCATCTGCTTTAGCCTAAGCCTAGGGAGGGAAAGAAGCTCTGACCTGGATGAAAATTTTCCGCTTTCCCCCCCTCCCCCCGACTTTATTTGAGCTAATTCTTGTTTCAAGGTGCACTGCGTTTCATAAATAGGGCACACCCTGAGTTTTTACTGTCCCGAACTTGTCGTACCCTTTAATAAACCACAGTGATTACGATATAATTTTATGCCGTGAATCCCCGAGAATCATGAGTGTAATGCCTCTTGTTTGTTTCTCATTTCATTCAGTAGTGCCGATTCATTATGAAAGTTCAATTCAGCTTCACGTCATTGAAGTTGGAACACCCCCTGCTGGAAACGAACCATTCCCGAAGAAGGCTGCTGACGTGCCATACACTGCCGAGACCGCTAACGACTTTCCAGTTTCTATACAGGTTTGCTTACTACGTAGCCTTCGTTAAAACAACTTCCTCTCTTACATTTGGTTATTTTTACCGCTCACACAATTCTTATTTGGTTTACCCTGATTTTGATAGGGAATTGGTTGAGTAGTGAGAATTTACGGTCGGCGTTACACTTCGCGATTTTGCGACTGTGTGCTGTAGCGCTTCCGTTGGCCATTTGCCGGTGCTGCGGCTTTGCGTGCAGAGTCGCGAAACTACAAAATCACAAAATAGCGAAGTCTGCCGTCGGCCTAACGTTAATGATATGTCGGGATAGCTTCATTTTTCTTAGGATTGGTTTTGGTCAAAGTTGCCATTGTGAATCATGTGCGCATCCAGATGTGCGCTACGGTACCCCTTAATGCATTTTCGCCGTGAGTCATTCCGATTCCTCACAAGGAATACCAGATTGACTTTCGCATGACCATAATTCATTCCCCTATTTTCATGTGTTCAGGTTCCCGAAATGTGGTTGCGTGAGAACGTGATCCGTCGAGTTCATCCGTTTCACAGGGACTCTCCTCCTCTGCTTAGTGACAGCAGGAAAACCATATACTCTATGAATCCCGATTGCGATCATAAGTGAGTATCACTCAATAGCTTACAGTAATTTTTTTACGATTACTGAGTTGCACTGCATATTTTCCATACATGCTTTTACAAAGGAGCGGCGGCAGCAGTTCGGTTGGATCCTGGAGGTAAGTTTGTACTTTCTCGAAACTTGAGTCAGATACACTTATCCTTGATTTCAGTAGTGGACTCTTGTGAGGAGTTTGGTGGACGAAGTGAGGAAGCACTAAGGAAAAGAGTCTGAATTGGCATCTATCTGACCGCTGGATAGCGATAATATTGAAAGCCGGTTATTGAAAACCATGAGTTGACGGGAAGACCAAGTTGTGGGGCGGAACGGAGAAGGTTGGTGCAGTATTGTAGCTTTTTTGTTTAGTTTACGTATGTTCGCGTAGTTTATGTTTATGTATGTATGTTGGGGAATTTGAACGAGTTTTGGTTCCTGAATCTTTTGATTTTCTGTGTTTCTGTTGCTTTTCGGGCTCTTATCCGACATTGATAGCCCCTTTTTTGAATGCTAAAGGTGTGATTTTGCCCCAGTTTTGAGTTGTAATAATGTTTTGATTTGTTCTGGTTTTTTTTTTGACTGAAGTGTGCGACTGCACTCAAAAAACTCAAAAAATTAGCGCTCTAGTCTAAAAGTGATGTAGTTCAAGGACGCCTAACATAAACTTGACTGGGTTATTTTCTTGCTATATTCTCTCTAATACTGACTATCATCCACTCTGATCTGGGAGAACCTGAAAGACTAAAACGATTGATTTCGCGGCATCGCCTTGAGCTTTTTTCATTTGCAGCACAGGGGTCAGATGTAAGTATCAAGTTGTGCAATAAGCTCATGCCGTATTTTATTCCCTTTGTTTCAAACCTTCTCTTTATTTCTCTGCAAAGCTCATACATTATTCGATGGAGCTTCGTTTGTTTATCAGCATGGTACTAATTGTTTTTTTTTTTGAAATCGTCAATTGTTCAGTTTTTATGAGGTTTAGAAGGAGTAAATTGAAGCATCAATTCGCACTCACGGCATTTTCTACGATCTCTTTGCATTACCCCAGTGTTTTTTTAAAGTAGCCCAGAATTGTTAAGGGAATCGCTTGCGCACCGCTGTCAATTGGATGCTCTCTAGTGGGATATCCTGCGCCGGCTGTACGATGGTTGCGTAATGGCAGTGCGCTTCTTCCACAAACGAATGGGTAACATTTGAGAAGTTTTTGGAGTTTTGATGCTAGAATGGGCATGCAGTGCATCTTGTCTTTTTATACTGACGGGAAATTTTTCTACCTAAATTGAATTCGCCACGCTGAATTTCGCTTTTGTATCGGTTGCTGACGAAGTAGTTCATACTTGTGAAGCGAGTAATGAGTGCGGACACTCAAAAACTCAGGTAGTTAGGTTACTCACTAGTATGCTCTCACTCAGAAACATGAAGTTTTTCGGAATTTGTCGAATGGATTCAGATTGAAGCTACTGCTATGTTATGCTGATGCCAGATTCGAACTGAAACTATTATATTTTTCTTACTTTTCGAGTTACTTCGCTTATCGGTATCGTTCGCTGCAATGATTTACCTTCGTGTTTGACAGTATCGCTCTCATTTCAGCTTATTTTGCAAGGTGTAGGTGATCTCACGACTAAATCTTTGCGATCGAAAGACGTTCAGATAAGAGGCTATATTTAACTGTATTTGACAACTCTATTATGTTTTCTGGGCGGAGTTGGTGTAGTGACAGGTGGCGCACTGACCACTCTCATGGTGCGGGGATCAAATTCCGCATCAACGCCCGCCCAGGCCAACCAAGTCTTCCATCCCTCCGGGGTCGGCAAATTGGTACCAGACTTGTCTGGGAGGATAAAAGCACTGACTTGTACATCGGCTGGCCACCGCAAGTCATTGTAAAGGCCACATCACATTCACTAGCCATCACGATTCTGAATGGAACTAGAATGTGCGGCGCATCCCAGAAAGGGATTGATTAACGCCAAAAACTTTAAACTTTAAACTTTTATGTTTTCTGGTCGATCGAATATAAATAGATCAGGGTGGCTCGCGGTGGCTAGACTTAGCTCCTCGTACGTTTGTATCTATCCTCATGGGGTAGTGATGTAAAAGGGGAGAAGGAAAAGGAGAGGAGGGCTTTCGAGCTATTTCTGTTATACCCTTCTGAACAAAAAGAGGAGATTGTTTCATTCCCCTTTTCTCTACCGTCCTAAACTCCTCAAGAAGGCTCAATGAACAGAAGCTGCGAAATGCTGCGAAAAGTTGGGGGATCTAGTTCGGCCTCATGATACCACCGGGGCACTGACCGTTTACCTCCGTGGCAACGTTCCGCATAAGGTAGGTGGTTTCCAGAATAGTAGAAATGAGTGCCCTTTTCCACTTATATATATGCATTGATCACTCACTGTTTGCTTGTTCAACGATTCTTGTGATTAAATATGGTGGTGGTAGGATATCATATCATATAGTATCAGGTGAGGTACTACAGCATGCAGAGTTTGATTGATTTTCAGCCTCTGTGCATTTCGTACATTTCGTATGCACGTGCGTATTTGTGTGTATGCGAGAATCCTTTCCCATCCAATTTACCATCTTTTTCTTCCAGTTTTTTTTTTAATATTTTGCAAAGACCACACTGATGAGCCCTTTTAATACATTTTCATTGGCTGTCTGTGGTTGAGAGGGCGAAACAGCCTTTTCGTTATTCCATTTTTCTGCCCTTATATTATGTTCTTGTTGTGTCGAGTTTTTCAGTAGCTTTTGGTGGACAGTGTACGTTGCGACAGATTGCGACAGATGGGTTGCGCCAAGCATGTTGCATTGCGCAACCACTGGAACTGTCATCGGTCTGGATCTTGCAAGCATATTGGAAGGTTTTTGCGGAATCTTGACCACGCTCAGCTTAACCACCGTCCTGTAAACCTTCCGTCTGTCGCTACGTGATCTTTTTTGTTGCCCTTTTTAACTAAATACCAGCAGTTGTATGAAGTATTGCCAGCATCTTCAACTGTATTGCTGTCGATGATTTCATCATGTGTGATCACGTGTTGATTTTTTATAAAATTGACAAAATTGTTTATGAAAAAATATTCGAATCAAAGTTAGTTGAGATTAGCTTTTAGTA
This sequence comes from Trichostrongylus colubriformis, assembly GCA_963978905.1. Taxonomy (NCBI): domain Eukaryota; kingdom Metazoa; phylum Nematoda; class Chromadorea; order Rhabditida; family Trichostrongylidae; genus Trichostrongylus; species Trichostrongylus colubriformis. Next base: position 35,458,048 of record OZ022258.1, on the reverse strand, counting down.
TTAGTGATCGGGTAGTATGTAGTGTGTAGCGGGCGTACAACAGTTGAATGCGAATTATGCATCACAGAGGAAGCTTTGTGGGTCTCTAAGGCTCACCCAGTCTTTATGCTAATGAATTTGAGTAAAATCTGACCTGCAAATCAGAGGCCGATAACGCTGACCAAATGGATTGGTATATAAACAAACATTCTATGTGGACATATGCGCTAACATGAAACAAGCGAATACGGCTACGAACACGAGGGTCACCAGATGATAAGGGTCCAGCAGCAGACACCTCCACTAAACTTGCCTACACATATCAACGTGCCACGCCTCCCGACCCTTTGACACCCATATGATCAGTTTTCCTTACCATTATAATTTAATATCATTACAACTACAAGAAAACAGAGCTGATCAGCGGTAGGATTAAGGTAAGTTCGTTTGCTATTCAAGATATGCGGTAATTAGCTGTTGACAATAGGAGCACTGTATTGCACCGTTATTTTGCAATACAGTCTTTTCCCTTCTTCGTACTCATAAACTGCTTTGCTTTACTCCTTCTTTCTACAGTCTCCACATTAAAGCCATTTTGTGTTTTTCCTTCGGATTTTCTCAATTGTTTCTTGAATTCTATGGCTCTGTTGCTACAATTACGTTCAAGGGTGAAAAACTATAGAACAGTAGTGCACCGTTATTTCGCAATACAGTCTTCTTGCCTTCTTCGTACTCATGAACAGCTCTCCTTCTTATTCCTTCTTTCTACAATCTCCACATTAAAGTCATTTTGTGTATCCTTTTCTTTAACATTTTCCTAATGTTCCCTTTAAGTCTATGGATCTAATGCCACAATAATGTTCAGGGGTGATCTGAACAATTGTGGCGGCTTTTTCAAGTTACCTACTTCTTTTACATTCTTTAAATCACCTAAATCTTCAAAAAAAAAACTTGAAAATTTCCAGAGGTTTATGTCTGATGCTGCTTCAAAGCATTTTCAGGATCAATTTTCCGAATACTGCAAGGCTAGAGCTATAGAAATTGCTGATAGTAGGAACAATGGAAATTGCGGGACATTGAAACTTATGGAAGCTCCATGTGCTCGTTATCTGTCTCTGAAAAAAATGCGGTTCATTCAGTCTCAGACTTGGCGGAGATAGTGCGTAAGAGCGAGCGTCAGTCCCAGCTCACTCAAATGTGTAAGTGCTTGTGTGCTCTACTGCCACATGGGAAGTTGCACTAATACGTCGAGTATTCACAGATCTTACCTGCTAATGATCAGCATGTTTCTGTGAGGATACTGAGGAGCGTTAAAGCTAATGCCAGCCGCTATGAGTAATACGTGGATAGCCTCCCACAGTCTTCATCAGAGGACCGTGATCAATCACTACTTCTGACCAACATTTTCATTGCGGAACTTTGAGGGGCACTATTTATTTAGAGCTTTTGCGATATCTTTGCGGAGAAGAAGCACTGCACGTATACATCAAGTCGCTGCCAGAACAGAAATATATGGACCAAAAAGCTCCTCTCGTTCCTTCAAACACACCTAGTTGAGGTATTGCTAGACATCAATACCACATAACATTTTCGGATGTTCAGCAGAAAAGAGGTCATAAGGTTGAAAAGAGTGTATCCGTATAATCCTTCCGGCCTTCAAGAACGAACTTGTATACATGTCGAGCTTACAAAGGGTTGGGCAAAAAATTTTGAGCAAAGAATCAAGTGCATCCTACCCGAACACGATTACCTAGGCAGCAGAAAAGTAGCCAAGGAAATCAGAAGTGTCCTTCTGCAGATCTACTTCTCGATACTATGTTCCCTTACAGACTGTAGAGCGCCACCATAGAAAATCCTGAAGGCAGCAGTACTAACACTGTAGTTGCCAAGAGACATTCAGTCTGTGGAGGGTAAGCCGTGCTTCGTATTTTGTGGATTGTATGTAATTTATTTATTTATTTATTTACGTACTCACTAGGAGTGCACCAATAGTCTCGTGTTAACCAAACCAATGGAACAAAACACTGGTGAACGGAAAAATTAATGGCAAGAGGCAAAGTTGGCAAGAAATTCGTCCACAGCTGGAGATTATTGAAAGTGAAAATACATCCATTCATTCGCCATGCCAGCACGTTGTGGCAGCAGAACAGCCACTGGTGAGATTCAAAGTAGGCAAGCAAGTACCCACACCAGTTGGCCATGGTGCCTTAACATATGCGATAATATATGGAACAGGTCGGAGCTTCGGCACACGGGTATGCCAACCTCCCACGTGGAACCGAAATTAATTTATTAATTTCTGTCGCCAAATACAGAAGTCGTCTCGTAAGCGGTAGTTTTGAAAATTCCAATAAGTACGCACCCCTTGAATTACATGTAAAAAGAAATCTAGAATCAGTATTGCATACATTTGACATTGCTATTCAGATCGGTTTGAACTATTGATGGTCATCATATGTTATAAACATTTTTATGTTTGTGTTGCGCAACATTCGAAAAAAAATTCATTCCTCGCAAGTGGCGAAAGCATACTGACCACGTAACTTTAACTTACAGTGATAGCGAAAATTTCATGATAGGCGAGAAATATCACACCACCCTTGACGAGTCAATAAGGATGTGGGGAAAAGGAGTTATCGTTCAATAACCAAGCTTTGAGTTGGAAGCGCCAATGATGAAAGATAAGAGTTGTCTACAGAGTACTGCGACCTGAACCGCACTGGTTCGCCGGATGAAAGTGATTATATAGACAGCTCACTATTCATGCTACATTTGCTCTCGCACGGTATTTCACTAGATTAGCAAGTTAGTGTGTCAGATTTCAGGAGCCTAATATGCGCAAAGTATCAGTATCAGATATCACAAACATTCATGGTCCATTCCCAAAGGAGACCTCTAAAGAGAAGGGGTCTGCATGAACATACAATTAGGTTTGAACGGTCTGAACAGCTAAAAAAAGGAATGTCGAGCACTATAAAAGGCAACGAAAGTAGAGTGGAGCGATACTGTCATATTCAAGAAAAGCGAGAGGTTCGCAAGACAGGCAATTACCTGAAGTGTGACAAATATGTTTAGTTCTATTTCACAGATTCAGCAAACCAACACGACTATACCCTTTTATTTCTCACCTGAATCCTATCCACAATTATCTGAATGTTTCCTGGTTGACTGTGATACTATGTGCACGGTTTCATTATCGTTATTAGGTTGCCGGGTTGTGGGCAAAAACGAATACGCACATCAGGTAAAATGTGCTAAGGCGGGTGTAGTGCGGGTTCGAGTTCCGTACAAGACCAAAGTTTCCATAACCCAAAGCAAACTAATAATAACTTTCGCATCGCGGCCTGTGGCGAAAATCTGCAGCTATCAAAAGATAAAAATCAGTTTAGATATCGTATTGCAGGTCTATTTCGGTTGCATTGCTGAGATTTGTCACGTTTTATCAAAAAGCCTTTTTCGATTTTTTTCAAAGGCGGTGTCTTTTCCCTTCGTAGAGTGAGAGTATCGCCCTACATTTCGGAATGTGTAAAGTGACACGGATAAAACAAAATTAGTGCAATTACCGTTATCCAAGTGGAGCGGATATACAACTGGAAATGTTCGCGACAGCACGTGTGGTTTGCGGTCAGGAACAAAAAGAGGAGGCTGTGCTGGTCCAATTCATTCCATAGCGGCAACGAGGTCTCTAAAATAATGAGCGTGGAGATGTATGGCTTTAGGATGTTGACAAAATTCATTTGAAGAAAATATTCTTGCATTGCAGTGCGGATATCGACGTGGTGTGTCATGTAAGATCGTGGTAAGCTATAACAGAATGTCAAAAAGCTCTATAACTGGATGCCGTAGGATATCTATCTTCATTGTGCGCGGTAGAAGCGACTTGTCTTTGGAGAACATTGTGACTGTAATGAAAATTGGACTTTGCAAAATCCGCTCGTTTCGTGTTTTGGTTTTTTTTAGCGCAGAAACCGAATACTGTTGACTTGTGTCCCATCCAATCTGACGCGAATCTCTCGGTCTGAACAGATCTTATGCACGATAGAGTAGCATAAACTCTGCATAAAGAATCACAAAAAGGGAGCACTCGCCTTCGGCACTAACGGAAGGGCAAAAGCTTATCCTCTCACACGGCAATCTTTGGTCACATTTTGCGCCTTTACATGAAAGGGTGCCACGTCCACCGTCTTGCAGTCAAGCCACTGATAATTTTCCCGAGGGGAATGCTTCGAAAATCAACATGCACTTGAATTGATACTCAGTAAGTCTATTACTGTTCTGCACTATTATGTTCGAGCAGAGCTGCACAAACGTAAACTCAAAATAGTAGATGATGGAGCTTTTAATTCGAAAAGGAAAAATAGATGAAAAATTACTGGTATAGCTAGCTGCAACATGGTTACCCGCACAATCTTTCGATATATTCAACGTTGAATTCTTATTGTTCAGTGAGTTTGCTTAGCATCTCAAGTCCGATGAAATCAAGATTACAAGTGTTGTTCAACATTTTCATTAATCGAATTAGTGTCGAGTAATTACAGGAATGACCTGAACAGAAGAGTATTATCGACATAGAAGAAATCGTATGATTCCAGGAGGAAAAAAAATAAAGCCATAGAACTAAACAGATGAATATGTTTGAGTTCAAAATTTTGAATTACACAGGATGCTGTAAAAGTACCACCCCCCGACAAAACCTTACCATAGCAGCTAAGGAGAAGGTAGCATGAAGTAGACTATGAACAGACATCTCATGTATGCTCCTATAATCTTATAAGATTCTGTACAGACTGAGGACGACAGAAAGAAAGCATATGTCGTTGTACACAAGTGAGCTTCGACCGTGCAAATCGTCCCAAACTTTCGCTAGAGTACAATTTAGATTGTTGAAAATACTGTGAGGAGTGGTACAAGGTTCTCCATACATGGCACTCTCAAAGGAATGTCGAGTGGGTTAAGATTCGAACTATTCAACGGTCATTGATGTTAGATGGTTGTGAGGTCCGAAGGCTGCTCTGGGACCACTGTTGCCTTGATCACGCTTTGTGGGCTGAAGCTGCTCTACGGAGTCATGCGAAATGAGTGTGAAGCGGGTCATCATCAAGGGACGCACGCCTCTCTTGATGATATCGTTGCGTCTAGCCACTGCCTTTGACTCGAATATCGTCGGATTTGTGGAATTGTGGTACTCCGTCGCACCCACTCCTTAGACTGTCGAAACATCAAGCTACATGAATGCTCCATTCTGATACTCTGGAGTGCAAAACCTGCACTATTTCCCAAATTCATTCTCTGCTTCTGAAATCGCTCACAAAATTACAAAAGTTCAAGAGTGTTCGCATCACCTGCTACCCACTACAAATGATTTTCATTGCAGTCCTCGTTATTATAGTTTTTGATTAAAAATCAATATTCAGTAAATGTAATTCTTAAGGAGTCCGTCAAAGGTTCCTATGAAGTTCTGGCTTGCGATGTTAGTTTCTGTTGCCAAGAAATTAGAGTGATTGCAGTTTATAGAGCTCCTAGTTGTTCCGCAATGTATAGTGTTCAACTTTTCAAGGCGCTAAGTGACCTAAGCTCTTCCCAGAACGTTATATCATTAGTGGAGACTTCAATTTGCCACAGATAAACTGGTCTTGTCCTAGCAAATGTAAGGAAGCGATAGCAACTGAATTTATCGAGTTTTTGACTACACATGATTTTCTCCAATGCGTTCCCTTCCCAACTAGAAGAGATTCATACCCTCGATCTGCTGCTGTCCAATTGTCCGTCGCTTGTCTGTTCTATTTATAGTCAGCCGCCTATTGGTGACAGCGATCACATTACAAACAAGTTTTCTTTGAGTATATGTGCTAAACCCTCAATAAAAACTTGACGTAGAGATTTAAGGCTGACTTTGCTGCGATGAGAAATTACTTGAATGATGTTGACTGGTTGGGTTCACTCAACAGTGTAGACGGTGTAGACGTCAAATATGAAATGTTTTTGGCAATCTTGCATCACGCCATGAACCTATTCATCCCATCCAAATCACAGTCGCGGCCAATGTTGAAGCTTCTAACACATCTCTTCCGCTTGTCTAGGAAGAGAGATAAACTCTGAAGTTTGGCTGTTAATTCACAAGCGCCATCTGTTTGGAAATAGTACCGCCTGTTTAATGAGAAATATTCGAAAAAAAACTAAATAAGTATATCGTTTACGTTGAAAACAAATCAATGGCGAAAGGGGCATGAAAGCGTTTTACTCCATTCTTAATTCAAGACTCCCTGATAAACCATATGTTTCCACCTTATGTGATGACTCCGGTAGAGCTGTGACTGATAAAAGCAAAGCTGATCTTTTGGCCAACGCTTTCGGAAAATCGTTCGGTTCAACATGTGTTCCAACTCCGCCCATAAAATCCCCCAGAATTGAATCCACTGACCCGGCTCCCTGGTTTCATAGAGATGATATTGCTCGAACCTTGTTTGACTGTCCTTCAACAGCCTCCACAAATCCAAATGGTATCCCTTATTTAGTAGTAAAAAACTGTATACATGAAATCTCTGGTTTTCTAGAATTTCTTTTCAATCTCAGCTTCATGAGGAGCGAAATTCCCAAAAGATGGAAACAGGCTATAGTGATTCCTCTTCCGAAAAAAGACCCTCTATTCGATTCTAAAAACTACAGACCAGTCAGTTTGACCTGCTTTTTCGCCAGGATATTTGAAAAACTTCTCAAAAAACAATTGCTTTCTTATCTCAACAAGTTTGCTATTATTCCTGACTCACATCATGGCTTTACAAAAGGTCGGTCCACTGAAACAGCCCTGTTAGAATGTTTTCATGATTGGACAAAAGCTCACGGTCAAGGAAAAAACATCGACGTTGTTTACTTCGATTTCCAAGAAGCATTCGATAAGGTTTCCCATGAAATACTGATGCAAAGTTGAAACATTTTGGACCATCCTTCAACTAGGAACTGGATCAAAGAATTCCTGTCTGATAGGACTTCCCAAGTATGCGTAGGTGAGGTGATTCGTGCTCCTCAATTCGCTTGGTGAAAACTGGTGTACCCAGAGAGGAGTGCTCTCACCTATTTTATTTAACATTTACACTGCAGATCTTCCATTCATCATCAAGGACCTTGAAATTTCGTGCAATATTTATGCAGATGATATCAAGATCTACAAGGTGGTACAAGGAATCGATGCTGACTCAAGTCTTCAAACAACCATCAATTTAGAATTAGAATGGGCTAAGGTTTACAATCTTTCAATTTCCACTGATAAAACACAAATGATGTGCATAGGCAAACGAATTCGCCACCCACAATATCATCTTGGAGACGGGAATCTCAAAATTGTGTCTGAAATGCGAGATCTTGGGCTCCTCTACGATAGAAATCTTGATTTCTCTGAACACTATAAATCGCTAGTGGCTAAAGGTCTTCCAGAAATATCCTTCCTTACGCTCTCAGCAGAATTGCAGGGTTTTTCGTACGGAAAACTCTATAAATATTGAATGGGGAGTCAATTTACCGCAAGGGACAAGTTTTTAGCGAATTCGAGAATTTGATCAAATTTCGAAAAAATTTACGGGCTATTGGGTGGCAGCGCAATGAACAAAGGAGAAGTCTTTGACCCTTGCCTGCAAACGAAACACAAAATGCAAAAAAAATGCACCGGTGGGAAGCAAACCCTCATCTCCTATGCGGCAGATCTGGATCCCTATCATTCAGCTACGGTGGCCGCTGCTAGCTTACCAACGGCCGTGCTGATGACAAAGTGCCTCAGCAGTTAGGCATCACCAGCAAACTTTGACTCCTCGTAATTCGCTTCTCAAAGCCATTTAGCAGCTTCGGTTTTTACAGTTACACTCAGTATTTGGTCAAAGTTCCATGGGAAGTTGGAGCCCTTTCCTAGTAAGGTATGTGAAGAGTTCTACAAATGAATATTAATGTTTTGTGATGAGTACCGTCTGACACCGCTCCCGTCATGAGCAAGCGTCCACATTTTCAGATACGTCATAGCTCCCAACTAGCTCATCACCATCTTTTTTCCTGGCCTGTAAAATCTACTGGAGCTTAGATACGATTTTTTGGATGAGCACCGCCATTCAGAGTACGCGTCTCTCGCCTTCTGCTCTCGATCAGCTCTTTTATGAACTCACCTCGGCCACAAGCCATTTTCCAAATTACATGATGCCTAGGAACAGACTGTGAGATGAAAGATTTCACCATGTATCAGCCAGTCACAGCACTCCCCGCTTACAATGGACGAGGCTTAGCTCAATTTATAGTTTCCTTTGTCCTTGGCTGTTGCCTCACCTATTTAAAAAATGGTCCTATCCTTCATGTTTTCTTCTGGTACTCCCGTGACAGGCAGACAAATTAAGAAACAAGCCATTTATAAGAAGTGAGATGATATTACATCACTATTTCACAAGTATTTTCAGGACTGTATAGCACTCACTGGTCAAACCTTTCGGGTCTTTGCTTCTCGATGCTCAAAGCTCTCTTAGATGCTCATGAGAGACATGCTTTTATTCAAACATTAGTCAACACTTTTATTTATTCTGTACAGTATCCTCTCGGTCATGTGACACGTGGGCTTCTTCTACTGCCACACATCAGGTACACTAGTGATATATAGTTTATGTATATATTTATCTTCACACCAATAGTGTCCTTGTGCAATTTTTTTTGCTTTGATCACACTTTTTCTGTACTGGGAATAATAGCGCAAGATCGAGGAGTATGCACTAGTAAATATTCCAAATTAGCCTCTTAAGTTTAGTGGTCTCACGTTCCTTCGGTGAAATTGTTCGTAACCCTGCAGTGCAGGACACTCAACAATGTCTCTGGGATCTTCGAAACACCAAAAGTCCAGCGCTCTTTCGAACCAGACAGAACCAATGGTCTGTATTTAGAATAAAATTCAGCCGACAAAAATGCCTGAGTAGTGTATTAATCCTAGTCCCGCCACAAAAGAATCGGTGTGGAAGGGAATGCGCTGGACACTCTCTCACATACTGATTTGTCATAACGCATGATTATAAGGTAATATGCTAAGAAAGAAAAGGTGATAAGGCCTCAAATCGACGTGACAGCAGAGGGTGAGCACTGCCAAAGTGGCAGGGCTCACTCCCTGCTGTTACGTACTGAACCCAATATGATTGCCCTTGCCCCAACTATTTTTTATTTATTTATTGATGGACATGCCATATTGCATGTGTTGAGAACAGGTAAAACACATAGCTGACCACATAGAACAGTATTCTATGTGGTCAGCTTCTGACCACATAGAACACTCCTTCCTGTCATGCCTGCTACTTTGTGCCCAGTATGCTGCCAAGAGAGCTTTGCTTCTGACTATGCTCGTACCCAGCAGGTCATATGTTAAGGCACCATGGCCAACCGGTGTGGGTACTTGCCTGCTTACTTTAAATCTCACCAGTGGACGTTCTGCTGCCACAACCTGCTGGCTTGGCGAATGAATGGAGTATTTTCACTTTCAATAATCTACAGCTGTGGACGAATTTCTTGCCAACTTTGCCTCTTGCCATTAACTTTTCTGTTCACCAGTGTTTTGTTCCATTGGTTTGATTAACACGAGAATATTGGTGCACTCCTAGTGAGTACGTAAATAAATAAAATAAATAAATAAATATATAATTAAAATGCCCAAAGAAACGAAGTGGAAACAACAACAAACTGTTTTCTAAACTATAAAATTACATAAATTTTTCGGTTGTCCTTTTGGAGACACCATACTTCATTGAGATGTTATTAGATCGCAAGAAAGAGTTAAAAGTGGTGCGCACTCTATCTGAGAAAAACTTTGACCTGACCTGTGAACGAGCTGTTGTGGTGGAAATTTTCACTGATGCTCCCCTTCTATTGGACTTTACGACTATGAAAAATTTAGAAATGTTTAGATGGATCATACCATGATAGATTTTTTACACCATGAGTCGAAACTCTTTCTCCTATTAGCCAAAGATTTCAACCCAAATATCTTGTTTGTTTCAATTCCATTTGGTATGTCATTGTAGTTGGCTGGAGACAGCGGAGCATTAGCTTACGGATAAAATTATTTTGGACGCCCTCAAGGGCAGAAATATACTTCTTCTTACAAGGAGAGTGAACTGTAGAACCACACTCTAAAATAGGACGAACGTATGTTTTATACGCTCTCAGCAGAATTGCAGGGTTTTTCGTACGGAAAACTCTATAAATATTGAATGTTCTGCGAAGACCTTTAGCTACTAGCGATTTATAGTGTTCAGAGAAATCAAGATTTCTATCATAGAGGAGCCCAAGATCTCGCATTTCAGACACAATTTTGAGATTCCCGTCTCCAAGATGATATTGTGGGTGGCAAATTCGTTTGCCTATGCATATCATTTGTGTTTTGTCAGTGGAAATTAAAAGATTGTAAACCTTAGCCCATTCTAATTCTAAATTAATGGTTGTCTGAAGACTTGAGTCAGCATCGATTCCTTGTACCACCTTGTAGATCTTGATATCATCTGCATAAATATTGCACGAAATTTCAAGGTCCTTGATGATGAATGGAAGATCTGCAGTGTAAATGTTAAATAAAATAGGTGAGAGCACTCCTCTCTGGGTACACCAGTTTTCACCAAGCGAATTGAGGAGCACGAATCACCTCACCTACGCATACTTGGGAAGTCCTATCAGACAGGAATTCTTTGATCCAGTTCCTAGTTGAAGGATGGTCCAAAATGTTTCAACTTTGCATCAGTATTTCATGGGAAACCTTATCGAATGCTTCTTGGAAATCGAAGTAAACAACGTCGATGTTTTTTCCTTGACCGTGAGCTTTTGTCCAATCATGAAAACATTCTAACAGGGCTGTTTCAGTGGACCGACCTTTTGTAAAGCCATGATGTGAGTCAGGAATAATAGCAAACTTGTTGAGATAAGAAAGCAATTGTTTTTTGAGAAGTTTTTCAAATATCCTGGCGAAAAAGGAGGTCAAACTGACTGGTCTGTAGTTTTTAGAATCGAATGGAGGGTCTTTTTTCGGAAGAGGAATCACTATAGCCTGTTTCCATCTTTTGGGAATTTCGCTCCTCATGAAGCTGAGATTGAAAAGAAATTCTAGAAAACCAGAGATTTTATGTATACAGTTTTTTACTACTAAATAAGGGATACCATTTGGATTTGTGGAGGCTGTTGAAGGACAGTCAAACAAGGTTCGAGCAATATCATCTCTATGAAACCAGGGAGCCGGGTCAGTGGATTCAATTCTGGGGGATTTTATGGGCGGAGTTGGAACACATGTTGAACCGAACGATTTTCCGAAAGCGTTGGCCAAAAGATCAGCTTTGCTTTTATCAGTCACAGCTCTACCGGAGTCATCACATAAGGTGGAAACATATGGTTTATCAGGGAGTCTTGAATTAAGAATGGAGTAAAACGCTTTCATGCCCCTTTCGCCATTGATTTGTTTTCAACGTAAACGATATACTTATTTAGTTTTTTTTCGAATATTTCTCATTAAACAGGCGGTACTATTTCCAAACAGATGGCGCTTGTGAATTAACAGCCAAACTTCAGAGTTTATCTCTCTTCCTAGACAAGCGGAAGAGATGTGTTAGAAGCTTCAACATTGGCCGCGACTGTGATTTGGATGGGATGAATAGGTTCATGGCGTGATGCAAGATTGCCAAAAACATTTCATATTTGACGTCTACACCGTCTACACTGTTGAGTGAACCCAACCAGTCAACATCATTCAAGTAATTTCTCATCGCAGCAAAGTCAGCCTTAAATCTCTACGTCAAGTTTTTATTGAGGGTTTAGCACATATACTCAAAGAAAACTTGTTTGTAATGTGATCGCTGTCACCAATAGGCGGCTGACTATAAACAGAACAGACAAGCGACGGACAATTGGACAGCAGCAGATCGAGGGTATGAATCTCTTCTAGTTGGGAAGGGAACGCATTGGAGAAAATCATGTGTAGTCAAAAACTCGATAAATTCAGTTGCTATCGCTTCCTTACATTTGCTAGGACAAGACCAGTTTATCTGTGGCAAATTGAAGTCTCCACTAATGATATAACGTTCTGGGAAGAGCTTAGGTCACTTAGCGCCTTGAAAAGTTGAACACTATACATTGCGGAACAACTAGGAGCTCTATAAACTGCAATCACTCTAATTTCTTGGCAACAGAAACTAACATCGCAAGCCAGAACTTCATAGGAACCTTTGACGGACTCCTTAAGAATTACATTTACTGAATATTGATTTTTAATCAAAAACTATAATAACGAGGACTGCAATGAAAATCATTTGTAGTGGGTAGCAGGTGATGCGAACACTCTTGAACTTTTGTAATTTTGTGAGCGATTTCAGAAGCAGAGAATGAATTTGGGAAATAGTGCAGGTTTTGCACTCCAGAGTATCAGAATGGAGCATTCATGTAGCTTGATGTTTCGACAGTCTAAGGAGTGGGTGCGACGGAGTACCACAATTCCACAAATCCGACGATATTCGAGTCAAAGGCAGTGGCTAGACGCAACGATATCATCAAGAGAGGCGTGCGTCCCTTGATGATGACCCGCTTCACACTCATTTCGCATGACTCCGTAGAGCAGCTTCAGCCCACAAAGCGTGATCAAGGCAACAGTGGTCCCAGAGCAGCCTTCGGACCTCACAACCATCTAACATCAATGACCGTTGAATAGTTCGAATCTTAACCCACTCGACATTCCTTTGAGAGTGCCATGGATGGAGAACCTTGTACCACTCCTCACAGTATTTTCAACAATCTAAATTGTACTCTAGCGAAAGTTTGGGACGATTTGCACGGTCGAAGCTCACTTGTGTACAACGACATATGCTTTCTTTCTGTCGTCCTCAGTCTGTACAGAATCTTATAAGATTATAGGAGCATACATGAGATGTCTGTTCATAGTCTACTTCATGCTACCTTCTCCTTAGCTGCTATGGTAAGGTTTTGTCGGGGGGTGGTACTTTTACAGCATCCTGTGTAATTCAAAATTTTGAACTCAAACATATTCATCTGTTTAGTTCTATGGCTTTATTTTTTTTCCTCCTGGAATCATACGATTTCTTCTATGTCGATAATACTCTTCTGTTCAGGTCATTCCTGTAATTACTCGACACTAATTCGATTAATGAAAATGTTGAACAACACTTGTAATCTTGATTTCATCGGACTTGAGATGCTAAGCAAACTCACTGAACAATAAGAATTCAACGTTGAATATATCGAAAGATTGTGCGGGTAACCATGTTGCAGCTAGCTATACCAGTAATTTTTCATCTATTTTTCCTTTTCGAATTAAAAGCTCCATCATCTACTATTTTGAGTTTACGTTTGTGCAGCTCTGCTCGAACATAATAGTGCAGAACAGTAATAGACTTACTGAGTATCAATTCAAGTGCATGTTGATTTTCGAAGCATTCCCCTCGGGAAAATTATCAGTGGCTTGACTGCAAGACGGTGGACGTGGCACCCTTTCATGTAAAGGCGCAAAATGTGACCAAAGATTGCCGTGTGAGAGGATAAGCTTTTGCCCTTCCGTTAGTGCCGAAGGCGAGTGCTCCCTTTTTGTGATTCTTTATGCAGAGTTTATGCTACTCTATCGTGCATAAGATCTGTTCAGACCGAGAGATTCGCGTCAGATTGGATGGGACACAAGTCAACAGTATTCGGTTTCTGCGCTAAAAAAAACCAAAACACGAAACGAGCGGATTTTGCAAAGTCCAATTTTCACTACAGTCACAATGTTCTCCAAAGACAAGTCGCTTCTACCGCGCACAATGAAGATAGATATCCTACGGCATCCAGTTATAGAGCTTTTTGACATTCTGTTATAGCTTACCACGATCTTACATGACACACCACGTCGATATCCGCACTGCAATGCAAGAATATTTTCTTCAAATGAATTTTGTCAACATCCTAAAGCCATACATCTCCACGCTCATTATTTTAGAGACCTCGTTGCCGCTATGGAATGAATTGGACCAGCACAGCCTCCTCTTTTTGTTCCTGACCGCAAACCACACGTGCTGTCGCGAACATTTCCAGTTGTATATCCGCTCCACTTGGATAACGGTAATTGCACTAATTTTGTTTTATCCGTGTCACTTTACACATTCCGAAATGTAGGGCGATACTCTCACTCTACGAAGGGAAAAGACACCGCCTTTGAAAAAAATCGAAAAAGGCTTTTTGATAAAACGTGACAAATCTCAGCAATGCAACCGAAATAGACCTGCAATACGATATCTAAACTGATTTTTATCTTTTGATAGCTGCAGACTTTCGCCACAGGCCGCGATGCGAAAGTTATTATTAGTTTGCTTTGGGTTATGGAAACTTTGGTCTTGTACGGAACTCGAACCCGCACTACACCCGCCTTAGCACATTTTACCTGATGTGCGTATTCGTTTTTGCCCACAACCCGGCAACCTAATAACGATAATGAAACCGTGCACATAGTATCACAGTCAACCAGGAAACATTCAGATAATTGTGGAGAGGATTCAGGTGAGAAATAAAAGGGTATAGTCGTGTTGGTTTGCTGAATCTGTGAAATAGAACTAAACATATTTGTCACACTTCAGATAATTGCCTGTCTTGCGAACCTCTCGCTTTTCTTGAATATGACAGTATCGCTCCACTCTACTTTCGTTGCCTTTTATAGTGCTCGACATTCCTTTTTTTAGCTGTTCAGACCGTTCAAACCTAATTGTATGTTCATGCAGACCCCTTCTCTTTAGAGGTCTCCTTTGGGAATGGACCATGAATGTTTGTGATATCTGATACTGATACTTTGCGCATATTAGGCTCCTGAAATCTGACACACTAACTTGCTAATCTAGTGAAATACCGTGCGAGAGCAAATGTAGCATGAATAGTGAGCTGTCTATATAATCACTTTCATCCGGCGAACCAGTGCGGTTCAGGTCGCAGTACTCTGTAGACAACTCTTATCTTTCATCATTGGCGCTTCCAACTCAAAGCTTGGTTATTGAACGATAACTCCTTTTCCCCACATCCTTATTGACTCGTCAAGGGTGGTGTGATATTTCTCGCCTATCATGAAATTTTCGCTATCACTGTAAGTTAAAGTTACGTGGTCAGTATGCTTTCGCCACTTGCGAGGAATGAATTTTTTTTCGAATGTTGCGCAACACAAACATAAAAATGTTTATAACATATGATGACCATCAATAGTTCAAACCGATCTGAATAGCAATGTCAAATGTATGCAATACTGATTCTAGATTTCTTTTTACATGTAATTCAAGGGGTGCGTACTTATTGGAATTTTCAAAACTACCGCTTACGAGACGACTTCTGTATTTGGCGACAGAAATTAATAAATTAATTTCGGTTCCACGTGGGAGGTTGGCATACCCGTGTGCCGAAGCTCCGACCTGTTCCATATATTATCGCATATGTTAAGGCACCATGGCCAACTGGTGTGGGTACTTGCTTGCCTACTTTGAATCTCACCAGTGGCTGTTCTGCTGCCACAACGTGCTGGCATGGCGAATGAATGGATGTATTTTCACTTTCAATAATCTCCAGCTGTGGACGAATTTCTTGCCAACTTTGCCTCTTGCCATTAATTTTTCCGTTCACCAGTGTTTTGTTCCATTGGTTTGGTTAACACGAGACTATTGGTGCACTCCTAGTGAGTACGTAAATAAATAAATAAATAAATAAATTACATACAATCCACAAAATACGAAGCACGGCTTACCCTCCACAGACTGAATGTCTCTTGGCAACTACAGTGTTAGTACTGCTGCCTTCAGGATTTTCTATGGTGGCGCTCTACAGTCTGTAAGGGAACATAGTATCGAGAAGTAGATCTGCAGAAGGACACTTCTGATTTCCTTGGCTACTTTTCTGCTGCCTAGGTAATCGTGTTCGGGTAGGATGCACTTGATTCTTTGCTCAAAATTTTTTGCCCAACCCTTTGTAAGCTCGACATGTATACAAGTTCGTTCTTGAAGGCCGGAAGGATTATACGGATACACTCTTTTCAACCTTATGACCTCTTTTCTGCTGAACATCCGAAAATGTTATGTGGTATTGATGTCTAGCAATACCTCAACTAGGTGTGTTTGAAGGAACGAGAGGAGCTTTTTGGTCCATATATTTCTGTTCTGGCAGCGACTTGATGTATACGTGCAGTGCTTCTTCTCCGCAAAGATATCCCAAAAGCTCTAAATAAATAGTGCCCCTCAAAGTTCCGCAATGAAAATGTTGGTTAGAAGTAGTGATTGATCACGGTCCTCTGATGAAGACTGTGGGAGGCTATCCACGTAATACTCTGAGCGGCTGGCATAGCTTTAACGCTCCTCAGTATCCTCTCAGAAACATGCTGATCATTAGCAGGTAGGATCTGTGAATACTCGACGTATTAGTGCAACTTCCCATGTGGCAGTAGAGCGCACAAGCACTTACACATTTGAATGAGCTGGGACTGACGCTCGCTCTTACGCACTATTCCCGCCAAGTCTGAACTGAATGAACCGCATTTTTTTCAGAGACAGATAACGAGCACATGGAGCTTCCATAACTTTCAATGTCCCGCAATTTCCATTGTTCCTACTATCAGCAATTTCTATAGCTCTAAACTTGCAGTATTCGGAAGTTTGATCCTGAGAATGTTTTGAAGCAGCATCAGACATAAACCTCTGGAAATTTTCAAGTTTCTTTTGAAGATTTGAAAATGATTCAGCATGTTTTTGGAGCTGCATGTTCCTGATCTGCGACATCTTCGAAATGTGCGCGTTGTTTCATCCTAATAGCTAATCGGAGAACGATGTCAAGGTGAGTTGAAGCAAGCCGTACCATGTGCCTTCAAATGCTCTCAGAACCACATGTTTAGAAGTTTTCACATAATTGTTGCCGATTTATTGCATGTGTTGACACAAACGAAGCAACGCAACAATGTAAGAACAGAGCCACACAAAAAATCATCCATATACGGCAAAATCAAACCCAAAGAACGTGAAGCGAAACGATAAGTTACAAATAAAAGCAGCATGAAATGTGAAACAGTCCAGCGACGTTGATATTCGGGAGGCCGGGGTTCGTGAGATTAACTTGCTTTCATGATAACGATGTGAGTAATTTTTAATTGGGCTTCGAGTCGAGGTAAAAGTTTTTTAGTTGCCTGGAGAATTCCTTCGGCTCTAGAAGTGAAAAACTTGGTACTTGGATTAGCCTCGGCCCAGGGGGCCTAGGAGCTTCCTCTCGTATTGGAACGCGTGTTGGCAGCGAAATCCTGGTATTTGGCTCTAAGGGGCCCTAAAAGATAATTTGCTGTCAACTAGAAACCCTAATTTGTCCACACATGTGGCACGCCTATGAGGTTATGTCGGACCATAAATGGAATAAGGAGTTCTTCCCCTACCCTCTTCACTTTCTAAACCAGAAGCTGACGACTTTATTCGCATTTTGATTGAAGTCGCATATCTAGCGAGGAGACTATCTACTGACTTTCATAGCATCGGCAAACACCTTACAAGACTGGCCTGATATTCGAGGAATTGCTAAGTGGAAAATTTACTCAAAACAGATGATGGCACAGCAGTGGGTCAGACAAAGATAAACCAGATAAAGTATTGTCAATGGATCCACCCATACGCTATTCCATGAGTGCAGTGACTGAAATTAACTAAAAATTGCCATATGGCACTATATCACAAAATTAGAAAAATCAAACTATATTCCACCACCTCTGTATGGCGCATCCAGTCATCCTTCGTTTCATGCTTTTGGGCGAGCATTGAGCGCTGTCTCAAAATCACGTTGACATACGGGAATTATGATCCGATTATAAAATGCCCAACTAGTTTTTTTCGGAACATCTTGAAAAACTTCGCAGAGGGTTGACACTCAGACGCCCATAATTTGTAAGATCTTTAAATGGGCTTTTTTTAGCATGGGTATTACCTAGGCATTTTTCCACAGCTCAGGCACTTAGGCTCGAAAGAGCTTAAAGACAGCATTAGGGGTAATGCGGTAGTGGAGAAATCCTTACAAGAAGTCACTCACATGGTAGTTCTGGGCCTAAGAAGGCTATCTGTGGCGAAATCCCGATGAAAAAGCGTCCCTCCAAGCTGTGAAAACCCTGCAAAAGGCCGCAACCATGCAGCGGTTCCGCCTCTTGGACACAGCGGTCCCGCCTCCCGATGACGTAATTCCCAATTGACTGGGGCGGGAGCGGCCAAGGAGATGCGGCAGGATCGGAGGTTTTGCGGCGTGCTTTCGCAGTTTTAGCTTGAAACCCACTCAAAAAAATAGATGTTGACGTATTTCCATAAACTGCCCTGTGTTTACTTGGCAACATGCCAATGGAAAACTAGATCAGACTACTCCCCTCTTGATGAACAGGTCGTCCGCGTCGAGAATCAACAGTGGAAAGGGGATCCTTTTCTCGGGTTTTGGGCCATTTCCATCCGTTTTTCTCCACTAACCTGTTACTCGACTTTCCCATTCACTACTTCTTTTACTTTTCGTCCGACTTTCCCCTAATGCTACCTTTAATAGGAGGGAACTATACGTATAGACTTTACATTTCAAAACGTTAGCCTTGAAACGGCAAGTGTTTACGGTTTGTGAACTGACCTAACTGCAACAGGCCAAGAGGGCGCTTGTGCGCTAAAAGTATTAACCCGTTCCTCCAGTAAGTTGTCACAGCCATCTAGCCACGAGCGAGGTTTTCGGACAATTTCCCTACTTGTTTACCTCAGATCAACAAGACCGCAATGTAGGCGGTCAAGTGTGTTCTTGCCATCCCCGCTAGCAGTCCAAATTCAAACGCAGTTATTCAACAGCCGATAGGCTCTCATGAGAGATGGAAGTAGCAGCTCGGGAACTGAAACCTTAGATAGCCTGATGCGGTCAGGTTTACCATCATTCAGCGCTCCACTAGTTAACTCGAAATGTCATTTCTTACCTTCATATCAAAGATCTACTGCTGAGTTCAACGGTGCAAAACTCTGGCTAAACAGTGGATTAACCCGCTTTCTGGTCCAGGACTTTCGACTCACATACCATCGACTTTCGAAGCTTCTGACAGCTTCACCAAGCATGTGGAGGAGTCATTTATTTCAGGTATTTTTTCACTACATGCTTATTCGATGAGAGATGAAGCTTAGGATTTGAGGTGCTGTACAAGCTCTCGTAAAGCCACCTGACCAGCATTCTATGATCTTTCATAAGCTCAGTAGCAGACCAGATGCACACGCCATACTACGCCATGTCAAAAGAGCATCTTGAGACAGCGAAAGCAATTATCCTTTCTCCTGGTGCTTTACGTGATCGATGAGAGCGATACTGACGTTTCACGGGGCTTCAAATTCTGTTTGAACAATGTACATTAAACCTAATATCTGATGCTCCATCTGCGCTCAACGATGCTTCACCTATGTGTACCTAGGTCGGGTAGTCAATATGATAAACGACTTAGCACCAGAGCTGAGCAGGAGCAAAAGAGCGGTTGGGGAGCCTTCAAGACCACCGAGGGAGTAGTGAAGGAGACAAAAAACATCCGGTTCCGCGTCCCTCTCTTTGATTCTGCTGTTCTACGTAAGCAGGGAGAACATGCGATCCGCGTTATCCATCGCGCCATTGAGAGAACGGTGCTCAGTACAGGATCCATGCAAGTGCTAAGAAGAGTCCGGAGTTCCGAACTCCGTCGTCGTCCAAAGATTAGGGACGCCGTCGAATTTGCCAAGGAATCGAAAATTAGACGGGCCGGACACGTCATGCCATATCGCGATGACCGTTAAACCAGAGCGGTCACCGACTACATCCTCGGGGCGTCCGAACACCTGGACAACCGCCGGCCCGATGGTCAGACTTACTCACAAAAGCTCTGCGCGAACGGATTGAGATGCTACGTTTGCGTGGAGCCAGAAAGGTTCCCTGGACTGCTTTGCCCGCGACAGGGACGAATGGAGACGTTGCCTGCGCTTGCTCGAGACGTTCGATGAGCAACGGGACTAGAGGTGACAGGGTATCACAGTGCTCTCTCTGCCTTATGTACAGCCCCCATTTGTAAATAAATTGTCCAGAAAGCTTGTCTGCGAAGATATTCGGGAAAACTTCCTCAGTAGTGCAGCCAGCATGGTATTACATTCTAGCATGCATACTCAATTCCCACTAGAAATCACAGGAGAACTTTTACTCGCCCCAAAATTCCTTTTTTCTTCTCTGCAACATGATTCAGGCACCTCATGTTTGCTCACCGCTTTTTTCCTCCTTTTGCTGGTACTGTATTGTTGCGCCAGTAACTTTATTCCCTGGTGAAGGCATGGTGGGAACTGCCATCTGATCCGTAGTAAGGTTGATTCATATCAAAATAAGGCCTGAAGATGTCCGGATGTGAGACCTCGCGAAAGTGGCGAAACTGGAGTCATGCGGAGTATGAAACCAGAAGGAATCTTGGAGGTTTTGCTGTGTCTTCCGGTAGAGACAAGCGCAGCAGCTCAAAAAGAAGTCAGGTCTTACTGAGTCATCGAGAGCAAGATCTTCACTGGGGCTTGATGTAAAAACAAAGACTGTTTACCGGATTGTGAAGAAGGCGAGAGATGAGGGGGGGGGGCATTGTTGGGAACCTCAAAACATCGCGAACACCAGACCAGTGTCAGATGGATGAGGGCGCATCAATTAAGGCCCTGATATGTACTGAACTTTGCACACCAGTCTCTCGTAGTTTCTCCGCAGGCAGCTCTTTCTGGTGAAAAAGCTCTACTACGACAGTCGGGACGACTATCAGCACCATCGCATGAGTGGCTGACTTGAATTTGCAGTAGGAACTCAGGAGTAGGTGTCATTTGTGACATCAAGAAATCCTTCGATTTGTTCCGTTCTCGGAATGATGGATCATCACTTTACCGAGTCTTTGTAGGTCGTCCCTCCTCTCATAGTGTATTTCAGAATCTTCACGAAAATCTTGTTTTCATGCAAGTTAAAGGGCCATCTTTTGGTAACCGAAGCACTCGATCATGCTGAAGCCGTCGCTGAATGGTCCTTCTGACATGGACGAGCCCAGCGGCCCCGACCTTTAGCTGACGAAGAATCCGTTGGAGTTTTATGGTGTAGCATATTTGTGCCCAGAGAAGTCATTCAGATAGAGTTTATGTGTTCAAACAAATTATAATCGGAGCATGGCACCAAGTGGACTTGAAGTGTTCTGAAAATTTAATATAGGCCTAGATAATCAACATTTTTGGTTATTTATTGCAATGGAGAAACATATGCCTGAAGATTCAGCATTTTCCCCTTTTCGTTGTTTTTTTATTGTCGGATGCTTCAATCTAGCCATTGTCCGTACCATTTTGCAGACTAGTAAAAGAGATAGTTTGAAAACAAGCGAAGAGAAAACTTCCAGTGTATTACAACTAGGCTTTGATTTGGTGCGCGAATGCATGTCTACATTGGCTACACTTTTTATCTGAGAGTTTCTCCGGATCATTCTATAAACAGAGGTTTTGGGCAATCTATAGAAGGTGAGTCATCACGCAGAACACTATATTTTTGCCAAATCTTTTACTGCGTTCGTTTCTCATGAATGCCATCACAAAAGGACGCTTTATTGCATATCACAGACAATCGCAGTATCAGACATGCTGGAGCGAGAGTGTAAGGAATACCAACGGTACACATATCTGAATACGAGCTCTCCGATGAGCCAACAGGGATGTGTGCCCTTTATCAGGGTTTCGCGTTATGACGTTCCCGCGCGACTTTTGCGAGACCTCGGTGGGAACCTCGTGTAATTGTGTAAGGAGGCAGCAACCGCATCTGCGCCTATTTTTATCCATTTTGTCGTTATATTGAGCTTGTTTACGTGGTTTTTATCTCAATAGGCAGGACTTGGTTGAATTTGCTTCATTTTGATTGTCTTCAGTTCACCCATTGATAACATTTTGCATGCATTCATTCCTCTTCTACGCTTCTACATCCTCCTTATAGCATCATTTTTGCCCGCTCATACTTTTTTGCTTCATACGTGAGCGCAAATGATATATTTTGTATTGTAAAGAATTAAGACGCAGTGCGCTTCGGGGTTTTGCACAGCTCCGCCTAAGCAAGGAGCATGGAGATGACCAAATCACTTCCGCCGTAATGGGAAAGTCCGTTCCTGCACAAGGGGATGCTTCCGTTCGGAGCTCCTTCCTCTAGGCTGGAGCAGAATTTCATCTACTTTTTTACATCCTCATGTTTATATAGAAGTAAGGATGTTACATAGCACAGGAAATTGAATAAATGCATCCAAAACGTTATTATCGTTCAAGAGTAAACTGAAAACGTTTAAACTGAACTGAACTCAACCCAATCCTGTCGACTGCGATAAAAATAATTGAGAATCTAACACAGTATAGCGGAGAAATGAATAAAAATAGGCGTGGGTACGGTCTCCGCTCTGCTTACGCAACCACACGCGATTCCTATCGAGGGTAGTCAGCTCGCGCGCAAACGTTGCTCGCGGCTCTGCGCTATTCTGACAAAATCCTGACACAAGGGTACACATCAACTGAACAGCAGTATGTGCGAACTTCAGTACATCAATTCAATGTTACTGAGCTTACGTGAGGTCTCAATAGTCCAGAAGACCAGGATACATTCAAGTACGCGTAAAAGGCAAGGATATGCTTTCACATGGATATGAAAAGTCACTAGAACACTGCGAATTCGTATCAAGTGTCGACCGATTTCATCTGAGATTATGGTTTACCTGAAGACATTATCCAGGCAACGTCGACTTTATTCTGAAATATCATTGCGTAATCGAATTTAGAAAAACCGAGTTTTTTTATAGACAAGACCTCGTTTTCCTTATGCTCGCATTTTACGCAGAAAGTTACATCGCTGCATTACCGGCACGCGTAGAGGTGTTCAGTTGATCTTATACTTGGCAAGGCGTGTTGCTATGAGCTCTAGACGGTGCGGAAAACGTATTTACCGCGTGACAAAACCTTACCATACTAGGAAGCAAAGAGGTAGTAACATGAGTTCCACTGATACATGTGATCAACAAACAGTTTCAACTCACATTTCACAATCAGGAGACACTGGGAGTCGAGGTTTCCTCGTCAAGAGGGGTCCTACTTGACCGGACGGAAGGAGGGGTGCAGTCCTACAGAGGTCTGCTATAAGCGCTAGAACTTCAATCTGAACTCTCAATAAGCAGGGTATTTCGCAGTGAACTCGTATAAGGAAGTGTGGACTAAATAGTAAATGCTTCAAGTAATAAAATACTTGAAGTAAGAAAATACTTGAAGTAAAGTAATAAAATAAAAGTTCAAGTAAAAGTATAGATGATCAGGGGTGGGGTCACGAGGTCGAATTTCCGCGCGGCCGCGCGCCGCGCGGCCGCGCGGAAATTCGACCTCGTGACCCCACCCCTGATCATCTATACTTCATGCGAAATCCATACTGAACATTCCTTCTAGTTATAACTTGTGACCTAGTCGCTTTTCATTTGATGGATACGTTTTTCTTCTTTTTTTCTTTTTTATTTCCTTTCTCATCGTGTGGCACTTTTTCGTAACATAATAGTGTTTCCAAACCCTGCCCTTTTGGGGATCATTACCATTTTCTGAAACTTCCGATGGGACGAAATGAAACGTTTCTACGTAACAAGTTATAAGAGGAACGCACGCAGCAGTCCTGATCCGACTGAATATTAATGCCTAGCTCGCTTGGCTTCAAAGAGTCTATTTTAAAAAAGGAAAACGAATGCAATTTGATATTTTCAGCGTTTCAGGAGTGGTAATGAATCCGATGATAAGATCAAATGAAAAATATAGTGAAAATACAAGAGGGGTTGGAGGAAGAGCAGGATCACTACGGATCGAAAAATACGCAGATGCGAACTATTTTGGGCCAGAACACAAGCAAATGCTTTTGAAAATCTTCGAGGATTCTTCGACTATCACTTCTTTCTGGGTGGTTTTCGAAGCGATAAGGTGATCTCAGAAGACTCGTCAATATGGACAATCACTCCTAGTACTAGAGGGGTAAGAAATGCTGTGATCATTGATTGACGACCTTTCAAGAAGACACCCTGAGAAGGATGTGCTAAGGTAACCAGCAGTGCCGGGAGCGTTAACGCGAGAGGGAGGGGGAGGCTTGCTTCGAACGTCGTGAGTGGACAGCCAATATCGAACTGCTTTATTTCTGAAAACGAAAGACAAATAAGCGGAATGAAGTGAACTCTACTCCATAGCCGTGTTTATATACCCTGCACGATACTGCTATGAGGTCACATGGGCGAAAACAAGGGAGTGGGCCTATTTCCCGGAGTATTCTTGGCTTGACGCTGTGGAAGCGCCCAAATCCATGTTTACAAGCATAATAGCGTGGCTACTACGAGTGAATGAGGACCTCTTCTTTCTCTCTTCTTATTCCAGTTTATCTAATCATGTAACGCGCGACAAAATTACCGTTTTCATCATCGGTAAGAGGTGTAATGTGCATCGGGATACTGGAAGCTGTGCTCTCGCAATTTCAGTCGACCTCGACGACTCTCAGTTGTTTCGTTTGGAACGGACGCCACGTCTTGACTGAATCCTCTCATCATCATTGCTTGCCGTTTCGTCGCTGCCAGCGAGTTGGGCAATGGCTTTCTTACGCCTGGTGACACCGAGCTGTAGGCCGTGTGCACCTGAAATCGCAAGTCAAGCCGCTGTCTAGGGCCAGATGGCAGACGAGCTTACCTGATAGAGCGCAATGTGACCACAGTTTCGAACACGCAACCTTTCGCACATATCCAGGGCTTGAATCGTATTTGAGGGATGAAGAATGGATCCGAACTCGCACATCAGAATGTAAGCAAATGGTCGTAATGGCGATTTGTTCCTTGAATGAAAAACATTCTCTCAGAAAACTTCAACTTTGAAAACTTTTTCATTAACGAACATTGGCAAGTTTCTGCGGAGGGATATCCGTCTGAGATTCCATCCTCGTGGTGAGTGCTTGTAGATCTCACGCGCTCCCGACCACGACAACCAAGACTTCTCCAGTGCATGCTGCTGAAACAAACATTTAACAGATTTTTGGGATTCACTTGCGTCACCAGTGGTTTCAGCGATAAGGACAATTATGCTCAAGAATGACGTATAATTTTGCTGGAGGGTGATTTCTGTTGCACCCGCAACAATTTGAAGAGTGCGAAAGAGAAAATACAAAACACTGCTGCATCCTCACGCCACTGAGGGAACCAACCATGCAGTCACCTTCATTATAGCAATGACCATTTATCTGAGGAATGGAAATATTCACCATAACTAGCCGCAAAGCTTCACATAGACGACACGTGGCACACGTTTGATGGAAAACGAGCTCGCATAACAAAAAAACTACGCAGAAAGGGTGCGTGCACTTATGACGGGAAATCGCTTCGCGGCGTCACACTCGCGACGCCATCAGTACGACTTGCCGAATCGATTGCCCTTACGAGGCCGACAGAGCGTGGCTGCGTCACCTCTGCACCTTCCACCCATGCCACACTGCCTCCTGCACACATGCAACCCTGCCCCTTCCACCCATACCACACTGCCTCGCTTGAAGGATACCATACCCTGCCACTGGTACTCGCACCCGCTGAGCCGCCCTTCGCGCGCGGCTGCGCGGAAATCCGTCATAAGTGCACGCACACACGCAGAACGGTTAGTGACTAATATGTATGCCCGGGTCTCCAAAAAGGGCGGCATGAGCTTTGTATGACCGCTACACATCGTAGATCTTCGTTGCTGCGACCGAAACCAGTGATGCAGCGCATCCGTAAAGCCGCTCATGGTCAAAACCAAATGGCCCACAGGTCAGTTCTTTCATTTCAGCTCACTTCCCCCTCATACGAATGAAATCACCGTCTTTGCTCCGAAAACTGGCATCAGGGTCGTAGGAGTGTAGTGGGGATTTCTTACAAAGGTGCCAAACACGTATGAGAGGTTAAAAACATGTACGTCGGCAGAGCGGTGCTATTCATTGCATAGGCCGATCAAATGTCTTAATATGTAATTACCATTTCGAAAGTACTGGAATCAGAATGTGTGGTGCCCTCTTAAAAAAGAATGATCTAAGCAAATGTTTCAACCATTTTATCAAAATATTCTTGAGGATATCGTCCGAGGAAAAACGAGTTGTTCTATGACCCATATATTTATGTTTATTGCTTAATGTGGGCCACATGCAGAGTTTCACACGAAAAAATGTGAATCCGGCTACAGCACCACAAAGTCTCGGCCGGGTGGACGGGGCCTCCGCCCTCTGACCTATAGAAGTGCTCACCTCGTCGTCCGCTGCGGTCGGAGACACATTATAGGAACATAAAAATACGTCAACAGTCCCACTCTCCCTTCCCAACCCGGAGGACGACAAGCCGGGTCTTTTACTTGGTGGTCCCGCCCACCCGGCCAAACTTTGCATGTGGCCCTTATTAGGCAGATACAACATTAATATCTTCTTCTCCCTAGCGTTAGTCCCGCGCCGCTGCAGGGTCCGCTAGATACAACATAAATATAAGGGTAACAAAAAAAACTAATTCATCCGTTGACGATTCCTTTAAGCTAATCTGGCAAGTGCTTGCCAGGGAAGTGTTTCACTCCCAATGGATGTGTGAAATGAGACCTAGGTTGGTCGATAAGGTCTCGGATACGGATTGCAGATGTGAAAACGCGATTTGCACAGTGTCGTTTCGAAGCCAGCTAGGAGGGGACAAGGTTTGCATGCGATGATTCATCAGTGGAGTGCTTTGCTCGAATTGAAGCATCACCGAGGTTAGCCGTTTGTCCAGCAATGGTCGACGTGCCTCAGAGGTTGTGCTCTTACTCCAAGGGTAGTGAACGGTGGGTTTGTTGCCAACAGCCCATTTGATGAGTCACGCAAAGCGAAGCAACCGGTCAGCGAGTCACCAGGAACAAATTTCGACCCTTTCTAATAGGAGTGTTCGCAGATACGACTGGGAATCGTGTGGCCGCTCGCGGCGAGCGGCGCGGCGGGTGCGAGTGCCAGTGGCAGGGCTGGCAGCCTTCAAGCGAGGCAGTGTGGCATGGGTGGAAGCGCAGAGGTGACGCAGCCACGCTCTGCTGGGCTCCCAAGAGCAATCGATCCGCAAGTCGTCCCGGTGTCGGCGCGAGCGAAACGCCGCGAAGCGGTTCTCCGTCATATCTGCACACACCCGAATGCGATTACATTAAGAAAAGCATGCAGTACTGGGTGACTTAATTCCATGCATTTTCAATAGAAGTGGAAATGTCATTTGGAGTGGCTTCGAAAGCATTGTTTCGAAAAAAGTGTCTTTGAAAGAAACAGGTTGTCTCTGGTAACTTACAGTGAATCTGTGAAAAGAGCAGTGATTTGGTACCTAATTCTCTAACACACGCAACAACGCAGAGCTTTTAAGGAAGTCCACGCTGCATAAACTCCGAATATTCTCAGAATATGGAGGCTAGAAGGATTTTCTGGATGCAGCTTTCCAGCTACGAAATTCAACATCCCTCGAAAAAGTTGGCGGAAACCACAGAAAATGCCCTCGTCAGTGCAACCTCAAACTCAACAACCAACAAACAGATGGAGACATAGACATTGCACATAGAAGCAGGTGAATAATCGCTAGCCTATCCTGTGTGCCGACAGGAACAAGAAATTCTGAGGAATCTTGGATACAAAAGCTGGTTTTGACCTGAGATCCACTAGAACGCGCAGAGCTAGCTGTGATCATGAATCATATCTGCCGGCACCAGTGCAATGAAGAGGAAGCCGAGGTAGCATCAGGAACCCTCACAGGCTGACGCGGTACGGCATTACAAAGACCCAAAGGAGAAGCGCGCGCAGTATTCGCATACTGAGCGCCGTGGGGAATCGAGGCCAATATCGCACACCAAGACGCCATACTAGCTCCTATTGGACCGCATCCAGCCCTCAAAGGAGTCGTCTTATAGCAAGTTCTCGATATTACGTACGGCAGCGCCATACGTTAATACGACTTTTCATATACTCCAGCTGCGATCAAAAACCGCACAGCAAAGATGAACTTCATTTTTATGTTATGTGCATGTGCCCATGCAAGCTCTAAGAATCTTGGAAAGCGCTATACACGCTGTAGTTATCGCTATAGTTACCATGATTGGTTGCCTTGATGATATGGGCTAAAATAGCCTGATATTACTGCGATTTCTTGGCAATAAGCATATAACCTTTTATTAGGTTATCCGGAAAGTTCCCAGCGTTTTGTGTTACTATTTTTTGTACATTCATTGCTGATTAGGAACTCCTATTTTTTGTACATTCACTGCTGATTAGGAACTCATTCTACCTTGCGTTTCAGTAACATCCTGAGGAAAATTTTATGCGCTATTCGATGGTATGATTGCCGTTTCACCATTGTTTGATAAACCCTCTCGATGGTATGATTGCCGCTTATCCATTGCTTGATGAACTCACTTTTCCCAAGTCTTTTCGAAGCATGTCAAAAGAGCGATTTCGGACTATATTTTTCCTCAACTACAAACTGGGTCAATCTGCAGTCGAGACAGTTTGACAAATTAACCAAGTTTGGGGGTCAATAGTGTCGGAGAAAGCACCATGCGAAAATAGTTCAATAAATTCCGTTCTGAACGTTTCAGCTTCGAAGACGGTCGACTTCACGCAATTCCTGACGAGGATCTGGAGGCGTTTATGGATGCTAACCCATTTCAAATAGTTTGGGAGATTGCATAAACGTTAGGCGTTGGCAAATCCATTGTTGCGGATGGCTGAAACGTATAGGGAAGGCGAAACAGCTCGACAAGTGGGTGCCCCACACTTTGAATGACCGGCAGAAATAGGCACGACTCGAAGCTTCTTCATCACTGCTTTGCGCAACAGAAACGATCCGTTTTTGGACCGAATAGCCACCTGTAATGAAGAAAGGATAATACGTAATAACAGGAGATGTTCTGGACAATGGTTGGATGAGCACGAACCAACAAGAGAACTTCCGTAGCCAAATCCTCATGAGAAAAAAGGTCATGGTCACAGTGTGGTGGTCATCGGCTGATGTGATCCCTAGAACTTTTTGCTACCAGGCCAAACCATCACAGCAGGGTCTTACTGCGAAGAAATCAACGAAACGTACCGAAAATTGCGTCAGCTGCAGCCAGCACTTGTCAACAGAAAGAGTCCGATTCTTTTGCGTGACAACGCCCGTCCACACGCTTCATACATCACTATCGATAAATTGAACTAATTGGGGGTTGAAGTTCTACCTTACCCGCCATATTCTTCAGACATTTCACCAACCGACTATCACCTTTTCAAATATTTTCAGAGCTTCTTTGCTGGAAAATACTTTGTCAAACAGGACCAGGCGAGAAAAAGTCTCCGTAGATTTCGTGAATTTTCTACCACCCAGTTTTTTTCATTGATTAGATTTATGAACGGCGCCGCATTGGTAAAAGTGTGCTGCTTCAAATGATGCTTTTTTCAAACAAATCTGATGAGTATTGAGAAAGGTATGATCATTTGAATAATGACACTCAGAACGCTGAGATTTCCGCACAACCTAATGGTTATCTCGTAACGTGATACGCATCTGCCTTGATTACGGGGACAGATTTCATATTCCTTGACTTCCCCCCGTGTCGCTTCGTGGAAATCGCAATGCGCATTTCCATGTGAACCGTTCACATAGAAACGTCATGCTCCTTGAGAGATTTGGAGTGCTTCCCTGCGTCTGCGTTAGTTCCACAATCGGTTCTTGGAATAGAGTCTCACCTTTTTGGTGCATTAGGGTTCTGCTATAGAAGTCACAGTTCTACACGATAAGTCACAGAAAAACGTGTAATCAAGAATTTTTTGGTTTGGGAACCGCGTACCTCAGTGTCCACTTTGATCAGAACTTAGTTCGTGTGTGCTCCTTACCTACTACTCCATGCCCTACCCATCCCAAACATGATCCCAACTTCACATATTGCTTTTCGTGGAATGCCTAATTTCGTGACAGATGAAGGGACGGACGGACGAACGAGCGAAGAGACGGACGTACAAACGGACAAATAGACAAAGTATTTCATACTTAGTAGGGATTACAAAATACCTTGAAGGAGTCGTCGAGAAGTTTGAAGCCAATCACGATGTATCCGGCATGTCTACTCGAAGGAAGTCGTGCATCGGTAGATGTGGTCGTCTTCTGTATTGAATACATCTCTTCGTAAGATCCTGAAATAAGATCCATTCACTCCCGTTCTCATACATCATATTGAGATACCATGCCTGGTCATCTATATATAAGTCCCTTGTGAGTGAATGACACTTACACCTCACGTCCACTTCTCAACGTCCCCTCGACCAAGCTTCAGCAAGGTAAGAAGTTGTTGTGATTGCACCGAGGCCTTCTTTGAGATTAGACTAATCGAGGTGCCGAGTAAGGCTACCAGAAGATGATTCGAGCTATTGGGAGATGAATTTTGCCAAATCATGAGTGTCACTTGTGTATTGCACTTCTTGTCGAAAAAGAATGAGTTTCACGACAAAGTACTGGCTCGTTGAGAGGAAAGGAATCGAAAAGAAAAGTTTTCGGAGAAGCACGGTGAGGAGAAGGATCTGTTGAGGTGACTCGGGATCCTTCCTCGAAGTCATCTTGACTTTATGAGATTTGAAGAATTCAAATGGCTGAGAATTCTTCCCCTAGCTGAGGCTATTCAAGCTTCTTGTCAGGTGTTCCTGCTGTAAATGCTATTCTGTGATAAAATATACGAAACTTATGCAGCACGGATATTTGGTTAATTTCAAAGAACATATCTCACAATGAGTGTGTGTGTGTAAGCGCACATAATTCACGCTATCAACACCTGGCTGCAACTTTTTCGAAAGCTTTTTTCAAAGAGTATAGTGATTTTTGAATGATGTATGAACGTATGGCTGCACGCAAGTGGAAGAATTCAATGAAGCGTGTCGCCCGCAAGTTAAGCCCCTCATTACCACACACGCGAATGAATTCCAAGTGTCAGTAGTACTGATAGTATTCGAGTTAGCTATAGAGCGGAACAAGAGTTTCCAAACTCAGGACAGCTGATCAATTCCATTGTGGTTTACAGAACAAAGAGAAGGGTTGATTTACCTGTGGACGAACAAAGCCACTAGTTTGATTCACGAAAAAAAAATAATTCAGCTACACCAGTCCAAGTGCTTTTTCCTGACCGTTCAGATAGTGACTGATCTGTTATTGCGGGTAAACAGTAAACAAGGACAGAGACCAGACCGTGGGCTGTGTTAAAGACACCGGGAGGAGGGCAATTTTGGTTCACGGGATGGAAAGGCGGTGGATTGTGGTTGCCGCAATGCACACACGACACCTTGCCAAGACGTCGAAAGTGAACTAATTAGGTTTAGTGGTAATCACGCCTTTTTTCTTACGATTTCGCTTATTCTTCATTCAGTTGTTTTACTTGCTTGTTGCTGTATGTTGTTTCACTTATTTTACATCATCACGAATGAATGAAATACACTCTACGAGACAACAAATGATATCTTTACAGAGGACAACTCGGAAAGACAGTGCGTTGATGCGAATGTGATGCGAATACACACCAGTTTGAATGTTCGTTACAGAATGATCATTTCTTCGCATCTTCCTCTTTCGGACCCCTTCTGGTTTTTTCAAAGTAAAAAAACGCTCCCCAATCTTTTGCGATGATGCCCCGATAAGATGATATGAAGCTTAAGGATGTCACTATGGTAGTACATACAGCTGAAGCATACGCTAATCAGAATTGAAATGCTCCTTCAATGCTAATGCACGCAGTGAGCCTCACTCTCGAATAGTGAGCACCCACCACATCTTTCCTTGGGAAACCTTAATTTCACGGTCAATCTTTGTACGGTCCCCTGAAGTTTTTCGAAGGCAGAATTGAGGGGTTGTACTTTGCTTCTACATGATCTGGTTTTGAAATTAGATGGTCTGCAACGATGATAATACATCACCTTGATGCTGAACCTACGAACTCGATACATGGGGGTGTGTGTCGTAAGGGTCCATGCAGATGAACATCCTGAGTGGCCCCACTGCGAAATGTGTCAATTTGCAAGGGGAAAAGCAAAGAGCTTGTCGCGCGCTGTAACCTAATTCGTGTGGCCCGAAGACCAGCTAGACCCCTACGACACATACTCTCTTAGAAGCTGTTCAAGTATGTAACTCTCGCTTACATTTGTAGAATGAAAGGCGGAGGACTACGAAATACGTCATTTTTACAAAACAAGCCATTGCATTTTTGAGAGAGAAGGAACTAACCGAAAAGGCTCCCTGGAAAGGGGCAACATTGCCTGACGACATCGCCCATTTCTCGTTGCCGTTGATGATGATCTTCTGAATGGAAATGTGCGAGGTGCAGATAGGGGAACATAGCTGAAATGAAATACATTTTAAGGAAGCACGTCTCAACGTTGTTTTTCTTCCTGAAAATTCTCGTGCCTTCTCGAATGGGCTCTTGAGGAAAGACATGCATTTCCGAAAATGTTATTCGAAGCTTCATAGGGAGTATTAAACGTCTCTTTTTCGAGTTTTCACTTAGAAAATGCATGTAATAGTCATGGAAGAGCGGCTGGAACTGGCTTTATGTTCAAGTTAATGTCAGGAATGAACATATTCCTCTCTGAATGACTGCTGGTACAGCAATTTGATCACTGCATGCATGACGCTTGCTAGCCTGGAGTACATTGGTTCTATCGTGGATTTGTCATATCAAAGTTGATCGCAATTCCCGAAGGCTACATAAGCCACACCGTTGCATGATCCTTTCACTGGACCAGTCGCCGAAACTGCCGATTGTTTGATTGACCTTAACATCCCCTGTCACTACGCACTACTGTCCAGCTTCCTTAGATTCCTCGCCTTCCGGTCGTTAGTCTCTACAACATACTTCTATTCGTGGCTGTCCTGCCGACTTTATTTCACATTCAGTTCGCCTCCCCTCCTCCTCTCCCTTTCGCACACTCTCACACTCAATTGTCCCCGTTGCGTACTATAATGATTTATTGGTTTTTCGCGAGTACAATTTAAAATATTTCTCCTCGCATCCTTCGCCCTCCCCCCAGAATCCCATCGGTGGATAATGGTGGCGTGGGAGTGACCCGTCACCGACTGTGCAAATGGCTCTAGTTAGGACAGCACGACTTAAACCTGAGGTTGGCCACTCCGGAGAAGTTAATAGGCTAACCACTCTCCCTCCTAGATCAAGATGCACGAGCGCTTGCATCAGAAGTCTTTATCGAAGATCTGATGGAGTCCCCAAAGTCAAACCTCATTCTTGCACGATATTAACGAAAAGGGTATTCCCACGGATCGCTCATGCTAGGGTCTGGGTGTTTTCGTCAACATGCACTTGTACATGAAGTGCCGGCTCGTGTGAACGTCTGAGTAACTGAATCGCTGACGTGAGATTCAGAAAATGGGTCTTGTGGCTGTCTTTGAAAAGCATCAATTCACACCGGAGATGGGGGATGCCACGTCTTCCTGGAATTAAGAGATGGCGATATCAAAGCCCAAGTTTCATGACTTGAGAAGTGTACAACAGCGGAATGGACTCACAAAATGAAAACTCGTAGTGAAAGCTTTACCCCATTTCAACTAACATTAAGGCTACAAATGACGACCAGCAGAATAAAAAGTCATTTTCAAATGGGAAACTTTCATTGAAAAATACCTATGTGTGAAGTAAACCACATCTTTCTAAAACAAAAAATTTGCGCATCCGATCTTTAAGAATGAAGCACTGTGTCTTCGCCGTTCAGTTCTACCCGGAAAGCGGAACGCTCGAAGCTTAGCAGGAAACCCCCTTCAGCTGATTATTCAACACCAGCAATTATCTCAGTCTGATTGAGAGTATGCAAAGCTGTGCAAAGATAAAACATGACTCCAGGTGGGGATGAGAAACAGCCTTTACTGAAAAAGCAGTAGAAGAAAATAATTACCTAATGCAAGACCAGAATAGCCGCTTTTCGACGCCTGAACAACGAGGCTTGCCCTGAGTTCGAACTCCTTTGGAGGATATTGGGAGTCACGAATTTACTTCGACTATTGAAGAGCTACGGTCACCCGTATTGTGCCATCTGCGCTATCCATACCGTTGCGAGGGGCATCGAGACAAGAGCAAGGTAGAATGAAATTTTCAACGAAATACGATCCCATGACACGCTTTTCCTAACTTCTTCATAGGTCACCTTATCGGTACAAAAGTTACACAAAAGGGGAGATCGTCGAGTAGTCACCAAGAGATTCTGTACAACACGACCCCTTCCACCTTGAAATACGACGCCATGATGAATTTTTAAGCGGTGGCTGACCCCGATTGAGAGCCCTACTACGGTGGTACGATACCGTAGCGCCCAATGCACATCGCTTTGGAGAAAACCGTTACTACCAGGATGCTGAGTCATGGGAAAAGCTTCGGTGTCAGACGGGACACTTCATGCTTTCCGGGCATACGTGCTAATTCATTACACTACCGACAACCCTTCATGTTCGTGCTGGAAGTGTAGTGGTTTGAAGAACCAATCAGCAGCTATCTATAATCAAAAAGCGAACTGGTTTCTCGAAGCCTCGAGGTAATCAGAGCGTTGATACTCGGAGTTCAAGAGCTTTTCGTGAATACAGCAGCGATTTCACGGAGACTAGAACTCTGAATTTTATATTCATGAGGAATAAATTTAGTTCCTCAAACCACTTTCACTTCCAGCAAAACGAACATGAATGTTTTATTATTGACTAGGCGTGTGAATGCTAAAATCTGAGAGATTGTTATTCCCATATTCCACGCAAAATGGCATCGAGCGTGTGAGAAAATATGCTAATTAATGAAAGAGGTAAAGGGAAAAGAAATTAAATAAAAAGAAAATGGAATTGAATAAAATGAATAAAGCATTTGTCATGAAGATGCTGGAAGGGTACGGAACAACTGGAAGAGAACGGAAAAAATAACGTCACTACGTTTTTCGATCCATGATAGAAATGTCGGGAACGATATCAAAATGTTGAGGAATTATCCCAATGCAATTTAGTTTCCCATCAGTGCTTTATATTGAGTTACGTTTTTAAGAAAGGAATATTATTGTACTGTGGAATGACCACATTGGATTATGTAGTCTTATGAAAAAGTTATACGGTAGCGACTAATGAAAGGACCAGGCGATTGTCACGCATCTGGACAATTATCCTGAAAACAACTAGGGCAGCGGGGGTATGGGGAACATCCTGAATGCTCAAACACTACTCGTTCACCATTCTCACCTTCCCATGAGCAAAAACATAGAGGCGATCAATTTGAGTACAAGTGAAGCTTCAGTGCCTTCCTTGATTTTGTGATGAACCTAGACATCCTACAAAGTGTAAGTGCACACGCCTTTCATTTCTGGATCATCTTTTTCCATGTTCCTTCCGTTCGAGCTTTCGGACACAGAATAGGGGTAACAACAATGGGATTTCCAGCTCCGCTTGTGATTCATTTGATAACTTTAAAAGAGATTCCATTATCGCTAGAAAAACGGTGTTAGTCCTTAGACCGTGCTCTCTTGCCCATTTATACACTAGGGGTGAGGCAAAAACGTCTTCTTCCTCAACGTTCTCCCACCAGTGATGATTCGGAGGAAGTATTGTCTGCGGCAAACATGGATTGTGCTATGCAAAAAACTGTTTTATTTTTTGAACGTTTCTTTTACTTTTTGAAGGTTTTTTTACAATAACGTTTTCTGATGTGAAGGAGTTGAAGAACTATAGAAGTAACTACTTGGAAGTGAGAGCAAGTTCTGGGGAGGGAGGGGGAGGTGTACAGACCCTTAGTGACGCACTAAACTCAGGATTCCGGTCCTTTGTTATCTCATGATAGAAAACAATGCCATTTTCCAGCGATTTAAAAGTTTAAATCTGAGTGCAGGAAGTCGGTGCACCTTTGTACTTCTTCATCCGCTATCCCAAATTCCTTGTAGCACTTTCAGTCGGGAAGCTTAGGATACATGTCAGCAGAAAACAAATAAAAAGGAACAACATACGCTGTTTATCAATGCACTTTAGTAGGATGCCCTCAGAGAATGATGGGCTTTCCTTGATGACACAGCACTCGGCAATGGCTTTTTCGTAGATGGGATCTTCGGCTGCGAAACTGCAATCAGAATTTCCATCTATCTATCCTATGAAAGAAGTACTTCAGTTGTGTAGTTCCCTAATGGGTTCTGCACTGCTTTTATCTCGTTCAGAAATGCGCTCAAGTGGTTGAATGAAGCGATGAAGTCTTTTTCATTTCATACCCGAATCGCCCTCCTTCTAGCGCGGTTTTAGCCTTTTTCCTTTGGATTTAGGCTTTATTATGAAATCATTTCATATTCGAATACTGTATCATAGCCTAGGAATCCTCCATTTGTTCCACTCCATCAGATCTGCCCAGTCTTATTTAACGGATCATCGGGCCATCGATTACAAGGGCTTTCTTGCCTTCTTCGTCCTCCCCTTAGATGGTCGCTGCCAATCAGAGCGCACATTCATACCGTCGCTCTATAAACTCATAGAGAAGATTCGTGGGTGTGTACTCTTATGACAGGATTTCGCACCGCGGCGTGTCGCAAGCGAAGCAATGCGGACGAGCTGAAGGCGCCCTGTTCTTGGGTCCCAAAACGATTACCAATCATCTGCATATGGCGCCCCTGGCATAACCTTGTAATCGCTCTAAGACCAAAGTATAGAGGCACGCATAGCTCGAAAACACAGCGTCGCACGCCACTCGTCGTGGTGCGAAATCTTGACATAAGGGTACACACCCGGGAATCGTACATAATTGCTGCAAGCATCAACAAAAACGGAGTGGAACTTATTTGAGATTTTACGGCTTCCGTTCACTTCACCCACTCTCATTCAGTACCTCATCTCAGAGCAATGGAAATTATAATAGAAAACTAGCTGACCTGTAGCTACATCCCGGGCTATTCCCTGCGACGAAGCCAATGAGTGCCGACGTTTCCGACATCTCCTCTGCTTCACCAGTGATGATATCGTTGGCCTTTTCTGGATTCTGGAACAAAGCAACTCGAATGGTTACTCAAGGAGCTGATTTAACCTTATCAGCATAAGAAATAAGTAAACAGCTAAATATGAAATAAATAATGAATTGAATAGATACAGAAATGCGTCCACAACCTGCCACGTAAACAAACGACTGAGGTAAGAAACTGGATGGGCTGGAGAGTTAGAGAGACCTTGGACTCGAAGAAACATTGATAGCTCTATCGCGCTTAGAATTTCGCTAGTTTCTGAGTATTTGGCCTTACTTGTTTCGCAAGAGCTACAGCATGCATTACGAATGCATAGCTGACTGTGGTGACTTGTGGTTGTCAAGGAAGGAACCCACGGGTGGCGGGGGTGGAATAGCTTGTTACTACTGAATAAGACACCCCTTCGAATATAACGTGAAGAGTTCACATTTCTGGGTGACCACCCGTTTTCCTATTTCCCTTTTCTCCATGGATACAGGACAACTGTGAACAATGTTTGCCAAAGGTCTGCCGAGGAAACCTTAGAATCGCGAGAAATTTGCAGTGTAACAGCTGCCCACGCTTCAGCAAACTCACCAAAACTGTATGATGAAGTGATTGCTCCCAACCAATAGCGAGCATTATTTTGAAGGAGTAGTAGGTGAAGGCGAAACGGAGGGGAGTGTCAGCGAACGGAAGCACGCTCGACTACCATGAGGGTGGAGGCGGTTCATACACGCTGCACTTACACGTGAACGGGAAACATCGCAGGAGAAAGCAGCACTTAAGGAGAAGTAAGAAGGTCATGTCTCAGAAATTAGCTCAATCTGTGAAGTCCTTTCATTTATAGACGTTGCATCTCGACTGCACACCTGATAAATGAGCTGAGAACGACAGGGAGCTGACCGCTAAGACGATGTGAGTGAGACGCACTCATACAAAATCAATTCACTCGTCTGGAAATTTGAGGATTTACGAGGATCTGCCCTCCCCCGCAAGTTTTGAATTACATACCGCCGTAGAAACAAATAACACGCCATCCACCAAGACGAGCTCCCAAGGGTCCGCGATTACTCACATACACACACAACACACACAAACACGTACACACATACACACATACACAGGGTGTACCGAGAGTCAAGGATTGCTCGATAGGGGGTCGTATTTGATCTTATAGGAGGGGTCTATCTTCAGAGGTAAGTGATCAGCAATGAAATCTAGTAAACTTTCAAAAAGCAGGAGCAAAGGTATTCCGCGGCAGATCCGTGTGACGAAATGTATCTTTTTGCTCAGGAAATAATTTATAGCAATAAAACACATAGCAACTATGCAATCCGGCCACATTCCACGGTTAAGAAGTTGGGGGGGTCGTATTTCGTCGTCGTAGAGGGGGGGGCGTACTGAAGCGGATACTTTCTCCGACACCTGGGAGTGCCCTACCCATACACACATCCACAAACGATCAACCCGAACTTCACCTTACGCAACAACGCATTAGACACACTCAAGCACACAAAGGAAACTAAGTGAAGAAGGGGCGGAATTTTTCGATGAATGGTGAAAAGAGGCTGCTGCTGGGAATGACCGGCAGTGGCAATGTGATAGTTCTGGTGCTCTACTGAGGCCTGACAAGTTGCAAAGATTGACAAATGACTGTCAGAAGGTGGTGCGCACCGCCTTCTGTCAATAGCATTTCGATGGCCGGCCCATGACTGCCATATCTTCCTGCATGCGCCACTGAGGTTTCAAGAGAACTGAACGTCTTACTGCTGCTGGAATGTCACGTCGTGGGAAATCACACCTGTCAGTTGCTGCACGGGAAGCCTCCATTCACGAAAGGACAGCAGAAAATCGAAGCAGGGCATTTCATGACCCATTTTGGCACCGAAAAGAAGATCTAGACACGGCTAATTCCCTCAGCAGGACAGGGGTCAGTACGTAGATGAGATGCAAGCCGTTGCGAAGTATCGCGTGAACAACAGCGGCGTCGTAATCACGCGGTCATTCAAAGCCTAGTGTCCTCCTGTGTTCCCCATAAACGGCACTTCGATTGAAGTACTAACTACGCTGTAACAAATGGAATTTCACTACGCTGACACAGGTATGAGTTCATCTTGTGGAATGAAGAAATATACGCCGATAACTTTAGTCTCTTTGGAAATTGATACCCATGCTTCTTACATCAAAAATGAATGCGATCCATAAGGAATGGGTTTTTGCTCGAACCACTCCTTCTCCAATGTCCCGATACAAAGCCCGTGCATAGGCACTTCTTCAGTTTCACCAAAGAGAGGGTGGAAAGGGAATTGAGCGCTTTCCGGAAGCTTGTCGAAAACAGTGAGTGAGGCATGGAGCGAAACAAGAATGATCGGGAAACAACAAGGAAGCAGTGGCATGAGGCGCATGACACCTCTCTTTCAAGAGAACAAGCTGAGCGCAGGCCGGAATCAATACTAACGCACCTGTCCGTAAATGGAAGACAACAGCCAACACTATAAAGCCAATTAACGCTGACGAATAGCCTTAGCGCATAAGTGTGGAAATGCAAGTGCCGGAAATACTCGGCAGACACGGCGGCGTTGAGGGCATAAAAAACGGACGATTACACATGCAGTTCCCTCGCTATAAATGCTTACCACCCTAAACTCAATTAGCAGTCTCGTGCAACAACACAAAACGCTACAAATCATCCATACATGGTGAGATTACGAACAACACAAAAATAAGCCCCAAACCTCGGACGACGTCGTAGGAGGTGTCTGGAGCATCACGTGATCGTAGTTTGAGTAGTAGCGTGGCAAATTGGCGTGAGGCGATGACTGCATCATGTCCTGGGCGGAGCTACTTCTGAGCAGTTCAAAGGAGTACTCGTCTCGCACAACTCGTTTTGGAAGTAGACGTCGAAAGGCGTTCATGGTATAGGAGAAGTCGTAGAAGAAATTCAGAGGTCTGGTAATCACAGGAAGCCGAGAAGTGAATGAGACGCGAGTTTTCGAGGAACAAGCGCGGCTATTAGCCGAGAGACACTAAGTCTCCTCCGGCCGACACGAGGGAATTGGAGAGCCCAGACATTCTCCTACCCTGGCGCCAAGGCTCTGCTCAATATAGATGCTCCTGTGACAATCCGCAATCGCGTCCGCCTTTCGAATGCCTTGATTATATGTTGTAGTCCCTTTGAGATCAGGAACATGGAATCGGGTGCTGGCTGCCAGTCAATGTCATGTGCCTCGATACATATTTAATTCATGGAATTGAGGCCGTCTTCCTTTCGATTACACTCCTGCTGATTAACAAGAAGCAGATGGTCCAACGTTTCCCGATCCCGGCAAAACGCGGAACTTTCGTTTTTTTTATCGCGTTTGGTCTCTTTCGGAGAATGCGAGTTAATACCTGATCACAAAAAGACATTCCCTTTAGGAGCTTTCAATCCACTTTGGTACTACTCCTCCCCTTGCGTTCCCAGGGTCGTCCGTAATTGATTTTTAATGTTGTGGTGCAATACCCTCCCTGAAGTATCCCTTGACCCAATGATGTGAGATTCTCAGAGACTCTTAGAGAGAGGTCTTAGAGAAAAGAGAGGTCTTAGAGAAGAGATTAACAGTGTGTCGTAGAGAGTCTTATATGAAGTGAAGCTGAATTTAGCACACAGGAATAGCTTAGCGAAGTGAAAACCATCAAAGCGGCGGCAAGTGGACTGCTGGAGGGCTGCTAGAATGCATTTCAAATCTGACGAAAGCGATTCGCCTGTGCTTTGTTGACTGCAGGAGAGCCACTGTGTTATTCGAATGGTGTCAACATCAAAATATGCTCCTTTCTCACGGATTTTGTCAGTGACCGTTTATCTCAAAGAGGCAAAGAGAATTAAGAGCAAGATTCAGGTCTTTGTTCTCTACGTAGAATAAACTTCCATTTTTCCATTTGGGAGAAAGCAATGTCAATTTTAAGTGTACTGCAGACTATTATTAGGAGAGATTAAAGTAGTGGAAATTTGAGTTACTCTATTCCCCATATATTTATCGGGTCATTCCATAAGTAGTGTCGCTATTTTTCGAGCGAAGTTTTTGCCTAAGTTGCAGGTTTGTGTGGCATTTCATATATCGTACGAAAGAAATTTTCCTGCTCCACAGAAGAATATGTTTAGTTTTTTTGTCCCTCGTAAGGAGCCGATTTTCAGGCTGGCGAAGCGGTTGCCTAGTCGACAAAATTTGACCAAACCGGTAATTAATTGAAACGCTACCTATGTGTATCGTACTTAGCCCCGACCTCTTCTATAAGTTCCACCAACTGATTGCTTGAGGGGTTGCCTCGCGCGTTTTCCAACCTTGATTTTTCCGCCACAACTCGGTGATTTTTGGCGATTTCTTCAAATCATGGCAAGAAAATTTTCTCAATCATTCAGTTCAAAAAGTGGTGAAACGTCAAGTAGATGTAACGGGTAGTGATGGGGAAGCATACTTTACCGGACTGCTTGAATATCTGCTGAAAAAATAAGTTGTGAAATAATGTCATCTGGGCCCCTACGACATGGTTTTGAAATCCAATCGGAATTGCAGCCAACAAGCAGAACAGATTTTCGATAGAGCAGAAAAAACCCTCACGAATGGTCCCTGAAGCAATGCTGAACAAGGGATTTTAAACGAAAAATTTCATTTTGAATAAATGTGAAGGCTGTCGAAAAAGGAATTTAGAAGGATAACGACGTGAGTTATTGATCAAACAATTGTTGGAATTCATAGAAGAGGTCGAGGCCAAGTACGGCGCACATGATTTTGATTCTCCTGAAGTGAAATATAGTGTTTTAATTAATTGCAGGTTTCGTCAATTTTTGTCAGTTGGACCTGCCCATTTGCCAGTCTGAAAATCGGCCTTATTTTAACATATTCAAAAATTATTTATACCATTTTGTGGAGCAGAAAAATCGCTCCCGAACGATGTGTAAAATGCCGCACAAACTTGTAAATTCAACAGAAAAACTTTCGTTCGAGAAAACGACGTTACTTATGAAATGACCCAGTATGTTGCATTTGCTCACAAAGGGCCGCATGCATGGTCTCAAGATTTTGAAAAGCAAGAATCCGGCTGAGGATTCTCAAAAAACGTTCCACGGGGTAGGGCGTCCAAGGGGGTGAGGCCACGAAAGCTCGAGAAGTATGTAAAGAGGCGACGGTCAGGGAAGCAGAGTGAGAAGCAAACAAGCAATAGACCGCGTTCATACTTTGCGTAATCGACGCCGGTACCGGCGACGACGGCGTCGTTCTGATAACGCGCTTGCTTTGTAAACTGTAAACTTGTAAATAGCTTTGTAAACTTGATCCAACCACACTACAGGAGGCCTTGTAGAGTAATTTTTCTCCTCTATTTTCAGCCCTATATTAGTCGACTTCAGCATATTCTGACGAGCTATTTCCATCCCCATATTCATGAGCACACCTAACACTATCACCGAACTCCGTAACAGCCTTCTGCACGAGCAGGATCGGGAGCTTCTTTCGAGTTAACTTGATGTGTCACCGCAACACGGCAAAATTCAGATTTTGCACCTTCGTCCAAAATCTTGCTGAAGACCGATCACTCTGTGTACCTGAGGGGGTCCTTATGGGTAGTACTCTTGAACATTCTGTTTTCTCCGGGTTCGTACGCCTTCGTTTCCAAGAACCAGAACGTGCCATTACCACTGAAACCACACTGGAGGCGGGTTCGAGACATGCAAATGAATCACAGCAATCAATCCCATCACAGCAACGTTGTCCAAGCAGTGAAAGCTGTGTGACTTGCATGAACCGAAGGGTCAGTCTTCAAGAAGCTTCCCACGAGAGATCCACACAAGCTAGCCCTGGCGTTTGCGGTGGACTCTGATGCCATGTGCTCTAAAGTCCGACTGTGCTCCATATTTTTATGAAGGTGAAACTAGTAAGCCGCACTCCTTCCTGCTTTTAGCGAATCATTCTAGGAACGTTTTGTCCCGAAACTTCTTCCATTACCCTCTGTTTTGTATGCCTGGCGAAAGTGAGCCGTGAGTAAAATTACTCTTTTTTGGGCACCCCCCCCCCCTGTACAGCATGTCGATCGCGGCGCGAGCCCAGGCGAATTTGAGTTTGGCATAGTATGGCAAACTATGATTTCAAAAAGAATCAGAATCATGAAATTTCCGTAGATCATTTCTTTAAGGGAATTTAGACTGGACGTAGGAGAAAGGACGAAGGAGAAAGGTTATAGGAATAACGAAGCTATTACATTCTGCGCGAGCTATACGGAAAGTGTCCACCGATTTTAAGGACGATCAGCAGTAAAATTTTCTAGAAAAAAGACTTATTTCCAAGAGATACATTGGAATTTTCGGCTATTGTACGAGTAGTTATGCTTCGATTCCTTTTCACTGAAGTGTTTATTTGATCGTTATCAACAGGAGGTATTATCCGTGACCCTGCCTTTCTTGGAGTGTGCATTCACCCTACCTGGATTACACATACCACCCACGCATTGTACATTCATCTGGAGCACTCTTCCCGTTAACACTGCGTCTTTTTTGCCGTGCGAGTTGCACCTTTGCCGATGCAGTAGAAGTAATGCAACAGTTCCCGAATATGCACTCATAGCCATTTTCACCCCAATTCACTACATGCAAATTTCGAACTCAATTCGAAAAAATACAAGCAAATTCGAATTCGGAACAAAACTTAGGGAAGTGACTACTTCGAAGAAAATTTTGCTGAGGTTGTGTGGACAGTAACATAAAAGAACTAGCTCATACGAAATCTGCGAAAACTTTCCGAACAGCCTCGAGAGGGAGTCTTGGTTCGTTGTGAATGAGATCAGTCAAGGTCTAAATAGTTCCAGGAAGAGCCACGATGACAGCATCAAGGGCGTGGTGTGGAAGCCTATTCAATAAATGCGTTTTTAGTGAGAAAATGGTGAGTGGACCATCTGCTGGTGGTAAGGAATATTAGAGTCAACCAACTAAGCGGATGAGAGGTCATACAAGAAATTACAACTGGTTCAACCCTATTCAATGGCGCATCCTTTCGCTTCCCATTGCAGAAATGCGAATGACTACCCTTCAATACAAAACAGCACCTAATTTCGCATTTCTGAATACTACAGGCATGGGCAGCGGTAGCAATGAGAGATCTATTTGAACGAATAGAGAGACCACCATGCCATCAGTTATTTTGCCAAGTCGTGCGCTCAGTCAAATGTGCATTCCAATTCATCGCGAGTCAGAAGAGCACAATAATTTACCTTTTTTTTCATATTACTTGGAGGTTAGCCTGGCAGAACAGGTACGGTGGTGGACATGCACAGTGTTTTATATGTACACATTGATTAGGAGGCCGCGAAATAAACCAATAAAACCGCGGAGTAAGCCAATGCCTATGAAGGGAGTGCAGGTGTAAAGCCTTTGCTGTTGTCATAGCTTACCCTCGAAGCATTGTGTGAGTTCTGCTTACTTAACAGAGCTGCTCATTAAAGTTCATTACATATGTAGATCATTTTTTCGTGGACTATTACCCCCCCCCCCCTTATGTGATAGCTTTAAAAAATGGGTTTATTAGTTGAGTTAATGAAGAGCAGTTAAGTTGGACCGAGAGTCATCGTACCGATAGCCCCCGAATTAGTTGATACCCTCTCTCCCCCTTCTCCAAAACAGAAGTGTAGGGTTTCCAAAATAGAAGTGTTGGGGGGAGGGAAAGAGTGGCGGGGAATGATGCAAACATGGGCAACACCCAACCTAGGAATGTACCACCAATGC
This sequence comes from Trichostrongylus colubriformis, assembly GCA_963978905.1. Classification (NCBI taxonomy): domain Eukaryota; kingdom Metazoa; phylum Nematoda; class Chromadorea; order Rhabditida; family Trichostrongylidae; genus Trichostrongylus; species Trichostrongylus colubriformis. The sequence goes on along the minus strand of OZ022258.1, from coordinate 35,413,305 downwards.
CATACACAATGCGCCCCTCGCGACCGTTCCTTGTATATATTTGATGGGGCAATTTCTATTGTAACATGCATAGTTAATCCCATTCTCATGCTTCGCAAAGATGCTCGTAGAAAGCAGTCTGGCCTTCCTCTGCTCTAGGCGCATTGATATGTGCGTTGGCATTCGTCCGATGTCATTGCCTAGACTCAATCAAATGCACTCAGATGCATCTAAAACCTGATCGGAACCGAATCTTGAAAGGCTGATTAATGCTGAACGCATCACGATTTCAGGAAAAATTCAGGTTGGGACTACAACAGGGGATCGTTTTTCGAAACATCACTCTTCCGAGCGTTTTATAACCTCGTGCTGAAGAATGGACTGCACTAGCGGCAGCGAGACCTAAGATGCATCGCTGCCCCTCCCCCCCCCCCCCCTCCCATTCTGAAGCCATGCAGGAACATGGAGGACCGCCTCCAATTTCAATCGCGCTTGACAGCACGATTGATTGATGGGAAGGAAAAAAAGCAATGAAGTATGGCACTTGGCACCGATCAGTCCTATCCAAGCAAACCATGCCTTAGATTCAGCAACGCAATCGTAGTGGCATCGCAAGCACATCTGGGCTGCTCAAGAACCCAAATCCGCGAACCGGAACAACATAAATTTCAGTACTTCATCTCGTTCAGGCAAATAGGAAGCTGATCAATCGACCTTCACTGGCGATACCTAGCCTTTGTTGGTTTAAGGAGTTGAACCTCCACACTAAATTAACTTCAATGGCGGCACTTACAAGTGACCTATCACCGCCTGTGAAAAACTGCTCAGAACTCTGTCCAGCTCAGGGTACAAGCCGAATTGAGCCTGCTTCCATGCATAAAATGCATAAAATCTTGCACCACTTATCCGTGCATCTGTGGCTGATAAGAGGTATCCGGCGCCGCGCCTTCACGTGAAATCCATGTTCGGAAAACAACAGGCGATTTTCCTGAAAGGTGATCCTTCTGACATTTCATAACCCTTTTCGGGCTAGTTCTGTAGAAGCCGCTCTTATAGGGGTACATCCATCCGGCACTAGCACAACTAGAAAGAAATGGTCAGACTGGTCGCCCTTTTGAAGTACACAAGCCGTCCATGTCAATTAAGAAACACATTGACACACTCTTACTGATGGCTTGTGCCAGGACGACGGTCACATTTCCCTTACGGCGTTTCCGAAACGATTGGGATAAGCAGGTGGCGTTTCGTAATTTTGGACGTGGACCCTCCAGGTAAAGTAAGATCTGTGCATAGCACTACCAGCATTGCCGCCTCAAGTAGAAGTTCCATGCACTTCTTGGTCTTCTTTGGTTGAGCTCCTATCAACAAACGTGGCAGACTCAAGCTTGTTATAACCCACCCGCGCTGCAATTCGCATGCAGCCTTCACGAGGCCATTAGTCATTTTTAATGTCTTCTGTGAATTTCCTAGAGGGTCCCAATAACGATTCGAGGGGCTCTAGTATGGTTTAATGGACAATATACAGCTCCCTACTGGCTCACGATGCCCATTGTCTGGACTCCAGCTTTAACAAACTGTAAACGATCCCATAATGAAACATTGCAGTGAAACGGCCTGCTTATTGCAAGAACAATGTGAACGATCTGTGACAGAACAGCCATCAAGGACCACGCTATTCAAGCCGTGCAAGGACAATTACGGTCAACAAAAAATCACTTTGTGCAAGCTTCCCTTTCTGAATCAATCCGGGAGGCAATACACAGCCGCTATTTAGAAGACATATTACGAAGAAAACATTTAAAAGAGTTGAGAGCTCTCATAGCTGGAACCAACTACTCCAATTTGTTCTCAAAGCCTTCCTCTTACAGGGGAAGGACTTCAACTACCCGTGCAACTTTGAAATAAGACCCAAATGGACCGGTAAAGTGCCAATACCGATTATAACTGTGAGGACCAAAATTGCAAAATGCCATTTTGAAGCGAAACAGCAGGGGTCAAAGTTTGCCTGTGATACCTCATTGGCGAGGCACGTAATCATTAAGTGAGCCGCTGCCGAGACACCGTGGCTCACTGGCAGTGTTTTAGATCTGCAGAATAGGAATCGTGGGTATGTCGCCCGCCGGTGCAGATTGTTTTGCATATTGGGTTTCACTCCAGTGAGTGCTTTACTTTCACATCTGCGCGTTTCCTTGTACTTATACCTACATATCGCACCCATCATTTACTCTGCCACTTAGATTACAACTCTGAACTTACTTAAATCTTCACGATTCTATTAGAATTCAATTGTTATACTCAACACTAGAAAATCAAAAAAAAACAGACTTCAAGCCACAATTAGCACTGATGAAACAGAGCACGAAAGTGTGTGAAGCAAAAGTGCTGAGTAACATTATTAGTTTAAAAAAAAGAGACAGAGTAAATGATGGGTGCGAAAGGTACCAGTACAAGTATAATACTAGGAGACATGCAGAAGTGAAAGACAATCACTTACTGACAATGGAACACAAAATGCAAGAAAAAAAGTACTCCGGCGGGGAGCCAACCCACGCTTATCCTACAGATCCAGAACACTACCAAGAAACCGCGGTGGCCGTTATTGGCTTAGCAACGGCCGTGCTGATGGCAAAGTGTCTGTCAATGAGGTGTCACAGGCAAACTTTGATCCCTTTCAACTCGCTTCAGAATGCCATTTTACAATGTCGTTCTCAAAGTCATGATCAGTATTCGAAACTCCATCGATCCATATGAGTCTTATTTCAAGCTTCATACTCAACCGTACAATACCAACTTGCGGCTTACCGCTCGTTTGTTTCTTTACCCAAACTCGGCAATACCTGGGAAACAAGCGGGGAAGGACGGGTCAAGTTTGAGTTGGGTGGGACACAGGTCAGGATGTCGTGGCTTTTGCGCATTCTCATTTCAGTATCTTCTTGTTGTAGAATTGGTCTCATGTATTACTGACCCCTGCTGACGTTAGATTTTTTCTTTTATTTCTCATTTGTTTTGTGTCTGATGTTTTGCCGTTAGAGCCAAAAATTTATAGTTTCTATGTTTGATTTTGCTTTAGGCAATGTTGTGGCGCTTTGCATGAGCTATTTCATACAACAAATATAAATAAATATATTGAATGATAATGTCGGTTTTTGTGCAGGAGGCTGGAGACGGCTCTTGGTTCACACAATTGGTTTAGTAGAAGTTGAAATCTACAGCGTCATGCGCCATGGATCGTTACCGATTGGAAATACAGGTTTTTGCACGCGGGATCGGCAACGGAATACCCCATAATACCCACTGAGTGGGCGAAGTTGTAAAGAACCTACTATATAGTAGTGGGTGTGGCAAATTATTGGGTCCAGTGACGCGGGGGTACAATCTACAGAACAGCGCTGTGTCCCCACTCAACTACATGGTGGAATAACGGTTGATCACGCAGAGTCCGCTCCTCACCAACATTGCGATGTAGATGGCGGGGGTCTCCTGGTATGCCCATAAAACGTGATCTAAGTTCTAAATGAGTAACTTCGAGAACTACACGGCTGATTATGCTAAACATAAATTGATGTCAGCATACAAGATCAACAAGACTTATAAGTGACTCGCTCGCTAAGGTGCAACTTGTCCGCTCAGTAGCGCGAGGTAGGCTTAGATTCCTTTGCTTCGCTGACCCTGCTCAAATGACACCTTCTACTCTGGTTACATGTGAGATGCTATCACCGATGAACCGATGAGCACAAATCGGTAGCGAATGAGTTTAAAAACAGCAATAGGGGTAATGTGGTAACGGAGAAAATCCTACAAGAAGTCACCCACATGGTAGTCTTGAGGCCACCTGTGGAGAAATCCCGGTGAAAAAGTGCGTCTCCGAGCCGTAGAAACGGCGCAACCGCCCATCTGTCCCGCCTCTTGGTAAGTCGATCCCGCCTTCGGATGACGTAATTCCCGATTGACTGGGGTGGGAGCGGCCAAGGAGATGTGACAGGATCGAAGGTTTTGCTGCACGTTTTCGCAGTTTTAGTTGGAAGCTCACTCCAAAAAATAGATGCTGTCGTATTTCCAAACATTCTTGGCTGTGTTTACTTGGCAACATGCCAATGGAAAACTAGATCAGACTTCCCGCCTTTTGACGGACAGGTCGTCCGCGTCGATAATCAACAGTGGAAAGGCTGTCCAATTTCTCGGGTTTCTGGCCAATTCCATCCGTTGTTTCTTCACTGTCCTGTTACTAGGCATCCCGACTTTCACATTCACTACTTCTTTTACTTTTCGTCCCACTTTCCCCTAATGCTGCCTTCAAAGAAAACGTGGCTTAAGATCATCCCCTCAAGGAAAAAGGAATCCTGTTGAGAGTATACCTCACATACGATGTAAGTATGCGTTTTGTCGGAATTCATTCGCTATAGCTGTAGAAATACATGAAATTCTTTATGCGAGCTCCAGCTGGTACCGTTCACAGAGGCAGTCAGTGATCCATTGCTTTGTTGGAACAGCTTATCGAAGTGCCTTATGGAGCCTTCAATTCTCTCAAATTGCTGTCACATCGTGGGAAAAACGAGAAAGCACAGTGGAGAAGTATAAGAAAATATCGGAAAGCTCATGCAAATATGGGGAAGATACCAAGGCCACACTTCCGGAAGCGCTCCAACCTTTTTACACCCAAAATCTACGGCAATAAAAAACTTTGCGTTTTCTGTATGTACGTTATGAACGCAAAGAAACGCAAAGAAAGGTTCTAGAAAAGATCCCTACAAGTGACTGATGCTGCTTAACATTGTTCGAAAAAACGAAATTTTCTAGAGAGATATGCAAATGGCCGTACAACTTAGAGTATGTAGCTGTGAATGCGGGAGTTGGATCGGTAAACGAGATCTCGTGAGCAAAAGTAGTAATTAAGTAGGCGCTCGGAGTGAGGACGGGTCGCCTCTCGTGCACGGAAGTAGTCTCTAGAAGTAATTCAACGCAGGAAGCAAGTCTTGAGAAAGGCAAACGGCAGGAGGACAAGTGAGCCTGCTTGGAAAAGTTCGTGCGCAAAAAGAGCCCGCTATATGCTTTAATGATCTTCGAATCCTCAACGGGGGGGGGTCGTATTTGGTCCGCTAGGAGGGGAGGGGTCGTAATTTTTGAGGTAGGCAGTGATCAACAGAATTTTTCAGGCTGAGGGTTTAAAGTGTAAAGGAAAAATGATAAAACTGACTAATTAGGTTCAAACCCGAAACTAGTTCAACTTGATCATCATGGAAACCTCATGCATGGCGCGATCCGCAACGAAGCCGGTCAACTTCAATAGCCCTTTTGTTGAACCGCTGACACCGAAACCACGTACAGAGACACCTCCAAAATTCACCAATTAACCGTGGAAAGCGATATCTATTGTAAGCATTCGCTGAAACCTTTTCTCTTTCCATGACTGATGACTCTCTGAATTCCGCGGGGTTACGGAACTAACGTATATATTGAGGTCTGACGCCGCCTAGAGGACAGAGAGGTAACGCCCGAGCTGCCGGACCTGGTCTCCTCGGTCCAATTCGCCATCTACTCCAGCGACTTTGTTTCCATCGTCACCACCGAGCCCATAACGTCCACTGCAACGACCGGAGTGGTTCCCCTTTCATTCATTTGCTGCTTTGATTCAATTCTTTGATTCATTCATTTTTTTATTGTTCTGGTCGTTTTCCTAGCAGACGCACTGGGGATCAGGTGGCCAGACCACCAACATGTTTTTATAAACGGGTACAACCGTGGATGGACACTCTAAGACAATGGGATGAAAACCAAAAATTTGCTGATATGGACTCCTTCCATATCTTACTACGATCGCGAGTACGTAATCTACTGTAAGCGGCCACTATGCGGACCGGGATGACGTTTATATTCATTAAGAATGTGGATGAATCCTTATGCATGGCGCATTCCACAGAGAAGCTGACCGACGCTTCCCGCTCTCCCTCTAGGCCTTCGAGAGCGAAGGATGCATACTAGAAAAATTTCAGTGACAATGAATCAATTTTTCAGAAGAATCTTGGAAAGATCTAGCAAATTAACAAAAAAATTTCTCAAGTGGCTTTCCTGAATTTTTCTTGCTTCGTTTCGGAGATATGGCATAGCTCAGGTATTCATTCGAAAGCGGCAACCCTGCAGACTCCGGTCACTGAAGAACGAGAACTCTGCCAACTCGTCCAACCAAGCAAAATCTGGTCACGTCCTCCAGCCCTATCGAGGAAGAGGAAAGTCTTGACACCGCTTTATGCATGAGCAGTTATGGACGCACACAAGATCTGGTCGTACTGGTTGGAGCAGCTGAAGTATATGATTGCAGAACACAGACACGAGAAACAGTATACGTCTTGCTGGATACGGGAGCTGATCGCTCCTTCATAACTGAAGCTCTCGCTGACCGCCTGCACCTTGAAGACACAGGGACAGTGACGCTCAAAATCAGCACTTTCGGATCCCATGAGCCAATGGAAAGGACGTGTGGGACCGCGAACCTTCAACTGTGGGATTCACTGGGACATGCGCACTGGGTCTCAGTTGCCCGCATTGACAAGTTAACCGATTCTCTTCACCGGAGCACGTTCACGGAGGAAGACATACGATTCATCACGGAACACGACATCAAATTGTCTATTGAGCCATACCGGCGATGCGTAGAACCGCATATACTGCTTGGATGCAGTGACGTCGTTTCCTTGCTTTACGGAGACAGTCACACAACATGGATACTCCCTTCCGGGATCAAGCTCATCCCTTCACGTCTCGGATATTTAGTCGCTGGTCAGCTTCAGGGAGAAGTGGCGACTAACCCGACGGACACTGATGCGGTCGCACCCGATACCCAGGAAGGAGTGCAAAACTGGGAACGTTTCCTCGCGCTCGAAGGAGCAGGAATTCAGGACTTCTCTGGTACAAAAGCAAAGGAACAGGAAACGGTCGACAGGATGATATGGGAGTCATTCAAATCCACGATTTCGCCGTGCGAAAATGGTTACCAGGTCAGACTGCCTTGGACAAAAGAGTCATTGCTACTGCCAGACAATAAAACTCTGGCCTATAAGAGACTTTGCTCCATTCTGAGCAAACTCAAGAGCTCTCCCGATATGCTTCAGCAATATCACCAAAACTTCGTCGAGCAAGTGAACAAGGGAGTTCTTGAAGAAGTACCAACGGACAACTCTGGTCCCTCAAATACGATAGTACACTACTTGGCACATCAAGCAGTGCTCACTCCGGAAAAGGAATTCACGAAACTCCGGGTAGTCTACGATGCATCAGCCCATCTAAGGGACAACCCCTCGTTGAACGATGCGCTGGAGCGAGGCCCGGCGATGCTTTCCGATATGCTCCATATGCTTCTTCGATTTCGCATTGGGGACATTGCGATTATAGCAGATGTCGAAAAAGCTTTTTTGCAAGTTCGCCTCCATCCGGAGGATCGGGATGCAGTTCGCTGTCTCTGGGTACGAGACACATCGCAACCTCCAATAGGGTCGAATATCATAGAGTACCGGTTCACACGCGTGCCGTTCGGACTCAAGTGCTCACCATTCCTGTTAGCAGGCACCATAAGGCACCATCTGAGTTCGATCACAGAGAACCGCACGATTGCCGAGGAAATCCTCGCAAATGTGTATGTAGACAATGTTATTCTCACGGCGACCACGCATGAGGAGGCATTGGCCAAGTATCGGGAATCCAAGAAGGTCTTCTCGGAAATGAACATGAATCTTCGCGGGTTCCTAACAAACAAAGACAGTGTGAACACTCTTATCGCACAGAAAGACAGAAGCTCAAACAGGAATCCCAAGGTTCTCGGCATCAAGTGGGATTCTGGAGAAGATTCCTTGGTAATTGGAGGAATAACAACCAAGAAGATACATCTGACCAAAAGGGGGGTGTCGGAGCAAGTAGCCTCGATTTTTGATCCGATGGGATGGCTCACACCCCTGTTGCTAAGAGCAAAGCTTTTTTTGCAAATTTTGTGGCAGTCTGGATATGAATGGGATCAACCACTCTCAAGCGAACATGAACTGGAGTGGAACCAAATCATGAGTGTCATATCCGGCTATCAACGGACGCTGCCAAGGAAAACATCCTCGTCAGATTCAGCAGCTAACTTGGTTCTGTTCGCAGATGCCAGCAGTAAAGCTATGGCAGCGTGCACCTATCTCATTTCATCGTCAGGCACACACCTCTTGTTTGCCAAATCAAGGTTACCACACCTGAAGGATCGACCTACGATACCCAAAATGGAAATCAACGCGGCAACATTGGCAGCAAGGATCGCTCACACGGATTACAAAGCTTTGAAGGGAAAGATCCAGATCTCGTCCATCACTATTTTTTCGGATTCGCAAATAACCCTCAGTTGGCTGTCAACGTATCCGATTCACAAAGGCAGTGGAGTTCTCGTGAGAAACAGAGTAAACGAAATCCGACGAATTGTTCAAGACATCGAGATCCCAGTCCAATTCGGGTATGTCGACACAAAGGATAACCCGGCTGACTACGCAACGCGAGGTTTGGACGCGAACAGCATGGACAACGACATGTGGTGGACAGGGTCCGACTTCTTGAAGCTGCCCGAAGATCAGTGGCCAAAAAGTTGCCAACTCTTCACGCTCCCCCAAGATGTCACAGGAGATACAGCGGAAAACAGCATCCCCATCTCGGAAATGATGATCGCGATAACAGAGAACGAAAGGATAAGCGATCTGCTGAACTGGGAGAGACACAACTCCTTGGAGTCCGCAACCATGACCGTGGTATACGCATTACGCTTCCTCAAAGGGGTTGTCGGGAAAGTCAAGATGGATCTCAAGGAGCGCATTCAACAATCTATTCCAGAACTCAAGCTAGAAAACGGAAAGAAGTGTGCCTCTCCACAAGAGAGGAAGGCGGCTATGAACATCATCATCAGAAATCATCAACAAGTCCATGTAACGAAGCAGTTCTGCAAATCTGTAAAGAACCTCAACTTGAAGAACGACGAACACGGCATTCTGAGATGTTTCGGACGCCTGGAAAACGCACAGCTTCCAGAGTTGACGAAGAAACCATTCTTCATAGCTGCAAAAACACCACTGGCAGAACGCATTATAAGAGACGCGCACTACCCGCTCCATCTTGGCACATCTCATACGATGGCTCGAGTAAGGGAAAAATTTCACACGGAAGTAGTCTCTAGAAGTAATTCAACGCAGGAAGCAAGTCTTGAGAAAGGCAAACGGCAGGAGGACAAGTGAGCCTGCTTGGAAAAGTTCGTGCGCAAAAAGAGCCCGCTATATGCTTTAATGATCTTCGAATCCTCAACGGGGGGGGGGTCGTATTTGGTCCGCTAGGAGGGGAGGGGTCGTAATTTTTGAGGTAGGCAGTGATCAACAGAATTTTTCAGGCTGAGGGTTTAAAGTGTAAAGGAAAAATGATAAAACTGACTAATTAGGTTCAAACCCGAAACTAGTTCAACTTGATCATCATGGAAACCTCATGCATGGCGCGATCCGCAACGAAGCCGGTCAACTTCAATAGCCCTTTTGTTGAACCGCTGACACCGAAACCACGTACAGAGACACCTCCAAAATTCACCAATTAACCGTGGAAAGCGATATCTATTGTAAGCATTCGCTGAAACCTTTTCTCTTTCCATGACTGATGACTCTCTGAATTCCGCGGGGTTACGGAACTAACGTATATATTGAGGTCTGACGCCGCCTAGAGGACAGAGAGGTAACGCCCGAGCTGCCGGACCTGGTCTCCTCGGTCCAATTCGCCATCTACTCCAGCGACTTTGTTTCCATCGTCACCACCGAGCCCATAACGTCCACTGCAACGACCGGAGTGGTTCCCCTTTCATTCATTTGCTGCTTTGATTCAATTCTTTGATTCATTCATTTTTTTATTGTTCTGGTCGTTTTCCTAGCAGACGCACTGGGGATCAGGTGGCCAGACCACCAACATGTTTTTATAAACGGGTACAACCGTGGATGGACACTCTAAGACAATGGGATGAAAACCAAAAATTTGCTGATATGGACTCCTTCCATATCTTACTACGATCGCGAGTACGTAATCTACTGTAAGCGGCCACTATGCGGACCGGGATGACGTTTATATTCATTAAGAATGTGGATGAATCCTTATGCATGGCGCATTCCACAGAGAAGCTGACCGACGCTTCCCGCTCTCCCTCTAGGCCTTCGAGAGCGAAGGATGCATACTAGAAAAATTTCAGTGACAATGAATCAATTTTTCAGAAGAATCTTGGAAAGATCTAGCAAATTAACAAAAAAATTTCTCAAGTGGCTTTCCTGAATTTTTCTTGCTTCGTTTCGGAGATATGGCATAGCTCAGGTATTCATTCGAAAGCGGCAACCCTGCAGACTCCGGTCACTGAAGAACGCACTCATACGGTTAAGTTTGAAAGAATTTGTGACCATTTGAAGTGGAACACTTCAATTTTTCAAAATTTTCCTCATCTAATCCTCATCTGGCTTCCCTCAAAATAACTCCCTTCGTTTCGAAGATATGGCACAGCTCAGGTACGCCCAGTCGCAATCTGTGGCGCTGGAACCCAGTTACTAAAGGAATTGAAGCACGTCTGAGCATGATGGATACGGAAATGCTGCGTTGGACGGTCGGAATCACGCGTTTGGAGCATGTTCGAAATGACACCATACGGCAAGGTTGGGCGTGACTCCAATAAGTGACAAAATACGCGAAGCTCGGCTTCCGTGGCATGACCACGTCCTGCAAGCTAGTGAAAATCAGGTCTTTCTCTCATTGTAAACGGAGTGCGGCCGAGAGGACGGCCGAAGCAGAGCTGGCTCAACACATTATGTGCAGGTTGTGGACTAGATGGCATAACTGCGGCACAAGCATTCAATCGAGATGAGTGGCGTCAACGTCAGAAAAGCGGACCCCGTATTTAAGTGGGACAAACGCTGAAGAAGAAGGAAGTTCAGTGGGTTTTGACCTAAGGGCTGGTTATTTCTGCAGGCAAACGTTGTTTCTAGGCAGTACACGCATACCCTCGAATTTCTGACGATTACACTTCACTACTTTGCTTGAACAAGTTGTGTGCAAGTTCCGCATAGACTTCCTAATTCAAAGCTGTGCCCTATACAGGGTTAGGCGTCCAATTGAGGAAAATTTTCAAAAAATACGACCCCCCCTAAAAGGGGCCTCAATAAGACCCCCTCTTACTTCTGTAATTGTTGGTTTTCGATTTGACTTTCGGATCTGTGTATATCAATAAAGGTTTTTTTTTTCAATGTTTACACAGTTTTGTGCTGTCACTTTCAGCAGGACTACCACTGCTTAACTTATGCTAGGTCTTTTACAGGTTAATGTCACTGAGCAGAATCAAATTGAGCAGCTGATGCTTAGTCGAGCGGTGGAAGTGTTAGTAAGAAACCATGGTCTGCAGATCCACCATATTTCATTAAAGCATCGGATGGCATAACTCCTGTAATATACAAGAATCCAAGTTTATTTGTCATTCCAGCGCACAGCATTAAAAAAGCACATTACTTATTGCAATATTGGGTTGGTGCATAATCAATGCAGCTTTTATAGCAGTTTTATTTGGCGAAACTGCTTCCCACTTGGTCAAAACGTCGTCAAAACGCAAGGCCGCTCAGTTACGCGCCAACTTAATATAATAGTGGTCAAGATACAGTGACGTACTTTGGAGGAAAGTACAGTGCTCTGCATAATTATACAGCCACCTATAAATTGTCCAAAAACTCTGTTCGCAGAGTGATTCAAAAAAAGTCCTAAGTGAAAGATGTAGCCAGTGTGGACGCGCATTTGCGCATCCATACCAAATTTTAGCTAAGAAACATAGAGGATTCTTTTCTTAATTTGTTTCGAAAATGGCGCTTATACCATTCTGCAAAATTATACAGCCACTGAACAGATTGACGCACTCGTCAACCGAGAAACAACGAAAAAGGGAAAAATGCTAATTTTGCGATCATTTAGTCTTCCATTGCTTCGAATAGCCACAAATTTTGTTGATATGGGTCAATATTAAGATTTTCAGAATGTTTTTAGACCACATGCTGCCACGCTTCGATGACAACGTCTCTAAACTCCCTGACACCTTCCAATCGGTCTGAATCCTTTTCTCCATGAAACCTCAGATAATGTTTCATCATGTAAAGATCGGAGCCGTTCGTTATCCGGGTCAGAAGGTCCAATCGGTGTCGGCTTCACCATGATCGAGTGTTCCAGTTGACATGGGATGGTCCACTAACTTACAAAAAACAAATTTTGATGAAGATTTCGAGACACATGACAGTAGAAGGGTACGGCGCACAAAGGTTCGGTAATCGGATGGTTCATCCTTTCGAGAAGGAAACAAAAATTCGAATGATTATTTGATCCCACACACTGACACCTCCTTCTTTGAAGTTCTTCTTGAAAACTTGAGTTTGTCCCTTGTGCGATAGCGCCGGTAGCCGTCGGGGACGTCATAGCCGAAACTCTTTTTCATCAGACAGAACAATCTGGAGAAAAAAACCAAAGGGGAAAGGTGTACAAACTTGAGGGGATTTTCGGACAATTTGCCATGGTGTGTGTTTTGCCTCCGATCTTTACATAATGAAACGTTATCTGGGGTTTCACGGAGAAAAGGATTCAGACCGATTGGAAGGTGTCAGGGAGTTTAGAGACGTTATCATCGAAGCGTGGCAGCATGTGGTCTAAAAACATTCTGAAAATCTTAATATTGACCCATATCAACAAAATTTGTGGCTATTCCAAGCAATGGAAGACTAAATGATTGCAAAATTAGCATTTTTCCCTTTTTCGTTGTTTCTCGGTTGACGAGTGCGTCAATCTGTTCAGTGGCTGTATAATTTTGCAGAATGGTATAAGCGGTATTTTCGAAACAAGTTGAAAAGAATCTTCTATGTTTCTTGGCTAAAATTTGGTATGGATGCGCGAATGCGCGTCCACACTGGCTACATCTTTCACTTAGGACTTTTTTTGAATCACTCTGCGAACAGTTTTTGGACAATTTATAGGTGGCTGTATAATTATGCAGAGCACTGTACAAAAAAAATATTGCCTAGTGAACACATCAACATATATAGCAAGAAAACTGATTCAGGACAATTCACGTCCACAAAACTGGTCCGATTGAGTGCAAAAAGAACGAGCATCAGAGAATAAACGAATCGCTGTATCCTAAATGAGTGCCAACGTAAAAACGGTAGATAGAAAATCACGATAATATTTACCAAACCGAACACATATCACCCATACTAAACACTTTCAAGATATCAATGTTGACCTCTGAATAGGAATTGAACAACAGTGTGAAAAAGGCATTCAAAATCATGAGAGGAAAGAACACCTATCGCAGAATGAACGACCATTATTCAGATAATTCATTCTGCGAAACTTAGTGAATAGAAAATAAAAACCTAATGACTTGTTCTCAGAAATAATACTTACATCTTCATTTGATAAAATCTCCCGATCAGCCTCAATCAGCACCACATATCGAAAATCAGCACCTGAAATAGAACTTACAACTCTTACCACTTACATTAGTTCAACACGTTTTCTTGGAATCATGTCGATTAATTTGACCTACTGGATCGAAACCAGCATTTCGTAAAACAGTCCAGTTATACGTGGTCACACAGAATATAAAATATAAGCGTCCGGAAATAAAAAATAAAAAATGGGTGTAATTTGTGGAAAAGTTCTGTTAAAAGTTTTGGTGCAAACAACAAATGGCATAACACTCTAAAAATTACATTTTGATAATCACAGTTCTCTAAGTCAATCTTGAAAGCGATCTCCGCTAAGCAGTTTGGACACCTAAACAAAAAAATGTAAACAGTTTTCATCAGAGAAAAAGAAGTTGCGTCCAGAATAAGCAAAATGACTCACTTGAAACCGAAAGAGCCTCAAGCCAAGATAATCTTCTCCTTCAACAGCTTCACGTTTCATATTGAATTTCTTCCCTTTATAAATGTATTCTGGCAGGTACTACACTGCATATTGAACGGAGTCCTAATTGTCAATGTCATTGCAAAAATTGTCTGAAAAACCCAAATCAATGACATTGTTGAACAATTCAACAGAAACACAATACAATGACATTGACATCTTTGCGACTTTTCTGCTCGTTCTTTCAAAAAAAATTGTCGCATCTAGTGTGACGCGGATTCCTAAGACTATCTGAACAATTAAAACTGCAGGAGGAGGAAGACGTAGAAGAAGTAGACTGAGAATAAGACTAGAAAGAGCACGGAAAGAGCGGATCGGATGAGCCTTCATGAAGGATGACGAAAAAGGATTTCGTTCCAGCCGAGGGCTGTGACGCGGCGATCACGATGGAGCGCGTTATCTTTCCCATACTAAATTCCGACATTTTTAAAATACTTCAAACTTTACCTAGAGCCCATCTTTCAACTAGCTGTAAACTGTTTTCCTAATAACTCCCTCAGACCTATCTATTGGCAGCTTGCTTTGCCTAATGGTTGCTTAGTTCTCGATATGGGTTTCCAGTTGAGGATGAGATGAGGAAAATTTCGAAGGGTTTCACTAAAATATTTATAACTTCCTTCAAACTTGACAATATGAGTGCGTTTTGGTGAAGCAGGGTTTGCGAGATTGCTGCCTACGAATGACTACCTAAGCTATGCCATATCAGCGTTTCAGTAACGTTTCAGTACCGTAACTTTCAGAGATCAGCTGTTATATCATCAGGTTCTGTCGCTATTTTGGCTTCATCTTCTTGGGGGCTTCTTCAGTTTCATTAACTGCAATCTCCAGGACGAAGCCAAATGTTGGTGGTGCATGCATGAGGAATGGGTGGATAGGTAAATTCCTCTGTGAATATTGGCTTGAAGTACGCCACATTTTCAGCACTTTTCTGCGATCTATTATGAGATGCCCTTGATCGTCGTTGATGCCATGAAACTTTCGATATCTTCGCTTGTCGAAATTTGGCAAGTCGGTAAAGATACCGCTACCCATCATGGGTTTCAAGTCTCTCGTTGACAAATTCAAATGGGCAGCTTTTGCAGCAGCCACAGACTTCTTTGCCGCAGTTTTGCTTCACGATACTTCAGCCAGTTTTCGACGGTCTTGTCTTCGAAAAATAAGTGATAGAGTATCCTATTTTCACGCACTTTTTCTCTGACGTCGTTTGCGCACAGCCTTGCTTGCTTGTCAATTTTACACCACCCTTGATTCGTGGTACCGAGTTCAGAGCGAGGTTATCAGAGAATTACTCGAGAATTCACTTTACGTGACGCGAAGCCACGTGAGTCACGGAAACGGTCCCTGACAATAATACCGACACGGTTAACAGACCTAGGGCCGCCACAGAGAATGGGATTGAAACCATTGCCAAGTTCCCTTGACTTGTTACTCGACCATCTCGTTTCTTGCACTGCCCATATGTCGACACGGCTTCGTTCTAGAGCATCCGCCAGCACGCACTAGTGGCTTCTCAATGTGCTAACATTCAACGTTCCGATACGCGTCTTCCAAACATAATCAAACATTTGGACAAGCTCGGTTGCCCTCCGATGTCGTCTTTGCACCGGTGACCCTCGCATATTTTTCATACTTGCTGGGCTTTGCAAGTGCGCTTCGGTTCCGGCGGACGTCATAGCATATATACAAATTCCATTGGGCGTCATAAACAATTTGTGACGAGGTATTCGTTGATCGGTCTGTCACGAAGGCCTGTCGTCTGCATCTAGTGTCCGCTTTCAGCTCGGCCCGCTGCCAACAAGCAGTGTCCAGTGGCATCACGTAATGCAGCCGACGTCATCGCCTCAAAGCTCACTGAACATACTCCAACATCAATTGTTTAGATATCTTCTTGTTTACAGGTACTTGTTATTATTCACTGGTCCACATATTACACCTCGAGGTGCAACAGAATCGGTAATTCACGATATAGCTATCCTATCTAAGATGATGCTAGAGCAAACTCCTTCCTGACGGAGCATCACCTTTTTTTGAATCGTAAATCGAGCAATTGCTAAATGTCCTACTTTGAACATATTAATCGTGTATGGGATGAGAGCGGTGTTATTCCTTCACATTTCAGACTTATTCCCGGTGGTATGAAGTTATTGTATTTGACCCTTGGACCGTGCAAACTCTTCAGACAGCAGTGTGCTATATGGTGCTGGCGGAAACTTGCACCTTAAGTGTAACTTAATTTCTGGTTTCCACTCAAGCCGTAACATTTCAGATACAGTCTCTTATTGCTTTGTGACGTAAACTGGCTATGGAGCTTACCCTTTTCGTTTCCCTTTTGTCACTATACATTAAGAAACCCCCTCCCCAAATCAGCTACAGTTGTAGCTATCATTGATCTATTCTACTTACCATCATTCTTTCAGTTTGCAAGCCTCAATAATGCAACGCAATAAATCTCAGAAAAAAATTTTTGCACTGTTCGTTCTGGGTAGCGTGTTTTCTTCTGTGTTCAGTACAAGCAGATTCTTCAGTCACCTTTCAATTTCTCTTCGTAATTACACGATTATGCAGTAAGTCCTTCAGTTTCGGAGGTGGTGAAAACGCTGGCTCTAAAAAAATTTCAATGACTTTGCCATTTTGCCACAGAAGTTCACTACAGAATGGAAAGCTGTCATACTGTTGACATTCGTGTTGCAGAAACCGTCTCGTGTAGTGGGCGTTCTCTTCGATTGTTATAATGGGAACGACTTGTCTAGGATGCATTAGTTCCAACGAAATTCACAGTTCCCCGAGAAGGAAATTCCAAGAGTATTTTCGCACCGAATTTATAAAAAAATCTCGTAACAAGTGCAACTCAGAGCTGCATTCCATCACACCCTTACTGCATGCTGTGTTTGTTTCTTTGTTCCGTTTTTGTGGTTAAAACTGTGAGAAAAACTCCGACGGGGAAGAGTTCATTACTCAAAAGATCTTCATTTTGCACAAGCCACATATAGAGGACGACATACCGTCAATAATGGTGACATCAATGCTTTTATAATGTAAATGTATAAATAGGAAAGAGGCGCGTCTCTTCAAGCTTCGTTAACGCAATGGATAAACACTGCGTAAAAATCTGTGTGCGGCTGGTAGCCCCGTGCAAGTCCGATGCGCATCGCGCACAGCGCCAAAAATCCCAAGCGGTCAAAAAGCAAAAAAGACATCAAGGAAACTACGAAAAGCCTTCTGTGCATTTACTCAAATTATTTTTATCTTTACTTTTTCAGACCACATTTTGCTTCGCTAGTGGCGACGAAGCTGACGTAAAGGCGTTGATAGCGATGATACACAAAATACTTCAATATTTCTTTCCCCAGAGCGCTTTCGAATTTAACGCGACACTACCTTAAGCTCCGTTCCACATCGCCATGCACATTCTTAGAAATCTGACTCTAGCGAAATTAAACACCTGCGAATCCATGGCGAAAAATGGCAGGAAACTCCATGCACAATCAAAGTGGAGGCTTAATTTCTGGAAGCACATAGTTTGAACAGTTTGAACAGTCCCTGATTATCATACGTATCGAACCTCAGCTCCGACGTCAGAGAAGAAGACAGATCCGGGTTGGCTGGATTTTCGTCAAGTGTTGCTTTTGAGGCATTTTGATCTTCCTGCAATATTATGGGTTATCCCTCTTCAAGACTGATATATAAGAGAGTGGGATGACATTTGTCTGCTCAAATGTGATAATTTGATAAGTCTGTGATTGTCGTACACAGTGTTCCGCTGCACTGACAAACCAATACTTTGCAACTCACTTGCTGAGCGAATTCTCATTAGACACAATAGAAGAAATCATTTTTGTAGTTGTTTCACCATAAGCATGGCATGATGATGCGCTAACATGGGCGGGATAGAACGTAAAGCACCCAAGACCCTCGTTTTCGAGGCAAACTATTCTGTTTCATAGTAATGCAAAAGATACGAGTAGAACATATTCGCCACCGTCTTTGCCAATATACAGTAGCGCTCAAAAGTCTTCGGCGAAATGGTCTTTCACTTGGGTTTTTTCACTTGTAACTTTTTTGCAACTGCACCGATTTAAGAGAAATTTTAGTATGTTGTACTCGGAGACACTGCATACTTAATATACTATTTTGGCGCGTAACGGTGTAGGTTACGTGGTTATATGAAATTTTTTAATTTTGGCATGCCATCGCTATGCCGTCCCGCTGTGCCGCTGTCATCAAAAGTCGTGGTCTTTCTACAAAATATTAATGTTCTCTGAGGCTTGCTCTTTTTGTTTTTGTATAGAAAGCCGTTTTTCTTGAACAAGCCTCTTACTTTTTTTTGGGTGGTCTTGTAGTAAATTCTTGTAAAAAATCATGAAAAGTGGCAAGCGGCGCTCAAGTAGTAGGAAATGTTGACAGTAGGTTCAGGCACCACATATTAAAATTTTGTCAAATTTGGTCAAGTAGAAAAAAAGTTATGACAAAAAAGTTTTGGTCGAAGACTTTTGAGCGCTACTGTACATGCCTTCTACGAATGTCATCCCTCCAGAATGCAGGGTGCCCTGAAGAAAGGGACGACCACACGACTCTGACATGCCGCGAGTTTTAGACCTTCTGCTGTCCAGGCGAGGAGTAGTTAGGAGCAGGGTCAATCAAATGGATTATGTTTTTACTGAACGTGGGCCGAGGAAGAGCCAGCCACTTAGTAAATTGGAGCTAGCCTTTTCAAAAGGTTGGTAAGGCAATGTCATAGTGGATGTTTTCTTGAAAACGAATCTCTCCTACTATGGCAGATTCGCCTCTGTCACGCAGGTGGCATGTATGGAGACTGTGTGTGTACATTTCTGAAGGTGATCGGCCGAGTCCTCGATTGATTCTCTTTGAAGGTTGTAGTCTTTAATAGTGGAGCAATGATATCAGCAGAGGTAGTCCTGTAATACAGGGCGTCCTCCTGGCACACCTTCTTCAAATTGGCGTTAACAATCCTGCAGTGTGTGTAGGAAATGCTAAAGTGGCACAGGTGCTGGAAACCCGGAATCTGTGACATTTTCTATTCCGTAAAGAGGGAGAAAGAAAAGTAAAGGTAGGACTCGTAATGCATTACATGCAAAGAAGCGTCAGGGAGTAAGCAAAAACAACTAAAGTGCAACGATTGGAAAACGCTCACAATTATGTGTCCGATTCCAAAAGGTGAATCGAAAACGCCCACGAAACAATTCGCATGATGAGATTTCAGTGATACATATTTGAAAGGTCGCTTGCGCAGTAGCGCGTGGCGACAAACAGTTAGCATTACAGTTAGTTGAAGTTCTTCTGCCCCTAGACTCTGTTCATACTCAACTGAATGGAGTTATTGGCGCATCGGCGTCAAGGACAAGATACGTATCGATAGAGAAAACGAGCGCCATGACGCTCCGCGATTCGAAAGATTCGGCAGATCGGCGCATCCAGGATTCTGGCTATTTGCCACAATGCATATACACTGACGTGATGGTACGTGGCGTTGCCAGAAATTACAAATTGCAAATGCGCCGATCCCCCATAACTTTCAAAATGTTGACTATGAACACGACCTTACGTTCGAGACTCCCAGTGCTCTAAAAACCTGAAGTATATTGATGATCTTAGGCATTCACCATGTAGGCATGTCTCCCAATCCTCCTCTCTTTCTCTTCACGCTATCTATGTAGTCAGTCATGGGAGTATACAACCGTACACTTCTGGAACACTCCACTTTTATCCTATTCGGCATATACATTCCAGTGATGTGTCCTATTACGTCACTATATTTCGTTCGCCCATATCGTATGTGGATATGCTATCGATTGATTTTCTACATATCATGAATAACGACGATACGTGGTAGCTGCCAGGGTAATATAAACTACAAAGAGCGTCAATTTTTTTAGCTGTACCCAGTAAATGCAATCTTGTATATCATATCATATTTCGAGCTGCTAGATCGTTTTATGTCAGGTTATTTTTATTATAATTATTAACTCACTATCCATACCAAACAGCAAGGGGACAGAACTGCGTGTTTGGTTTTTACGGTTTTTATCTATTTTTACAGGTCGTTGCAAAAGATATGCAGTTTAAACCCTCACTTTAAACAACGTAACATAGCTCAGAATACACTTTGTTAATCGAAGCAAACCATCAGAATCAGTGCATTAATGTAAACGAGAGAAGTCTATTCAGGCCTCTAGCTTAAAAGTCCGGGGTTTGGAGGTGATAAAGTCAGCAACATTTTCATTATCATCTTGCTTTTTAAAACGTTGCTCGTGGAGGAGGTTGTTCAGATGCTCGAAAAGTGGTGGTCGGTAAGCGAGAGGTCATTTGAGTAGAGCGGACGAGGTGGAGTCTCGTAGCTCAGTTCTTTCAACATTTGCGCGGTCGGTTGTGCACAAAGGAGAAATGGTCCCTTCATACTGACTATTCTCGGGTCAATAAGAAATACATAAGCGGCTGGCAACAATCGACTTTATTGATCGGTTTTTAGTCCTAAAGAGTGCTTTTCGCCTTCTCTCGACGACGTCCAAGCCGATACGTATGCCATCAAAGAGCAAACCTGCAATTAGCGTAAAAATCACGTAGTCGTAGCAAAGTCGGTCATGGCTAATAAATGGCGTGAGAAAAGCATTATTACAGCCACTCAAACATCGATCGCTCAAATTCGCCAACATAATCTCACAGAACATGGAGGGTGTCAGGATCAAGCCCGTTGAGCTACTCGCGGTTTCATAATCGAGCATCACACAGACATGAACTCATTAGCTCCATATAACAACTGTAACGAACCGCTGAAGCTGAGTAGTAGCATTGTCGGCTTCAGATAGAGGTTCAGTCACCATTTTTGTAAGAATGCAATAGTGTCGCAGAATGAATGTCGGAGAGGCGATTTTGTGTACAGACTTGTAACGGCGAACAGCGAGCCCGGTCAAATTTCAAGGGTACCTTATTTGATCGCCTTTGCCTAAACTTCTCCCTGCGCTATGGACCTTGCCAGGTTTATCTCTTTTCGCCCATACGCGCATTTCAACTCGAAAAGTTCAGCTGGCGTATTGGTCACGACTGTTCATCTAAATAGAACAAAAAACGACATACCACGAGCACGACACACCGAGCACATAGAGCTCTCATTGTCGTCCTAAAAATTACAACGTTTTGGAATTGCAAAATATACAGTGCAACGTTTTGGAATTGCAAAATATACAGTGAGAAGGTAAGCGTGGGCATTATATTCTCGGTGACTGTTATACGATTGGATCATTGTCATGATTGCACTTTTAAGCTTTTCATTTATCTCCCTTGAAGTCCAATATGCTTTGATCGACGTTATAATTTGCAGATCGTAGTAGTCATGCTGATCGAATGCTTTACATTTTCAAGTGTGGTTGACTGCAGAAAATGCTCGATAAGTAAGATATTGGCACAAAGAGAGATTTTATAGTGTTCTGGGCTCTGAAATGTTTCCTACTATCATCCATTAACGTGCATTACTTTCCTGGATCGTCTCTCGTGCATGTTGTGTTATCACTTCAGCCATTCAGAAAGAGAAGTATGATAATGGAGAGCGTCAACAAATTTTGAAGTCCTTAATTAATTAGATTTCTCTATTAATTACATCCTCGAAATTCTTTGCAGGTGCCGTGCCATTCTTTGTTCAATTTTTTCTTCTTAGCAATGAAGGACTTTAGAAAGGTTAACACTCCCCATTACCATACTCTCTCGTTCTGAATGGCTGATTTGATGGCACATGATGAAGCAGAGACGATCCAAAAATGTTGGACGTGAAGTGATGATAATGGGAAACAGTTAGTTGCCGATGGAATTCTCAGCCAACCACATTCGGAAAGTACGGCACTCAATTATGCAAAATGACCATTTTGTTATGCGATTTGTAGCAAAAGGTCGATTATAACATTTTAAAATTCAAAGGGTGATAATCGAAACAGTTCAGAGTGCATCCCGAGAGTAATCCAATCATATAAAAGTTGCCGTGAATATAATGTCTGCACTAGCCTTTTCGCTGTATCCTTTAGAGTTCTAGGACGTTATATTTTTAGAACGACAATGAGGGCTCTATCCGCCTGGTGTATCCTGGTATGGTATATCGTTTT
Source organism: Trichostrongylus colubriformis (assembly GCA_963978905.1). NCBI lineage: Eukaryota > Metazoa > Nematoda > Chromadorea > Rhabditida > Trichostrongylidae > Trichostrongylus > Trichostrongylus colubriformis. Next base: position 35,391,256 of record OZ022258.1, on the reverse strand, counting down.
ATGTCATTTTTTAGTCTATTTGTATAAACAGTTATCACGCGAGCCAAGCTTTTCGCGTTGAAATGCGTGCATTGCCGAAAAAAGATTACAGCAGTTTGCTAACGGCTTGACATCAGACAAGATTCATAGCGCAAAGAGAACGCTAGGCAGAGGATATCAAGTTGAGTTTTCTTAAAATGTGACCGGACTCGCTGTCCGCCGTTACAAGTCTGTACACGAAATCGCCTTTCCTATCTGCATTCTGCGACACTATTGCGGCCTTATAAAAGCGTGATGCCAAGTGATTATATGAAGCCGACAATGCTACTACTTAGCTTTAGCGGTTTACTACTGTTGTTTCTTGCAGCCAATGAGCTCATGTTTGTGTGATGCTCTAGTATGAAACCGCGAACAGCCCAAGGGAGTTGTCCCCTCCACCTCTATGTTCTGTAACATTATGGCGGCGACTGGGTGGTCGATGATTCAGTGGCGGGAGTAACGTTTTTCTCACTGCCGTTATGAACCATTACCAACATTGTTAGGACTGAGTGATTCTTTACGCTATTTCCAGGTTTGCTCTTTGATGGCATTAGCAGGTTGGCCTCGTATGCACAAGTGCCCTCCTTATTGCTTTCCACCACCCCCTCCTCCCCCTCCTAGGGGTGGAGGAGGCTTCTATGGCTATGGCTGAAAGTAATCTGTAAGAAATAGAAGACGGTCAATAAAATCGATTGTTGTCAGCCAGCCGTGTAATATACCCAGGCGACGAAAATCAGCCAAAATCTATAATAGTCATAAAGACAGACAAGTTGCGATATTGAGATAACGTCGAGAAAGAGAGATTATCATTAACTGGTAGTACTCCTGGCTGTCTTGTCCTGGTACAAGCAGATGCTACTAAGTATAATAAAAAATAACCTGATATAAAAAATAACCTAGGAATTTGAAATATGATACGATGTGTGCCATCCTTTTCGAAAATAATGGCACAGTTCACAATAGATCTCGTGTGTCGTTGCGCTTCACAAAGAGTCTTGGGTGCTGAAGGACATATCAAAAAGAAAAAAAAACAAAAAACAACCAAGGAAGAACCTCAATCCTAAAAATAATATGCTCCTTGACTTTGGCTTCGGCGAGCTAACAGAGAGGTCTTGAGACGGTGACCGCCATTTGACTCGCGGAAAGAAACAAAATATAATACTGAGTTATCGCAAACTGTACCTTCGAGCTCTATATGAATGGAGCAGTGCCCTGCCGTGGTCTATTGGTTATCTTTACAAACCACTGGGTAGGGCTGTCGATATTCACATGAGTAAATATATGTCGTTAAGAAGTGCAATATCAATGATAAAAGTTATCCGACAGAATAATCGGAGTTAATGATCGCACCGTTGCTCTGGACTCATTTATATTCCCAAGCCCAATTAGATGTTTTCTCTTATAAGGAACAAGTTTATCTGGTAGCAAAGCTCTACTACATTCATTCACTTGCACAATGAGAACTGGGAAAATTTCTCGAGCCTGACAACTACTTGTGCCTGAAAAAACTTAAAATCATGACATTGCCTCATATAACGACGGGCAACCATATGGTCTTGCACATGCTAAAACGATTTTACTTGAATTATGGACAGATAAGCGTCATCATATTCTGCATTTGAAGACAGTGTTTGGGATAATGTGGGTGACAGGGAATCCCAATGAAAAATTACGGGGCTGAAAGGCCTATGTATGGCGAAATCTCCCGCAAAAGGTCCCCCCCCCCTTGAGCAGTGGCGAAGGCGGCCTCATCAAGGCAAGCCGCCTTGGTTAGGGCAGCCCGCCTCCTGACGACGTGAGTAGTGGTTGATCACGGTGAGGTTGGTCAAGGAGATCGGCAGGATTGAAAGTATCGCAGCGCGCTTTCTCACTTTTGGCTTGAAACTCACCACATGAAAACAGATGCTGCCACATTTCCGAACATCCCTTCATGTTTACGTGTTGGTAATGTCAAAGGAAAACCTATGCGGACCACCCGCCTCTTGACGGGAATGTCGTCCGCGCCTAGATCCAATGGTGGGAAGGGGTCCTATTTCTTGGGTTTTTGGCCATTTCCATCCGTTTTTCTACTGTCCTGTTACTAGGCATCTCGGCTTTCATATTCACTACTTCTTTTACTTTTCGTCCGAATTTCCCCTAAAGCTGCCTTTAATAGAGCCATGAAGCAAGGAGGTCTCGATTACTTCTTCATTCCTCACAGTAGACAGTATTCACATCGACATCGCTGAAAGGGCTTCGATTGTCAACGATAAATTATTAACGCTATCCCAAAGATACCAGAGCCACAGTTGGTGTCTTCGTTCCGCCCCATTAGTATCACTGCACCACCGGCTAAGGTGCTCGAGAAACTGATGCGTGATAGAATCCTGCGTTTATTACCGGGGCCTCTACAAGTACACTTATAGCTGACTGTGTATTTGATTGGACTCTTGCTATCAAAGAGGGAAATGGTGTGGACATTATCTATTTTGACCTGCCTAAAGCTTTTAATAAAGTATCCCACAAGAAACTACTTTTCAGGTAGCAGCAGCTGAGAATTGAAAATGCTGTGCTCAGCTGGATTCGATCCTACTTAAATGACAAACACATGTACGTTAAGTTGGGAACTACTTTTCGCAGAAATTCCTGTGTCCTAGTGGTGTGTAATGTACCACAGGGAGATGTACTATCGCCTTTGCTATTCCTAGCCTATACATATGACTTGCCCTCGTACCTGTATACCCATCCATCTATAAAAATTGAGATGTATGCCGATGACATTAAAATTACGGAGTTTATAACGATGATAGTCATGACAGTATTCACCAAGCCCTAACACAGTCTATCTGCAACATGATGAAACAGGCCTTGACTTGGGGAATACCGGTTAACTTCGACGAAACATCGGTACTCCATCTTGGGAAAGCTAGAGCGGTACCATACACCCTTCAAAATATTACAATAGGTACCTCTCATGAAATGCGTGATTTGCGGTTTCTTATTAATCGTGATCTCGACTTTACGCGTCACGACGACATTATTGTTCGGAAATCTTTCACCACTCTTTTTATGATAACTAGAAACATTCATCACAATGACGTCTCTATTTTGTTAAAACTCTATAATACATATGTTGGTCCTATACTTGAATAAGGTTCGCAGATATGGAGCCCTCACACCAAGAAACTACAGGCAAAAATTGAAAAACTTCAGCAAACCTCACTAGAATCTTGTTACATCGATGTAAACACCAAGCCACATCGCGCTGTCTACCTGACTACAAGGAGCGATTGCATCGCTTCGAACTTAGAACATATTGAAAGGTGAATTCAAACTAAAGCCGAGCAAATTTAGGGTATTCAGGCCTAACAGGGGTTGCACCTCCATATCTTTACAGTGTCGTAAACTAAACAAAAATCATCGACTGAAGGCTCTATTCGCCATTCTTTCGAGGAGCTAGATGGCTTCAACTGTTGCCAACCGATATACAAGTGGCGTCAAGTACCCATTCTTTTAAAAGCGAATGGAGGAAAGTCGACCTACTTGCCTTACTAGGTATCGAAGGTTTTTAGTGAGTTCAAGCTCAAGAGAGATACCCACTTGTGGGTATTACCTTGCTTAATTGTTTTTGTGTTGTATTTTGCTTCTTAATTTTGCTGATTATACTGCTGTTGCTGGATGTTAAACGCACCATATGTGCACAATAAATATAAGTAAATAAATAAATAAATAAATAAAAGCAGAGATCTTCAAAAGTAGTGTCATGCAATATTTTACTTTCGCTTTACCGGACATCTAGTTGTACTACCAAGGTGAAAACATATTTTTCTTCTCTCTACCCTTCATAAAGTATACTGCTTGAGAAGCAGAATGACCACAATTTTCCTCATTCAAATATCACTGACGAAAGTTCTGTCGTGCCCTTCCGTTTCTTTTACATTTTATTCACATATCCTCACAAATTGTAGCAGATGTTCCACTACACTCCACCTGTCATAAAGCACCAGTTCGGCTATCTCACAGTACCGTGCGAATTATCCATTATTTATTCAACTCAGTAGAACTACGTAATGGGGAAGGTCGCTGTTGACTTTTTGCCGAGTATCTACTTTCTACATATACAGTAGCGCTCAAAAGTCTTCGGCCAAAACTTTTTTGTCATAACTTTTTTTCTACTTGACCAAATTTGACAAAATTTTAATATGTGGTGCCTGAACCTATTTCCAACATTTCCTTCCACTTGAGCGCCGCTTGCCACTTTTCATGATTTTTTACAAGAATTTACTACAAGACCACCCAAAAAAAAGTAAAAGACTTGTTCAAGAAAAACGGTTATCTATACAAAAACAAAAAGAGCAAGCCTCAGAAAAGACCACGACTTTTGATGACAGCGGCACAGCGGGACGGCATAGCGATGGCATGCCAAAATTAAAAAAAATTTCATATAACCACGTAACGTAACCTACACCGTTGCGCGCCAAATTAGTATGTTAAGTATGCAGTGTCTCCAAGGACAACATACTAAAATTTCTCTTAAATCGGTGCAGTTGCAAAAAAGTTACAAGTGAAAAAACCCAAGTGAAAGACCATTTCGCCGAAGACTTTTGAGCGCTACTGTAGGTGATAGATATTAGTCGATATCGAAGACATCACCGCTCAGGAAGGTCACCATTCTTCATAGGCCAGATGATTTAGCTGTCGATACCTTTTGTTATAATGATCAGTGTTCAGGAATTACATGGGTAAATCCACTTTACCTCTTCGGCTGAAGTGGCCACTATTGGGAGTTTGATAGTTCAAGGATCGACAGCCTTGGATTTAATTGCATCAAATGGTAGCAATTTGTCTATTTGCTGAGCATCTATTTTCTACATAATGGTGGTAGATCCGTATGCCTGTTATCGATGCTTATCGTTCTTGTGAACATGCCCCACTATTTGGAATTTCATACAGTCTAGCAGTCGATACCCAGTATTGTTGCTGGCACCGAACGAAAGAATAAATTGCTTTCTTCGCTATCACAAGTCTAGATCGTTTCTTTATCATCCATGTAGGCAGCAGTACCAAAAGACCTGCAACACTATTTGGAGCGGTGGTCAATTTAGCGGTCGATACATCGGCAGCAGATATGAGAACATAAATAAATTACGTTCACCCAATGGTATGAGCATCAGACACATTCACTACAGCGATCGTATAGTAATAGTAAGCGGTGCACCAGATTTTATCCCCTCCCCATTTCCTAATGGCTCTTATAAACCCCCGTAAGCCGTTATCAGCTTTGAAATGTCACTATTAGGGTTCCCTACCCTGTAAAACCTGTGAGTTTAAACATGCCACTGTTAGCCAGAAGAGAGAAACGGATTTGGCGACATAAGCCTTTTGACACTCCTTAACGAATCTTATCAGCCGTTATCAGTTCGGATCACCCACCATATATGCGCCCGCCCCACCACTCAAAACACCTGTGAGTGTCGGCGCTCTAGAATCGACCCGAAAGGTGAGACGAATTTGGCGACATTCGCCTTTCCAGGCTCCTTATCAGCCCTTATCAACCGCTATCAATTTGGATCACCCACTAGTGATCTGACCGTCCCACCCCTAAAACAACGATGAGTGCCTGCGCTCTAGGATCGACCCGAAGGGCGAAGCGGATTTGACCACATTAGCCTTTCGAGGCTCCTTATCAGCCCTTATCAGCTGCTATTACTTTCGGTTTACGACCGCTGGGATACCCTTACATCTAAGATCCAGGATCCCACCTTTGTTGCGACGCGAGATATGAATTTTCGGTCAAACAGACACACACACAAACACCAACGGATACACTTAGCCGATTACATAAAGTAGGATACTGCTTGAGAAACATAATGATCACAGTTTTCTCTGCTATGCAAACGAGGTTGTTAGGTGGAACTTTGTGCACAGGTCTGACAAAACGGCGAGAGTCTATACGCCCAGCTTCTCGCACAGCTGCGATAAACGGTTGTGATTTACCAGACTGTCGTGGGAGAAGAGGCACTGAGCACCGCAATATACCGCGTCAAAACAGGGCTCCCCTATGCATACCTCTTACCTCTGACAGAGTGACTGTTGCAGTTCGAAAATGACTTGCTCAAGCACAGCTTGAAATGATGCAATCTAAGCGAGTCCCAATGGTAACATCAAAAGCCAACTTGTGCAAAACAGGCTTTATGATAAGCGTTGCGTATCAGGGAATTGTATCACATCCAGTATGGTACAACTAGGATTGCTCCGAAATTGGTGTAATCTATCAATTTGAATGTCACACATGTAACCCAAAGTACAATGAGAAACTGGAAGAAGGCTAGCAAAATGTATTCAAAAACATCTCGTTGACAAAAGACTAGGTAACACAAGAACACCTCTGGGAAAGCACTTGACCAAGGATTGCGGAAACGACTTTGATGTGAAGTGCAGAATTGTGGCATGCGAGTCCGAGATTTCTGCCAGGAGAGTGTTTGAAGCGTATTGAATTTCCGCAAGAAAGCTAAGTATGAACAACCGAAATGAGTGCTTATCTGTGACGAATGATCTCTTGCCATTTGCGATACATTGCGAGCTGCTGATGGAACGAGACGTGCTTCACATGTATGAGGGCAGCATGACATTTCTTATTAACTGGCAACAACTAACACGGAATGGTCTCGCTCCGCTCTTGCGGTGGTAGACTCGGTGATTTATTTTCACGTACGGGCTCTTTTCAGAGGTTTTCCTGATTTTCTGTCGGTACCGCTAAGGTGATGGGACTTTTGGCGGTTGGACAAAATTCTAAATCCCGAGCCACGTTCAGGCCTTTGAGAAAAACGATCTAATTGAAACGTCATGAAAGAGTTCCACCTATCAACCTCGTCGGCATAGCAGAGAAAATCGAATTTATCATCGATGGCGAGGTTTCGCGAAGAGAGAACTTGGAACTGATTATGTAACGATAGCATCCAGTTATGCGAGTGTTCAAGCTTTATACTCTCTTTCTCATTGATGCATATTTTGTAGAAAGTGGTAAGGAAAATCTGGGTAATCACGAAGTGCTAATGCGAGTCTCTCGAGCAACAGCTGGGGGTCTAACAAGGGAGGCCCAATCAGCCCAAGGTGAGCTTTTTCAAAACGGTTTTTTGCATTTTATAGGGTCACATACATGAAGCGAAAAACCGGTTTCAAAATCGGCTAAGTGGTTTTGGGGGGTCCAGAAAATGGTTGATGGTTCGATCCCCACTGAGGACAAATTTTTGCATTTTTCTAGTTTTCACCCATTTATGCTCATGTATGACCACACGTGCAAACTGTGTGCAAAATCAATTTTCATTATGTCGGGGAACCGCTATCTTCAGTATTTTTGCGTATTAGGCGAATGATCTGTTTGGACCCGCCAACGCTCATAACAGGGGAACTAGGCGTTTTCCCGCAAACACGTGTGATATTCATATTCAGGAGGTCGAACTACTCTAGGTAACAAGTTTTCAGCCTAATCGAGATTTTGACCCAAACTCGAAAATTCAGGCGACTACTAGTACTACTACTACCATAGTAAAGAACGCTCAACGAAAAGAAGTCGGTAGCCCATATAAGGAAATATTTGCTATCTTTCGCCGCCGCATGGTGTTGCTAGGTGCAGTTCACTTGGAATGCGTTGATTCTGCGCATGCTTCATTGCATTTGATCGAAGCTGTGAGTTGTTCGTCTGTACAAGTAGAGCAGTGACTGTGTGCCCATGCCACCCCACTTTCTCGAGTTTGGGTCAAAATCTCATTCTGGATAGCATTTTGTATCTAGGGCTAGTTGAGTCTCCTGAGCACGAATATCACACTAGTTTCGCACGAAAATGTCTGGCAAGCGTGCTAGGGGCGCCGAAGTGTTCAACTGAAAGCTGAAAGCTGACCACTGAGAGCTTGTAAATGAGGTCACTTTTGCAGCAGCCCCAGCGACGAAAATTGTAGTCATTTTGCATGTGCGCCAATAGTATTGCACTGGACAAAGAAAATCCAGAAAATGCAAAAGCGAAAACGTCGACAGGAGTTGAACCGCAAACGCCTCCTCCACCTTGCCAATGCCAGTACCTCCCACTATCCATTCGGCCATCCAACCACTGCGAGAACCCTGTCCTGTGCAACCCCTATGAGTCTTCTTTGCTTCGTTTAGTAGTTACCATAAGCGATTCTACATTTTTGAACGAGCTCGCAGTGGTTTTGGCGTAGGTTTGGAGACAGTCTTTCGATATTCATATACTGAACGCCGCAGCTGGAAAGCATTGCAGCAAACTGGTCAAAATTGTTTCTTTCTACGCAAGTTTTGGCACTCATTTTCTGGGTCCCCCAAAACCATTTGACCAAATTTGAGACCGGTTTTTTGCTTCATGTATGTGACCCTATAAAATGCAAAAAACCGTTTTGAAAAAGCTCACCTTGACCTAATGGGCCTTCCTTGTAAGAAAACTATATAGGATCAAAATGAAAACCGTTACTAGACTTTTCTGTAAAATAAAAGTACTGGGGCACACACTCAAGAATCTATCGCTACTTTTCTAAAAAACATCAAGCCTTTTAAGAGTATGTGTCTACCGCCGCAAATGAGGGCGAAACATAAATCTGCAATTTTGGCAGCTGGTGACGATCTTCTTGGAAAACACTACACTGTGCCGTTCTAACATTCCGATCGGTCCACTGGATTCTGTATAAGTGACAGCGTAGCAACTCAAAATATGAAGAGAGTAGTTCGAGATTTTCTTCCGGTGTTCTTCGAGAACGTAATCATGACGAGTGGTGTTTTAATTCCTTTTGTCCACTCGTAGTCTCATAATGGAAAATGTTGCTACTGAGCTGAAAACACTGAGGTCGGATGTTTCACATCATTGCAGTGAATACCAATAAAACAACAGGGAAGGAGTTACTCTGGCGAAGTCTTCGGAGCCGCGTTTTCATCTTTTTCACTGATCACGGACCTGAGAGCAGGGTCAAACCTCCGTTTAGGAATTCTCAACGGGGAGGGGTCGTATTTGGTCCGCTGGGAGGCGGTCGTAATTGTTGAGAACTTCTCAGGCTGAGGGCCTAAAGTGTAAGGGAAAAATGATAAAACTGACTAATTAGGTTCAAACCCGAAACTAGTTTAACTTAATCATCATGGAAACCTCATGCATGGCGCGATCCGCAACGAAACCGGTCAACGCCAACAGCCCTTTTGTTTGACCGCTGACACCGAAACCACGTACAGAGACACCTCCAAAATTCACCAATTAACCGTGGAAAGCAATATCTATTGTAAGCATTCGCTGAAACCTTTTCTCTTTCCATGATTGATGACTCACTGCATACTGCGGAGTTACGGAACTAACCTATATATTTGAGGTCTAACGCCGACTAGAAGACAGAGAGGTAATACACGAGCTGCCGGACCTGGTCTCCTTGGTCCAATTCGCCATCTACTAGAGCGCCTGTACTTCCATCGTCACCACCGAGCCATCACGTCCACTGCAACGACCGGACTGATCCCCCTTTCATTCATTTGCTGCTTTGATTCAATAATATTCTGGTCGTTGTCCTAGCAGACGCACTGGGGATCAGGTGGCCAGACCACCAACATGACTCTATAAACGGGTACAACCATGGATGGACACTCCAGAAACAATGGGTTGAAAACAACAAATCAGCTGATATGGACTTCATCCATATCCTACTACGATCTTAACCACGTAATCTACTGTTAGCGGCCACTATGCCGACCGGAAAAAAAGTTTGTATTCATTGAGAATGTGGATGAAATCCTCATGCATGGCGCATCCCACACGGAAGCTGACCGACGCTTTTCGCTCTTCCACTAGGCCTTCGAGAGCGAAGGATGCATACTAGAGAAATTGCAGTAACAATGAATCAATTTTTAGAAGAATCTTGGAAAGATCTCGCAAGTTCACAATAAAAATTTCTCAAGTGGCTTTCCTGAATTTTTCTTGCTTCGTTTTGAAGATATGGCGTAGCTCAAAAAGTCATTCGAAAGCGGCTACCTTGCAAACTCCGGTCACCGAAGAACACACTCATATGGTTAGGTTGGTAGGAAGTTCTGACCATTTCAGTGAAACACTTCGAAATTTTCCTCATCTAATCCTCAACTGAAAACCCATGTCGAGAAATAAGCAACCATTAGGGAAAGCAAGCGGCCAATAGATAGGTCTGAGGGAGTTATTAGGAAAACAGTTTACAGCTGGTTGAAAGATGGGCTCTAGGTAAAGTGTGAAGTATTTAAAAAATGTCGGAATTTAGTATGGGGAAGATAACGCGCTCCATCGTGATCGTCGCGTCGCAGCCCTCGCCTGGAATAAAATCCTTTTTCGTCATCCGCCATGAAGGCTCATCCGAGACGTTCACTCTTTCCGTGCCCTTTCTAGTCTAATTCTCAGTCTACTTTTTCTACGTCTTCCTCCTCCTGCAGTTTTATTTGTTCACGTAGTCTTAGGAATCCGCGTTGCACTAGATGCGACAATTATTTTGAAAGAACGAGCAGAAAAGTGGTGAAATGTTAATGTCATTGTATTGTGTTTCTGTTGAATTGTTCAACAATTGTTTGGGTTTTTCATTGATTTGGGATTTTCAGACAATTTTTGCAACGAGTTATGACTCCGTTCAATATGCAGTGGAGTACCTGCCAGAATACATTTATAAAGGGAAGAAATTCAATATGAAACGTGAAACTGTTGAAGGAGAAGATTATCTTGGCTTGAGGCTCTTTCGGTTTCAAGTGAGTCATTTTGCTTATCCTGGACGCAACTTTTTTTCTCTGATGACAACTGTTCACATTTTTTGTTTAGGTGTCCAAACTGCTTAGTGGAAATCGCTTTCAAGATTGACTGGGAGAACTGTGATTATCAAAATGTAAGTTTTAGAGTGTTATGCCATTCGTTGTTTGCACCAGAACTTTTAACAGAACTTTTCCACAAATTACACCCATTTTTTATTTTTTATTGTCCGGACGCTTATATTTTACATTCTGTGTGGCCACGTATAACTGGACTGTTTTACGAAATGCTGGTTTCGATCCAGTAGGTCAAGTTGATCGACATGATTCCAAGAAAACGTGTTGAACTAATGTAAGTGGTAAGAGTTGTAAGTCCTATTTCAGGCGCTGGTTTTCGATATGTGGTGCTGATCTGATTGAGGCTGATCGAGAGAGTTTATTAATTGAAGATGTAGATATTATTTCTGAGAACAATTCATTAGATTTTTATTTTCTATTCATTAAGTACAGTTTTGCAGAATCAATTATCTGAATAATGGTCGTTCATTCTGCGATAGGTGTTCTTTCCTCTCATGATTTTGGATGACTTTTTCACACTGTTGCTCAATTCCTATTCAGAAGTCAACTTTGATATCTTGAAAATGTTTAGTATGGGTGATATGTGTTCGATTTGGTAAATCTACCGTGATTTCTATCTACCGTTTTTACGTTGGCACTCATTTAGGATACAGCGATTCGTTTATTCGCTGATGCTCGTTCTTTTTGCACTCAATCGAGGCCAGTTTTGTGGACGTGATTTGTCCTGAAACAGTTTTCTCGCTATATATAATATGTTGATGTGTTCACTAGGCAATATTTTTTTTGTACTTTCCTCCAAAGTACGTCACTGTATCTTGACCACTGTTATATTGAGTTGGCGCGTAACTGAGCGGCCTTGCGTTTTGACGACGTTTTGACCAAGGGGAAGCAGTTTCGCCAAATAAAACTGCTGATAAAAGCTGCATTGATTATGCACCAACCCAATATTGCAATAAGTAATGTGCTTTTTCAATGCTGTGCGCTGGAATGACGAATAAACTTGGATTCCTGTATATTACAGGAGTTATGCCATCCAATGCTTTAATGAAATATGGTTGATCTGCAGACTGTGGTTTCTTACTAGCACCTTCACCGCTCGGCTAAGTATCAGCTGCTCAATTTGATTCTGCTCAGTGACATTAACCTGTAAAAGAACTAACATAAGTTAAGTAAGGGGTAGTCTTGCTGGAAGTGACAGCTCGAAACTGTGTTAACATTGAAAAAACCTTTATTGATATACCACAGATTATACAAATCGACAACCAGCAAATACAGAAGTAAGAGGGGGTCGTATTTGGGCCTCTTTTTTGGAGGGGGTCGTATCTTTTGAAAATTTTCCTCAACTTTACGCTTGACCCTGCGTTCAAGCCTATGGTTTGCAAATATGTTACAAGAACGACGCGGAAGCTCCTCACTTACCAGTGTTGGCAACGTGAATAAATTAGAGCAAAATGTGTGGGTAGCGAAGCAACGGCTGTCATTCAGCGATCTCGCATGGAGTTCGGAGACTTCTTGTTTCTCCCAATAGTTGCCATCACTGGTAAGACATAAATCAGCAGCATATATGTTTTTAACATTTTTTATCCGCATTCTTGTCCTTTTTAGCCGATTAGGCTCTCCGAATTACATGGTCAATCGACGACATAAAGAATGAAATCTTTCAGCTCCCCACGGAACTTTGAAAAGAGATCAAGTTAAGTTGATGAGATTTCAATGGTGGTGACAGGTATGAGAATCAACCGCAAATATCCGTTCCGAAGCGCTTCAGGAGGGGACAAAATTCATTTGCGATGACTCATCGGAGAAATATTGCTTGTAACGACTCATCAGTGGATTACCCTTGTACCGCCAAGCTCCGGTGGTAACGTTGGTGCTCTACAGAGAGTGAATAAAGAGTTTGCTTCTCATTGAAGAGTTATTCCTAACAACGTACCCCACCGATGAGCCATTGCGAGTAAATTTGACCACTCCTAACACGCTTTGAGGCCGTGTTTTGCAATTATGGTTTTCACATGTGTAATCACTATGCAAAACCCTGTCAACACTAATTGCTCTCCCTTCAAAGTCCCGTGGGGAAGATGAAATAATTTCCTGGATCATCAGTCATTTCGACTTGCAGTGCCCTTATGGTCGGTACCACTCTTGTTCTTGTTGTCCCTTGCGTTAGCGCCGCGCCGTCGCAGTTCCCGCTGTTCTTATCAGACTAGGTTTTCTCCTATCCAAGGCATCCTCCGCTGTGACAGTGACACTCGCTCCAGAGAGGTCGCTCTTCCTTCGACTTCTTCTTCGGGGCTCTGCGTAGTCCCTTGCACTTCAAACTCTACTGCTTTGCTTGAGGGACGATTCTCTAGTATTATCAGCACGTGCCCGTACCAACGCAGGCGCTGCTCCCTCAGCTTCATCTGGACAGGAGCTGTTCGCAAGATCGCTCTCACGTCTCTTTCCTGACCCTGTCCAGTCACGTCGAGCCACATGCCCATCCTCATTCCAGCTGCGTGCAGCTGCCTTACATTTACCTTTGTTACGGGCCAGCATTCGCGCCCGTACAGCATTGCGGGCCTTACTACCGCTCTGTGCACTTTGCCCTTGAGCGTCTTAGAGCACCGTCGCTCTCACAGAATCCCACAGGGCTCCCTACATTATTCAAGCCGCGCTTATTCGGGCTTTCACGGCTAGGTCAATACTATCTTGAGCCTTCAAATCGCTCCCTAGGCAACGAAAGTCTTCCAAACTCTCATGCTTTTCCCCATGACGATTCATTATTGGTTCTGGGCGTTCTAATTCCATCGGAGTCCGTTTTCTTGCTGTCTTGCCATTTCTGCACTTTTCCCTATAGCGTTCTCCTGCTGTCCGCTATCAAGGCAATATCATCTGCGTGCAGGATGGTCTTCAGTGATCCTTCCATGACACCTTTTATCATTTACATTCAGGATAGGGAAGAAGAGGAACGGGCTCAAGGCATATCCTTGGTGTACCCCTTAGGTAGCATGGTCGCTACTTTTCTCGATACTTCTCCTAGCGATGAAAATAGCTCAGGTAGTGGATCTTCACGGGTTGAACCCGAACTGCTCCTAGGAGATAGAGACGAGTCACTCAGCCAAAGTGGATCAGTCTTTCGTACAGCGCCATGGTATGCGCTGTCAACTCAGTTCCTCGCTAGTTGGAGCACATCATAGCACCACCTTTCTGCTTGAAGATGGGAACGATGGTACTATTCTTCATCGACCTAAGATCCTTCCTTCAGCAGTTAGAGTGCTGAGGAATCGAGTAAGCTATTCCACCCTCCTCTCCCAGCTCCTTCTATGCATCTATTGGTACCCCATCCAAACCGACCGCTATGCCGAGACTTGGGCGTTCCCGCGCCCCATCAGGTCAACAAGCTTCCGGGAACTGCCGGTTAGCGGCCCAACGTTTGGAGTCCAAAGCCGAACTCACTTCTTTGGCCAAAATCATTCTCCCCTCGGTAACCTCGTAGACTGACCACAGAACTCGGGTGGGGGTCCTGCGTGCCACTTCCGGGTGACGTTCTAGCATTGAAGGCACTTTCCGCGATTACCTTGAATGGGATCAAGAGTTGAATTATGAAATTCGAGGTGCCAAAGAGTACACCGAGAAAGACAAATCCGAAGAAGCCTCCGAAAATGGCAAAAATGAGGTATCCTGACACCTGGCCCCGTACGAGGTTACAAAGAGCGAGGAAAACGAGCCATTGAATCAGTTTCCGGTGGATGCTATCATGAGGAATCTTGAGATATTACCTGTTTCCTTAAGAGAACGTTTCACTGACTACTGAATTTTCTTCTTTATCTTCAGGATCACAGATCGGAAAAAGCTTCATCTAGTAGCGGGTGGGGTCGTAGTTGATGGGCGGGGTCGCAGTTGCTTCTCGCGGGCTTAGCGCTGCCAGGAGGGCTCGTGGCGCCGCTCAAAGGGTACAGCCTCGACTTTCACCAGGGGGTCTATCGGCTGCTGCAGGGTTAATAGCTGGTGCGATTATCGCGGAAAGAGCCTTCAACACTGATACTATGGCAACTTTCGATGATGTTGGGTGTGACTGGGTTTCCTACCTGTCAACCTGGGCCTAACGCCAGTAACGTAGCCATTTTTGCAATTCAGCAGATCATGGTTTCCTCAGCGGGAATCGAAACCAGTTTTCTTGAGTGTGCAGACGTGAGCTTTACTCTTGAGCACTCGGCCATCCCTGCTTTGCCATCATTACTACATACACTACCATATACCAGAATGTTCTATGAGTAGCAGAATCTCTGGTAATCGCTTCTTCACCTAATAACATCACAGATCTTCTTCCTTTGCCATAAAAATGCCATTAGCTTTTTATTGTCCTCTGTCAAGACACACTGATATGAAACACAGCCCTCTCGAATGTGCCACAGAGCACTCGAAGTGAGTGAGGACTCAAGGAGCGCTCATTACATTACTTAGCGGCCAATTCACGATGGAAAGATCAAGACACTCGTCGCGCTCGGTGACACAATCCGGGCGTCCTTTTACACTACCCACTCCTATGCTGATGCAACCATTCTGTTGTCACCAACGATGACTTCACACATCAGTATCAAACAAAATAAGGATTCTTTCGGGCGTATCAACTACGAAAAATAAATCCTTTGGATATCCCAGGGTTTGGCGTCGCTTGCGTTTTTTTTTTTCATCTTATTCCATTTTATCTGGTGGTAAGATTACTGTCTCGTATACCATTACCCAATTTCAGCGGCTCGAGATGAGGAGATTCGTCTCCAACAGATGCTTCTGTCAACGTACAACAGAGAGCTCCGTCCGCCTGGCTCTACCACTCACATTTCAATAAATTTACGATTCTTCTCACTCCTTTACATGCAACAGCAGGAAGAGAACATGGTGTTTTCTGGTGATTTCGAAATGGTAACTCCCTTATACTGGAACTAGCTCTGACTATTCCGACACATTTCCTAGAGCTGGACCGATGCATCACTTAAATGGGCTCCATCAGACTATCAAGGCCTCAAGCACACTAATGTGTACGAAAAGGACATTTGGACGCCTGAGATCACTGTCTACAACAGGTGGTCGCGTTAAACTTTCATACAGGGTTTTCAAGAAACACTTTCGGAATGGTGACGGAAAAACTATTCAAATTCGTAACCTTCGTTCATTCTAGTCCTTCTTCTCAACAGCTGTTTAAATGACCAGACGCATTTCATTTCAGTGTCGGTCAGGAACCAGTGATTGGAAACGATCGGCGACTGGCAACAGTGACCCACGAAGGTCTGGTTCAAATATCAAACCCTTCCATCTACACTGTTCGCTGTAAATTGGACGTAAGTACCTCTCAAGCATTTTATTTTAAACCAAAGTTTATTCGAAACTCTTAAAAGCTTTATCCAATCAAGGTTGCTTCCTCGGGTAGTTGAGAGTAAAGAAGGATTTCCAAACTTTAACTTCATTGAACAACTAATGAAAGTTAGGTGTCGAACCCGCGCTTCATGCTTTGCGGATTCGAGTCCCGTCCGCGCCGAAGCTTTTGCCCATAACTCAGCATCCTTGTAGTAACTTTCGCATCGCGTGCTGCGGCGATAATCAGCAGCTATCAAAAACCAAAATTAATGAAGCTCAAAAATTATATTATGAATGGGGTGCAGGATTGGTCGGCTTGGGTGTGTACTGATTCGGGCTTCGAGCGCTCGACTATGAGAGCGAATGAGACTAATGAGAGCAACTCCACATTTCACTGCACTACCTGTGCTCATTCGACAATTATTTAATAAGATTTGAAAGCGGGAAGGTCCTTTTTTCCTTGACTGCTCGTAGCTTAATCTTGATCCACATAAACCTACCTCAGGCAGCATAAAAATGTCAACCTCTACTATTAGGTTGTCCGGAAAGTTTTCGGAGTAAATGCATGGTAGGGTTCGAAACAACATATCTTTGTTTCATGTCCGGTATTTGTACCTGTCAGCAGCATGTGCGACATATCGTCTCCTGTGCCCAGTAGTGCCTTCGTAATGGATGACAAGAAGATGCTCTACCGACCAGTTCTGCTTCTATAATACGGCTCCGGCCGATCCGCGAACGAGGCCCATCGCTTTCTGCAGGAAACAATGAGGGGACAAGCCCCCTGTTGCTCGACGTGCTTCTACTGGCATCACTTCTACTGGAGTTCGACAACGGTGACGAATCGCTCAAGAAATATCGACCACAAACACAGAACAAAAGACTCGTTCTCACTTCCTGTGGAGCTCGACCTAACCTTTCTGTACGCCAACTTCAGACCTTATGAATACTCCAAAATCCACGGTACACGATGTCAACAAAGTTGCTAACTACACAATGTTCTCCGACGTCAGTCTGAAAACTTTCCGGGCAACCTAATATTTTCATGACGGAAGAGATTCTTGTTCTTAAGCAAGTCAGTCATCAGCGAGCCAGTCACCCAAAGATGAACCATTGCAGTGATTCACAAAGTTCATTTGCAGCCTTATTCATGCTCATTTGGAGCTTGATTCTGCAACAGCACCGATAATGGGGAACAAAAAACAGAAAAGGTACAAGAGGGTCGTTGAACAACCTCCTCACGAACTGTGGCACGCATTCGACCCCATTAGAATAACAGAGGATCCAGCTCCAGAAGACTTGGAGGGAAGGCGTTCGATGTTGAATGATTTCCTACACATTCCTACAGTTTCCTTCATGCTGGCAATGTTGTTTGATAACTGCCACACGTTACACACTTTACTTTATGGATTACTGCAGTATCTGTGGTACTACAAATATGTACTAGTGCGAGAAATGTTCACCGCACCAAACTTTTGCAACTTGAGTGGCCAATGACCTTACTCTGGCCGTATAATCTCCACACAATTTTCCTTTTCGGGTCTTATACCGGTGTAAATAACTATTCATCGGTAATAAGACGCGTCTTCGAGTCATGATTGACTTTGCCTGATGTTTGCAGCTTATCTGCGGTCAAGAAAAATCACTATTTTCCCACTGTAAGCACTGACCTACGAAGAGTGGCACTACATGTCTTCCAGCTGTTCCAAGCGGTCATCAACAAAAACATGGCGCACACATGTTTCTTCGTGAGGGACGATATAAGGATGATGAGCACATGGAAATCATCAGTTGATCTGTTATACTGCTAATCTTGCCAAAAAAAGGTAGAAAGGCATATGCTCACGGATGTAAATGGAGCAGTCAAATTATTGCGATCTGTACCACCTGTTGGACCACGCGTGCATGGATATCGGGACTTCCAGTTTCCGCTGGAACCAGGTCATGCTATTGCGTTATGTATTAGGTTGTCCGGAAAGTTCTCAGAAGCCCTCAGCGTTTTTGCGCATTCACAAGATAAATTCAAATATCAAAGCGCGTCAACATGAATTAAATCACGTGCTGTGCTCCTTAGATAGGCAAAAAGTTGCTCTTTCTAAATGTATGCTTTTCATGGAATGCCACAAGGTTTGCGAATTATTAGGGAAATTTTGAAGTACTGCGAAAATGGCACTTTTTGGATGACTTCACTTCACGAGTTTTTATTCAGTCAAGTCGCAGCAAAAGACACCACAAATATGAATACTGCAAGAGGAGGGGGTGAAGGATTGGATGGAGCACTTTGTCCCTGGTTTCAGAAGTGCCAAAATGAGAACGAGTTGCTTGAATTTTCAATTGATCAAATCGCTTTAACTAAAACGGCAGAAAGCGATGAGCGCCCATACTAGCAGGGGATATCAACAATTATAGGCCCTCAACAAACAAACTAGTTGACCACCTCAAGTAGCCTCGATTTGGAAAAACCCAGAAAATGGGTGTCGCGCGACCCCTCGGAGCAGCAATGCGCGAGCACATTTTCCAGAAATCGTCTTCCACTAATTGAAGCAGTTGCAGGGTAAGGCCCTTACTCATCCATCATGTTTATCAGATCTAGCGCTAACTGTGCCCCACTTCCCAAAACATCTGGACAGCTTCTTCAGTAGCAGTGTGTTCAGAAAGAATGGCGATTTGGAGTCGACTTTTTTCATTTCGCGCAATTTAAATCATCGGCCCTTCATAAAATTGGAATGTAGGTATGCATAATGTTGCCAAGAGTGTAGCGAATCGAATGGTGCTTATACTGTGAGAAAAGATGCACTCGGGGCCGAGTTATGATCCTCCGAAGTTGAAATCGCGAAAACGGCAAGAACTTTCCGGACAACCTAATATTCAACGCGATTACGAAGACCTCACCGGAATGTGTTCTTTTACCATACGTTCTTTCAGATGTATGATTTACACTGCGTTGATCACTTCATAAGCGGGAACAGATCACATTCCCTCTCTATTCCATGGTAAAATAGGGATTCTGGACAAGCCCGAGCTCCTGACAAGAAGTGAGACGTCCCAGCACCACCGAATTTACGATGGCAGCACTGGAATGTTCGTTTCCCTGACAATGTCTCGCATATATATTCCAATTCCATCGCCCAGCGGTGATCTGGTCGCGTCCATCTTCACGAAGCGTGTGGAATCCCAGGCTCAACCCTGAATTATGAAAGTATAAGTTTTGTGCCACTAAGTAAACATATCCGTGATCACAGAAGCTGCGTTCAGAGCTGCAAAAAAAAAACACGAAAGGCACAACATGTTCCTTTTTTGAAGGAGGAGACGACTTCCGAACGCGAAACGTACCGTAAGTGCAGTACAAGAGAACTCAAATGCGAAATATCTGCCACACGGGGTGCACCTATCTGGCCAACTGAGAGATCTACCAAGATCGACGGGAGCAACTGGGCAAGGTTGCATGGTCATGCTGAGGCACATTAGTGCCACACTGGAAAAATTAGAAAGCCATACTCAAAGATTCAAATCGCGATTCACGGCTAGAAGCTCACCATTTGCGTCTATGCAATAGAATCCCGTAAAATGGCCGTCGGTGATTGTGATATCGCTACCATTTGCAATCCCTTACTTTGCTTCTTTAGATTGGAAAGTTTCCATTCGATCAGCAACAATGCACAGTGAAATTCTCTTCATGGGTATACACAGCGGATGAGCTTGCAGTCAGCGCTCTTTCGGAGGATCTGGATCTGACGAACGGAGAGGTGGGCTTTTAGGCCAATTTCGAAAAACCTCTTGTATGACGACAACGTCGAACAACCGTATTTATAGTGCATTTCACAGCGCTAGATAGGCGTGGCCTACGGACTTTGGTGAGACTGCATCCAACTCTGGGACCCCGCAACACGGTCTCACCCAAGTCCATAGGCCACATCTATCGCTGTACTATGGACTGTACCTGGTTTTCGCTATCAGTGCTGAAATAAAATTTAAATATTGAAGAAGGTCTGTGATGTGTCCAGGGGAACATGTTCTCAATAAGGAATATAAAGTGGTCATTCCTAACTGCTCGAGACTTCCATTATTGACAAATTGACTATAGCCATATTGCACCATGTCTGAGCACTACTTCTCGAGCAGGGCTTGAAAAAAGAAGTAGGTTGTCCAGATAAAACATGGCTGCGTTTATTCTTCCACCGATCTAGTGAAATATGAAGACTCCTCAACATGTAGTCAGCAAACTCCAATGGTATCAGGTTGGTGCACAGCCTTGCGACCTCCGAACCTCTCAAATATAGGTAGGCATGATGATCTCCACGGTCTTCTTCCACTTTAAACTCTCAGGACGTTGATTGAGTGGTATTCGGAACGCGTTAGAATAAGAGAATATGCGGGATGAACCGAAACTCGGGAGCTCAGTAATTTCTTACTTAACGCCTTATCTTAGCAGTATGTTGGTATACGTGGCCATGTCGGAAGACGAATCAGCTGCTTTTTTTGAAAACGGTAAAAGCAACTGCTACATAGTTTCTGAAGATACTTGATGGAAACCGTGGTCTCTACAGTGATACTGGCTGGCACAGCTCTGATTGTGGCATTCAGATTTGAGGAAATGTGGAGCAAACCGTCTAGAGCACATATGACCGAAATCCAGCTACTGTCATAAATAGCAACGAGCTCCCACCACTCCGCCAATAGGGCGCTTTCGAGTGTTCAGTAGAGGTCATCCAGCTTCAATCTCCAGTTACAATGATTTTCAGACTTTTGCTGATGAAGAGCAGCATAGCGAAATTTCCGAGCCACTCACACTGCTGCCTTGTCTGACTCACTGAGTTGATAGTGTCCAACAGCTTACAGTATCTACGGGCTATGACAATTTGGTAGTCTGCCGGTTAGCACATTTGTAGAGTAAATGTTGTTCCTTTTTATACCAGAATGATCTTCGGATTCATTGTCAAACCTCCGAGGATATCATCATTTCCAGTGGGAGTCCTACCACCTGTGGGTGGGTGGACAATAAGATTCCATCTCCTCACCCACAATCGATAGAGCAGTGTTACATCGTAGAATAATAGATGGCAGTAATAGTGAGTGCAGCATAAATATCAGGTGTGTGCAGAATAAATGGCCAAAACGGACCACTTTTTTTTTCAAAACGCCATAACTTCGCTCAGACACAACTTTATTGGTCGAAATAAAATCATTCGAATCTACACAACACTGTCAACAATCTGGTAAAGACAATGTGCAATCATGATGAAATTCTGGATTGCGAAAACTAATAAAGTCAACGATGGCATTTTCAACATGTATAGTTTCGGCGAATTTTTTCTGACGCAGGTTTGCAGAAAAGTGGTAATCCGTCAGGGATAGGTCTGCAGAATAAGGGGGGTGAGGGAGAGTATTGATTCCTAACTGAATCAGTTTTTGTCGGATGACTTGCGAAGTGTGGAGTTTTGCGTTGTTTTGCGCACCCGGCAGAAACTGATGCTCTTGGGCATCGAGACTCTCCCTCACCCCCTTATTCCCCAGACCTATCCCTGACGAATAACTCTTTTTCCGGGTTCTCGATGCAAACGTGCATCAGAAAAATACGCTGATACTATGCACGGCAAAAATGCCATTCTTGACTTTATTAATTCTCGCAATCCAGAATTAGATCGTCTAGTTATGTTTGGGCCTTTTATTTTGCAAACACCTAATAGTAGCAGCTGATTCGCATCTAAGGATCTTGCAGATACTTGTTATAGTGTATGGGTCTGGTACGAGGTCATGAATTCGAGCCTCTTCTTGTTACAATGTAGCAAGGGCCACCTCCTACTCATTACAGGGAAACCAAAGAAGCATGCTTTGACTCATTATGGTGAATGAAACTCGGTAAAATTGCAGAGCAGAGAAGCCACAAGAAATCCTGAATGTCCCAAAACTTATGCACCAACCTAATAATTGCAGTATCAAGGCAACAGCGAGTGGGAAGTCACATCGGTGACCGTGAGCACGCTTCTAACAACCGACCAGGAGAACCAAACGTTTCAGGTTGCTTACGATTTACTTTTTTTCAATGACTCTCTTCTTTTTACTTTAATATCGTGGGGTTACTGCTGGATTGCAGGAGTTGCACTACTCAGTTAAACTGAAGCGTCACTCGGCATATTACGTCTACGTACTCTTTCTGCCTACTTTCATTACGACGGCCCTATGTTTAGTCGGACTGTTTACTCCCTTCAACAATGCCGGTGAAAGAGCGGAAAGGGTGGGAGAAGTTTTAAAGTTTCTGGTGGGTTATGAATCGTAGCATTATAGACGACCCTTGGATTGACAACGCTCCTGTCATTGGCAGTCATTCTCAACATCATCGGCGACGGCATGCCCAAATCGTCGACTCTGCCGCAGTTAGGTAGCTTCTAGATGATTATTCTTGATGTTTAACGCACGTCAAATTGGGAAGTTTAGGAAGAGAGACGCTCGCCTGAATACAGCTAATAGAATGTGATAAGAGTACAAAACTCCTAGAAATCAAGGGTGACCTCGCTGATCCTACCTCTTTAAGCCTCATTCGTTCTTGCTGAGATTCTGCTGTGCTGCATTGGTGTGTTGGTGTCCGTTATTTTACTCGTTGCTCACCAACGTATTCTTACCAGGCAGCTTATTCTGCCGTTTGGGCAGGTGGAAAGGAAATGGAAGAAGACCCAGGTGATCCATTTTACTCCGAACACTTTGAACAATTTCAACTTCTCTCTTCGTAGAACCTCGGCATCGATATTAGTTTGTACTTCTCTGTTATGCCAACGAGGTTGTTAGGTGGAATATTTATTTGAGGCCTAACGTTTCGACCAGATCGTCTTTCTCAAAGGCCTAAACGTGGCTCAAGATTTAAGATTCTATCCACTACACCACCAAACGCCTCATCCCTCTAGCGGTTCTCACGAAACATCGAGGAACCGCCGGAGGAACCCCGTACGAAAGCCGGAACAACATCAAAAGCCAGCTCGTGCGGAATAGGCTTTACGATAAGCGTTGCGTGTCAGAGAATTGTGTTACATGCCCTATGGTGCAACTGGGGATTGCGCCAAAATTGGTGTAGTCTATCAAATTGAATGTCAGACATGTAACGCAACGTACATTGGGGAAACTGGAAGAAGACTAGCAATACGTATCAAAGAACATCTTGCTGGTAAAAGACTAGGTAACACAAGAACACCTCTAGGAAAGCACATGACCGAGGAGCATGACGGAAACGACTTTCATGTGAAGTGCAGTATTCTGGCATGCGAGACTGAGATTTCAGCCAGGAAAGTGCTCGAAGCGCTTTGGATTTCTGCAAGAAATCCAAGTATGAACAACCGAAATGGGTGCTCATCCATTACGAATGATCTCTTGCCATTTGCGCCACATTGCGAGCTACTGATATGAGGAGGGAGACCTGCATGTCCCCATTATACTATGTATAAGGACAGCATGGCATCTCTCATTCACTGACGACAACTGACACTGAGTGGCGGCGTCCCACTCTCGTGGTGGTGGACTGGTGAGTTTAGTACTTTCGTACGGGGTTCCTCCGGCGGTTCCTCGATGTTTCGTGAGAACCGCTAGAGGGATGAGGCGTTTGGTGGTGTAGTGGATAGAATCTTGAATCTTGAGCCACGTTTAGGCCTTTGAGGAAGACGATCTGGTCGAAACGCTAGGCCTCAAATAAATATTCCACCTAACAACCTCGTTGGCATAACAGAGAAGTACAAACTTTGAACAATGTTTTCCACCATTCAGGTGTGCGTCAGTAGGGATAAGCGACATTCACACGCCATAGGCACCTGCCCTCTCCCCCCCCCCCCCCCTCCTCCTCCCAGCGCGCCGCCAATTCAACACATAGCGGACCGAGGCTGTTTTTGCTCTCTTCACATCGTGCAACACTATGTGTCGCGGCTTTGACCATCTAAACCGTCGTTTTTTGAGTCATAAAAAATCGTCAATTTCCATCAGCAAAAGCTATAAGAATACGTTTTCGACTATGGAGAGCAACATATCTATCAGTCACTGTACCAGTGCAAAAACTGGTTCGTGTTTCAACTTCACTACTAACATGACCCAGTAATGTGCCCCAATAATCAACACCAAGTATTTTTTAAGTGAAGATTGTTATTGATCAGATTGTCTTGTCATCCCTTACTGCATAGGTTTTTCGAAAGCGTGTTTCCGAATTACTATACACTTTTTGGAGTAGAAGGGTTCAGATAGATATGTTATTCTTCATATTCGAAAGCATATAGGGCATTTGCTACAGTATCTTTTCAATAAAACAAAAAATTGTGGCTTGAATCTCGTGCAGCACCATGTGTCGGACTTGGTGTTGCACCCCATGGTCTAAAACGGAACAAACAAGGCACTGAGCACTGGCGATGTCGCGATTCGCATGGCACGGATCTGGTTGGATCCTTTTGGTGTTCACCCTACCGACGTACACCTCTACTCACTATGGAGGCCCATGAGGGCATAATGAGCTTTTCTAAAAGGTTTGTTGCTTCACATTGGGTCTCATACATGACACAAAAAACCGTTCCTAAATTCGAGCAAATGGCTCTGAGGAGAGGGCCAAAAATGAGTGACCAAAGTTGTTTGGGAGGAAGCAATTCGAACCAGCTTGTTGTCGCGCTTTTCAGCGTTTAGCGTTCGATATATGCATATCATGAGACTCTCTTCGAACCCACGTCAAATCAATGTGAGCTCCATCCAAAATATGAAATCACCTATGGTCACTGCTAAATGGGAAATGGAAAACTCATAGGAGATGCACAGCGCCGGTACAGTTGCAGCTGCGCATGGCCAAGTGGATGGCAGGACGGACTGTCACTGGAACGGAGGAAGCTTGTGGTCCCACCCCCATGACGTGCAGGTTTCTGCATTTTATGGATTTTCACTGTTCAGCGCTAGACTGTTTGCACACATGAAAATGACTGCAAATTCCGTTGCTAGTGCACCAAACCGATTAGTTTTCAGTCGTTAGCATGTTTGGACCCTTTGGCTCCCGTAACACGAGGGCCAGGCATTTCCGTGCAGAACTAGTGTGATACCCTCAGGAGGCCCAATAGATCCTAGAAGCAGAATACTATCGAAATTGAGATTTTGGCAACTTCGAAGCAATGGAGTGGACCGGGTACATAGTCACTTCTCTGTTCGTAGCAACGAACAGATGACACCTTGGCTAGAATACAATATAACATTTGCAGAATGGACGCCTTAGGCCGCGGTCATACTATGCGTTGTCTGCGGCAGGGCGTGGCCGCGTATCTTGCGTCTCCACACTGCCTCGTTGCCTGCGTCATCTCTGCACCTCCCCCGTGCCACTCTCTCTCGCTGCCTGTGAGAGAGAGTGGCACGCAGGGGGTGCAGAGATGACGCAGGCAACGAGGCAGTGTGGAGACGCAAGATAAGCGGCCACGCGCTGCCGCAGACAACGCAAAGTATGACCGCGGCCTTACACGCAAACTGCATCCAGCAACACCATGCAATGACAAAACACAGCACATATTTTGGACATTAGCTAATGACCTTCTTCGTTGATGTTCTGGGCCAGTATAGTGACACACAATTCTTCAAACATGGGTCAAAATCTCGATTACACTAGAAACTTGTCCCCTAGGGCAGTTCGACCCCCTGAGCATCAATATCATACGCGCTTCGCGGGAAAACGCCCAGTTCCCGTGTTATGAGTGTCGGATCCAAACAGATCAGTCGCCAAATTCACAAAAAAAGCCGAAAATAGGGGTACCCTACTAGACTAAAAATGAATTGGCACGTAGTTTACGTGTGCAATCATTCATGAGCACAAAAGGACGGAAATTGGTAAAATGCAAAACCCAAGACCACTCGGCCAAATTTGACACCGATTTTTTGATTCAAGTATAAGCCTCTATAAAATAGGAAAACCCTTCGAGAAAAGCTCAAAATGTGCTGATGGCCCATCTTGTCTGTACTTTTTTGACTAACTGCCAATCTTTTTTAAGCCTAACAAACTAGGAATCCGAACTCTTGTGTCTGCTGATCAGTGGAGAGAGCAACGAAATGGAATCGATGAACTCGTAGAGACGTTACATGTAGGTTTCTTGAAGCAGCGAGTATACTAATTAGATTGCCGAAAACTGAACTAAAGGTGGTCGATGATTGCATTATGATAAAATAAGGGACCTTGTTCTTCCGATTGATTCCGGCAATGACGCGTTTGCCAGCGTGTCGTATCGCTGCCGTATGCAGTCCATTTCGGAGCGCCTGGCTGGGCGTGGTCTACGGACTTGGGTGAGTGGCGAGAGTGAGAATGTGTCGCGCGGGATAAGGGAGTTTGATACAGACTCATCCACGTCCGTAGGCCACGCTGTGCCAGGCGCTCCGAAATGCTCTGCAGTTTGGGGTCACGTGCTGTGGCACTTGACTGATATGCAATGTGACACATACGGGTGTGTACCATTAGGATAGCATTGGAATGTCGCTTGTGGCACCCTACGCGATGTGTGCGAACGAGGGGCGCCGCACTAATTGGTTCCTAAAGCCGCCATCATACTTTGCGCACCGACGCCGGCACCGCTGG
This sequence comes from Trichostrongylus colubriformis, assembly GCA_963978905.1. Lineage (NCBI taxonomy): Eukaryota > Metazoa > Nematoda > Chromadorea > Rhabditida > Trichostrongylidae > Trichostrongylus > Trichostrongylus colubriformis. Next base: position 35,364,546 of record OZ022258.1, on the reverse strand, counting down.
TGCCGCCGACGACGGCGTCAATCTGATAACGCGCTCCGTTTGCAAAACCCTTGACCCGCTTCCGAACCTACCAAATAATAATACTATTTTTCAAAAAGCCTCCATAACTCCGCACAGAGAATCGTATTGCGAATTTGGAAAGAAGATTCGAGATCAGTGTTCGAAAATACGTCGGCCGTATGTAAACCATTCCTAATGGCCACCTCGACCTCGGGTCCTTTCCTTGTCAGAACCCTTTCGCTGAATTTCTATGTCACTCGGAACGAAACGCCCCTTGGAAAACTAGAGAGCCTTACAGAGGATTGAGGCGTCTACCTGGAAGTGAAATAGGGCCTTAACAATATGAGCATGCAAGAGCTATGCGCAAATCCCTGAAACGAAGTATTTCTGGTCGCGGTGGCAATCTAAACGAGTTCGGTGGCACTGATGCGTCAAGAGCACTGCTTCAAAGAATGCACTACAGCTTCAGGGTGTTGCAAAAGCCTTTTACTCAACCCCGCACATAACCAGCTAGTCTTTTGAGCAAATGCTATTTCTAAATGTTATGGATGATGCGGAATAAACACCCAACCCCCTACGAGATTACCACCATTGCGCATTACCAACGTCTATCAAGAATTCCTTTTGATTTTGTCACCTAGCGAATGTCACCCTCTAATGAAATACAGAGACTAATACAAATCCACACATGGGGAAGAAGACGAAGGTATTCTTTGGCGTGGAATAGCTCACAAGCTGAACAGCGAAACAGCGAAACAGTTCCATGCCTTTCTGTAGTTCCCTACATAGAAAACCTCAAATGAAATACTTGTCTACCGTTCATACGTCCCATCCTACCACGAATTGACATCCCGTTCTGCCGACCACTGCAAGCAAGCATCTGCTATTGCTAGGCAGGTGATCGAACAGAATCGTGGGCAACTTCAACTTCCTCTTTCACGAAAGTTGAACTTCACTTACGCTTAACGATCAAAAATACAGATTTTAAGACGATTACGGTTGAAATACTAAGGAAGAAGACAAGAGATGACTTCAAACTGCATTGGATAAGGTTTTTCGACACCATGGACCTGATCTTCCTCATTTTATTCCAGAGCATTAACTTCATTCTCAGTGTGTGTTACTTTGCAATTAGATAAAAACATGAAGTTTCAAACCTTTCATTTCCATGAACATTACTCGTGAATGGACTTAGTCCAAATTAGGCGCAGAAATCGACAAAAGACGGGAAAACGATGACCGACACTTTGTAATAAACACTTAAGGGAATGAGACCACAAAATATTGTGTTAGGATCACTTACAAAGGTAAGGTTTATGCTGATAGAATACAATGACCCGAGAACTTCACTTTGGTTTGCTCTCTGCGTCGCTAATGTGCCTGACAGTGACGGTGTTTTCTGGCATTGGATTAGGAGCTGGCTCATACTCGAAGCCGAAAGATGAAGCAATTGCGAGTTGAGATCCATCATAGTTGAACGAAAGTGATACGATGGATGTTTGGAACCTATAAATGTTTAAGCAGGCTCATAATGCTGCACATATCATCATCATAGTGAAAAATACCTGTGAAGTTGAACTAGACGTTTTCTGTTAAAAGGATCCCACAAGTTCACTACAGCGTCGGAACCTCAAAAGCAAGGTATTTTCAAAATAATAGAAAGAGTAGAAAAAGCACTGAAGGAAACAATGAACTGTAAAAACAGGCAAAAAATAGAACAAGGTGCAAAACATTGTAAAAAAAAACTTACCACCGGTAGCAAATGTGCCATTCACTGGATGGAAGGCGAGAGCGTTCACTGGGTAGATGCACTCAACGCCGTCCTCTTTACTCCTGTAATAGGGATAATCTCAAGAACGAAAACGGCCTTTTTTTCGCACCTTAAACCAGCAACTATCAGATCTTTCCAACTCAGCTTACAACCACGATTGGCTCGACTGGCTAACACCTCGAGGGATAGTTTGTCTCCTGATTACGAACACTATATTCCTACAGCAACCCCGAGTACGAAGTTCACCTTATCAGAGTTCCAGACGATTATACGATTACCAGTAGGGCTATCGCACAGTACTGCGCGAATAACACAACAGAATAAGTTAAAGGAACCGGAAGGGGTCCGTCAGTCAGGGGAAAGAAAATCAAGAAAGTTGATGTGCTTTCTACGATAGGGATCCAGGATTATAAATGATTTTATGGTCTGGAGACTTCCCGCGTACCAAGTTGCCGATGGTTGTAATTTATTTTATTTTTTTCTCCAATGCAGATTTCTCCTTTGTCTTATTGATTTTTTCTCGTTCAATCGTTCACTGTGTTGTCCAGTTCGTTTTGTGGCATTGTAGCGCACCCGTGAGTGCATAATAAATAAATAAATAAATAAATAATAAACAAATAAATAAATAAATAAACAAGAGGAAGATGCAAAGAAATAAGCATTTTGTAACGAACACTGAAGGTAAAAAGCGATAATCGGCGAAAAAACCCAAACTCAAAAGCGCGGCGCCGCGGTGTGTATTCGCATCCACACACAGACTTCCGAGTTTCCGCTGTAGGAGACGGGCCGCGGGCCAACGTTAGTTGTAGCACCTGACTCGCAGCGCAGTGGAGTAGCCATTCCCAACTATATTAGCATCCATGTAACTACATCTAAGAACATTACATGGAAGAACAAAAGAAAAAGTCAAAGAAAATAACAACTTTATAACAAAAACATCTCCTCTCGGCACCATGCCAAGGCGTCAAATTGGCGAGTTTGTGCAGTGGCGGCCACTTAAACTCGTCCACACTACGTCTGTTTTACCGTAGGTCAAAATCACCCCCTTCCGGTGTCTTTAATGGGAGAATGGTCGAGACCGACCAACATATATAGAAGAAGCCCATATCGCATAGTTGCACAATGTGATTAGTGCAGTACTGAACGGTAGCTCAACTGGTGTCTACAGATATCTATCATTATTCGAACTCCATCTGATTTAGTAGTCAAGACATCCCGTTGCTACTGATATCGGAGTACAAAGTATATTCACTAGCTGAGCATTTGGTGCTTATGCTAGTGAGTATCGATAATCTATTCATTTACTAGTGCATATCGCTCCGCTGGAGGACGTCACCACTTCTCGGAGTTCCAGATGAATTAGCGGTATTACCCCTTGTCATAATGATCAATGTGAATGAATCAGGAAATCCGTACCAAGGTGTTGACAGAATTCACCTCGCAAACATGGAAAAATGGAGTAACTGTGGACTGATAGTGCCCACTCTCTTGAATAATTGAACCAAGAACCAACCTGTGGCATTTGAAGGCATACTTCTTCTTCTGTTCTTCAGGAGAGGGACTGACATACTCAATAGCTACACGGCCTTCAATAGACGAAACAACAAACGCATCACCGGTCGGGAAGAAGGCAACGTTACGAGTTTGATACTACAAGAACTTTGTTAACAAACAAAGAGCCTCGAAATTTCTTGTAAAACGAAGCTTCCGTACCTGGTGTTTGAAAGGAAACTCTAGTCTACAAACACCACAGAAGCCAAAAAAAGCTCAACCCCACACTTGGAGATTCAAAAACGTAGCATTGGGATGAAAACGACTAAGCCGACGACCGCGATTCTGCTATTTTGCAACTTTTACACTTCCGATTTGAGCATGAGATGTCGCACTTTTTATATGAATAGTCTAGGCCAGCAAAGGGAATACAGTGCCTATGAATCCTATTGCTTATTTCCTTTTTTCTTTTCGAGAAGGCTGGCAAAGGAATCGCTCACTGTAGAAAGGTCCGGAAGCACCAGTAAAAGGAGAAGGAGACGTTCCTTCAGATAAAGAACGATGTGTATACTTCGCCCGTTAACGCAAATAGCTAACCTTTAAGGGACTGTCACGCACTTGCTCCGGAACGCTTAGATTTCTCGCATCGAGCAAATGGATTTTCCTAAAATCGAAATCTGAAGAATTTGTGAAAAAGTCACCGACATCATATCAGTGGAAACAAGCAAAGTGGACTTGATAAAAGAAATAAAATGAACGATGAAATAAACTACAGCTATATCTATAAGGAAACGGCCATAGTACGAGACTAACCTATCGCGGGTACCCACAACTATCTTATCTCCGAGGACGTCCAAGGCATAAACTCGATCTCCTGTGCCTACACTTTGCATCGGTGCGGCAATAGACGTTGCTCGAGCATCCCACAACTGAAAAATCATAAGAATTAGCGACTCTCGACAAATTTATTGGAAATGCAATTTGACGCAGGGTGAGGACGCTGTTACTGGACCGTGGTATGTTCAACGATTCGGTAGTAAACTTCATTTTCGCCATCTTCTCGCTGAGAAAAGGTATCTGTACTAAAAATTGGTACAAGCTATTTAACCGAATCATTTTCTATAGTTTTCCGCAGCACTTTCACCTTCTTCTTACACTTTCAAGATACCTTCGCATTAAAACTTTGTCATTGCCGGAGCGTTAAAACCACCAACCTATTTTCGCACTCCAACTTTTCAAAATCGTGTGGCAGCTTGTCTGAGCTATAGCGACCTGGGCAGGTGGTTTTCAAAACGCATTGTGTCTGTTGAATACGGTGCTAGGAAGAGGGACTCCTATTACAGGTGCGAATGTTTTTTTTTTGAAAATTTTTGCCATACTGCTAAAATCCTCTATGAGACGGAACGGATTTGCGCCTGCTACTCACTGCCTAGTGTTTTTCGCATCAATTCTTCTACAATTTATTTATCAGTGTCCGTGAATATCACAAGTATCCCTTCTTCCTGCAGAGCACTAACTCGAAGCCACGATCACTTTGACTATGGTAGTAATCCAGGATCTACCCACGGCTTCTCCGCGTAGAATGTGTACAGTAGGTCCTTATTAGGTTCGGCGGCCGCAGTACGCCACATAATGCCATTTTCTGCTCCTTGCAAAGAGACAACAATGACTAAGTTCGGAGATAACTTGCATCTTGTATCCAACTCGTATCCAGCCTTACAAGAAACAATGCTTGGTGTTCACAGGCTTAGAGGCTGTATTATCTTGATATTTTTAATTTTTGATAACTGCTGTTTATCGCCGCAGCACGTGATGCGAAAGTTACTACAAGGATGCTGAGTTATGGGCAAAAGCTTCGGTGCCGGACGGGACTCGAACCCGCACTTCATCCTTCATCCAAAGGATGAAGTGCGGGTTCGAGTCCCGTCCGGCACCGAAGCTTTTGCCCCTAACTCAGCATCCTTGTAGTAGCTGTCTTATCTGACCTTAGCATTGGTGTCATTGACATAGAAACCACTGCATTCGAATCGTTCAAATCACTAATGCAAGCTGAGGTACGACGGGAGCTGATCTCATTAACATCCATTGAATCCCACCTGATTTCATACCCAAGCCATCCAGTAGAATAATTAAAAGCGCAGATTTTGGTGCATCGTTTGTAAAGCACCGCTAAAAACGAATAGATCACCAAACACTGGAGGAACCTGGGAAACTGAATGGGCAAACGCCAGAACTGTGGAGCGTAGCAGATTCCAGCAAGACTCACACCTCACACTTGTTAACCAAGGTTTTTATCGCTCAATGTCATTGACTACAATTAAGTTCATCACCTAATAGTTCCCATTTACATGGGAAATGAGTGAGGTAAATTGCGATTCGGAGCTTCACTCATGGCCCAAATCACTTATCCTCTTATCCTTCCCGTATTCAGTCATCTTGTGCAATGAAGGGTTCCCTCCATAAGGAATCCAAGATCTGATATGTTACAAAGTTTGGAAATTCATTAAACCTGGTCACTGTTGCCTTTGGAGAAAAACACGATACGATAACACATGAAACAACTGTTCCAGCAGAACTTCCCGACTTTAGTCCTAATTGCAACAGAAGCAGAATGACAGTAAGTATTTATGAGGCTATGAGGTACTTAATAATACAAAGACGCCAGCACCAACCTTAACGGTTGAATCCCAGCTGCCAGAAACCACAACACCGCTCTGAGCATTGTATTCCATACATCGTATGCCGTTTGCGTGAGCTCCCATATTCAACTCTAAGAGGACATAACATAACCATCTTCGCTCATAAGTTCATAAAAATGGTAAGCGACTAACCTCGTCCAGTTTCTATGTCTACTAACTTCACAACTTGGTCGAGGCCGCCACTAGCAATTCTGCTCGAACCCTACATAAATATTACAATATTTCACATCAGTCTTCATTGCCTAAAAACAGCGTAATGTGATAATGATGGCATACCGTGAAAGTGAAAGCGAGCACAGGCTTCCCATGATAATAATATCGTTTTTCCTCTGAGTAGCCGTTATTGCCAAGGCTGTAGATATGCACGGTCCCATCCCAACCGGAAGCAGCCACTAGTCGCGATCCATATTCACGGCAAAACTAGAACCATCAATGTGATCATTATACACCTATAAGGAAAAATAAAGTCACATACCTGTACTTTCGATAGACTGACGTGAACCGGGAAAGGAATTTTGTGTTCATTCGGTGCAGCGACTATGTGCGGTTGAAAGACACTCATTCTGCTTGAATCAATCTATTGTGCGATTAAACAACGAAGAATTCTAAACAAAGCAACATAAACCCGATGAGCACAGGGACAAATTCAAACTTTGGCGCCGCACGAGCATTGCGCCGCTCGCTCGTAATCTTCGAAACAGCTGTTCCAAACTGCAGCTACGTCGTATTTATTCCTAAGATGCGTCAGCGCGGGCGGTGGCGCGCACATCGTTGCTGGGGCGCGCCAGTAGTTTTGAGTTCCTCCCTTTGCAAAGCTCCATGGCCACCATGCCTGATTCTCAAGTGTGCCAAGGAGTCCGGAGGTGCAAAGGAAATAAGGGACCAAGGCGATAGCAAACTCGCCCCTACGGTAATTTCTTAATTTCTTAGAAAAGCTTCGACTCCATGTTCACGTTGTCTTTTTCCACGGAAGTCCAGTTTTTTACCATGCACACTGATGGGAACCGAGGAAGCCCACCCACCGGATGATGGCTCCCACCTTTTTGTGGACCTGGTTTAGAAACGCCTTAAATCATTTCCGATCGTTCTAATGAAACCCATCGGTATGTTAGGCCACTACCGAAGTTTTCCGTGGAAAAGGACAAGTTGACCGTAGAAGCATTGTTTGAAAATGGTCACGGGTGCGGATTGTGATCGCCTAAGCTCCATATCTTTGCGCACCTCTGCACACTTTTAGACACACTTATTGTTAGACACATCGTGGACAGTGGGGCGTGGTGTCCAGGAGTTTTGAAAAGGAAGGGACACTAAAATAATGAATTTGCTCTCTTCGCATTGGGCCTGAAACGAGATGATGTTGCGGGACGGGAGTCTCATTTGGTACAGGCCACTCGGGTCCTGAAGGGTCGAATACTCTCAGGAAACAAAAAATTTGACCTCCACGCACCATGCTCTCCCTTTCCCATGTTCCCCAGTGACGTTTGACAAGCCTTAGGTATCGAATAACTTTTTGAAACAACGAAGTCAATATGCGAATGACAGATACTTCCTCTATTACTACACTAGAGTTCGGTTACTTCGCCACATAATTTTTTTCAGATACATGAAATCTCACAACGTTGACACTTTTAAAAAGATGTGAACGCGAACTTGTGTTCGCTTGCGCCGCATAAAATTTCAGCACACAATGTTATTGCACCGTGGTCAAGTACGATGCACGAGAAAGCCCTACTTCGCCGTGGTTTCTAGTGCAATTCTACTCACAATCAAAGCAAATCTTGGAAGAAAAACACTGAAAACAAACTATGGAACGCTTTCCAATATGGAAACTTTAAAACGGCCTAACTGATCCGAATCATGTTAAGCCTCAACATCAACAAAAAAATCGTCACCGAATAAGAAAGAATAGGATTAATAGAGGAACTTCTTCCCAACCTTCCGCTGTAGACTCGGAACGAAGACCGTACCATATCAGAGCCCCATTTTCTTTGCTGTATTAATACCAGCTCTCTGAATAAACGTCAGCAACAAAACGAGAGGGGAAGAAAGAATCAAGAATCCAAACGCAGGATCGAGAGAGGGGTACATGTCGTTTGGCGCGGCCCTCGCAGCTATTTTTCCATTGGGGCGCGTGCGCCGTTGCTCATAGCTGCAAGGGCCGCGCCAAACGACATCCACCCATCGTGAAATAAGTTATATCATTATATCAGCTGTAAATGGTGCATTAGGGCACAATGCGCATTAGTGCGTCACAACACGTGTTACCCTTTCTCAGCCGTGTTCATAGTTTTGGAATTTGCGAAGTCAAATAAAGTCGGGGAGGGAGAGGCAACTTCGCGTCGACGTCGAAGCTCCCTCCCCTCCCTAGGCTTAGGCTAAATCTGATATCCGCTCCTTCCACATGAAAAAGCATCAGTCAAAGCATAAGTCTCATCTGTTTTAGCCTAAGCCTTGGGAAGGAAAGAAGCTTTGACGTCGGTAAATTTTGCGTCTCTCCCCCCCCCTCCCCCCTCCCCCCGACTTTATTGGACCCTTTGCGGAATTGCAGAATGTGGAAAACCATGAAGATATGCATCAACTAATTGAATTTGCGGAATTGTGGGAATGAGAATTGTGGAGTTTGCGGAAAAGCATTAGATACGTATCTACGCTTTCCACAATTCTTCATTTCCGCAAATTCCCAATTCTCCCGATCGATAGTACCTATTCCTCTTTCCACAATTCCGCAAATTCCGCAATTCTGCAATTCCGCAAATTCCAAAACTGTGAACACAGCCTCTTTCACACTGACGTAGCATTTTTTGCGGTTCTAAAGAGGCATGCTAGTTTTTATCTCTTATTGGAAGTTCTTCCTTTGCTTCGTTCTATGTTCGTGCTTCGTTTATGTAATGTTGAGATTTCATTTGGGAAGTTTCGTCTTTTGTTACTATGAAAGTTTTGTACTGTTTGCATTCACCTCATTCGTATTACAGAATCTTAACCGCACAGATGACACGAAGGAAACCACGAAAGCCTGATCACGCCGCGGAAGAAGGGAGACCGTCCAGATCTGCATCTCCTGAGCTGGGCTACCAAAGTGATACTAATTGTGAACCTGGTAACCGTCAATTTTTGTAGACAAAGTTCATTTTAGTACTTTTTTCATCAGAGGCTGTTGCAACGGTGAAGACTTCGATGACTGTAAAGAAAAGAGGAGCTCGTATCACCATAACCTCGGATCAGACTAACATTATCGCATATTTAGAGTGAGTAATTTAAAGATGCGAATGTAGTTGTGGGCACCATTGTCGTTTGTTCGTCACCATTGTTGTTCCCCACCGATACCAACCCACAATTATCAGGTCACACAGTGAAGTGTTCATTTTTACGTAAGCGTTATTTGGGGGGAAGTACGAGTTCCTTCCTCAACCCAGGCTTAGGCCAGCGCCAAGGAAGAATTGCGCGAGACCCCGCGCGCAGTGGAGTGCCCCTCTCTTCCAACTACTTTAGCACCAACCTAAGTTAGAGCTAATCGGTTTGGAGTTTCGACTTCACAGATTCGCTCAAAAGATACTGCTCAGTCATGAACTTTGAGTGGTATGTGCATGTGGAAGTGGGGAAATTGACAGAATGCTTCATTTGCCCAGAGTTTTTCTGACTCACGATCACTTATGCAGATCGTTGGAAATGCGGAGCTGTGAAATTGGCAGAAATGCAGAATAGTGGAATTTGCGGAAACGAGACTTCTCGTTCCAATCCTCTCGTCTCTTCGTGGGAATCAGTAGTGTCACATGCTTTCCCGCAAACTCCACATTTCTACATTTCCACAACAACGCAAAGTCCGAATTTCCTCAATCGATACGTATCTTATCCCATTCCGAGGATTCCAGGGTTCTGCATTTTCGCAGAAACACGAATTTCCCAGTTCATTCCGTTCCTTGATTCTCTAGACTCTCGATTCTTCGTAGCACGGAAATCGAGATGCTAATGTAGTTGAGCGGGCTCTCACTGAGTTCAGCGTCCAGCGCTATTTTCGCCTAGGTCTTAAGCCTAAGCCTTAGTCTAGGGGTGTAGCCCCTACTCCCTTCAGGTAACGCTCAGATAAAAATTTACACTCGAGTATAAAGTGATGATTGAAGAACGGTTTCGGGTAAGGGATGACGCGTACAATGACTGGCTCTGTCGAATTGCGGTAGCATCAAATCGATACGTATCTAATGCTTTCACGCAAATTTTGCTTCTCCCAGTCGATACTTATCCTTATCGTTCTCCGCATATTCCGCAATTGCAAATTCGAAAAGTATGAAACGCTGCCTTAGACCGCCGTCAGACTTCGCGATTTTGCGTTTTTGCGGTTCTGGGACTTTGCGGCGTCGCACTTTTGAACGCAATACCGCGATCTTGAGATTGGGCAGTGCCGCAACGTCGCGTGTCGAGCCGCGACACCGCCAAATCGCGAAGTCTGACGGCGACCTCAGGGGATCCCTCGAACGATCCCGCTTTCCATTAGTAAGAACGGTGCTGCTGTTCTCAACGCGCGATCGATCATCTTATGTAAAAATCCATTTGCCGGCAAACCTTTTTTGTATCTCTTTTCTACTTTTGCAGAGAAAAGATTGCTGACACATTTGAAAGGGCATTTAATACGATATGTGAAGCTTCAGGAAGTAAATATTGCTCTGATATTCTGCAGGCTGCTTACAATAAGGTGTGTTGATCAGGTGTGATATTTTATATTCCGTTAGTATGCTTCTCCAGGTGGAAGAGCAACAAGAATCTACCAGGAAGCAGTTGAAGGAGATTTTTTTCGAAAAGTTCCTGCACAGGCTTTCTTTCATGGTGAGTGTTAGAGTGTTAGGTACGGCATTCTTTGCATCCATCCGCGGTGTGTCATTCATCACTTCCATCTTAGGTTGAGTCCACAGTGTCGTTGGATAATCGACGAAAAGTCTTCCGATTCATATCCAAGTTCTCTGTGAATCAATGGAAGAGAGGCGTCCCTGAATTTATTGATTGTTTGGTTGAATTTTGTGAAACTGTTGGTTCTTATCGTTAATCGTATTATTGATCAGTAATTTGAGTTAGGTTCAAGTTTTTCCAGTTATCCTGTTGTGATAACGTTGCTGTTCGGCAGAATGTCTGTACACTGGTGGGGTTTCTGCTCAAAGAGGAAGGATGCACAGGTGATGGTGTGGAAGAAAATGCTGTACCTGTTCATGTTAAACGAAAGTTATATTGCATTCTACTTGAACGGCAACTTGACAAGGTTTGACCATTCACCGTAGACTTCCTTCGTGTAACTTCACTTCCTTTTCTAGGTGATAGCTGTTCGTGCTGAAGTTATACAGTCAGTCGCAGATATTCAGGATGATGAAATACCTAATGATTTTATTGAAGCTCTCGGTCGAAGCCCTAAGGATAGTGGGTTTTCCAGTACTTGAGACTTTGTTTCATTTCTGCTATAGGTGTTCCCTTGGCATTCCCTTTAACTGAAACGATCTCTGATATTTTATCACCAAACTCTTTGTCACTTCTACTCGCGCACTTGGAATGATCGGCGCCGGCCGTTATACATTCTCGGCCAGGTCCACTTTACTCGTGTTCGGCAAGCGTTGTGCAAACAGGAAATGGATGTTGCATTGCGAAGGTTATCAGGTTTTTGGTTGCTATGATCTAGATTTCAGTAATCTTGATGGGACTCCGCGACATTGCTGCGGATTGTCGTTTAATTGCTGCATTTGCTTTGCGGGTCGTAACAGATTCACACGCAGACTACTTAATTGAACTTGCTTCCTGTGATGCAAATAGCAAGGTAATGCGGTTTCCTGTTTACATTCTGTTTTTAGTGCACTACTATTTTACGTGAAGAGGATGCTCTCATGTTCACAGGTTCGTGTCGCCGCCATACGACAACTTTCTCGTCTTCCTCTAACGTTTTTAAGTGAGCAGCAGCGAATGGAATTGCTTCGTGGAGTTGTTTTCAGTGATGAGGGTTAGTTTTGGTGTGCGTTGCGTTCTGTTTGCTCTTTGATTTTTCGAAACTTTACATTCTTTTTGATTCCGTACACGTCATTTTGATTGTTGCAATTTTGCATTTGTGCTAAGCGCTTACAAGGGAGGTCTTTCAGGGCATGACGCGCTTTTGTAAAACGGTTTTTACCATTATATAAGGACCCACATGAAATATATAACTGACTTCCATTTTTGCTGCGCGGCCTTACGAATGCCAAAAAAGGAGTAAAGAAATTTTTTTTCGAAAAGGCGATTTTAACCCACTTATTGTAACGCATACTCCTTGTAGCTCTAATCACGTGCAGATCTAAGGGTGTTCTTCTGTTTCACATCCAAAACAAAGTCAAATACGGAAAAAAATAAAATCTTATCTCCAACATGCACTAAAAGTGCACAGCAGTCTCATAACGGTTCCCCGTAGTACGCAAGCTGCGGCGACCGGATGGCCCACTGGATACGACGATGGACCCTTAAACGGATGAAGTGCATGGGTTGGTGGTTCGAATCACGGCTTTGCCGAAGTTTTGCATTCTTTTTTGCCTTCACTTTTTCATCTTCAAATATGTCTGTTTATGCCTAATGACTACGATTTTCGTTGACAGCATGTCAAAATGACTCTATTTACGGATTGTCAATGAATTTGGTAATGTGACCTTTCTGGACACGGAAGGACCTGTAGCGCCGCGATTTCGCACAAAATGAGTGCCGTATTCGTGTTCAGGGGTCAAACTACCCTTAGGAGCACATTTTTAGCCAAATTCAAATTTTGGCCCTAACTTCGAAAAAGATGTTTGGTCATGGGTACATGGTGCCCTTTCTATTTGTGGAAGTGAATAACTATTAAATTCGATGAAAATCAATGGAAATTTTCACCTACCAAGCATAGAACAAGAGAAATAGTGAGAATTTCCTGACAAGTGATATCGCCGTCTCCTTCGTCGAACGTGCAATCGAAGGTATACCCAGCTCAAATTTTCAAATTTGGGTCAAGACCTCGATTGGGCTGGAATCTTACCTTTGGGGGTAGTTCGACTTCCTGAACACGAATATCAAATCCGTTTCGCACAAAAACGCTTCGTCCGTGCGCTAGGAGTGCTGAAAGGCCAAGAAATTGGACTGTCAAACTTGCTAAAAACCGACAATAGAGGGTAGTTTAGAATTCTAAATGTGATTGCTGCACTTAATCTCCATATTAATGTTCACGCACCTAAAAATTGAAAATCCAAATTTTGCAGAAATTTGTCCTCAGTGCGGATCGAACCATCAACCCCGTTTTTGGCATTCGCACGGCCGTGCAGCAAAAATGGAAGTCGGTTATATGTTTCATGTAGGTACCCCCATATAATGGAAAAAACCGTTTTTCAAAAGCGCGTCATGACCTGAAAGACCTTCCTCGTTAGTTTGAAACAGCCTGCGGTGAGAGTTTGTTGTTTGTGATTCTTGTGTTGATTGTTTTGCGTTTGTGATTGTTCTTGCGCATTCGGTAAGGTAGCCGGCGATTTCCCTTCGGGAAAATTGCCAGCTAGAGTCATTGGGGAAAGAAATACATCAAAAGTAACCAGAACCTAAGAATTGTTAAAATTATGTGAGGTGAGATGATGGGGATTGATTGGGCTGACACTCCTCACGAAATGAATTGTAAAAGAATTTCGCCGTGTTTGATTGACCTCCGTTGCCGATCATAAGTAAGAATTTATCCTCAACCTGTTCATCGTTATTATCGATCTCTTTTGTGTTGTCAACTCTGCTGTCATATTTTTGCTTTTGCAGCATCCGTAGTGGACGCAGTGTTCTCTCTGCTGATTCCGGCATGGCTTTCTTTCATTCACAAGGTACAGGAGCGAAAAAACAAGAAGAGGAATAGTGGCGAGCACGTAACAGAGGGAGAATCTGCTACTGAAATAAGTGAGTTTTTACGATTGGATTATTTTTTATATTGAATGAAAGTGGCATCTTCAATAATTTTGTGATGAGGACTACTATCATGCCTGTATCTTCTTGAATTCGATTCGTATTTTTTGCCTCTTCAGAGGTAGTGACATACTTCATAGTGTTTGTGTTTGCGATGAATACCTCCACATTTCATGTGGCTAGACACCATTCTGGTCAGTTGTGACATCGTGAATGCGCTATCGAAAAGCTCATATAACAATACCATTCTTTACAATGCTTTTTTCTTCCGTCCTTAAAGCAGCATAGCAGCAAGTGGTTGTTGTTTTCGCTGCGTAGTTGAACCAGAGTGATAACTTGCGAAAGGACATTTCTTCGAAAGATTTTCCGCTGCTTCAGAGGAAGAGCTAGACAGTGCTGGAGACTTATCCATATCAAATGGTATTCAGCGGAAAAAATGCGATCACGGTCTAGGAGCAGCAGCTCAAGGTCTGCTCGCAATGATCGATTTTTGCGATGATCCAGAGGTATACGAGCACTTAATCGAGACGCGGTACCTGTGGAATGTTATTTGTGGTTAGACAGGCTCTTGTTATTCCAGGCTGATGTACTAGCTCGCGCAACCCTCTTCTTTGTATTCGACGTTATTCGTCATAAGCTGCATTTGAATCGTAGCAGCTTAACGTATTTTGTTTCTTCACTTGTAAACGATAACACTTTTCCTGAAATATTATCTACTCACAACTACACGAATTTAATGGATAAAAGGTATGGTTCAGAAGTAGATGGCCATTTATTTTGTCAACGCTTCCACTCATTCTCTATTTTCCTGTTCCTTAGCAATATACTGCTCGTTTGTTAATGTTGATATTAGTATTTGAGTATAAAATGGCATTTCATTTGTTTCTTTTCTTTTTGCTTCAGTGCACTTTTTGGTTCACATTTTTGTGATTTAGCCTATCGAGCACAGATCAAGCCCAGTATGCGTTTTTCTGGCGGGTACTCATTGAATACTGCTGTGAACGGGCCGAATCAGAATGTGAACGTCTGGAATGCATGCATGTACTTGCGCCACCACTTTCCGCAATGTGCGAATTGATTCTGGAGTGAGTTATGTAATGGCACACGGTATTTTTGCTCACTAGACCGCAGCGACATTCCCTCTTTTAGACCTTATTTTTTCGTTTCACAAAAATCTCTGATACAGATTCCAATCTCGATCAAAAAAACTCCCTGAAAACTTGGAAGAAAGAAGAAACTTTTTCCCTGCATTTGACATACACCAGGTCGGTTCCATGAGTCACTCAAGTTCCATCTCCTTGGAAACTCGCTATGTTTCACCTTGTTCTGTAAAGAATATAGAAGTATATATAATTGTATCAATAGAACCACCCCAAAACTATCTGTTTTTTCCTCTCACTTTTCAATGTCGTTCCCGTCAAAGTTTCTGACTAAAAAGCTTTTTGCAAAAATCTCCAACTTTCTTTTTGGTTCTCCTTCAAGTGTGCTACGCTGTTTTGTTTCCCTATATCACTGATGCTTACAAATGTCTTGTTCAGATTGGAATTCTACATCTTCTAGCAGTTTTACGCCATTTAGACCGCAGAAATGCGGTGGAAGTGTGAGTTCGCTCCGAAACCTGTAAATTCGTTCACCTATGAAAGTGAAACAGTTATATGAAGGAGCGAATGGAAATGCGTCTTGCTTCATTTATTGCGAGATGAAACGCTTTCAAAAGAGGTTACCGACTGCGTGATGTCCAGTTTAGCGCAGGAGTTTTTCGATGGAAACCCGGAAGTTAGTTGTTTGCTTCCTATCATATATAATTACAACCAACACTTCATGGTGTCAGGTGCATAATGTTCTCCATTTTACAGCATTTTCTTGTTAATATCTGTGATGTTATTGCCGAGACCATGCGATCTAGTAATTTTGATAAGTGTGACGAAAATAGCGAGCCTCAACTTTCCTCCAAACCGGAATTGGCGAAAACGATAAAAATGCATCAGGTAGCTCATTCTACACTTCCTTACAGTCATGGTTTTACCCATTAGCTTAACCACTTACATTTTCCTTTAGCCTACTGATCATGTAATGCGAGTTTGTATGCAATTAACTCATTCAATGTTGCGAACGGGGGTGTTCACAAAGTATGGTCCGCTTCTGAAGAAACTTTTTGACGATATAGTAAGTGGTTTCATCGATTCGGAATTGTCCTACCCAGACGCTATCTTTCTACGACTTTTCAAAAATATTTCTTGTGTTCAGCCGCTTATGGGGTTCATAATATCAGCGATTTGTGCGTATGCGATGGGCTGTACCCTCCGCTAACATTCCGCTAGCAAGCTTACGAGAATTCCCTCCAAGAATCGCATATTTTGAACAATATTCTACTGCAGGAAAGCACACATTTTTGGGGTCAGTGTGGCGGAAAGGTAATAACGAGGGTAGCCTCAGTCTAGGAAGGCGAGGCTGTAGATTGGGTGAATCACTTCTCATGGAGGAACCTCTTTCGTTCAGAGAAGTCTTTCCGTCTGGTGAGTGCCTCAGTCTAGGAAGGCGAGGATGTTGGTTGTGTGAATCACTCTTTGAAGGAACCTCTTTCGTTCAAGGAAGTTTTTTCGTCCACTGTTGAGCCCCTCCATTTGCCTAGCCCAGAAATACTACGTCATAAGATGGTCTCCCTATACTACTTTCTGTTCACATTGACCCCATTCCTGTAGAAGAAAGTAAAATATTGGCATTGATTGAAATGCAAGTTGAGCAGTGCTACGCAACATTTTCTTCGGTAGCATGGAGGGAAAGGGAAGATGGTATAGTGGCGAGTAGTACCACTTCCGCTTACACGGTGCTAAAATTCTAAAGCTATACGACTCAGGGAAACCGGCTGGTCGACGAAATTAGAAAGCATTGCCTCGTACACTGGCTGGTTACGGAAACCCATTTACGGGTCAGGCAGTATTGAAGTGCAACCAAGATTGTGATTAAAAGTAAAACGGTGGCATATATTGTCTTCCTGTTTCCAAAGACAGGATTTATGTCGCGAAAGTTTCTTAATTCGGAGTTTCGAAGGTTGTTATTCATTTCAGAGTTTTGAAGGTTGCATAGCGGAGTAAACAGTTTTTGATGATAGTGAAATTAATCAAATTTCAAAGTGTAGAAAGCATCCAATAGTGTCTGTATTACGATTTGAATCAGGTTATAAAGAGGTAGAGAATGAAAGAATGAAATAGTTAGCGACGACAATCCTTATATGATGGAAGTAGTCCATTTCTATTTGCAACCCGCAGAATCGCTAAGCTGCATAGTGCCTAACTGCTGAAAAGCAGGTGGCCAATTAGGAAAAGTATCTCGTCTTCCTAGGTCTGGGGCTAACATGTCTCAGAATTCCTGCTCAGCTCGTCCTTTCCAATAATTTTTGGTTTGATTGTTGGCTGTCGACGAAAATAGTGGCTCGCTCAAGTTTGAAGGATTGCCGGTCACCACCACCGCCCGTATTTGCCGTTGTTTTAGATCGCTGCCTGCCTATCTTCTAAAAACTCTCGAGTCTCCATTTGGGCTCTCGAAGCCGCTGGAATCCTCGCAATAATGGAGGAAACGTTAGCTAAGGACATATTCCTACGAGCACAAGAAGGTCTTAAAAATGATGACGAAAAGCTTCAGGTGATTCTACGACTTTAACTTTCATGACACATGTACCATTGATTTGTTGTTCGTTCTAAGTGCGCTCTTTCCTAGATGGAAATACTATTACATATTATATGAGAACTTAAAATATGGATATGAAACAGAAAATTTGAAGAGTTTAGTAAGTTAGTTGCAAGATACTTGCTAGACTTTTGCGATTGATAATGATGATAAGTGCTCTTGAATAATAAGTCTACCAATGAGTTATTTGACTCCCGTTCCCGAGTACAGGTTTCGGCCACTGATGTGCTGACGGACTTGATAGCTGTCTATGGATTTAATGAGATCGCTAGCTGGCAACGCGAGAGATTAGGAGAAATGGAAGCTGAGTCGAACCCTCAATTTGTCAATTTTCTGCTGGATGCTATCGAGAACAAGGTGCGTCACTTGCTTTGTTTCTGAGAAAAACAGAATCAGGCTTTGTTTTTTAGGTATTTGTGTAACATCCACGCTTTAGCGCTATTGTGCCTCAAAATATCGCAACCCCGTAGGCAGGATTTATACTCTGTGGTGTTGGGCGCAATACATAACTGTTGTCTCTGCGTTTTTGCCAGTGCCATTCTGCCTCGTTGCCTGTGAAGGAAGCCTCGCCCCGCCTCCAGTATGCACGCCGCCACAGCCGGAGAGTATGAGTACGGCTTTGCCGCTGAGCTATTGCAAAACTGTTCGTTTTGTTTTGTGAACTGCTGCCGGTTGGTGATGAAAGTGTGGTTAATGCTGTGCTGATTCATAGGGCAATCGCGTAGTATATGAAGAAATTCAACCCTTCGGCTATGCTATGAGGTCATCATGCTTAAAAACAGTGATAGGGGTAATCTGGGTGTTAAGAAATCCTTAAAAGCTTCAGAGAACTAGGGGTCCAGGAAGCCTACCTGCTGCGGAACTCCCCGTGAGGAAAGCGCCCCTGTGCTGTGGCGGAAGCGGCCTTTTTCACACAAGCCGCCTTTTTGGACTGGTCCATCTCCTTACGTTGACTTTACCGAAGAATAACCGTGGTGAAGAGTAATGGGCATGATAGGAGAATGATACTGATGGTATCGTATTAAAGCCGTATCGATCGAAATGACGTGGTGTTAATGTGTGAGCATTCGTGCTGAAAACGTTCAACAATCAGTATCAAAAATTGGAAAAGATGCAAGCAAATTACCCCTATAACTGCCTTTAACCATCGCATTGTCGCCTGGTGTAATGTCGCCTGATGTTAGCATACCTCCTCCTTCTGATGTTGCCATTTTTTAATACTGGATCGATCCCGTACGTGCGTTTCCGTTACATTTAATAATTTACAGTGTTCCGGTCCCGAACTGTGCCTTAAAGCATGCGAGTGCGCAGCAAAGATATTGCTGTTGGAGAGTCTGTCTGATGAAGAGTTTTCTGCTGCGGAACTCATTACGGCATTGATTGCCAGGTAATCCAGTCATTCTTCTTACGTCTCCACGTTTCTTACTTCATTCTACCTTTTTCCCCTGCTTTCGTTAGGAATTTCGGTCTAGTAGGCAATAGACAGTCTTTTTATCATGTTATTAGGGATACGAGCTGTGCTAGAGTTTTCCTCATGCAGCTTGCTTATAGCACGAGTTTTTGATGTTTGGCATGTGAAATTCATAAGGGGGTTTCCATGTATTTCCCATTATTTATTTAGACTTTTTCACTCGAGCTCATCCCGACTCCCTGGTGTGAAATCTTGCTTAGAAAAATTCTTCGCGATATTTTCTTCAGTCCGGAGGTAGTGCCTTACCTTTCCTATGCTGTGTGGATGGAGAAATCCAAATAAAAAAGATTTCTCAGGAAAAATCAGTTGGCGATGATGGCTGCTTTCCATCTGCTTATGTCACAAGTTCGCACTGCTACCGATGACGATTTTGTTCTTCACATTGATATTGTGGCAGCTCTTGATTTGATTGTTGGCGCCACTCAATTCAGACTGTTGAAAAATGCTCCTGACAGAGCGGTGAGTTTGTGGATAGCCCTATGAAATATGCCTAATCATGTATACATAGGAGGATCTATTTTAGCAAGGATCTGTGCAGCCGGTATTTCTGCGTGAGCTGCTCAATTATCAGAAGGATCATCCTGATGATATCTGCGCGTCACTATATTGGCAAACAGCAACAGCGTTGGATCTAGACGAGTTTGAAGCCTCAGAGCTTCTTGAAGCACAGCGAACCGTTCAAGTAATTCTTGACGTATGTCATTTTTTCTTTGGTCTTGAAGTTGATCCATTGTGTGCTCGCATCGTATTTCATTTAGAAATTACGCTCGATTGACCGGAGTTCTATTTATCCTTTTTTCTTGTTTTGTAGGCAGCGTGAGCGTAAGGAGCGGATGAGAACTGGGAGGATATATTCGCTGTTCTAACATTCTATTCATTAGAGATGATCTTTGATCAAACCTGCATTGAAAAAGCGCGTCCTGAGATGTTTGTCGCGATCTTGCTGCGCTGACATTTATACTGCCTCGCATCCACTAGGTGCGTTGCTGCTAGGGCAGGGTGCGGTTCACTGCTTGAGGAGAGGGAGAGGGAGGGCTCAGCTGTCTGCATCTACCCCTCCACGGCTAGTTATACGGAAGCACATGAATGGGCGATCTACTGCCTCCAGTATTGAGAGAGATCCTTGCGAAATGTAACGTTCTACTCAATAAAAGCCATTCAGTTTTATTTTGCTACGTACTGCAGAGTGAATCAGTTTAGCAATTAGAGGTACTTAATCTGAAATTTTGGCTCATGTAGCAATGGGAATAATACTATATGTGTATGATATTTAATAGAACTATTCTTCGATTTCTTGGCATCTCACATCTTCATCCATTGGAGGGTTTTCCTACCGAGGGAGTGGTAGGGTTCCATTCGCAGTTGTTTTTTAAAAGACATATTCTGCATAATTACAGGATGCGATCGCCACTTCCTCTTTGAGAAGCAAAGTCGTTGTTGACATTCAAAAGTTTATGCGATGTATTGAAAACGCTTTTCATACTATTGCAAATCGAGATGCAGAGGTATGATATACATAATGATGGTGTTTCAAAATACCTCTACTGCAAAAATCCCAGCAGGATGCCGAGCGTGGTGATTGCCTCACTGAGCTTCGTGTTAAAGTTCCTCGCACGCCGGGACGTGGGCGAAGACGGACGCCAAAATCAACTACCAACACTCCCATAAGATCTGCGCGCACCACGACCACAAAGAAGAAGGTGCGCCTTGCAAGATTTGTTTTTGTTCTATTTCCATATTTACCTTTTAAGGCGACCACAAGCGTGAAACGATCGACTCAGCAGGTTCTCGCTGGAGAATGTACACCATCACCACCGCGTAAGTACATTTGGACTTCCGACCCATCTCTTTGCTTACCTTTTACCATTCCAGCTGTTGTCAGTTCTCTCGTAACACCTGTAGCTCGAACTCGTCCTCTGCTAACGAGGTCCGCGAAGGTTGCCGCTGTGAGCAAAACCAGGCGATGGTTATTTGAAAAGGAAGACGAATGACGGAATAGAACTAATAAGTAACAGTACTAATGGACACGTAAAGGGTTCCCAATAGCAACAGAACTAATGGACATGTAGAAAGGTTTCTCGTCCACCACACCTTAACAAGTTTTTCCTCGGCTTTTCATTTTTCTTCCAATTTTAACTTCAAGTGGCTTGACTGATCTTTTATCGCTCATACCCTTAACGTGTGAGATCTTTGTAACAATATTACGTGTACTTCAAGATCCTCAAAAATGTTGTGCAAGACGAATTTATACATAAACATGGAAGCAATAAAAATTTGTAATATCTGTGTTCCTATCTTACAAACTACTTTTTTCCTCCACCTGCAGGTGCACAATCGAACTTTCCTCTAACGATGTTCGCCTTCACTGAGATGAGGTCACGCCTTCGCCCACCTCGTACCAGTACCTGAATAACCTGCCATTATGAACACGAAATCTGTATTACTTCATCTCTCATGCTGCCGTCAGACTTCGCGATTTTGTGGTGTCGTAGCTCGCAACGAAGTTGCGGCATCGCACATTCTCGCAGAATCGCGAAGTCTGACGGCGTCCTAACAAGGCAATAAAATACAGAAGAAATTACAGGTGTATGTTGTAACCGCTCGATGATGAGTAGGGTGATTTTTAAAGCACACCGCAGAGGGAGTGCAAGAACAGGGGCTTTGCATTTCGAACTTTTGTAATTTTAGCTGTCAATTAGAGTTGTAATTTTAGCTGTCAATTAGAGCTATTTAAAGGCACCGGGAGGGGGGCAAGGGCGGAATAACGTTTACAAAAACAATGGCGTCTGAAAACAAACATATGTTTTAAAATGTTTTAAAATGAACGAAGCGTGGCTCGGCCATGGAAGCTTGCAGTTCGGACGGAAGCGCGTCCTGGGGGCAAATAGCGCCCTACGGCGCGTTTTTCAAGGCCGGTTTCGTTACACATTGTATCTACCGAACCCATATGTTTGTTTTCAGACGCCATTGTTTTTGTGAACGTTATTCCGCCCTTGCCCCCCTCCCGGTGCCTTTAAGCCATTGGCTGTTTGAATATTCATCCAAAATCCTTCAACGTTTACGCATATTTTGTGTTTGATTTTTATTTTGGACCACTTTCAAAGGATTATGATAACAAGAGGCCTTCCAAAAAGCATCTAGTAAAGGAGTAAGCGTCCAATACCGAAGGATCTATTCATTTTAAGAGATGCCAACTACTTAAGCGCCTTCAGCGTCAACATTTTGGAACCAAGAGCTTTTTGCTTAAGCAGACCTAAATGTTTGTGCATGATGCACATGCATAAGATATTAGACTAGCTAAGTAGCAGACCTGGATTTTCGGGCCTATAGGCAACTAAAAACAGATAGAAAAAACATGCAGAAATGGAACAATTCGTTCAAAACTTCACATGCCTGAGAATGTTCCTGCAGATTATGTCCAACACCCGGAATGTAAGCGCAGACTTCGGCTCCAGTCGAGAGGCGAACTATTGCACATTTCCGATTACCAGAATTTGGTTTTTTCGGATGCCTTATCACAGCTGAAACCGCTGATTAGTCAGTCATATATACATGTATGGAGTGCTTTGACTGTGCACATGCACGATAAAAAGGAATGGATGATCATTGGGTTGCACAAGCCAACAAAATTTTGTGTTCAGAATAACGAGTACTACGGTGGAAGGGAAGACCAATGGGGAACCCTTCACTCCCTCCTAATTTAGTTCGCAAGAATGTTGCACGCGCGCGCAATATGTTAGACCCCGAAATCCCCACTTAAACAACACCGCTAACAGAGGATGGATTGGGTAGTCGTGAAGAAACAATATCCTGAAATAGCCACAAAACAACTTTTCATCGCACGCTCGCTAGACACTCGTGATTCTGTGCAGTTTATTGAATACAGCACCATTCATGGACCAAGAGATATACCACCTACTTTTGAGAACGATACCCTTGAAGTGATTGAAGCCACTGATTGGGCTCTTGTCCTTACTGCGGGATCGTCTTGGTGGTGGACCATTTCGATAATGAATAAACTGAAATCTTCAAAAGGATCTGAGACGCGATGAATCATATTCGAAAATTTATGCATGGGAAGAGGCACCACTTCCTGGTATTGAAGCTGCTTATACGGAGCAAGGGAGGTCACAGTTTCTTTTAACCTTTCTCCGCCGCATCAGCGTGCCTCCCATCGATAAGTTAGCAAGAGAAAATGGTTCTAGTCCGTAAAACTACTTCAAATCCTAAGACCATGATGACTGAGTTCAGTCTTATGAAGGTGCGAAACGTTCATGAAGTACCACGAACACTTCGTTGCGGAACTCCACGAGTCATATGCTATCGACGGGTTGAGTGTTACCTTGAGAATTGCCAGAGATACCCAAATTCGCATGATTCTTTGGACACTGGTGCAAATCATTTATCACGATAAATGGCGAAGCAGAGTAAAAATGTTATTGTGGGTTTCCTTTCAATCGAGCACCTTAGCGGACGGTGCCCCGCGCACAGGCCCCATTCCGCCATCCCCTGGGAAGCGTTCTATAATTTCATGGAGTGCAAATCCAAGGTGTTTGGTGCCAACAGATTAAGGAAAAATCTTGACTGTAACCTGCAGGATATTGTTCCTCCATGCAGCCGTCGAAGAGTGAAGAGAGTAGAATTGTGTGTAAATGCCTTGACTAGTGCTGGCCAAAATGGGCGAAAACCGAGTGACGGATTTCATTAAAGAGGAAAACATCTGAAAAGGGCTGTGAACAGATGAAAACACAGGATGAAAAAAGCTATGTGTATATGATGCTCTACAGAAAGTCCTCATCTATACGTTCAGATCATAACCATACTCCAATGCATTACACTCATTTCCTCCGTATTCCCTCGCCACATCTATATAGGTTTGCTGTGGTTGTACCATAATGTGAATATAGAGATGCACTGGACTTCATAAATGCCCCTCACATACCGATATTCAAGCCTTTGAAATTTTCGTACAGATGAGAGTCAAGTGCTTC
Source organism: Trichostrongylus colubriformis (assembly GCA_963978905.1). Lineage (NCBI taxonomy): Eukaryota > Metazoa > Nematoda > Chromadorea > Rhabditida > Trichostrongylidae > Trichostrongylus > Trichostrongylus colubriformis. Next base: position 35,340,534 of record OZ022258.1, on the reverse strand, counting down.
TCATTTAAACTAATGTTTGCAACGGAAAAAGCTATTATTTCATATAAGCATGCATGCAAAAGAAACTTACGGCCGCATTTATGTGACAGACGCCGGCTGCCGTGTATTTGCGTACAAGTGGCAGGTACCGTAACCTTACGCCTAGTTATAGTCGTCATGGAACAGAGTTGGGGTTCTCGTAGTCACTTCATCACTGCATAACATGCGATGTTCTTCCTCCTGATCAATATCACGTGAAGATCTATATGATTTTAATGCAGTTGGGGGTCACATACTGTTTTTGACGGCCGGCACTATTTTTGCCTAAGCCTTACTTGGGGAGGAGCTCTCCCCAAGTAAGGCTTAGGCAAAAATGTGTGTATCTACCCTGGATAAGGTTTAGACGAAAATACACACTTCAGTGTACAAGCAGATGGTTACAGGATGGTATCAGGTGAGGAACGACAGCGTGAAAATGAGTGCCTCACGTGTACAAACTAACTATTTCTTCCACATTTGTCTATCACATCAGAACCAGGTTTTTTTGCACGATTCCAGCAGATTCAGTTGGTGCTCATTCATCGTTGGTCTCTATCCCATATAGTGGCGTCAGCGAAGGAGAGCCCAAACTACACTTCTATAGGGGACTGTCATTTCTTTAAAGTCTCATACAGTTTCACGCACGTTTCGATCAAGATGTCGCTTTGGAAGCTGCAATCTAGCTCGTTGGCGGTTAGAGCTACGTTAGTTCGAAATCAAGTAAGCAAAATGTTGCGGAGGGAGGGATTTCCTACACTTGGCGTTGGACGATATTTTTACCCAGATTTTGGCAGGAAATGAATCCCTACTTCCGTTCTCTGAGGCTAGGCAAAAATAATTGTTCGGGTGTGCAAAGTGATGCTTGTAGGAAAGCACAGTAAAAGAACAATGCAAAAGTGATGCCTCCTCGATTGATTTTCTCCTAAAACCCTATGTAGCACCTATATCTCACATCTATCCTGCACCTTGGCAGGGTTTACTTCACATTAAAAGTTCATTCAATAGTTGCGCTGCCATGCAGGTGGCAAGAAGTGCATGTCACCCACGTGTTTGTTGATCGCAGCATTAACCTTGAAAGCGTAAACTTGAGGCGCCGTTGCAGCCTCGAATAGTGAGAAAACTACTTTGTATAGTAGACTCCAGCAGTGGAAGCAGTTTTTCAGTTAGCTCGATACGCACTCGCCAGACGCCACCTTCATACGCAGTCCCAGAAGGACCGTAGAGCTTGACATTGAACTCGCTGAGACCACCAGTGATGTTCACTTCATGCTTACTTTCGATCAGCTTGATAACATCGGTGTCCATCCGACGCTTTCCCGAACTGGGTGATGACATTCCTACACGAACCGAGCGCGATAATAACTACGCGTGGGGTTACGGTACCTGCCACTTGTACGCAAATACACGGCAGCCGGCGTCTGTCACATAAATGCGGCCGAAACTTACTCCTTGTAAACATTCGCGTGAAGTAGAATGTTCCGTTGTATGCCCACCTTGGCCGGTGGTACCGTAAACCCACAAACTAATGCGCTAGGCCGAGCCGTCGGGGAAGAGTGCCTTTGCATTTCTTCCATTATAGATGGTGCCCTCGAGAAATTTTCGTCTATCAATTCTGTCAAAACTAGGTTGGCTTTGTTAAGTTGAGCTTCGATTCTCTATTCTAAGCGGTGGTCCTTTTGCGAAGACATGCTTTCATAAACGGAAAAGAAGAGGAATGTAGCTGCTCTCTAGCAAAGGGTCAATGCTCAGGGAAGCAGAAGCTTTGTCCAAAGGAAACTGACATATTCGTTTTCCTAAGGAAGCGTATACATATGATGAGAGCCCGGGTAAACCTGCAGACACCTCAATGAGGGGTCATTTTGGTCATCGCGTTGCTTGAAGGAATCGTCCACGGAAAAATGACTTTTCAGTGTTACCCATATGTTTATGTTGTATTTGCCTCATGTGGGCCTCATGCAAAGTTTCGCGCGAAAAAAATGTGAATTCGGCTTAGATACAGCACCACAAAGTACGACCGGGTGGCGGGGCCCAGTAAAAGCCTAGTCCCGTTGTCCGCCGTCTTTGGGAACGGAGAGTGGAACTGTTTACGTAACTTCTTGTTCCTACAATGCAGCTCCGACAACGGCGGACGACGGGACGAGGCTTTTACTCCGAGGCCCCGCCCACTCGGACGTACTTTGTGGTGCTGCATCTCAGCCAGATTGACATTTTTCGCGTGAAATTTTGTAGGAGGCCCACATTAGGCAAATACAACATAAACATATGGGTAGCACGAAAACTCATTATCCGTAGACGATTCCTTCAAAACACGGATAGTAGCTAATGAAGGACTTCAATCGGAGAGGGGCTAACGAGCGACCACAACATCGCCCCCTTGAGTTTGCACAGTCTTCCTCCGATCTGCCAAAACGTATTCCCTTATTCAATCCCAGCTATGCCTTGATGTTTCTTTTGTGAGATTACTGGGTTAATGTGGATCGACCGAGTAGAGTCGCGCAAAACTTTGAACTACCTAGTTGCAGACAACTCCAGACCCCCAATTACTGAATGAACCTGAAAGCAATATTTCATCAGCCCGTGTTTTCGTGCATCTATTGTGTCCTAAAACAAGACACCTAATCTCTGATCATCCTTGTGAAAATATATTTTTATTCTGACTAGCATGGATGCGAAAGAATTGAAAGTACAATAAGGAGTGGTTCAACGGAATTGTCATCATATAAGATCAATTTATGAGCTCTTCGTTTGTTCTAGCTTGTGGCGGTTCAGTGGATTTGAAAGGTGCTCTTTTTTATAAAGAGATTGTAGTAGGAAGTAAGGAAAACGAATACGATGGTGTCAGGTAATGAACAGAACTAGTCCCTCATAAATTATCATCGTCATGCTCTATATATAAACCAGAAGTTTGGCGTGTTTGTTTGTCTGTGTGTGTGTGTGTCTGTCTGTTCGCTCACCGCATAATGCATTGTCAACTGAAGTGCAGCCTGGAGAGGTCGGGCAAGTTGGAATTGGATAGGGACTGACCCAAGCGTACAGAGCACATAAGAACTGAGCCTAGCCCCGCTCACCATGGGCGAGGCTTGCACGGAAATCCGCTCACCGCATAATGCATTCTCAACTGAGCTGCAGCCTGACAATGAGAAGTCGGGCAAGTTAGAATTAGGTAGGGGCTGACTCAAGCGTACAGAGCGCATAAGAACTGAGCCTAGTCCCGCTCACCATGGGCGAGGCTTGCGCGGAAACGACCGGTACTCAAATTGAAGTCGGCGCTCAGGTTCCAAAAATCAGGCAAGCTGGGAACTTGGGCAAGATAGAATGGGCTGGGTTAAGAAAGAAAGCGTTGCAAGAACGACTACGCGATCTGCGTCTACGCACAGAGACCAACCGAAAACGACCGGTGCTCAAATTGAAGTCGGCGCTCAGGTTCCAAAAATCAGGCAAGCTGGGAACTCGAGTACCAGCTTCTTCGCATTACGCTAGCTCAAAACGTGATGTTTGCATTGTTGAAGAAATGTGTGCCATGGGAAGATTGTTGTACCCGCTGTCTGGAGATTGTTCCCTAGAGGAGGATAGTGAATGGGTCAAAGCCAATTTGTGGTTTTATTCAATCTAATGCCAAAGCCGCTTAACAAAAGGAGCACGAGTCCTTCTCTGCGTCTTACGTAATGCGCCAGGGCTATCGCACCGCACCAATCAGGTTCCCGTGGATCAAGTCACCACCGCAGACTGCATTCAAAGGCACCGAAAACCAGAGTTACAGTTTTAAGGCACTTCTCACTTTCGAACTGTCCACGTTCTTTTGTGGAATTAGATCCCGATCTATCGCTTTTCCAACCCTTTTCCACAGTTGTTATGCGCAAAGTGATATGCAGTCTACATGAGTTCCCACACCGTCTCCGTTAAGGCTAAGCAAAATGGGAACACCTCTTCAGCTTCCCAGTCACATACCAGGCTCAGTATACCCTTCCTGAACACAAATCTCAGGGAACAAGAGCAGGCTTTGGGGACGCACATCCACTTCAGGATTTCTGCTGATGAAGTAGTTAGTGCTCAAGGTATTCACGAGGTACCAAAAACAGAGCATGTTGCACAGAGCATTCAATTGTCAAGGGCCAGATGCAGGAAATCGTGGAAATCAAGGACTTGGTTAAGCTCAACGCCATCAGACTATCGGTCAGTGGCAAAGGGGGAGAGTTCGGGATGACACCTAGCGAGCCTGATTACGAAGTAACAGTGCGGCATCTAGGGGTTCTTCACTTTATCAGTTATCATTAGTTAAGGAATTTCGAGCGCAATCCCGTAATTCGACTTCACCCTTATTGCGCGCCCCAAAATCGAGACCTGCTCAACATTCTCATCTAAACACATAAGCTCTCGATAGAGGAGGTCCCACCCTGGTCAAGGCCTTGCCGATTATAGTAAGGTCCATTGTCAGTTGTGTAAGTTGGTCCAACTGCTAGAGTTACGTAGTTTCTCAACATTATTTTGACGCAACTGCTTCATTATACCGTCACAACTTCCAAACACTGCAACATTCCTGAGTCATTTCCAAGGCGTGTCCCTGAGTAGTGCTAGCGTTATGAAGTCTTTTGACGTTGCAGCTCTTTACGCACTAATGTCAGCAATGAATGCGCTATGAATGCTGTATTCGTAGTCCTTACCCAATATTGTGACAAAATTAACATGCTTCTCCATGAACACGATGGTTACTCAAGTGGTGCATCAACCGTAGCATCTTCAGGTGGCCAACGAAGAAAATGCTTCGCATAGACCAGGGGCTTTGATCAGGACACGACTGGCACCCACTTCAGTTATGGCTTTGATGGCTAAAATAGAAAAGTCCATGCTAGAAAGCTCCCCATTACTCTACTGTCGTTATAGAACGATGGCTTCCTCTGCTTCACGAACGATCTGATTAATAGGCGATCTGTACACATCAGACTAAGTTTGACGCCTTTTTTTTCTCGTTATCGCACTATTGCGCACCTCGGCTATTACATTCAAAGATTTTATCACATCCGTTACGAATTGCCTTTATTGTTTTGAATGCTTATGTGAACGAATACAATTGAACTTTATTGCTACGAATCAGAAAATCCCGAAAGACTAGTGGTTTAACACAATGGAGGAGCACTTGTGAGGTGAGAATAAAGTAACATGTAAGGGTAGTCAAAACAGGATCCATTGCGCGCATACAAATGACCTCATGTCAAACTGCCCTTTCCAACATGGCTACTGAGTTTGTCATTGTGAGTCCTGTGATTTTTTGTCCACTTGCGCTTTCTTCTCCCTGACGTGGATCCGCCATGGTACCCACTTGGTCTGCGTTTTGAATAAGGAAGCCTCAGGAAATTCCGGGAATGAATCCAAGAATTGACCTGTATGTTAAAATGCGATTTAAAAACGGTTTTTACAAAAACGAAAAAAACAAATTTTACACCCTCTCCATATACAGTAGAGGTCAAAAATAGATGCATCTTTGGGCTTGAACACAACCTTTCTCGACGACTACACGAGACGTACATATCTCGTTCAATTTTTCATATTCAGGAGGCAAGTGTAGGAGGTAACTCAATAAGAGAATATCAGCTAGCAGGGCGCAGGGATGGAGATTGAAGAATTCAATAATTAATAATTGAAAACTCTGGAAATGAACAACTGCAGCCTCAGTGCTATAAAGGGCTGTATCTAAATGGCTTTTTATAGCTAATTGAATTTTTTGTGAAGTTTTGTCATCTTCAGAGTTTTCGGTTAAACAGATTATCCTGCACCCTCCCCAGGTGAGATACTTTGTTCATTGACTGACAAATGCCTCTAAAAAACAAAAAAAAAGTCGAACGAGATATATAAACGTCGCACAAGGTTATGATTAAAACTGAAACCGCCCATAATTTTGACCGCTATTGTACATGACATCAAGGACATGATGACCAGACTAACCATTCGTCATTTTTCTTTTGAGGTATGTCATGCTTTCAGTGAACGCTTTGGCAGCGATACTTGAGCGACAAACAGTCATTTTCGAGTAAGGATCCACTAACAGTAAATGAATGTCCCCAGAAACTTGTTTTCTGAAATGCGGTAAATTGGACTTCACTCCATTAACGAACGCCATTTATAAGGACCTTAGGAATGAGCCAAACTTCACTCAGAATGGAACAAATTACAAATGGAAGTATGGAAGTAGCTCATATGGTTAGAATTTCCTCCACACAAAAGCATAAAATACCTTCGAGATACGAGCCCCCTCTCAATATAAATGGCGTTCTGAGAAGCGTCGAACGTCGAGTAGTAGTCAACGAATCTAACGATCAGTTCAGCAGTAGTCATTTTGTTATTTGACGTCCAATCTAAAATGCACATAATTGATGTGACCGTGAAGGTACCTGATGCAAGCTACCTTGGTCGGAAATACATGTACATAAATTTGGAAAGTGTCTCAGAGAGTAGGGATAAGGAAGTTCATATGGTGGCTCACAGAACTGACGACATCCAATCTTGGATGTAGAGCACACTCCCACTCGCATGGCGTGGAAATCAAATCCCTCATCAAGCCCTTCGGGTAGCTGAGTTGATGCAAGAGTTGTTTGGGAGGATAAAAGCACTGACTTACACATTGGCTAACTTCTGTAAGTCACAGTGGAGGCCAAATCGCATTCACCCACACCATGACTCTCAATGGAAGTAAAATGTGCGGCGCATCCCAGAAAGTTTATCAATTAATCAAAGTAACAACTGTCGTAATATCCTTTCATAATCCGATCTGCTTCGAACTCTGCACGGACTAACCAAGCCTTCCAGGTTGGTACCGCCTAGTGATGGGCTAAGTGTTGACTCTAGCAGCCATCCTTCTCAATTTTTCACATAATTAGTTTGGAATTGTTTACACGGACTTTTCCAACATTGCAAACCGTTTACAGATGACGTTCATCCTTCAAAAATTTTCTACCACATACGATTCCCCCCCCCCCCCCCCCCCCCCACAAATAAAAAAAAGCCTCTAGCAAGAAATCCACGACGCGGGCTTGACCGTGCCCCAAAAAGCCGCGGTGAGCGTTTACTGCTAGAACAGCCTCTCCTCTCATTTTCGTCTTATGTGGTCTCCGAACCAAGCAGGGCGTCACTCTCGTTCTCGCACAAAATCGACAGCAGGAAAGTACTTCAAAGACATTTGTCTTTTTTCGTCTTCCCCTACGGCAAAACAACACAAGAAATCTACTTTCATTTTCACGAGAAGACGTGATCTCAAACTGTAAGGGAGCGTGAGAGGAAGAAGAATGAAAGTGAAATGGCTGATGGTGGTGGATGTCAAGTCCAAATGGCCAGAGGCGGAAAAATGGGTGTCACCACAGCCGAAAAGACAACAATGAGGCTGAAAGAAACTTTTAGCAGAACTGGACTGCCAGAACAGCTGGCTCCGGACAATGGGCTTACTTCAGCGGAATTACGGGAATATGAAAGAGGAATTCTGGAGATATTCACCCCATTGTACCATCCTATTCAAGCCGAACGTTTTGTAAAGACGTTCAAAAATGCTTTATATAAAGGACCCAACAAGACGTTGTATAACGCGGTGATAGATCTTCTCTTTTCATATGGTCACTCCCCATGCAGCAACAGGGAAAGCACCTACAGAAATGCTGATGGGAGGAAGGTTGAGAACTACGCTAGATTATAAGGCAGAGCCGCTGAGTAAATATAGAGAAGACATGAAGCAGAACTCTAACAGAGGCAAAAAAGAAGGGCATTTGAAGTTGGACAGGAAGCGTTCATAAGAACTTATTCTCGGTCAGGTGACTGGTGAAAACCCGAATTAGTGATGAAGGTGCTGGGGTCGAGCACTCACGAAGGGCATTATGGCATGGGTGTAAGAAAAACCCATGCCGATCAGATTAGACAAGGGAGGATTCAGTAGATGATGAATTACTGAATCAGATGGGTAGAATTAGCAGGAGTGCGGAACTTAAGGAGAAAGTAAGGTTACGTCGCTCTCAAAGGAAGAGCCAAGGATGAGAGAGTACATGAAAGTGGCGAACTGCATATGCTGTTCATAAGCGTGTTGCCAATCCCATGAATAAATTTTATTCTCTATATTCGAAAACCTATGGTGGTAGCACTTGACCACGGTACCTTTTCGAACTTCAATAAATTGTGGTTTGAATCTTGTGCAATACCACGTGTTGCACGCGGTACGTTATGGGTTAATGAGATGGATGATCTGTGGTGCTCGCGTTGAAAAGCGCAACCGGTCATTCTTGCAACAGCTTTGTTTCGATTCTTTTGTCCGTACAGCTGCCGACGGTCAGCCGTAGAGGGCGGGGCAACGATCACAACTGAGTGGCTTGGTGTCGTCCTTTGCATCACCCTTTTCTGTGGAAAGGAGGGCGTGAAAGCATGCCCTCGTTCTCAGGGGGGGGGGGGGGGGGGGAGGAGGGAGTAGTGCTATTTTTCGAGTATTCAAGTTTTCCATTTTCTCTTTCTCTATTACACATACACATACGCACACACAAATCCCATTTTGATTCACTTTTTGCGGATTTTTTAATTTTTTTGATTTTTTTCACTTTCACACACACACACACTTTTTACGGATTTTAATTCATTTTTTCACTTTCACACACACATACACACACTCTCTTGTGGACGAGTTGTCTCGAATCGGACGAGTTGTCTGGGGCGGAGTTAATTTTTAAATTTTTTGAAATTTTTTACGAATTTTTAAAATTTTTTACGAATTTTGATGGATTTTTTTGTCGCTTTCTCACACACACACACACACCACACATTCTCTTCTGGACAGCTCGTCCGAAATGGACGAGTTGTCGCGGGCGGGTCGTGTGGCAAGCACACGCACACACACGCGCACAACCCTCACCGCGTTTACCGCCCAAGGGCGCGAAGGGGCGCGTTCGGCCCGCATCCGCGGGCTGCTGCTCCCGGAGGCAAAATTTGGGCTCCTCGGAGACGCGCCGGCATCTGGCCAGCCGGCGCTGTGCGCACGAGCATTACTTACATTAGCAACTCCACTTTCATATTCCAAGGCTGATGCAGTAACAGGTGGCCTGCACTTTCACTCGCACGGTGCGGGGTTCGAATTCCGAATCAACGCCCGACCAGACCAACCAAGCCTCCATCCCTCCGGGGTAGAAGAACTGGTACCAGACTCGTCCGGAACGATAAAATCACCGACTTGTACATCGGCTAATCACCGCAAGTCAACGTATATCACATTCCCCGCCACGCCACGATTCTGAATGGAACCAGAATGTGCGGAGCATCCCAAGAAGAGATTGATTGACGCCAAGAACTTTATTTTTCGAACCTTTTTCTTCCATAATCCATGATCGGTCAACATTACCCCTGAAGATGTCTGTAGGAGCTACAACCTGTGAAATGAGATATGATAGGAGGTTAGAGGGCCATATCTGCCGTCAAATTACGGGAGCATCAAATAGCGTTCCGAGATGGAGACGAGACAATTTTGATAATAAATTTCATAAAACACACTGAGAAGTGGGGTGAGACACTCACCAATTGCTTGTTGAGGAGCGTCCAAAGTTGCGACGACGTCATCAATAGGGATATGGCTGCTCACAAGATCACTGTGAGTTTTACATAAAACGGGCAATACCGTCCACGGAATCAAAGCCTTCAGATGTAAAATGAAAAATAGCATCAATGCAACTTTGTGTGTTAATTACCTGTTCACATTGCAGAAAATGAATAGCCAGCAATAAGATGTGATAGGAAGACAAAAGGCCGTATTTACTGTTACGAATCTCGAGAGCATCGAACAGCATTCGAAGATAGAGAAACAATTTCGATAATCGATTATCACACTGAACCATTAATTACACAAATACTTTATATCAAAAAAATATTTCATTCACCTGAACATAGTGTCTTATGAGGTTCGTGTTTCGGATCGCCTGGAACTGCTCATCGGGAAATTGGATATCGATACTTCGTCCGTTTTGGAGATGTACAATTAAGAGAGGTACCTAGAGATGAAACCAGCATTTGTACGTTAACATGACCCTGATCACAACAGTTGAGAATAACCCGTAAATGGTGGAGGATCACGTTGCTGGCAACAGGATTACCCATACTTGCCAATTCGCGAGTAATTAAATTAGAGATCACGGTGAGAAATTGCCTAAAATATAACTATTGTCGGGAGTAACAAATAAACCAAAAGCAGCAGATGCGATATTTGGAATATCGTAACGGAAAGTAGAGGGTGGGTGGGGATGCAGAAAATCGAAATGACAAATCTGAAAATGACCTAGTACGGCCCGTGGATTTCCTTGGTGAACAAATTTGGTATCATATAGGCTCGGTAATCTGGGATACATTGAAATGATACACGACACGCTTGTTGTGGGAGGAGTTTGGCAATGGGTGGTCTGCCGTACAGCGTAGGCCGCGGCCATAGTTTGCGGTAACGGCGGCAGGGCGTGACTGCGTATCTCTGCATCTCCGCCTACCTGCCTCGTTGCCTGCGTCATCTCTACACCTCTCCCATGCCACTCTCCTTCGCTGCCTGTGAGCGCAACCGCGCCCTGTCGGCGGTGAGTATGGCCGCGGCCTAAGATGTTTTTAGGAAGCTCCAAGTGTCCTATCACCTTGAGTTGGGTCACACACCGTTTCAATGAAATTCTTTTTTTCCTATACACACACAACATATTCTGCTTCATCGAAACTCGAAATTATCACATCTGCTGCCTCTAAAGAAGCTCACATTTTGAAATCACCATTTCTGTGGAAATCTTTCAGAAATGATCGTCTACGCGAGTCATCGGTGGGAAAAAACACCTGAAAAGAACTGCATGTCAGCACCGGCAGAAATGGTCAGTCATAAAACCTCAAGAACCTGCACACCACTATGCTGGCCTATTGACTCTGGCCAGTATAGTGGTGGGGTTTTATGAAGTTTCGCTTATAACCACAGGAGTGAAGAGATTAGGCCACCACCCAAATCACTTAATTCCTGTTAACCCTCTTTATGATTACAATCGCCCTAACTAGCGGGTTCAGCAAGAGAGTCATTTCTATGGAAATCGCTCACGACGGCCCAAGTCGCGTAGCGCAGGGAGCGATGAAGTTCTCCAAAACTTAGGCTCACTCCATTTTTCTTACAAGGGAGGATCAATGTATCAGCCTCCAGTCCTGGTCGCAAGATTTCAGCCTAATCGAGATTTCGACCAAAGCTCGGAAGGATCAGTGAATGGATGTGGCAATGGGGTAACTAGTAGTTTTTCACTTTTCGGATGGAGAAGCTACCAGCTGTAATAATGACAGCGGAAACATACATAACACCGGTACTTATCGAGGAGAACAAGCGTAACATGGGCCTAGGAAAGCATTTTCTTGACAAGGGCCATTGACTTCTCCTGCGATGAATGGGCTACCACTTGATAACCCTCCTTCCGTCAGCCGAATATCCTTCTAATATCCTCCTATAAAATTCACTCATTATTGCATTTCCAGAACGAGCTGATGACTGTTTTTACACGGTTGATTTGAGGTGGGGAATGGTAGAACCGAATAACCCTTGAAACTACCTTTACCACGTTGGCGACATTGCGTCTCAATGCTGGAACGTGCGTTTTCTGCCGCGTGGGACAATGCGTCTCAGTGGTGAGATGCAGCACAGAAATCTCTTTTCTTCAACTGATTTGAAATCCACAAATATCAGTTTTTATCAACGCACAGGGGTATCAACGGTGGACATGGTTCGCTTACATTTTTTCAATAAGTTTTTTTTTTATGATTTGAATACATTAGAAGTGATCTCCTTGAGAAGAAGTTTTTTTAGAAAGATAAGTCTGACTTAGAATATACAGACCTTATAGTAACACATAACAAATAAATCAATTCAAGGTTGGTATTCATACTCGCGAGACGCCGACTCTTGTCACTTGCCTATCACATGGTTAATCACTTCCCATCACTACCACGCAGTGATCTCTTTTCAAACCCACGAGGGATATCTAAAATTTTGCAGCACCCAATTTGTTTTAGCGCTCAAGACATTCGCAAAATCCAGTGAATTTGGAAAGGTGGTATTAAAAACTGCTTTTTTGGGACAATGAGATCCAGTGTTGCAGCTTTCCATCACTAGTAACAGAGCATCAGGACGCACTCCTCTTCCGCTAGGGGTCGAAGCGAAAAGCCCTCAAGGCTCTCCTATCCCTCTCATGCAACGCGTGCACTCCAAGAAACCCCTAGTGCGTGCCGTCAAAAAGGCGTAGAGGTGAGAAGCGAAAAGTGTGGATGCTAATACGTACCAGGTCCAGATCCGAACTGTCAGATGAAAGACCATTTACTGATGATCCAACTTGAACGAAACGACATTCACGAGAAAGGACGCGATCAGCAAGAGTTTGTGGTAAGTCCGACGCAGTAGTCTGGAATTTTTGTAGGATTAAAACGAAAGCTTCATGGAATCGATGATGAGCATAGAACTAAGACCATGGAATTAAGCCGGCATTTCTCCGCTTCATCCAGTTTTTGATCCAGAGATTCTAGACGACTACCATGTCGTGACCGTACATTTTCGATGAACGATGCATTGTTTCGGCCTTAAAATGACTATCTCACTGCATTTACAATACAACGGTTTCTGTACCTACTCCAACAGAACAGAAAAATCAGAGCACTATCCAACGAAATATCGACAAATTTCAACAAGTGCAGCAAATGCATTCGAACATTCAGCTTTATTTACCCGAAACCACCACACCCCCGCACTTTGATGCGATTAATGAAAGGATTTTTGGATGACATTCCAATCTGGCTAGAAATTGGAGCCGGAAAGACTACTGTAGACAAGAACACCGCTTCTGACCGCCTGGTACCCGTGCGAAAAAGAGTGGAACACGATTTCACTCAATATCCTGCACAGGGATAGTTTGAACCTCACAGTACGAGCCCCACACTCATCTTGTAACGAAAACTTTATCCCACACACTTGAGGTCCACATGGGACAGAAAGGGTCCGATTCTTTTGCATGACAACGCCCGCCCGCACGCTTCATATATCACTGCCACATTCTCCAACCCTTCCACCAACCGACTATCACTTTTTAATTTCAGAACCTATTTTACTGGAAAATACTTTATCAAACAGAAACAGGCGAAAAAAGCCTTCGTGGATTTCGAGAATTTCCGACCACCCAGTTTTTTCTTTGATGGGATTCACCGAACGGCGCCACATTGGGAAAAGTGTGCTGATTCGAGCGGTGCTTATTTCGATTGAATCCGATGAGTACTAGAAAAAAATTATGATCGTTCAAAGTGTAGCGCTCAAAACGGTGAGAACCTTTCGGGTAACCTAAGACCTCCAGGGTAAGGAAGAGGTACGGTTCGACCGAAGTGGGCGAACCAGGATTTACGCTCCATTTGGCGCGGAAAAGGTCTGCGGCGTCGGCATTGGACTTTTCTGCGCCAGCTGTGCATGATTATCGTGCTTGGGTTGGAGGGTGGTCAGACGCCCTCTCATGCTTTTATAGGACTGCACTACCAAGTCAACAATCATTCTGTTACCTTAAGATGCTTATGATCTTCTCCTTTCCCATGTGATCTAATAACATAAAATGATCGTCCACGGAAATTTAAAGGCAGCATTAGGAAAAAGTCGGACGAAAATTAAAAGAAATAATGCATATGAAAGTCGAGATGCCTAGTAACAGGAGTAGAGAAAAAACGGATGGAAGTGGCCAAACCCGAGAAATAGGACCCCCTTCCCGCCGCTGATTCTCGACCCGGACGACCTTCCCGTCAAGAGGTGGGTAGTCTGATCTAGTTTCCCATTGGCATGTTGCCAAGTAAACACAAGGGAATGTTTGGAAATACGAAAGGATCTACTTTCTGGAGTGAGCTTCAAGCTAAAACTGCGAAAGCGCGCCGCAAAACCTTCGATCCCACCGCATCTTCTTGGCCGCTCCCATCCCAGTCAATTGGGAATTTCGTCGTCGGGAGGCGGAACCGCTGTGTCCAAGAGGCGGAACCGCTGAAGGGTTGCGGCGTTTTGCAGGGTTTCTACAGCTTGGAGGGACGCTTTTTCACCGGGATTTCGCCACAGATAGCCTTCTTAGGCCCAGGACTACCATGTGAGTGACTTCATGTAGGGATTTCTCCATTACCGCATTACCCCTAATGCTGTCTTTAAGCTCTGTAACCCACAACCCACATAGATGGCGTAGTGACAGATGGCGCACTCCCTCTCTCGCGGTGTAGGGATCAAATCCAGCACCAGCACCTGTCCAGGCCGACCAAGCTTTCCATCCCTCTGTGGTAGAATTGGTAGCAGACTCGTCTGAGAGGATGAAAACATGACTTGTACATCGGCTGGCCAAGGCGTGGCATTGTATAGGTTAAATTGCATTTACTTGCCGCCACGATTCTGAATGGGACTAAAGTGCGCGATAATCCGAATAGTGGAATTGATTTACGCTAAAATTTTGCGTTCGAGTGGGTTTGATAGAGAGCTGAGGAGCAAGGGGCGACAGTAATGCGGTCAGCGACGCAGAGTGAGAAGCAAATCAAGATAGAATGCAAACACATTTAAAGACACCGGAAGGGGGTAAATTTGGCTTTTGGTAGAACAGACGTAGTGTGGACGAATTTAAGTGGCCGCCGTTGCACAAACTCGCCAATTTGTCGCCCTGGCATGGTGCCAAAAGGGGAAGTTTCTACTACAAATTTTTTCTTTTACTTTTTACTTTGTTCTTTCTTATATTGTTCCTGGATATACTTACATGTATGCTAATGCAGTTGGGAATGGCCACTCCACTGCGCTGGGAGTCAGGTGCTATTAGGTTGTAAGGAAAGTTTTGGCTGGTTTTTGAAATTTCAACTTCGAGAGATCATAACTCGGCTCAGAGTGCATCTTTTCTCACAGAATGAGCACCATTAGATTCGCTACACTCTTGGCAACACTATGCATACCTACATATCTCAATTTGGTAAAGGGCTGATGATTTATATTGCGCGAAATGAAAAAAAGTCGACTCCAAATCCCCACTCTTTCTAAACACACTGCTACTGAAAGAGCTGGCCAGATGTTTTGGAAAGTGGGGCATAGTTAGCGCTAGATTTGATGAACATGATAGACGAGTAAGGGCCTTACCCCGCAACTGCTTCAATTAGTGGAATAGGATTTGTGAAAAATGCGCTTGCGCATGACTGCCGTGAGAGGTCCCGCGGCACCCATTTTTTTTTGGATTTTTCCAAATCAAGACCACTTGAGGTGGTCAACTAAGGTTGCTTGTTGAGGGCCAATACTCGTGGATATCCCCTGCAAATATGAACGCTCATCGCCTTCTGCCGTTTAAGTTAAAGCGATTTGATCAACTGAAAATCCAAGCAGCTCGTTCTCATTTCTGCACTTCTGAAACCAGAGACAAAGTGTTCCATCCAATGCTTCACCCCCTCCTCTTGCAGTATTCACATATGTGGTCCTCTTCGCTGGGACTCGGCTAAGCAGGAACTCCTGAGGTGAAGTCATCTCAAAAGTGCCATTTTCGCAGCACTTTAAAATTTCCCTAATAATTCGAAAACCTTGTGGCATTCCAAATAAAACATATATTCTGAAAGAGCAACTTTTTGTCTATCTAACGAGCACAATATGTCAGCTGATTCATGTTGACGCGCTCTGATATTTAAATTTATCCTGTGAACGCGAAAAAGCGGCCAGAACTTTCCTTACAACCTAATACAACTAACGTTGGCGCGCGGCTCCTACAGCGGACAACTCGGAAAGTTAGTGTGTTGGATGCGAATGGGATGCGAATACACACCGCAGCGTCGCGCTTTCGAGACCGGGTTTTTTCGTCTATTATCGCTCCTAACCTTGAGTGTTCGTAACAAATGCTCATTTCTTTGCATCTTCCTCTTGTTTCGGACCCCTTCCGTTCTTTAAACTGCGCTCTGGTTGCTGACGACTGTTCAAATGTTGCGTCGGAATTCAAACGAAATGTCCACCTTCCATATTTTCAATTTCTGCCTTGGGATAAAGGGAATTTTCAGTTCTTCCCGTTTCTGTTCATTAATGCATCCAGTAGTGATTCTAGCGGAATTAGAATCATGGAATATCCGTGGTCGACTACTTTAACATTTTCAGTCAGGCGGAAGGATGTATAATTACGAGGTTGTTCTGCTTCCTAAGTCCATCCACGTCTCGCAAAGATACAAAGGTTAAAAGTGTAAAAAGCGTCTTACCTTCTCTGGCATTTGAGGCAGCCGCTCTTGATTTTGCTGCTAGCCATCGAACGACCGTTCTGCTCACCATAACCGTTTATCTTCTCTAGCTCATATAGACGCCGCTGTTTCAGTGTTCCAGTTGCAATCTAACTGTACTATGTACCATGCATGAACTAGTACATATAACTCACAATTTACTTTTTTAAAATTCAAAAACATAATTGAGGTATTCCATACACAGTTATGGCACGTGCCCATGGAATGAAAACTCTTCTTTTGTAACTTGGCATGTTTGGGGTGCCTTCAGCACAAATGGAAAGGATATTAACGGTAGCCCCCTTCCCTCACCCCTTCTGTGGTTAGAAGATAGTCCCGCAAGCTGCTGAATGAACCATATACTGAGAGCGTACACAGAAGGCATGAAATCTCAGAGTAGCAAATGTGTGGGCCATCCGGTCATCCCCTCTCCTGGCGAACACTTAAACATTTATTCGCATGCTGGAATCTCTAACTTTATATTAGGTTGGACGGGAAGTTCTGGGACACTTTTTGTTTTTTCCTGTAGAAACCTGTAAAGCTTCGGGAGCATTTGGTAGTGGGGGGTATATGAAGCGTCTGAAAAGGGCTTCTGAATAGCACATTCATATTCTCTACGGCTTCAACTAGCAGTGAATTTACGGCAATTTCGCGAAAGGTGCGAAATTCACGAACACCGCCTCGGTTCCTCAGCATGCGAGGCCACTAACAAAATTAACCAGTCGATGGACCCAGGTACTGTCTCTCATATGGCGGCAGCCCGATGGCTCGATCGGCTCAAATTGGAACAGGAAAAATTCCAAAAATTTGCACTGAGAAAAAAATGTGATTTTTTCTAAATTTTCAAAAAAAAGGGAAACTGTTACCATTCAGCACGGCAGTCCCTGGCGATCTCTACTGCAGGCAATTGGACAACGTAGCCGCAAAAATTACCGAAAAAATGGCTCTAGACTTCTTCCTCCACGACCACGCTCGCCCACATGTGGCAAAGTTGACGTGCCAAAAGATCCAGGACCTTAGTTGGACGAAGCTCCCCCGTCCATCGTAATCTTCGGACATGGCCCCAACTGACTACCACCTACTCCGATCTCTAACCCACTTCCTAGACGGACGGCAGCTCAAAGATGACGATGATCTCAAAATCGACCTCCAGACTTTCTTCGACCAGAAATCCCCAGACTTCCATGGGCAAAGTATCTATTATCTTCCTGAGCGTTGGCAGTACATTGTAGATCACGATGGTGCATACTTTGGTGACTGAAGTTACATGTGAGTAAAATTAAAATAAATTGAATTTTTCTCACAAGGTGTCCCAGAACTTCCCGTCCAACCTAATAATATACAAATTTTGCGCAAAGGCTAGCAACTCTGCCAAAATGCATTTACGTGGCTCCACCTCCACACCCAGCATCGCATGGTAACATCTGCAAGTGCTACTACAAAATGAGGTAGTCTGGATTAGTCCAGTAACACCGTAAGACCACAACATTATCGAGCAAATTTATCGGACAGTATTTCGTAAGCACATATGACGTCATTATCCTATCCTACTATGAAAAGACAGCGACTGTGAGACTGACTACCTGACACATGGTACGAGAAACACGACTCAAAAAAAAACCGGAGGCTGCTGAAAGAAGAATACGGGTTAGTTGAAGAAGTCAAAAATTTTCGGCAGTTTTCCCATGTTTTTTCTCTGAAACTGTCTATCATCCCGCAGTATTACCATCAGAAAATTGCAGAATTGCATACAAAATCTTTCTTCTTGGAAAAGTGGCAGTTGATAGTCTTATCCTAGAAAAAGGACACAGGATTTGCTCCTGTGGTATTCTGATGAGGTTGTTTCCCCTGATTCGTAATGTCATTTCAGTGATATCAAGCTACGTTAACGAAACCCGCTAAAAGTCGTGAGGACAATACACACTATACCATTTTTTTTTATTTTTTACATATAATTCGCTTAGTATGCCGGTGTACGTTCGTCTGTCTGTCACAAAATTCATCTCTCGGTCGCAGCAAAGCTGAGACCATAAATTTTACAAGTGATACAGAGAGTAGTAAGGTAACCCTAACAGTGGTAGACTGAAAGTGGTAGCTGCTGATAAGGAACCTCGAAAGGCAAACGGTCGAATCCATTTTGCCTTTCGGGCTGATACTAGAGCGCCGACACTCATAGATTTTTGGTAGGGTGGGACAGGATCATTAATGGTGGGTGATCCAAATTGATAACTGCTGATAAGACTCAATAAGGAGCGTGAGAAGCTAATGTCGTCAAATCCGTCTCAAACTTCGAGTTGCTCATAGAGTGCCGACACTCGTAAGGTGTTAAGCAGGGAAGATAATGGTGGGTGATCCAAATTTAATAACGGTCAATAAGATTCTATAAGAAGCGTCGAAAGAGAAATGTCGCCACATACCATTGAGCGTCGGAAGGGAAATGCCACCAAAGCCGTTTCGCCTCTCCGGCTAACAGTGGAATTTTTATATTTGCAGGTATTATAAGATGGGGGGACCTTAATAGTGACTTATCGAAGTTGATAAATGCTTACACAGGGGCTGATAAGAGCCATTAGCAAGTGGATAGGGAAAAATATAAAATCCGGTACACCGCTTGCTACTACTATGCGACGAACGTAGGAGCGTCTGATGCTCAGTGCCATCGGGTGAACATATTTTGTTCCGATATCAGTCGCCAATGAATCCGTTAAACTACCTAACGTCCAGGTAATGGATGATCAAGTTACCACCTAGATCTATGACAGCAAAGAAAGTGTTTCATTGCCTTATGTCCTACCAGCAGCAATAATGAGTCTCGAACGCGGACCATGTCAAATTCCAGAAAGCGATGCATGTACACAAAAAAAGATAAGCAACGATAACTGGCATAAGGATCTACCAGCAACTGCCTAGATGCTCAGCAAGTAGTCAAATTGCTACCAGTCGATACAATCGGATACAAGACTATCGATCCCTGAACTATCTAAGCTCCCAATAGTGACCACTTCAGCTAAATGATTAATTGACAAACACATTTCATTTCTGAGCCATTCAAATTGTCCGTCGATATCATTGTAACATGGGGTATAGAACCCTAAATCATCTGAGCAGCCGAAAAGAAGTGGCCTTCTTCAGTGGTGCGATATGCAGTGGTAAATGATTGAATTATCGACACTTAATGACTTAAGCACTATATGCTCAGCTCCTCTACCTTTCTGTACCCGATGACAGTTTCATTGGAACGTTTCGACTGTTGAGCTACGTAGGTTATTTGTAAAGATTCCAGTTGGCTACGGCTCAGTACTGCGCCTTATTCCAATGTGGAACTACGCGAAATGGACTTCTTCGATATTGGTTGGTCGGTATCGACCATTTCCCAATATATAATTCTACCAGTTGGCTGGTGCACACCACTATGCGCGAAACACCATGTGGGTCAGTGACCGATCGAAATTCCTCTTTTCTTGAAGACAGAGTATTTCAGTGCACGCCCCGCCAATCGAGGGCGAAGCTTAACATGGTCCATATGTGCTTCTTACTTCTTGTCCCATGCCCTACCCATCCCAAACTTGTTCTTATCTCCAAAGGTCGTTTTTCATGTAACGTCCAAGCTCCGCCTACAACTCAAAATGCTCCGTCCACTGTGCTCAGGATTGTTCCTTGGCCTTGGGAACTCATCGCTGACCTAAATCCATATTCTCCCCACGTTTAGGCACATTTGAACCCAACTAACGATTTTCGGCCTAAAAACAGAACATTCCCGAGCACGCTCTGCCCACGTGGGCGGAGCCCAACATGGTCCATGGTGGTCTTTACTCCTCGTCCCATGCCCTCTCATCCCAAACTTGTCCCCATCCCTACAGGTCGTTTTTCGTATCATACCCTATATATAAACCAGGATTTGGATTGTTTGTACTGTTGCCTGTCCGCCCTTTTGGTTTAATTACCTAAGTTTGAGGTACTCGACACTCGACATAACCTCACAGATTAGGGGGAAAGGTTGGCTCAGGTGTGGTTTGGGTAGGGAATGGTGGGAAATGTACAGAGCGGACATGGACTCTGTCAGACTCCGCCCTCTAAGGGCGGGGCAGGCGATAAAATGCCCGGTGTGTAGGTGCAAAACTCTATTATTCCTTTTAAAAGAGCCCAGGCGTCGAGATAAGGTGGGCCAAAATGAATCATGGGTGTTTGTGCCGATTGAAGGAGACCCGCCTTCAGTGGGCGGGGCATGCTTTAAAGACAGTGTTCGGGATAATGTGGGTGATAAGGAATCCCAAAAAGAGTTATTTACTGTAAATATACGGGTCTGAAAGGCCTAGGTATGGCGAAATCCTCCGCGGAAGGAGCCCCCAAGAACTGTGTCGGAGGCGGCCTCATGAGGGCAAGCCGCCTTAGTTAGGGCAGCCCGCCCCCTAGGGTCGACTTTGCCGAAGAATGATTGAGGTGTAGAGTAATGACTGTGATAGTTGAATGATACTTATCGTATCGTACCAGAGCCGTATTGATCGATATGACGTGGTGCTTGACGTGTCAGCTTTCGTGGTGGAAACGTCCACCGGTCATTATCAAAGACTAGAATGAATGATACAACCGAATTATCCCGAACACTGTCTTTAAGGGGTGGTGCTTACTACGATTGTTCACCACTTGCCTCAGGAGCAACCAGGAGACTGGGGAAATTTTTTCAGAGGTCGGCGATGTCTAAGGCGTGTTATGGTAAGTGGAGGCCCGCTTACTATGGGCGGAACGTGCAATCAACAATGTCGTGCTCACTCATAAAAAAATATAATCTCAGTCCAAAACGGTCTAGGATGCAGATGAAAGCTCAAGTCATTAAAATGCCAGCGTGACAAAATAATGTCAACTGATCACGGTGGGCGGGGCGCCACAAGGATATTGATCGAAGATATCGGTTTTTGTGCAGAAGGCTGGAAATGGCCCATGACCACACTAACGATTGAGTGCCCTCATAAAAGTTGAAATTCCACAACATCATGCATCACCGATCAGTATTGATTGAAAATATCGGTTTTGTGCAGAAGGCTGGAAACGGCTTAGGGACCATATATGGTATGATTCTATTGATCAAGTGCCCTTATAAAAGCTGAAATTCTACAACATCATACATCACCGATCGATATTGATCGAAAATATCGGTTTTTGTGCAGAAGGCTGGAAATGGCTCATGACCACACTAACGATTGAGTGCCCTCATAAAAGTTGAAATTCCACGACATCATGCATCACCGATCAATATTGATTGAAAATATCGGTTTTTGTGCAGAAGGCTGGAAACGGCTTAGGGACCATATATGGTATGATTCTATTGATTAAGTGCCCTTATAAAAGTTGAAATTCTACAACATCATACATCACCGATCGATATTGATCGAAAATATAGGTTTTTGTGCAGAAGGCTGGAAATGGCTCATGGACCACACTAATGATTGAGTGCCCTACAACGTAAAACCTATGGAGTTACGTTTAGGTTATTGACTCCAAACTGCAATCGTTGAGCAACTTCTGTTCACGTGATTTTACCCACTGCCCACTTCTCACCGATGTCCCGTAACGTTATGTAGATCGCGAAGCTCCTGGTGATACCTAGTTTCGTGGCAGACTGACGGAGGGACGTACAGACAGACGAAGCGCTTTATATATAGTAGGGATCGTGTTATTCGCGCAGTAGTGCGCGATAGGCCAACTGGTCACATATGAGCTGGCTATGCTTGTGGCTGCTATCATATGATTTTCGTGACGAGGCTTTTTCTGAGATCAACCCTTGGTCCGAACCGCAGCGAACAAGAAGGCCAAAAATGTGGAAAATTCATCACCCTCGTAAGTGCGGCAAGGTGGAGATATGAAGGAAAAGGAAGAATGAATATGGACTACCGTATGAGAGTCAGTTTTCGAAAAGCACCAATTTCTAGCTCAGACTTCAATGCTGAAAAAGCTTCTCCAATAAGTGACGGGCCATTTTTAACGTTACATCGTAGTGCAGCGGAATCCTCTTCAAAATAGGGGTCCAGAATTCGTACAAAGTCATCGTCTTCTCGCTCCATTTCTCTGAAAAACATGATTACAGTAAACAATCAAACACAGAACGCCTCCGGAAATGCGGGAAGCGGATGGGTTGCCAAAATTGGCCGGAAACATAACGCATATAATCCACAAGTCCAAAGTTGTAAGCTACTGAGACATCAGTGCATCACAAATTCTTCATACTTTCTTCGAAGAACGAAGTGTTTGGTAAGCACAAAAAGTGGAAGAAAGAGAGAAAGTAAAAATGTGCTCATAACGCGCAATGTATCGTGATTGTAATCTTGCTTCAGTATGGACGCTCCTGTAGATCACGAACACTGTGCACTGTACTCTCGTACACGTGCAAGTTCCAATCTAGGAGTCGCGTCTGAATGCGAGTACAATCGCTGCCGCAGTGGTTTCGTTCAAAAATGCAGAGTAACTGTGTGAGTGAAATATCTGAGAACTTCTCGCCATTGCCAGAGCGTTACGCCAATTACGGAGAGTGCATGCAGTAGCAGTTATCAATGAAAGAAACTAAAGTGAATCGAGTAAGTATGTATCGACCGCTTCGACCACCGTTCACATTTTGTGAAAGGTAACAGATAAAGCTGACTGTATGTAGTGGAGGAGCCGTAGCGGAGTTTCTCCGATCCCTAGAGAACTCTTCGACAGAACCGTGGCTATGAAAATACAGGGGGTGTCAAAAAAGTAGTTTTGCCCACGGCTCACATCTGCCAATTATACAAAACATGGGAAACGAAAGAAATAAAGGTATTGGAGCAAAATATTCCCGAAATGTTCCTCTAAAAGCAGGAACAAGCTGTGGCTCCCTACGTTCACGTTTATAAAAATATGGAGCTTTCATTCGGCGCAGTCGGGCTTCGCAGTACCTACAGTGTCAAGGTCCGCGTGAAACGGTGAAGCCAGGCTCCGTGGTAGGTCTTCTGTGGGAAGCTTCCCGAAGAGGGGTTTCAGTGGCAAGGGCACGTTTTGGCTCTTGGAAAAGAATGGCGCTGGGAAACCGGAAAGAACGGTATCTTAAAACATCACCCAATATGATCCTTAGGTACCCAGAGAGAACGGACCTCAGCAAGGTTGTGAACGAGGGCGACGAAATTTCGGATTTTGCCCAGTTGAGGTGACACATCTTGTTCACTCTTTCCTCGCTCTTGTTCCTACTCGTGCAGAAGGCTGCCACGGAGTATATTGATACAGTGAAATCTGCTTTTGAATCTGGGGATGAAATTATCTCGAAAGAATTTGCTATAGTTCGACTAAAATGGGGTTAAAAGTGGAGGAGACAAAATTACTTTTTTTGGCACCCCCTGTATATATCCAGGCACAGAGTGGACTGGGCATATTACCGTACCCACTACAAGCTGACTTATTCGGAAAACAAGAACGTGCTCGATCTGAGCTTTGATGGAGCCATCAGATCAGTTTTAGAGTAGTACCTTATCGTGGCAGTTGGTATGAAAGACAGATACAAGGGAGACCTAGAAAGAGCACACGAGGGGAGAGAAACTGAGGTAATATGAGCTAGTAGGAGAGACTTATCGACGTGCATAGCTCACGATATGATGACCCTGGACCACCATGTCGTGGGCAGCCCGTCAAGAAAAAAGAATTCACATAAGCTAACCTACTCCAGTTGAGAACGACAAATGCTCGTTCCAAAGATTAAAGGACATATGGTCCGCGACGGGAGAAAGAGCAATTCAACGCAGCTCTATAATGGCTTGCTCAAAAGCTCCACAAGGTAGCAATGACTAAATCGAGCATAGAATTCCATGGTGGAATGTGAAAAGAGACGGGATGGAGAGTGACGACCTCAAACATAAGGAGAGTCTATCAGACAATGACAGATTCACTTAACCGGTTTAGGGTACCGGGGTAAGATGGCTGAGGTCACCCTACGATGGGCCAAGGAACTGAGGGAGACCTGATTTCCTTCCGGAGAAATCACGCGGCACGGTTCTGTAACGAAAAGGTTCAATGATTAGTGAATAGGGGTAAAACTAGCACAAAAGCGGGGACGTCACCGCCAGCGAAAGTTGTGAAAATTGAAGCCCCACCACAATCGTTCCCATCAACAAACATTTCCGTTTCACTGCGTGACCAGAGCAGGCTGGCGGGCACTCAAATTTGTCTCCCGTTTACATAAAATCCTCGTCGCAAAGACTGTGACCAGGGAACGGAAACTGGGAAGACAACTGGTTCATATGAGATACCAGTTGAGGCATGGACGGCTCTTGGAGTGTACTCATCTGATCTCTTGACGTGATGCTCGCCGAGGAAAGATCCCACACGTATAAAGCACCTCTACCACCGCTTCTATTTCCAAACAGTGAGGAGGCGCATGGAATATTGGAAAAACACGCCACAAAAATAGCAGTATATACTATGTCTCTGCACGAACTGGTCTACTTTGAGATATGCTGAGCCGGCCCAGTCTCCCACAAGCAGGGCCCATGCCCATGGGCATGGTGATTTATTTTAAAACGATTTTATGCTTCTTCTAGTTTCACATACATGGAACAAAGAGCGGTGTGAAATACGACTAACTGGTTCTGGGGTGGTAGATATGAGCTTTTTGCTGGTTTTTTAATTTTTACTGGTTTTTTGCTCCATGTAGAAGCCTGTAAGATGGAGAGCCCGTTTTGGAATAGCTCATCAGGCTCTGATGGGCTTTCCTTGTCAAAGAAGCTGTTATTATACATGCCTGAACGCACACAACGGGCGCCACCTTCATTGCTGAACGAAAATTTCGAAAAAGGAGTGGTCGCGCACTGGAGCGTCCACCTCGAGTAGCGATTTGGATGCACTTTTAGAGCACGGTCTACCAGAATTTGTTGTATATGCGATAAGAGATATCCACGATCCTCACGCATGCTAACGGGTTGACAACTGAAGTAGACACCTCACATCAGAGGTATAGCGAGGATCAGCCTCGACCCGTTCCTTTCTGAGTACCCTGACATGGGCATCTCATGAGGAGACTGTAGAACACCGACGACACTGCCGTGATTGCAAACAGCAGAGAACACCACACCAAGATGCAAAAATGGCAGGCAGTATTAGCAGCGAATGGCGGTTGACTGAAAGTCAACAAAACCACGTGACAAGACTATGCGGTAGCGAAGTGGACCGTCGCCAGGAGGGCCGTAACGGGGAAAGTTTAATGGTCATTGAAACAATAAACCTTCTGATGGCACGGTGGACCAACAATAAAAATGATCCCTTGCTAATCATGATGCTCCAAGACGCTGATGATCAACACACTATTAGGGCCATCATTTGAACTGCAAAGGGTATATCATTGGCTGAGAAGACCAGTAACAACGTCCCAAGATCTGTCATTCAGACTGCTACCGACCGGCCAAGAGAACAGCGATCACGTAGGCCCAACTTTCGGTTTTGGAATTAGTAACTCCTAGCAAACAATCATGAGCACCATCAAAGATGAGATGGAGAGGAGTGGTCGGATGCGAGTTCACCGATGAAATAGACGTCGAAGAGCACAGCGGACTCCGCGACGGCGCGCGGCTAATGCTGCAGAAAGGAAAGGAAAAGTGGACGAAGATGGGAATAGAAGGGTGAAGGATCCTTATGGACGGCTAAATGTGTTATAGAGATAAAGAGACTGGACGCCACTGAGGACCCCTGCAGCCAATGGCCGATAAGTGAGCAACTTTAAAGCCAGCAAAATTACGGATGGACCCACTTCCGCGGATAACTATGGGAGAGTAGTCCGTATTTGTATCCCAAATAATCAGCCCTAGGTGTGCATGGATAGTTCACAAAACCAGGGATGGACACCAACTTCTCCCAATAGATGTTCTCCATGACTGAATGCGTCAAGCAGGTCTTACTCTGCGCTAAATATCACATTGAAAAAAAGAGTGCATGCCAGCGCCATACATCGTATGTATCTACCGTGCTCGAGACCAACCACGTCTTGGTTTCTACCCTCAGATGGCAATAAGAGACGTCAGAAACAAGAATAAGATTAAGCAAAGATACTAGAGGGCCACAAGAAAAACCAGATCACAAAAAATGATGGATGTCAAGAGTTCTGCAAAGCTGCTCCGTGGAAAGGTTAAAGCACAGGCGATATAGATAGCAGACAAGATCGGATAGCAACGAGAACGAATCGTTATGGTACCAACAAGAACGACCTCTATCAATAAGCAAAAAAATACACACAAAATACGTGAGTTTAACGAAACTCTCACCTTTTACAAATCTTTCCGTCAATGCTGACAGCAATGTTTTGGAGGTCGAGTTGACTATAGTAATCGATCATCTTCACAATCGTTTCAGCCGCTGAGATATCCTGCACTGCATCAGCATGAATGTAGGGTGCATCAGCAATCTAAGAGCTCGTTAGTAAAAACGGAAACAGAGTTCGATGATAGGTCATATCTCAGAATCATCGAGAATTAGCAATTGTTTAAGAGCCCATCATGACTCTCAGAGTAATCCATCACACCTGGTAGATTGCACGTCTTTCCTTTATTCGAAGAAAACTTTCAAAATGTCTAACACCTCATTTTTGAGCTCCGATAGCTTTTCTTGTGCATGGAGGCTGTTGCTCTAAGAATTATGCCAAAGGAATTCCTTTCCAGGTCAGGTTTTTGATTCAAGGACAGTAAAGGATTGAGAACTCAGCTAGAAGCAGCTACACCGCTGGGAAACTTATTTGTTGGCGATGTAGCTAAACAACATTACGGAAAAACGCCGTTCTAAAGTTCAATAGTAAAATTTCGAAATTTCAAAACATACCTCTGCAGTTAGAAGCCTGACGACACCGTGCCATGAGAATGATGGATCTAGCTGTGGGTAACGAGTGAACACATCAGGGCAGAACGACAAAGCAGAAGACTTGAAAGAATAAAGAGATAACCAAGACGACATTATTCCAGTCAAACCTTACGTGACAAGGTCTTACTGGAGGAAGAAAATAGACGTCTCCATCAACAATTAACACTCCACTTTTCTCCGCTTTCCTTTTGAGAATCTTCCTCAACAATACATCATAACTACCTGGAGAAAGTGCAGAACTAACATGTTGAGGTGGTAAGATGAGAAAAGTCCATTGCGGCTGTTTTTGAGCTTCACCAAATCAAAAAATGAATTCATCCAGTGGATAACAATTGGTACAGCTACACTCCACTGCAAGTACTTGCCGTAACTTTAGTAATGACACAATGAAGTTTTCTATTTCCATAAACAAACCTCAACGCATGTTCTCACAAAAAGCGTAGAGCGAATAGAACCAATATTGTTGAACTGGAGGTCCACACTCGTTCCATCACGACCGCGAAATTTCACTATCGGGACCTGTGTAACGCCATTTACTAAATATTTGTCACACTTTATACCTATGACGTGTACACGAATTTGCAAAAGATGGCCAAGCCATACAGGTGACTTACGTTACAAAACACGAGCTGTTGGACTGATCCCGCTTGAACGAGCTTCGGATCATTCAAAATCCTGGCAACTCTATCCATCTGAGCTCTGGAAGATCAAAAATTACGGGAGCCTGTCATAAAATAGACGATAGTAATACGGTTCTGCTGCAATACTTCCTGAAACTTTGAACGTTCGAGAATTTCTTGGTGAATTCGGCTCTTCTAGCATCATCTTGGTGAGTAATGAGAACCTAAACAACAAACCAACAAAGCATGAGTATTCTGGGTATAGTTAAACAGAACTTACTAGGTCTAAATCAGAATCTTGTGTTTTGAGTCCATTTACGCTGCTCCCAATTGGCACAACAGTTTGTCCGCTTCGTGAGAAAAACTTTTGAAGTTTTGACAAGTACCATATTGTCTAAACCTATATTGGAAGAAACCGGCGCCTGGGAAAACCCTGCCCATCAACAGCTTCCGTACGGTTTTCTCTCGCGTTTTCCGCTAAAAGTGTGCGAAAACCGCGAAAACCGAGCTTCACATTCGAATAAATAAAGTGGATGGTTGCTAAATCCTGGTAAACTCGACAAACGAAAGCTCGATCCACACTTACATTTGGATAAGATTTGCAAAATTCATATCTGCGTTGCTGCTGTGCTTTTATAAGTCCCGATTCCCACCGCTTCAACCGCTTGCGGTGCTTCTGTATAAATCCATCACTGAACTGAAAGTCGAAGCTCGTGCTCGTAGGAATGCAGCGTGAAGGATGTACTAAATTTCAATTCGTAACATTTGAGTACTCTTTCCAACACCTCGAACACTTCACCTTTCGTCGCACAAAGTGGCCAAGCTAATTTCATAAGGGAGAGAAGTTATTAACGTTGCTCTGAAACGCAAATTACGCATGTCAAACTCTGACGTAAGTAGAATGAAACGCGACCTTCTGCAAAAACTCTGCGGGCTGCACCACACCCGCTGACTTTTCCAGCTACTATTATTTACGACTTTTGTGAGCTGAATGAGGAATAGATTCGTGGAGGGATTTGTAATAGAGATTTAGAGGTTACCTTTCTACCAAGATTTAGGCAGAAAACCTATGCAAAATTAGCGACGAACACTGGGGTGCCCCCCCCCCCCCCATCTACGTGAACACCCTATTTTCGCCCAAGCATCACTTTGGCCCACCACTCTGGACGTCGTTTTGAAATGACTCGTCTTGCAATTAATTATATCGGTGCTAATTTTGATAGTACAAATAGTGAAACTGCTTCGACCACTTAATTCTTCAACCTAACAGCTTCTTCTTCTAACAGCTCACAAAACCACGATAGTTATGTTCGTGGACTATAGCTGAAAACGTCGCCGAATTTGGTGTGGTCCGCAGAGTTTCTGCGAAAGGGCGTGTTTTATTCGACGTCAGGATTACTGTGACATGGTTCCGACTGCTTCATATAGTATAAATAGTTTCTTAAAATATGATAGGATGCGTGGGATGACGGAATACGGTATCCAGACCTTGTGGCAATGGAGCACGGCTTCCATTCTCGGGCTGTCCCCTGCCGTGGTGGCCTGTCTTGTTAATTCTGCTAGTTAGTCCCTGTTATTGCCTTATGGATGTTCGAGTAATAGTTGACGGCACTACGAATGGAGACTTCTTTTCTGTAAATTTGTACACAGCCGACCAATTTTTGATGGCGGACCATGATCCTGCAATTTTTTGCGCTTCGTTGATGTAGGGGAGGGGAGCATTAGGCCAACGCATTTAGTTAAGATTCCGGCAAATCAAAACAAGAATATGAAGGTGAAAAGACGAAGAGAAGATGTGTTTTGAGCCAAGAGGTCCGGATTCCGCGGGGGGTTCAGCAGTTCTGTCATTCCTCTTTTCCCATATTCACATGGCAACGTTTTCTCCATCTGCTGTGCTTGTGCTAGATGAATAGTAATATATATGGTTCTTGTGATTCTTGTGTCTGTACCTTTCTGGTGATCTCATGAGATGCTTTCTCGGTGTTTTGAATTGTTGTGCACTTTTAGTTCTATTTCAGGAAATTGGTAGTGCCGGTTCAGAGGTAATGGGCACCACCACACGCCCATCGTGGATCAACGATATTGTGTGCCGTTTGTGGGAAGACCGTGGTTCATTGTTCGATCTATCCTCTCAGCTTCGAGAAGAGTTAAGCTCCATAAAACCGAGTCCTGATGAGCTTCGACTTTTAGCCCGTAAGCGACTGTTCAATCCATTTTCACGAGTTGTACTATGCCTCGAGCTGAAATCTAGGGTCAAATAAAGTCGGGGGGGAGACGCAATTTTGCGTCGACGTCAAAGCTCCTTTCCCTCCCTAGGCTTAGGTTAAAATTGATATCCCCTTCTCCTACATGAAAAAGCATCTGTCAGAGCATAGGTTTCATCTGCTTTAACCTAAGCCTAGGGAGGGAAAGAAGCTTTGACGTAGGTGAAACGTTGACGCAAAATTGCGTCTCCCCCCCGACTTTATTTGACCCGAAATCTATTCACATGCATTGTGAGGATCATCATAAAGAAGTTCATGTCTAAGTTGTTCTTTTTTAGAGGAGTTTTTCCAAGCAGGTACTATGACGTCATATCCAGATCTGAGGATGCTGGAATGTGTCAAGATGTTAAGCCATTCCGAGGTATTGCTTTGTTCATGCCGTGGTATTCAGTAGCGATGTTGTCGCTGTTACTTTAGCTTATCTCTTGGATAGATCTACTCAGAACCATTACTGGTTTCACACAATTTCAAAGATCGCGCTGTGTTGTGGCACTCTGTGGGATTTTGAAGTCTGAACTCCCACACTTACAGTGAGTTTCTAGTCTTGCAAACTTGTTTTTTTTTGAAAATTGGTGTCTATTTGATAACGATTTCAGATGTTCATTCTCCCATATCAGCGAGTGCCGTGCGTTGACTGAAGCAGTCATTGATGTATTCGTGTGGATTGTTGAAGCAGTACAAGTGAGGCGCTTTTTTTCATCTATATATGTTCGCCCTTTCTTTAAGGGGCCTTCGTTGTAGGCGTACCGTGACTTGGACGACTTTGAAGTGGTTGATGTGGAGGGTGTGCTGTTCCAAACATTTTCTGCATTTCTGGATGATCCATTTGTCTTCCGACTTATGTGCCTCGCCACGAAGAAGTATGCAGGTAGGTCTCGAAAGGCTTTTTTCTCACTTGCTTTTCACTTTTCGCCATTAAATTCTGTAAGCTAATAGATTTTCAGCCGTCATCAAGTCTTCAATCGTGAACAAGTTATATGATCTCCGCTATCAAGAGGGATCTGGTGTAATGTTGAACTATGAAGAATTGCGAAATTCTTTCCTAAGGTATAAACTAGCTAACAACTTTTCTATAGTCGTGCATAGTAGGTGTACGGTCTCAAACAATGTAGCCCAGTAAAAGAGCAGTATTAGTCGAACGGGTCATCAAAAGCAATGCTTTTTCAAGTCAAAACTCTAGTACTGTAAAGTATTTCATTTCTCAGAATATTCGATCCACCCAAGTTCGAGAGTTCTGAGCTGTCGGTGAAGTATAACTTCGTAAGTCACTTCTCTTTCACTGGTGGTTTTATCCCTTTGAATTGTTTTTTTTTCAGCGACGATCGGGTATTCGCTCACTTACTGCGGTATTTTCCTGCTTCCGGGTTCTGGCCGCAGTGGAAGAGGTGTTGAGTTAGTAGTTAGTATGAATTCACTCCTTTTGAACCACGTACTTTATTTAGGTAGCGGATACTATGCTCCTTTTTGGGCAGATTAATGCTATAAGTCATCACGAGATTGTATCAGATATGCTTCATGCTTCCTTCATGATACTGGTAAGGCTCACTAAGAGTAGTGCCGCCACTTCATTTAGTGTATGTTGTGTACTCTATTTATTGTGGAACCATTTCAGCTGGAAGAGCAGGAGACCCGCGACAACTGCAAGTCATCCATCGAAATGTTCTTCTACGTTAAAATGCCTCGCGTGTGGGCTGCGATGATAAAACTGGGTATGAAGCCAGAAAGCGTTGTGAAAGGTGTACAGCATATGCTCTCGGAATGCAGACAGGTACATTTTTCATTGCACAGTTGCAAACTTTCGGGACATTTGTTTTTACGAGAGAATATACAGTGACTTATCAAAGAATACATACGAGGAATATGCATAAAAGCAATAGCAATTATTAGAGACAATGGCTTGAACAGTCCTCGAACAGCAGTATTGTTGAAATACGTGCGAGCTGGGGATCCGATTACTGCGGATTGGTTACTATCTACATAGAAGGTGTTTCCTGCTAACTGTTCTATCTGTAACATCGGGCTCCAAGGGTTTGGTTAACGCTTGATGTGATCTTCCATTTTTCACTACGTTTCCAAGTTTTTTCATGCGCTGTTCTTCCTTATATTGTTTCTGCTTTTCTCATGTTTCTAAGACCTTTGAAAGTTCGCACCCCTCCGCATTTTCATCGCAGTATTTTGTGAATGCTTCAAGTTTGAGGCTACGCACGAATCATATACATTCAAAGTCCGAACCATCCATCGTTGCACGATGAGCACACCTTGGGCAGAATGACTAGAACAGAGCTATCACAGAGTAGCTGGAATTACAGGGTGTCCCAAAATTATGGGCGCCTGAACTCGTGTTTCTTCGCATTCCTCTATACAATTGTATCAATCCTTTTTCTTTCATTTGCTGCTCAGCGGGTGCACAGGATCCTCTTCTACCAATGTGCATGCTTGTCGGGTGAAGCTCATAGTATTCCTGAGATTTCAGAAGTTCTTCAAATGCACTCCGCGGTCATTTGCTTCAACGGTGACACGCACCTCACCGCACTTCTGTTCAAGCGAAAAAATTTTCACGTCCTGAACCAATAAGGGCAACCCACTGTGGCCAGCTACGTTTGATAGGGTACACCATGCCGATAGGGTCCCAGTACTGATTGAGGGTCCAATAATGACACGCTACTGGTTTCCGTCGATTTCGGCGTAAAGCTTGCGGGAATGTGAACGTGAAGAACACGCTGCTACACATAATGGGCATTGGCCTCACTAGTACTCCGCATCAATACTTGGTGAATTTAGCGGCAGGGCGCTCAAGTTTATAGAATCAAATTGATGCAAATGCGCTGCCGACCCGATTTGTTCGTATTCATTTCTTTTCGAAACGTCCGGCAAATCTCCCAAAACATGATCCCATTGATCTCCTGCCAGGGTCCTCAACTAGAAGCAAGGTCTGACGAGTCAGCCATTCTAGTACGAAGTCACATAAGGTGGCCCTGAGAAAGATTTGGGAAGGAATGCATGAAAAAACTTGCGTGTCATGGGTGGTTGAGTGATAGAGAGACTAGAGCTTGTATCCTTGTCGGGGCAGAGAAACTAATGATATGACTGCTGTGTCTTGTTACATAATATGTGAGTAAAGTTGTGAATGGGTTGATTTTTCATTCACTCTATTGCCGCCAACAAAATATTGCAATACATTGGCGCCCATAATTTTGGGACACCCCGTAGTTGAACATTCACCTAGTGCGGCGAAATGTTTTGATACCGACAGCTGGCGAACGGTACGGAGAGTTTATGTTCAACTGCAAAGATTGGTCCACAAACAGGCAGCTAGTAATCAGTGTGAGATCACCCAACTGGTTTTCTCTGTTGACAAGTGAAGAGGCGGATTCATTAGCTTGGAAGCTGCTTTGTTGAAACGAATGAATTCGCACAGCCATGCCATGCGAAAGATTTCTTTATCACCCAATACTCACATCTGCCACTTCGGACCAACAGTACCACTTTCTCTCACGCGTGTCAAATCGTGATTTTCCTCTTTAGGTTATCGATAATGTGGACTCGATCGTGAAAGACAATACAATCAGAGCAATAGTGCGACAGCTTATATCAGAAAGAGTAATGTCTGATGCAGATGGAGAACTGCTTATTGCGCAGAGGTTCCTATTTCGTTGTGGCTAGCATTTATTTATATTTTGACTCATTTATTGGCAGAAACGAACAATTAAAAATGATACAAGGACTCGCTTGTTTGACAAGGGACGACGTTCAGCGGCAAACCCAAGTTGCAGTCGTTCTAAGTGCTGTACAGGCAAGGCATGTCATTGACAAGTTGTGGAATATGCAGGTTCGCCAAGTATCTTTCTGATATCCTTTTATAGAATTCGCTCATCGTTGTATTTCCAGGAGAAGCTGATGACTGTTCTTACACGGTTGATAGGAAGTGGGGGTTACGCCTTTGATGCCTTCTGCTCCTCCTATGGACTTGAAGGTACACTGGGAGAAATGAGCAGTAAACTGGCGAGGTACGTAGTTTCGTTAGTGAAATGGGTGCTGTAACAATGAAGGGGAGCTTCCCATAAGGAATGCGATTTTAACCTAAGCTTAGTTGAGAGAGGAGCAACACTTCTCTTCCTCCACTAACTAGGGAAGGTATTTTACTTCCCATGGAACTTTGAAATGAGACCCGGACAGATCGATAGAGCTTCGAACGCTGATTATAACTGTGAAAACCAAAATTGCCAAATGACATCCTGAAGTGTGTTACGAGGGGTCAAAGTTTGTTTGTGACACCTCGTTGGCGAGGCACTTTGCCATCAGATGGTTTGTCGAAATGGCCATTCGCAATGAGACACATACCACTGTACGCGCTTTTAAATGCTGATCTCAAATCTTATTTAGAATCTGTCAAACAATTACCTCAATGAAGTTATGAAGGTTTTTTCTGAAAAAAAGTAATACCATTTCATGGTATGTTTGGGAGCCCATAGCGCGCGAGCCATGTTTTCACGCCAAACCAGTGTGATTTTCGTGTTCAAGGGATCAAATTACCCTATGGAACAAGTTTTCAGGCAATTCGAGAATTTGACCAAATCTCGGAAAAATTGATGGGCTATTGGGTGGCAGCACATTGAACAAAGGAGAAGTCGTTGACCCTTGCCCAGCACATGCTCTTATTTAGCGCTTGTTACGTGCGTTTAGTGTGATGGGCAAGTGTGATAGGTATGCTTAGGTTATGTTGTTCAGCTTGCAGGATTTTTTGTGGAAGGAAATTCAAAAGCTCCTACTTAACCGCTGGCCGCCCCTGATTTTTCGAAGTTGGGCCAAAAACTGGATCCGGCTGGAAATTTGCACAGAGGGGTAATTCGACCCCCTACGCGCGAATATCATACAAGGAAACGTCTAGAAGTGAAAGAAAAGCACTTACTGACAATGAAACACAAAATGCAAAAAAAAGCCGCACCAGCGGGAAGCAAACCCACGATCTCGCACCTGCAGAACCGGGGCACTACCACTGAGCCACAGAGGCAGTGGATGGCTCTGCGCTAGTCATCCTGATGACGAAGCGCCTCGCCATTGAGATGTCACAGGCAAGTCACAAACTTTGTTCCCTCGTAACTCGCTTCAGAATGCCATTTAGCAATTTTGGTTTTCACGGTTATAATCAGTGTTCGAAGCTCTATCGATCCCCCCGGGTCTCATTTCAATGTTCCATGGGAAGTAATCTACCTTTCCTAGTAAGACTCAGGCGGAAGTATACTATTGAGTGTGCAGATTGCAAATTCAGAAATGCTCAGGTGTGAAACGTTCCATAAGATGCCCCCACCTTCATTACGATAGCACCTTATAATCCCTCATCTTTGTGTGGTGTAATAACACAAATATGTTGCTGTTCTGCTTTAGCTTAAACCTCTTATCGGAATCCCCATCAAACGTATGCGTAGATCGGAACATGACCTTTGACCTGACATTCACAATGCTAACAAGAATAGTCTACAAATACAGCAACCTAGTAAGTCCATCCTTATTCCGTGGTTCTCCAAGTTACTGATATGGTATATTTGATCTAGTCCCTCGATGAATTGGTAACAGATCCAAGAGGTGGTCCTGACAACACTGGATGTGCTTTGTAAGTTATCGTATTTGAATGGCGTGGATTTAGTGTGTTACATCCAACACTGAATCGATTGCAGCTACCAGTGGTCATCTCGATACGTGAAACGAATATCATCTCATGGGCAGGAATCGTACCAGAATGACGTTCCTCTTGTTCCTCCTGAGCTAAAAGCCGCTTACAAAGAAAGGGTTCTTCGTCTGAAGGAGCGCCAACTCTTCTGGGATCCTGTAATGTGGGTAATGTGTGAGATATTCAGGTTGTCGCATAAACATTCAACGAGCAACAATGTAACCATGAACGTTTCCACTTTCCATCCATTCTAGCTCATAGTTTCGTCTTTATTCGAATTATACCATCGGTTTGAACTTGACTGAAGCCAGGTATTCAAGAAAAGATGAACAGTTCTCGTTAAGATGCAATTATGGGCAGCTGTTGCATGAAATGCCAATAGTAGGAGAAGTCATCTTGGATTTCTTCAAAGATAGGAAACATATCGAAGAAGATGTTTCGGTAAGTTCCATTCGAGACTAGCTTTAATACGATTACGAAATCGGAACTTGTTCAACACTTGTTTAGCGCATTTTTGCCGCCTTCCGCAAGGCCAACTGTCTGCTAGTGTGCATTATTCAGTGGCTAGAGTGTCAGGTAAGCGTCGCATATGCTTGATTGGTGATTATTTAAAATCTTATTAGATTGTACTGTAGATTTTACTTTCGAGTTTATCTTCATTTGCCATGATTATGACTAAATCACAAAATAGAATATGGAATCCCATCATGCGCAATAGAGTCAAATCCATATGCATTGCCGGAAACTGCGGAGATTCGTACTAATTTGCGTATGTGTCGTATGTCAAGATTCATTATTCGGGCCATAATTACATCGCAACATTACGCGGTTGCCATCGTCGCGCGGCGGTCTGTCGCCATCCGATACATTTTCAGTTAAAAATGCATTTCCTGAATTTCTCTCTGCACCCGCTGCCTTTTACTTGTCATGAGCTAATGCCATATGGATACATTTTTCATGCTATAATTTTTCCGGGCGCAGGTGGTATTGTGACAGGTGGCGCACACCCCACTCTCATGGTGCGGGGATCAAATCCCGCATCAACGCCCGCCCAGGCCAACCAAGCCTTCCATCCCTCCGGGGTCGGCGAATTGGTACCAGACTCGTCTGGGAGGATAAAAGCACTGACTTGTACATCGACTTGCCACCGCAAGTCATTGTATCCACATCACATCCATTAGCCATCACGATTCTGAATGGAACTAGAATGTGCGGCGCATCCCACAGAAGGGAGGGGTTAACGCCAAAAACTTTATCCTTTTAACTTTATAACTGTTCCATTTGTACAGCCTCTTTCTGAAGCGCGTCGACAAATGGCTCGTTGTATCAGAATGGTTCTGGAAGAATGTGTTCCTGACGAAAAAGAGGAAAAAGACAGGTAAAAGAATGTTTGCTATCTATATCAGGGAAGGACTAGTGGTATAGGAAAGTTACTGCGCATGTGCCCAACGGAAAGAGGGATACATCTCATAATTTTAAAGAGAAACAAAACCTGTCGACGCCATGCTGGCTCTTCAAACATGCTATTAATGCATAGAAGTCATGTTTCTTTTTCATCCATTCATGATTAACAAAAGTAGATTGCATTCAGTCAGATGCGATGCAGTGCACTGTTTGTGCATCTGAGAGAATTTTTGAGTCTTATCGGGCACGCACTGTTTTTCTATTAAATTGTGTTATAGTTGTCCTGGAACTTTGAGATGAGAATATCGTTTGGCTGCAAATTTTCGTTGTTCTAGTTGAACAACTACTCGTTCAGATGGCTATTCACCCGAATGGTTTGCCGAAGACAACTGGAGGAAATGTGTGAATGTGATTCAATAATTCCGCCAATGACAATCACCTTAATGGCCATTGCAAAGAGGTCGTTTCCAATACTACATAGGAGACAGGTGAAGAAGTGCCTGTACATCGACTGTGTGCTGATTCAAATTGAAAGAATTTACGACATTCAGGTGCCCGACAAGGAGATGTTAAAGAAAGCGTGGTTATATGCTCAGAGACAAAACTGGGCAAGTCCCAATGTTTTACATCTTATTGATCACTGCAATAGGGCGGGAGCGCATAAGTCATGGTTTGAGGTGGTTTTTGTTGTACTCTCATATTTATGTAACATCTTTCCGAATGAAAAAATGATTCAGTTGGCTGAACATCGAATTTTTGCAGTTTTATATGCATCACATGATGAAATTGCGATGTCCAGATGTGATGAACCGTGCTATAGAAACTATCTGTGCGTGCCTGCTGTTAGAACCTCAAGAGACACTCATCACAGCGTGTGTGGTAAGCTTGGATTCTTATATCAAAATAAGACAGTGTCCGTTGAAAAGGATGGCTATGTTCAGTTGATGGTTGATTTTATGATGGACAAGAAAGGTCAAGTGCAGTTTGAGGTGCCTTATGTGATTCCTCTGGTCAAATTACTCACGCAGGTATTATTTTCATGATAAACCGCATAGTTAGTTGTATGCCGCTGGTACGCCTTCAGGTATTGCTGATGTCTGTATGGATTATTGATAGAGAGTATAAGAGAGTGAACAGCTGGAGGAATAGCGAACCAAAGCAAAAAAGAGCGAGGATGATGGGAGAAGCCCATAGTGAGCTTTTTGTCTCTTCATTGTTGTTGAATATTGAAGTTTGGCTGCCAAATCTCAATTTTTAGTCCATCCATCCATAAGGGTACTGCAGGAAACAGTGGAGGTTGCAATAAATAAATTTGTGAAGGAATCCAGTCAGGGTACGTCTCAATGATTTATTCTAGTCAGTTCAGCAGTGCCATCTGACCGCTGCGTTCATACCTTGCGCACCGAACGGGCAACGACAGCGTCAGAACCATGTGCCCGCTGCAACCACGACGGCACACTGGTGGCTCGCTCCGTTAATTTGGTACTATGCCAAGGTTCGATTTCAAATTAGTGGCTCTCGCCACGATAATCATACTGTAGTGTGGTTGGCTCTAGCGGTTTGCGAGCGGAGCGTGTCACTGGGGGGACGGATTTGGAAGGCCGGAATTACTACCGCCGTAACCCTGTTCAAAGGACGTAACGTACCCTTCTGAAATCTTGATCAGTTTGGTGCTTTAAACATGGTGGAAGTTCGGAATGCCGAAAACCCGGGTTTTGAGACTATTTTGCTTGCCATAATGTGGTTTCCCGTATGATGGATGGGTGTCGGCCAGGCAAAGTAAAGGGTGCTGATATAGTTGGGGGGGGGGGGGTAGTCCTCTGTGCTCGGCGTCCGGCACTATTTCGCCTAGGCGCCTATTTCGCCTATTCAAGCCTATGCCTACTTCAGGGAAAGCCTACCCCCCCCCCCCCCCCTCCCAAGTAAGGATTACATAAAAATATGCTCTTGAGTGAACAAGTGACGACTGCAGAACGGCTTCGAGTGAGGGGAGACAGCGCGAGAGTGACTGCCCCCCCCCCCTTCCCTATAAACAGTGATTAGTACGGCCTATGAGTCAAAAAGAGAACTCATCAAGTCTTAAATGATGGTGTTAAAGGAACCGGAAGGGTTCCGAAACAAGAGGAAGATGCGAAGAAATGAGCATTTTGTAACGAACACTGAAGGTTAAAAGCCATAATCGGTGAAAAAACCCGGATTTAAAAGCGCGACGCTGCGGTGTGTATTCGCATCCCATTCGCATAAACACACTGACTTTCCGAGTTGTCCGCTGTAGGAGACGAGCCGCGGGCCAACGTTAGTTGTAGCACCTGACTCCCAGTGCAGTAGAGTGGCAATCCCAACTACATTAGCATTTATGTAAGTACATCTAGAAACAATATAAGAAAGAACAAAGGAAAAAGTAAAAGGAAAAAACAACACCAAAATAGAAACATATCCTCTTGGCACCATGCCAAGACGTCAAATTGGCGAGTTTGTGCAATGGCGGCCACTAAAACTCGTCCGAACTACCCCCCTCTGAAACCTAGGGAGAAGTAGCACCGAATGCTGGGGTGTACCCCATTCCCAAAACAACGGAGGCACCTTTTCCCGCTGCTAATTGTAAGTTTGAAGAACTTGGTGAGAAAAGTTGCAACTGCAAATGACGCCGATACTTAAAGGAATCATCCACGGAAAAATGACTTTCTTCGTTGCCCGTATATTTATGTTGTATTTGCCTAGGGCCGTATGCAAAGTTTCACGCGAAAAAGTGCGAATTCGGCTGAGATACAACCCCTCAAATACTTGGCCGGGTGAGCAGGGCCTCCGACTAAAAGACCCGTCTCGTTGTCCGTCGCGGTTGGGAACGGAGAGAGGGACAGTACACGTAGCTTTCTGGCCTAAAAATGCGTCTCGGACCGCGGCGGGCGACGAGGAGGGCACTTGCTCGGAAGCTCCGCTCATTGGCGAGCTGTATCTTAGCAGAATTCTCACTTTTTCGCCTGAAACTTTGTATGCGGTCGTTATTAGTCAAATGCAACAAAAATATATGGGTAAGAGGAAAACTCATTTTTTCGTGGACTTCCTGGAATTTGAAGGACTCTGTGGATTTCTTTAAATTTGTGTTTATTCGCGATCTGGGCCATGTTTCGCAACTAGAGGAATTTCAACATAAATACCTTCCTCCCAGGTTTGCGGTTGTGTAGATTATCGCAGTAAAGATTGCTTTAAAGACCTCGGGTGCTCGATAATCCCTACCTGAATCATGTTCAAAGGAATGCGCAGGTGTCAAAATCTTTAAGCGATCGTTGCGCTCTCAAACATGGTTACGGTGGTAGTAATTCACCGCCCTTTCGAATCCGTCTTGTGATCGGCGGCGGGCACATGATTCCGACACCGCTGCTGTCGGTGCGCGAAGTATGAACGCCGCCTAATCTATTCAGCTTCTTCTTAAAGGTTCGCTCTATCAACCTATCAGTTCT
The DNA here is from genome assembly GCA_963978905.1 of Trichostrongylus colubriformis. Taxonomy (NCBI): domain Eukaryota; kingdom Metazoa; phylum Nematoda; class Chromadorea; order Rhabditida; family Trichostrongylidae; genus Trichostrongylus; species Trichostrongylus colubriformis. The sequence continues at coordinate 35,300,012 of OZ022258.1, read as the reverse complement.
GTATGTCATATTGTTCGTATGATTGCGAGTGCACCTGAAAGTGAAGCTAAACAGTTGCTTTTGCCATATCTCAAGCACCTACTGGTAAGTATTTGGAGCTTTACTTTAACTCACTACTGTGCTTTAACTGTTTAAACCCAGCGCATTATGTACAAGGAATGTTCCAAAACTGAAAAAAGACTTTCAGTTCTTCCAACTCGCCCGATTGGAGCCAGGCTCTATATCGTTTGAGCTTTTCTCCACCTTCTGTGATTCCACAAATGAAGACCATGATTTAGAGAAACTGAAATTTCTTTGCTTGTTACGAAAGTCCGGTGGTTTGTAGACGCTGAAGGGGTTCCGCCTAGCAGTGATGATCTCAAAAGATTAAAAGTATCAGAATGTTTGACGTATTCGAGGTGTGTGTATAGCAGACTTTGTAATGTTGCTATGTATTAAACGGGTGCAACTCTCCATCTTGTAATTTCTCTTCTTTTCCAACGCTTGGATTAGTAACTGGTTACTTCTTGCAGATTCATGTATATGTCTTTATCTGGTAGCAGTAGATCTCAGTAACATGTAGTCTCATCGCAAATAAAGATTATACATGTACACATATTATTTTGAAAGGACATGCGAAGTGGATCACTGGCTTAAATGTGATGGCAATGAAACTGAGTGTTATTTCATCGACGCTATTTTTTCGAATGAAAAAAAGAACGCAGTTGTCTATAAAAGTGATGTGGTAAAGCAATTCGTGAGCAAGTGCATTGCACGGAAACACCTTGCTTATGTGTCCTGGATTTTCAATCACCAGAGTCGAGCGTGGTGCTATGTCATAGACCTTTCCATTTCCTCTTGTCTTCTTGCCATCCTTGAATGGGAGCAGGCACAACAGGTAGTAGTAGCTCTGAGTTTTTGAAATAGCAATTTCGAAGTGCCGCATATTTTAGACTTCTAGTTTAGAAAATCAAAAACCCAATCATTCAACGGTATTAAGGGGAAGCAAGGGAAGCGGTTTTGGTGAACCTCAGATTCTGACGTGCAGGAACTAAAATGGATATGCGGAGAAGAAATCTCCCTCAAAACCATTGATGTTTTTTGTAGAAGTGCTTCGAATAACTGAATGACTTTGAATAAAATTGATGGTGCAAGAAGGAATGGAGCGGATCCAGTGGTGGGACGTATTTTAAGCGAAAACGGATACAACCACACAAACACTCGAGCGTGGAGACCGTACTCCACTGCAGACGGCATTCCTATGATAATGCCGTATGTAAACGAAAGGACAGCAACCAGAATCAACTGTGTGGTCAAAAATTCTTCGCTTCCCATAAAACTTATATTTAGACCACCACCAAATCTTAAACATTCACTCACCTACTCTAGGCCCTACGAGGATAAATGCGGGAGGGATGGGTGCGGTTATTGCAATAACGATAAAATCTGTCTTATTGCAATAACGATAAAATCTGTCAACTTCGGGGGTCCGTGTACCTGGTAACAGGCCAAGGATGTGGGCAAAAATATGTTGGGGAAACTATAAGGCCCCTATTCGAACGACTTGACGAACACCGCAGGGCGTTGCAAAATCCCTCATCATATACAAACAGTAGTGTCTCCAAGCATAGAACCCAAAAGCATACCCACGAAGGACCTCCCAACTTCACTGTAAAAGTGCTGCATCGCTCCATCGACAGCACAGTGGAAAGAAAAATACTGGAGGTACTAGAAATAAGAAGATTATCCCCAGAAATAAATAGCAAAGACGAGCTATGTGACTCTTTCCAGTTAATCACATGACTGCAGTGTTTTACACTGTGGAATGAATTGATGTCATATATCACCACAGTCATAGCACGTCCACGCTATTTAAGGGTTAGGAGAAGGTGGGTCAACCACTTTTGCTCCACTTCCGCAACCGCGTAAGATAGGTAGGTGGCAGCAGCGAATCAGTCAGATATAATCTGCTGACTCATTTGACATAGTGCTAATATAAAGTGCTAAATTGCTCTGTTTCAGGCTTGAGAAAGGCGCTAGGCGCCGAAAGCTCGCCAAAAAAAGCTCAAAAATCATTTTGCATTCTTTCGCGCTTGTGGAATTTTGAGTGTTTTGATAATAAACTTTTGGTGCCTTTAATTGTATTTCACACATTAAGATTGGCATGAGGCTTCGGGACAGAACAATACTTTGATTAATGTTGGAGCACACGTAATAGGTGACATCAAAGACGTTTCGCTTAGCAATATCCGTGTATCGATGGAATTTGCGATGTCTGCATAAATGGTTAAAGTAATCGTCTACGGAAACTCAAATTTCAATTACCAGTATCGTTGTGCAGCACTTGCTTACTAAGAAAAAGGTTGCAGCAAAGTTAATGTAAAAAGAAAGCAAAAACAATTTGTCTGAGTCAAAGCTTCTCAATGTGACTTTCAAGGGGGGCCGTCCGAGGGGGTGCGGTTATGAGCAAAGAGGCAACGTTCACGTGGTCAGGAACGCATAGTGAGATGTGATTCAACATTGGGTGCGAGAATTTGATCTGTGCTGTGCCACCAACGGCTGTTCGAACGACTTGCTCTTCTTCGACTTTTTTCAATTCCTGCTTTGGAACAAAGGAACTTTTTGGTTCATATCGTGTTTTTGTTCATGTGCTGTATTTAGTAGTAGTTATGAGTGGAATTAGAAATCATGAAATTTCCATGGAGAACTCTTCTATGGACTCATTGCTGAAGCTATTGATCCTTATGATAAAATTTAATAAAATTTTGGTATAGCTAAGGAATGGTAGGGTAGCTAATCCTTAACCTGAAGGGTATGTAGCGGTATGGGATAGAATACAATGGGACTGGCTATGCATACATTATTAGATAAGATACATAATACTAAACTAGGGATTTGAAGGGGGAGGACTAGAGAGAGCAGACGAGAGGCTATGGTCAGGCGACAATTACGACTGCCCCCTTCCGTTCACCTCCGTTGACATCTGCCAGCTACTGCGTCATGGGTGGCACGGGAGGGGTACTTGGGTGGCCTTGCTATTCACGGACTGCCGCATCAGATAGTTTTTCTGGAATTGTTTCATTCATCTTACGGTTGAATCTTTCCATACATTTAAAAAATACAAAGATACATGTGCATAAATATTGGCCGACTCGAAAATGTCGTCGGTCTTGCGCTGAAAATCGGATATTGAGCACCCATGTCATGTTCATTCTTCGAGGGAAAATTTCAGCGCCGCCAACTGCTCCATGTTGGTACGTAGGCATTGGATTTCCAGCTGTGCTTCAGCGGCGGATGAACCGCGGTGGGCACATTTTGATAGCTGAAGGAAAAGTTATTCGATTGTATTTTTTCATATTAAAAAAGGAGGTTCACCATTAAAAGCTGTGCCAGTTCCTGTCTGAAGCTGGCCTCGTTCATTCTTTGAGTTCTTTAAAGAAAGAAGCACAAACATTAGTTCAGGTAAAAGGGTCAGCCATATAAGCAGAAGCACTAACATATAGGCTCATAACCTTTTGAACTATAAATGAGAGCATCAAAAAAATCAGTTTAGTCAAACAGAAATGTAATGAGAAATGAGCAGAAATGGGGATCCGTCTTAGGTGCGGCCCATTTCCGCAGATGGACTCGCTTGATGCTCCTCTGCTGCATTTCCTTCCATTTGCCGATTCGTGGGAATGTTTGGTAGGTGTCTTCTGAATATACCTACTCCCAGCCCGTACACTGCTGGCGTAAGAACACGTTTAGCTGGAATTGTTTTCTTATAGAATAAATTTCATTTTGATATATAATAGTCATTACAAAAATATCTCATATTCTCTCCCGATTGCATCGACAGCCTCGTCAAATTGTTCAGTGACGTCCCTGGTTTCCAGTTACATCGTGCGTTGCATTTCCGCCTTTTTCCTGGCAAAAATTAGGATTTCAGCCTGGATGGCTCCACTGAGGGCTCGCAGGTTTGCGAGCCATTGCTTTTCCTTGCGGCAGATTGCGTAAGTTATCTAAAATATCAAAAGTTTTGGTCCCTCTTTCTTCCCTTAAACTGGAAAAAAATATTACAAAAACTTACTTCCACTGTGTTATCCTCATCTTCCGTGTAAACCCCGCCTTCGGGCCACAGACCGTCTGAATCTGACGATGGCGGAGTGGCTGGAGAAAGGATCTCGTCTACTGGATAGCATTCGACTCTTTTCATTTTCTAGAAAGGAATATTAGTGAAAGAGATTGGGAGTTTCCTATATTACTATTCAATCATTGCACAAGATTTATTCGAGAAGAGCCCCAAGAGGAGCTCACAGCGGTGAGAAGATGAACACGACAGGAGTAATGCGGAATGTGGAGCCGGGATTACATGAGAAGAGAACAACCTTCCACGTAAGTATGGGGAAGGCGAATGAGCCCAGGTATGACCTCACGCCCATCACAATACTCCTCTCCAAAGGTCGTAAACGGCCACACTACAACAGAAAGCAGCAGCATAGGGAATAGGACCACCTATAACACATAAAGTTTCCACAAGCAGTAGTATAGCCTTATAGTCGTAGAGTCTGATTAATAAAGGAAATACCGGGACCGGTGAACATTCCTTCTCGTCGATTGACGTTAACTTCTCATAAACACAATTTCACTCGAAATTTTTACTAACGCAACTTTTAAGAATATTCTGAAAAATAATACCACCTAATTTGAAACAAATTACATTATCTTCAGCTCATAATCACTTGTCTTCACTATTGATTTCTTCACATCGTCGCACTTTTTTAGACGTTCTGCCTTCCACATCAATTCCTCTCTTTCGCTTTATACGTTTCTTTGAGCACTATTAATATTGGATCTGAATGTATATCATTATTTAATTTTAGATTCTCCCCTGTGGATTATTTTCCAAGGATCTGCTAGATGCCGTCAAGGATTCCAAGGTAGAAGAGCTTCACTGCATGCGCCCTTCCTAGGTTGGTTTCAATTATCATAAATTCACTAAAATTTACCTAGTTTTATGTCCCCACTAATCCATCTGGAAACTTTTTAATTCGGCATCAGTAATCATTTCCTTTATTGAGCCGCCATTCCAGTCATCGTAAGTCTAACCCAAGGTGATAGCAAGTTCGGTAGACTTTATCTTCTAAATAGAAAAATGGACATACATTATTACCTTCTTAACGTTAACCAATTACTAGTATTTATCTCACCCAATTAAGCAGAACACTCACTAAATGCGAAGAGCCGGTCATGTTCTTGATTGGAAGATATCCGTTACTAATGCTTATTTCAGGGACCTTAAGCTCGTTGTCAATACAGTACTGTCAGATTTTCTTCCTCGGATATAAACTAAAAACTAAGTGATTAACTTGGGTTAACTCCACATTATCAAACTTTACCTTAAGTTCTCGACATCACTGACATGCCCCGTCTGTCAACGTAATAATTCAATGGCAGCGTTATTTTTCCTATTGTACTTCTTTAAAATCTCTTCTCCTTTCTCCAAAAAGAACTCCCAGAAAGATGGAGACATGTCGGCCTCAAAAAATGGTTATTAAATTGAACACTAGGTCTAATTAGATACATACTTGGAAGCTACTAGTGCCGTTGTTAGATCCTGCGGACTTTAGCTAACCTAATGCATTCAAATCGGTTTTTTCGTTATACCTGCAGTTTACTATGCTGAAGGCAGCGATGTCATATAGATTTATATACTCACTTTACAACATCATCCAAGAATATTTTAGCTAGTTCCTTAACAGGGAGTTTCTCACTGTTCGGAATAGATACGATCTCACTTGCTTCGATAAGACGGAACGGTCTACTTGTTCTTGTTGTTTTAAAAGACGTTTGGACTGGTCAACATTGCTGACGTCAAAACCAGGTCTCTAAATTGATAACTATATAATAACTCATGCGGACTGAATTTAACTGACTCACCGATTCCATATTAGCGACACACACGATGAAACACAATACCCTAAAGGTGTGCAGGTACTTATATGCCAGTACTTACGCGCCAAAAAGTAGGGGTACGGGAGCAGTACTCGTTCAAAATACAATACATACAAGTACTTGCGCGTCAAAAAGTGGGATTACGGTAACAGTAATTGTTCAAAGATATCATACATACAAGTACTTGCGTGCCATAACTAGGATCAGGGTAGTATAACTAAATCAAATCTTAAAGAGCTATTTGCTAATTTTCCATTGTTCACTCTTCCTTAACACTTTTTACAATACACTCTCATAATACATCGTTTACTTTAACATTTACTCCTTTCTTGTGAGAAATCTTTTCACAATATTCTTGTTTTTTCGGTTGTCACACCTAAATACCCACTCAATTTTTTCCTTTTTCTTTCCTTGGTTCCTCCTGGGGTCCTTTTTTCCTCATGAGGTTGTGGCCACTCCAGCACTTAGATAATAGGCCAAAAAACAACAAAGCTCAAAATTTAAGTTATCACTGCCGCGCTAAATTTCATAAGGTAAAGAGTGGGACCAATTAATACACTATTGAGAACTTTGGCAACAACAATAGGGAGTAATTGTAACAGAGAATGCAGAATATGTGCTATTACTAAAACAGATAATTGCATATTATCCAAAGTTACTGGTCTGCATATTAATACTCTTAAACAGGAACAGTAGCAATTGTAATACAAAAAATGTTGTCTATTGCGTAACTTGCAACTCTTGCGGTAAGCAATACGTTGGTGTAACTACACGAAAACTTCAGGAAAGAATATCAGAACATCTCTACAACATCTTCTCTAAAAAAGGAAACGCAACACTATATAGGCATATCCAAAGCTGTAATAAAGGAATCTCGGTAACCATTTTGGACTCCTTGGACACTAATGATAAACATACTTTGTTATAATAGATAAGGAACTCTTCTGGATTAAGTTACTAATTACGGCACATCCATTCGGGTTAAATGATAACATCAAGGGGTATGGGAATATCCAAAGTGTAGACAATCCCAACATATCACAAAAGTCTCTCCTATTTTTCTTGCATATAGTTAAACATAGATGCATTTAGTAGAGGGAAGAGGAAAAAGAAAAATATAAATAATAAACAAAAAATACATATGGCAAAGTTCTAGTTGAAATTCTGAATAAGCAGACCAATATAACACCGATACAATGCTGCCGGTTAATTAAGAGTTTATACAAAGAAGAGATTAATAAGCTTATCCAATGCTCATACAATGGATGCTTTCTTAATACAGTTGAACAAAGTCAAATATATGGTTTTTTTGCATTCAAGCGCATTTCTATCATAACGTTACTGTTTTAAAAGAACATTAAGGGATTCCTCACAACTAGTGGCTGACTTTGGTAGTAGAATATTTAACTACATTCCTTTCAACAAAATTATTAATTCAGCTTATCTTAGAAAAACATCATAACTAGCAGTAACATAAATATTGAGTATAAACGCATCAGGATCATATACAAACATAAACACTCAACCTCTAAGATGGTATATAATTATAACAAAGTACTTAAAAATTTGGATGAAAGAGGCTTGGATGAAATAATAAGTAACAAATGTGTTTGTGAAACTAAATCGCTTTCTGATTACATAGAAAGTAAATATAATCATATTATTACAGGAGATTTAAGCATTATCAAGGAAAAGAAGCTAAGGGATATGTATTAGCTAAAGGAACAAAATATAGATTAGATGACGGAATCAAGAGGAAAGAACGTAAAGAGGATATGTCAATATCACAAACAAAGCTTTTAATTATTTCATAAATAGACATAAGCCAGACAAAAATAAAATATTGTATTTTTGATCAAAAGTTATTTTAGTGAGTGCTATCATAAAAAATAAAACCATTACTTACATACGAAAACATAAAAAGCACCAGAGAATCAATCCCTCATACACATATCAATAAGTATCCTAAGGACTTCATTTTTTGTCCTCTAGATAAGGCTAGCAATTATTATGGAATCATCTGCAAAAAGCCCTACCTCTTAATATTGATGGAAGAGATGGGCATTCACTATAATTTCACCGAACATGCTGTAAGTTTCAAGAATAGTAATAACACTTACGAATATACGCAGCACGGCAACAAAAATTATTGGATATATAAACATAAATCTTTCTGTACTAAACAGAGGTTCAATAATGAAGCTAGTACCGATATTCCCATTATTTACGCACTTCCTAAACTACATAAAAATCCCATCGACTTCAGGTTTATTACTGGAGCATACAACAGTAGCATTAAACCGCTTGCCAAAAAAATTCATAACGTCGTTAAACATATTAAAAAACATTTTATTAATCATGCAACAGTAATGCAAAGTCGTAATAGAACCATTAAAACCTATTGGACAATAGACAACATTAACATAAGTCATGAACTCAACAATCTTTTTCATGATAATCTCAAAATTTACTCTGCAGATTTTACGAATATGTTTACCAATCTGGTACATAATCTCATCATCAAAAACATGAATGAATTATTAAGAGTTTTAGCAAAACAATCATAGCGTCTAACGGATATAGAGTATACTACACAGATTGCAAGGGTTTCAAAGGAAGTTATGGATACTACGGCATTTCAGACATTTTGTATCGTATAGAATACTTACTACAAGATAGCTTCTGTATGTTTGGTAACTACTTGTTCAAACAGAACAAAGGAGTTCCATAGGGGGTAACTTTAGTTCATTACTTGCGGATCCAACCCTTTCATACATGGAATACAGGTTTGCAAAGACCTACAAGTTTGATAAAAATAAAATTTTCATACCTCACAGGTATATGGATGACTTGTTAATAACACATAATCAAAATGAAGGAGACATAGATAAATACATTTTCGAGGTTTATAAAAATAAGCTAGCTTGCAAAAAACACATACTTCGGAAATTTACATCAACTACCTAGACTTGTCACTTAACATTTACAATAATAAAATTAGTACCAAACTCTATAACAAAACTGATGATTTCAACTTTGAAGTCGTCCGCTTCCCTCATTATGATACTTGCATCTCTAACACCAATAAAGCTTCACTGATTCACACCGAAACCCTTAGGATAGCATACACTTGCTGCTCTAATGATTTATTCGTAGCTAAACTAAGGAAACTGATTAACACACTGATGCATAATGGATACAAAGAAACTTTTATAATCGCTGACATACTTAAATGCATTTATAAAGATAATTTTGTTGTTTTTAAATCCAATTTAATTAGTAATTATAACAATATTTGGAAGTTTGTTGCTGGTTTGTTAGATAGAAGCGTTTGACTAAACACAGGACACTTCATGGAATTTCAATCTCTCGTTCTCTTTCAATTCTGTTTTGGCCACACTAACCTCACTCGTGATAATGGTATTACTAATTGGCCTCCCTTCCTCAAATCCCTGTATGCAATATAACTTGGCATACAATATTCGTGTTAATCAGGTTCCACATTCCAGACAGTGTGAGAAACGCGCCCCAGGCAAGCAAAGGGATTCAAAGGCTGCGTACCTGCGTATCAAACGTGGATTTTCCTTGCATCCGAATCTGTCCTACATTTACCTCAGCAGTGGCAATTTATCCTAGCACTTATTTGAAACTTTTTGTTATTCTGTTTTTCTTATTTTATTTGCACACTGTCTCCTCTTTCTTCATCATAATCCTTAATCCTTACTATGTTATTCCTTTTCCTCAATGTTCTATGTCTATCTCCACTTAAGTTCATTGCTATTAATCCATATATAGTCAATCATCCATTTTACTTTCTTTATCTAAGTTTCTATTACTTTTTTAATTCCTATATCTCTTCTAATACAGTTGGTTAGTTGAAACTTTTTATAAGCGTTTTTCACTTCTTACTCTAGTCTTCTGCATCCATCTGGTTTATTCTAGTCTTCACTAGTCTTTGATCTAGTCTTCTAAATCCTAGTCTTAACATCCAGTCTCTACAATACTCTTTAGCTAGTCTTTTTGATGTTGTTTTTCATCTATAACTACTTTCTTTTTGTTTATTTATTTGTTCCAACTTATATTATGTATATATTTATTTACGTTTTTTCTAAATGTTTTTACGCCTACCTGATATTCTTTGGCTTTCTATTCACCCTAGCTCACCGATGAGCCTCGGAGGTGAATGGAACACATAATGGTTCGTATGAGTAAAACGAACCACAAACTCATTTAAATATTAACTTTATCAACAACCTTCCTCATTTTTCTCCTTTGTTATTCGGGCCACAGACCGTCTGAATCTGACGATGGCGGAGTCGCTGGAGAAGAGATATCGTCTACAGGATAGCATTCGACTCTTTCCATTTTCTAGAAAGGAATATTATTTAGAAAGGAATATTGAAAGAATGGGAGTTTTCTCTATTACTATTCAATCATTGCACAAGATTATTCGAGAAAAACCCCAAGAGGAGTTCACAGCGGTGAGAAGATGAACACGACAGGAGTAATGCGGAATGTCGAGCCGGGATTACATGAGAAGAGAACAACCTTCCACGTAAGTAGGAGAAAGGCGAATGAGCCCAGGTATGACCTCACGTCCACCACAACACTCTCCAAAGGTCGTGAACGGCTTCACTAAACAACAGAAATCAGCAGCATAGGAAATAGGACCACCCATAACTTACATCAAGTTCCTACAAGCAGTAATATAGCCTTATATAATAGTTGTAGAGCCTGATTACTAAAGGAAAAAAACCGCTAAATCATAAATTATAATGATAGGAAATTTCAAGTACAAGGCGTAAACTAGTGCATCAAACAAAAAATTAGCTAATTTCTCATCATTTTCATCCATAGCAGCCTAGCGGGTGGTCGTGAGTTCTTTTACTCGTACCATCTCTGTTTACTTAGCTACCCATCACAGTATCTTCTGTTGGTTGCTGTGGTTTTACTGTCACCTTGTATCACGTTTGTGTCGCAGTGTGCTGGTAACTTCCTTTTATTCCTTGATTGGTTGTGGAGCACAATAACCTGCCTTGACATGGCGAGGAAATCTGAGCGTAATACATGTATTGACTTGACTGTTAGAAATCAGCATAATGTGCTAAGAAGAATCTCAACCTCAACTGAACAGAAGGCCTCTGATCTGCATGACGCAAGAAATTCGTAACATCTCCTGAGCCTCTTGATACGGGCAAATTGCATGAGGAACAAGGAACGCTGATGCCTGATTTGAGCAAAATGTCTGCTTCAGAGCTTATCAAGGTCATTATTGAACGTAATAATGACCCGGTCCTAGGACCAATGCTCCTTGGCTTACAAGATAAAATTCTAAAAGAATTCTCTGAATCTATCGAAACTGAAAAGCGATCTCGCACTGTCGTTATCTATGGTCAGGGTCAAGCGTCCAGATGAGGAAAATTTTCAAAAAAAAACGACCCCCCCCAAAAGGGGGTCTCAATACGACCCCCCTCTTTTACGTCTGTTATTGTTATTTTTCAATTTCCTACAATCTGTTGCATATCAATAAAGGTTTTTTAAATGTACAGTTTTTCTCAAAAAACAGCTTCCCGTGGCAAAAAAAAAACGCCCTCCCTCCCTTCTTCCCACCCCATGAAAACTTTTTGTGATCGAAAGGTGGAGAACATAATTCCCTCCCTCCCTCTCTTTCCCTCCCATTAAGCCTAGAAGACTAGATATAATCCCTCAAAATACATTAAACATCAATACAGGAACACATAAAAGACTTTGACAACCCAACCGTTCTTCTTTTGTTCATAAAAGTCTTTTCATATGAAATAAGGGTGAAGACAAAGCTCACTTCATCCACACAAACTGCTGCAGGATACGCGCATTACCATTCTTCACAACGGAAAATATCGCTTATTTTCAACTCATTAGGACACGGAAACCAGCATGTACAGTAGATGTGAGGCAACCGACACCTGAACTAGTTGCAAAAACGCTCTCGATTTGTGAGGTCGCTACTGAGGCAAATATCAGGCTTCGCGATTTTGCAACCACTACTGCGAATGCGAACTGGCAGCACACGGAACCGGCCGCGAGGTCGAAATGTGGCCGGACACCTCAGACTTTGCGATTTCGCTATCTCTTTGAGCTCTAACACACGACATCAATAAGTTAACTCGAACAAATCGCTCTTTCGATACAATAACTATGAATCTGCCATTTGGGTTTTCAAGTAAGTATTTGTGCTGCACACCTAGTCCTAGGGAGTGAGAGTGGAAAAGTGTGAAACCGGTCCTGCGTTCAAGGGGGCCTATCCTGCGATGGACAGCTTACGAGCTGTGACCACGTACACAATGTCAATAACGCAGGAACGGGATTAGCCTTGTACCGGTATTCCAACAAAACCGAGCGGTGCATCCTGTCATCATCATATGTTTAACGTAAGTTCACCATAGCCGATTATGTGCACTCAATCGTCAACCATGCACCTACCGTGACCTGATGTGAGATAAAAAGGGGACGTCCAGAATTATATCTCTGCTGGCATTCTACAACATCGTCACCCCAAGTACACGACAAGAGATAAGCTGTATATATCCTCATGAGACTTCCTGAACTACATTCAACTCGAGCATGTTACAACCCCTTCCACACATCTGGCTCTACTTCAAGGAACAACAGCAGTTATTACCGTTGCGTAACGTGAGAAAAAAAACAACAATTGTTCACATAACGGTGAATTCGTGGTTCAACAAATTCGTGATCCATAAAAACGATCTCGTGATTCACGAATTCGTTAAAAAAATTCATGATAAGAATTCGTGATTCAACAAATTCGTGATTCATAAAAACGAATTCGTGATTCACGAATTCGTTAAAAAAATTCGTGATAAGAATTCGTGATTCAACAAATAAAAATCTGAACGTCGGAATAAACAATAAACGAAAGAACAAAGCTCTACTCCTGTATTATTTAGTTGATTCTGGACAGATGTACCAACACTGGTGGGCAAAAAAAAACCAAATTTGGAGCATTTGTAGATAACTGTTTTTGGCAACCATCTTCGATGTATGGAAATCGACTAATAACCCTCGCCTAAAATGATTACAGCTCTGGGAGCCTTCAAAAAAAAAGGTAATTCGGCGATGGAGTGTAAACACTGTGTACACGAATAACGGGCGCCGGGAGAAAGGAAAAACACAATCAAACACAAAGGTGGTGCTAAAGTGAATTTCCACTTAACTGGAGACTGCAATTATCTGGGGAGTTAAGGCGTTTCGATGAATACAAACCGTCCCAAAGAAAGATTCCCAGCCCTCACAACAAAGAAGACGTGGAGATGCAGTGAGTTTCGTGTTCACGTGTTAACGGAAGCCAATATGTTGTGAACATGGCATTGAAGCTAGCTAATATCGGTCCACAGACGCGAAGGAACGTTTTGAAGCTCGAAGATAAACCGAGAGAGAAATTGGATTAGTAGTAATTTCTGGAATTCATTTTTCGTTTCAGGCGACGTGCGACGCGGCGATCACAATGGAGCGCGTTATCTTCCCCATACTAAATCCCGACATTCTTGAAATGCTCTGAACTTTACAGAGCCCATCTTTCAAGCAGCTGTGACCTGTTTTCCTAATAACTCCCTAAGACCTATCTACTGACCGCTTGCTTTCCCCAATAGTTGCTTACAATTAGTTCTCGATATGGGTTTTCTGATGAGGAATTGATGAGAAAAATATCGAAGTGTTTCACGGAGATGGCCATAACTTCCTTCAAACATAACTATATGAGTTTATTTTGGTGAAGCAGGGTCTGCTAGGTTGTCGCTTTCGAATGACTACCTGAACAATGCCATATCTTCAAAATGAAGGAAGTTAGTTTGAGGGAAAGGTGATGAGGAAAGCTATTTTTCGTCGAATTTCCGAGATCTTCCCACGAATCTTCCCAAAAATCGATTCATTGTTACTGAAATTTTTCCAGTATGCATCCTTCGTTCTCGGAGGCCTAGTGGAAAGGCGAGAAGCGTCGGTCAGCTTTCCTGTGGGATGCGCCATGCATGAGGATTTCATCCACATGCTCAATGATTACAAACGTTTTTCCGGTTCGTATAATGGCCGCTAACACCAGATTATGTACTTTCAATCGTAGTAGGATATGGAAGAAGTCCATATCAGCTAATTTTTTATTTTCATCCCACTGTTTCTGGAGTGTCCATCCACGGTTGTACCCGTTTATAGAGTCATGTTGGTGGTCTGGCCACCTGATCCCCAGTGCGTCTGCTAGGACAACGAAAAGAATAATATAGATTTATTATGAATCAAAGCAGCAAATGAATGAAAGGGGGATCAGTTCGATCGTTGCAGTGGACGTGATGGGCTCGGTGGTGACGATGGAAGTACAGGCGCTGGAGTAGATGGCGAATTGATCCAAGGAGACCAGGTCCGGCAGCTCGAGCGTTCCCTCTCTGTCCTCTAGGCGGCGTCAGCCCTCAATTATATAGGTTAGTGCCGTAACCCCACGGAATTCAGAGAGTCATCAATCATGAAAAGAGAAAAGGTTCCAGCGAATGCTTACAATAGGTATCGCTTTCCACGGTTAATTGGTGAATTTTGGAGGTGTCTCTGTACGTGATTTCGGTGTCAGCGGTCCAACAAAAAGGCTGCTGACGTTGATCGGTTTCGTTGGGGATCGCGCCATGCATGATGTTTCCATGATGATTAAGTTAAACTATAGTTTCAGGTACCAACCTAATCAGTCAGTTTTATCATTTCTTCCCTTACACTTTAGACCTTCTGCGTGAGAAATTCTGTTGATCACTAGTACCTCAACGATTACGACCCCCCCTCCTAGCGGACCAAATACGACCCCCTCGTTGAGGATCCCTCAACGGAGGCTTGACCCTGTCTATGGTCTAGATGAGGCGCCAGGAAACCTCTGCTCTTCCGAATGTCAAAATGATCTTGAGGATAAAGGTTCAACTATTTTCGATGCACTTAAGATCGAATATCGTCCTTCCGAAATATATCGCTTGGGTAAGGTTGATCCTAAACGTCCCCGTCTTGTCGAAGTGGTCCTTCCGTGCCATTCTCATTCGCGTATGGCCCTTCCCAACGCTCGACTGCTTCGGAACTCAGGCTTTACTCGGGTTTTCATTCGCGAAAGTATGACCGTTAAGGAAAGGCAACACGAATTTGAGCTCCGACAAGTGGCACGTGAGTGAAACCGAGATAGTGGCAGTAAGGAATGGGTGGTTTATAAAGGTCATCCGACTCATAATTCCAAATTACCAGACAGACCATCGGGAAACCATTGAGCATGCGCGGTTCTCTTATGTCACGTCGCTGCCTTATAAATGCTCGCAGCTTAATCAATAAAATTACACATCTTCGTTGCTTTATTTCTAATTTTGAGCCTGATATTTTGTTCATCACAGAAACTTGGCTGAAAAGTAAGATTCGTGATTCTGAAATTGTTGGTAGCCTTCCACATCTTCTTATTCGATCAGATCGGAGTAGAGGTAAGGGTGGGGGCGTCTGCTGCCTAATCAAAGGTGATCTTTATTTACAACTCGTCTTGCATACAAATGCTGGTAAGGCAAACGGACTATGTCTAGACCTTTTCTCCCCTTCTAACTCCTTTTATATTCGCCTCATTTTGGTATATCGTCCACCTAGTTCGACAGTGACCGAAGACGTAGCTCTTTTGGATGTTCTTCGTGATCTTAGTTCCGTTCGAATCAATACAATTCTTCTTGGTGACTTTAATCTCCCAATCGACTGGAACTCGGGGTCTGTCGGTAATTCAAAGGCAGTTTTCAGCCAAATCGAGTTTTTGGCTCAACTTCGGAAAATCAGGGGTGCCGGGGGGGGGGGTAAGTAGTAATTTTTGAATTTTTTTCTACAAAAAATCGTGCAACCTGAACAAGGATAGTCTAGGCATATCTGTTACAGGTGCTCATGACAAAAATATACGTAACAGTCGTCATATAAGGGCATTTTCTCGGTAAGGGTCAACGACTTCTCCTCCGTTGAGTGGGTTGCCAGCCAATAGCCCATGAATTTTTCCGAAATCCGGTCAAATTCTCGAATTGGCTAAAAACTTGCACAGTGGGGTAGATTGGTCTCATAAAAGCGAAAATTGCCCTAATTTTGCGCGAAAACGTCTGGCTCGCGCGCCATAGACTTCCGAACGTATCATGTAATGGCACCACTTACTCAGGAAAAGCACCGTAACTCCGCTTTCTGGCCATTCAACATGAGTGGTATATGTTCCCATGTAGTTTCAAGCGGGGATCTCAAATCTGCCATCCAAATCTGCTAAACGATTCTGGGAGTGAAGTTATGAAGGGTTTTCTGAACAAATGATACTATCACTTGGTAAGTTCGGGAGCCCATAGCGCGCGAGCCAGTCGCTCTCATGCAAAACCAGTGTGTTGTTCTTGTTCAGGATATGAAATTCACCCAAGGGACAAGTTTTAAGCCAATTCGAGAATTAGACCAAATTTCGCTAAAATTCATGAGCTCACTGGCTGTTGACTCATTGGCTCCATTGGCTGGCAGCCCATTCAACGAAGGAGAAGTCGTTGACCCTTGCCGGGAAAATGCCCTTATATGACGCCTGTTACGCCCATATTTGTCATGAACATCTGTAATAGATATGTCTAGGCTATCTTTGTTCAGGTTGCACGATTTTTTGTAGAAAAAAATTCCAAAATCACTACTTACCCCCCCCCCCCCCCCCGGCACCCCTGATTTTCCGAAGTTGGGCCAGAAACTCGATTTGGCTGAAAACTTGCACAGAGGGGTAATTCGAGCCCCTGAGCAATAATATCATAGTCGTTTTACGCAACAACGCCAAACTCCTCCTATTCGCTGCATAATATGGTGAAACGGCAGAATGTTCAATTATCCAGAAAAGAACCAATCTTCACATAAAACTCATCAGTGGGCGGCGCGAGATGCTTTAATGAAGCGTAAAAGCTTTTTGCAAACGCTTAGCAAACACTTAAGGCAAAAGCAAAACTAGGAAAAGCAGCAAGGACTTGAACTCTAATGCCCCAAATTGCAGTCCGGCAGCCTACCATCTGCTCCATCCGAGCTAGACAGCGTAATTTCTCGAGTCGTATATGAACCGGTACCTCCGCCTGCGCCGTATCTTTCAGGCGTCCGTAACATTCTTCCCAGAATCGTTTAGCAGATTTGGAGGGCAGATTTGAGATCCCCGTTTGAAACTGCATAGGGAGATATACAACTCATCCTGAATGGCCCAGGAGCCTTTCCTTGTTGGAAGGCAAACACATTCTGTTTCTCACTTCTTTAGACACTTCTTTCATACTTGATTCGGTATAGGCTGAAGTAAATGAAAAGGCTTGCTCAAGTGGTGAAATTGCACCCGAAATGTGCTCGAATTTTTCTGAAAATTCCGGTTTCGATCAAATTCCATGTACAATGAGTTCGTCGTGTTTTATGTTTCTTCACCACACTAATATTATATTGGGCTAGGGAATAAGTCCTCGCCGTTCTTTAATTCCCGTTTTCCACATTGTTTCCTTCATCTTTCGATAAAGCTTATATATGTCTTCGATAGAGCCCTTTTTGCTCTACAAAATGCTACTATCTGTCGACGAATCGAACATTTTCGACAGATGAAGTCGAAAATGCTCGATTTCGTCGACTTTTAAAAGATCTAAAAAATGACAAAAATTCATTCGGGCAAACACCGTAGACACAATCTTGTAGAACGAAAAGAGCGAATGATAGAAAAATCCGCCTAAAAAATTATTTATTACGCAATTTCGAATTGAAAAACAGGTAGATACTTATTCCTAAATGCTAAAATATGAGAAGATTTGAAAGAAAAAGGGTGATATTTCGTAAAGCAAAAAAAGCTCTATCGAATGCATACATGCACATCCTCTCCAATCTCAATGGTAAGCGAGGAAGAGAAGATAACGAAAGTGCACACTTTTGTGAGTACTGCATTTGTGAGTCTTAAAAACAGCAAAAAATTGAGCGATTTGAATAAAAAGTAGTACCATTTTGTAGAGCTGATTAAGCTCTATCGAAAACATATACACATACACTTTGCTCTCAATGGCAGACGAGAAAGATGAGGTGCGCAAGTGGCAATTTTCCGCCTTCAGCTTACTTCATTTCCAAATCTCATAAATATTAGGTGGTCGAAGGAAGCAAAAACCAGATGGTAGCATTTTGTAGAGTGAAAAAATCTCTATTGAAACCATATATGAGCTTTGTCGAAAGATGAAGGAAACAATGTGAAAAACGGGGATAAAAAAACGGCGGGGACTTATTCCCCAACCCTATATTTTGCGAATAACAAAACTCGCTGGTGATTTCCGGATGCAGATCTTCCTCTTCAGTCTCTACTTGAAGAAAATGAACAGAAGCGACTGATTCAGTGTGCATCAATCTAGGAAATCACATAAAGTATAGCAAATTACAGTTATAGGAAAGGTTCAACGAATCGTGTCATTGAATAGGCCCTGTGCTCATCAAATATTTCCTAAAGAAAAGTTCGAATGATAATGGCGTGCGTGACTCATCTATGAGTGGCTATCTAGTTCTGCTCAGTTATCTCCCTTTTCACAGGAAATCTTAGGAATTGAAATGTCCAATTCGTCCTTCATTCCGAAAGTGTTTTTTACATAAAAACTTCAAAAGGGGTCTTCGCTTCCATTCCGAAAGTGTTTTTCACATAAAAATTACAAAAGGGGTCTTCGCTTCGCGTTGCAGCCACGTAGGAATTGCATACAACGGAGCTTCAATCTGATTGCTAGGATCGCTGAGAATAGAAACCATTTCGGTTTTTTCGAAAGCTCTTCGAGAGAGGATGGTATCAACGATGCACGCGTCACAGAACCGGTACTTCGGATGAATCGAATCCCCTATCGTTATCATATAGAGGAACAAAGAAATCTCGAAAACGACTACGATCAGTCCAAATTTTTCACTTTCAGTCTCGTTCATATATCCTTTTGATGGGCTAATTCTGTCTGAATGATTCGAATACCGTTGGATATGGGCGCCAGATGCATTCTGCGTGGAGGACTGAAGGATTGGATGTTCGCACTATCCTACGGCTAATTTGGATGTGATCTGAGTTCCTGGACTTCGGCTAATGAACTTGATTCCCCATGCGTTGTCTAATTGCCGACCTTGAATTTCATACGCGGATATTAGCGCGCTCGCTCAAGCGTACTTTCGTTCATTAGCTCTTCATCTCGTAACCTGTCGTCTTGCTTCGCACTATCACTTCACAAAATTCATGTGAGATAGCTGGTTGAACCCGTATCATTTGCTTGTAAATCAGTCCTCATGCCTCTCAATCTCTTTCAATTCTTTTCGTGTACAGCAAGCGATACAGGTCCTGACCGCATCGTCCCAACTTTCGGCAATGCAATTTTGTGTTGATTTAATGCTGGTTAACTGGAGGACGGTACTTCTGCCTCTTCTCCGAAGGAGAGCTCCTAGAATTGTCAAGCAATCCTAACACCTATCCACGTCCATACTCCCGACGAAAGTTTCCAGACAAAGCTTCCAAAAAGTTGCAGTCCTTAGCGCAATCAATCCCTTTTGTGATGCTCCACACATTCTAATTCTATTCAAACGATGGCAGCGTGAATGCAATTCTGCCTATGAGTTGTGCTGTCAGTCAATAAAAAAAATTAGTGCTTTCATCTTCTGGACGAGTCTGGTATCAGATCACCTACTCCGGAGAGATGAAAGGCTTGGTTGGCCTTGGCGACCACTGATGGGTGATATATTCCTCACTATCGAAGTGGGAGTGCGTGCCACCTATTAGTGCTTCGCCTCCGGCTTCGGCGATGTGACCTCCCCAAAGTCCCCGCTTCACTGTCTCGACCTTTCCATTTTTAGCCGATGTATCGACGAAGTAGCGAAACTTCTGGTCTTTCTAAAGAATCTATTTTGAATGACCTCCCACATCCACTGCCATACCAAAGTTCAGTGCTACAGAAGGCACCTACACCGTATTATCAAGTGTCATTGAAAATTGAGTCGCTCACGTTGAGCGGTATATGTACACTCCATTTCAGATAAACTGATTGGGCGTGTCCTACGGACTTGTGTGAACGTGTATCAAACTCTTTCAATTCTCTCACCCTGCCACACACTCTCACTCTCGCCACGTACACTCACTCTCGCCATTCACCCAAGTCCGTGGGTCACGCCCAGTCAGTTTTTTCGAAATGGACTATATATCATGGTGCTAGGAAAAAAATCGCACAGAGACTGTAGCCCAATTTCATTTTTCTCGTTCCCCTATTATGTAATTTCTTGCTCTGCCTTCCCCCACGCAGAGTACGAGCTAATCGTCCTGAAGGTTGGCAGGGCATGGACATCAAGGAGCTGCTGAAACGTGGCGCCACTATATGACCGTGTTGTGCTATGACGCCGCAATGGGGGCCTTCTGCATTACCATAATTCATCCGTCTTAAATCTCATCTCTTATCACAAGTTTAGTTTTGTAGCAATGTGGAAACTAATTGCAACTTGTGAAAGCCAATGATGCAATTAGCCTTATACGCAGAACGGTCTTTTTCCGTTTAAGAAGAAGAAGAAGAAGAAGAAGAAGAAGGAAAGGAACAGAGAGCGTGAAATTCTTCTCAGAGTGGTGTAGCATAGATACATGATGAAGCTTCTTCTGACTAAAAGGAAGCCCAGCATGACTTTATGCCCTGTCACCAGTACCGTGGTTACGCCGTGGAAATCAGTCAGCTCGATCAACAAAATGTTACTTTGCTCATAATGCGCGTCAATGAAGGAAACAATGTTTCTTAGCTGTTCACTAGCATACGTAAAGAAGATCCCGTCCGCATTATATACCCCCCACTATAAATAAAAGTTCATGTACCAATGCGACGAATTGACTCAGACCGTGTCCTTGAAGAACACTTGCATAAGTTTCTAGGTCGCTGTGTTCGCGAGCAATGTCATAAAGACCATCATCATGACCTGAAAAATCTCTCAGCTTCTGCAACTTGGACAGAGTTTCTAAATTCCCCTTTTCTCACAAGCCCAAGTATCGCAGTCAACGCAGGCCCTTGCAGTTGACAGCAAATCATCTCGGAAGCTTAAGGCGGTCGGTTTGGCGACTGCATCATGAGATCCAAGGGCGGAAGGGGGAAACATCCAGTCAGGGTTCGGTAAAGTGCGGCTGCTACAGCTGTGAAAGACGATAGTGAGACAAACGTTGTTTTTTCTCTTGTGTATAGGAAGAAGCTCGTCAGCGACTGCTGAACCTGTATTCCGATGTACGGTTGAAATAAACCTACGACACTGATGTTGATTTATGTTGCGAATAAGACTTTTTCAGATGCGCGAGATTGCTCCGGCAGTGGTTTCGGCCTTGCTTTTCGTGATTCCCGCAGTGTTTGCGAGCTTCTTCGGCATGACACAGGTTTGAGCTGCTTCTATCAAACTAACTTCGATGGTACTGCCCGGCCATTAAAACTGTAATACTTGCAGGAATGGCTAAAAAACTTAATTACGAGGGTTATTTAGAATAGAGATCTGGAGTATGACATCTATTTTCAGACGAAAGTGGCTTTGTGGTAAATAAACCAAATTCTGCAGAGCACGCAAGCCCACTTTCGCACACATGTAGGTCCACCATCGTAGGTTTTCCCTCCGCAGGTTTAGCTTTGAATTTGATCACTCCTACTCACCAGTATGGGCGCTGCAGCCCAACACAGTCTTCGATCAGAGCGCTAAACAACTGCTGGTTGGAGGTTTCCAGAAAAACTGTGAGGAACAATAACATCATTCTTGAGTTCAAAATGCCGTGGAAACTTGCAACAGCTACGCAAATATGATTACATTTGGGGTCAATTTCTTAATCAATCTCTGTAGGCAAAATTCAGCGGAATTCATTTTTGCACAGTTTCTGGGATTGCTAAGACTGTTCAGTGCTCGTTTCCGCAGTTCGTAAGCAGTGGCTTACGTTCTTACTTACACAATTTTACTTGTAAATCCATTCAAAGTGTCCGCTCCGATCGGATCTATCGAAGAATTTCCTCCTGTTTTCATTTGTTACGAACCACAATTTTTGGTTTTTTGAAAAGGTGTGCTGGTCAAATGCTACCACTATATGTTTGCTAACGTGGAGGGATAGGACCCTACTGCTACAAAAAGTAGATCAGATTTACGACACCCTTCCTAACAGCAAATCCAGAAAGCAGTATCAAAATAAAGCCATTGTTCGTGACAATATACATTAGCACACGCTTTTTATAATATCTTCCTTACCTGATTTTCTACCATTTCATTTCGTTTTGTCTACACAGTCCTGTCACTAGGCGCTTTGACTTTCATATTTAATATGCCTTCGTATTGGGCTCCAACTACCCCCCCCCCCCCCCCCCCTTCCACTGCTTATACTATCCGGCAGTACTCGGTAAGAACAGAATGGAGCGAACTTCGTACACAATGAGCTTCTTTCGCATTGTTCGTACTGCACCAGAATTTTTGCTTCCAATTGAAATATGTGAAACTAGCTTTTCTACTCAATTGTTGACCCTGGAGCAGTTGAGAAAATTCCATTTCATCAAGGGCGTTCCTTGAAAATTGAGAGGAGCATTGTGCTGCTTACAGCAAGAAACTCAGTGCACGAAGAGGCAACATTGAAGTAGCATAACAGGAAAAGGTAAACTGCTCTAGCAGACTGCATGAGAGAAAATATCGTTTCGAAACTATTCATACTATCATTAAGCAAATAAACCACTGGTATAGCCATTTGTGCTTCGAGTTCTGCGGCAGCCATGGTGTCAATCTACGGTTGAAGGAGAGCATGCTGTCTGACTGTTGTGCGCCTCCGCGTGTCTTTCGCATGTTCAGTAGACGGGAGTGTAAAAGGGGAACTAGAATGAAAGCGGCTAAGCATGCAAGGTTATCTAGCTGAAGAGCTCATAGAGGTGGTTATTTCGTCCGCTTAAAGACACTGGGAGTAGGGCAATAGTGGTTTACGGTATGAGAGGACGGTGGTCGCAATGCACACCGGCACCGCCAAGACGTCGAAAGTGAACTAATTAGGTTTTAGTAGTAACCGCACTTTTTTCTTACCTTTCGCTTATTCTTCACTTAATTGTTTTACTTATTTGTTGCCGTGTGTTGTTTCACTTATTTCACATCATCACCAATGAATGAAATAGCCTCTGCGAGACAACAAAGGAAATCTCTGCAGCGGACTACTCGGAAATCAGTGTGTCGATGCGATTAAAGTGCGAATACACACCACAGCGCCGCGCTTTTAAACCTGGGTTTTTCTACCGGTTATCGCTTATAGCTTTGAATGTTCGTTACAAAATGATCATTTTTTTGCATCTTCCCTTTCCTCTGGGCCCTGCCCGGTTCCTTTAACTGATTGTGTGAGATTTCGATCAAATCCTCTCTGCTGTTCATTAGACAGTTTTGCCACCTGGATATTTTTGGTCGCATTCAAAATCAAGTACATAGCATGAAGCGCAATGCAGATGTGACAAAAGTCACGTAATAGCTGCTAATATCGGACAAGTGCAGAAAGGTAGCGACAAGCCAATGTTTGTCACGAAAGTATTTTTTTTAGTCCGACTGAGAATGTTCAAAAGTTACGTTTCATTGGATGGAAGGAGAGCGAGTGGAGCGATAATGGTAGTCACTACCATGCGCCATTTAAGTTTTGTGCATAGTTTATCATATTGACAGCGACTTTCTGACCATGATCGGGGTGGCGTCGAAGGTTAGCTATTGCACCACAATGAAAAAAAAAGTCTGTTCATTCGCGAGAGTGATCCACAGCAAGCACCTCGGGCTGTTGGCAGGCAATATCTATCACAATTGATTCCGATTGTGTACATCTTCCCCTTATGATTAACCGCTGATTTCAGCCATGCTCATCTGCGTCAATGACTTCATGTGGCTCCAGCTATGGGGTGAGTAATAGTGCCGTTCTATTCCTGTGATATTCCCAAACTGGTCAAAAGACTTGAAAATTTCAGGCCCAGCAAACGCCAGTGTTCAGCTACGGTGTACCTTCATATCCACGGACTGCATCAGTCATGTATGCACCACAACCTCAACAACAAGCCGTACCTTATATCCAATCACCGCAACTACCGCCGCTACCGCCACCACCTCCACCTCCACCCTCACTTCCACTTCCACCTCCACCACCACCACCCCCACTACCGCCTCAATTTACATCATATGCAAAACCTAGCATCAATATGCTTCGAGTCTCGCAGCCATATGCTAAGCCTGAACGATATCCTGTTCAATCACCTGCGAAGGAGCCCTATATAACTCCTACTCCAGTTTACATCACGACGCCACCGCCACCAATATGCTGGATTGACGAAGACGGTAATTCATTTATCACTTCATCATTATATAATTCACCTGGATTGCTCGCACCAGAAGTGATTTAGGTTTCATTCTAGATAATAATTGCCCTATGGGAGCCGTGATCTCCCATTGCTGCTGACTGTGCACTTGGAGTGAATGAAGCATGTAACTTCTTAATTGCCCCAAAATAACGATTTTGGGGAATTGGGCCCATACAAGCAAGTAGCAGAAAAAGTCGAGTCCTTGAACGGAGTCCACGCGAAGAAACAAGTATCCGGCTGAGATCCTCAAAGGCACCGGAAGTGGTCAATTTAGCAGATTGTGGAATATGAAAGTAAGGGGTGCTTATCAGTGTAACAGTAGCGAAAGAACAAAAAAAAAAACGGTGAAAAAACCGAGAAATAGGAGCTGCATCATCATTCCAATCCTTGACACAGACCGGTGGACGATTTTACCACGAAAGCTGGCACGTCAAGCACCACGTCATTTCGATCGATACGGCATTGAAACGATACGATAAGTATCATCCTGCTACGGCAAAGTCAACCCTAAAAAGCCGGCCGGGATAGAAAGGCGTATCCTCTACAGGATCGATAGAGCTTCGAACGCCGATTATAACCGTGAAAACCAAAATTGCCATATGGCATTCTGAAGCGAGTTACGAGGGGTCAAAGTTTGCCTGTGACTCGCCTGTGACATCTCATTGGCGAGGCACTTTGCCATCAGACGGTTTGTCGAAATGGCCATTTGCAATGAGACACATACCACTGTACGCGCTTTCAAATGCTGATCTCAAATCTATTTTTAGAATCTGTCGAACAATTACCTGAATGAAGTTATGAAGGTATTTCTGAAAAAAACCATTTCATGGTATGTTTGGAAGCCCATAGCGCGCGAGCCATTCGTTTTCACGCGAAACCCGTGTGATTTTCTTGTTCAGGGGATCAAATTACCCCATGGAGCAAGTTTTCAGCCAACTCGTGAATTTGACCAAATCTCGGAAAAATTGATGGGCTGGCAACCCATTTAACAAAGGAGAAGTCGTTGACCCTTGCCCAGCGAATGCTCTTATTAGGCGCTTGTTACGTGCGTTTAGTGTAATGGGCAAGTGTGATAGGTACATATGTTAAGGTTATCTTGTTCGGCTTGCAGGATTTTTTGTGGAAGGAAATTCGAAAACTCCTACTTAACCCCTGGCCACCCCTAATTTTCCGAAGTTGGGCCAAAAACTGGATCCGGCTGGAAATTTGCACAGAGGGGTAATTCGACCCCTACGCGCGAATATCATACAAGGAAACGTTTAAAAGTGGAAGTAAAGCACTTGCTGACAATGAAACATGCTCATGCTGATGACGAAGCGCCTCGCCATTGAGGTGTCACAGGCAAGTCACAGGCAAACTTTGACCCCTCGTAACTTGCTTCAGGATGCCATTTGGCAATTTTGGTTTTCACAGTTATAATCAGCGTTCGAATCTCTATCGATCCCCTCGGATCTCATTTCAAAGTTCCATGGGAAGTAAAATACCTTCCCTTGTTAGACTCCTAGTTTATGAGTGACATCTTTTGGGGATTCCTTACCTTGTTTACTTTTTATAATTCTTTCCTTTTCCTTTCTTCTTTTATTTCCCTCTTTCATTATTATTTCTTATTTCCTTCTTGAAACCGAAAGAGGGCAATTTCTCTCACGGTGAATGGTTAGTTTGTGGCAATTGCACACATCGGCGGAATCGTTAGTTTGCGGCATTTGCACATATGACACTCTGTTAAAACGTCGAGGGAGGATTCATTGGGTTTTTTAAACACCTATTTTTCACACTCTTCTTACTCTCCCTTTGAGAATGAGGAGAAATTCGCCTTACGTGACAGCAAATGACAGTAGCGTCCGCCTTCTTTGCCCGCCGTCAATGGGCAACTCGGCCACTGGAGCATGCATTTCGAGGTGAAGCGCAATAAGATACCCACAGCGTCCCGAAGCAATTTTCGCTACACGTTATCTTTTCTGTGTTTGAATGTTCGTTTACAGAGAATAGTGTCTTCGAATACGCTCTCCTTTCTTGCCCTCCCCACTCTCGTCCCCTTTGAACGAGCCACATTATCGAATCTGCATAAGCAGAATAGTAAGGTTGCGGTCATACTTTGCGATGCCGGCGGTAGGGCGTGGCGGCTGTGTATCTCTGCGTCTCCGCCTATGCCACCCTGCCTCGTTGCCTGTCATCTCTGCACTTCCCCCGTACCACTCTCCCTCGCTGCCTGTGAACGCAGCCACGCCCTGCCGGCGGTGAGTATGACCGCGGCCTAGCGATGCCCTCCTGTTTAAGGACTTGAGTGCTGCTCAAGAGAGCTGCGAGGTGTTATGATGGACTTCTTGAGCAGCCAACGCGCTCCCAGAGGATGTAACATGCAGAAAGCCGCCAACGAACTACAGGCACGTTTTGATCGCTCTTTGCCTTGAACATATGTTCGAGTTCTCAACCTTTGTGTGATACGATACCTCGTAGTTGTGAGCATTTTTATACAAATCATTTCAGTTGATGGCGCAAACTCATTTCAATTACTCGTTCGAGGCCATAATCGCTCAGTCGCAGATGGCAAACAAAAGTCACTTTATGGGCAGGTTGATGTGTAAAGTTCGTACGAATGAAGGAAAAGTAAGTAAAAATAGCGACTGAGCGACTCCGTAAAAACTACCGTTCTGAGAACGCCCTCTTGCAGATCGCCTTGTTGTATGCCACTCCAAAACAGTATTCGCTGGAGCCATTCGATTACCACTCATTGACTGCACCTGAGGAAGAAGCGAAAGGCTGGACGGGAATAGCGAACGAAATCTTGAGTAGCGACGACCCTCGATTATTTGGGGAGCAGACAAGCACCTTCTTTGGAAGGAACGCAGCATTTCAAAGAGCGGAAAATTTCGGAATCATCAGGAGTAAGTAGTGTAGGTACATGTCAGAAACTTCGTTGTCGGCGGCTTCAGCTAAGTTGTTTTTGCCTCAGCTGAGGTTAACAGTTGACAATCCTGCTCTACGGCAGGATGGCTCGAGTCATTCCTCTGTTATTTCCGCAATTAGGGTTTCCTACATTCGCCTGAGCTTTCTTTTCAATCTCTGTGCTTTCAGAACACTGACATAATCGTTATGATGTCTGCATTATTGTATAATCTTGAATGATGTGTGGCTAAATTTGTCATGGCATTGCTTTATTTCTATAAATGTGGGGTGTGTGGCGATTGGTCGAATTTCCGCTTCGCGGCGTCGCTTTCGTGGCGCCGTTAGAATACTCGCCGTAGTTGCTTGGAATTCCGCTCGAGACGCATAAGGCTGGTACCGTGAAAGATCTTCAAGATTGCTGGTTGGAACCTTTGGAAGCTCGCCTATGTTTTTGCTGTTGTTGTTTCAACAGATAAATCTGCAAACGACTCGCACTCGCCGCGGGCGACCGCGCGAAAATTCGACCATTCACCACACACCTGTAAATGTGAAAGAAAAGTGTGAATTATCGCCATCCATTATCATTATATGTATGTTCGGTCTTCTGTTTGAGATTCAAGAAGCGAAATTTGACTCGTTCCGCGTGTTTTTCTCACCACGAATTATTCTTTCTGGGTATGCATCAGGAGAGAGTCAAAAAGCATCACACGCAAGATCGTGCGTGTCTCTGTGTACACATAGATGTGCACATGCAGTCTACTCATACGCAATGACAAAATGGCAACAAACGTACAACCAAATTAACATCCATTCACCCACTTTTTATGCAGATACATGGGAACTGTTCACACTATTGGAATAGGTGGGCAAGACATAAGGTGGTGGAATAGCTGAGTAGAATGCAGCACTACCCATAATCGTCAGGTTCGCGGGGATCAAGGCAAGGAACTCGTATACGAATTCGAATTGGGCCGGGATGCGAGAGATAACTCCGGCCACGTCCAAAGGTTCATTCAGCACGGAAGCAGGGGGCGCTTGCCGCAGGCGGAGGTCTGTCATTGCCATTAGGTACGGGAGACAAGTAAATCTTGGCTCCATTTCTTGTTCCCAGTGGGAAGTAAAATCAATAACTCCTTCATGTGATTCCACTTTCTCATTTAGCTTATTGTACCTTCTCTTGTTTTTCGTTCATACATATTTAGCATGTGGAGTGTAAGTGAGTAGTAGTACTTATGCAAGGGATTATTGCTAAAAAGTGGGACTATGGGTAGGTTGTTTATTGGTTCACGGTACTTTAAGTACTGTATAAAATAAAGCCTGGGTGCAGACCTATGTACATACGCGCTCCAATTATAATGCATATCATCTTCCCTTCCTATCATATGTACCCATGCTATTTTCATAAGAACTACTATTCCCTCACCAACCTTTCCTTAGCACAGCTTCCTGTCTATCTTATTTTTTAGAACGTTTTTAATACTTCTTGCATATGTTGTATTTTTTGTTCTTTATATGATATTAACATAATTCGTTGCCAGCCTTACTCACTGATGAGCCTCAAAGGCTGGCAACATACAATGGTTCGTCTGAGTCGGAGGCGAAATGAACCATATAACACTATATAACACATATCTCTTAACTACTGTGTCATATTCTTCGATATTGGACTTTACTGGATTTCACTGATATCTGAGGGTAACCCGATATCTGTGAAAATCCAGTTCCGTCTAACGGGATTACCCTATAATAATCTAGGGGAAATGTCCTCCTTTGTCACCGGTGGTGAATCTTTCGAACCGGTGGTCCACCATAACGTCGGTTGACGTTTTTTAATTCTTATGTCCAAACAATAAATGCAATTGTTTTATCAACAACCTTGTGGTTAATTCAACATTCTAAAATCGCCAATGAATTTTATAATCAATTATTTAAAAAACACTTATTCGCTATCCTAACACAACAATTTTTTCTCACAATCTTTTCTTACAATTATTGTCACTCTATTTCCCAAAGCACTTTATCACTTTATCACTCTTCCTCATTAGCTAGCTCGCTTCTGGCCATTTTTGTCGTTGTTTTCTCAGTTTTTTCGGCCATTCGTTTACGACAGTTACCCTTCTCCTGAAAAATATACAACTATAATTCACATTTAATAGCTTATTAGTATTTATCAATACCGGGTTCTTGAGCATATCTTCCAGTCTTAGGGATTCCCATATCATTCTTCCAGCCTAAAAATTTGCCTTACACTGATGTCTCCCTTATACAGCAAGATAAAAATTTGAATGTTACCTCCATATTTTTTAACTCAGTAGTAGTAAGTAGTTTCTTTATGGGGGTTCCATGCCAGTCATCATACTGCCACCCCAACAACACTGCTAGCTCTGTAGACTTATACTTCTTTAAATATCACCATATCACTAGATACATAGGTGCTATGATCAGGCTATCAACATACCTGTGGTTCTTGTCCTAAGCCAGTTCTAATCATCATAAAAGAATTTTTCACCACTATTTCCGGTACCATTAACTTATTTTCGATGCAGTAGTATCTTATCTTTTTACGCAAGTACAAAATACAACTAACACAAATTATTACAAGCCTTTTCATACTGAAATTTATAATGCTCACCTTAGAGTTTCTAAATCGGACACTTGAAGTGTTTGCCTTCTGAACACCTTAATGGAAGTCCCATTTTGCTTGCTGTAATCAAACAAATTTTTCCTCCCCACTTGAAGGAAGTGATCCCAGAATGAAGATGTCATTCCCACCTTATAACAGTATTATTTACTTATATTCTGTGCAGTTAGTATATACCATTACGCACCAGCCATCTTTACCCATGTCAATGGATGAGGGTGATTCTGCCTTTCGTACCTTAATTCACATTTGAAATAAAAACTACACTACATTTTCTAGTAAAAATTTGTTGCTTACTTTACTACTTCCTTCGGGAATCTGTCCAACACCACACTTATTCCATTTTTATCCCCATTAGGCAAGGATAATATACGTAATGTTTTTGACAGAACACTACGATTTACTTGTTCCTGTTGATTCTCCTTTCTGACGCTCTGATTAGTGTTTTCTATATCAAATCCCGGTATCTTAAACATGACTTTACTAATGTAAACTTTACATATTTACAACATACTAACAAAAGACGTCATAAGTTTAATAACTCACCAACTGACTCATATCAGATCCTTTTCCTCAATTTCCAACGACTAATATAAATCAGAATCAGAAAAAGATGCAATCAATACCAGTTAACGCACTACTACAAATCAACAATAAAGTGTAGAACAAAAAGCAAATCACATCTTCAAATATTAAACGTGTTATTATACAAATAAAAATGTACTATTAAATATTATACGAAATATGATATGTAAAAAATCACTCACTTCCCAAGCCTTAAGCTCCTACTAGTATAAATATTAATCAACAATAACCTCAACTAAGGATATATATATATAATATTCCGAATCATAATATATACCAATTACCCATCTCCAACTAAATTTTCCACAAATAAGCACACACTTATATATAACAAACAAACAGATCTGAAAATAATTTAGAATAGTTTAAAAGAAATGCAACAACAAAATCGTAATATTTCGTAAAAATCGTGATAAAATTTCCTGGAAATAAAGTTACCAACTTGTCTATGCTTACCTTTTCCCTTCACGATTCGAATCGATTCACGATTCCGCTAATTCACGTATAGTCGTTCGACTTAGGTAAATCGCTCTGTAATAACACAGTTAAATATTGAGCCGCAGCACATATGAATTAGCACAGCAATAATTAATGTAGTACATTACAAGCACAGCTACATTAGAATTATGTATATATATGTATATATAGGTATGCATATGTATGTATATACGTACCATACATGTTGTACGTAACCTCAAACATAATTTGAAGCAAATTAACAACTTGAATAACGCCTACCTTCTTTACTCAATCACGCTAGTTCACATGCTATTGTTTACGAAGGTCATTCGAATATGAGCACAGCATAGTTCAACTTTAAACATGGACGAATCCAAGGATTCTTTACACATGTTCAGCCCTTACCTCCTTTTTGTGCTTTCTTTTTTGATTCAATGGTCGCTTGGTTGTACACTATCGTTTGAATTAGAAATTACGCTCTGGAATAAGCACAATTACAGTCCATTTCCCTTATGCTGACGGGGCGTGGCCCACAGAGTTGGGTGAGAGTGTGTGGCGGGGTGAGAGAGATCGGTACAAGTCCGTAGGCCTCGCCCTGCCAGCCGTAATTGAAATGGACTGTAAAAATGAAGCTGCAATACAATATAGTGATGTACATAACAATAACAAATACAATTACATAGAATAAGGTAACATAACTATATATACAATACAACATCAAACATAATATAAAACAAGCTTTACTACTGTGTACACCTACCATTTTGACTCAATTGGCGATAATTAGCTTTATGCTGAACAGGATACTAGCTCTGAAATGATCACAATTTTAAAATTCAATTCGTTATTTCCATTCAAGTTACAAACATAGTATATGATAGAAACAAAAATGCATAACTAAATGCAGTACTACCTTAAAAAGAGAAACAAAGCAACAATAAATACAAAAATGGCAATATGCTTTCATACAAACAACTTCAAACATAAACCAAAATTTTCATAATTTGCTTACGCTTACCTTTTTTGAATCTATCGGTGTTAGTTCATGTACATTCGTTGAAAACCAGACAGCCGCACTGAAATAAACATAATTTAAAATTAATCATGACATCTCATACAGTAATGTACATAATAAATAATAACAAAAATGCATAACCAAATGCAGTACAACTACGTACATACTATATATAATACAACTTCAACCAAAACGTGAAGCCAAGAAGATTCTTACAAGGTGTATAACGCTTATCTCCTTTTGATAATTGTCGCTTGTACATACACGATCGTTCGAGACGGAAATTACGCTCTGTAATCAACACAATTAAAAATAACCGTTATATATAACAATGAATATAGTGATGTACATAACAATAATAAATACAAATACATAGCATAAGGTAACATAACTATATATACATATACAACATCAAACATCATATAAAACAAGCTTTACTATTGTGTACGCCTACCCTTTTGACTCAATTGGCGATAATTCGCTTTATGTTGAACCGGATACTAACTCTGGAATTGATCACAATTTTAAAATTCGATTCGCTATTTACATTCAAGTTATAAACATAGTATATGATAGAAGCAAAAATATATAATTAAATGCAACACTACCTTAAAAGAGAAACAAAGCAATAATAAATACAAAAATGGCAAAATGCAACATAACTTTATATAAATTATATACAAACAACTTCGAACATAAACCAAAATTTACATAACTTGTTTGACGCTTACCTCTTCTTTTGAATCTATCGGTGCTAGTACATGTACATTCGTTGAAACCAGACCGCCGCACTGAAATAAACATAATTTAAAATCAATTATAACATCTCATACAGTTATATACATAATAAATAATAACAAAAATGCATAACCAAATGCAATACAACTACGTACATACTATATATAATACAACTTCAACCAAAACGTGAAGCCAAAAAGTTTCTTACAAGGTGTATAACGCTTACCTCTTGTTGACAATTGTCGCTTATACATACACGATTGTTCGAGACGGAAATTACGCTCTGTAGTGAGCACAATTGAAAATAACAGTTATATATAACAATGAATACTACAATAAAAATACAAGTACATAACATGGTAATACGCCTATATATTGGCTAATTTAAACACGACTTCAAATATAGCTCAGAGCAATGGTTTTCATAATGTGTTTAACACCTACGTTTTTGACTCAATTTGGTGCAAATCGATGGAAGCGACTTCAGGTGAACGACACCCGCTCTGAAAACAACATAATTGAAAATCAATCGTTACTACCCATATAGTTATAAACATAGTTTAAATAAAAACAAATGCATAACAAAAAACAATATAACCACACGCATACTTTACACAACCACAACCAAAAAATGAGGAAGGAAGTTTTCTACAATTTTTGTTCTACGCTTACCTTCTTTTTGATAATTGTCGCTAATACATACACCAACGCCCGAGATGGAAATTGCGCTCTGCAATTAGCACAATTAAAAATTGAACCGTTGTGTAGTACAATAACTAGCATAGCAGTAGTAGATTCAAGTAAATAACAAGGATTAACATAACTATGTAGAAACTATGTACTATACAGCTTCCCACGTTGCAGAACGAGAACCCCGGTCTGTAATGTTTTGGGTTTGGAGGTTGAGCTATAGTCGAGAATAGAGATATAAACAACAAGAGTGCAAGCATGATACATTGCAAAGTATAATGCATCTTCTTTTGGAACAACACCTAGCTGTTGGCCTAAATTCATTTTTATAATATCGGAATACGGTAAAGCGGGAAGCTGTTCCTTCCACGATGTAAGCTCCGGTTTTCACGTCTGCACTCTCATTGTTTTGCATAGGCACCTCCCAGAAAGGATAACATGCCTTTTTTCGTCCGGTGTCTGGCCTTAATCCATACACACCTTTGAAGAGCAGCAATAATCAAGGGTCTGTCTTACCAACTGCGCTTTCTCCAGTATATCTATTCCTCGACGAACAAGATATTCAAGGGAACGCATGTTTATCTGTCTGGCGTATAACCTCAAAAGATACCCATTGTGACTAAACGACATTTGTTGCTTTATCAAATAACAGTTAAGGATAAGTCCGGATTGGGAACTGGACCACTACATAATAATTAATAAATAACATTAATACATTCAACTTTATCCATTTTAAAACTTCAGTTAGCCACTTATTGTTCACTTTATGAATGTAACCATATAATTAACCCTTTTTTATAAGTTTCTGGGTTCTTTCAGTAACTTACATTGGTACACCTACATCATCTAACGATTGCTCTTCCTTCTCTAAACATGCGTTAACTATTAAACTTGTTTGTAACAACGGTGTCCTTATTGCTATTTTTCATGGATATTGTTAGGAATTCTTTTTGCATGCTATTCACATTATTTTTCCCTTCTTCATGACGATAATCGTCACATTTTATACGGCCATTTTATTAGTAACACTGTTTCTTGCAGGATATATCTATATTCCAACTAGAATCATCTATCCTTCAGAGTATATCTCTTTTATGCAGTTGACAACGGCTGAAGGATTACATATAGCAACAATAGGATTCTAATTTAGATCGTTATTTTTCATTCATGCTTATCTCATCTGTAATGGGACATATAACGGAAGCAGGTACGGTCACTTCCTTAATATATTCACTTTTGTACAATACTTACATTTTACAAGAACACTGTTTAATTTAAACCTTGTGAATGTTGGTGACTAAAGTACACATAAGTTTACGAGCGCGCGCCACAATTTCTCTCATGTTTAAGAAG
The DNA here is from genome assembly GCA_963978905.1 of Trichostrongylus colubriformis. Lineage (NCBI taxonomy): Eukaryota > Metazoa > Nematoda > Chromadorea > Rhabditida > Trichostrongylidae > Trichostrongylus > Trichostrongylus colubriformis. Next base: position 35,265,364 of record OZ022258.1, on the reverse strand, counting down.
TCTTACGTATATTCCCCTTTCATATGCTTACTGTAATGTCCCGTCCGGCTGCCGACGTTTGTGTTCTTGTCCGATGTCACAGCAACAGGAAGTATCGATCTGTTTTATCTGTGAATAGACAGAAGGAAACCAGCGGCGTAGATTGAAGTCGTACAGGTGGACAGCCGGATACCGAAAGCACTGGGTGTCGAAAATAAACTGAACATCCCTCTGCCCCAGGGTATATATACCTTGTTTGTTTTGCACGAATTCAAGAATGATAGGATCACTATCATTTGTTGACCACACAACACCTCCCCCAGTAGAAAAGGTGGGTACAACACAGTTAACTTTCTACTTATCAATTCAAAAGAATGCAATCAACACTCAACAATTAAACTAGCGAGAAGTATCTGGGTATCTGTGTACTGGTCTTCTTATCCTCGTCGAGCGTCGCAGTGGCACATCGTCTTTGTGAGCCTGTCGTCCTTGAGCAGCAGCATCTGTAGCTTGGGCGGTTTCCTCTCGTCGCTTCCACACGTCGTCTAATTCGAGCGTCTCAAGCAGGGTCAGCAACGACTTGTCTCCATAATTTGCAGGTGCTTTCGCATCATGACGGCGCAACTGATTGGCGTGCTTCCTCGTTGTCCTTCCACCTAGGCAAACTTCGTAGTTGACCTTGCCGATTCTTCTCGTGATGATACCTTCTTTCCATATAAACTGCGGTGCTTTCCATACTTGAGCATGAATCGCTTCACCAACCACAACTTCCTTCGGAACAGCATTGTTTCTTTTGTTGAACTGCTCATTCATTTTCTTCCAATTTTCTTCTGATGGTGGTGCAGTTGATTTTTCCATAGGGCGTAGCAGACTTAAGCGTGTGCGGGGTTTTCTTCCTAAAAACACTTCTGCTGGTGTTCTGTTTTGTAAGCAATCGTTTGGAGTTGTCCTGTACGCTTGAAGGATCACGTTCAGCGTCTCTTCCGACGGCTTCTCCTCCCCTTTCAATTTCTTGATACCTCGTTTCAGTGTATCAACAAAACGTTCGACCTGTCCATTTGATTGCGGGTAGTAGGGAGCAGTTCTAAGGTGCGTAATTCCTCCTTCTTCGCACATCGTCTTGAATTGTTCCGACGTGAATTGGGTTCCATTGTCGCTAACGATAGTTTCTGGGATTCCATATCTTGCAAAAATCTTCTTTAGTTCCTTTACCGTTTGGCTTGCAGAGATGCTAGTCATCTCGATAATCTCCGGCCACTTGCTGAATGAATCCACAACAACCATATAGAATAATCCGCAAACAGGTCCTGCGAAGTCTACGTGAATCCTTTGCCACGCATAAGCTGGTGTTGGCCAGGCTTCCAAAGGGACCTTGATGGGATTCTTTGCATATTCTTGACATCTTGAACAATTTCGTACTATTTCTTCACAATCTTTGTCGAGGATTGGCCAATAAACATGACTTCTGGCGAGCTTCTTCATCCGTACGATTCCTGGATGACCAACGTGTAGTTCTTTTAGAACTTTGGCTTGTAGTTCTTCTGGAATGACAATTCTTTCCGCCACCATGAGGCATCCGTCCACGATCGATAGCGTTTCTTTTCTATTGAAAGACAGTAACAGTTTCGAGTTGGTCTTTGGCCATCTCCCGGAGTTCACATATGACATGATATTCTTGAGTAAGGATTTCTTCGCGGTGCAACCTCTAACATGTTCATGGGTTAGTGGTAGTCTTCTGATGCTATCTTTCAGCGATCTGGAAACATCATTTTCCACTGCTGTTATTACGACATCTTCGCTTGAATTTTGGTGCTTCTGCATCAGCCTTGAGAGACCATCCACTTGTCCAAACTGCGTGGTTTTGACATAGTCAATGTCAAAATCGTAACCGAGCAAAATCGTTGCCCATCTCATAAGGCGTTTTGCGGAGTAAACCGGAACTCCTTTCTTGTCTCCAAAAATTGCTAACATTGGCTTATGATCTGTCAACAGTAAAAACTTTCTTCCGAATAGATACTTGTGAAACTTCTTGACTGCAAAAACAAGTCCAAGAGCTTCCTTCTCAATTTGTGAGTACTTCTTCTCAGCTTCTGAAAGTGACCTTGAAGCATGCGCAATAGGTTTCTCCGAACCGTCTGCGTATCTATGAGAGATAACGCATCCAATACCATAATCACAGGCATCAGCTGCCACAACAATTTTTTGTTGAGGGTCGTAGTGCGCAAGATTGGCGTCGCTTGACAACGCTTCCTTCAAATCTTCAAATGCTCTATGTTCCTTTGAAGTCCATCTCCATTTCACATCCTTTTTGAGTAACACATCTAACGGTCCGCGGAGATTCTTCATAGACGGCACAAATGCGGAGTAGTACGTGATCATTCCCAGAAAAGATCTCAGTTGTGCAACATTCTTCGGTTCATCCATGTTCTTGATGGCTTCAATTTTTTCTGGATTGGGTCTTCTCCCATTCTTGTCCAAAATAAAACCAAGATAACGTATTTCTGGCTTGGAGAACGTGCATTTGTCTAGACGAGCCTTGAATCCATAGTCAGCTATCTTCTGAATACTGCGAGCAGATTTTCTTTATGCTCTTGTTCGTTTCTGCCGCTCACTAAGATATCGTCGAGGTAGGTGGCTACACCTTGTAATCCGGTCACCATCTTATTCATAACTTTCTGGAAGAATCCTGGTGCGGTCTTGATTCCAAAGGGTAATCGATTGTACTTGAATAATCCTTTATGTGTATTTATGACGACTTTCTTCTTCGCTTCTTCTGAAAGTTGCAACTGTAGGTATTCGTCTGATAAATCGATTTGCGAGAAGATCGTCCCTCCGTTTAAGGATGCGAAAATATCTTCTAGCATAGGTAAGGAATAATCGAAAGACTGTAAGGCTCTGTTTAGCCAAGTTGAGAAATCAGCACATATTCTCAATTTCCATTCTGCTTCCTGACACAAACAATGGGAGCGGCCCATTCACTATGGCTTACTGGTGCTATGACGTCCATTTGCACGAGCCTGTCTAATTCTGCGTTCACAGCTTCTAGGGCTGCGTGGGGTACCGGACGGCTATTGCAGAACACTGGGCGCACATTCTGATTTAGCTGCAATTCAACCTCTTCTTTGTTGCAGCGTCCCAATCCTTCTTCAAAAACTTCCGGGTAAGTCCTCTTTAATTCTTCTTCGATTAAGGGGATGGATGACTTTTTTGCTTCCGCTGTCATCATCTCCAAGTGGTACTTCATGTCCTCACTTGCTCGTATCCACTCTAGGCCAATGAGCGAGTTATACGGCGTCACATAGGCATAACCATCGGTTTCGGCATCCCTCATTTTGATCTTGCATTTCAACTTCCCATGAATCTTCATTTGTTCTCCGCTGGCATTCTTCACAACGATATTTGTTCTCTCCATTACTGGGGATCCCATCTTCTTCCATGTCTTCTCGTTAAGCAATGTGATGTCGGATCCTGTATCCAGCAGAAATCTGACGTGATAGTTATTCACTAGTGTGTCAACATACACGCGAGGACAGTTTGCTTCAACTGCCGCGTTCGAAATCTGGACTGTGCGAACTTGTCTTCTTGGAGCCTTCCTTCGCTCCTTGCCTTCTCGGTTGCTGCTTCGCATCTTCTTCGTCGCATCTTCTTGAGCGCCTGGTTTCTTCTATTGTAGAATGTCACAAAATTTCTCTTTGTGACCAGTTTTCCTGCACTTCTTGCAGTACCAGGGTTTGGATTTGCAGTGACGTGCATAGTGGTTGCCTCCACAGTTCCAGCATTCCACTTCTTGCCGCTTTTCTACGGTCGTTGCTTCAACAGTCTTCGTATGTCCTGCAACGATTTCACTGTCTCTTCTAAGACTCAAGAAATTTTCGCATTCTTGATGTAACTCGTGCAGGGACACACTTTTTCAGCCTTGTGTTCTCGATCAAGTATTGCAATCAGCCTTTGCCTGATTTCTGCTTCTTGATGTGACTTTAGGCCAGAAATCCACAGGAGACATTTGATTCCGTCTGAGTCTAATTCGTGAATCTTCGCCTTTTCACAGATTTCATTCACACGACCAGTATACGATAGGTAGTCCTCAGCGTCGCTCTTTTCTAGCTTTAGGCACTGATATCTTGTAGTGAACAGTGACGTCTTGCGATCGAAAAGCTGCTTCAATGCTTCTACTGTCTCATCGAATCCGATTTGGGAAACATCCCTGGGTAGGACATGCCTCTGGTACTTCTCGAATGTCACTGAATCCAGTTTCTCACATAGTAGCCTCACCTTGTTACTTTCTGTGAGTTGTTTTGCGTCTTCGGAAAACACTTCCTTGTATCTTGAAAACCATTTTGAGAAGCTCATGTCAGCATCCGGGTCGAAAATGAATTTCTCGATTCGGTTGCTTAAAGCTGCCATCACATTCGGGAGTGTCACTTGCTCTTCTGGCTTACCGGCTCCTTGGTCACGCTGTGGCGCACGATTTATCGTCTTCATCATTGTCGAGGCGAGGTTCCTTTGCTCTTCGATCAATTCTTTGAACACCGATAAAACTGTGGCTGGGTCCATTGTTCCACCAACAGGTCAATAACAAACAGGGAAAGAGTAGCAAGTTTCTTCTTCCGTGCTCGTGAGGCTTGTCCCACTCGAGTGTCGCGGAAAAGAGCTATCCAAGGCAGAGTTCTTCAGAGATCCTGATCGCCACTGTAATGTCCCGTCCGGCTGCCGACGTTTGTGTTCTTGTCCGATGTCACAACAACAGGAAGTATCGATCTGTTTTATCTGTGAATAGACAGAAGGAAACCAACGGTGTAGATTGAAGTCGTACAGGTGGACAGCCGGATACCGAAAGCACTGGGTGTCGAAAATAAACTGAACATCCCTCTGCCCCAGGGTCTATATACCTTGTTTGTTTTGCACGAATTCAAGAATGATAGGATCACTATCATTTGTTGACCACACAACACTTACTATGAAATAATTAACTATATTGTTGAGTAACATGGAAGTACTAAACAGCATGTGGTTGTATCTTTCGATATATGCACCTACCACACCTCCTCAAACAAAATAAACTTAATCAAATTCCGCCTATAATTCAATCTAATAACCAAATTGCAACCTTTGTAACTACTATGGTTGGCCTCTGGTAATTTCCTTAACCACCTTACCTTTTGCTTCTTTCATTTCATTTACACAATCCCTCATAAACACAAGTGCTTTATGCACTAACATAAGGCCAATTAAATCACATAATTCTTTTACATATATGTGCTTTATGCACTACATACAAATACCTTTAATTACTCATACCTATTAATTACAAGTGCTTTTTGCACCGTATTGAGGAGGGCCATACCTCTTTAAAAATAGGGCTTGGCGCTGATGGGGTTATACAAGTAAGCAGGAGGGGTCAGTTTTTGGCGCCCCAGCGCTAGTCGTTCCACACGGAACATACAGGGAGAGCTACCCCCTGGCAGCAGTCCTGCCAAACCTTCGGGAATGAGACCTCTCTGCGTGTGGGTTGGACCACTTATGCGCTTAGATCTATAGGTCAAAAAATACTGCAAAAAGCAATGCATCCGGGTACTACACCAAAACTAAATTCTACAGGGTAAGGGGAGAGGCCAATCAGTACTACCTTTACCAATTTGATAATACTAACAAAGGTTGCAATTGTGATAGGGTATGTAGGACATGCAATATAACCAATAATGATAACTACATTACTTCACATGTTACAAAACTATGTATAAATACATGTAAAGATAGTAACACGAGCTGTAACACAAAGAATGTTATTTATTGTCTCACGTGTAACAAATGTGGAATACAATAGGTGGGTATGACAGTCAGAAAGCTTAAAGAGAGAATTGATGAACACTTAAATAACATATACACTCATAAAAAACAAACCCCGCTCTACAATCATTTCTACACTTGCGACCAAGGAATTACTGTTACGATACTGGACTCAGATAGTACAAATGATAGAAACATCCTCTTAGAAAAGGAGTTATTTCGGATGAAACTTCTAATGACGCCTTTTCCTTTCGAACTCAATGACAACATCAAAGGATTTGGAAATATTACTAATTTAAGCAATACTCAACTATTCAAAAACAACCCCCCTTTTTTTCGCTAAAAATTATTTAAAAAAAAGATAACAGAGGGGTCAACAAAAATAAAAGTAAGAAGAAAACACCCAATTCAATACCATACTGCAAGAACTGGTTAGAAAGGAAGGGGATCTTGAACCAATGGAATGTTACAGAATGTTAAAAGTCTGAGGAGAATTGAAATTGATAAGATAACCAAACTTTCTACTAGAGAAGACTTCTTAACAGAAATCACTAATAAAAACAGGTTGCTAGTGTTTAGTTTGCTAGCACATTTTCACTTTAATACATATAAAAAGAATAAAAAAGAAAATATTATTTACCATAATATCACAGTAAATTATAAAAGTAGAATTTTTGATAAAATATCATCCAATAAAATATTTAATACAGCACTGATTAAGGACATAACACGCAATAATGATAATAATAAAGATTATATACCCATAAGAGTTTAATTCAAGTATAAAAACACGTTATCCAAAAAGATATTCAATTATAACCACTTTTTGAAAAGTCTGGACATAAAAGAAATTGAAAATACATCAAGTAGAGCCTGCATTTGTCAAAAAGAAAAATATAAAAAATATATTGATAAGCACCATGGACATATAATTACAGGAGACCTTGGTATCATAGAAGAAAAAGCATTCAAAGAATTTATGAGCAAGGGTACAAAATATAGATTGGACCAAGGAATCAGTAGAAAAGAAGTCAGAGAAATATTCGAGGATTTAAGTAATCAATTTGTTAAACACTTGATACAAAGGTATAAATTAAACCAAGAGAAAATAAGAGCGATAATAAGATATATTAATAAAAGATATCACGACAAAGTTAAACCGCTGCTAATATTCGATAATATCGATAGTAAAGGTGAATACATTTCTTGAACAGGTCAAAAAATATAGTAGTATGTTTATTTTCTGTCCACTAGATAAAGCTAGTAATAACTATGGCATCATTTGTAAAAAGCACTACCTATCAACACTTATGGAAGAAATGGGCTTATATTATGAACCAAATACAAGGGTTCTGCACTATACAAATACCAATAATACATATGAACTTATAAAAGAACAAAATAAAGAATACATCATGAATAAGCACAAGTTTTTCTGTCAGGCTAACCAACTATCTTTCGATATTACTGCCGATTTACCTTACATATATGCCCTTCCTAAACTACATAAAAACCCTATAAAGTTCAGATTTATCACAGGAGCACATAATAGTAGCATCAAACCTTTAGCTAAAGAGTTACACGTTATCTTCACTTATATTAAGAACCATTTTAAAAACTATGTGAAAGCTACTAAGATCGTAGTAGGACCATAAAAACTTACTGGTCCTAGTTAATATTAATATTAGTCAGGATCTTAGTAGCATTAGATGCGAAAATATTAAAGTTTATACAGCAGGCTTTACGGATATGTTTACCAACTTGAAACATATCCATATAATGGAAAGTCTAAAAATACTGTTAAACATCTGTTTTAAAAATTCCAACAAAGCCTTTATCGCCACCAATGGATTCAATGTTTTTTACAGTGATGGCAAAGAGCTAAGAAATAAATATAGATACTACAAAAAAGAAGATTTACTTTATTTGACGGACTATTTGTTAGATAACAGCTACTGCCTTTTTGGAAACAATATTTTCAGGCAAAAAGAAGGGATACCACAAGGCGGCAATTTTAGTCCGTTATTAGCAGATCTTACTTTGTCAGTTTTGGAATTTAATCACGCTAAGACCATTAAATTAATGGTCGGTAAGACTTTCGTACCATTTAGATATATGGATGATTTACTCTTTGTGCACAATTTGGATGAATCAGAAATAGAAACAATTCTCAGAGCTGTTTATGATAACAAACTAAAGCTCAAAAAGACCCACATTTCCGATCATTATGCAAACTATCTAGACTTAACGTTAGAAATTAACAATGGAGGAGCTCTCACATTGCTATATAATGAAACAGACGATTTTAATTTCAAAGTCAACAGATTTCCACATAGCAATAGTAACATATCCTTAAAAAATAAAGGGGCTGTTATATATACAGAAGCACTACGAATAGCCAAACATGTACTACATTTGATACATATACCACTAAGATAAAAAGTATGGCAGCGTTTTTAATAAACAGTGACTATAGCTTGGAATTCATAACCACCCATATCATTAAAAGTATTATGAATAATAAGTTCATTAGTTACAAATTTGGACTTACTGACAACACACGGAAATTCATCAAATTAATACAGTGCTCTGCATAATTATACAGCCACCTATAAATTGTCCAAAAACTCTGTTCGCAGAGTGATTCAAAAAAGTCCTAAGTGAAAGATGTAGCCAGTGTGGACGCGCATTTGCGCATCCATACCAAATTTTAGCTAAGAAACATAGAAGATTCTTTTCTTAATTTGTTTCGAAAATGCCGCTTATACCATTCTGCAAAATTATACAGCCACTGAACAGACTGATGCACTCGTCAACCGAGAAACAACGAAAAAGGGAAAAATGCTGATTTTGCGATCATTTAGTCTTCCATTACTTTGAATAGCCACAAATTTTGGTGATATGTGTCAATTTTAAGATTTTCAGAATGTTTTTAGACCACATGCTGCCACCCTTCGATGACAACGTCTCTAAACTCCCTGACACCTTCCAATCGGTTTGAATCCTTTTCCCCATGAAACCCCAGATAATGTTTCATCATGTAAAGATCGGAGCCGTTCGTTATCCGGGTCAGAAGGTCCATCCGGTGACGGCTTCACCATGATCGAGTGTTCCAGTTGACATGGGATGGTCCACTAACTTACATGGGAACAAGATTTTGGTGAAGATTTCTAGACGCATGACAGGAGAAGGGTACGGCCTGATTACAGCTCTGAAGTGGGGTACTGAGAGTTGGGTCCCCTTTTTCCTTAGGCAAACAAAAAAAACGGTTCCGGAAGGTATTTACCCAAAGTGCATGCAGACAGATTTCAACAGCTATTTTACATTTTCGCGGGTATGTGCCCTTATGCCAGGATTTCGCACCACGACGAGCTGCGTGCGACGCGGTGTGTGCAAGCTACACGTGCCGCTAGAGTTGGGTCTTTGGGCGATTACACGGTAATGCTAGGAGCACCATATGTAGCTGACTTGTAATTGCTTTCGAATACCAAAACACGGCGCTTTTAGCCCGTCTTTCGACACACTACGGTGCAAAATCCTGACATAAGGGTGCACATCCCACTCTCGTATCCACACGCACGTTGGAACGACGAGTACATCATTGGAGACCTTTGATGGATCCGCTTGCAGGAGTGTAGTGCATAACGTGTTCGCTTGCTGCATTTCCTCTTGATGTCACAACAATTAAACGCGCGCACGTCACCAGATTTGCAGCGAGTGGTGCGGTGAACGAGGAAAGATTTAGTTTGGGCTTATTAAGGGAACCGGAAGGGGTCCAAAGAAAGTTGATGATGCAAATAAATGATCCTTTTGTAACGAACATTCAAGGTAAAAAGCGATAATCGGTGAAAATCTCGGATCCGCTGTGGCTTCTACTCGCATCACATTCGCATCACTTCGAACTGCACACATTGACTTTCCGAGTTGTCCGCTGTAGAGATGTCAATTGTAGAGATGTCAATAGAGTGTATTTCATTCATTGGTGATGACGTGAAATAAGTGAAACAACACACAGCACCAGGCAAGTAAAACAATCAAGGAAGAGTAAGCGAAAGCGTAAGCAAAAAAGTGTGATTACAGCTAAAACCTAATTAATTCGCTTACGGCTGTGGCAAGGTGCCGTGGGTGCATTGCGGCAACTACAAGCCACCTTCCCCTTAAACCAGAATTGCCTTCTCCCGATGTCTTTAATGCAAATAGTATCAACACTCTAACAGTACTCGCAATTGATCATTGACAATATTTGTCATTCCACCTATGGAGGAACTCTTCACGCAAAAGCACGTAACATCTTATTTCACCCCTGTGCGCGCTCGTGAAAGTCCAGTGGATCATACTCGACCTAGACACATGCAGTATGTATGTCATAAAATTCGCTTGACCCTGACAAATTCACCGTCTTCGGAGTTCACTTCACTTCACTACGTCACTGAGCTGAGGTGCTCGAGCACTCCGATTCGTATCACTCTGCTATAATTGTCATAGCGATATCTGATGTCGCACCCAACTCAACTCATTTTCAACTCCTGGACAATTACCTTTGCAGTGGTTTTCGTCTCTTGAAGGATTTTGCATCTCCAAATTCTCCTTATGCATTGGAAGCCTCCAGGCATCGTTCCCCATCTGTCACGCTAAATGCATCGCGTTCTTGCGGGTGTGTGCACTTATGACGGAAAATCGCGTAGCCGCTCGCGGCAAGCGTGTCGGCGAGTGCGAGTACCAGTGGCGGGGCATGACAGACTTCAAACGAGGCAGTGTGGCATGGGTGGAGGGCAGTGTGGCATGGGTGGAAGTGCAGAGGTGACGCAGCCACGCTCTACCGGGCTCTCGAGGGCAATGGATTCGGCAAGTCGTGCCGCCAAGCGATTTCCCGTCATAAGTGCACACATATAGAGGATTCCCTCTATCTTTTACTACCTTTTCTTTCGATTGTATGTACAATTTCCATGTATTGTATGTTTCCTTGTAATTATCTCTTTTCCTTTCTTAAGGGATGACTAATCATTGTAACTTTCACTTACGTTATCTGCTGGCTGATCGAGCTGCTCCGAAAGGTCAACATTGTCTATCACCAGCTTCATCTACAGTCAGCTCGCTCTTCCCATTCTAGACATATAAATACAGGACGATGCTCAATGTATAACAGTTATCTTCCTCTTGCTCCGTCTTGGGCGGCTGCGTCCGCTCCTCTCTCTTTATTTCCTCATTCAGCTTCTTAATACTTATACAACATTTTTCCATTGTTTAATTACCCAAGTTTGAGGTGAACGGTATTTCTATCAACTCTTCGAGCAGACATATCAAGACCCGCGTGGCAGACACTATAGCACGAGCAAACTATCATATGGTGCATCGGACGTTCGAATAAGGACCAGGATCGCACCGACTCAATCCGAGGAAGTAAGTCGCAACACGCTTTCGCTTCGTCCCGTCTCGAACGACACGTCTTCGTCTTCGTCCCGTCTCGAACACACGTATTCGTCTTCTTTTACTGCTTTCACAGTCATTTCCTGTTCGCGCACAGCATATAGCATGACTTCTGCTCTATCGACCAGCCAAGGACTTCTCACTCGAGCGAGCAACCGTCTCAAAGGACTACTGGCCGACAACAGCGACCTTCTTCAAGCCGATCTTCACTTCTCCATCGACAACGACGTACAGAGGAGGCAAACAGGGGAGCTTCGAAGAAAACTGCGCAGAGCAACGGCGGCCATCAAAGCAGCGACATCCAAATGAGGAGGCTTTGTACAATTACAGCAACACTGCGGACCAACTGGATGAGAACACTCCATCGATATCGGAACTCGCCAAACGAATCACGGAGAACTCGGAAGCAGCCCAAGCTCTACTCGACCAGGCAAATGAGGTGCTAACAACGATGACGCAACTACAAGCTGTGAAGAGTCCAAGGAGGCAGAAGTACTAGACCTGAAGCTGGCTCCGATTCCAATCCCGGAATTCAACGGCGATATCTGGGAATGGGAAACGTTCTGGAAGTCGTTCGAGCGAAACGTGCATTCCAGACGTATGGACGAGATGTACAAATTCAGCTACCTTCTGAAGCCCTCGAAGGGGAAGCGAAGGAAGCAGTAAAACAGTTTCAAGTCTCCGGCTCTACGTACCCTCTCGTCATCGCTCATCTTCAGGAGAAATACGGCAATGTTCAAACCCTTGTGGATCGACTGTTGAGCAGACTACAAGCAGCGCGTGCCAAGAGTAATCGCCTGGAAGATCAACTGACATTGTGCGATCAGCTTACCTCCATCACGTCGCAACTGCAGCTGAAGGGCGAACACATAGATAACACCATTTTTGCAGAAACAACTCCTTTGCAAGTTCTCACCAGAGGTCCAACGGCATATTCTCGCACAGAAGAACAAGTGTTACGCAAACGGCACATGGAATACCAAGACTTTACTGACAGTCGCAAAGGAACATATGGCGGACGAACTGAAGGTCATCAGCCAAGTGGAGATGAAGACACAAAGCTTCAATGGACAACAAGAGAGACCTCGCACGATCTCCATTACAGAACAAGAACGGAGAACGAAGAAAATGGTGACGCGAGCATGCTTCTACTGCAACAAACCAGGACATCTAGCGAAAGCCTGCACCGATGTTCCAACACTCAGCTAACGCCTTCAAGTCATGAAGGTCAACAAGTTGTGTCAGAACTGTGGAAAAAAGACACATGGCAGCAGGCTGTCCCTGTGGAGCATGCAGACTCTGTGGAACCTCGGGACATCACACTTCCATCTGAAAGAAGCTCTTCGAGACGACAGAAATACCGCGAACACCTCCGACGACAAAGCCCACGAAGAAACCAGCGTCGAAGTCGACATCGCAAGCATCGACTATTTCTGCTTCTGCGAAAGTGAACTCTGTCGTTTTCGACCAAATGCATAGCGAGATATCGGACACGATCTTGCACGTCAATGACAACGTAGAATCGCTGATTCTCGTAGGTCGAGTGCAAGTTCTCAATCCGACAACGGCAGTCTATACAATGCTCGGCACTGGAGCTGACAGATCGTTCATCAGCTCCGAGTTGGCCGAGCGTCTGCAACTAAAAGACGTGGATTCTAAGCGACTCCCCATCAGTACCTTCGGATCAAACACGCCGATGGTGAAAACGTGCGGGATCACCGTCTTGAAAGTGTGGGGCGCCAACGGAGCTCCTCACTCTTTCTCGGTGACAAAGATCGACAAAATCACCGACACGTTACAACGCAACAACCTCTGCCTCGAGGGCAAGCGGTTTCTGTGCGACAACGACATTCAGCTCTCTATTAGTCCGCTTTCACGCGACATTCGACTCAGATTCTTCTCGGTTGTGCTGACCTCTTCTCTCTGCTGAACAACGGATTAGCACCGCAACACGTCCTCCCTTCAAGACTACGCCTCATTCCTTCCATACTAGGCTACCTCGTTGCGGGACGATCGAGCAAGATCACAAAAGCTATCCAAGATAGCAATAACACAGAAACGAGAAGCAGTGGCGAAGCGGTGGTCAACACCTTCAAAACCTTCCCAAATAACGACTTCCTACAGTCGTGGGAAACTTCTGCACGTTCGAGTCCAACGGAGTAGAAGAGTTCGCCGTACCGCAAGCAAAGGTACGCCTAATAACAGATGCAGCGGTTTGGGAAACCTTCGAAAAGACAATAGAACGCAAACAAGATGGCTACTACGTGCGCCTACCATGGAAGAGGGAATCTGCGCAACTGCCGGACAACAAAGGACTCGCGGTACGCCGACTACAGTCTCTCATGACAAGAATGGGGACCAACGAGGCGGTTGTTCAACAATATCAGGAAACAATTCAAAGCCAGCTAAACCAAGGAATCATTGAAGAAGTCGATGAGACCAAAAAACCTGATGGAAACGTTGTACACTACCTAGCCCATCGAGCCGTCATCACGCCGCACAAAACCACAACAAAACTGCGAATAATTTTCGATGTTTCTGCGCACTGAAGGACTTCCCTTCGCTCAACGAGGTACTAGACCGAGGACCTGCAATGCTCCCGAAGCTTTGCGACATTCTTCTGCGATTCAGAATCGGAAATGTCGCCGTCACTAGCGACGTCGAAAAAGCGTTCCTGCAAGTGCGCCTTCACCGGCAGGATCGGGACGCAACTCGCTTTCTGTGGCTGAAGGATCCTAGCTCACGTGTGGTTCCAAGCAACATGGTGACGTATCGCTTCAGCCGAGTCACTTTCGGACTCATATGCTCACCGTTCCTCCTGGCAGGGACAATTAAGCACCACCTGGAGAATCACGCACACAATAAACTCATCGCTCGAGAAATTGAGAACAACACTTACGTCGACAACGTCGTTCTGACATCTGATCCAAAACGATCTTCGAGGACATGCAGATGAACCTCAGGGAATTCCTATCGAACGGCTCAGATGCGACGACAAATCGCTGACAAGGACCTCAGTGAGACGCTCAACCAGAAAACCCTGGGAATTCCATGGGACTCGAGACGACACACTTCTGCTGGCTTGTAGGTACCCGCTGAAGAACAAGATCACCAAGAGAAGTATCTCAGAACAAGTAGCCGCGGTGTACGATCCGTTGGGATGGTTGACACCCATAACACTACATGGGAAAAGATTTCTCCAACAGCTCTGGAAGACCGAGTACGACTGGGATACAGTCCTGTCGGAAGAGCACCAAGAGCAATGGACCGACATCAGACGAGAATCAGATGGATTCGAATGTCGAATCACAAGGAAAGTCGCGCAGATAGGCGACTCAATCCGCCTAGTGGTATTCTCCGACGCTAGCACAACAGGAATGGCAGCGTGCGCCTACATTGTATCATCTTCTGGATCCAGCCTCGTCGCTGGCAAATCGAAACTGCCTTTAATCAAAGAGAGCCCGACGATTCCCAAACTGGAACTCAACGCCCTCACGATGGCAGTACGACTAGCGCATTCCATCTACAACGCCATCTAGGAGCGCTGCATCACCCAAGATGTAACCATCCTTTCTGATTCGGAAATCGCTCTCAGTTGGACAACAACCTTGCCAGTCCACATTTCAGCGGGGGTTCTGGTAAAGAACCGAGTTCGTGAGATTCGACGACTGGTGAACGAATTCACTGCACCACTGCAATTCTGATATGTGAACACCTCGGATAATCCCGCGGACTGCGCAACAAGAGGACTGACAAAAAAGGAATTCCGATCGCACCTGTGGTGGACAGGACCCGATTTTCTGAGACGAAAGAAAGAAGAGTGGCCCAAGGAGTGCAAAGTGTATTCACTCGCAGATGACATCGATGAGGAGGAAACCTTTGTCATGGCAGCAGAGTCAAAAGAAGGTCCCTCCGAACTGCTCGACTTGCAACGCTATAGCAAACTCTCGTGTGCGCTCAAAGTGGCTGCGCTAGTTCT
Source organism: Trichostrongylus colubriformis (assembly GCA_963978905.1). Lineage (NCBI taxonomy): Eukaryota > Metazoa > Nematoda > Chromadorea > Rhabditida > Trichostrongylidae > Trichostrongylus > Trichostrongylus colubriformis. The sequence goes on along the minus strand of OZ022258.1, from coordinate 35,250,192 downwards.
GCGTTTTATTAAGGCAACACTTGCGAACTCGAATAAGGAACTTCAAGAACGAGTCACCAAGAGCATTCCCGAAATAAAAGCAGCGGAATCGTTGCCATACATAACGGCAGAAGAAAGAGAGAACGCTATGATTACTATTGCTCGCAACCATCAGGAAATCTACTTCCCTCCACCATCACTCCTGCGGCTGAAACAGCGGAAGCTCAGGGAGGACGATCGAGGAATCCTTCGATGTCAAGGGCGGATAGGGAATTCAAACCTCCCAACGCAAACTCGTCACCCTATCCTGCTCGCTACCAAAACGGACTTTGCCCGATTGGTAATAGAGGAGGCGCACTCTCCACTGCATTGTGGAATAAGTCACACAATGGCAAGAAAGAGGGAACGATTCTAAATACCCAAGCTCCGACAGATGACGCGTACCATCATCAGACAATGCGTTCCATGTCAGAAGATGAACAACCTTCCGTACAGGTACCCGGACATGGACGACATGCCAGAACAACGGGTTAGACGCTCACGACCATTTAAACACGTCGGAATCGATTACTTTGGACCACTTTCTGCCAAACGGACCGACGAAGTCGTGAAAATCTACGGAATCATCCTGACATGTGCAACCACACGACTGATCCATCTTGAAATGGTTCCAGATATGACAACGGACCAACTGTTGAATGCGCTGAGGAGATTTTTTGCTCGACGAGGTGTACCAGCAAGCGTGACCTCCGACAATGGACCTAACTTCCTACTCGCGGAGCAGATTCTTCGCGATGCAGTGCTTCCAGTGATCAATGATGTTTCGCTCGCGCAAACAATGGCCGTGAAAGGAATTGTGTGGAAGACAATCACGCCATTTGCTCCGTGGCAGGGAGCTCTTTACGAGCGGCTCATTAAGTCGATCAAACACAGCCTTTACAAGGTCATGCAACGGACAGTCCCGACACAGGAGACAATGCATACTCTTCTTGTGGAAATAGAAGGAAGTCTCAATAGCCGGCCGCTAACCTACCAAGAAGAGAAGTGGGAAGATACGCCTGCACTCCGACCAATAGATTTCATACAACGCGACATGGTTATCACTTACCCGTTTGAATCTATTGGCTCAAATCAAGAAGACTCCACATATCTACCACCAGAAGAAGCTGCACAACTGCGAACTCGACAGCAAGCAGAGCAAGCGCTCACACAGAGCCATCAGCTGACAGAGCGTTTCTGGAAAATCTGGAGCCAAGAGTACCTGACGAGCTTCAGGGAATCGCACAAACTGCAAATAGACAACCGGCGCACTACCAACAAGGTTCCTTCCGTAGGAACAGTCGTCCTCATCTCCAAAGCAGTCATGCCTCGAAACACATGAAAAATGGGTAGAATAACGAAGCTCAACACTTCCTCCAACGGGGTCGTACGAGAAGCCGAATTGCGATTACCCAGTGGACGAACGATACGCCGACCAGTGAATTTGCTCATCCCTCTTGAATTGGAAGACGGCTGTAAAACAGCAACATTCGCACCTGATCGTCAGATCGAAGAGAGGAGGAATCCCGACGAAGAGGAGGACCATGGTGGTCCACAGGCCGCGGTACAATCTGCGACTACGTGCCAGGAGGATCACATCACGACCATCCTTTCTTCATCTGACGACTACCAGCATTCTTCCTCTACTCATGACGATTCTTCTCGCACACAACGCAATAGCGACACAAACGACGACTACTTCTTCGCCAATCCAGGGACACTTAACTTGCGTCTCAGGAGGAGTACATCTCACGTCGCACAACGTACGCCGTTACGAATTGTGCGCGGAGAACCATTGTCAAGTGAAGGACAATCCGCAAGCAAACGAAACGGTGCTATTCCCGCCGGAAGTGACACTACACCAACATCATGTTCAATGGAAGACATCCGACGGGGAATTTATCACCATGCTCGACACTGTTGGCCCACCTGTCTCATTCTGCGACAACGTGCGCTGTTGGTTCTGCACAGCGAACGTCTTTAACCCGAAATGTTCACCTCATACAGTCATCGTTGTCAGCGCCATTGTCTTCTACATCACTATTGCTGTGATATATATATATGTTGTGCTATGTTCCGGTCGTGATTGGCAAACCATGCCGCATATTGGCCGAAATAATGTTCTGTTGCCTCATAGGCACCGGGCGACTAGTGGTATGCACCGGCGCACCACTGGTGGTGATAGTGAGGATACTCTCCTTGTTCTCTGTCTACGTACATGGTTGCCAAAACGTGGACGTCTATCCACAGCAAACGACAATATGTCTCTTCTCTTCAGCAGGAAGGAAGGAGTGCATCTTCGAAACCTCGGCGATCTTCAAGCTCAACAGCTTCCACCAAGATGCTTGCATTCGCCTACTACACAGCCAGACGCTCGTCAAAGAGATACGAATTCAGTGGAACAAACTCCAAATGACTTGCTTAAGAGACGACATCTTGTTCACCCGGAACACGGTACAAAGGGTTTTCGACTCGAAACGCTGTGCACATTCGGGATCTTGCGTCAATGAGAAATGTGCAACGATCAACACCACTGCGATGATTCCCGAGCTACAAGAAGGTAACAGCTATCCGGGTATCACTCGATGTGTAGAAGGCTGTGGCGGCCCAGGCTGTGGATGTTTTTACCTAAGCAGTGGCTGCCTTTTCTACAGCATATTCAATGTACCAACTGACGAAAAGGTCTATGAAAACTTCAAGTGTCGACAATGGAACAAACGTTTCCACATGAAGATTACCACCATTTCCGGACAACGAGTTCAAAACTACGAAATCGCTCTACTGCCATTCAAAATCCATACCATACCATACCATTCAAAATCGATGGAATGAGCATCACTCTGGGCGCTGTAACAATGCTCCAGACACCAGATTTGGACTCCACGTTCATAAGCGACGGATCACACCTCGCAATTTGGAGACACGACAGAACACCGAACCTCGTCTGTGATTCGAGAGAAACGGCACTCTCGTTCAACTGTTCCGTCAACCCCTCCTGCGATTGCAAACCAGCACAGAACAGGATCAGTTGTGCATGTACAGACCTCAATGTGACCGAAGCTTCGCAAAGGAAGTGGAGAATCGTCTGCCTGCTCGTCGAACATGGATCACCTTCCGACAGGACGACACTGATCCCACTACAGTGTCCGCAACAATCCCTTCATTCATTACAGCCGAACTTCTCGTACATATCAAGGGAAATTTCGACAAGATCATCACGAAACAAACGGACTCTGTCTGCAGAGTAGACAACTCAGCGTTGCAAGGATGCTACAACTGTCCACAGGCTGCACAGGCAAGTGTGTCGTGTCATACCGAAGGAGAAAACACGATGGCGTCGATCAAATGCGGCAACCAATATTTCACCATACCGTGTAACCGTGAGGGAGCAACGTCAGCACTGCTCCTGCGTTTCCAAACCTCTCGGGTGAGACAGATTTGCGAAGTCTCACGTGAAGCTACAAATACCACATTTGAAATCACGGGGATTCTTCAGACGCAAACCATTCATGGATCGGCGATGCGAGTAATCAACGGTGAAAGCAATGTCTACGATGAGATGGTCTTTCCCGACTTTCTTCACATTGCCGATGTAATGCTGTCATGGTACAAGACGATCAACCTCGTAGCTGTGGGATTCATTCTCGCTCTGGTGATCGGTTACATATTTCTGTGGACATGCGGTATTAAGCTCTTGCGAGGAGCTGGGCGGATTTTCTTCGGGGTACTTTGCACGTTCGTTCGCATCGCCTGATGGATACAGAAGAAAGTCTCGACATTAGTCTTCCGCAGATGCTCTCGCAACCAGCATCCGAAAAAACAGCTTTGAACGAACTGTTGCTTGATCTGTGTCGCATGCAATATCCATGTACATAGCGTTGTAAATAACATCATAATAGTATTGTTTAGCCATGGACAAGAACACCTCCCCGAAAATGCCTGCTGCAGTAAACGAAATCACGAACAAGTCGAAGAAAGCCACAGCAGCAGCAAAGCAGCCAACAAAGCCAACTCCTAGCCCTACTCCCGCCACTTCGAAACTAGCGACGACTAGCAAGGAGACGCCAAGCGCCGCTGATACCTCGAGAAAAGGCTCCAGTGATGTCACGTCAGAAGAAAGTCTCGATGCTACGATGATCGCGAAATCTCACACCTCAGGAACTTTGCTGAAAGATCTTCTGCAGCAGGGAGGCAAGATGCTCATGCTCGCGGCCAGCAAAGCCGATCAGTTCGCGCCTGCGACGGTCTCCTCTTCAGACGCTCTACAATGCATACAGGCGTTAGAACAGCAAGTGAAAAAACACCAGGAGCAGACCGCCGCACAAATGAAGGAAATTCTATCGGAAATCAAGCAAGTCACACCATTGTTGAAGGTCATTGCCGACACCATGTCACTTGTGGATGAAAAAGCACAAAAAGCAGCCACCACAGAAGCACTGAGTTCCGGCAACATCGTACAGGGAATTCGCCTTGAGGAAATCGAAAACGAAATCAAACAGCTACGCGCAGGAATCCCTCTACCGGACATTTAGAAACTAACATTCGACCTCAACCAACTCCACGGTCGTTTTGATGCATTGGAACATCGACTTCCTTTGGCAAACACGCAGGCTGAGTCCACGGACCGACAGAACCTAGAAGATCGTCTCGACGACCCCAGACGCCCTGACGATGCCAAACGGATTCAAGAGGATCGTTCCGACGACCCCAGACGCCAAAACGACCCCCGACGAGTTCGCGATGATCACTCCGACGACTTCAAGCACACACGGGAGGATCGCCCCAAGGATCAAAAGCGAGCTCAAGAGGAACCCGTGGATGACTCAAGACGCACACGAGATGAGCGCTACAGCGACACGATGCGGCAAGTACGGGATGATCGACCGGTAGCGACAAAACGACAGCGAGACGATCGACACGATGACACCGGACGAGGACCACGAGTTGACGGCGCGACGACAGCGGACGAACACGTGACGATTCGCCAAGCAACGTGAAGAGACGTCGAGAAGATGACGACGCGAGACGTGGACACGACACAAGGAACGACTACCACACTTCCAAGACACCACGCCATCGTGATCATAGTCGACACTGAAGAAGAGCGAGATGATCGCAGTGATCTTTTTCTTTGAAGAATCTCTCGATGTATCTCTTGTTTCTTTGTGGCCGGGGGAGTATAGAGGATTCCCTCTATCTTTTACTACCTTTTCTTTCGATTGTATGTACAATTCCCATGTATTGTATGTTTCCTTGTAATCATCTCTTTTCCTTTCTTAAGCGATGACTAATCATTGTAACTTTCACTTTCGTTATCTGCTGGCTGATCGAGCTGCTCCGAAAGGTCAACATTGTCTATCACCAGCTTCATCTACAGTCAGCTCGCTCTTCCCATTCTAGACGTATAAATACAGGACGATGCTCATTGTATAACAGTTATCTTCCTCTTGCTCCGTCTTGGGCGGCTGCGTCCGCTCCTCTCTCTTTATTTCCTCATTCAGCTTCTTAATACTTATACAACATTTTTCCATTGTTTAATTACCCAAGTTTGAAACGGTATTTCTATCGACTCTTCGAGCAGACATATCAAGACCCGCGTGGCAGACACTATAGCACGAGCAAACTGTCATATACCATCTACGCAGGGAACACATCTATAGGCGTTATCAAGGGAGGAAGGTAAGCAGGATCAAAGAGTTGGGACCAAAGAGGATAGACCTCGTCTCTTTTACTGCACACATCGTGCTCTTTTATAACCCTTAAACAGTTTGCTTGCTTCTGCTCAGCCCTGGTGCCAAGTCGTTCCTCACCCTAGTTTTCTGACTTATGTACACGTAGCTGAAGCATTCAGACTTTCTTAAACAGTGGATGGAGCGCCATATTCTAGTCCCTTCCTCATCCTCTTTGTTGGATTTATGTCAGCTGTAAATCGACCTTTTTCGCAGCAGAAATCAGCAAATATTCACTTCGCTTACTTGTTGTTCGGCAATTCAAACACCATCGTCGGCTAGGCGGAGGGTGGTTTCGTGGCCCATCATGAACTTCAACTCTCACGTCTTCTCGTTCCTGTTGATAGTTGAAGTTACGAGAGTGGTGTTGCGAAGCCGACTCAAAGCTTCTTTTCGCATTTCTTCTTTCTAATCAGTTATTTCGTCGAAAATGGTGAAATCTAAGTCGTAACATAAGTCATTTTAGTCACCAAAGACACATGGAACTCATTCAAGCTAATGAAATCCTAGAGCTCACGAAGTAGCACCATAGCTTGACCGCGAGAGTACAAGAAGCCTACTAGAAGCGCAGAAGTGGTTGTCTGTTCAGTGAGTCGACGTCTTGTAGCCACGCGACTTGAGCTCAATGATCTTACTCAGTTTTTACCCTCAAAACCCTGGTTACTCTCAATTTGGCCTTATGTTAACATTGCGTGTGGCTTGTATGTACACCCCAACGACCGAGCTGAGAGGTCCAAAAGATATTTGCAAATACATATTTGGTAGTCATTTTCCTTTGCACAATGCGACCCTGCTAGTTGTACCTTGCATCCAGGCAAGTTCAATAACCAAAGTGAGACGGAAGCTGACGAAAGCCTTCCTGGATGTTTCATTCTTACTTTTCCCAGTTTTTTGAACCATGCTGTACCAATCTACACGAAAAAATGGGGGCGTCGAACCTTGAAATTAAGAAAAGCAAAAGAAAAAGAGTAAAAAATGAGAAGAAATGACTTCACCACACCCATTCATTTACCTATGCTATCAACCAGGGGAACAAAACGATAATACGGAATCGAATACGGAACCTGAAGCTGAAGCGGAAAAGCGCACTCACACCGAATCGAAAGAGGTTGACGGTGCAAGCCATAACTATGTAGATGGTTTCGCAGCAGGTACAGGTGATTGTGTGAGAAGGTTGCTTTTCTGACACACTGTGCTCCTTAGATGGACAAACGTTGCTTTATCTAAACATATGTTTTGTTTGGAACGCCATAAGGTTTTCGAATTATTAGGGAAATTTTAAAGCACTGCGAAAATGGCACTTTTAAGATGACTTCACTTCACGAGCTCTTCTTTAATCGGGTCGCAGAAGAGGCGACCACTAATGTGAGTACTGCTAGGGGAGGGGATGAAGCTTTGGATTGTTCACTTAGTTTCTGGTTTCACAGGTGCAGAAATAAGAACTCGTTGCTTGAATTACCAATTAATCAAATCGCTTTAACTAAAATGGCAGGGAGCGATGAGTGTCCATACTTGCAGGGGATGTCCACAAGTATTGGACCTCAACAAGCAAACATAGTTGACCACCTCAAGTAGCCTTGATTTGGAAAAATCCAAAAAATGGGTGCCGCGTGACCCCTCACGGCGGTTATGCGCAAGCGAATTTTTTACAAATCCTCTTCCAGTAACTGAAGCAGTTGCAGGCTGAAGCCCTCACTCGTCTATCATATTCACCAGATCTAGCGCTAACCAAGCCCCACTTTCCCAAGCATCTGGACAGTTCCTTCAGTAGCAGTGGGTTCAGGAAGAGTGGTGATTTGGAGTCGACTTTTTTCCATTTCGCGCCATATAAATCATCAACCCTTTATCAAATTGAGAAGTTTGGGTATGCATAATGTTGCCAAGAGTGTAGCAAATCGAAAGGTTCTTATCCTGTGAGAAAAGATGCACTCTGAGCCGAGTTATGATCTCCAGATGTTGAAATTTTAAAAACCAGCCAAAACTTTCCTTACAACCTAATAGCAAACAAAGAATTTATCCGGGACCTGAGGTGTACAAGCTAGAGCGGACCTCAAGCGAGGATATCATTATGTAATGTCCTGGAACGAATAGAGCAAATAACACTACTTCACGTCTTGAACCTAGCCAGCCACGCTTCCCTTTTATGTGAAACGCAGCTAACAACATGAGATTACAGATAGCACAAGAAAAAGTATGGGAACTCATCTGTGCCAGAATTCTTAAAACAACAACTGTTCAAGCACTCCGGTGCACGCCTCAACCACGGTGGGCGAGGCCTGCACCGAAATGTTCTAAGAATAACAATGGAATTCAAAAATGACAGGTGAGAAAAGATGGGTTAAGATCAGCGGTGACCCACCAGACATGAAAGAGGTTCGCGCTCAGTGAGCGAAGCGCAGCCCAATGAGCGGTGCTTACATCAAAAATTCATAGCTCAGTCCCAACGCGGCTTAGGGTCTGGTTGTCGAAAAATCGGTGGAGGTTACCAGCGTCCAACCTATCGTAAACATATTAGGATTGTACATAAGTATTGCCACACATGCGACTTTTCCCACAAATTATTATTTTAATTGACGTTTTTGAATATTTTCTTCTTCATCTTCTTCTCCTCTGCCTTATTCCCTTGCCGTCGCAAGGCTGTTTCGGACAAAGGTCGCAATTTGTTCCTATCCGAAGCACCTTGGCCGTGGTATCGACTTCGGTCAGGTCGCTCTTGGCGACGTCCCTGCACCACTTCTTCCGAGTTAAACATGGTCGCTTCCCTTGCGCTTCGAACCTGGAACACCGTCGATCGCACAGAATTCCAGTATACTCCCTCCACTTTATCCATGCCGCGTATATCCAAGCATCACTGCCTGGTACACCTGCTCTCAGCCGCTAGATCATCACTACCGAAGTACTGGAAGTCTTTTGCCTTTTCAATGGTCTCCCTACTTCAGTCCACTATCGGTTTCGCGCATGCCAGCCTCTCCTGCCTTTTCAGCACTTTTGCACAAAGTTCTCGCCTACTGTACGGTACCACAGCTATGTCGTTGGATACAGGATGGGCTCTCGTGGTCTATTGGATATCTTTCACCATCACATTCAGAGTGAGCAGCAAAGGGAGCGGGCGCAGGGACAATCCTTGATGCATCCCTACCGTGATATCTGTTGAGTTTGACAGCCCAAGATGCTTTAGACTACCTTATAAGCTTCTCTTTTCGCAAAGAACCTACTACAGAGGCCATGTCGTGGACTGTAACAAGTCAAGAGCCTTCTCTCCTTCAGCCTTTCTTCTCCTGATTCTCACGCCTCCATGCACTCTCTGTAATCCTTTCCTGTCACTACTGACATGATCGTTCAGGTCGCCCGTTATGGTGAGGTAGTCATTCTCCGCGGCTTCCTTGATGACTTCGCCGCGGCTCCGACAGAACTCGTCTTGTGCAACTTCGGGGCAGCCAGATTGAGGCGCGTAGACGCTCACTATCCGGTACCCTTCCCTTCCTGCCCAACCTTACCCATTATTCAGTCGTTGATCCTGTTCACTGCAGAGTCACAGTTTTTGAAGAATCATGGTAAGCCTATAGCCACGCCGTTTGGTGTCTCTTCCGTTTTAGTGCAGTTTGATATCATCGCCGATTTCCATTGTCTTAGCCACTTTCCGACATGTTTTATGGTGGCATAGGACTTGGGTATTCTGTTTTTCATCGAGTCAGCCATCTCTCCGGACTCCGGACTGCAGTCAGCGACAGTACATTTAAGGCAGTGATAGGGAAAATTCGGACAAAATGTGAAAAAGGTGGTGAATATGACGGGCGAGATGATCAGTAATATGACGATGAAGAAAAACGAACTAAATGGTCAGAAACTCAAAAACAGAACCCCATTCCCACCACTGATTCTCGGCGTAGACGGCCACTACGTCAAGAGAAGGGTAGCCCGGACGACTCTGCCATTGGCATGCCAAGTGATCAGTGCGCAAATACAGCGAGGAAACAATACAAAAAACTAAAAAGGCGTTTCATCGTTCCATCTAAATCAAAACCACTAAAAAGATAATCAGCTGATTAGGAAAGGGTATGCGACGTTCTCAACGGAAACGCGCCCCGATCGTTCCAGCCGCGCCGCTCACCTTGGCTCATCCCACCCCATCCAGTCAGGGAGAGCTCGTCGCTAGGAGGCGGGCTGCCATGGGTCAAGGCGGCTTGCCCTGATGAGACCGCCTCCGCCACAGCTCAAGGGGACGCCTTCCGCAGGATATTTCGTCATGCAGAGGCCTTTCAGTCCCGTAATTCTTCACTGTATGACTCCCTTTGGGATTCCTTATCACCCACATTACCCCTATCACTATCTTTGAGAGTCCCATTTCGGACTGACTTCTTCGGCCGAGATCCTTCACCCTTTGTAGCCTTCGCATGCCACCACAGAACTCGGACGAGAGTTCTGTGCGCCACTTTTCGGTAAATTTCTAGCTTTACTGCTAATTCTTTGTGCGACTTTAAACATGTTTTTGCGACTAGGTTTCCCTACAAGTCTGTGACCTGGGCCTGACGCTGTAACGAGAATATATAGACGATATTGTCACCGTCATCTTCTAACACTTGCCTCAATGGTTGGATATCTCTCGGCGATTCCTTATTTCTCGCTTCGTCTTTGCAACAAGCTGGTATACATGGCCACGCTTGAAGACAATCAACTTCTTGCCAAAGTGTGAGAGTAAATGTTAGACAACCTCCGAAGATGATCAGCACAAACAGTGGTCTTTACAGTGGTAGCAGCTGTACAACTCTGAAAAATTTTTCATCTGACCTGGAATCCAACTATTGCCCTACATACAGACGATATCGCAGTACTTTCCCAGCAATGCACCTTCTCGTGGTTGAAAGGAAGTGTTCAGCTCTCATATCCATATATAATACCTTGCAGGCCTTTTGCCAATCAAGTACAGCACAGCAAAAATGCTGTCCACTCATATGCTGACTCTCATTGTTTAATTCACTCACTTGGTAAAACAGTCAAACTTATCACAGTTTCTCGGAGCTGTGAGATACAGGGGTCTGCCTTCTGCCGTATAGGCATAGAAACTGTTGCTGCTGCCTATCGCGTGTCTATTTTGTGTTCCTCTTTCCAGCAAGAATATCATATCATTCTGTTCAGTGCGAACCACATGTGACATGGATGGACTGCATGCTTCGTATCGCCTGATCGAAAGCGAATGGAGAAGCGAGACACAGTGTGTATTACGCTGGATTGGCATACGCAGTGACTGCATACAAATATTAGCAACTGTTTTCTCAACAAGAGATCTTAAAGATACTTGTGAAATACGCGTCCAAATGGGAAGCTTTTGATTTGAGCCGATTCTTGCTTTCCTGCTCACTTAGCGGACCACCTCATAAACAGCTGAGCGGAACCACCTCATAAATTCTGAGGATATCACCGAAAATTGCTCTAGGTCAGCCTAGTAATTAATACTTGATTAAAATCTAAAGCAACGAAACCACGAAAAGTTTTGAAAGTATCGCAAGACTTATGTAGCTACCTATTTAATACTGGAGAGCGGCATGTTGTTAATCAGATAGTACTCGTCGCAGACAGGAGAGTGGAAATAGTCAACAGTATTAGATCACTGGTGTCGATCAATATCGTTTGACAGTATCAGTAATACGTTGTGGTTAGCCTCCGAGATTGCTACAATCTTTTTCATTCGGCTGACGTTTATTTTTTATTCGGTTTTTCGACTGAAGAAGGCCAAATGGCCTTCTTCAAAGCCGAAACAAATAAGTGATACAAAACGTCGATTACCCTATTTATCGTTTAAAATTATCGAATAATTTGAAAAAAAAATTTGAAAAAAATATCGTTTGAAATTAGCGTTTTTCGTATGTATGATGGACCCCCCTTACCCAACGGGTGATAATGCTACAGAGGTAACAATTCCACGGAGCCACGGCCAAAGGCCATAAGCAGTGACGTTGTCTTTCGGTGTTGATGGGTATTGAGTAAAGTTTACAGAAACAAGTAATTCCGATCACCTACTAACTCCCATCGTGTGATGGGCTCAGTAAAGTGCGCCAGCAAAGTGAAACAGGATAAGAGGAATGAAGATCAAGAAAGCATGGTGTTGAAGCTGGCAACTAGCGAATCTAGGAAAAAGGCATCATCACCGTGTATGGAAAGTCTGATCACGCCCTACAACTTACTCTTTGAAGAATGACGTTGCGGAGAAACTGGAAGGAATGCAGGAATACTCAGCTGTCGCCCTTTTTGTGCTGATGATCACAGTCTGTAGGATTGGTGTGGTGTAAATCAAGCACTCCTACAATGAGTAGCAGATGTTCCACTTTAATCCTTAGAACATGAGATAGTAGCGCTGCGGTTTTGGGGAACCAGTCCTCTGTTTCTCAGACTAACGGCTTGAAATGCTGGCTTTGGTCTCCTCTGAATAACCGAAGATCCCCGTTTAGCTTGTTTGTTCTCTTTCTGTACGTCCGAGATACAGTAGCGCTCAAAAGTCTTCGGCCAAATGCTTTTTTTTGTCATAACTTTTTTCCTGCTGAACCAAATTGGGCGAAATTTTACTGTTGTGCCCAAACCTACTTTGTATATTTATTACCACTTAGGTGCCATTAGACCCTCTTGGAAGACTTTTGCAAGCGTTTATTACAAAATCATCGGAAAACACGGAAAAGTTTGGTCAGGAAAAACGAGTCCATTCTGAGTACGAGAGCAGAAAACCGTGAGAAACATTAATGTTTCATAGGAAAACCACGGATTTAAATGGCAGCGGCATCTCGGGACAAAATCGAGTACATGAGCTTCTCTATAACTGTATGAAGCAAGGCGTTCTATTCTTCTACTAGTTGGGCGCATTTTCCTCTCTGTTCCTAATAATTTACAGTGGGAAGCGTTTCTCGAGCTCTTCTCACATGTGTTCTATCGTATTGAGGTGCAGGGATTGGCTTGGCCACTTGAGAAGTGACTTCCTGTCGCTGGAGGGCTTCCTTCACTTTTGTTAACGTGTGTTTCGGACCGGTATCTTGTGGTAGAATCTATCCAGAAGGCATACAGTTGCTCGCCCATGGTAGTACAATGCTCACCATTACGTCCCTCAAGTCTACCCTGTCATCGTTCCGTCTCCTTCAAAATGGGACCCATACTATGCAGTGAAAATACCCCATGCACCGGCACAGATCCTCCACCATGCTTGGCTGTGAGTTCTGAGTACTTCGGAATGAATTTTTCGCCAAGACGGCATTTCGCATACCAGATCTCATCACTTACGAACAAATCGAACTTGTTTTATCGGTAAAAAGGACTTTGCCCCAGTCCACTGAATTCTATGTGAGACGACGCCGCGCAGTGGTAACTTTGGCTCTTCTATTCCTGGGTGTTAAAAGCGATTTCTTGACTGGACGTCGTCCGTAGATCCCAACAGCCTTTAGACCTCTGCCCACAGTTTGTCGACCGATTTTAATGTAATCCCTTCCAGAAAACTTAGCGACGAACCCCACAGCCGTGAGTAGGGGAACGGCTTTTAGCTGCGAATGATCCGTCTGTATTGCATAAAAGAAACATGTCGCAGTCGTCCCATTCTATCCGCTTTACTAGTGGGCCTACAACCTTGTATCGTTCCAGAATGGACGGTATCCTTTGATGGGACAGCTCCACAAAACTTGAAATGGGGTTGATCTTCATTTCGCATTTCTCCATCTTTACTGTTTCCTCACGTACACGTTGGAGTACTTCTGCTCTCCTAACAATTGCCTTGAACGCACCAATTATGACATTAACCCAAATGAAGAGTCGAAGCTGGGTTCAAGTAGGAAAAAAGTTAAGATATACTAAGCATGAGAACTGGAAAAGCTGGTGTCATAACAAAAATTTGTGTACAACCACACATTTTTTACCGTTTCGTGTCTCAGCAGTATATCTCATATGCAGTACCCTCGAGTACAACATACTACGATTTCGCTCGGATTGGTTCAGAAGAAAAAAAGTTACAGCTGAAAAACCATTTGGCCGCAGACTTTTGAGCGCTACTGTATGTGACCGTTGTGTCTATCACTTAGTATTTTCTGATCTTTATGAAAGAGTTCGTCTCTGTAATTCATATGGGCAAAACCTATTCAGTAAAGGAAGCACAGCTAACCAGTGAAGATCAGAAGTTGTTGAGCAGTATATCGCAGCCTTCCTCAATCTTGGACCAGACCACCCCAATTCTCCAGTCATGTCTTGGTAGAGGGTTGCTCACAACATATCAGTCGTACCTGATAAGCTGTGCTCGTCTGCAACGACATTCCCCAAGACGCTTTCAGCCTACCATGCATAGGCCGAAAGCGCAGGTTAGTAAAGCGAGTAGGTAGGCAGCATCTGATACAAGTCAGCGAGCTGCGCGACGCATGGGCTCACCACGATCCCAGCATCACCGCCGTTTCGCGGCAGAATTTATTGCGAATGACGAGGATTCCATCATATATTGTCGGTCTTCCTACTAAGCAGTTACGTGCCTTTCATGCCAATTCAGGACTCGAGGAATTCATGAAGAGCGGCGTCAAGAAAAGCTGCTTGTGAACAATTAAGGACAGCAAGAATCTCGAAGTCGTGAGTTCTGGGCGTCGTCGTTTCTGAGATCACTACGTTCTGCGTGATTCGAGACTTCCTCCCCTCGCCTCGCCCATTCGATGCCGGAAAGGCTAGGACCCATTTGAGAGCTGCGGAATTTGTGTTACTGGTGGTTTGGCAGGGTGGCTCTCAGCGTGTTCGGAATTGCGGACCGCATCCGGTATCTGTCTTCCGTTCCTGTTTGAGTGTGAAGAAAAATGACTCCCATAACATTTGTATAATCTGGCCAAACTGCAAGCAGGCTCAAAATGAGAATTATTCAGAACAATTACGATGAATATTCTACTCTCCCGATTTTTAGTCTTCATTTATTGTTTCTTGTGACTTGTTCGGATAGGAATCAATTACTATAACGATGCATCGCATTTGCATCACGATAGTAATTTAGCGAGTGTCAAGGCTTAGGGTACCCTTACACGATTATCGAAAAACTGAAGAAATCGTTCATGGAACACCTCGGAGGGTATCCGCATTGCTAATCAGATTTGTGACCCCAATCTCTACATCAACAGAACAAGCTTTCATCTCATTTGCACGGACGTTTCACATTTTCTTCTGTAGGTTCGCCTCGAGCTAACTGAGTCACTTTACTAGACAGAGAAGAGGTTGTTAGCACTGGGGCGCGGGTGTTGAACTTGTAGGAGGTGAATACAGGATCGCAATAAGTACGGTGGAAAGGTCACTGTAATACAGAAAAGGCAACTCTATGTGGTGAATCACTTCAAATTATTTTTGTGATGATTCACCCCATTTTAGTACGCTACCACTTCCACCCCATTCGTACTTTTATACTCAGTTAGGTAGGGCGGAGGTGGGTAGTGACAGGTGGCGCACCACTCTGCGGGGATCACATCCCGCATCAACGTCCGCCCAGGCCAACCAATCCTTCCATCCCTCCGGGGTCAGCAAATCAATACCAGAGTCGTCTGGGAGGATAAATGCACTGACTTGTACAGCGGCTGGCCACCGCAAGTCATTGTATAGGCCACCGCAAGTCATATCGCAATCACGAGCACGATTTTGAATGGAACTAGAATGTGCAGCGCATCCTACAGAGGGGATTGATTAACGCCAAAAACTTTATCCTTTAACCTTTATACTCAGTTAGGTGCTAGACCATTTAATATACGTGCCTTCGGTAGGAAACTCAGCTTGTCGACCTTCCCATTCCTTCACCGCCAGTGTTGTGGCGGATTTTCGAGCGCACAATTCTCTATCCACATAGGGCTGCGCAGCGAAACGATGTAATCAAAATCGATAGCAGTAACGCAATCGCGAAAACTGTCTGTTAATCAAATTCAGGAGTGATCTGGTGAAATTAACGCCATTCCTTGATTTCCTTTTCGTGGAATATAATTTAATTAGTTTGAGAGCTAAGTAGTCTTCTCACGAGTCACTATTCTTGAGAATACGTTGAGACTACCTGTGATGCGGACTTTCCAATCAAAATCGATGTCTTGATGTCTTGACTTCACGCCGGGCGGAAAATGACAGAAAACTTGACCGAAAGCAAAGACTCAATCATGCTTTGAGTTAGAAAAAGTGGGGATTAACTGATGTGAGTGAGAAGCCGGAGTCAAGTTCTACTGTTCTGATTAAATGTGTATTGAAACTTGCAATTTTTATTCCAAAAAACTCGAAAGGCTTTCACAAAATCGGTTGCAACAATCGTTGCAAAAGAATATTTGAGCCTTATAGGCAAGCTTTCGGTGCCTAGCGCCTTTCTCAAGCCTGAAATAGTACAAATGAAATGTCGTCATTCTAGCATACTAAGTAAGCTCAAGAAGCTTTCACATCAACTCGATAGCGAGTCAAGGCCACAATTGCTTGAGTTTGAATGCTGATGGGAACCACATACAGTAGCGGTCAAAAATATATGCGGTTTTGGCCTTTACCATAATTTTGGCCGACGTTTACAAACTCGTTTTTTAGTAATCTGAAGGCACTGCTACTCCATGAAAAAAGTATCTTAGCCGAGTAGGATGCAGTGTGAAGGTAATAAATTATTCATCTGGAAGCCCTGAAAATGACCAAACCTTTCAAAAATTTAATTAGCCATAAAAAGCTTATAATTAAACGAAACGAGCCGTTATGCCAAAAATACAGCGGAATGAGGCTAGAACATTGTTACCCGTCCTTTGGAATCCTGACAGCACATCACAGCAATGAAGCACATCTTCAGTGTTTTCAGTTAAATAATTTTTTCCACCTTCACACTGCGTCCTACTCGGCTGAGATACTTCCTTCCACTGAGTGACAGTTGCCTTCACAACAAAAAAAATTTGAACGAGATATGTAAATGCTGACCAAAGTTATGGTTAAAATCCGGGATCGCATGTATTTTTGACCGCTACCGTATATGTTAAGAGGAACGGAATTGGTGCGAGCGATGAAATAAACGTTCACACTTTTTCCACGTTTGCAGATCCTTCGATATAGCTGCGATACGAGTAGATTACTTGATGATGAACATAGTCATCACCACTATCAGTGCTACTCATCATCCCCTGCCGTGATTAGCGTTCATGTTTTCTCGTCCAACCCCTTCGCGCTTAGCGATATTCTCGTTCGAAACATTTTCGATTGTCTGTCTGTCACTTGTTTCTGCAAAATTTGGAGCTCTCCTTCCAGTCTCTGAAATGATATAAACATTTTGTCGTAATTCTAGCAGATTTGGTCTGTATGAGTTGTACTACCCAGCGATTTTTCGGCGAATGGACCATTTTTTTTAAAAAATTTTCATTTGGTTCGAGAATTTCGTTTTTATACACCTATTATGGATTCTAGGCCAGCCTTCCAATTCAGGTTATGGAGCTACTCCTACCACTGAGATGTTTGTGAAACGTCCCGAAAAAATAAAGAATTTAGAAAGTTCACTTGAAAGAGCGCTATATTGTTGGCAGATGCTATAATGAATGCAAAATGAAATATGAATGCCCTTTTCACTACGCGGAAAAGAAACAATAAGCCAACTTGACGAAATGACCGGTTCCAGAAAGTGGTGCTGTTAGTCGCGTCGCTTTCATTAGCTGTGAACGTGTCGCCTTGGAACACCGGAGTGGCTATGTCGGAGATCGCCAGCATAGATAGGAAACAGGGCTTACAGCCGAGTCCGTCTTTTCACTCACTTGACTCTTCCTTTTTTCGCTCGAGCATCACCGAGACCTGTAGGAATACACCCTTTCGCTTTCATATTTGTGTCATTTCAGACAAAGACAGGTAACGCCGAAGTCAGTGACCCTATAGATCTTTGCCTTGGTCATTTTGTGTTAAACATTATCTCACAACATCACTGTCATCGCATGTGTATTTGCTCCCCACATTAATGTACTGTCAAACATAACCTCATTTTCCTCTCACTACAACTTATGGC
Source organism: Trichostrongylus colubriformis (assembly GCA_963978905.1). NCBI lineage: Eukaryota > Metazoa > Nematoda > Chromadorea > Rhabditida > Trichostrongylidae > Trichostrongylus > Trichostrongylus colubriformis. The sequence goes on along the minus strand of OZ022258.1, from coordinate 35,232,468 downwards.
GCTTTCACGGCCACGTAGAAGAAGGGCTTTCATCCCGCCACACCCAAAAAGTACTACCCCACTTAGGGAGTGACGAATTTATCTGCTTTCCTATTACGTTCTCATTGGTCAGGTTAACAGACCCCAAATGGCATTGCGTAGGCCGAGTAAGCGACCTTTCACGTGCTAGGTTCCAAGATCGTATCAATCAGGCCTAATTCAGCTGTCATAACGCATCCATTACATGAACCCATTTGAGGTGTTCCGCAGTTTTCATTTCATTTTCTTCCGTTTTGTCAACCTGTCATTTCTATCGTGTAAACTACTAAAATATGATATAGCCATATAACCGTTGCATATCAAGTAAAAATTTATGAATTCAGGAATCCCTGGAAACTTCGCTAACGTAGTCGGTACAGAGAACCACTACTTCCTTGTTGTTACTGTTCGGTCTCTACTCTTATGATAGGAATAGCGCTTCTTCTGTTGGCGCTCCTTACAGTTGTCGACGTAGGTGCTCAACATTTACAGGACTATCATTATTCAGTGCCATTCATACCTACAATTTCCTGTTTCTAATGGAGTGGATGGAAATGGTGAACAAAACAAGGAATATTGCTTTAGTTCAGCTTGCGACATTTTTTCAGGCGCGTAAGAACTTTCGAACTGGGGCCGTACCAATCGGATTTGATGACTTCACCATCTCCGAGGAGGTGAGGCATGTTTTCTACTGTGCTATTCCACCATTTCAAAGGGTACAACGCCAGTATGTGGAGAAAAGATGGGAAAACTCGCTTCAAATTCTTCCATCAGAATAGTATTATGTGTGTGCAGCATAAATGGCCAAAACATAACTGGCCATAACTTCGCTCAGACACAACTTTATTTGTCGAAATAAAAACCATTCGAATTCACAGAATTTTGCCAACGATCTCGCAAAGAAAATGTGCCATCATGATCAAATTCTGGATTGCGAAAATTAATAAAGTCAAGAATGGCATTTTTACCCTGGATATCTGCGAATTTCTTCTGACGCAGGTTTGCATCCAGAACCCAGAAAAAGTGGTAATCCGTTGGGGATAGGTCTGAGGAATAAGGGGGTGAGGGAGAGTCTCGATGCCTAACGGCATCAGTTTTTGCTGGGTGCGCAAAAAACAACGCAAAACCAGACACTTCGCAAGTCACCCGGCAGAAACTGATGCAGTTGGGCATCGAGACTCTTCCTCACCACCCATATTCCCCAGACATATCCCTGATGAATTACCACTTTTTCCGGGTTCTCGATGAAAACCTGCGCCAGAAGGAGTTCGCCGATACGATGCAGGCTGAAAATGCCATCGTTGGCTTTATTAATTTTCGCAGTCCAGAATTTTATCATGATTGCACACTTTCTTTACCAGATCGTTGGCAGGGTTGTGTAAATTCGAATGATTTTTATTTCGACAAATAAAGTTGTGTCTGAGCGAAGTTATGGCGTTTTGAAAAAAGTGGTCCGTTTTGGCCATTTATCCTGCACACACCTAATATTTAGTCTTGTGTAATCACTTTTGAGGCAATGTAGCCTAATTTTTATATTTGTTTAAACCTTTTTAATTTTCAACTTTCCAAAATTATTTTTTTCAAGCCAGACCTACTGAGTTTCTTAAGTGTGATCACGAACAAGGCAAGGCTTGTGGCGACTGCGCCATTCAGTTCAGGGCTGGGCAAAAATGCCATCGCCATGCTGACATGGAAACTAGTAACAAGCTCTTCGTGGTCTCGATAGTGAATAGCGTGCGTGTGGTGCTTTTCCGAATTTATAAGGAAAATCATGATAGCTGGCACTGGAAAGATGCCAAACAGCAGCAGGCACAAAAACAGATGTCAAATATAAGTGCTCAGAGCGTTGAATAAAGACGGCAGACAATATTTCGGTATGATGTATCTTTTACCTCATGTTGCTGTTCTAGGGCCGTAATTGCAGAGTAGTGCCCTTCTTTCCCTTCTACAATTTCGATGAAACCCGTGTATTTACTAGTTTCGTGTTCCAAGTGTGCAGAACCTGGGAAGAAAACGCCGCACTCAAGGGAAGTTGAAGGGTCCGGAATTTTTTATATCTCTGTACTTCACTGCACTAATCTATAGAGCGTTGCCACGCTGTAGTGTTTCAATTCGAGACATTCGGCAACGACGGAAGGGTCAAAACGTTTGCAGTACTAAAGATTCTATCTAGAAACCCCAAGGGGGTACTAGGAATAAGAAAACCGGAAATGCTGAGGTTCTATAGTGAGAGAACTTGTACTCTATTATCTTTTTCTTTTCTATCTCCTGAGGTGGCCAAACTGGAAGAATTACACGATGCAATCTCGAGAATCTTTTCGCATCGCCTTCCCTTTCGTTGGAGAGTCGATCGTGAGGACGAAAAACCGAATCTCGCCAGAAAATACTGCAGGTTTTTAGCGCAGCGGAAGCAGAGACAGTGTTACGTATGTAGGTGCTGCGGAACTATGTGGGATATTATCATTTACGACTATGTGGCTCAAGTGAATGCGAGAATGTGTTGCCATATTAACGAGCAGTTCAGTGATCAGAAGTAAGCCTCAGTGTGAAGGCATGTCAGTGATCACCACAGAATGAGCAATGGAGCCGATCAAACTCATTCGGTGTGATGATAACGCTGGGCGTAGTGCTTTACTACTGATAGTAACTACAGAGATAATATTTGTGGAAGTTGAAACGGGAGAAAGGAACCTGTTCAGGATTGGCCCACATAGGGTGTTCTCGGGTTTTTCAATCGAAAGATTACATAGCTTGTATACATTGAGTTCTTTAGATTTCTATCTCTCCTCTGTTTCACGAAGATCTCCTTTTTTTCGATAAAACGTATAGCTCATTCAATGGAGTGTATTCTGCTCTGAAAATAATTTATCTGTTTCCCTGATTGTTTGATGGATTATCATTTTTTGACGCTCAGGAATGGAACTCCCAGAAGTCAAAAATCCGCACTTTTTGCACCTGCTCTTCTTCGTTTACAATGATCTTTTAAAAGAGCTATATTTGACCAGAAACCTTGAAAGCAGTGATAGGGGTAATGTAGGTAATGGGAGCTCCCAAAGCGGGTCACGCAAATGAAGGGTAGGGGTCTAAAAAGACTATATGTTGCAAAATTTCCAATCAAAAGGAGTGCCTACGGGCTTCATAAGAGCCATCTTCTTCAACAACTACCACTTGATTCACGGCAGCCCGCCCCATTTTACACGGTGACCCGCCTCTTTTGAGAATGAACGGCGGGAAAAGGGTATTGTTTCTCGTTTTTGACTGTTTCTTTCGGTTATTTCTTCACTTCCATACTAATGAGCACCTCAACTTTCATATTTCATGGTACTGCCATATTGGGCCTTAATTACCCCTATCACTGCCTTTAAGCATAACAATAAATTGATTAATGATGTATTACTCTCTTCATGATTGACATGGTAAGTATGCATTGAAGGGTGTGTGCAATTAGGACAGAAAATTCGCGATGCCACCTCCGGTATACGCCGATATTACGAGCTATACGTGGCGTACTGAGTGGGTTCTAAAGCGATCACGGTGTTCTACGCCTCACACTATTCTTATGCTATCTATTTCGGCTTCAACTTTTATCTTGCTCTTATCTCGCGCCATCTCGTCGTGCGCCAAACGCGGCCACGCTGATTTTTGGTCGTAATGACACAACCTGCATTGAAAACTTGCCCAATATTATGGTAAGGTCCTACCACTTTGCCTTCTAACAACAAAGGGTCCCAAGCAAGATCCACTCTTAGATTCTCAGCTTTTTACTGTAACAATTTCTTGGACAGATAAATATGAAAGGACACCCCTTTTGTAGCAGAAATGATTAGTCCACGAAAAGCAAATAGCGACAGAAAAAGTATACCGTGGATACGTCTTTACGAAGCAACTAAGGTAGATAAAGAAGCCTACTATACCGCTCGCGTCCGGTGAATAATCTTCGCCTCGCGACGGAATAATCGCGAACAAACCGTCGCATCGTCATAACATCGTTCAAAGTGGATAAAATGAAAAGTTCTTAGAAGCGTTGGATTCGTCTCAATGCGGCGAGTTCAGTAGTGTATAGATTTTCAAATTTTGCTGAGTAGTGATCTGAAAAATTGCGCGAAAACGCGTTTTTGGGTTTTTTGCTATAAATCGATTGACTATTGATTTTTTACCGAATTTGTATACATTATCGATTGTACGATTAATACAAGTTTTCGATTTTCTTAAACTCGGCTCCAAGCCTCTTTCACATTTTGAGAAGTTTGCTCGAAATTTTCGTCGAATTCTGATAAGCTGGCGATGAAAATCTTTACAGTCTTAATTTGGGCTCACAGATGTGCAGGAATTTCGAAACCGGTCATTTTAGATCAGCCCTTATTCCTTGCTGTGGCCCTAAACAGCGCCCCCGTGTATATAGTGTTGAAAAAAGCATCTTTCAACTCATTTCCAGGCACAGATTGCCCAATGAAATGCACGCCGTTCGATTTCCCAGAGGAAATGCTATCGAAAGACTTATAAAAACCTTTGTGGTGATAAATATTTTATTTCCCCCATTTTCAGCCTTTTCCTTTTGGATCGACCTCTCAATCTCTTGTCGGCCGCGAGCGATTCACGTGCACGCCATGAGAGAGCAGTCACGATTCATGGCACCATCGCGAGTGCCGAGCGCTTTCCCACCGTCATGCACGTGAAAACCCCGGTGGCGCCATCGATCATGACCGCTCTCCCGTGGCGTGCACATGGATCACACGCTGTCGACAAGAGATTGAGACGTGACCACAAAAGAAAAGGCTGAAAATGTGGAAAATAAGATATTTATCACCACAAAGGTTTTTATATGTCATTCGATATCTCCTCTGGGGAATCGAACGGCGTGCATTTCATTGGGCAATCTGGGTCCGAAAATGAGTTCAGAGATGGTTTTTTAGCAGTATATACACGGGGGCGCTGTTTAGGGCCACAGCAAGGAACAGGGTCTGATCTGAAATGACCGAAGTTTCGAAATTCTTGCACATCTGTGAGCCTAAATTAAGACTGTAAAGATTTTCATCGCCAGCTTATCAGGTTTCGACGAATTTCGATCAAACTTTTCAAAATGTGAAAGTGGCTTGGAGCCGAATTTGAGAAAATCGGAAACTTGTACTACTTTCTCGTAGAGCTCGACAAGCTAGTTCCGATAATGTATACAAATTCGGTAAAAAAATCAATAATCAATCGATTTATAGCAAAAAAACCAAAGACGCGTTTTCGCGCAATTTTTCAGATGACTACTCAGCAAAATTTGACAATTTATACACAACTGAACTCGTCGCATTGAGGCGAATCCAACGCTCCTAAGGACTTTTCATTTTATCCACTTTGAACGATGTTATGACGATGCGACGGTTTGTTCGCGATTATTCCGTCGCGAGGCGAAGATTATTCACCGGACGCGAGCGGTATAGTAGATTCATGAAGAAAAACAGTCATGCTTTCAATAGTAGTGTTCACGTTTCTGGCAAAACCCTTGAAATGACGGAGAATAGTATAACTAAGCAAAAACAACAATAACAACAACATAATACAGGGCCACTTTCGCCTTACTTTTCATTTTGTCCAATACATAAGACTACCACTCCAAAAAACCATGTGACAGGAACGGGCTTTGTATGAAATCGATTTGTTGGAAGTGGATCCGATACTCTTTGTAGACATCCATGGAACAGGTTCAGTTCTTCTTTGCCTCGCTATTTAGATTATTAACCGCCGTCACCAAGGCTATGTCAATCTTGCGACTGAAAACGCTTTCATGTCAACCTTCGCGGATTGGGATGTGTAGTCGACTTGACAAACCTTTCATTGGCCGGTGATACTAACGTATTAATCCGCGAAATAATACATTTTCACAAATGGATTTTGCACGCCTGGTAGGCTTATTTGCATCAAAATGCTATAGATAGGTTTGACAATAAGTCCGTCGGTTTTTATTCTCTTTTGTTGGAGAACGTTTCCTGTGCCGTTCGACAAAGTAATAGTAAGTATTCGATGAAGCTTTCTTGTTCTTCTTAACGATGTCACCTGTCTTTTGAATAGCTTAACTATTTTCTATTTCTGAGGGTTAGAAATGGAAAATTCGGGAGCCAAAGAATTGCAGTTCGGACACATGCCCTCTTCCGCTTATCATGAATCCGCTCGAGCCAAACCATTTTTGTGCCGCTCCTACAATGTAGCCTGCAACATGTTTTCATGAATGTTGCAGTTCTCCCGAGCGGTTTCAGCATCTTCACCTCAATAGTGAACGAAGAAGAGCAATTGTCGACATTGGAGATTTCTGTCTCCTGCGCTTTCCACTTCCAGGTCTCAGAAAAATAATCAGTTTGAGTGGTTCAAAAAGCCAATGTTATGTAGAGCAGAAAAAGCTCCATCGAATGTAAGTCGAACGTCGAAGAGAATTTCGTGAAACAAGAGAGAATAAAAAACCGAACGTTATTCCATTATTTCACTGTACAATCTGATACGATTCTGAATTGAAGTAAAATGCGTAGAGTCACCTATGAAGAAGATGATCGGAACTGTATGCTTTATCCTTTTTCAAAACATAAACATTATGGCGTTTTCTCGATCTTTACATCATCTGCTAAAAAGAAAACAATTTGGTGTGGCCTAAGAATTTTTTTGAATTTTTGAATAAGTATCGTCCACGTCCATGTGTTTGAGTCAATTCACTAGACGGACATCAAAATACAATTTTTCAGAGTGGAGAACAATCCGTACAAACTGTGACGATGCTAACGCCGACATTCGTTGAAAGTTCAGAACGGGAGAAAGCTACAAAGGAGAAAGAAGAGGAGGAAGAACTCGCGAGAGTGTTAGCTTGGGAGCAGAAGAAGATCAAAGAATTACAGGAACGACGAGAACGGATGAAACGCGAGAGGAAAGCAGAGATTGAGAGAATATTGAGGGAACAAGCAGAAGAACAAGCGCGTATTGAAACTGCTCGAGCGGAAAGGAGACGAAGAAAAATGCTCGAAGAACAGAAAAGGATATTGGAGGAAGCGAAGAAGGAGAGGGAGAGACAGGAAAAGTTGCTTGCAGAGCTAGAATACCAGAAGCAACAGGAACTAGAGAGATTAAAGGAGGAAAATAAGTGGCGACAGTTGAAGGAAGAGGAGGAAAGAAGAAAAAGTGAGGAGGAAGAAATTCGGCGAAGGAAGGAAGAGGAAGAAGAAAGGAGGAGAAAAGTGGAGGAGGAAGAGTATAGGAGAAGGAAAGAGGAGGAGGAAGCAGAAGAGCAAATACGTCAAAAGGAAGACTTAAGGAGAAGGCAAAAGGAGGAAGAAAAGAGAAGGGAAGAAGAAGATGAGAAGAAACAAAAAGATTTAGAACGCCAGATAAGGGAGAAAGAGGAGGAGCAGCGACGACTGTTAGTCGAAGAGAAAAGGAGAATGGAGGAGAAAGAAAGCAGACAGCAAGATGAGCATCGCAATATGCTGGAACAGCAGCGAAAGGCTTCAAAAGAAGACATCCAACGGCTGGAGCAGGAAAAGGACAAGAATCACTTGCAAGGGAAACCGCGAAGACGTTGGATAGAGATGAACAGGCTCGGACAGGAAGTCGAACGAAAAGGAGTCAGGGAACAACTTGAAACAAATCACATGCAGAAAAAGGAAAGCCTGGACGAGAAGAAAATAAGTTCAAGGTTCGCGGATAGTCTTTCTAGGAGGCGACAAGAGCTACTGGCTAGATTTGGATCACAAGCAAGAAGCAGAAGTTCTACTGAAGTCATAGAGCGAAGTGGCGAAGGTAGCAACGACGCACATGGTTCTACGTGGAACAGCTCGAGCTCTTCAATTGCGTATACAGATGGTAATTCAGAACACAACAGGTCACCGCAACAAGACACCTGGAATGCAAACGAGAGACACTCAGAAGTACCTGAACCTGAGGTATGCCACTGGTTTCTGATTACAAAAAGAATCTTAAAGGAATCGTCCGCGGAAATCCCGTTATTCTAATTCCCTACAGAATCAGTGTATCAAATAAAATACATCAAGGAAAACACAGAACGAGCAAAAAATTCCTTTTGTTTTGATTAAGAACTTGACAATATGGAGAAGGTGCAGCCCGCTTGAATTCCCGCCAAAAGATCTTGCAGGAGTCACCGGTGAGCAAATAGTTTCTTGACGGTTGGAGACGCAGACGGCAATTGGGCGCGTTTCTTCGCGCCCAGTTGCTTTCTGCGCCTCCGACCGCCAACCCCGATCGCGCATTTGCTCCTCAGCTATCCATGGCCGACACCCACCTGGACGCCACACCCCGTCGGCCTCAGGCTTTGGGAGCTACATCTCAGCCGGATTGTAGTTTTTTTTCGCGGGAAACTTTGCATGCGGCCCTCAGTAATCAGAAAAAGTAAAAACATATTGGTAAAAAAGAAACTCTTTTTCCGTGGACGATTCCTTTGATAAGCAAATCGTTTATCTGACAAACTTTCAGAATACAATAAATGACAACAGTGCTGTTGCCATAGTTGAGCCGAGCAAACCGCTTGTACGGAAGACAATTCAAAGACGTCTTCGCGCAATTAAATCTTATACTGAGTCAAAACCATCGGATACTTCTGTTGAGGTGAGAGCAATCAAAGGTTTCTGAAGCTGTACCAGTACCAATTGACTTCAGAAGCTGGAAGGTGATGATGCTTCGTACCTCGGAGGTTGGAAGGAGCACACTGAAAAGGTAGGTAGACGCAGAAGATGGTAGAAAGGTGATCAGTGGAAGCATCGCACCAGCTATTCATTTTTGATGCCTTCACGGGTGCTGATACATCTTATGCCTCTATTATACAAACCATTTACTTTGTTTTTTCTGTTCGTCTGTCGGATTGACGGTATGTCTGCCCCTTACGATAGGCCATTAAAGAGTGATCAGTAGGACTTTTGCTCTTTGGTGACACTTGCATGGCTACTTTTCAGGGCCGACTGATACTCTGACTGATTTCGAGAAAACTATGTAATTTATTATTTAGTATATAGAGGTCGAGCATTTCGCTCTTTATACGGTTGAATGTCATGGAGTTGTCATCATACCTTTACTATTCAAATTTGTCCCATTCCCACTTCCACGACACTGCGACACCATTTGTATCGAGCCACATGATTAAGACCACAATGGTGAATCAAACAGTGTGGGTTACACAACGTTTTCATGTTTCGCAACTTATCTTTTTATTTTTGTAGGGGGGACAGCTTTCCAAAAAAAAATCTTCAAGTTATTAGCAGATCAGTGTTCTTTTACCAGCTGTCAACAGATCTCACTAACTTTTCAAAACGGGTTTTTCAGCTTTTTTTTGTGGCGTTGAACTCTAACGTGCCTTATAACTTCTTATAGAACAAAAGTGTCAGAATCATCTCCCCTGGAAGATGTTCTTCCTGAACGGTTCAGAAAAGTGGCACCTCAGCCTATGTGCGTATAAGTGGATTTGTGCGTGCCAATCATTGCGCATTCCTCATTCTTGCCTGGTAGACTCTCGCCTGCTTTTGACGGAAAAGGTACCCACTATGATACATCTGCCCGCTTGCAGATCGCTCACCTTATCTATTTATCTCGGTGACTTCACATCATATCTTACCTTATTTGTCCATTTTCACTCACAGAAACATTTGATATCCTGACAGACCATCTTAGACCACTGCAATCTCAATTTTCTGCAGCGCTGATCGCGGATTCTTAAGGTCGCGTTCATATTCTGCACCAACAGGGCGTGACTGCGTTCACAGACAGCGAGACAGAGCGGCACGGGGGAGGTGCAGAGGTGACGCAGGCAACGAAATAGGTGGCACGAGCGGAGACGCAGAGGCAAGTAGCCACGCCCTGCCGCCGGCACCGCAAAGTATGAACGTGGCCTAATGAAGCATCCGTTAATGTTGTCACTGATTCTCAACCATATAATTTCCCTATGATTTCATGCATTTATAGTGCATCACAGAACTCTCATAAACTCCTATTGTCGGTCGCTATTTGAAACCGACTCTTAACATATGAAATAATTCGCATCAATGAAACCGATTCAGGGATTCCTGCCAACGAATTACAGCTCTCCCACAGGTATCGACCTTACACTGTTCCAGCCTATACCTGGGTGAGTTTTCTCAAACCTACCTTCGTATTTCAGCCACTGACTGTAGAAGGTGCGTCATAATCGCTGATGAAAGCCCGTGGGTACAGAAATCCGATTTCTCTTTCACCTTGAACTATGTACAAGCAACTGGATAGCAAGATTAGTGAGGACCACTCCCTAATGAATCCCATAAAGATCCCTTCAACTGCCGGATATCTTTGGGAATATGAGACTTAGTTAGCGCTAGATCTGATGAGTATAGTGGATGAGTCAGGGCTTCATCTTGTAATTGCTCCAGTTGCTGGAAGACGATGAGACGAAAATGCGCTCGCGCATGGCTGCTTCGAGAGGTAGGGTGGCACCTATTTTTTAGTTTATTTCGAATCAGAGCTACTTAAGGTGGTCAATCACATTTGTGTTAGGAATGCCATTACTTCGAGATATCCTGCAAGTATTGTAGAGATGCTCATCGCATTCTGTAAAAATTCGAGCAACTCATTTTTACTTCTGCACTTCTGAAATCAAGGAAAAAGTGTCTTATCCAATGCTTCATCCCCTCCCCTTGCAGTACCCTCTTTTGTGGTTGCCTTCGCTGAGACACCACTCCACGAGTAAGTATAGGAAAATTTCGAGGCAACGCAAGTCTCATGCTCCAATATTCTACAAAGAGAGGACGTTCTCTTCACAGAGAGTGAGTATATGTGGATAAAGTGTTGGGGAGGGGGCTGCGAAAAGCCTGAGGGCCGCACGAAATGTTTCACGCAAAAAGAGAGAATTCGGCTGAGATGCGACCCCCAATTCTCGGCCGGGTGGGCGGGGCTTCCGAGTAGAAGCCCGGTCCCGTCGTCCGCGGCCCAAACTAAGCAAATACAACATAAATATATAGGTGAAAGAAAACTCATTTTTCCATGGACGATTTCTTTAACCAATACCTTTTGGAAGGTGTGGCTACTTACGACAGAAGATCGCTTCGCGGCGTCGCACTCGCGGCGCCACTAGTACGACTTGCCGAATCCATCGCCCTTGGGAGCCCGGCAGAGCGTGGCTGCGTCACCTCTGCACTTCCAACCATGCCACACTGCCTCTTGCAGCCATGCCGCCCTGCCTCCTCTACCCATGCCACACTGCCTGGCTTGAAAGCTGCCATGCACTGCCACTGGCACTCGCACCCGCCGCGCCGCTCGCCGCGGACGGCCACGCGATTTTTTGTCGTAAGTGCCCCCACCCCTCTTTGAGATGCATGGCGCATTCTAGTTCATTTGAGAACCATGGTGACAGATAAATGCGATTTGGCCTGAACAGTGACTTACAGGGGCCATTCAATGTCCAAGTCCATGCTTTTCTCCTCCTCCCTGACAAGTCCGGAGGCGATCCACCGACGCTGGAAGGATCTGAAAACTCGGTTGGCTTGGGTTGTTTCCTATGCGTGATTCAATCTCCGCACCATATGTTGCTCTCTGCTTGCCGTTACACCACCTTGCCCTCATCACAATGATACTGAACACTAATACAAACAGTCTCAATATTCTTGAAACTTGCACCGAAATGTCTACATACTTTCGTTAATGACTGTAACATTTATTCAGGTCGACAACTGTTCAGCAGCAGATCACAGGACCGAATACGGTAAGAAAGCATACAGTAAATTTGCTGTAGTTCACAACACGTCGCTTGTATTACAGAGATGGAGCGATCCAGCAGATCAAGTTGCTGGTCTTGTCTTTGATGAGGAATACTTGAGAGCCTACTACGAGCAGTACTACAACGAATGGTATAGGTTGGTAACTAGTGAACAATTACGAGTTTGCATCAATTCATTTTCGCTGAAGTCTAATTCCATAGTTGGAATATGAGTATACTTGTTATTGAAGGCAACACAACCAAGCAGCGATGTTGACACCAGAACCAACAGAGGCACCTACCTCATCACGCAAAATCACAATCAAGATGGGTTCGCAGTGGGGAATTCCGGAGGTAGTACGGAAAAACTATTCGTTCACGAGTGTGAGATGTATGAATTCACACTGGAATTGAGATAATTCCTCCTCCCCAGTGGCACGAGGGTCACGAGTGTGATTCTATGATATAGTTCCATTGCAGATCACACCGCAGACGCCGCTGCTACCCGCTCAGCCATCTGCGCAATCACTAGTACCAGTGCAACCCACCGAAACACAGGCTTTCGCCATGCCAGTGGGTGTTCACAATGTCTAAGAAAAATCTCTAGTAAACGGAATGTAGCCGCTTAATCAACTCTCATTGTTAAGGCACCAGCTTATGGAAAAACGCTGAGTCGCGAGCAACTCAACAAGATCTGCGTCGACACCCAAACAACTTCGCGTAAATTCGGCATCAGTGACCCAAAGTCATTTGCCCTCAATAACTGCCCACTCGTTCAAATGTATTACAAACATGTAAGTGAATTTTTTGATTTGCTGCATTCAATTCCAAGAGAGCTGGTACTATTGGCACGTAACAAATGCTCTATCCCTCGAAAAGAACCTTCGCGAAGAAATTATTCCTTTGTGCAGCACCTGCACAAGATAACACAGCAGAACAGGACTGCTCGACGTCTGCGCTGTTACTGCAGTTCCACACAGAAATGAAATGCACTTCGCCAGACAAAGTGGAATGTTCAACAACAATGGAGGCATCAAAATATTTATTTAAAAACTCAAAAGACCCCTCAAAAGTCGCACAAGTTTTTCGGAATATTTTTGCAATATTTCGGTGTTTGACACCTTCTTCAGGCCTGAAACTGAGGAAGTTAGCTAAATTTCTGGCTTACGCACCGTTTCAAAAGAATTTTTTTTGCGCGGCCCACTCTACCAAAGACGTATGGTGCAGAAAATGATGATTTTTCATCATTGCATCGTTCATCATTTCCTGTACCATACATCTTCGGCAGGGTGAGTCACGCTAGAAACTTCTTGAGGCGGGGCCGTAAGCTAGTGATATACAATGTATATCATATAATTTAGCAAACCTCTCCAGTTTCAGGTCTGAAGAATTGTTAACACCGAAATATCGCAAAAATAATCCAAAAAATTTTCAGGACTTCTGAGGGATCTTTTGAATTTTTTGAATAAATATTTTGGAGTCTCAATTGTCGTTGAACATTCATGATCATGAGACTTGAGAAAAGCACAAATTACATAAATTGAAATGTTTGAAGAAGCTGCGCAATTTCAGGAAGGCTAGCTTTGACACATGCAGCTTGCAAGTTCCTCCCCTCTCCCTCGACTAGAACATGCCCTAGAGTTCAAACTTTGAAATTTTTTCGAAATTGGATTGGTCCATGCGTTAAGTACCACTCAACATTCATTGCCGGGTGCTACTGCAGTTGAGGAGGTGGGGGCACTCATTGTCTGTTGTCGTTCTTCACTTAATACCGTCCACCTGCAGTCATCGATTAGTATACCCAAGGGTGAATTTTTACATAAGCCTCACTTTAGGGGAGTAGGGGCTTCTCCCTAAGCTGAGGCTTAGGCTAGAAACCTGGGAAAAAATAGCGTCGGTCACGGAGCTCAGTGGAGTGCCCCCTCCCCCCGACCCACATTAGCACCAATTGCTGTTTCAAATTTCTAGAAGAATACCGAAGTTCTTCCACTGGCGTGATAATGGGACACATAGCAGGGCCGTTCCGATTAGCTATTCTATCGGTTTTAATGTACGGGGTAAGGACATGAGTTTCTTGCTGGTGGAGATTTTTGCCTGAATTGCAAGAAGAGTCATTCTGGTCATTGTTGCCTTTTTTATCTTCTCATAGGAACTTCCCTGTGCGGAATCTTTCGTAGGTACTCCGCAAACCTCACACTGATTTGTCAATGGGATAATTGTTCTCATTCGAATGTGTACGAGAAGTGAACATAATTTTATCTCAGTTACTACCATGTTTACTGAATAACTTTACATTATAATCACTCATCAGGTGACGTGCGAGCAAATCAACCATGTGATGGAATACTGCGAACAGAATCTGCTGCTCGTCTAAAGGAGAACTGGATGCTTATGTTATTATTATAATGTCCACGGGTACTGTAATTATAAAATTGCGATTGAATGATGAATGACGAATAAGGTTATCTATTTCTGTAAAATGAGATCATGGAGTGTTAATCAACTTGATCATATTTGAGCTAGGTGGCGTGCGGTGGCATAGACCATTTTGTTTGTGTAAAAACTGATGTGCAACGATTCTGTGTTGTACTTGTTGTTGTTGTGATTGTGTGATGCTTCTTCCAATAATTCTTTACCTCACCCAGCTCTCCCTACTTCGGAGTAAAGAGCTGAAGATCAACCGTAAGCCCTCTTTTCCGACACAAAAAGCCGGAAGATCGATGCCATGTGTTTAATAAAAGTGGTGAACAACAGTGTAGACGATGCAGACACACACGGCCAATGTCTAGTTTTTTCAGTGAAATATCGACTGTAACATGCACACATATGCCATGTTTACAGCACAAAAGTGTTAATTCATAGCATAGGAGTCTACCATTTTGGGATATCCTTCGCGTACTCTGATCGTTCCGCTAGAGGCGCAATGAGAAAGAGCCGGCCGATTTGGCTAAGTCCCTTTACCATTCCGTATGATGCAACGTCCATGAGCGGCAGCTTTACCACCATTCCCTGTATACCCTGAAAAACCAGGGATTCATCAGTGCACGCTTCCTTCCAAGCAAACACCACTTTCGGCTGACAGATATACCAATGCATTAATTTTATCCGGTCGATCGCCGCCAACTATCAACGATTTGCCGAGGAAAAAATGGGAAGAAAATTCTGAAAGTGCAAATTGAAATAGAGAATCAATTAAGTGGCTCGTTTCGCCACCTCAAGTTGAGACTTCTCTACAGCTTTCAGTGGCCTATAACTTCTGAACCAGTTTGTTACCATTTGCTTACTGATAAAGTCGCTGAAGGATCCCGACAATCTCCTGCTAGTTGTTTATTGATGTGGTGCACACATTTGCCATGCCGGCTATCTATCCATCTCATTAGCTCGGCCTATCTTGGCTACTGCATGAATTTTCGATAGGCTCTTATTAGACGGTTGACTGTTCACGAGCGCTATTTGAGGCCTTCCAAGAGGCAAACTATCACTCAGGATCTGCCAGGCCGTGGGTGAGATACGATATCATAGTTGATGAGGTAAGGTGACATTGGCACAGTTTTTCAAGATGTTTTTTTTCTCTCGATGATTATCGCCTTTTTGACATTTTAAGACAATCGCTACCGATGCCCTAGGCCTACCTCATGGAATCGATGAATTGTAATCCAAATGAAGACATAGTCATGAAGTCATGAAGATCTGAAAGTGTGTTAGCCACATGTGTTTAGCAAGAACAGCTCCACTTATGACCTAGCAAATTTCCCCTTGATTCTTCGACGGACCTTTGCCCAACTATCCAAACAGTCATTGGCCTGGTAGTTGGGAAATTCAATGAAACTAATCCACAGGCTGCAGAAGCTCTGTTAAAGTAATCAGAGATTCTTTCAGCCGAAGACTAAGCCCACCAAAAAGTACTTTACGACTTGATGATGGAACAAGGGAAGAACTGATAACATCTACCTTTCGATACTAGGAACCCTGCATTGAAGGGCTTGAATAAGTTGTCTTCGACGAAAAAAATGTGACAGATTATTAATTCTGCGTTGTAATGTTTGGCATTTGGTAAGCACAGTACTGCGCAGTAGTCTGACTGAGTGTATGTTCTTCATTCATTCCATAGCACTCAAAATAGATAGGAATGAAGGAAAAGATAGAAATTCAAATAGGTGATGTTCGCACTGACCGATGATCACCTATTTTGTTCTCCTTACTATTGGAGGAGCAAGGAGAGGAGAAGCAAGATGATCCCACAACTGACTTCCAATTTTTCACCAAGCGGAAGCCTATGGGATTCCAGAAAAGAGAGTTCTAACAGATCGCGATGGGTTGGCAACATGTCGTAGGTAAATGTGGTGCATACAATGGTGGAAAATATCGAGGCGAATGAAGAGAAAGATAGAAATTCAAAAACACCCAACCCAATGAGTTTGGAACAAGATGCGGAGTCTACGAGATTATCAGGGCTCACAGCCTGCTCTAGATAACCTTTTCATAGCATACAAGGTAGTGACTGTTGGAACTACTAGACTATCGATTACAAGTTGGGTTGGCGCACACTGCTGCGCGGTCACACATGGAAGCATGCTAATTGGGCTTGTCGATATCGATCCATCAGTATCATCGTTCGACCGGTTTGCAGAAACAGGGAACTCGCAAGAACGGAAAAAGGAAACAAAATCCCTCCCGCCAATCTCGTCCTTCCGCATCAATCGATATCGATCAAGCTCATTCTGCGTGCTTCCATGCGTAACGCGCCAGTAGTGTGCGCCAGCCCACTGGTTAATTTGATATAAACAGTTATCTGAAGCTGCAAAAACGCATTCACAAAGGAAATATGCAAAACTGAACAAATGTTACATGCTCTCCGCGAGGATGAGATGCTTTTATATTACTACTTATAGTTACATAAAAGTTTACACTTTCTTCAGAAGAATTTCTCAAAACCTCCAGTAGTGCACGCAGTTGACGTTTGCAATATGACACGCTTTCCAACCTGCCGATTGTAAAAGGTAGGATAGGAAAGGGATGGCAATAAAGAAGTAACGCCGAGTTTATATTCTGCGGTGTCGACAGGATAGCGTGGTTGCGTATTACTGCCTCTCCGCCTGTGACACCCTGCCACGTTGACTGTGTCGACTCCGCACCTCCGCCGCCCGGATTGAACTGCGCCGTATAACGATGGATAGTGGTCCAAATTAGTGAAACTCGATTTCCGATGAGCTATCAGATGTCGCTGCGGGAAGAAAAGGTGCATTCGTATCCTCAGTTGGTCTAGTGTGGTTGTATTGCAACCTTGAGCAGTATGAGAGATTTTGTCATACTCATATAACTTATTATGGCCCTTCTCAGTCACAGTGTGATCATCGCACAGTACTGCGCGAGTCATCTACTGTGAACCGTCTACTTCAATGACACGGTAGAGCTATCCCTACTATATATAAAACGCTTGGTCTGTCTTTACGTCCCTCCGTTCGTCCGTCACGAAATTAGGTATCGTACCCTATATATATTATGTACTCCACGGATCTCCTTCACCGAGGGACTCCTCTCGCTGAAGGATCTCGAGCCGTTAGGTGGTAAGGCTACGTGGCGCGACCCCAGGTGGCGGATAGGGGGCTAATCGCAGACCAAAAGCCACCATGTACCTGCCCTGAGACGCAGGTGGATCCAGGGAATGGACTCCCTGTTTCTGCTGCGCTGGGCTGATTCATACCCTCTGTATCCGTGCAAACGTTTCTTGCATATGTGTGGGGGCGTTTTGTATGGGGCAGTTGGTATCCTGCATTCGGTCCAGCCAAAAGCTTGCATTCTAACGACTGAGAGGTACATGGGAGGCGGTCCGGGGTCGCCTCCAACAAATAAACCCCATGTCCACTTCGGGGTAGCCTGGCTAACTACCCGTAGTATACCTAGCCCCCACGACAGAGCCCGACAAGCTACTCGTGGGTCTCCATCTTGCTGAAAACAGCAACAAAAATGGGCCTCATCCCCCTGAACCTGAGGGAGCCCCCAATACGGCAGCGTTGGGTAGGACCGCTCGGGAGAGGCTGCTAGAATCTCAGGGCTACTTCGTCGCCTACGCACCAACATCAAGCTACGACGAGGACGAGCTCGAAGCTTTTTATGTGGAATTGGAAAAGTTCTACAAGGAAGACCACACCTTCTTCAAGGTCATCGTCGGCGACTTCAACGCCAAGATCGGCCCTAGAAGAACGGACAATGAGCTCCACATCGGGACTCACGGAACGGAATGGAATGAGCAGGGTGAAAGGCTGTCTGAGTTCATTATGTCGATCAACTCCATCCATGGTAACTCACAGTTCCAGAAGCCCTCTCATCTGCGATGGACTTGGGAGTCACCCGGTGGACAATTCCATAATGAGATCGATCACGTCATCTTCAATCGAAGGTTTTGCCTGACCGACGTCGCTGTTGTTCCGAAGTTCTACACGGGATCAGACCATCGACTCATCCGCGCAAAATTCCTCTTTTCGATACGTGGAGAGAAAGCCGCGAAATTCTAGGAGCGAAGTCCCAAGACATTCATCAACTGGGAACACTTCGTTTCTCTCGCTGGTGTATGGGAGGATTCCGTTATCGAAAACATCGACGACGAGTACAACCGGCTCGTTGAGCATCTTCACGATAGTGCCAGGAGGGCAAAGAGTTTAAAAGTCACAAAGAGGCGTCTTTCTTCGGAAACTTTCGAGCTGATACGCCAACGTGGAGCCGCATGAGCCGCAGGCGATTACCAGCTGACGTCCGAACTTGCGAAGCGATGCAGAGAGGCGATAAAAGAAGATCTCAAGGAGAGAAGAGCAGCAGTGCTGGCTGAAGCATCAGAGGCTGAGAGGAGCATTCGCAATGCCCGCCGAGGCTTCGCCAGTTATAAGACCAAAATGACCGGTCTCCGGCGTCCGGACGGCACAGTTACTGCTTCCCGAAGGGCGATGGAGAAGGTCATCTACGACTTCTACTCGGATCTCTTCGATAGCCATGTCCAACTGCCTAGGAGCAATCTGAAGCAGGATGGATATGTCGTACCATCAGTTCTCCCTTGCGAAATCCGACACGCAATTTCGTCGGTGAAGAATGGTACAGCATCCAGCCCCAACAGGATGAGAGCGGAACATATGAAGAATCTCCCGCCTTTTATCGTCAAAACACTAACCCGACTTTTCACACGCTACCTGTCGGAATGCAAGGTACCCACATCGTGGAAAACTAGCAGGACTGTATTGCCGTATAAGAAGGGAGATCCACATGACATCGGCAATTATCGTCCAATCTGCCTGCTGTCTGTAGTCTACAAGCTCTTCACTCGTGTCATCTCGAATACGATCGGTAGAACTTTAGACGAAGGACAGCCATGCAAGCAAGCAGGGTTTCGGAGAGGATTCAGTACAATCGATCACATCCACACGGTCACTAGACTCATCGAAGTATCGCGAGAGTACAAGATGCCGTTATGTCTCACATTCATCGATTTGAAGAAAGCCTCGACTCCGTTGAGACAGAAGCGGTTATCAAAGCCCTGGGAAACCCGGGTGTGCCTACTCAGTATATAAGAGTACTTCGCGAGCTCTACAGCAACTTCACGACCAGGATCTCGCCATTCTACAAGGAAGTCATCATCGACGTGAAGAGAGGGGTTCGACAAGGCGACACTATCTCGCCTAAACTATTCAGCACCGCTCTTGAGAACGTCATGCGTCAACTGGAATGGGAAGGAATGGGAGTGAAAGTGGTCTACACCATCTCCGCTTCGCTGACGACATCGTGCTAATAACACCGACAATCCAGCAAGCGGAACGGATGCTAGCCGATTTCGACTGCGAGTGTGGAAAGATCGGTCTACAGCTGAACCTGACGAAGACGATGTTCATGAGAAACGGATTGGCACCTGACGCACCACTCACGCTCAACGGAACGAACGTCACCGAATGCTTCAGCTATGTGTACTTAGATCGGGAAGTCAATATGATGAACGACTTAGCACCAGAGCGGTGCAGGAAGAAAAGAGCGGCATGGGGAGCCTTCAAGACCATCGAGGGAGTAGTGAAGAAGACGAAGAACATCCGGCTCCGCGCCCATCTCTTCGATTCCGCTGTCCTTCCTGCCCTACATACGTCTCAGAGACCTGGACTCTACGTAAGCAGGAGGAGCATGCGGTCGGCGTCATCCAACGCGTCATCGAAAGGTTGGTGCTAGGAGTATCCCGATACACGCAAGTGCAGGGGGAAATCCGGAGTTCCGAACTCCGTCGTCGATCAAAGATCAGGGACGCCGTCGTACTTGCCGAAGATAAGAAGGGCCGGACACGTCATGCGATATCGTGATGACCGTTGGACCAGAGCGGTTACCGACTGGATCCCTCGGGACGTCAAACGAACACGTGGACGACCGCCGGCCCGATGGTCAGACTTCTTCACGAAAGCGCGCGAAAGGAACGGGACGCTATGTGTCCCTGGAGCCAGAAACCTTCACTGGACTGCTTAAACTCGCGACAGGGATGAATGGAGACGTTGCTGGCGCCCGCTCGAGGCTCTCGATGAACAACGGGACGACAGGTGATACAGGTGATATATTATGTACCATAAATATACTATAAACCAGGAGTTTGGTATGTTTGTGTGTCTGTCTGTCCACCCTGTGGTTCAATTACCCAAGTTTGAGGCCCGTTTGATACCGACCCAATTCATGTTGTGGTCAACAAAATTTTGGAAACCTCTCCGGAAAGGAGAGAACAAGTGTAGATACGGAATTTCGAAAACTGTTGCAATACATTGAATCTGTCGCAAAAACTCAGTCAATATCTTCGAAATGCTCTATGAAGAAGCTGACTGTGTGTACACGTGCAGCTCTGAACAATGTAGGAGTCCGTTCATCAATCACACTTTTGATAATTTCGAAATTTTTGAAAATTGTATTTATGCGAATTTCGGGGGGTAGTCATCGGATAGGCAGATGAAGCATTTTTTTGACTAACCACTGCGCCACATAAACGTACAGGAGGGCGCTGCAAAGGTGTAATTCATAATCCAATTTCGCACAGATATACCTGTGCATCATTGGTTTAATTACCTAAGTTTGAGGTCTTGGTCAACAAAATATTGGAAACCTCTCCGGAAAGGAGAGAACAAGTGTAGATACGGAATTTCGAAAACTGTTGCAATACATTGAATCTGTCGCAACAACTCACTCAGTATCCTCAAAATGCACTGTGAAGAAGCTGACTGTGTGTACATGTGCAACTCTAAACAATATGTAGGGGTCCGCTCAGTTTAACAACATTTGTGACAATTTCGAAAAATTTAAAAGTCGCTTTCATGCAAATTTAGAGGGGTAGTCTTCAGATAAACAGATAAAGCATTTTTTGACGAACTACTGCGCCACATAAACGCACAGCAGTGCGCTGCACAGGTGTACTGTCGCAACAATTCCGTCAGTATCCTCAAAATGCACTATGAAGAAGCTGACTGTGTGTACATGTGCAACTCTTAACAATATGTAGGGGTCCGCTCAGTTCAACAACATTTGTGACAATTTCGAAAATTTTAAAAGTCGCTTTCATGCGAATTTAGAGGGGTAGTCTTCACATAGACAGATGAAGCTTTTTTTTTGACGAACCACTGCGCCACATAAACGTACAGGAGGGCGCTGCACATATGTAATTCATAATCCAATTTCGCACAGGTATACCTGTGCATCATTGGTTTATTTACCTAAGTTCGAGGTCGGTTTAATATCCGACCCAATTAATGTTGTAGTCAACAAAATTTTGGAAACCTCTTCGGAAAGGAGAGAACAAGTGTGGATACGGGATTTCGAAGACTGTTGCAATAAATTGAATCTGTCGCAACAACTCCGTCACTATCCTCAAAATGCACTATGAAGAAGCTGACTGTGTGTACATGTGCAACTCTTAACAATATGTAGGGTTCCGCTCAGCTCAACAACATTTGTGACAATTTCGAAAATTTTAAAAGTCGCTTTCATGCGAATTTAGAGGGGTAGTCTTCAGATAGACAGATGAAGCATTTTTTTTTGACGAACCACTGCGCCACATAAACGTACAGGAGGGCGCTGCACATATGTAATTCATAATCCAATTTCGCACAGGTATACCTGTGCATCATTGGTTTATTTACCTAAGTTCGAGGTCCGTTTAATATCCGACCAATTAATGTTGTAGTCAACAAAATTTTGGAAACCTCTTCGGAAAGGAGAGAACAAGTGTGGATACGGGATTTCGAAGACTGTTGCAATAAATTGAATCTGTCGCAACAACTCCGTCACTATCCTCAAAATGCACTATGAAGAAGCTGACTGTGTGTACATGTGCAACTCTGAGCAACATGTAGGAGTCCGTTCAGTTCAACCACATTTTTGATAATTTCGAAACTTTTGAAAATCGTATTTATGCGAATTTTAAGGGGTAGTCTTCAGATAGACAGATGAAGCATTTTTTTGACGAACCACTGCGCCACATAAACGTACAGGAGGGCGCTGCACAGGTGTAATTCATAATCCAATTTCGCACAGGTATACCTGTGCATCATTGGTTTAATTACCTAAGTTCGAGGTCCGTTTAATATCCGACCCAATTCATGTTGTGGTCAACAAAATTTTGGAAACCTCTCCGGAAAGGAGAGAACAAGTGTGGCTACGGAATTTCGAAAACTGTTGCAATAAATTGAATCTGTCGCAACAACTCAGTCAGTATCCTCAAAATGCTCTGTGAAGAAGCTGACTGTGTGTAACTCGGAACAATATGTAAGAGTCCGTTCATCAATCACACTTTTGATAATTTCGAAATTTTTGAAAATCGTATTTATGCGAATTTTGAGGGGTAGTCTTCAGATAGACAGATGAAGCATTTTTTTTGACGAACCACTGCGCCACATAAACGTACAGGAGGGCGCTGCACATATGTAATTCATAATCCAATTTCGCACAGGTATACCTGTGCATCATTGGTTTAATTACCTAAGTTCGAGGTCCGTTTAATATCCCACCCAATTAATGTTGTAGTCAACAAAATTCTGGAAACCTCTCCGGAAAGGAGAGAAAAAGTGTGGATACGGACTTGCGAGAACTGTTGCAATAAATTGGATCTGTCGCAACAACTCAGTCAGTATCCTCAAAATGCTGTGTGAAGAAGCTGACTGTGTGTAACTCGGAACAATATGTAAGAGTCCGTTCATCAATCACACTTTTGATAATATCGAAATTTTTGAAAATCGTATTTATGCGAATTTTGAGGGGTAGTCTTCAGATAGACAGATGAAGCATTTTTTTTGACGAACCACTGCGCCACATAAACGTACAGGAGGGCGCTGCACAGGTGTAATTCATAATCCAATTTCGCACAGGTATACCTGTGCATCACTGGTTTGATTACCTAAGTTTGAGGTTCGTTTAATATCCGACCCAATTCATGTTGTGGTCAACGAAATTTCGGAAACATCTCCGGCAGGGAGAGAACAAGTGTGGATGCGGAATTTCGAAAACTGTTGCAATAAATTGAATCTGTCGCAACAACTCCGTCAGTATCCTCAAAATGCTCTGTGAACAAGCTGACTGCGTGTACACGTACAACTCTGAGCAATATGTAGGAGTCCGCTCAGTTCAACCACATTTTTGATAATTTCGGAATTTTTGAAAATCGTATTTATGCGAATTTCGAGGGGTAGTCTTCAGATAGACAGATGAAGCATTTTTTTGACGAACCACTGCGCTTTCAACGCTTTCAACGCTTGCCGTTAGAAACTTCTTTTCACGGTAGTAGGAGATGTAAAGAGCGCACATGGACCATGTGAAAATCCTCCGTCCACTTAGGGGGACATGCGTTAAAATAATCGGTGTTCATGTGAAGATTTCTACAAGTAGTTCCAAAAGAGCCCGAACGTCGCCAAAAAGAGGAAGGAGTGATGGTGAGTTTATGGTGTTTGTCGCAGGTAAGAGAATCTCGCCTTCAGGAGCGGAGCATGCAATAGGTGAAGTCGTGTTCACTCGTAAGAAATTGTACTTCCTCTTCATAGCGGTCTGGGGACCGGGTAAAAGCTGAGCAATTTTAACCATGACAAAAATATACCAAATTAAAAGGGTAGACGGAGCCTAAGCTGTTATTGAATTTTGAGAGGAAGGTTAATAACGGCTTCTAACCATATCGTTGAGTGAATGCCCAAGAAGTTGAAATCCTCTGGCCTCAAACTATTGCACCCTACGTTGGGGGGATGATAGGGGATGTACATAGTGCACGTCGACTATGTCGATATTGATTGGATCAATCGATATTGATTGAAAATATCGGTTTTTGTGCAGAAGGCCGGAAAAGGCTTAAGGTCCATACTGCTTAGTAAGTGCCCTCATCGAAAATAAAATTCTACAACATCACGCATCACCTATCGATATTGATTGAAAAGTAATCCTCATAGTTTCAAAAATTTCGAAATTATCAAAAATGTGGTTGAACTGAGCGGAATCCTACATATTGTTAAGAGTTGTTCGTGTAAACGCAGTCAGCTTCTTCACAGAGCATTTTGAGGATACTGACGGAGTTGTTGCGACAGATTCAATTTATTGCAACAGTTTTCGAAATTTCGTATCCATACTTGTTCTCTCCCTTCCGGCTCAAACGTAATTAAACCAATTATGCACAGGTATACCTGTGCGAAATTGGATTATGAATTACACCTGTGCAGCGCCCTCCTGTGCGTTTATGTGGCGCAGTGGTTCGTCAAAAAAATGCTTCATCCGTCTATCTGAAGGCTAGCCCTCTAAATTCGCATGAAAGCGACTTTTAAAATTTTCGAAATTGTCACAAATGTTGTTGAACTGAGCGGACCCCTACATATTGTTCAGAGTTGCACATGTACACACAGTCAGCTTCTTCATAGTGCATTTTGAGGATACTGACTGAGTTGTTGCGACAGTACACCTGTGTAGCGCACTTCTGTGCGTTTATGTGGCGCAGTGGTTCGTCAAAAAAATGCTTCATCTGTCTATCTGAAGACTAGCCCTCGAAATTCGCATAAATACGATTTTCAAAAGTTTCGAAATTATCAAAAATGTGGTTGAACTGAACGGACT
This sequence comes from Trichostrongylus colubriformis, assembly GCA_963978905.1. Lineage (NCBI taxonomy): Eukaryota > Metazoa > Nematoda > Chromadorea > Rhabditida > Trichostrongylidae > Trichostrongylus > Trichostrongylus colubriformis. Next base: position 35,207,666 of record OZ022258.1, on the reverse strand, counting down.
CCTACATGTTGCTCAGAGTTGGACATGTACACACAGTCAGCTTCTTCATAGAGCATTTTGAGGATACTAACTGTTTTGTTGCGACAGATTCAATTTATTGCAACAGCTTTCGAAATTCCGTATCCACACTTGTTCTCTCCTTCCCGGAGAGGTTTCCAAAATTTTGTTGACCACAACATGAATTGGGTCGAATATTAAACGGACCTCAAACTTGGGTAATAAAGGGACACCTGTGCGGAACTGGATTATGAAACATTTTCCGTTTATACTACTGGGAGGGTTTCCCATGTGATACTATGAGGATTACTTTTTCTCACCCCTTTGGCAGCACAGAAATCACTTTAAAACATCCCCTATTCTGAGTTAACCTCCCGAAATTGGAATGGAAATAACTATCCTGGACAATTTCGAAATTATTTCAGAATATGCTAAAATAGAACCAACTTGAAAAAAAAACCAGGAGAATCAAAATCGAACTAATATGGAGAGTAATGAGTATATTGTGTATCCAATGCAGGCCAATCGATCGATTTTTCCGCCAAAACAGTGGCATTTTGTATATCCAGTCGAAAGATTTTTCCGTCGAAACAATGGGTTTCGAAACCATTTTCTCCCTCTTGTTCTCTCCTGTCAGGAGAGGTTTCCAAAATTTTTCTGACCACGATAGAAATCGAGTCGGATCTTGAAAGTACCTCAAACTCGGATAATTGAACCACAGGGTGGAGAGACAAGCATCATTACAAACACACCAAACTCCTGGTTTATATATAAGGTGTACTTAACTTGCCAGATCGGACGGGATGGCGTGCTTTCAACGTGGTATGGCCGTAAGCGAACTCAAGTCCTATGAAATGAGAATTTATTCCACCCTTTTCCACATCTTTCAACAACAATCAGACACCTAGAGGACTGTATTTCAGCTCCAAAAACCAAAAGCTTACGACACCTGTTATTCCCAAGCCGTCTCCGATCCAAGTACTAACCAGGCCCAACGTTGCTTAACTCGCCAGATCGAACGGGACGGCGTGCTTTCAACGTGGTATGGAAGCGAACTCAAGCCCTATGGAATGAGAATTTATTCCACCTTTTCCACACCTTTCAACAACAATCAGACACCTAGAGGAGTGTATTTCAGCTCCAAAAACCAAAAGCTTACGACACCTGTTATTCCCAAGCCATCTCCGATATACAGCTATGACTCCTCCTCTGTTATATTATAAAAGAGCTCTCTAAAAAAAGGTCGCCAATCGATAATTATGTCTCGCTCTCGACACCACATATCGCTACCCGCACGCGGGTGGGGGGTCCACGTGGTCTCGACTTCGCGGGGGCATTCGCGGCACCCCCGTACGACTCGCCGTATCGATTGCCCTTGGTCGCCCGGCTGAGCGTGACTGCGTCACGTCTGCGCTTTCCACTCATGCCACACTGCCTCGCTTGAAGACTGCCATGCCCTGCCACTGTCACTCGCACCCGCCATGCCGCTCTTTGCGCGCGGCCGCGCGGAAATTCGCCCTCGTGGACCCCACCCCCCTCACGCTGATGTTTCGTCGTCGCGCCGTTAAAGACACCAGAAGGGGGTAATTTTGGCTTACGGTAGAACAGACGTAGTGTGGACGAGTCTAAGTGGCCGCCATTGCACAAACTCGCCAATTTGACGCCTTGGCATGGTGCCAAAAGAAGATGTTTCTATTATAAATTTGTTTTTTCCTTTACTTTTTACTTTGTTCTTTCTTATATTGTTTCTAGATGTACTTACATGAATGCTAATGTAGTTAGGAATGGCCACTCCACTGCGCTGAGAGTCAGGTGCTACAACTAGCGTTGGCCTACGGCCCGTCTCCTACAGCGGACAACTCGGAATGGATGCGCTGATGCGAATGGGATGCGAATACACACCGCAGCGTCGCGCTTTTGAGTCCGGATTTTTTCGCCTCTTATCGCTTCTAACCTTGAGTGCTCATCACAAAATGCTCATTTCTTTGCATCTTCCTCTTGTTTCGGACCCCTTCCGGTTCCTTTAACTGACACAACTTCTCTCAACCACACGATATGATGCATCCAAAGATTGTGGATTTGTGAGTTCCTCAGGCAGGCTGTGATTCCCGTTCGTGATCGAGGGTGGACGTACTGAGTAGCTGAACACAATAATTCAAGTGGGCACTTTAACTTTCTCTCTGACTGCTTCCACTGAGGCTAATATGATCATTGCTTCTTCCAACGATCAGTGCTCTTTGCGGATTTTCATTTTTCATGTTTTTTCTTCGCTTTTCGTGCTTAAGGCACGGCGACCGCTCGGTTACCGAAAGTATGATCATTGCTCAATCGTTTAAATTGAAAAATTGAATGAGAATTATCACACAGTTATCTAGTTAGACAGGGATCTCTCCCAAGTTGCCAGTCCCATTACATCTAGCTTACAAATATGGATACAGCGCTAACGAAGATGTACTAGGAGGGGCGACTATTGTTGTAGTGTTGGAAACTTGCCCCCATGTAATTCGCCAGATAAGCATGAAACTCGATCCTGGTCTTCAAAAAAACGACTGACTGGAATGTGGTAAGCACAGAATGCTGTATTCTTCTGTGATTTTGGTGCTCCAGGATCGGCAAGTGCAAGGTGCATCGGTAGGTGGTAAAGACCGCTAGCACTAGCTCATGAGAGGTGTACAGGCAGTTGCTTCGGCTGTTGTAAGGAGAGCTGGGATGCTGCCATGGGCTTGCGGGTGCAATAGTAAGATGACATGAAAGAAGTTACACAGATAGCTTTAGCGCAATAGAGGCTGCACTAAGATTTTCTAGAGACAGCGCCATATTTGATGTACACCTGAACCCTGTCCGCTAGCGATGAGACTCCATTCTTGAAAAACGTCGTAAACTGCAAAGTTCATATGTCTTCATGCTACATATAGTCTCTTCATATCATGATGAAAAATTATTATCTTTCCTTAAATTACTATCCTAATAATTATATTCATCTCATGACGTTATGAGGGAGGTGAAATAAATGTCAGTGGGATCTGCACAAGCAGATGAGTCTTGGGATGAAGCGGTATGTGGATGTGTAGTATTTCGCTGCATTGAGAATATATAGGCGCTTCCAGAAAGCGAGCGTCAACACAATTTCCCTTTGTAATCATTTGTGAATAGAATAGAAGCAGGTAATCAGAAACTGGGTCTCTCTTGTCCATACCTCGTCTGCTATCTCTGTTAGGAAATGCAGAAAGGCAGATTGATGGAGAAAGCCAGTGAACCATCCAAGAAGATCGTATATCGATGGAAGTTGCTATGATAGGATGCGGTTGCTGACAAATCAATCTCTATCGGTGTCGATTTTTAACTCGACGTAGTCTGCCGTTGTATTCCATGATATTCCAAGCACTTTGGGTATTCTATCAAGTGACTGATGGCAAACTTTGATGCTCTGTACGATGTGGAATCATTACTCACGTAAGCTTATTTGCATATTTGAGAAAATTGCTTCAACCCGGCGTATCTTTGAGTGATTTCCTTTCGAGAGTCTGAGCAAACAAGTCAGTTCTCAACATGCAGGTTTCTCGGAATCTCGTTTGTCAGGTCTTCTTTTCCTACATGGTGCTTTGAGCAGAAGATAATCGTTGTACTAAGAGGAGAAGGGGAAATATTGGTTCTTCACTCAAAGACATCAGGTAACGTATCTGTACTGCTGTTGTGGGCGTTTTTGCAGGAATGCTTTTCCAACATCTGAGAGAAGTTCATATCTTTCTGTGCGAAAGCGCAGCAATATGCCAAATGGATAGTTCTTGTACTGTTCCGATGCGTCGAATACGACACGAAAGTGGTCGTTTAGTGTGGAAATACCAGAAGATGAGGAGGGAGATAGTTTCCTCTGGTGGTTGGTGAATGATCCATCTATTTCTCTGGAGTTCCTTTCTTAAATTGTTCTTCGAATACGTTATCGTTGTAGAAGACGATCTAGGTGACTGGTGTACTATTATAGGGTGTTTGTGGGTGGCCTTCATGCTAGTGCTCTGTTAACTGGTAACTGGAGCTGGAATGGAGCTTCACGTAGTACCCTCCTTACGCTTTTGTATGGTACCATTAAACCCTTTTAAAACTCGAGCGTTTATTCCCACCTTCTCATCGTGCTCCAGTGTTTCCCTCCTCGTTTTCTCCCTTGTCTTAGGAGTCGGATCTCAGTGCTGCTCCCAATATTCTATCTGATCACTTGCACTGGTAATGTGAACGATTACAGGAATTCGTTTAGCATTTGTCGATTTCTGTGCCAACTTTTGTTCTGAAGCCATGTATCGGAATACCAGGTATCAGGAGTATTCCGCATGGCAGATTGAAGTTTAATGTTTCAATTCAAATTTGCCAAAATTCCACAATTGGTCGCATCTTATGTATTGGGATGCGTAGTTGTACGTTGCCCTTTTTCATTAGTGGGCATACATGTGTCACTGTTTTTCAATAAACTCAGTGCTGTCTTCTTCGAGAGCAAAACGTGTAACATTGGGAGTATTGGGTGATGAGTGAACAATTCAATCGTGTGTTGGTTCCTACTTGAACTAAAAAGGTAACGGATGAAACTGGACATGTATTTCCCATTGTTCTGCCGTACCAAATGTGGTGAGTCTCATCGTTGATTTTCTCTGTCTTGGCAATAGAATTTCTTTTGCTAGTTGGTCTGTACCCTTCCTGAATTTTTGTTGACAGTTATAACTATGGGATCTTCTGTTTTGAAACTGTTCTCTGAACAGGGTGTTTTAGCACGCAATCCAAAGTTTTGTGTCGATTTCTTTATTTTTCTGGTTTTGCTTGAGTCGTACAGCGTTAGAGTGGGTTTGCTTCTGAATTTTTCGAGCATGTGGAACTATGCTGTCGTTTTCCGCAATGTATGCGTCCTTTTCCTTTGCACTCATAGAATGTATGATTCGGCCTTCCGCATCCCAGACATCGATTACTTTACTCGAGGTGGTCCATTCTCTCCTTGAGATGCTTCACTTTTTCACATGAAGTTGACCAGTGCTCTTGTGAATTACAATATGTGCAAAACGGTTTTCGTGTTCTAGCTTTATTTGTACCCGGTAGGTCCCCTCTTACGTTTCTTTGTGCTTGCCGTTAGAAACTTCTTTTCATGTGACCTTCGATCTCTACTTCTGGTTTTAAAATTGCGTCTAAAGATTCCATTTGCCTGTTCATATACATGTTTGATCGATCACTAGAAAAGGATACCTTCGCTTCGACTCATTTCCGTATATCATCCTTGAACTTGGCCAGGATTGTTGACATAAGCCATAAACTTTTAGGTTCTCTCCTTCACTTTCCAATCGTCTCGGAAAGGATAAGAGCCTGTCAAAACGTTTGCATCGATCGTCAAGTCTAAGCTGCTAACTATGCATACTTCCATTTGATCACGTGCGTTGGTGAAAATCTCGCAGATGCATTTCCATTCTTTTCTTGCAAGCGCTTTATAACCAACGGGTGATTTCCGACGTTTCCTGATAGCTTTTTTCAGAGGATTTTCAGACTTCTCACATCACAGCTTTACAAAGGTATTTGAACTTTTGCAAATTTGACAATGGGGGTTGACGCTTTGTGGTGTGGAATAGTTCCCAAAAACTGTCCTATTTCCAGCATTCTCCTCTGAACACTGGAGTGGGGATTTTTTGTAATTATATTCAAGCCGTCGTGTTTTCGCACATGGCTTCATGTGTAAATTATTTTTTCTGTATCTCAAGTCGGGCTCGCAGGACTTCAGATCCCAACACTATGAGTTGGCCTCCTTCTAACAGCTCCGAGATGAGTTGGTTCTCGTTTCCCTTCAGTGGCTTTTCTAGCTAATCAAATGCGCCTACAACAGCATAACAGACCTTTTCAAAACTCGTTTGAGTTACGCATGTATGGAACAATGCATTGTTGATTGTGTTTGTTAGTTTTTCGCCATTGTATTGGTTATCTATTTCCAGCTTCCTGATAAGAGGCAGTGACAGGTATCCAAACTATCATTTAGCCGTTTTGCCTACCCCTTGCCACACCTTTGCGGACTCAGGTGAAGTGGTCTCGTTTCGATTTAAGGTGTTTATTGCTATTCAGAATGAGACCGATTTTGTTGTTTGAGTGAATTTCAGCAATCCTGTTTTCACCTCCTTATTATCTCTTGTTGAAGTATCTTCGCAAACGACTGAGGTGTTGACTACGATCCAAAGTGTGTTCTTTGGGGGTTTTGACTGCGGCTAGCAGAGTGTCCCTTTTTATAGACACTGCTGACAAGCTGACCTTCTTTCGTAGTTATTGTTTCTGTTCCGCTCTGGTCCGATGCACAAGTTTTCTGTGTTGAGGTGTTTCAGGGGCATCTTCGTGCTCTGTCGTACAGTGACTGCAGTGCAGCCTTGAGTCGTGAGGAACAGACGAGGGAAAGTGAAGTAAACTTTACCGGTTGATTCTGCTTATATGCCCCAAATGTTGTTGTTCATGGCAGATCAACATTATCATTCTACTAGCAATATCATTCTTCCATTTGACTCGATTGGTTCTGGTTTATTCATAAGACCTCCTGAGTATGAGTAAGCGGCTCTTCCGTGCAATACTGGATGGAAAAAAGAGAATGGAGAAACGAAAAGGGGGTGAAGGAACAATGAAGCACCCTTATTCAAGGATGATGTCGATTAGAAGGGCAGAAACCCAAGTGCGTTCTCAGACGCTATTGACTGGTGATCATATTCAAGACGTGAAATCCTGCGGAGAAACATGAGTGGTTTATAAGGAAGGAAAGAAGAGGATTTTCGTGGTCGGACAGTAATCGACCATGCGTAGTTATCAAAAGGGCTTAAATGGATCGGGTATCATTCTATTGCCGAGCCCGCAACAAGCAACGGTAAGAGAAGCGAATTTAAGGAAAAGAAAAAAGGGAACCAGCATTGAAAGGTGTAAATGCCGGTGTTGCCAGCTAACAGAGGAACACTGCATAAAAGAGCACACACCGCTGAAAGTGGAACAAGGCTGATCGCAACGATAAATCCATACCCTCACGCGACGCGTGTCGCGCGCGCACCTTCTCGGGCGCCCTAGCGCGCTTTATCTCCGCGGAGTTGAGAAACATCAAAGTTTCAAGCGTGTTATTTGGCGTTCGTATACGACAATCATTGGTGCTGATGTTGTTGGAGTGGAGGATCGCTCGTCCGTTGGTGCTATTTTTGCCTAGGCTTTTGCCTAAGCCTTAGCTGGAAGAAGAACCACTACCTTCATCTGTGGCTTAGATAAGGGGATACATCAAACTGTACGAACTAATAAGAAGTATTGTTCTATACCCTAAGATAGAAAACGCTATCCAACGAAGAGATATGAGTCTTAGGGGAGCCCTGGGCGAATGAAACACTTTTCACGCAACAAACCTCTTTTTGCATAAGGATATTGTTTCACTCACCCGAAGCACTTTCTCCTTCCTAGGCTCGTGTTGAAGTTCACACCTCTTCCCCTTGACAAGGAAGAAACAAGCTTGACTTAGATTGAAATTGAGTTTCAACTTACGTCAGGGAGTAGGGAGGAGTTTCGAGATGAAGAGTTTCCTATCTGCAAGAGGGGATTTTTGACGCTAGGAACGGTTCTTCCACCTCGCACCTCCTTTCTCTTCCTCCACCCCGTACCAAACTCGTCATAATGACTAATATAATTGCCAGTGAAATGTGTCAATAGCAGCAGTTCGTCAAATAGTAATTCAAGCAAAGCATTGGAAGCGCGCACAGCACTACGGCCACTGCTGGCAGCGAGCCAGAGAGACTGCGCACGAAACGCGCCGCGTGAGGGTGTGGATTTATTGATAAGATCAACAAGGCTTATATTAGGTTGGCAACTAAGAAATACTGCTTTTTCCCTCAAAACTGCTTTCCACAAAATTTCTTCTGTACATATATATGTAGTACAAGTCCACACGCATCTATAGGTACTGTTGTCTTCCATCTCCCGGATAACCCTTTTCGGCAAAATAAAAATATCAAAAGTCACCTCATTTCCAATTCCAATTTTTTTTCTGAATGGCGTTAAACAGGGAAAGGGAAAGGTGATAATCCGATGGAGAAAGATCAGAACTATTAGGCAACAATTTTTAACCAAGCTCGAGAGTTTTTTGAAAAAAAAAATTTTAAAAATTTTTACCACCATTGAGAAAATGACTCGCCGAAAAATTCTCGAGCTTGGATAAAAATTGCTGCCCCATCCACCTTGTAGCCCTGATCTTGCTCCATCGGATTATCACCTTTTCCTTTCCCTGTCTAACGCCATTCAAAGAAAAATCTTTTTATAATTTTTGTATTGAAAATGAGGTTGACCGTTGATATGTTTATTTTGCCGAAAAGGGTTATCCGGGAGATGGAAGACAATAATACCTATAGATGCGCGTGGACTTGTATTACATGTGTATGTACAGAAGAGATTGCTGGAAAGCAGTTCGAAGGGAAAAAGCAGTATTTAAAAATCCGCAATTACTTAGTTGCCAACCTAATATAATAGAAGAGCTGCACATGCGCATGCTTTGCACCCAGCTGTGCGCCGCGCGAACCTTCTTACGATGAACAGAGTTGATTATTTAGGTGATGTCGCGGCGCGTGGCGCATCCACGGGACATTATAACGATAGAAGTGGTGTGCAGACGCCCGCGTCGTAATACCGAGGACTACCTTGCTCCCACAGCTCAATCTACCACGTTCGAAGTGCGGTCCTTCCCAGATTGCCACAGGTTTACGACCTCCACTGCGTCATACAGTCTCGGTCACCGACTAAGCTTTGTCTACTGCGCTTGGTGTCGGTGCATCCCGTTTACTAACTTGAATCCTGCGCGGTTACCACTAAGCTCAATGTTGCTGGGTGAAAATCTTTAGTTCAGAAAGTATACGGTGAGCGTACGGTAAGGTAATTACAGAACTACTGGGGTCACATCACACTTCACCTCGCACCTTCTGGCTGTGCCTTAAAAGTGTATAAATAGAGAAGTTCTTCCGTACCGTAGTTTGCAGTAACACTTCATTGATACAAAACTCTCCAGTTTATTACCAGTGACCCATGATCGCGCCACGCATGTGCTCTCAAGAATATTCTTCCTGTCAGCTAATCAGTACATTGGGGATAAACAAACATCTCACTAGCCTCTGGGGAAATAAGTTCATAGGGCGTGATTAGATGCGTGAGGTGAAGGTGGGGGTGTAGGTGTAGGTGTAAAGGAACAGGGGTTTGGCGAGCTAGTAGACATAAACAGAAAAGTTTAAAATTGCGGGCTGATGGGGATCACTTCTGGAAGGAAAGTGGAAGCTGGAGCTGAAGCTGCAGGATGCTGAGAGGCTAATGCTAGAGGGAGTGTCGAGAATAGAGGTGAAGATGTGGGTCGCTGAGACGTGAGGGGAAGAATTGTGGAGGGGATGTTGCAGTGTAAGCCTGGAAGATTCTGAAAAACAACACTTACGAAAAGAGGTCAACTCTCATCGAACTCTGTTTTCCTCGAACCTGCATAAATACCTTTTGTGGGACTTTTCTCAAAGTAATAGGAAAAAGAGAGACACTTCGTCAAGTACAGGTATGAGAGCTCTACCCTATTAACTGGTTCCCTTGAGACGAGTGAGGTGTTTGTTTACTCCTGATGTATTAGTTCATTGACAAAGAGAATATTTTAAGGCACACATGTGCGGCGCGATTGGGTGACTGATAATAAACTTGAGAGCTTGGTTTGTGAAGTGCTACTGCAAGCTCTACGAATGACCTCTTTGTTTATACACTATCACCTTTTCTCCTTGTACATATGCATTTTTCTCCAGCTTAAAGGTCAATACCCGGTGGAAGCAATCAAACACGGTTACCCTACTGGCAGGGCTAGGAGATGCAAGGTGAGGTGCTAAGTGACTTGTAGAAGTCCTGTGTTCATTTTACCGTCCACTTACCGTGTACATTCTAAACTAAAGGTGCAAACCTTTGTTGTTATAGTGGGTGACTACCCTACCAAATGGTTGTGTCCGTATGTTACACATTGATTAATGCCACGTAGCATGTAGTTTAAGTTTTGAAGTTCAAAGTTTTCGGCCTCAATCAATCCCTTTCTGGGGGGTGGGTACAAAGTGGTACGAATGAAAGTTTTCATATGGTGAGAACCTTCCGCACCTATGGTGCGAGAAAACAATTACGAGGTGCAAGAATCAAGGAGTCATCTGTTGCCCAAAACTTGCACTAACAGCAGGTAGGGTCAAATAGTTAAGGAATTAACTGGCTAGAAAGAGAAGTATACTAACTTTATTTTATTATATATATAGTAGTATTTAGTATAGTATTTTATTTTTATACATTATGTAGTATAGTATTTTATATTTATTACCCGGAAATGCACGAAGTAAAAAACGCGAATATACTTACATCAGAGATATTTACGAAATTCACTTCTTCGAAAAAGGCATATCATTTTTTAAACAAACTATTAGCGTTGCTGAAATTCTTGCAACACACGCTACGGATTTTTTTACAGAGCAGCGATATATTTAAAAAAAAAAGCTTGATAAGAATATCTTGAAAATGAAGCGACACAAAAAGGAGAATAGTGAATGAAAAAAACTATGAAATCTAACCTAAGTGACCCAAACGGAGATCGCTCCAGGTAAACAAGAAGAAAGAAGGATATTTTTCACTGAGCACGAAAGATCCCAAGAGGTTGGTCGGGTTGAACAGATACCTTTCCTTTAATATTGTGCTGTTCCGGAGTCTCATGGTTCTCTGAATGTTTGAAAAACAGTTGCGACTCCAAAATATTTATTCAAAAGACTCAAAAGACCCCTCAAAAGTCTCGAAAGTCTTGAAAATATTTTTGCAATATTTCGGCGTATAACGCCTTCTTCAGGCCTGAAACTGTGGTGATTAGCTAATTATATATGATATAATTGCTTACGGCCCCGTCCCAAAAATATTTTTGGCGTGACCCACCCTGCCAGAGACGAATGGTGCAGGAAATGATAAACCCACCCGGTCGCACCCTTAAATAGTGAGGAAGTTACGACAGTAGATATGAGAGAGATCATGCAGTAATCAAAAATGATTACTGTGATCAAGTGAAGATATGAAGAATGTCACGTAGTTCGTCCTTACTATTTATTTCTGGTGATAACCGCTTTATTTCAAGGGCCTCAAGAATTTTTCTTTCTACAGGATTGTCTATTGAGCGGTGCAGTACTTTAATACCAATTGTGGGGGGTGTTTCATGGGCATGTACCTTTGTACGATGATTGGAGAAACTGCTATTGGGATAAGATGATGGGTTTGCTAATGCTCTGCGGTGTTCATCAATGCGTTTGTAGAGCGGTCTCTTAGTTTCTCCAACGTACTTTTGCCCACATCCTTGGCATTCTATTAGATATACCGTTCCCCGGAGCTGGCATATTTTATGGTTATCACAATAACTGCATCCCTCTCTTCCACATCTATCCTCGTAAACCCTTGAATATGTGAGTATACGTTTGAGATTGGGCGGAGGACGGAATATTAATCGTATTGGGAGCTTTGAGTTCTTGACTACACTGTTGACCCTTGATGCCGTTCTTATCTACCTTTCCTCTTATTTTAGGCGAGTCTATGAGTTTCTCCCGCGGCATTTTGCTGGAAAATAGCATGTTTATCGAATGGATAAGCATTACGCATCCCATCCACAGCGAGATTTTTCTTGGAAGGGAGGGGGGAAGTGCATTTCTTCTCCTTTTCATATTTCTTATGCGTATTTTTGGTTCTGAGTTGGGAAGTGGTGTTTGTAGAGGAGGAAAGAAATTTGTCCGGGATCCTCAACGGTCTACCTGTTTCTAGGATTTTGGAGACGCTGAGGTGGTCTGTCAAAGAGTCCCTTGACTGGTTTGCACTAGCTAGCGGTACAGTGAATATCTATAAATGACGATTTTTGGTCAATGAAAGGAGAGTTGATCATCAGTGTAGTTTTAAAAAAAGTAGATCCCATCAAATTTACTCACACTGCACAAGTCGGAGGTCTATCTATCACCTCGATGAGCAGTAGCTACAACTTCGTCGTCCTTGTTAATTATGACACTGTTATATGGCTTTGACGAATACCATGCCTACCTTAATTAACGGACCAATTTCTTAACCTCTTTGTTTCATACTTTAAATTTTTGAAATCAATATTGTGAATGCTGTATTCATGAATTTTGAAATTTTAAGGTCATATCCATTTCCGTGTTTGATATATCAAATAAGGTATAATTATCAAATCAACGTTATTATTCACATTAAAGCTTATAACTGAAATCATTCGATCCCTTCTTCTATTTTGATACTTCCTTTTCTAGTCAGTTTATTCCTTGGTTTCTTGACCTTGCTTGCTGTTAATGCAGGTTTTGGGCTACAGATGACCCCTTGATTCTCGCACCTCGTAATTGTTTCTCCGCACCATATGTGCGAAAATTTCCATTCGTATCACTTTGTACACATCCCTATCTGGGTGCACCGCACATTTTAGTTCCATTCAGAATCGTGTGGCTGGTGAATGTAGTGTGGCCTATACAATGACTTGCGGTAGCCAGCCGATGTACAAGTCAGTGCTATTATCCTCCCAGACGGGTCTGGTACCAATTTGCCGACCTCGGAGGGATGGAAGGCTTGGTTGTCCCGGGCGGGCGTTAATGCGGGATTTGATCCCCGCACCATGAGAGCGGGGTGTGCGCCACCTGTCAGAACACCACCTCCGTTAAAACGGGATAGCATGTATGAGCCATAAAGAAAGTTGTATACTCGTACACCACACGAATAGAAGGTACTGAAACAGCACTCGGGCAGAAATGAAAATTCAGGACGGTACCAAATTCCCATCGTATACTTGCCGTCGAATTAGCTGCATCAGATTGCAGAGTCATTGCGGACTCACTCTTTTTATACGTCATTCTCAATTGGATTTTCGTTTCTGTTGCTACATTCTTTCTATTTCTCACTCGAAACCGTTTTATGGTCATCCGAGTGTATATTTTTACCTAATCCCTTCTTCAAAGGAGCAAGAGCTCCCCTCAGACTAGGCCTAACTTGGGCTACATATCTAGGCAAATTAGCGCCGAACGCCGTGCTCAGTGGTAACCCCCCCCCCCCCCCCGCCCAACTGCATTCGCACCAATATTGAGGCCGTCGAGTGAATCATGTTCTGGGAACGTCGATATTACCCAACCCAACCCGAACCGCGAATAGATTGCAAGGGATCGCGAGCTATGGCTGGGTTCTTACAACAGACACAACTCAAAAGGGTGCGAAGAATATACCAAGGAGTGTGTCACAACGACTCTACGGTCTGAAGTATTTGATACGATGGGAATTCGGTACCGTTCTGAATTTTCTTCTACCATTTTGCCTACTCATCAAATGGGGAGAGTATTTAATTCGAAAGATCACGGGATCGATCACAAAGAGACGCTGAGAGCTCACCAACACTTGCGTCGTGCGTGGCTATCAGCCGGGGGCATTTGCTACGTCCGGTCGCACTCCAGCAGAGGACGGAGGTTCCCGCTTTCTTCGTTCACATCTTTGCGAGTGCGATCCACGATGGTTGAGGGTGAGTGCGCACCAGGAGCTGCTTGGGGGAGCAGTAGTGCACGTGTGGATGTTAAGTCGACTGCGAGTGCGCTGGATGACTTGTGCGCCCGGAACAGACAGTGAGGAATGAACGACGGAGGGCGGAGATGGAACTACCGCTCATAATGCATGAAGAGCAGATATGTGCTGACTGGAAATGATTTTGGGCCTGATGCCGTCACGGTACAGGACATCCCGGGATGCGCTAGCTTCTGCGCGATGAGACCCCAGTGCTTCAGTCCGCTCATCCCCTCTAGACAACAGGGCCATTGTCGTCGCTTTTCGGTAGGGTATGAAGCCTATCCTATTCGAGCTAAACCCTATACTCGGTGAGGACCAAAAAACAGATGTCGTGGTTGTCTTTATACTCACAAGGGAAGGGCCCCAGGTCGAAGTGGCCATTCAGAATGGGATACATATGGTCAGACGTAATTTCGCACGCTGATCTCTAATCTGTATTTGAAATTTGCGGAACGTTTCTCTGAGCGGAGTTATGGAGGTTTTTTTTTTGAATGAACGGCTACACGTTGGATCTCATGGGCGATGTTATCAGCACCGCCGTTGCTGAAGCCGCTCTCATACTTTGCGCACCGATGCCGTCACCGGCGGCGACGGCGTCAAACTCATGCAACCCTTTGCACGCCGCAGACGACGGCGTCCATAGATAATGTGCAGCGTTTGCTAAATTCTTGACCCAATCACACTACAGTATGGTGATAGTAGCAAACGCTGCACATTATCCATAGACGCCGTCGTCTGCGGGGCAAAGGGTTGCGTGAATTTGACGCCGTCACCGTGGGTGACGGCTTCAAACTTGCGTAAAAAGATTATGATGATCGTGCACAGGATCTAATTACCCCTCTGTGCAAATTTTCAGCCGATTTTTTTTGGACCGTTGGACCAAAGTTTTTGCTCCAACTTCGGAAAATTGTGGTTGACCAGGGGATAAAGTGGTAGTTTTTGCATTCTCTTCTACAAAAAGTCCCGCAACCTGAACAAGACAGCCTATACATACCTTTTGCCCTTGCTCATCACACGAAATGTACGAAACAAGTGACAAGTAGGAGCATATCCCAGGCAAGGGTCAACGACTTCTCCTTTGTTCAATGGGCTGCCACCCTTATAGCCCGTAAATTTTTCCGAAATTTGGTAAAATTCTCGGATTGGCTAAAAACTTGTACCTTGAGGTAATTTGACTCCCTGAACACGAAAATCGCTCTGGTTTTGCGCAAGAACGTGTGGCTCGCGTGCTATGGGCTTTCAAACCCACCATATAATAGTACTGTTTTTTCAAAGAGACCTCCATAACTCCGCTCAGAGAACTGTTCTGCAAATTTCGAATACAGATTCGAGATCAGCGTCCGAAAATACGTCGGATCATATCTCGAATGGCCACTCCGACCTGGGGTCCTTCCCTTGTCAGACCAGTCTACATTCAGCTCTAGGTACCAAGAGGATGAACTTAAAAAGTACTAGCCGTCGTTAAGACTAGTTTCTGTGAGAGAAAATCACTTCCTCACGCAGACTGAACAACTGAGGACTGGGAGGCTTACAACAATGGGCAGCCGACGGTTCGTCGCGTATCCATATATGCCCACCTTGCGCTTTGCCCTGTATGCTCTCCAGCACTACTGACCAGAAGCAAAGTGAAACCCTCAAAAAGATTTTCTAATTCCCTGAATGCAAGTTTGATGGCACTTCACTGAAAACTCGTATATGCGGCATTTCAGGGTCTCATTATGACTGCCATGCTATTTTATCACCGGCTAGAGAATTTCTAATCAAAAGCAAAGTGTAAAATGTCCTTGATGAGAACCATTGCGACACATCCTATCACACATTTATCTACAATCAACAAAGTAGAATCTAAAACGTACTCTGCACGCGCAATATGGAATCAGCTTGAATATTGTAAGACACACGTCATATTAGAAGATCACTATAACAGTATTTCAACACATTTAATCAATGTCTCAATTCGTTTTAGTTGTCATGGATGAGACATCGAAGGCCCCGAATATAGATTACTCTTATCAAATGCAAAATGCAAGTTTGTAAAATTATTAACTACTATACAGAAAGGTGAAGACAAGCTTGAAATTATAATGTGAGAGAACAAAAATGATGAGCGATAAACTTATTGCGATTGCTCTGCAACGTCCGGATTTTCATAAGGAGCGGGAAGGCTGGTCTCGGGAGGTTCAATTCCCCAAATCTCTCGGGCGTACTCGGCAATGGTTCTATCCGTACTGAACTTTCCAGTGGATGCGATGTTCATCAACGCCATTTGACTCCACTTTTGCTGGTCTCGGTATACTTCGGACACCTGTAATACTGACGTTACCCGAAGTTTCTATTCACATACTAGAATAAGACTATCAAATTTCGGAGATTGGGAGTTGGATGAACATAAAACTCTGTTGAAGGCTCCACAGACACGAAGAATACGCATTCTATTACACATACAAAAGCTATAAGTGGGCTCCGCATATTTTCTAGCCACTGCTGCCGCTTTCGTTGAAAAGTACGCTTCGGTCACCTCAAGCCGCGGTCCTACTCACCGCACGCAGGGCGTGGCTACGTTCACAGGCAACGAGGGAGAGTGGCACGGGGGAGCTGCAGAGATGACGCAGGCAACGGGGCAGGGTGGCATAGGCGGAAACGCAGGTATACGTAGCCACGCCCTGCCGCCGGCATCGCAAAGTACGACCGCGGCCTAAGATTACTACAGCCCCATGCTCATGCTAAAGTTCGCTGTAGCAGCTCCGGCATGTCACACATCCTATTGAAAATAGTCTCCAAAATGCACCTACTCCGCTAGCGGATTGAAGGCGCAAAATTCGGTGTGCTCACCTTATCCTGACAAGCAACATAAGAGTCGAAGTCGGCGCAAACGAGGAATCTATCATGACGTCGCAGCATGTTTGCGAGATCACGTAGTTGGTCTGGCTGTTCCGGGGTAAACATACCAGCTTCAAGTTGTTCAACTATCTGGAAAGATATGTTATATGAAAAATTCGATGTAGCGACAAAACAAAAGTCGGCAATTAAAATTAGTCAATCGCTGACCTGTTTTAAAGCAGGGCTCTTGTTGATAAAGTCCTCAGCATTATATCCACGTTTTTGGAGCGCGTCTACCTGTAGCAGATGTGTAAACATTTGCAAGACCAAAGCGGTTGAAAGAAAATGCGTCAAAAATATACCTCGTCCACAGTCATTCCGAAAATGAAAATATTCTCCATACCCATTTCCTCAGCCATTTCAACATTAGCTCCGTCGAGCGTTCCAATGGTGAGCGCACCATTCAACTAAAACTAGTTCTTTTGATGATTGAGATAGCATCATCCCCACGGCACTCTCGCTGTTTCCCCTCACAGTCATGAAATATTCGAAAAAGGCACTTTGGGAACTTCACATGAAATAAAAATCGGAAAGAAATTCATCAGTCACTGACCATGAACTTCATATTTCCAGTTCCGGAAGCTTCTGTTCCAGCCGTGGAAATCTGTTCACTGAGATCTGCGGAAGGAATGATTTTTTCGGCCATAGAGACACGGTAGTTCTCGAGAAATACGACCTAAAAACTCTATTTTGCTATGAAACTTACGGAGAGCTCACATTTGCGATAAACCAGCCTTTCGAAAGAAACTCGTAAAATGGCACAGGAGCGATGATTACCGATTATTCGAAACTTGCCTTCAGCTTGTCTCCAACAATGGGATCGTTATTCACGAGTTCTCCTACACTAGTGATCATGCGGATAATCTGCTTTGCCATATGATAGCCCGGCGCAGCCTCAAAAGCACAATTTATATACTGCACTAGCCTAGTGAACGGGATAAAACACACTACCTTTCCTCCGTAAAGGAATGTTCTAGGCACCATGTCAATATTTGGATTTGCCTTGATTCTATTATATAATGCGGCGACGTGAAGAATATTCAGCAGCTGCCGCTTGTACTCGTGAATTCGTTTCACCTAAATTGTAATAAATTCGAAAAAATGCTAATATCCACAAAATCTTCCTTAAATGTAGAAAACAAGCTAGATAGTAGGAATCTGACAGCAGGTACAAAAAACACCGCGCAGTCACCGATGTCATGTAATCGACTTTGTTCAATCTTTCGCTTTGAATCGACCCGCACAGTAGTGACATGCGACGCAACCCAGTGGCGGTAGAACTGTAACCCTCGACCGCTTACAAATGCAATAAGATGGACCGGTCCAGCTATAAACATCGCCATGCTGGAGCATTAATGAAAAAAGCTCACGATGCTTTAAACAATTTCAGAGTTTACCAGGGAAGACTACTTCATACAGTGTCACACTGCGCGATTTCCATGAGCCTACCTAAAAGAACAGTTGGAGGGGCTTATTCACGATTTGTGGAAGGGACCAGCATAAGTGTCGCCTATGGCGCCACAGTTTCCTTTCTTTCAACCGATACAATACCTGATCGGACCATCTTACCCATTCGCAGGGTTCTATTTCCTGTCCAAAATGCGGAGCCAAGTTTTCCTCTCCCCCATGGGATGTGGCCATGGTCAGACACTTGAATGAGAAAATGTTGAGGACTACGACCCTCCTTTCATGTCTGATATCGTCGATTGACGGTCTTATTGAGTTTTTCCAAAAAACCACCTAGTTACTCGCAAATCACTAAATATGCAGGTGATCGTTAAAAGTTCTTCAAAGAATTTCCTCGCGAACACGACCCCCTTCCTTCATTTAGCATCGTTTGACTCTGTACCGTGTACGGAGCAGACCATACTAGGTACAGGGTAAGCCACTTATCCAGAATGCACATCAAACATCACGATAGAAGACTCCACGCCGTGGATTTAAACGAGTGGGTAAAAAGACTGGCGCTACAGTGAGAAAAAAACTTACGTGGATATCAAAGATACTGGCTGGGTTTATTTCTAAATTATATTCTTCCTCGAGGTACTGTGCGACACGCATCTTGTTCTCCTAAAAACGACGGAATTGATAACATGGATCGAGGGTAGTGAAGCAACCCTTGAATTACCTGTTTCACACGACGAATTTGATCCAAAAATCCTGGATTATTCACATATTCTTTCAACTTCTGCAGTTCATCCAGATTTGTAATCCAGCTTTCTCCGATTTTCTGAAATTCAGCTTTTTGTTTTGCAAAACAGCAGAATGTATCTGATCAACTGAAAGATTCGATACAAAAAAGGAGAAGAGTAGCCAAAGCTTTTATCAAAAACAGCAAAGAAATGGGAAACTAAAGGGGTGAAGACGCGTCAAGTTACCATCACTTTCTAAGAATGGTCAACCATTTTTAAGAATTGTAGGCCACATGGTGCTCTCAGCCGAGATACTAAAAGGATTCCGGCTAACCACGCGCTCTGCTGAGGTTCCAGAAAGGGTACCGGTGAACCACACGCTGCATGAGCCATTTCAAATTTTAGGAACGAGAAGCGATGGTTTTTAGCTTGATTTTCAATCATGAATGTATGGAACAAAAGAAGCCACAACGAGCGGACGAATATCGGAATGAATGCGATGGGCACTCCTGCACAAAAACTCTTGACGCCCAACAGTCTGATTCGCGATAACAAGAATATGATTCACCTCTGCAATAACATCGGCTAGGGAAGGGTTTGAAAGAAGAAGCCAACGGCGAGGAGTAATGCCATTCGTTTTGTTCTGGAACCTGTCCGGGAACATCTCGTAGAAGTCCTTGAATCTAAATATGATAAAAGTAATAAAGGATGAAGTTTGAGGCGTTGATCATTCCCTTCTAAGGGATAGCTGCGAATTATAGCCCCATTTGGAATCGTGGTGAAAGTGGATGCGATTTTGTCTACACAGTGAGGTATCAATTCACCGATACCGAAGGGATGGAAGGCATGGTTGGCCTGGGCGGGCGTTGATACGGGGTTTGGTCAACACACCATGGGAATGCCCACTGTCACTACACCACCTTGCACTAGAGAAGGTATCCATGGGAAACCGCTCAGCACGGAACTCATATGTAGGAGGAAAGAGTCACTTTGATCACGACTCTTATCCGCCAAGTATGCAACACAGGAACCAGTTAAGAGTATGTGGCGAAATACTCCTCGGGTGTTCTTCTAGAAGCAAGCTGCGTCTCACTTGTCTGAACTTTCACCGTCATGAAAATATGGAGCCCTGAGTCGGCGCAGTCGGGCTTTAGAGCACCTCTGGCAACAAGGTCCGCCGTAAACAACGTAGCCAGCTCCCGTGGTGGATCTATCGTAGAAAGCTTCCTTGGGAGTGACCCTTCAATTCATGGAAGTCACAGAGCTCTCGCTGCTTGGACAACGCTGCTATGATCCGTGTCATTTTTCATGCCTCAAACACGCCTACGGAGAGGTTTCAGTGGTGATGGCAGCTTCTGGATCATGGAAACGAAGGGCGTTGAGAATCCGGAGAAAGAGAAATGTTCAACGACACCATCCACTCTGAATCCCTTCAGGTACCCAGACTGAACGGACCTTAGCGAGGTTGTGAATGAGGGCGACGAAATCTAGATTTTGCCGAGCTGAGGTGACACATCATGTTCACGCAGAAGAAGCTCCCGATCTTGCTCGTGCAGAAGGCTGTTACGGAGTTTGGTACTAGTATGAAAGGTGTTCTTGAATTTGGGGATGGGAATACTTCGTCAGAATCTGCTGAAAATCGACCAGTACAGTATTGAAAGTTGAGGAAAAAACATCTTTTTTGGCAACCCCTGTTTATTTGAACGACAAACAACAGCTGAAGTATAGCCAAACGAACAAATGAATCAAAATAGCTTCGAGCCGCTCAATGAAGTTGGTATAATTTTAGCTCACCTACCATAGCTAACGCATTTATTACCTCTTCTATGCGGGACATAGACAGAATGAAGACTCACGTGTTGTTCTTCAACAAATCAGAATGCAGTGCTGCGACACCATTTGTAGCATGTGAGCACACAATGCATAAATGAGCCATATTGATTCGCTTCTAAAGAGAAAAGTAGAAATAACTAGTGATAATTTATGAAGTTTCACCTCACCTCCCCATATTGATCAGCTTCTTCAACAATGGACATACGACGCATCCTGCTGAAATCGCCAGGGTAACGAGCAGAGACTGCCTAAAAACCAGGACAATCCGTCAAAAAGTCGTTGACGCATCAGATCTCTAAAGTATCTGCAGTACTGCAAAAGGATATCTGAACTGACCTCCATGAACTTTTGATTGATTTCATAAATAATTTCAAGATGACGAGGAAGCATATTCTGGAGCATTGACACCGGCCACCTCTCCAAAGCCTCGGGCAGGAGGGTGTGATTCGTGTATGCGTATGTTTTAATGCAAATGTCATGAGCCTGCGCCCATGATAGTCCTTGAAATGAAACGGACGTGAAGCAAATTCATATTCGGTGAGATAAAAGCCTTCAGTGAATTACGTTACCTTCAACATCTACAAGTAAACGAATCAGCTCAGGAATTCCAATTGAAGGATGAGTATCGTTAAGTTGTATAGCAACCTGAAAAAAGAGTTCCTTTACCTTAATATGTTGTGCTTGCTTTATTTAATTTGAAACAGAATATTACCTTGTCAGGGAAGGCTCCAAAGTCAACGCGGATGGCGTCTCGACAACCGTATTTACTCGATTTGAATCGTCGTATGATATCTTGGAGCGTAGCAGCAACCAGGAAGTATTGTTGCTTCAGGCGAAGTTCTTTACCAATGAAAACCTAGACAGCGAGTATAACAGTCAGTGCTATAACTGAAATAAGAATAAAACTGACATTGTCGTTAGGGTAAAGAACACGAGTGATGTTCTCGGAAATGTTGCGATCCATTACGGCCTGCATGTAGTCGCCATCATTGAAGAACTTCAAATGGAAGTGGTTCTCAGCCTGAAAGAGTGTTATATGACTGCTTACGCATAGTAAAAAATCTGGAGCGAATCGAAAACTCACTTTGGCACTCCAAAGACGCAAGGTGTTAACGACATTATTGCGGTATCCAGGAACAGGCGTATCATATGGCATAGCGAACACTACCTGGGTGTCTATCCATTGCGACTGAAAGTCAGGAATCACTTTGTGGAAAACACATGAAATGAGGGCACGACCTTCCATAGATATGAGATTATTTTCGAAATGGCTCGTGATAACGTAATACACGGGGCGGTTGCAAAAATATCCCGTCAGTTTCATCATTTTTGAATTCTGTGCAATTATTACCCTATGAGCCAACTTCATATCAATATTTCGCCATTTTCGACAATCACTTGAGTCATAAGTCGTGGTATTTTCAGATGAGAAGCCGCAGATTTTCAAGTGAAGCAAGTCTCTAAGTTCCCCCTTTATAAGTCATAGTATAGCAGCGGGTGCTATGATATTCGGTCGATTGTCGAGAAAGATACCAGTAGGATCTTATCGGGTCTTGTCAAAGTACGGAAGCTACTAGGTGTTCAAATGTTTCCTAAACCTTGGGAGCGGGTCATCTTATGCTGTCGGGTATATGTACTTAAAGGAATCGTCCAC
Organism: Trichostrongylus colubriformis; assembly: GCA_963978905.1. Taxonomy (NCBI): domain Eukaryota; kingdom Metazoa; phylum Nematoda; class Chromadorea; order Rhabditida; family Trichostrongylidae; genus Trichostrongylus; species Trichostrongylus colubriformis. The sequence goes on along the minus strand of OZ022258.1, from coordinate 35,185,577 downwards.
GGGATAAGAGTTTTTCTGTTACCCATATATTTATGTTGTATTTGCCTAATAAGGACCGCATGCAAAGTTTCAAGCGAAAAAGTCAGAATTCGGCTATGACACAGCTCGCCAAATTCTTGGCCGAGTGGGCGGGGCCTCTGAGCATGCCCTCCAAGCCGCCCGCTGCGGTCGATGACGCATTGTAAGAACAGAAAGTTATGTAAACCGTCCCATTCCTCGTTCCCAACCGCGACGGATAACGGGACGGAGCTTTTACTCGGGGGCCCCGCCCACACGGTGAAGAGTTTGGTGAGTTGTATCTTAGCCGAATTCTCACTTTTTTTTTGCATGAAACTTTGCATGTGGTCCTTATTAGGCAAATACAACATAAATATATGGGTTACAGAAAAATTCATGCTTCCGTGGGCGATTCCTAACCCCAAACTATCAATTTTGTCCTACCTGCTGTCATTGATTGGGAAAAACATTGGACATGTCCGAGTGGGATGACCTAACAGCACGCTTTGAAAAAAAAACATGAGGATTATACGAAACGCAGGAAAGAGTTGAGGAATACGTTTGGAACAGTCTGATGGTTGAAGTCCCATTTTTGACGAGACAGTAGCTCGCGGTATGTATGCCGGATAGCATCACGCTATAGTGAATACTTACTCTTCCTTTGTCATCCTTGACGACTTTTCCGTAAAAGTTCACCGGCAGCATGTACTCTGGTCGAGCCTTTTCCCAAGGGTTACCGAATCGAAGCCAATCATCCGGCTCTTCTACCTATAATTCTTCGTTCGTAATCCATGAGATATAACCACAAATCATAGCATTTATTATCAAATATGATTCAAGTTCAGTGGGACTTCAATGAGCTAGCCCAGAGCACTGATGATCTCATACAATCCCTTGCCCATCTTCCTGCCTATTTTTGAGAGGATTTGGGGGAAAGTTCCTATTGAAGAGCTCATGATTTTGAAGGAAAGTTATTGACCAATTGGAAACACATGGAGAGTAGATAATTTTCTCAGCGTCCATGAGCCTTTGGAATTGCCACTCGTGGAACAGTTGCGTTCCCTCAAGAGCAACGTGAGTAATATAGAACACGTTCATACTCGACGACCGGTGCTACTGCTACAGCTACCAGCCCTTTCCGAACAGGGGGATCACCTCTGGCATATAGATCATTTTTGCAACTTTTCTACAAAGTTTCAGCGAGCACGAATTCAGCCTTTCCCAATCATCGGTTTCTTCGTGGGAAGAAACCTGTAGCAAGTCTTCCCCAAGAGGTTATAGCGGCTTCAAAGATGGAGGAATACCTATTCAAGAGTCTCACGTACTAATAAATCATTTGGACAAAAGTGTGATGACTCACATCTCTAGAAAATCACTAGAAAAACATCAATTCCTCTGTTATCATAACTTATCTCGACTCACTCGAGCGCTCACCCTCCAACCTCCCCTACCCCCTTTCCCCATCAGGATGTAGTTTCGAAAAGAAAAACACTGATCTCATATTCGCACCTGCCACCCGTCCTTAATCAGTTGCTTGAATATTCCATACTCATATCGAAGTCCATATCCATAGGCTGGAATGGCCAGCGTGGCCATGGAATCTAGGAAGCAGGCCGCTAATCGCCCGAGACCTCCGTTACCGAGTCCAGCATCTTCTTCTATCTCTTGTAGTTCTTCAATCTCCAATCCAAGCTGAAAATTACGTGACCTCATGAACGGAAAACACTGATAAGGCTGTTGTGACCGGCACGGCTCTCTACCTGATAAAGTGCCTCGTCGACAGTAGCTTGAAGACCAAGGTTCATCATAGTGTTTGATAGAGTACGACCCATGTAGAACTCGAGAGAAAGGTAGTATACTCGCTGAACATTTATCAAGATGAAAACATGCGATTACTGCTGTAGAAAAAAAGGCAAACCTTGGGATCTTTCTCGTAGTAGTGTTGTTGTGTACGGATCCATCTGCTGACGAGATGGTCTCTAACAGTGTTAGCCAAAGCCATGTAGTAATCTCTTGGAGTGGCGACATTCCTGTCCTACAAAAATGGACAAGTTGATTGATTTCTCCTTCTAGTTGTCGGCAGCGATGCAGTGAAAAGCAGCTTCCGTATCTACAGTTCAAACCTGTACCCCCGCTCAGTGACTGGAAGAGCTCCCTTCTAAGCATTCGACATCACTATGCTAATCCTTACTGCCCATTTCGGAGCGCTTGATAGGGCGTGGCCTACGGACTTGGGTGAGTGTATCAACTCTCGCCACTCAGGCCACGCCTTATCTAGCGCTGTGATGGACTGAACCTATGTGCGGCAGTATCACTCGCCTCCACAGAGAAATTTGTTTGCTCAGGGGAGGGGAGGGATGGGACGGGGAGCGGTGGAAAACAGTAGCATCGCGTGTGGGAGACAGAACGTTAGCAGTTGAGCTCAACGGGAAGCACTATTTCGCTAAAAAGCGAAGCCAAAACAGTCACATAGAGTACTCTAGGAAGAGACTACTCAAGGTAAGTTGAAAAATGGCTGATCCTTTCAAATCCTTTCTCGTACAGGAATGACTCAACCCATGGAGATCTTGTGTGGCGATAATAACACCGCTTCCACGATCATCTGGATATTATGAGGTGCAATGACACTTCTGGGCATGTTCAGCCGGTGTGGATCGAGACAGCCGGACAGGGACAGTAAACCTGGGCAGATGTGGGAAATATTATGGGTTACAACCGACATTCGCAGCCTCTGCACATGTGCCGATCGCAAACTTTTCCTCATGCCAAGCTCAATGGTATGGTGAAGGTGGGCAAAAGCGAGGTTTACCGAGAGCAAGGATCAAGGTGGCTTGAAGAGGCGTTTTTTGGGTTGGCAGGAGGAGGAGGTGATTACTCGAGAAATCGCCCACGACCCATTTTTCAAATCAATTTCAGCAGCAGTGGCCATATTAAGGATCGATAATAATCTTTGAATCAGGCAGGAGTGAAATGATTAGCAATCAACCGTCCTTTTAATAAGAGATACAATTTTAGCACACAAACAACACCTGATAATAATAGACTTAGTACTCTCCACAATTATCCTCTACGCAATGCTGGACTAAGCTCAGAACCCACCTTTTCCGCTCAACTTGCTAAGGCTTATGGATCTTACTTCCTAGTTTGACTGGGTCAATCGCATCTAAGAAGCTCCAAGCACTCTCGAAATTGTGGTTTACAAATAAGTGTAGATTATTCTGAATCAAGCAGGCGCTAAAGACTTTTCAGACTCCTCCATTCCTTACTATTATGCATGCGTCTTTTTAAAAATCATTCAAGACTTCTAGCAAGTGTATGACCTCATTCGTAATGACATTTCGGCGTTGTGTGGACACGGGAACGGGAATAGTTCATTTACGTAAGGACACCCTCTCTTGCTACGCTCAGGTAAAATGTACAGAGCGTGCCTCTCAAACATCTCTTCATATCAATCGCCACCTTTATTGATTTACTTTCATCGCGCTTGGATATAGATTTAGATGCATTGGTCTAATTGCCTGATCTTCACTACTATATGCCGACGTTTCTTATCATTCTTATAGCGAACACCAACCTTGATAATGGAGAAATGAAGATGCCTGTTGAAAGCCTTCTTGATGTTGCTCACGTTCTCCACTTGCGCTATTCCACGGACACTGATTTGCTTGCGACGATCATAATCGGTCAACATCATCTTGCCCTGCAAATCGTTACCCAATGGCTCGATCAACGGGTATGATTGATCTGGGTTAGAGCGCCAAAGCGAATCAACTGTAGTGATGAAGAGAACACTGATCTCGGCACAGAGAGTGTAGGCAAAGTGTAACAACCGATAAGAAGTCGCAAAGTGCACTTTGACTATCGGTGAGCAAAGGGAAATAGGGCAAAGAGACATCACAGGAATGGATCGGATTGAAGATAGATGGCCTGCAGCAGAAGTTGACTCTGCCCAACGACCTTATAAGTGCAACCGGCTTACGCCCATACGGGCGGGTATCTTGTCAGATGAAATGGAAAACCTCAAAGGCTACCTGGTTATTGGGCAAACATAACAAGAGGTGCACACAGGCTAGTCTGTAAACTGTTGATGGGTCTGTCAATAATCGGGGGTGGGGAAACTGAAAGAGCAAATCTTTCGCGTAACACCGTGATGGCAAAGTGATGTGGGATGCCACAAATCTGATTGTACAAAAGCAGTTACAATTACAAAAGAATTGATTACGCGCTGATCGGCAGTAGGTAGATCTGCAGTTATGCACTTCATATATGAAAGAGAAAAATGAGATTCGGAAATTTTTCGTGAATCTGGATATTAGCATCAACTGAAAAAGTGCACGTTCGTGGTGAGTGTCCGAGGCCTAGAAATGCGAACGAAGGTCGACGAATGGGCGGAATCGATTCGCTCACTTGCCAAGCGGCCATAGCTCGCGATGATACAACGAACTCACATAGGTTTTGAACAACAACAGCTCAATATCACATCCGTAAAACCGTTTCGAAGAATTGAAATTGTGTGGCGATTTTTCCGCGGAGTAACTTATATGCAGAAAACGCCAGGAAAAATGCTGCGCCCATCCCCAACTACATCGATTGCATTGCAGCTGGCAACGAAAACAGAGAAAAATGCATTGAACCATTTCATACGCTTTATTATCCGCATCTGCTGGAAACGACTTCAACGAAATTTTATTGCGATTCTAGGATTACTTCGTTGATCACGGTACTTGTGGATTCAGAGCCCGTCTAAGCTTTATGGTTCATCTGACATTGAATTATTTTGATCGAAATATTACAACTCGTTTCATGTCCCACGGGAGGCGTTAACGGGCGGATTGGCTTTTAAATGCTCTAGCGATGATGGAACTTCCAATACAGTCCACTACATGGGGGTACAGCGAGCCACTTAATGGTCATTAAATCACTCGGGCACTGGTCTAATAAGCCTGTAGCGCTTATCATGACATGGAAGTAATAGAGATACATTGACGTACTGTAATTTTCTTTGTGCACCTCATATGTAATTAAAAGCTGAGCAGAATGATCACCCCCTTCTCGTCATGAATACTTCGTCCACTTCCAAACATGGTGAAGACATGGTTTCCACGCCGTTGCTTTTTCCTTTACTTGGCTTAGTAGAGCCCACACCTCCGGCTCACAATCACTTGCACGTATCGTCACCACACCATACTACTAGCTGACTTCTGTGGTGGCGGTGGTATGTAATATTGGTCTAATACGGCGCCCCTCGCCACGCATCCTTATAAGCATTGAAAGAGAAATCCTGAAAACGTATATTAATCCAAATGAAGTATTCAGGAACATTATCAGGTCGTTTTCAGATCTGAAAAGCTCATGTTAGGAAGCTATTCCCGAATAACTTGAGAAATCGGAAGGATCTGAGCAGATCTTAGGATGGAGTTAAAGCCAGCGCTTAGCCAAGAAGTGAGTACAACTAAGCTAGAGCATTCAAGGCCAGCGAGAAGTGATTACTGCAGACAACAACATTATTTTCCTTGATTCAGCTTGAACAGTCTCAAGATGAGAATTTCTATATTTTTTCAAACTTGCAAGAACTTCTAGAAGGAAATTTTGCATCAGTAATGGAACTCCATGACGGAAGAGAAGCGGGATCGGTCATTGAGAACAACACTGCGAGAGAGGCTGTTGCTGAGATGTTCAGCAAAAAAGAAAGCCACGAGATACACGAGTGACTCGCTAGAAATGCCCGTTAAATCACGAACAAGACGGGCGGCGAAATGGGTGCATTGACCATCAAACGCCAAAGACCAAAGTCGTTTGTTTGGCCGTAACATCTCGCTGATCATCACTTTCCACAATTCTCCGTTTAAGAAATATCAAAACCCTAGGAAGATGCTGCATAACAGCATGAGCAAATTTTCATCAGGTACGTTTGGAAAAGAATAGCACAACAGCCCGCTCGTTCTGGTCCTCCAAGACATAACATCAAGAAACAAACCAGATTTAGTGCCTGCCACCCGTGGTTAACTGGAACCATCAACTAATTTCAGTTGACAGGTTTTGAACCATGTGTTTCTGGCCTATAGCTAATGTGATCTGAGAAAATATGATTAATTGACCACTCAATATTAATACCTGGTGCGGTGCCAAGTGAGTCGCTTCCACTGGGGATCAAATTCTGGATGAAATCCGGTCAACCAAAGGAGCCTCCCATCGCATCGTAACCGATGGATTTACGAAAAGTTGCATTTATATTTTTTACTGCACCCGTCATGATTCTCACTTTCAACAAAATTCCGCAATTTTTTCCATATTATCGCTTCCTTGAGAATTTGTGAATTTAGATAGTCCTCTTGTCCATGTATGGAAGCAAAAATATTATGCGTTTTGATGAAATGTTGATCAGTCCCTTTTGAGATGCGTCATGCTTCATCTTTTATGGAGAATGCTATGGGTAATGCACGTTATCTGTATTATTCGATGACTTGCAGATTGTAAACGATGAGCAGGTCTGCGTGTCTTCTTCCAAAAGGATGTGTTGCGATACATCAACCACCGTGTGGTGGATGACCCTGCAGAGCAAATCTACTTTCCACTACACCAGCTACAGACAGCTTTCATATAAATACACGGCCAGATGTTTTCCTGGCCCTATCAGATCGATTTGTGGGCTACTCGTCCGTGCTCAATGTCCCTGACTCATATCAAGGACGAAAGGCGCTAACTGCGTAGCTAGCTATGAGCCTCCCAGCCTCCCCTGTGACCGGGCTTAGACGATGGAGCAGTAGAGACATGACGGCGATCATGTCATCTCATTAAATAGCTCGGGTTGTGAAGGTATTATCTTTGTGTTTGATCAAGCTCCGACACCATAACTTCACTTCTATTTGATCGAGCCAATATTCATGAGCACATATCGAATAATTTAAAGACAGTGTTAGGGGTAATGTGGATGATGAGCATCACTAAGAGGAGTCAATCACTCGGAAACTACGGGTTTGGAAAGCCTATTTGCGGCGAAATCCCCCACGAAGGGCGCGCCCCCGAGCTGTGGCAGAGGCGGCCTTTTCTGCTCGAGCCGCCTTAGTGTGCTCGGTCCGCCTCCTAGCGACTGATTGGCTGGGGTGGGAATAGAAGGTATCGCGGCCCGCTTCCTCAGTTTTGGAGTGAAGCGCACTCCAGGAAAGGGATGCTTACTCATTCTCGAACATCTCTTCGTGTTTACAACATGGCAACACGCCAATGGAACACTCGTCCGGACCACCCGCCTCTTCACGGTAATGCTCTACATCGAGGATCAACGGTAGAGGGGTCCTATTTCTCGGGTTTTTGGCCATTCTCATCCGTTTTTTCGTCACTATCCTGCTACTAGGCATCTCGACTTTCACATTCACTACTTCTTTTACTTTTTGCCGAATTTTCCCAAACACTGCCTTTAAACGGCGTTCGTGAGAAGGACGGCGTCAGAAAACATATCAGAAACCTGACATCATTCATGTTCCGTCAGGAGCAGCGTATGGAAAGGAAACCTTCTTGGGACCATAATTGCTGTCGATGTTGGCAACTGCGGTGTGATAGTGCCAACTCATATTAATTACTGGTAGGGAATGAACAGTGAGCAGTCAGGTTTATCGTTCAGGTTTACAAAGTCACTGGGAGGGCGTTACTCGTCCTCCGCTCGTTATACTGCTTCATAAACCCGGCTGTAACTGATTAGAGCCACCTGGCTGGCATTTCATATTAAAGCACGCTCAAGAGAAAATGATGGTAAGGAGAAGGAGTTGAAAAAAAGAGCTGTTCGAGGGGTGCAGCAGAGAGGACAGTGATGTTGTCGCGTGTCAACAGTATGGTGTGACGAGTAGCAAGAAAGGCGGGACCTCACCAGGATACTCTGTGCTCTCAAATCATCAAAGGCATATTAGTCCTGCACCGTCCTCCGGGTACGCTGTTCTGTTCTGCCACAACTTTATTCTATCCGAAGCATCTTCCGTGGTGCTCTCACTTCTGTGATGTCGGTCATGATAACGTCCCTTCACCTTACTCCGGGGATCTGCTGTCGCTTTCCGGCTACCTCGAGCTCTATAGCTTCCCGATAGGGTGGCCTGCTGACATTCTCAGCACTTGTCCATACTAACTTAGCCACAGCACTCGCTGCTATTGAGCATTGCCGGCCTTACTAACGATCGGTACACCTTACCCTCAACATCCTGTAGTACCGTCAATCGCAGAGGTTTTCTGTGGAATCTCTCTACTTCAGCCATGCCATGCTTATTGTAGCTTTCACGGTCTGGTCTATGGTACCCTCCGTGGCTATATCACTTTCCAAGTATCAGAAGTGCTCGACACTTTCCGTTGCTTCTCCCTCCACAATCCTTCTATAAGGCCTTTTACCATGCCGTAGGGTGGTCGGGAAGGTCTTGGTGTACCCATAACGAAATACTCCTGTGGGGTGCGTATGACTGCTTTAGTTCCATCGTACACATCTTATATGAAGGCGATCAGATGTTTCGGTACATGGAGTTCTTGCAACCCAGTGTAAGACTGGGACCTTGTTTAGATCGAGGAATGCTATGCAGCATGATCGCCGCTTTTCTCAATACGCCTGCCTGACGATGAAGATGCATCCGTGGTGGATCGTCCGGCATGAACTCGAACAGCTTCTGAAAGATGGTGACAAGCTCCCTGAACCTCAAGCCAAACAGCCGTTCCGTATACCCTCAAGGTATAAGCGTTTTTTTTTGCAACGGCAGCTGGAAGACTCCATTGCGTCCACGCTCTCTTTAAAAATGGTAGTGAAGATAGTGGTCCATCATCATCCAGTATTTTTCCTATGGCCAACCCCATGCTAAGGAAGCGTGTGAACTACTCTACCCCGTGCTCTTCGAGTGCCTTTAATCTCTCTATTGGCACCCCTTCTGGACCTACAGCCTTCCCTTCATTTTCCCTGGCGTTAGGCGAACTTTTACCGTTGCCTGGAGAAGAATGGGGCCAGCAGTAGTCACTTCTGTGGTCTTTCTTGCGAGGGAACTTTCGTTCAGAACCCCATCGAAGTAACTGCCCATCTCTTCGCGACCTCTGCTGGCTTCCACAGTATGGTACTCTCGCCCCTGGGTATTTTGATGTCCGAATTCCAAATGTTTTCGACAGCACCGGTTATCACACAGCGATTATTGGATTGAATTACTTTGTGTAACAAGCCATGGAATTCGTGACCATTAAGATTGCAGTCTTTCCAACTCACCATTCTATTTGTTGTTCCAGCAAACGCCTCTTTATTACTTCCAAGTACTTGATCCAACGTAACATTTCGGAAAAGATTTAACAAAGACAAAAACCGATTTTCAGGCAGAAGTGCTTGTCCGCAACATACTTCTATGTCATGCCTTCCACTTCCGACGGCAGAGGAGGCCATTGGTGTCAATATGGCATGATTACTATAACTATACGGTAGTGGTTCAAAGGGACGGACGGTCTGTGGCATGGCACACGCTTGTTTAAGCACTACCGCCTAAACCGCCAAACACGGAAAAGTGCAATGCGGGGTCTCGTCCTTGCTGTGACCGTCTACCAATCTAACGTTATGGGACCACACCCTGCTGTCCCTCTAATATTTCAATCTTTCCATCGACCGCAGTGCTGCACAATGTAATGCTGTTGTTTAAACGGTGATGATTCAGCTTAGGAACTCATCTTTCATTGCACAAACAACGGTGAGGAAAGGCATTGATACACTACTAAAGGGCTGTTGAGTCTGAAAGCGAGCACTCCCAACATAACATGACCAGAGGATGGCTTTTAGAACGGATGATGAACAATCAGATCGTCCGTATCTTTATACGGACGATCTGATTGTTCATCATCCGTTCTAAAAGCCAAGACGGTTTCAGATCAGTAGATTCTTTCAAGCGATTTTTCTGAAACGCCATTTTAAGCCATTTCTCAAATCAACCAGGTCACAACAAAGTTTGGACTTTTGTGCACCTTTTATATGCACTTATGAGGAATCATCTCTTCCAGTGCAAGTGCAGACATGAAATGGCAACGTATTACAGCCGGAGTGCTCACTTCACCTTCGCAATTCAGAACATTTCAGCAGTATGAGAGCGACCTTAGGAACTCAGGTTGAAACTAAGAATGCAACTTGTAGGGATTACGGCTATTTGAATTAATTTTTTTATCAATTGAGTTATTGCTTCTACTCGTTTTGAGATTAATACGCGCTTCTAAGTCCACCAGTAGGTTCTCCGATAGATTTTGATTTTTTTCAAAATTTGCGAGCAAGTTTATGTAACCCAATCATATGGGTGCAAGACTCGACAGCATGTCTTCCATCTACTGACAGCAAATTGTCAGTACGCAGGTACATAGCTCATGGATTTTCTCGTGACGGACAGCCGCTTTTAAAATCAGTCCGACGACACAAATTGAAATACTTACCAAAGCGTTATACCGAGACACTAATATAATCGATCAACCATTGCTGATCCACCTGAATGTAGTTTCAAAGATATTGCTTCGAGCAGTAGCGGCTGTACATGCGCAAAACAAGCCATCCTGACAGAAAAAGTTTTGCTCTGGATTCGAACCACAGCGACGTGTAGGTGTAATCTTCTACTGCATGTCATAAGGTTCATTTTGAGTTCGAGAAGTTCACCCATACTTCCTGGTTAGTGACGCGATAACAATTCGCTGCGCCCTTGGTTGCTGACCGTCGAAAGATAAATGGGACGTCAACAACATGAACATTGATCCTACGCCCAGCTACCTAGGATCAGTGACACCAATGATCAAAATGCAAATAAATCGAATCGTCGAGAAGGGCGCACTTATGCACCCACAAGAAACAAATGGCGTGCTGCATGTGTATAGGAAACGTTCAGCAGGTGCATTCTCCACTAAATCGAATTCCTCACAGCGCAATCAATACTAGTCTCAATCTGTGATCAGTCACTCGACGAAAAGCATTTCTGCCGTGAAAGAACACTGGAGTCTCACTCAGAGAGTTGTTGTAAGTCACTAGTCGTACAGGCATTCGAAATTCTCACAATTTGGCCTAGAAATAGAATGCATGGCGTAACATGAGACTTTAGATTGATTTACAAACTGTCGCTACTGAGTAATAATAAAAAACGAGCAAATGGAGCACGAATGTTTCAGGCAACTGTTTGGCTGCAACTATTTGATTGAATTGATGGTTTTAGCAAAAAGCATGGTGGTTTCTCTACTGACGTCGGTATGCTGCGACCAAAATGTAGCTCGTTCATTTCTTTCCGCTCATCTTCTAGCACTTCATATCAGTCGCTACCTCTGTCTGTATCTTCTCTGAGAACTTGTAGCACAGTGACACAGCGTTTAGCAGCCAATAGGTCAGGGATTGATTTCACTCATAACGTAGCGCTCGCCATGTGGTACTGAGCATGCTATCACAAGGATCCCGCAGAGGTCGAAGCATTGATTGCAGACTTGTCGGTGAGGATAAGAACCATTGCAAATCTGGCAGCCTCCTCAAAGCTGCACTTAAACAACTACGAGTTTGGGAAGTGTTGAGCCGTCATACCGAAGAGTGCGAATGTCACCAAAGCGAGAGGTTTCTCGGTTTTGTCACACCAAGACAAGGCAAAAAAACACGCTCTGATGAAACGTCGGAGATTTCGTCCACTATTGAGCTTCCTCGGGCAGACGGGTATAAAATTGCACCCTCGCCCGATCCGATCATCGAACAGCCGACCGACGTCCACCGATGCCATGCAATCCGCGCATCATTTCAGAGTGAAAAAATGCTGTGAGAACCTTCCGTAAACCGGAGCGTACGCCAATTCATATTCAATAACCTCCGACATTCTGAGAGGGGGTACGTGGATCAGTCCATCAGAGGAATGATCAACCCGTAATACTTTATCTTTTCTTATCTTTCATTGAATTACTATCGGTGGGAAGACGCCACTGAATTATTCAAGTCTTTCTTTCCTTATTACTAGTCAAACCGTGGTATCCATTTATTTGTGGCTTGATATCACTCCTATCATGACAAGTGTCTTCAGCTTCGATCATTGCGGCTAGGGTTAGTGGATGGCACATTAACAGAGATATGAAATGAAATTGTTGTTGTTCTTTACGCGAAGGTGAAGGCTGCTGTAAATATGCTGCGATCGTTGATAACGGGTTTAGTCGTAAACATCACCTTGCGCAAAATCTCAATGATCAAGCGCGGAGAAGATAAGGGAACCGTGTGCGACTGCCAATCGAACTACTCTGTTTGCTTAAATTCCGTCGCCCACCTGTTGGTGAAGAGCTGACCGATTAAGATCTTCGACTAATAGGAGTGAAGGAAACCGGGTATTCTAGTGGTGGGAGATAATAACATGAAATAAAATGAAATGGGTTGAGAAGGTCAGACAAGATCATGTGGTAGACTGCCATCTGAATGATTTCTCAGTGCCAGGTTTTTTCGTACTTTGCAGATCTGCCGGACAACACTCTAGGCGGCGACACAGGGTATGAAAGCGACAGTGTCTACAAGTTTTTTTATTGAAAAATGGTTACTTTGAAAACATTTTGGTTGAACTTATTCTCAAAATACTGCACTGCAATGTACGGGCTCTGCTGAAGGCTTGTTTCACGTAACAGGAGAAAAGAATTTTTTTACTGGTCCCATACAATCAAAGCGAAGCAATTATAGAAGAGTATATTGAAGAAGTTTATAAAGAACATGACTATTGAAATAGATATAAATAAGATAAAAATCGGATACTATGATGGTTGACTTTGATTTTAAGGTTATCAGGTTTTCGCATCATGATAACAACACTTGCATCATGATAACAACACCATTCTACAATAAGGCCGCCCTCATACTTTGCGCACCGATAACGGCAGCTGAGGTGCCGCCGTCGAAGTCATGTGCCTGCCGCTGACGGCGGCTTCAATCTGATAACGCGCTCCGTTTGCAAAACGATTGACCCAACCACACTACAGTGTGGTGATCGTGGCGAGAGCCCAAAAATTCAAATTCGAATCTTTGCGTACTATCAAGCTATACGAATTTCGAACCCGAATTCGTGAGCTTTCGCCACGACCACCATACTATAGAGTGATTAGGTCATGCGCCTTGCAAACGGAGCGCGTTATCAGATTGTCACCGTCGTCGTTGGCAGGCACATGATTTTGCCCCCATCGCCGCCAGTGACGGCGTTCCATTTCCGCCGTCGCAGCTGAAGTATGCCTCCATCGCAAAGATCGAAAAAAGCAGCGGAAATCATCAAATCTTTTTCCTCCTCACATTTCCCTGCCAGAATTTGCTTCATTTCTTTTTAAAAAAAACTCACTCATGTTAACATACTGGAGAGGTTGTGCTGAGCCCTATCATAGGTCGATGACAGAAGAAAGGATGATCTCGTCGTTTACCGAGGGTGAATGTTGATGTGCCAAGAAGTAGATGTGCCAAGAATCGGAGGACAGCCGCTGAAGGTTTTCTCGTTGATGCTCGCCGCCTCCGAGGTATTTTTCTCGCATCGCATTATCAAGGGCACCGGAAGGAGGGCAATGATGAAAAGCAGACCTGAGAATGACAATCTGTAAATGAAAAGTTCAGTTATAAAGACATGATCCGTAGAAAATGTTAATGTTAATGTTTATTACGTTGCTGAGGCAAGCGTAGAAAAAGAGTTAACAAACGGAACATCAAATCAACGGAACATCAACAAGCAGATAAACCAGCAAGTTAAAATTCAGAATTCACAGTCAGGGTATACAACACTGCAAAGTTAATGCACGCATTTTATTAAATCAGAAGTGAACTGCTGGACCTCAAGGAATTAGGACATCATGTGTTTACCTAGTACTTTAGTCATACGTTGCTTAAACTGATTAAAGTTGTCAGAGGAGGCTACATTATTAGTTAACATATTATATAAGCTAGCCGCTCTATAAAAGCTTCGCGCCCTTACATTTGGTTTTGGGAATGTTCAAGAAAACCTTCAGCTTTCCGCCTCTGGTACCAGACCGAACCATCTCATAAACTAAGAGAGCCAAAATCCTTGATCCGGTACAGGAGCTTATATACCATGCACACATCGAAGGTTTTGCGCCTTGATTCCAGCGTAGTAAGTCCCAGATATTTATTCCTAATAAAAGCCTTCGGTCTTCTGGGCGGGATTCTTGAGTGTAAAAAACACTTACTTTGAAAAAGTATTTTCCGCGTGAAGTTATTTTGTACCTTTTCCAGAGCGTTAATATCGTTTCTCCTTACGGGGTGAAACACAGTGGCACAAGATTCGACCATAGGTCGAACATACAGTAACGCTCAAAAGTCTTCGGCGAAATGGTCTTTCACCTGGGTTTTTCACTTGTAACTTTCTTTGCAACTGCACCGATCTGAGAGAAAATTTAGTACGTTAAAATTGGAGACGCTGCATACTCAATATACTATTTTGGCGCTAAACGGTGTAGGTTACGTGGTTATATGAAATTTTTTTGTTTTTGGAGTGCCATCCCTATGCCGTTCCGCTGTGCCGCTGTCATTAAAAGCCGTGGTCTTTTTACAAAAAAAAATTTTAATGTTCTCTGAGGCTTGCTCGTTTTGCTTTTGTAAAGAAAGCCTTTTTTCTTGACCAAGCCTTTTACTTTTTTTCGGTGGTCTTGTAGTAAATTCTTGTAAAAAACGATGAAAAGTGTCAAGCGGCACTCAAGTAGAAGGAAGTGTTGACAATAGGTTCAGGCACCACATATTAAAATTTTGTCAATTTTGGTCAAATAGAAAAAAGTTATGACAAAAAAGTTTTGACTGAAGATTTTTAGGAATCTCAGAGGAAAATGTTAAAAAGTACCGGGGGATAGTACTCCTCCCTGCGGCACTCCTTTTATCACATCCTTGCAACTCGAATATGCTTGCCCGATAATAAAAAAAAGGATAAAGTTTTTGGCGTTAATCAATCCCTTCTTGGGATGCGCCGCACATTCTAGTTCCATTCAGAATCGTGGTGGCTGGTGAATGTGATGTGGCCTATACAATGACTTGCGGTGGCCAGCCGATGTACAAGTCAGTGCTTTTATCCTCCCAGACGAGTCTGGTACCAATTTACCGACCCCGGAGGGATAGAAGGCTTGGTTGGCCTGGGCGGGCGTTGATGCGGGATCTGATCCCCGCACCATGAGAGTGGGGTGTGCGCCACCTGTCACTACACCACCATTCTTGCCCGATACGCACCTGATAAGTTCTCCCAGAAGGAAATTTGCCGTCCATTTGATGAGGATGGGATGAAAGCCCAGCCTATCCAACTTGTACAACAACTTTCTGTGGGAAACCCTGTCAAACGCTTTGGCAAAGTCAAAAAAAATAACATCACAACAGTGTCCGTTGTCAATCTCCTTGGACCAGTAATCAAGAATTTAGTCATATTTGTCTTCACAGACCTTCCAGGGATAAATGTTGAGCACGAGGAAAGATTTTAGCGCCAGCGATATACTTTAAAATATGATCTTTGAGTGATTTTTCAAAAAGCCTACAAAACGGGGATGTTATGATTACTGGCCGATAATTCGCCGGATCCAAAAAAGGTTCCTTCTTCAGCGTCGGAGTAACAAAGGAATGCTTCGGACGCCCTGGAACTTCTCCAGTCATTAATGATTGATTGAACATGTACGCCAATGGTCCACAAATAACCTCAGCTACTTTTTTTATGAAGGAAAGCGGAATGAGATCAGGGGTTACCGTAGAAGATTTTGGCCAAGCTATAATCTGCTCATAAATTTGATTCGCTTAAAACCACGGCACGTCATTCATAGTTGACGTCAACGGGGGAGAATAATCAGGGATTGTATCACCCTCAGGCAGAAAGGAGCTCGAGAGCTGCTCAGCGAGCAGGTTTGCTTTGTCATATGCATTGCTTACCACTAAATCTCCTCTCTTCAAGAAGCCCACACACTTCCCATAATGAATATTGTTATTGAGGTATCTATAAAAGTTTTCACTTCTCCCAGCCTCTATAACTTTCTTTTAAATACTGCAACTAAAGTTCCTTAGTCGAACGAGGAACTTTGCGCAATATTAGTTATAGATCGTTCAATCTCCGGTACGCCTAGCTTCTTGGTAAAGGCATTCACGATGGCAGCTCATGTTCTGCAAGTACCCTGGCAGTACCATCGGTTGCAGAGGAGTGACTTTCATCCAGGGAACATAATAGTCTGTTGCTGAGTGCAATACATTTACCAGCAACTGATACTTATCTCTCTGGCACGTTTCAAACAAGCTAACCCAGTGTATCTTACGAGGTCTTCGCGAAGCTCACTAAAATTGCAAGCGGAATATGCTCTACGAAAAAAGGGCCTGGGGCTTGATTCGTGCCCAACAATGTCCAATGAAATGGTGTTGTAATCACTGTAACCAACAGGAGGAAGGATACTCAGATTGCAAACTAAATTCTAATTACTGCTGAAGACTAGGTCCAAAAGCTTGCCAAACCTGGTTGGCTCCTCTATATGTTGAGTTAATTTTTGGCAATGCATAAGCTCACAAAATGACAATAAAGCAGAACGAAACGTCTCTGGGCAAGCGTCATAGTCCCAATCTGGAATATTGAAATCTCCCACAATTATAGCATGATGCTCACATGCTACTAGATTACTCAAAACTTTAGTCAGTTGCACTGTACTGGCTGCAATGCATGATGGAGCCCTATAAACAACGACGACCCGAAGACTACCAACTTCACTGAATACATCAGCACAGTGTATCTCATATGCATCCCAGACAGACCCCTTAAGTATTAGAGCTGTAGGAAGTCTAGAATGCACGAACATAGCTACACCACCACCTGCTTTCCGCGATCGATCACATCTCAATACGACACAATCACGGCATATACTACTAACAATAGCAGAAAGCATATGGGAATCTTTGAGCCAGGTCTTACTAAAAGCATAGAAGTCAAATCTAATAGTCAAAACAAGTTCAACGTATACCGAGTTCCTTGAGATTGACTGAACGTTAAAATAGAAAAATTCAGGAATACTTAACTTCATCCGCGGATGGAATCTCAGTTCCCCCGCTCGTCCGAATCAAGTGGAGCCTCTGCGTTACCCCTGAGTGGCCGTTGACTATCCACTGAAGAAGAGCCAGAGTCTCGCGTTTTGTTTCCTGTGCGTATCGTCCGCCTACGCTCCCTCCCCTCCCTCGAGAGAGATTGCCTAATAAAAATACCACGTTGAGAGAAAAAACGGAGACGCGGCGCACGCCTAAGGAGTACACGCTGAAACCATCTCGAGGAGAGAACAACCTTGAGTAGCCTGCTCCTCCCTTGTGATGGCTTACTCATTCCATACACGGTGACAGTGTTACATTCCAGTCCCAAAAATTCAAGCACATTCCATACATAACCGAAATCATGAGCTAGTATTTCCCTCGGCTTAGAAGAAACCGCCTCGGGAACACCACTAATTACAACAGAACGGAGCCTCTCCACTTCATGACAAGGTAATGCGCGATCATGAATATTAACCTGATCACTACAATCGATGTGGGTCGATATGTAGCTGACTACAAAGTGGCGAGCTTTCTTTAGATTCTCTATTACTAAAATCAATAATTCCCTTTTTCAAATCAACGTTTTCAGCCTTGAGACAACTCAGTTCCCTCATCACAGCATTCAAGACCTTTTTGACTGGATCAGTGACACGTCGTGATTTTGTAATCTCCTCAACTTTTTGTTGTAGATCATTTCACACAGACTCATCTCGACCATTAATATCGCCGCAAACTTGAGAGAAAGTCGATCCACTAGAAGGGTCCACATTGACGTTATCCATGAGCCAGTCAGATCACAGATCGGCAATAATAAACCGAATGGCACGAACAAGGGCGATAATCCGAAAAAATGCCTGCTGAGGTGGCAACAACGTCGAAAGATTGATGTTAAGCCCAGTTGCCACTCTCAGCAATGCCTTCCGATGAGGAATACCACAGACACAATAAACAATACAGTACAGCGGAGCAAGTGTAGCGTTGCCGAATGCTTGACCACCAATATGCGTACGACGATCGATCTTAATTAATTCGGGCGAAATAATAGCTCGAATAACAGCAGCAAACAAAATTAACAGCGAACGGCGGCCGTTTCTTAACAAACGGGAGCCAATAGAGTAAGTTTACTACTACTGAACGCTAAAATAGGCAAGTCGACTCCAATAAAGATGGCACTGAACAACCAACAGCGAATACAGGAGAAAATTCGGCCGCCGCCGCACAGCCCGGGGATCGACGAAGGTCCCATACCCCCCTAAAATCTCTTGTTGACATGCGCATCCTTGGAGTTTTGTATCATGAGTTCATCGCGCATCACTTCGAACTGCAGCGCTTCACTAGCCGAGTTGCCGCGAAGGCTGAGCAGCGTTTGCACCGGCTGGTATAATCCCTCACCGTCTGCATCTGCGCCTCAGCGGCTAGTGATGCAGGGGTAGCAGGGGGGGGGGGGTAAAAGAGGATTATGAAAGGAGTCTGTCTATTTTTCGCGTTTTTAGTCATTATTCATTTTTTTCTCAGCTGTTACATTACTACAATACCGCTAACATTCTTGAGAAAACGACACCTGGTGAAGGAGTATCCGACTTGAATCTTCGCACCGTCATAATTTCCTCTGAAAAGGATAAAATGGGAAGCATTGGAGACTTTGGTCGTCTCGATGCGACGAGTTCAACGACTCATAAAATGGCGAATTCGGATAAGTAGATCACCAGCTTCTTCGTGAAGGCTGCAAAGATTCCTTTTTTACCCTCAGACGAGATTGCAACCTTTTTGTACCTACATTCACATGTTCATTGCTGCTCGCCCATGTTCCGCACGGACATCATTTTTTTCAGTCAGTTACTTGATGTTTTAAGACACTTTTCAGCAAGAGCTTATCACAACGTTCTCGAAAGTTTTTAAGCACCATAGTTGCATACTGCAGGAATCATCTCAACCTTCGAATTACAGATCCACGCTTCTTCTGTGATGAAATCTCAAACATCAGTGCACGGCGTACTTTGGATGCGGATTGGTCTCCCCTCATCGCAATGACATCTTTAAGCAATGAAATCGCTGGCGTTCAGAAAGAGATTCTATGCCTTTGTAAAATACTAGATTTGCTCGAGCAATGCTTCAAATCGTAAATTTTGAAAAGGTATTAATCCCACATGAAAAAGTAAAGATGTACTGAAAAACACAATCACGACACTGCTTTGTTCAGAAGGACGAATGCTGATCAATGATTTGAAAATCATTTCACGATGATTTTTTCTATTTTTCTCAATTGTTTTTTCTATCGACTCCCTTATCACAGTTTCATTTGCGGACGGATAGACAAACTTGCATACTTACATAATATTTATTAGGTTGGCACATAAGTTTAGCGGCACTCACGTCGTTTTTTCAAGACTTTACTACCTAAGCTTTTGGAGATATATAGGTGTCGTGACCCGTCCGCGGGGTGAGTGCATCAGTGGTTTCGACGGATCACGATAGAAACGTGGGATTTCTGGTGCCCACACACCGAGGGAAGGAAGTGCAGCGCCCCCGTGAGAATACTCTAACCGATGTCCCTGCCTGCTGTCACGCGGCGTGTTAGGCCTTTCTTCCCTGCTGACCTGCGAGCGGTTGCGGCGCGTCCATGATGTATCGATCGATCGTACCTGCGAGCCTAGTATCGATCCGTCCTGCGCGAAACGAGAAGTAGGACCGAGGATCGATGTACGATGCGTAGAGCGAGGTGTGAAATATAACTACGGACGTACATATGTCGCCTATTGCAAACCGACTGCCATAACAGTATATGGATGATACATACATTTATGTTATTGCCGGTAAACAGGGAATATGCAATAACTGTGAAGCATTATAAATGATACGAGGAACGAGTAAGTTACCTGACTGTTAAGAAATATACACTACGATTGTACTACTAGGGAGGTGGTTTTACAGACTAAGGACTTCACAGTGAAATACTACTATTGACTACGAATGAGAATAAAGTGAAACTAATTGGATGGCAACTCGGCGTGAAGTGGCGATTATTGGCACGAATACGAATATATAGATGTTGACGGATATAAGCGTATGCGTGCTGGTCCATGGCACTGCTTGATCTTCAATCGCATAGTGCTGCGCGTAGTGAATCGAAGGCGATGGCGAAGGCGACTGCTCTCTAGCAAGGGAAGGTATTTTACTTCCCATGGAACTTTGAAATGAGACCCGGGGGGATCGATAGAGCTTCGAACGCTGATTATAACTGTGAAAACCAAAATTGCTACCTGACATTCTGAAGCGAGTGACGATGGGTCAAGTTTGCCTGTGACTTGTCTGTGACATCTCATTGGCGAGGCACTTTGCCATCAGCAAGGCCGTTGGATAGCCAGAATTGACCACAGTGGCTTACTGGTAGTGTTTCAGATTTGCGGGGTTGGGTTCGTGGGTGACTGGGCTCAGCAACGGCCTTGCTGATGGCAAAGTGCCTCGCCAATGAGATGTCACAGACAAGTCACAGGCAAATTTTGACCCATCGTAACTCGCTTCAGAATGCCAGGTAGCAATTTTGGTTTTCACAGTTATAATCAGCGTTCGAAGCTCTATCGATCCCCCCTGTTCTCATTTCAAAGTTCCATGGGAAGTAAAATACCTTCGCTTGTAAGACGACATGAGGCGAAGACTGATGCGCTTTTGGCGCGTAACGTAACGAAAGAGCGAGACTTAGGAAGACAGGGTCTTCTCGAGCCTTCTATACTGGCGGGCTTTCCCATGAGCGCGTGGGAAGCGTGCGTATGCGTGCAGAGTGCGGGCGTAAGCAGCGCGGCTTCCTGCCAGCTTGGTTTGAGCAGCTTTACTCGAGGTCGGACGGTGAGTCACGACAATAGGCAGTACGATCATCGCTATCTTCTACCACTTACCTCCAATGAGTGAGTGGCTGCTAGTCAATGCCCACTCTACAGAAGTTCAGCTACGATTTGTGAAACCCATGGATACACAATTCGAGTGGGGCCAGAGAAAGAAAATTCTTCAGAGCTCAGCTTCTTTTTATTTCCCGCTTTATCTTTGCAGCGAGCTGATTCAAGTGGTCGCGCCGGGAGAGCTGCTTTCTGGAAAACGGTGGAATAGCTGCTTTAGCTACTTCCCGGACAACAATGAAAGCAAGTCCTAGTTTGTGGATATGTTTGGTACAAACAACTGTCGTTACAGTAGTACCTGCTGGTACAACACTGGTACCATTTCCGATAAAACCTGGAGCCAACAGGTTCAACCTGAAATTGAGCTATCGATATAGGTAGAAACATTTTCCTACTACTCTCCTCTTCTCTTGTTTACTGGATTGTGTCTAACTTCATCTCCTATTAAGTCTCGCAGACATTCTGCCAATCACCGATAGGATAACAAACATACTGGCCACACACAAAGCTGCATTTTCCCACTCACTCGCTTGCTAGACATAGAAGCTGCTAACAGTTTCTGGGAGTCATGAGCACATAGGGGTCTACCCATCGTCGGAGACATTAACAAGGTAAGGATACCAGGCTGAAGTGGCCATATGTAACGACACATATATCATCAGACGTGTTTCTGATTGCTGATCTCAAATCACTTTTAAAATCTGTCAAACGATTCTCTGAATGGAGTTATGGAGGTTTTTCTGAATGAACGGCCACACATGAGAACGTGAATTTCGTCGCTGCGGCTATGAAAGCGAGGGCATTCTGATCGTGGCTATTTCTCTTCAAGTACTGCGAACACTCCACTGTATCCAGCGTCCAACGTTGTTTTAACCTCTGTGACAGTCTAAGCCTTAATTGAGGGATAAGTCCTCCACTCGTCACTGAGGCTCATGCGAAGGTACACAGAAGTCAAGAAACTAATGATTATAGGATGTATCAGGTGAGGAACGAGCGTGTAAATGAGTCCCCTCCCCTCCCTAACTACATTAGCACCCAAAATTTGATATTGCTCAAGTAGAGCCCCACAACCGGTGAGGTGCACTAATCTTGTCAGGTGCACTTGAAATATTACTGCGATACTTCATCGTAATTCCATAAAGCACTTATGCAGGTACAACAAAACAAGCGGAATGTATAATTTGATTGTGCACCTATTTCTCGGAAGAATTTACAGGTTAATTATACACAAACAAACTCCTACCCATCAGAATTGCAGTGAGGACCAAACTCCAAATTGTTCACTGAAATGGTCTCCCAAACACGATGCATGCATTGTAAAGTTCCTAACGTGAGAATATTATGCGCCCAAGTGAGAAACCGCGCCGCAGCCACGCGCGCGCGGGAAAAGAAATGGCAGTAAGAGAAATAGCCACGATCGGGCATTCGCGTCTGAGTAGTGGTATAGATGGTCTGCAGGTAAGCGTTCGGCCTCGTAATCGGCACGCCATGGATCGGGGACCTGGGCTTAGCAGATTTTTGCATTTCATAAAATTTCTTCCTTTGTGCTTGAGAAGCACTTTTATGTTGATTTGCATGCATTTCGAGGTCCCAAATTGTGTATGGGTTGGTTTTCCATCTGTGGACTTCATTTTCATAACATAGCAGTCTTGACCTTGTAAACAAATATGATAATCTACAGCAAAATGTTTGAAACAAAGAGCTTCTTCGCAATGAGAGATCGAATGAAAAATAGGTTACCACAGCCAGTAGAGTTGCAATTACTAACCAAATGAGATGGAAAGTACAGAAGTTTCGAATCATCCGGGTGTGTGTTCAAATAAGCGGCAGCATTCCATGAGTAAGAAAGGAACCTCCTAAACCTTGGCGCACAAAACTGAAAGTACAGAAGCAACAGCAGTCGAAGAGTTGAGTCGCAGGTGCACCCCGAGAAAATAATGTCATGGCCATTATACAATACGCCGTCATTCTTGGGGAGTGGTAAACGGACAAATGTGCGGAGGTACTCACTACCGCAACGCAACGCGTGAGCTTCGTCATCAGTGGGCACAGGCTTTCTCCCATTTCGTCGCTCCGTCTGCGCACTCCGAGTAAGAGAGTACGTGGCGAGATACTCGCAGAGTGTACTACGCATGATTGGTAGGGAAGCCAACGTTGCTCTTACTTGGTAGTTCGACGAGACGGAGGGTACTGTGGGGCAGCGGTGAAGAAGAGGAGAATGATCCGTTGTCATTGCGAAAGGGGGTCCAAATCGCCAACTTAGGAATTGCGGAAGCCTTCGGTTCCCGTTGTTGTAGGGTCGGCGCGCTTTAGTGGCGAATGTAGAGTTGCTTCCGTCTCACCAATACTAGCTCAACAATGATATTCGGCGACACCCCATATTAGCCCCACGTCGGGGCTTCCTTCCCTCGCAGGCCTAGGTTAAAATATACACTTGAGTATACATTCTGTGATGACAAGTGTTGCTTTCTTCTCACCGATGTCATAAACTCAACAACGATATTTGTCGACACCCCATATTAGCCCCCACGTCTTGGCTCGCCGCTCCGCGAGGTAGGAGTCACTCTTTTACACATACCTTAGTAGTCGAAGATCTCTATGCTGCTCACGAAGAGCCTTGCTCGATGAGATAAGAAGACCTAGAGCTCATAAGCATGCCATCGCGCGCCATGATGGAGGCCGCGACGCGCGAGCTCATGCGTCGCGGCAGTGAGTACCGCCGCACATTTGTCCGTTTACCGACACTCGTTATTCTTCGTACATTGCCTTGACTGGCAAGAAGAAGTAGGTTTCTAATGGCTGGATAAGGCTTGTGGCACCTGGAAGGATGTTCAAGACCTTCAGTTGCTTATGCAGCGGCAGTGCAGAGTTTATAGCGTCACGATCCTCGAAGGAAGCCCACGAGTTCACTATAAGCAGCATTGCAGTTGGGGACTCTAGAGCCGCTACTCAGAATGCCACCCAATCTAACATCAACTGCTTGTTAATTGCGGATCCTACAGACTCGAACCTCCAGATTTCTGGCACAGAAGAATCCCTTTGCAGGAAACTTGCCACTCACCCCTGTTAAAACCATGTTTGGAAAATTTAGACGTGCGAAATCTTCCTACAGCAGACAGCATTACCACAAGAAGTTTTTGGCCGAGGTGCTCATCAGCAAACAAGCAAGGGAGTACAGTGAAGTAGTGTGTCGTTGCAGACACTGACTGCATAACTCTCTCTACCTGCTTCAAGCCTCTCAAAGCCAGCGATCGACAGGTGTGGAACTCCTTCAGAAATCCGCTTTGGTCGGCATTGCATTTGACATCTAGTGGCCACTCCTCCATTCCTAGGAAAAAGCTATATTCGAGTACGTGAACTCAAGTTCAAGAATAAAGTGATCAAAATCTGACAGTAGTGAGACTCCTACCTTTTCTCACAAGTTGAACAAAGTTTTCAACTGTTGTAGCTATCCTATTTCTGCCCAGAAAACTTTGCCTAGAGCGGAAAGTCGTGATGTGCCTCGACACAATGCCGCACTTTCGCGTGAAGCCCTGAATCCATCTATGGCACGCCTTGAAGTCTTCCACTAGCAGTGTTTCATTGTTGATCTGCAGAGCCATCGGCCGGATGTCACTTTCATGTAGTGTAACTCCCCAACCAATTTTCGACGTTACTTCTTCTTTCAAAATGTCTGTCAAAGTGCGCAATGCAATCAGCCCATTCACGCACATTTCATCTAGTACTTAGCCAAAACAGCAACATATTTCGACGAACAAACCAGACGAAGTATTGCTTTCGAGCTCACCTTCCCTTTCGATTTGCCTCAGTTCTAGCAGATAATCGTATTGGACAAAACGGAAATGTGTATTCATACATGACAAAGAACGGATTCCTCTCCCACTTGACAAATAGAATGCAACTGCTTTTCCATGTACATTACGAGTACAAAGCTTCACAGTTATGTTCAAATATATTCCGTAAGTCCAGGACTCATACTTGCTGCTTAGTCACTTCCACATCTCCAAATAGCAAGGACCCCTTGGTGGTACCTGCAGCAGCTTCTTGGCCTTCATCGTTGCCCTCCCGCAATGGGTCAGCCTCGTCTTCTTCAACCTCTGTACAGAGGGCATTGACTAACAGCCATCCACTCATTTGGGGTAAGCGGTAGAATACAGCTATTTCTGCGAAAACTTTAAGGTAGTAAAGTCTTAAAAAAAATGACGCATGTGCCGCTTAACTTATGCATCAGCCTAATAAATATGTAATTATGCAAGTTTGTCTATCTGTCCGCAAATGAAATTATGATGAGGGAGACGACAGAGAAAAACAATCCCTCACGGCGATGACCAACTAAATGCTTAACAGTATCAATCTACGGATGTGATAGTACTTCGTACTTTAACGCCTGATTGGTACACTCGCCGTCATTTTGGGGTGTGCTAACGTTGCACCTATGACAGCATAGACGAGCGAGCGTGGCGAGAAGAGTGGAAAGTTTGTTTCTTAGAACGTGCCTTGTGAACATCCGGACAGAGGCATATATCTGAAAGCTTCAAAGCGATAAAGTCCTGAAAAGAGTCGCACGTGTCGCGAGACTTATGCACCAACGTATTAGAACAGCTACATGTATATAAGAGAGGCAAATGATCATGTTACTCAAATGATGCCTCAGATGCATAGAAAGCCAATCGGTCTAGGAACAAGCTACTTTTTAAACAGTCTTCCCCACGTGTGATGGCTCAGCTTCGAAAAGTAACATCCATATAAAATTTGTGTAATAACTCATTCTAACATTCTAATAACATTTACTGAGTTTTGCACATTGCCGGTTAAAAAAAGAAACTGAGATCGTAGATGAACTGGACACAAGAGAATGACTTATAAGGAGATCACGACAAAAGCAAGTACACAGCATGCTATTTTCGTCACTTCCGGCCGAATCCTCTTGCGCTAAGAATGGCGAGTCGTTTCAGCGAGGTACGTTTTGCGTTTGGATCTTCTAGAGCGACGTAATCGGCCAAGCCTTCAAAACGCTTCTGTCTTGGCTGAAACTGAACGAGATTATGAATCTTCTTTAGGAACATGAAACTCCCTTCCATCAGCCTCACACTTCACCTTCAATTAAACACAGTTCGAGGTTGCTAAAGAGTAATTTGTCATTAGCAATTCCAGCCTCCTGAGAACTCTTTCTCACATGGTTAAATGACTGTCTCGGTTTAATGTAATTGCCGACAGTGGAAATGTACTCACGACAGGGAACATCCTCCGTAGGTCCTCGCTCATCACGCCTCGCTCCTCAACTAATCGGGAGATAGGATTGCTCACGTAGTGATACCGCTTTTCTACCTCATCTGAAAAAGTGGGAATGTCAAACGTATTGTTGATTATATTTTTGACCAATTCATGCCGAACATTGGTTATTTTGTAAGGAGATGTCCCTTCACACCTCTCTACATTCTGCTTCGAAATTGTAGTGGCTCTCGAATGAGATTTTAAGTGGACAATCTTCTCTTTGCATTCTATACGGAATTCAGTGTTTAAAATGCTTTATACTCCTGTTAGGCAAATCTGAAACGAACTTGTCGAGCTCGGAGAAATGAAGCACCGTTGTTCTATCGCACATTACACTGAGATTTAAGCCGTGATATTTCAATTGGGGAAATTCACGCATTTTGAAAAGTGCGTTTTTTATATGTGCACTGCCTCACAGCTACTTTACTCGAGGATCAGCAAGATGGAATTTTCAGGAGACTGCTATTTCACTGGCTTTCTATCTAATTATTTATCTAACCAGCTGGCGGGCGCACACTACTGCGCGCGATTCATGGCGATGCTGTGCAAAACGGGTTTGTTTGGCACGACCACAGGTGTGTGTGGAGTTGAGTGGAAACTTCCTTTCCTCTGATTTCAGCTGAGCTATTCATTTGGATAGAAGCAGAGAAGATGGCGTGATAAAAAAACATCTCGGTGTTGTTATACTTCAGGCGCTTTGCATCGAACCCGTTTTGCACGTCATCGACACGAATCGTGCGCAGTAGTGTGCGCGAGCCAACTGGTTTAGGTCACATTGGGATTTTGGGTAGTTCAGAGATAGACAGTTTTATATTCGATTGCATCGATTGGTAACAAATTGTTCACTTGCTGAGCATCTAGTTCTTACACATTCATGGTAGATCCATATCCCGATTGTCGACGTTTATCGTTTTCGTGAACATGTTTAACTATTTGGAATTTGCATAGTCTAGCGGTCGATACCCAGTGTTGCTGCCAGTAGCGCATTAGAAAATGTTTCCGAGTGAAACGCTCGCTTTGCTATCACAAATATAGGTGTATCATGATTATCAATGTAGATCGCAGTATCAAAAGAAATGCACCAGTTTGGGACGCTAGGCACTTTAGCGGGCGATACATCGGCAAGTGTTATCAGAACATAAACAAAATATGCTCACCCAATAGCACTGAGCATCAGACGCTTTTGCTAAAGCGATCGTATAGTAGAAGCAAGCGAAGGATTTCATCCCATCCGATTCCTAACGGTTCTTATCAGCCACTGTAGGCCGTTATCAGTGAGGCCCCTGCACCCAACAGTACCACTGAGGTCCCTGTTTCCTACAATACCTGCGAATGTGAACATTCCACTGTAAGCCGCAAAAGCGTACCGGTCTTGGTGACATTTTCCTTCTCACGCTCCTAATCAAATTTTATCAACCGTTATCAAGCTGCATCACCCATCATCGATGTCCCCGTTGCACTTCGCAAAACACCTGTGAGTATGAACGCTCCGGGACCAATGCGAAAAGGGAAGCAGATTTGACTCTAGCCTTTTTACGCTCTTTATCGAATCTTAACAATCTCTATCAATGCGGGTCATCCACCATTGATGTCCCGGTCCTACCCCGCAAAACATCCATTGCGGAAAGCGAAACGGATTTGACGACATTTGCCTTCCAAGGTTCCTTATCAGCCCTTATCAGCTGCTATCACTGTCGGACCACCACCGCTGGGGTTCCCTTGGCACCCACTATATCACTTGTAAAATTCAGCGTCCAAGCTCTGCTGTGACGCGAGATATGAATTTCATGACAAACAGACGGACACACACACGCACAGACATATTAAGCGAATTATATATAGGAGTATCATTTATTTACACTCAATGGTGCGCCATAAGAAAGTAGATTCACGATAAAAGAAGATTCAGATAGTAGAGAAAAAATAACAGGCTATCCGACAAGTACGAGCTATTTCGCATGCAGAAACTATTGGTAATTGTGCCAAGGTAGGCAAATAGATACAGTTGTTCTTCTCTTACAGCGCGTGAATGAGCCCAAAGCGAGATCCTGGTTCCATAGCAGGAATGCATTATGTCAACGTACTGGGGCTTGCTGACAACTTAAAGGCACACCACGCGATAATCAAAGTGGTCCTTACCTTATCAGGGCAGGTAGACCCTTGGATAGCTGTGAAGATTGCGCCCTTTTCGCGACATTACGGCTCACCCCCGCCGCGTACGGCCTGGTCGACCTGAGCCGAGCTGAGCCTCGAGAAGAAGGGAGGCTGAGCTTTCCCCCTTCTTCTCGAGGGTTCTTAACCTTTGACTGATTCCAGGCTGAAGAAATTAGGATCCGCGTCTCCGCTTGCCGATTTATTGGAATATATCCATTGGACCGATATGGTGCCTCAAAAATTGAATAACGTTACTATACTTGTTATTAATTTTACATTTCATCATTTTTGTAGAGCATAATGGTACAGCAAAAATTTATTAGCTATAATGCAAAATAAGAAATCAACCTCCGCAGCATTCCCTTGTGATGCTTTGTGTCGATCTTTCGTTCGTTTTATCATGTAGACAGATAGTGGAAAAAGAAAGCGTCTAGATCAACTAAGCGTTCTCTTGGGATTGTTGACGCTGTGTCGTTTCTGATAGGGATTTTAGATTACGCCAACTTCTAGGGCTATCTAGAAACGCATTGTTATTCAAAAGCTAGTCATTGAGTGTAATTTAATCTAATGTTTTCAGTTGGTGCAAAGGCAAATGGATACGGTTGTTCTTCTCTTACAGCGCGTGAATGAGCCCAAAGCGAGATCCAGGTTCCATAGCAGGAATGCATTATGTCAACGTACTGGGGCTTGCTGACAACTTAAAGGCACACCACGCGATAATCAAAGTGGTCCTTACCTTATCAGGGCAGGTAGACCCTTGGATAGTTGTGAAGATTGCGCCCTTTTCGCGACATTACGGCTCACCCCCGCCGCGTACGGCCTGGTCGACCTGAGCCGAGCTGAGCCCACCGAGCCGAATCACACCCGGCACAGACGAGCGGGAAACTTGCGATAAGACAAGATAAGGCAGCGATATCAATAGCGAACATCAATTCAACAGGGAAGAACAGGTGATATCGTAGCATTTCGCGCGATATCATCGAGGAAAAGATCTATAATCTCCAGTACTCGCACGAGGACTGAGGGCAGGGAGCTTAATTTTTGGTGGTTTCGAGGGGTTTTGATACATTTTTCTTCACCAGTAGGTAAACCAGGGCCTCTACCATCCTGTCACGCGCGATAGCTCTCACAATTTTTCGCGAGGTGTGCCTTTAACTCGAACGAACGAAATCGCTCAGGACCCCACGCGATCAGCGCCTTAGGAAGACCCCAGGCAAGGGGGGTTTACGGCACCTCATTGTCCTTGAACCACCAACTTGCCACTATTCACATAGGCTATAATCATGCGAAAGAAGAGGGCACAATACGTAGAAGTAGATGCGTAAAAGGATTATGATATTCGCGCACAAGGAGTCGAACCAGTATTCGCACACAAGGAGTCGATCCAGTTTTAGGCCCTTTTCGGAAAATTAGGGGTGGCCAGGGGTAGTAATAGTTTTTGTGTTTTTTTTTTGCAAAAAAATCGTGCAACCTGAACAAAGATAACCTACAATACCGCTCACATTTTTTGAAAAATCGACGGTGGCCGACGGATTAAACGGCACAAACCGTCGCCCCGTCATAACTTCGTTAAAAATGGATAATAGTAATAGTAGTAGACATAGTAATAATGATAATAGTGGACATGCTTAATACACTTCCCCATCACACTAAACGTACGTAACAAGCGTTAAGTAAGAGCATAGTCTCGGCAAGGGACAACAACTTCGTTTTTGTTCAACCCACCATCCTCCTCAACACAAAAATCACACCTCATGGCACGCGGTTTTGCGCGTAAACGTCGAGCCCGTGTGCCATAAGCTCCCAATGGATCATGTCGCAGTATTATTTACTCACAGAAACCTAGATAAGTTAGAGAATCGTTTGATAGATTTTGGATACAGATTCTAGTGATGTGTCTTGCAAACGGCCTCTTCGAACTGGTACCCTTCCCTCATGAGTAATGCAAGTAGTTATAAATACAGTGACAGTGCAAATGATGGGAGCGACTAGGTGCCAGTATAAGAAAACGTTCAAGAGTGAAAGAAAATCACTTATTGACGATGAAACACGTAATGCAAAAATACGTCCCGGCGGAGAGCAAACCCACAACCTCGCGCCTACAGCTCCGGTTCATGAACCACGGTGGTCGCTGCTGGTTTAGCGGTAGTCGTGCTAATGACAAAGGGTTTCGCCAATGAGGCAAACTCATCACAAGCGATCACAAGCAAACTTTGATACCCCCTCCCCTCACTCGCTTCAGAACGGCATTTTGCAATTTTGGTTCTTTTAATTGAGACCCACATGGATAGATAAGCTCTGGCCCTAATCTGTGGTTAGTCGCACTTTCTTGCCCGCACATCGTCCGCAAAATTGTTCAACGGAGTAAATATTCCGTCTTAAAATTTTTTTTGCACGAGTTTCTTCGCACAGATCTCTGGAAATCATGCTTATTACGACTACTTGACAGCACAGCACAGCAGTAAATGACAGTAAATACTCAAAACCTTGCGGCTATAGACTTAAATGAGGCTGGCACCGATTGGTTAAAGACAGTGTGAAGGGTAAGAAGGAAGTGAGAACTTTCGAATACAGTTGTATCACTTCAGAAGGCGTGATGTGTGGCGAAACACGCGCTGAAGGAGGACGGCTAAGGGTCTTGTGACGAGCCCGCGGCCTATGCCGCGGGAGTTGCCGGCGAGGGCGAAACAACGTGCGCGGTCGGCTGATTCAGCCCCTCGCCCTAATGCATTCTATCCCTCCGGCTACTGAAACGGACGAAAGAGAAGCACTGAAAAGGGAGTTTCCGAATTCTTATTTCTCAGGTTCCTCGCCGTCTTATTTGGTTCTTTCTTTATGACTGTAACACTGCTGAGCACCACAACTTTCATATTATCCAATTTGCAATACGCTACGTTGACCTCTCTCGGTGTTTTCAGTGAAGTCAAACAACGCCAGCAGAATTACAAGTTATCTTGAAATTCTTGCGATTTGTATGAGATCTTGAATATAATATATTCCATTGCTACAATTATAGCTAGAAAATTCAATGAGTACAAAAAAAGCGGAAAAGTGCAACTGAATACGAAAACAAAAAAGAACATACCGTCTGGTATGGACCATGAAAGTGTCTGTACTATAAGAGCACACCACACAGCTGCCACATAGAAAAGCATTTTACCTGAAATAGACAGTATATAGGGACGAGTTAGAGGCTACAGGAGAAGAAAGCGACGGAGCAATAGAGCTCTTGCACAGTCATTTAACGGAAATTACAGAGATCATGATAAAGGCCACTCTGATAATTCGGTAGGTTGTCCATTATGACACTGGATGTGCTTAACACTGCAATGATGAAGCGCTTCCTATACTTTCAGTTGCCTACTGTGGCAAACATTTTTCGCCGCGCCCCACTACTGAAGCATCGATTAGAACCATGTGAATCTGTAAAGAGCAGCGGCCATACACAGCTCGCTGCAAACCCTTGTGTGCTAAGAGCGTGGCTGACAATTCCTGAAGAGAGCCCCACAATGGCCTGTGTGAAATGCTCTCGAGCCACTGTAGGGGTTTATTTATAAGCCAGCGCCCCCTTTTTACCGCGAGTTGCGCCACACGGCGTTTCCTTGGATCTAGGACTACCCTTCCGAGTAATTACATCTGATCACTCTTTGAACACAAATCATCGCTCACACTGAGATTGAGTAAGATCGGTTGAGCATCAAAATAACCTTGAGACACAACAAAAAGGATCGCAGCAAACGATAGCGTTCAATACTCAGTGTGTAGAGAAATTCGGAGAGTGGTAAATATAAAAAGTGTGTCTGCATACATGAACACTAAGAGAACTGGACGGGACGAGCAAGCAATCCACACAATCAAATGATTACAATCGTACTCATTTGCCAAGTACAAACTGTACGGTCGAACTGTTTATTCGTTCTGCTCTTGACGTCAGTAGAGACGGCATAGTACGTGAGAGAGAGGTACTCAAAATCCTTCCTTCTCACTCCCACCCTTTTCGCGCCCCTCTGTATCACGGTGGAGTGAATGCAGCACGGCGAGCGGCTGGGAGAGCCGGCCGCGAACATTGTCTCCTCTACAGCCAATTCTTTCGCAAAATGCGTGGCAGCACGACTCGCAGGGCTGCGAAATTGGGATAAAACTACAAGCAGCGCTTGTTCGTTCAGAGTTTGCCGCACTGAAGATCTTCTGAACGGAAATGTTGATTTCGGAGTGAATGCCTTGCCTGGTCTCACTTCAGTTTTCCTTACCCCAGCTTTCACGCATCACGAAAGCGAATTTCCATTTGACTCGCGAATGTGTATAGACGTGGGTGGGGTCCACGAGGTAGAATTTCCGCGCGGCCGCGCGCGATGAGCGGCACGGCGGGTGCGAGGGCCAGTGGCAGGGCATGGCAGCCTTCAAGCGAGGCAGTGTGGCATGAAAGGAAAGCGCAGACGTGACGCAGTCACGCTCGGCCGGGCGACCAAGGGCAATCGATACGGCGAGTCGTACGGGGGCGCCGCGAGTGAAACGCCGCGAAGCGGAAATTCGACCTCGTGGACCTCACCCGTGTAGACGTTGCACAGTAAGAAGCTGGTGACAGCGAATACATAAAACCTTACAGGAAAATAGAAGAAAGGAAGTACGCTAATGTGCCTGAATAATGACATATAGGGACCAGGAAAGATCAGCTCTTAACATTAAGGCAACATAACGCATTCAAATCAACGCCTTCATTTTTACGGCGACGTGTTGTCAAACAAAGCGAATTCAGTGGAAATGTCGTAACCTAGAATGGTGGAAAATGGTGCTTAAAGATAAAGCTATACTCGTCCCAGGATATACATACAGGTACTGCGCGTGAAGTTTTGTGAAAATCATTTTCCTGCCTAACTCACAGTTCCGAAGTTGTGATCGTCAAACAATGAGACATATTGTACATCTAATGCAGTATAGGGCTCACATGCGACCAAGGAACGGGCTATTTTCAAGAAGTCGCGGTGTTTTGGAAGCAATAAGCGAGGCATATTCACTGACGACCAAAAAGTGCGAGGAATGTAGCTTTTGAATTACGTATAAATCAGCAACCAATTGGGACTTGTAGCTTAAAGTAGCAGCAAGAAATTGTTGCTCAGCAAAGTCAAGTCGCTGCTTCCAACTGAAAAAAAACTAAAAACTTTCAACTGAAGCCTTGAATCGGTGCGGTGAGAGGTAAAGGACATTCGAACAGGGCGGGGCGCCCACACACAAGTCCAGGATGGCACAGAACTAATGCTAATAAAGCTTCCCTAACCTTATCTCATTTAAAATATGATTACCGGTTAGTTTCCAATTTCAACGCACTAGGCTACCTTTGTTCAGAAACCCAACGCCGCTTTCATTAACGTTATGGCTGGAGAGAAGTATTCCAGCCCGCTCCAATGACGGTGATTTCCTTTCTGAAGTTGTTTCAAACTTATCAGTTTCCATGGTGTTTATCCTAGACACCACATTTTTTTGTTTCTCCTGCATATGGAGATAGGCAGCTCTGAGGACAATCGAAAGTCTTTTCCGTCCATGAGTGGACATGTAACTGTGTATTACTACGCAACGTACTGTGCTACTTTATGCAATGTACAGGAGAGCTGAAAAGTCGTCGACCAATTGCTTTTTTGCCACAACTTTTTCTCTACGGAACCAAACTGGGCGAAGCTTTAGTATGTTGTGCTTGAACCTCTTGTGAAGATTTGCTAGATTTTTTGATTTCCTTCATAGATTTGTACAAGCATTTCTTACAAAATCATCTGAAAACGCAGGAAAGCCTGGTCAGGAAAATGGGTACAGAACCGACAAACCGTGGAAAACATGAATACCTCGTAGGAAAACCGCGAATTTTGATGGCAGCAACACCTCGGAACGAGATCGAATCCATGAGCTTCTTAGTAAGTGTATGGGACAGACGTTGTATTCTCCCACTACTTGGGGGAAGGGGGTATTTTTCTCCGCTGTTCCTACTAATTTTCAATGAACAGCGTCCTTCGAGCTCTTCCTCATTTGTTCTAACGGACTCAAGTTCAGGGATTGGATTGGCCACCGTAGAAGTGTGACTTTCTGGTGCTGGAAGGCTTCTTCTATCTTGCTGACGTGTGTTTTGGACCCATTCTCGCTATGAAATCCATTCAGCAGACATGCCTTTCCTCGCCCATGGTAGTGCGATCATGTCTCTGTGCCCTTCCCTTGTCATCGTTCCTCTATTTTAGGATGAGACCCACACCATATGGACCATATGGAAATGCCCTACACATCACCACAGATCTTCAGCAAATTGAACTTGTACTCAACGGTTAGAAGGACTATGCCACAATCCGCTGAGCTGCAGGTGAGATGGCGCCGCGCAGTGGCAACTTTGACTTCTCTATTCTTGGGTGTTATAGACGGTTTCTGGACTGGACGTCGTCCGTCGATTCCAATATCGTTAAGGCCTCTCCTCACAGTCTGTCGACTGATTTTAATGCCATCACTTCTAAAAAACTTAGCGAAGATGTCCACAGCCTAGAGAAGGAGAACGGCTTTTAGCGGCAAATGATCCGTCTGTCTAGCATGGAAGAAGCAGAGCGAAGTCTTCCCATTTTCTCTTACTAGTAGAACCTCCATGACCTTCATTCCAGATTCCTTCATTTTCATGGCGGCTTAACGTACACCTCAAGGGACTTCTGCTCATTTTCATGGCGGCTTAACGTACACCTCAAGGGACAAGGGACTTCTGCTCTCCTAGCCATTACCATAAGCGCACCAGCCATGACACTAACCTAAATGCAGCGTCAAAGGTAGGTTTAAGTAGAAATTAAGTAGAAAAAATGGTATGATATAATAAGT
The DNA here is from genome assembly GCA_963978905.1 of Trichostrongylus colubriformis. NCBI lineage: Eukaryota > Metazoa > Nematoda > Chromadorea > Rhabditida > Trichostrongylidae > Trichostrongylus > Trichostrongylus colubriformis. Next base: position 35,150,426 of record OZ022258.1, on the reverse strand, counting down.
ATGGAAAGCTGAAAAAGCTGGTGCCGCGAAACTCCTATACAACCACGTATCTTTTACCGTTTCGTAGCACAGCAACATATCTCATACACACAACACTCAGGTGCAACATGCTAAAATTTCGCTCGGAGTGGTTCAGTAGAAAAAAGTTGTAACTGAAAAACCATTCGGTCGAAGACTTTCGAGCGTCACTGTATATTGGGCACATGATGTAATAAACCAAGACTACCTTTTTTGCCCACTTCTTCGACTGATACTACATAAATAGCAACGAGTTCTTTGATTATCATCAAATTCTATCACTTTCTATCTGCTTGCTTGTGCCATGACTACAGAGTGGCTACAAAATATAGTCCGGCACCCATTCGCTTATAAAAATTGAGTAAGATATTTTATGAAATTTATTAAACAGTTAACATTAGATGCCCGAACATTCATTTGAGATTTGCGCAAAATTAACGCCTATGGCCCCATTGCTTCCTCCCATAACGAAAAATAAGATCAGATATTGCTCGGACATTACACATGCCCTAAGTGTGAAAAGTGATGTAAATCCCTCCCCGTAAATGTGAAAGTGATGTAAATGAAGCATTTTCACTCCACTTTACCTCCAGTAATGCATTAGTCGCAACTACAACTTAACTGTGCGCTGAGTATGAGATCTATTCAGGTGGAGGAAGTAATTAGGATGATGGGAAACAACAATATACAAAAAGTAATTGATTTAGGCGTAAAACCTTAAAAGAACTGGGAATTGCACGAGAAAAAAACAACTCGCACTCGCGACGTCGCTCGCCTCTCGCCACGGGCGGGAGCGTGAAAATTCTACTAATCGCTAAACACCCATGTGGCTCGATTGGAGGAAGTCGGGGAGTTCGAACCAACAGTCGTAATAATTTGGCAGAAATGCCTGATATGCTTAATCCAAAGAATATTTACAGATATTTTTGTTTTTTGTTGGCTGCTGATATTCGCAGCAGCCCGCGACGCGGAAGTTGTCACAAGTATGCTGAGTTACTGGCAAAACCTTTGGTCTCGGACGGAACTAGAACCCGCACGCAGTACTTCCGAGCATATGTACTAATCCATTACATTAACGAGCCCCCTTTCACACAAATTCAGCTGCTGACTGGTATATTTACCATAGCTTGTCAGCACTCACACGTACAATGTGATTCAGAAGACGAGTTGACATGAAAAGGTTGTCAGTAGTGTAATGGTGTAGCACATATGACCGGAAAGCATGGAGCGCGGGTTTGAGCCCCGTCCGAGACCAAAGCTCTTGCCCATAACTCAGCATACTTGTAACATATTTACAGAGTTCGGACGAAGTTTATGGGTTAACCAGTGACCTGTAAATCTGCGGGCCATACTTTGTGGGGCTGAAGAAGCATTATAGGCTTTTTTTTACGACGATGTACACTTGAAGTTAGTCTCAGCACTGTGTTCTAACGAGATCTGCTATTGCATACATTTTGGTACCTTCAGATCGCCTCCATAATTTCCCTGGAGGTGGCAGGGCGTGGATGCGTTCACGAGTAGTGAGTCAAAGTGATACGGGTGGAGGTGAAAAGACGAACGCAGCCAAGCCAGCCGTCGACATCTGAGCCAGCATCATGGTAAAGTATGAAGGCGAAGGTGGCTCATGGGAGCGAGCAGGAAGTAATAATTAAGATGATCAGAAAATCAATACTGTACTCAGCTAGTGCCTACCGTCGAAGCTGAGCTCCCCCTGATCACTATTAGTTAATTCGACAGAGGAGCCGTACCAAATAATTGTAAAGGGGCTTGAAATCGATTGTGATAAAATGTAAGGTAACTGCCGGCTATCTTTCTGCTATAAAATATGAAGACAGAACAGTGAAAAGAGTTTAATAGAAACGAGCACAAAAGCAGAAAGATTGAAAGAGCTTCGATATAAAAGTAGCCCGAAAGCATTCACAGTGCTCACGAGTATCAAGTGAGGGAGTTAATCAGAATGGAATCGTGCTGGTTCAACAAGGTCTAACTGTGCAGGTCGAAACCGGTTACTTTACCGGATCTTTGAAAAAGATTAAAAGTACTCAGGAAAAATTACAGGAAATAATTGAATAACTAGTTGCCTTTGGAAAGGGCGCGACTTACCAAATTCAACAAAAAGTTTTTTGCCATTATTCGCGAGTGTTGTTACAAACAGGTTAACATTTGAGCCACTGATTTGAATCCTACTGTCGGGCCAACGATGCCAAGCTCATTGGCCGTAACTCAATCATGTTCGTCATGCCCCAAATAACGTTGCTCGTCCATCTTCCTTCCGGTTGCCTACAAACGCAGTTTGTAAGCAGGAAGTAGGAAATGGTTGGAATCACATAGAAGAGCTACTGATCTTCGAGGCCCATCAGTTAGTTAAAACCCTGTCAGAAGACGGGCTTGTTGAGTGGCTGCTCATCGCTTTGTGTGCTTAGAGCAAGTCAAAAATCAAAATTTTGAGCTGCGTCATCGGTGGATGGATACACAACAATAGGCATCAAATTGGCATTTTCGGAAAATCTCTTCGCTTTCTAAATTGATGCCTTGCATTCACAGACAACAAGGTCTGCTGAAAATAATTTGAGAGCACTGAATAAGATGAGCTCAGCTATGTATTGTTTATACAGGGGTGTCAAAAATTAATTTTGTTCGCGGCTCACTTCCAATAAGTATGCAAAACAGAGGGTAATAAAATAGATGAAAGGATCAGGACAAGATATTCCTGGAATGTTCCTCTCAAAGCAGGAACAAGCTATGGCTCACTACTTTCACCGTCACAAAAATATGGAACCTTCAATCAGCTCAGTCGGGCTATAGAGCACCCACGGCATTGAGATCCGCCTAAAACAGCAAAGCCAGCTTCCGTGAGCGGTCTCTCGTGGGAAGCTTCCTGAGGACTGACCCATCGGTTCATAGAAGTCACAGACTCTCGCTGTTGGATTTTCATGTCTCAAACCTGCCTTCGGAAGGGTTTCAATGGTATTGGCACGTTGTGGTTCTTGGTACGAAGGGCGGAGAGAACAGAATGTTCAGGAACACCACCATATAAGAATCTCCTCTAGTGCCTAGATTGAACGGACCACAGCAAGGTTGTGAACGAGGGTGCCGAAACCTCGGATTCTGCCAAGTTGAGGTGACCTATCATGTTCGCGCACAAGAAGCTCCCGATCCTGCTCGTGCAGAAGGCTGTTACGGATCTCAGTGATAGTATGAGGTGTGCTCTTGAACATGAGGATGGGAATACCCCGTCACCAATTGCTGAAGTTCGACAATGTAGGGTTGAAAGTGGAGGAAAAAATTACTTTTTTGGCACCCCCTGTACAGTAACTGAGCATCTCATAGGCTGAGACGGTTTTGAATTCTTTGGATCTATGCGATACGCTGAAAATTCCTATGGTAGCCGCTAGAATTGACCTATTCGATGTGACATCACCAGCAAGCAGTGCAAGGTTGGTCTCATTGATTAGCTCGGAGAAAAAATGGATTCAGACTGTTGAGATAAAAGCCATCAGGAAACCATCGTTAACTCGTTTGAAAGAAAAACAACAGAAAGCGGTTTTGCACTTGAAAAATCTGGCAACATTGTTCAACAGTAGGGACTTTGTCAAGAAGAAGCTAGGCAATCAGGAAGAGGAAGCAAAACCCGGAGTGGATCATCTCAGATTTGCAATATATCTCGGTTAAGATCTTGATCATGGGGAGCGTGCCGCTTTAATTATAAAGGCGGAACGACTCTTACGCGTGTTTATGGGCTTCAATGAGGTGCGAAAAGCTGATAGAGCGGCCAACGCTTGCATTAATGCTTGAAATTTGAAGGCGTGACATCGGGCAGACTTTGAAGGAGGCACAATAGCTGTTATTTGGAATCGAAATGCAGACCTCGGTGCTAACAACGCTGTTTTGTAGTTTGGCAGCGTTTCATACCGTTCATTGGGAAGGAGGAGGTCTCTGTTGTGGGATGTCTCACTCTCTGACGGTTTTTTCATTGTAATGTAATAATTAAAACAACTTTTAGAATTAAAACCTTCCGTTAGCTGGGGCATGAGGGTTCTTCCTTAATCGACATTGAAAAGTAGAAGTTAAGCGGAAGTAAACAACGAATGGTACACAGGATTTTCCATTGAAAAAAAAACCCCATGAAAAGAGTAACAGCGTAACTCATTGCATCAAAAAAGGGAAGATGGGTGTGATGTTTGTAGGGGGAACTGACTTGACAATAAGACGCCGCATATGACTTATATTAGGCAACCGAAAAAGTTCGGGCGGTTTTTCCTAATTGATTATTTCTATGCAATGTATTTAAAAAACTGATTTTGGTAGGAGGGTAACACTGCATATGCTTCGAAGCTTGTTTTATGCAGAATCATTCGAAGTGTCTCATAAGTTCAAGCAGTGCGTTTCAAGTTTGAAATTTTCTAAGTGGAGTGTGGCTGTGTCGAATGAGATAATTTGCGCCTGTTTGCTTTACGAGTTTGAACTTGGCACCGAAGCCGCAGAAGCTTGTCGTAAGATACGCGCTGCTTTTGGGGAAAGTACCATAGCGGAACGGACGGGTCAGAAATGGTTTAAAAAATTTCCTCCTGGAAATCTCATTCGACACTGAATGATGCTGCATAAAACAAGCTTCAATGCATATGCAATGTTACCCTCCTACCACAATCAGTTTTTTAAATACATTGCATAGAACTAATCAATAAGAGAAAACCGCACAAACTTTTCCGGCTCCCTAATAATTATATGTAAGATCCCGTAAAGTTAATGCTACTAGAAGACATTAAGACAAGGATGTGTGTGCTACTGTTCAAGATTCAGCAGGATGTCATTTCCTTTAGTATAACACCAGAACAAATCTCAGCTCACATTACGTAGGTAGAGTAATAACTGAAGGGATTTCCAAGCGTAATTTCGAAACTAAACTGGAATATGAAGATAGATATGCAAAGAAGCGCAACAGTAGAGAAAAACAGGATGAAATGGTAGAAACTCAGAATAAAACAGGAACCTCTAATCCAGGACGTGCTTTTACGCTCTCTGCTTCACTGAAAGGTGTGATGCAGACGGCTAGAGCAGCTAAGCAAGCCATCCATGAACACTACCCCGTTTTCCATAGCTTCTCGGCCATCGGTAGTAGTACGATCGATGTGCACTCGAATGAGGCCGCTACAAATATAAACACTTCCCACCTCCGGCTTTCCTAATTACTCTTTAGTGTAAAGCATCATCCGTAGGTAAAATGGTTGACACGCATAGAACATGGATTGACACCGTATTTATCCCAGAGCCAAATTTCACGCTTTTGAAATGAGACCAAGCTGGATGGATAGGGATCTTAATTCCGCTGACAATCATGAGAACTTAAAGGCATATTCCGCGCTCGCTATGGGTGGAGTAACCAATTCACTCTCCATTGGTTGTCGGCGGTTCGAAGGCGGTCTCTCCTCGCCTACTGCCTGCAGTGGGGCGTGGAGAGACCGCCTTCGAACCGCCGACAACCAATGGAGAGTAAATTGGTTACTCCACCCATAGCGAGCGCGGAATATGCCTTTAAACTGCAAAATGCCGTTCGGAAGCGATTTAGGATGGGTCAAAGTATGTTTGCAATGACTCCCTAACCTGCTGCTTGACGTGACTCATCAAAAGGTATGATTGAAGGGACAAATCCACCGTTCACCACCTCTGTAACAAGAGCGGCCACTGAATCGCTCTTCCGTAGGGGCCACTGAGCTACGGTGATCGTTGCTACACACACGGTTAGCTTCTCACATCAAGCAAAGTATCGCACCGATTGACATCTCAAGCATTCCTCCTAACTCGCTTCGAAGCTATACTTTGTAATTTTAGTTTCCATAGTTTAATCAGCATTCGACACACTATCCATCCATCCACATAGGTCTCATTAGAGAGTTTCATGGGAATTGAAACCCTTTCCTGGTAAGCATGGATTGACCATAGCTTATCTGCACTCCTGCTTATGAAAAACGTGTAAGTCGTTGTAGCATTACTTAGCCTATCCAACTGAGGGCCTCAGAATATGAAAGAAGTTCCATGTCGTTTTCTGGCATTCACTGAGGCAACATTGGCACTGTGATCTGAAGTGAATAGGAGCAGTCAGCAAATATAAACAGTAAACAGAAGATGGACATATCCGATCGATTTCGCTTCGAAACAAGAAAAAAGTGAGAGACAACTCTCAGAGTGAAAGCGTTACGCCGCGGTTGACCCATCGTTTTGGAAAATTCTGCGGATTAGAGAATTCGAAAAAGAAAGTCAACTTCATGCCTTTTGGGGTGCCAAGCGGGTAGGTCCACGAAGCCGATTTCCACTATAGGCCGATTCTCCGGGTGTGCACCCTTATGTAAGGATTTCGCGCGACGCCGAACGGCGAGCGACGACTGCGCGCGAGTTGACTACGCTCGGTGGGACCGCCCGTAATGGCGTAAGAAGGACGGCGACCGTACCCTCGCCTATTTTCAAACGTTTCGCCGCCACACTGAGCTTATTTCCGGATTATTTCCATCTCAAAAGACAGAATTTGGTTGAATTCAGTTGAGTTTGAATTTTTCAGTGCACCCTTAGTTGATGATAAGGTTTATATGCATTTATGCCATTTCCTGTCTATGCATTATCCTTATTTGCATTATGGGCTATGTATTATCCTTACTTGCATATCAACATGAAGACATTACAAAAAGGGATAAACTTTGCCTTAGCCTAGGGAGGAGCTCCTATGTGAGCGCGAAAGCATCTACTTGTGCAAGAACGGGCTTTCGCATTACGGCGCAACTGATTCACTCATCCCCAAAATTTCATACTCCTAGACCTGACTGTAAAAATGCCCGGAATGCACTACGTCTCAATGCAATACAATGCAAAATATATTATTCACACTATAATCTACACATGTATGAAGCAAAGAGTGCGGACGAGCAAAAATGATGAATATGAGGAGGAGGCAGAATACAGAAAATAGAATAATGCATGCAAAATGCTATAATCAACCAAGGGAGAACTGAAAGAGGTTAAACTCACCCAAATTCTGCCTTTTGAGACGAAAATAAATCGAAAACAAGCTCAATATAGCGTCAAGATGAATAAAAGTAGGCGTGGATACGGTCGCCGCCCTTCTTACGCAATTACACGCGATTCCCACCGAGCGCAGTTAACACGCGCCCAAATGTCGCGCGGAGAACGTCGCAACGCGAAATCCTGCCATAGGGGTACACACCCGATTCCTCGATATCCAGATCAATATGTATACATACTTTCCACCACCTCTGACGTAACCTCAATTAGCTGGATTCAAACGCGGCCCGCCCACTGAGGAGAGTTGTGCGCACAGTAATGTAGAGACGATGAAAAAAAGGTAATTTCAAACACCAGAATCAGGTAGACCCGAGTAATCCTTTAGCATCGCGTGAAAGTTGTTGTACCTCAGACACGCATGCTGCGAATATTTATTCATATAAAAACCTCCCACGCATTGCTGAGCTGCACAACAACATACCCTCCTCACCGCGTTAGTTGACTAGTATTCGATTATAGATGACTAATATCAAACTTCCTGCATAATCCGCGATAATGTTACCTAGTAATTTCCTTTTCGTGAATGCTTTGGCTGTAATGTTTGGCGTGTGGAAAGTCAGTTTCAGAGAAGTGAGGTGATCAGGGTAGAGGAAACAATGATACACCAGTGACGTTATCCTGAGGATGGGTGAGGGCGACGCGGGAGCATTTCCGGCTGGGATGCTCTTTTTGAGGAATGAATAATCAAGCTTCACCTTTTTCTTACCCTTATACAGACTTGAATGCTCGCTGCGAAACGGCAATAGGCTAGTTATGCTTGCAATAGTGGCACGCGCTGGGTCCGTAGGGTTCGTCTCTTCTCCTTAATTTCAACAAATTTGTTAGAAGGGTCTCTCCGGGAAGGTGTCTCTGTCCATCGTACGACTTCCTCATATCCCCTACCCCAAACGTCATCGTCATAAGGGAAGGAAGGGAACATCTTTCAAAAGATACTAGTGCTATTAAAGATCTGTCAAAGGAATGCTGAGCTATGATGAAACCTTCTACCCTAGAGGACACTTTCCGCAGATATTATACATGTGCTTATTCCGGTGAGACGAAGATTAACTCCGTATCCCGGTTACAACATTCGATCGCCGTCCTGGGACGAAAATGAGCAGCTAATAAAAATCGAATACATACAATACTACGAAAAAAGACTTGAAATTCCACTTCTCGCTCCCATCCCATCTCTCCTCCCAACCAGCTTCGCCTTGTCTAATGCCCATTACTCTTCAAAGGTTCTTCAATCAATTCGGTTCAGTTCGGCATGCAACTCTCAATGACACACATCGCGATAATCAGATTAGTCGAACCACCTTCCTATGACAGAACTCTTGTGGATCTATCCCGGTCCTCACGGCGCTGGCCACACAGACCGGGGCAGTGCCCGTTACTGTAGCCACCCTGACACTGGAGAGGGCTTTTTGCAAGGTGGCTTCAAGAGAGGCTGTAGAGTCTTGCGAAATATCGCGATAAGGTGAGCTACATCAGGTCCTAACGGCAAATACAACGTTAGCGGAGAAGCAAGCAATATCCTTGAACTTTGCGTGACATTGTCAAGCAAAGACTCGTTCAAATGTATTTTTCCTACAATCCCTGAGAATTCTTGAAAGGGACATCATTTTTTGTAGCGTTTCTGGACCACTACTGAAAGATTAACTTTTCAAACGGCATTATTGAGGCCAATAAATCGTACATTTTATCGTGATGTATCCCTTCACACTCTCTGCTTTGCATGTGAAAGTAGAGCACCATTCATGCCTCTGTCAAATAGTCGAAATGCTTGAATAGCAAATACCGACAACATTTGCGCGATCCGTGGATGGGTATCGCATCAAGTTCGCCAATCGTTTCGCCTTTGAGAGGGGTTTGATGACGGTGGTAGTTCCAACATGACCACTTCCTACGTCGAGAAAGAACAGTGAGGGTGAACATCGAGTAAATTTCATGGACCGAATACTCATTCATAATCTTGTAGTGGTATTCGAATGCCCGGCGTATCCAGAAGAGTATGGATCAGTACTGGGCATACAGTATCTCTCACCTTCGACTCGATGAGAGTCAACAGGGTTTCTGGGTAGCAATAATAGGAGATAGCAGTCATTGTCGCACAATCGTTCGTCGTATTGAATGGGCAATGTTATGATTACGTCTATTAGGCAGCACCTGGGTAAACAATAAAAAAATATGCGCGTCTGAGTAGTTTGTACCTTCAGCTGTCCCCTGACGCTGCCCCTCAGCAATTATTGTGTTGACGACAACACATAGTCTTGCAAGTCTTGCAATATCGTCATCTGGAAAGACATTTGAATGCATGGCGCTTCGACAAGTGCCATCAGTATAAGCGCAAAAAACTGCAGTATATCACCCATTAATGATTACTTTAGCTTCTCTACCAGAGAGCAATATCCCTAATTCATCTAATGTGCACCAAACACCACCGAACGTTGATCAAAATATTAACGACATCTGGTGGGATAATTTAATCGCTCGCTAAAAATGAAAACGGAGATGCTAATTGTAAGTTGTGGGCAGTGAAGAAAAATCAGGAACCCGACACCCTTAGGCTGTAGATCAGGACGCGGGTTGACTGATTCAGCGCGGCACGTGAATCGAGCCTCTGTGCGCGCTAGGTGCCTATTCTGTTGTGAATTGACCGGGTGTGGTCGCTGCGAGATCTGGCGACCCCGAACCAATTGTGTCCTGCCCTGCGCACGGACCTCGATTCTCCACGGTGATTTACGAACGCGATTCCTGCTCGCTCCGCCACTGATGTATCCAACGTACTCATAGGAATCGTAATATGTGGTAGTGATATGCAAAAATTTCCTCATGCAAGTCCTCTATACGTGTCATTCCAGCGGAGCAAGATTGCATGCAGAGCGGTGTATTTCCATGCTTTGAGAACTTCAAGTTATGAGAGGTCCCTTCCACAGCAGTTTGAGCTGTGACCCTCTTTCCCCGATGTGGGGCCAAGATCGCCTCCAAAGGATGCGGGACAATTGCCACTCAAGAATTCCCCCAGTGCCTATGTCCGAATTCGCCCCCCCCCCCCCTTCACCCGCCCCTCATTCTAGAGGATTCCTCACTCAAAGCTCGACTCTGCTCCGATATCAAATTTCGAGTAGCACAAGACCAAATTTTCAGCACTTTTTTTTCACAGAAAATTCTTTAGGGAACTGTCACTTCTCAGCGCCTAAACGAACACGTGTGCAGAAAAAACACATCGGTTTTCCGAAAACGATGAACCAAGGCGGCATTACTGTCCCTTCAGCTTAGTGATTTATTCAAGCAACAAAACACATCTCTTCCAAACGCAGTGCTAACCTGTGATACGTAGTATGGTTGGAACACGCAATTTTGAAGAGGGGACCCACCACGAAAAATCCATCGTTCGAAGTCAATTTGCGACATTGACTTTTTGTGATACATACTCAATGCCATTCATCAGCAGTATTTGTTAACCTCGCTCGGTGAAGGATGAAACGGATGTACATCGAAGGACATATTTTCTCCAGCTTTATTACAACAAGCTTCTTCTGAACCTCGTGTACCTGTACAGTTGGAACTCCGCGCTTTCCTTCATGACTACCGAAACACTGTCTTCCGCGTCACTTATGCACGTGCGTTGCAAAGAAATAACATCCGCCACAATGTTGAATGGGTTTGAAATGGAAAGAGGTGGATAGCGCTAGATAGGTCCCGGTGCGGCGAATAGTTTGCATGTGCAAAGTTGAATATTGACAGTCACGTCACCAGCTGCACCTTAGAAGTAGACGAGAATTCTCCGTTTCTCTTCAGGAAGTATATCAGGTCCTTGAATCCTACATTCACAGTCCCAATAGTCTGCCATCTTTTCTCCGCACAGTCATCTTTTTTCGGTGCATTTTCTCGAAATTGCAAGGCACTTTCCAGCAAAGCATTTCACGTCGTTTCAGAAAATTGACCTATTTTCTCGAAATCAAAAGGAAACTGAACAAATTACATGCACGCACGTGTGCATGTAGCAGGGTTCTATCTGTCTCACGCATCACAGGCAAGCGGATTCTCCATGATAAAGCCTTAAAAATCAGTGTTTTAGGTATCAGAGTAATAAATTCACTGTCATTCTTCTTTCGTTTGACAACACCTTAGAACAATGAGCACACACCAGAATCATGAAAATCGCAAAGAATCTTGGAAAAACATCTATACTTCTATGCATTGAGAGCTGTATTCATGCAAGTTCAAAACCATGTATTGCGAAAAGGTATTACATCCAAGTGATAACATGAAGATGGACGAGAAACACTGTAACACAGATGTCATCGTTGCCTCCTTTTTTTTAGAAGTGACTAGCTCAAACAAGTAGTTGCTCATTAACCTCCTAATTACTCCGCGCACATTAGGTCAAGGTCTCGCGATGTTAACATATCAATGAGCACAGAGATCATTTCCTGATAGATGGTTTGTATCGATATTGTGTGATAAAACCACGAAACATTCCCTGAATTGTTTAGAGTTATTAGGATACTTATGGGCGATCAGTTGCTTGAGCCGAAAACTACAAAGACGGAAAGTCAGTAATGAGAAAGGCTGTCACCATGAAATCATTTATGCATTATTGAACACATTTAAACATTACAAGTTGGCTGGCGCACACTACTGTGCGCGGAACACCGGGTGGGGCTATTTACGCCTGAAAATCGCTTCAGCGGCGTCGCACTCGCGGCGCTACCAGAAGGACTTGCGAATTGATTGCCCTTGGGAGTCCGGCAGAGCGTGGCTGCGTCACATGTGTGCTTCCACCCATAACACACTGCCTCCTGCACCCATGCCACCCTGCCCTCCACCCATGCCACACTGCCTCGCTTGAAGGCTGCCTGGCCTGCCACTGGCACTCGCAGCCGCCGCGCCGCTCGCCGCGGGCGGCCGCCCGGTTTTCTGGCGTAAGTAACCTCACCCCGAAACACCATGAGAGCCAGCAGGTCGAGTCGAGGCAAAAGGCAAAAGGCAAAAGGCAAAAAAGTGAAAATAAGGAAGGCTCACAAGGGAAGGATGGTAGGTCGAAGCGGCCTTTCGAAATGGGGATTATACCAGTACCAGTTGGCTGGCGCACACTACTGTGCGCGATTCATGGCTATGTTGTGCAAAATGGGTTTGATCGACATGACCACCGTTGTGTATGGGATTGAGTGGATTTTTCTTTCCTCTACTTTCAGCTGAGCTTTCAAATTGCAAAGAAGCAGGCGAGGTGACCTTATAAGAAAGCTTTCGGCAGTAATATAAATAAGTCGCTTTTTATTGAACCCATTTTGCACGTAATCATAGGTCGCGCGCAGTAGTGTGCGCCGGCCAACTGGTTATATATAAAAGGATCTTATGTCAGAAACTCATCGCTGAAATAAAACCGTCTGTTCCCCACGTTTGGGGCACATTGGAACCCAACTACAATTTTCCATCTGAAAACAGGACATTTCAGCACGCTCCGCCCACCGTGGGCGGAGCTTCACTTGGTCAATGTAAGGTCTTTACTTCTTGTGCCATGCCCTACCCATCGCGCACTTGTGCCCATCTCCACAGATCGTTATCATGTAATGTCCAAGCTCCGCCCACCCCCACACACTCCTCCCACTGTGCCCAGAATTCTTTCTTGACCTTCAGAAACTCATCACTGATCTAAATTCATCTACCCCCCCCCCCACGTTTGGGCACACTGGAACCCAATTAACAATTCTCGGTCCAAAAAGGAAAATGCGGTGCACGTCCCGCCCACCGTAGGCGGAGCCTATCAACAGTAGGATACCACCACCCATACTGCTTTAAAAATTCAGTATCCCAGCTCCACTGCAACGCGAGATATCAGTTTCCGCCATTTGCCTTTCGAGGCTCCTTATCAGCCCTTATCAGTTGCTATCACTTCCGTTCCCCCCCATTGATGTTCCCTTACCACACCTATATCACTTTGAAAATTCAGTATCCCAGCTCCACTGCAACGCGAGATATCAGTTTCCCGCCATTTGCCTATCGAGGCTCCTTATCAGCCCTTATCAGTTGCTATCATTTCCGTTCCCCCACCATTGATGTTCCCTTACCACCCCTATATCACTTTGAAAATTCAGTATCCCAGCTCCACTGCAACGCGAGATATCAGTTTCCCGCTATTTGCCTATCGAGGCTCCTTATCAGCCCTTATCAGTTGCTATCACTTCCGTTCCCCCACCATTGATGTTCCCTTACCACCCCCTATATCACTTTGAAAATTCAGGGTCCCAGCTCTACTGCGACGCGAGATATGAATTTCGTGACGAACACACACACACACACACAGACACACAGACAGACATACTTAGCCGATTATATATTGTAGGACAGGGCTCGGGTTGACATTCAACAATTGTTCCATATCTGCAGTGCGTCTCTAAGAGCAGACTTACAAGTGTTTAGCGATAAACAACTAAGCATTTATAGGTAGGCAAGCGCATACAGAGTGTGCTTCGATAGCCAACTGGTTCTCCAGTTCAAGTTCCTTGAACCCTTGGTCACGAGTTCGATTTCTTGATTAACATGCTTTTTTGCATCTCCCCGTAAACACTTCCCCAACCCTATAAACAAAGATTTGTACTCTTCGCGTTCTAGATCTTGCTTCGAAAAAACGTTCCTAAGGAATGAATTCTTTTTCGATGTTTTTTGATGCACATTTTCAGTTCTTCATTTGTTGCCTTCACAAACATGCTCTTGACAGCCGGTCATATAATAACGTAGAAGTTATTATGATTAACATGATGTACTCGGTCACGACTCAAATTTGTGTCTCCACCAAATTATTACACGGCTTAATTCCAAGCCAAGCGAAGGCAGTACGAATGTCGGGTATACTTCAATACAACCGGCCTTGCATTAACGTGGCAATTTTGGTAGAATTCGACCAAAGAGTTATTGTCTTTTCTCAAGTACTGGTTGTGAGAAATATTCTTCCCAAAGGTTGTGCTAGCGCACCTGTAGAAGGTCTTCGGCCCTTGTCATACAACGCGAACACCAGTTGGGGAAGAGCAGAAACCTATTGACACTTTCATGTCGTTTCTACTCGAGGCATTTTACGATCACTTCATGGTCGATACCACATTTGCTGGAAAATACTACAAAGGCTAAACGAACAAAACATCGAAAATGGATCCATTGCCTCGAAAACGCTCTTTCGTGGCATGACGAAGCACGCAAAGGGTACAAATTCTTGTTTATGTTAAGGAAGCACATGCGGAAAAATACAAAAGAGCATGTTCAACAAGAAAGCGAATCTGTGCCCTCTAGAACTAACCACTAGGCTCTTGAGGCGAGCATCTACTGCGCTTGCCTATCTTATACTTATCTTATCTGTATGCTGCGTTGCTCCTATTCAAACACTTGTAGCTCTGCTCCTAGAGAGGCACTGCATATATGGAATGCATACTGTTGAATAGGCTCCTGCATTCTGTCACTGGGTGTATATCGTTAGGACAGAAACGTCGCGAGGTCGTGTTCGACACGCGACGGGATGGTGCGAGCTATGCGCGCCGTATTGGATGGGTCTTGAAGCGATGACAGTGCTCTACGCCTCATTCTCTGCATAATCGCTTCAAGAGTCAACTAATACGGCGCGCATAGCTCGCACCATCCCGTCGCACGCCGAACACAGCCACGCGACGTTTCTGTCCTAACGATATAGATTGTATGGGAACGCCAAAATCAATGAACCAGAATCGCGTTTTCTTCTCGCGCGCCGCTTCTCATCCTTCCATGCTCTTGCCTTCCTGCTGCTTTAGTTGCTTCAGTTGTTACGCACATAGTCCCACAAAATCAGATTGTCATTGAGATCTTTGGTAGGCATTCCTGTCAATATGCAGGAATTCTAAGTGATCCATTACGCTGCCGTAGCGCGTCGGCATGGGGTGTAGAAAGAACCGCAGCCGCGTCAGAATACGAATTCATGGATTGCGCTTCAATTGGTGGGCTTCAATGGGCTTAATGCAACCTACACTGACTTCTGCGAGCCTTTTTGTTGCTATCGCTCTGTTTCCTCCTATTTGTTTTTGTATCTGGTTGCACTGCAACAAATGTATGTTTATCAAAGAAAACGTCTTCAAAGATGATCATTTCTATCAGCTCGTTCGGAAGGTTCCTGCGAATTTTGACCTCTAACTTCAACTATATTCGTAATCTATTACACGAGGAAGCTCATGTGATTACTGCCAATTAGACAACCTTGCAACATCAACCACATGTAACATAAAAGTTACAGAAAGTAGAACACTGAGCAGTAATAGCATCAGGAATAGTAGTATAGTACAATAACTGTAGAAAAGAACTGATGAGAAAGGTAATGTTCAAAGATGGTATGAATCAATGTCAAATCAGAAGTAATAATGGAGCAAAGTAATCATCAAAGATTGCTCGAAACCTGGAGAGCTAGCAGGAATGTCCTTTTCTCTGCAAAGTTCCATATATGTATAGAGAGCAAACTCGATTTATGAAAGAGTGCTCTTTCGGTTGAATTTGTGGAGAAGCGTATCCTAGGCGCCACCCCTGAATGTGGATGCTTTCAGTTTACCAAAGGTACAGAAATGAAGGCAGGAACGCTCATAGAGAAGTTTGCGGAGCATCAAAGATCGAGCTTTCTCCTACGCCAAGCAAGAGAGGCTAGGCCTAGGTTAGAGTGACGACTAGGCCGTGGGATGCGGCTGTAGGTCTAACATCAACTGTGATCAGAAGTTTCCTAGTGAAACCGTTTTGAGCTTTTTCCGATTTATCTGAAGTTTTACGTTCGTTTCTGAGGATTGAATGTGACAATGTCGTATTCGACAATGGGTCCTACATATGTCTCATAGGCGTGGACGAGAACGGTGGCGCTTTTTGTTCACAGCGCCCTGTACACTTTGTGAATGGCAAAGTGTGCCTGTCTAGCAAAATTTCAAAAGTAAGGGACCAAGCAAAGATTAGGAATTACAAGAATCCCAAATCAGTGAGCTTTATCAACCTCTTGGATCTCGAGCCCTCAATAAAAAACTTGTATCTCGGCTAGTACAAAGTTTAATCAGTCGAAATAAAAGCCGTGAATCTTCACATGTTTGCCAATGGAATACAAGCTTGCTCGCTGCAGTCACCCACAACCCTGAAGATTTAGAGGCGATGAATTTGTTGAATGGTACTTCAGCATCGCGTTGGCTTTGGAGCGTTCCTCTCAAAAAAAAGTTGTCCAGTTGCTTTAGAATAAGGAAATTGGTAGAAGCCAGAACAGGTGATTATGGCACATGCGGCAGAGTTTCGTAGCCTTGTTCATTCGACTTACTCAGGAATCTCAATGCGACATGAGGACGTGCGTACGGGTTTACGATGCCGTAATAGTTCCTCTGGGATCCAGCCTCTATCTATGTATGGTGGATTAAACCAGCCATAGACCACCATACCACCAACATGATGACTGCTCTGGCCTTTGTCCAACCATTACATCGCCGTAGACGGTCCTACAGGATCCGGTTCTCATCACATGTCACGTGTCAGGTAAAGAAATGTGCCGTCTTCGTACGGGAAACATGGGTGCATGAGAAAAAAAATGATGGAAATGTACTGCTTGCCCATGTTGTTCTAATAACGTCAGGAAATTTCACGACTTATTTCAGACGAAGGCGGTTTAACGGTTGGACAGGGCGGGAAGCAGGCCCCATTATGGTATGGGTCATTTTGACGGAAAACCAAAAAACTACTCAGGTAGGAAGAACTTCGGATTCGCAGAAACTTTTCGAATTGCCTCATATTAAGTTTTGCAACACTGACCGCGCAGCGGATGGGTCAAAACACGCAAATGGATTGCACTTTCATAACAGAAGGGAAGGAACTAGAAAGAAAGGGGAGGATTAAAAAATGAGCAAATCGTGGGGAAAACATCAATGTAGTCAGATCAATTCGTACATATGGTATGGTTCCCGATTTGTATTGTTCACACTTTATTAGTGCACTATGGATGGTGCCTTCCGGACCCTGACGACGTTGCTATATCCTCCTGCTTACACTTACGTGTCCCGACGAGTGATCAATGAGGTAGTTTTGTTCGGCGCTTGAGCTGGTCATCTGAGCGCAACAGTATTTTTTACGTATAAAATAATTCAATGTGCATTGCTCATCATGCAAGATCATTTGAAACAGCCTGTCATGCGATACTGCAATGACTGATATTAAATGTCATTCAAAGCCATGGTTGCCTGATAAGATTGTATGCGGTACGTGGCCGATACCGTGTCTACAATACATCCAGCGTGAAGGAATGTGTAAGGCCGCGGTCATACAGGTCTCACAGGCAGCGAGAGAGAGTGGCACGGGGGAGGTGCAGAGATGACGCAGGCAACGAGGCAGTGTGGAGACGCAAGATACGCGGCCACGCCCTGCCGCAGACACGTAAAGGCACTTGCGTGAGTTTGACGCCGGTACCGGCGTCAACTAATGCACTTACGCAAAGTATGACCGCGGCCTAAGGCCGCTTCCATACTTTGCGCACCAACGCCGTCACGCGCGTGACGGCGTCGGTGCGCAAAGTATGGAAGCGGCCTAACGTTGCCGAAAATACACAATCACACATCATCAAAGCCCAACCCCAATTTCAATTTCCCGGATTCAACACCTACCGAGCCGCATCATTTTTTGGGTGTGGAGCCAGGGTCGAGCCTCCGTTGAGGAATCCTCAATAGGGGGGGTCGTATTTGGTCCGCTAGGAGGGGGGGTCCTATCTGGTCCACTAGGAGGGGGGGGGTCGTAATTGTTGAGGTAGGCAGTGATCAGCAGAATTTCTCTGGCCCAGGTTCTAAAGTGTAAGGGGAGAAGTGATTAAAGGAATCGTCCACGGAAAATGAGTTTTTGTGTTACCCATATATTTATGTTGTATTTGCCTAATGTTGGCCTCATGCAAAATTTCACGTGAAAAAATGTGAATCTGGCTGAGATACAGCACCACAAAGTGCGGTCCAGGTGGGCGGGGCCTCCATGTAAAAGCCTCGTCCCGTCGTCCGCCGCCGTCGGGAACAGAGAGTGGGACTGTTACGTAGCCTTCTCTTCCTACAATGCGTCTCCGACCACGGCGGACGACGGGACGAGGCTTTTACATGGAGGCCCCGCCCCCCTGGACCGCACTTTGTGGTATCTCAGCCAGATTCACCTTTTTTCGCGTGAAATTTTGCTTGAGGCCAACATTAGGCAAATACAACATAAACATATGGGTAATACAAAAACTCATTTTCCGTGGACGATTCCTTTAAATTGACTAAATGGGTTCGAACCCAAAACTAGTTTAACTTAATCATCATGGAAATCCCATGCATGGCGCAATCCACAACGAAGCCAACCAATGCCAATAACCCTTTCATTAGTCCGCTGGCACCGAAACCACGTACAGAGACACCTCCGGAATTCACCGATAAGCCGTGGAAAGCGATATCTATCAACGGGTACCACCGTGGATGGACGCTCCGGAAACAATGGGATGAAAGCGGAAAATTAGCTGATATGGACTTCTCCCATATTTCACAACGATCGCAAGTACGTAATCTAGGGTTGGCGGCCACTATGCGGACCGGAAGAACGTTTGTATTCATTGAGAATGTGGAAATCCTCATGGCGCATCCCACAGAAAAGCTGACCGACGCTTCTCGTCTTCCCACTAGGCCTCCGAGAGCGAAGGATGCATACTGGAAAAAATTCAGTAACAATGAATCGATTTTTGGGAAGATTCATGGGAAGATCTCGCAAATTCGACGAAAAAAAGCTTTCCTCAACTGGCTTTTTTGAATTTTTCTTGCTTCGCTTTGAAGATATGGCATAGTTCAGGTAGTCATTCAAAAGCGACAACCTAGCAGACCCCGCCTCACCAAAACGAACTCATATGGTTAAGATTGAAGGAAGTTATGGCCATTTCCGTGAAACACTTCGAAATTTTCCTCAACTAATCCTCAACTGGAAACCCATATCGAGAACTACGCAACCATTAGGGAATGCAAACAGTCAATAGATAGGTATAAGGGAGTTATTAGGAAAACAGTTCACAGCTGTTCGAAAGATGGGTTCTAGGTTAAGTTTAGAGTATTTTTGAATAGTTGGAATTTAGTATGGGGTACCGCGCTCCATCGTGATCACCGCGTCGCACGTCGCCTGAAACGAAATTAAAAGCCGATGATGTGAAAGCCGACGATGAGAAAGATGATACCCCTATTCGGACGTTCACACGTCCGATGCCCCACGTTGTTAACCCCTCAACAAACGTTATCTGTTCTGCGGCTACGACTGGATATTGGTCACCTGCGAATGAGATAGTGTTCGCGTTATCGCTCTGTGCCTTGTTCCGTCTCCTCAAAAGGGGTGCTATTTCATACGTGGATAACCAATGCAAAATCTTCTTTCGTTGAAGTTTTGTACAGCTTTTCACATATTAGGCCACTTTATTCTCACATGTATTCGGTCGTAGTTCACTTTTTCTTTTATTCTCTTTTTTCATGAAGTTTTTTTTGCATCGTCAAATGTGTATAACATGTATCCATCCTATGAAGCTTTTTCTTTTGTGCTGGACCCTGTTATTTTTTATAAATCAGGGTGAATTAGAGTGTGGCGAAAGGCGCAAAATCTTCACCGACGTCGGTACCTTTCCTTCCCTATGCTTAGGCTAAAGCAGATGAGAATGAGATGCTTTTTCATGAAAGAGGAGGGGATATGAATTTTAGCCTAAGCCTAGGGAGGGAAGGAGCTCGAACGTTGGTGAAAAGTTGCGTTGCTGCCCCCTCCCCCTCCCCACTTCCATTGACTGGTGAATCCTTTAGTTAATCTATATTTTTAAGGCCTAGAAATGGAATACCAGGGGCAAAAATCTGTTCATTCGACGTTTCCTCTTACCTACCAACGATTCCAGAAATGCACCTACCTCGCTCCATGTCGAATCATGTGAGAGGAATAGCACATCAAAGTTTAATTTATTGTTTATGGTTGAAGTAGTCAAATAAAACTGCTTAATAAATAATAGTTACAAGCGAGAAGTAGGTGCCTCCTGGGAACTTCATGTCACAGTCTCAAAATATTGAGCAGCTGGGTTCAAAAGACAAATAATCTGGTGTTGTAGAGCAGAAAATTTCACTGAATACTTGAACAATAACAGACGTAAAAGGAGGGGGGTCGTATTGGGGCCCCCTTGTTTGGGGGGGCCGTATTTTTTGAAAATTTTCCTCATCTTGACGCTTGACCCTGTGTGGAGCGCAAGATTTTAAAGAATATGAAAATGGATGAAATTCAATAAGCCTCGAAAAGCAGGTTTTCACGATACAGATGCGCAGGTAACCCTACCATGTGTGAGCAACCAACACCCTTGCGAGACTTCCTATTTCATTTGCGATCCCTGGATGAAGCAAAGTTCAGCACTACCAATAAGCACACAGCATCCTCAGACAATATGTACTACGTTAATCGTAGCAATTTTTGACCTTAACACTCACACGCCCGATTTTCTGCTATCTATATTCTTTCAGGGAGCTCTTGGGAATTGTGCTCACTAGGGAAGCTGATGGGAAAGGAAACGAACTCTTGCGGTACGTTAGAAGCGAGTCGCAATATACTAGTTAGTTTCCTTACGTAATCCCGGGCAGCATAAATTTTTATGTGGAGTGCGCAATGGGTGAAAAGTAAATCGATAGCAAGGATGATGCAAAAGAAATATAACGGCAATATGTCACGAACAATCTAGCATCCTCTTTCTTAATATCGTTTTGCTTAGTAGCGTTCGCATTCAGCAAATCTCTTTTATTGAACAAAAACGAGTCGCGATATGATGCCCTTTGTACAAGGCTTTTTTTTCAAAGCATTTTGCCTCACTACGACAAAACTGAATAAGAATAAAATTTCGATTTTTCAGAAACCCGTAGGGGTATGGAATGCTGGATTTGAGTCAAAGCTGCTGCAATAATGCATCGTTACTTTGAAGAGCTTTCACGCTACTGAGAATAACGACTGCGTCAAAACTCATAGCACTATTGGAACTGTAAAGGCGTCATTAGAGACCAATCTAAGAAGGAATCAGAACCCAGTATACATGTTATGCTGGTGCCATTTAGTCGCTTAGAGACTAAGGTTCATCGATTTCTCTTTCTTGAAGAAGTTCAATATTAGGTTGTTGCAAAATGACCTACCGTTTCGGGGTATGTCTATACATAAGATAGGCTATTCATGCTTAAATATATCAGCTCGACTCTCCAACTGATTGATCTGTGAAATTTTCCTTCCCTTCCGAAATATATCTTATTTTTTCACCCAGCTGTATCCCGTGTTTTTACATAGTTGAAATTATGATGAACTGATGTGATTTTTGGTCGACTATGCCCTATGAATTCTAACTCAAACACTCTGCAACAAAGTCAAGCTCAAAATATTGCACTTCATTTGACTCAGATGCAACTTCACATTAAACCATGAGGTTTGGGCTTTTTTCTGAAGATCTCTTCCTGAGACTTTGATCTTGAGGACCAACCTGGTTGCGGTTGTCGGTTCTCTGGATGATCAAGCTCTACGTACAGTAATTGGACGGGACCGGATGCAACAATTCGAACGATGGCAGCAGAAATGGGCGTTCACCATAATAAATACCATATCAAAACACTTTTGAGGCGATTTTTATCGGCATGATAAGGAACGAGCAGTGGATACCGTATGATTTACTGGTGAGCAGCGCCCGAGTCTCCTCATCATCTATACGTCAGAAAAAAAACGAATCTTTTTCAGATTGCTTGATATAACGGTCCATGAAAAATATAGGAGCATACAAGTCCATATATACAGTACGATATCAGGAAGCGAGGGTACGTGTTGATTGTCGAGCCCTCTCCACCTTCCCACCTCGAAAACTTCCCAAAGCGAACTCTTAAAAAGAATATGTTGGGTGTTTGGTGGTAATTCAAAGGTGTGATCCACTAAATCCCTGCGTAGCGTGATAAGACTATCACAGCAGACTCCCACTGCTGTGATTCAAAAGAATGTTTGAAATGTTGCGATAGATGTTGTCGGCAGTGATGAACAATGGGGGTAAATCCCAACCTTTTTCTGCAAAAATGTACCAGTTACATATCGAAGTTCCTCCAATAGAGATCTCTGCCCACAGATTACCACTCACTTCAAGCTTTACATGCAAATCTGCGACAACAGCAACTTAGTTATCTGAACCACCTCAAAATTACCTTGTGGAAATATTTAGATACTCGCATTCTCAATTTTTACGGGGTGACTGTTGTTCTGCACAGACGTTGGAAAATAAGCGCCTAATCAGACAGATTTTGCCTTAATAAATAAAGTTTAGTCTTAATAAAATGTGCGCCGCCCGTTACGGCAAATAATTATAACAAGCTAATAATCACAAAAACCATGCTGAGTATTTTCATGGTTTATTTCCACCATTCGATCACATTGTGATGTCATATTAACAAACTCCACCTGACCTGGGCTCGAAGAAGGTGTTGAGCGTGTTTTTAAAGCATCCGTCTTTGTTGAAGGTGACCCGGCAAGGTAAGGCAACAGGATGGGTGGTATGCGGCCACGGTGATAGTATCTAAGCGTGAAGTTCAATAAGTACGATGAGTTCTTCCAAATCTCCCGATCGATCTGTGAAGGCCATCATCCGCTGCCGTGTAACTCAGACCGTGAGTTTAATGGGAAAACGAACCAGCGACATGTCTGATGGCTCAGGCATGTCGCTGGTGCATTTTCCCATTAAACTCACGTCTTGGTTTTTTTGGTTAAGAAGTTGTGCTTCACCCTCGCCATCTACTCTGCTTTCCTCACATTTATGCTGTCCTCTCCCTACACGGCACAAATTTTCCAGGCAGCTTCGATAGCTTTTGTCATAGGTGGAAAGCAACTTCTCTACAGCGTTGTCTTTCGCCTCCCGGAACTTTCTTACCAGAGCTGTGTGTTTTAGAAAAAACTCAGCTGCACAGAAACAATGGATGTTTTGTAGAGTAGGAAAAGTTTTCTCGAATGATATATTACTGTTGATTTAACGACAAATAATGAGAATGTTAAAAAGAACAAATGAAAAACGACGAAAACTTGGTCTCCTACATAATAGATGTGGGTAGATGTGGGCTTTTGTTCTATGATCTTCAATGCTATTCTGCCGCAATGGAGTAAACTCGCACGAATTGCTACTTATGCCCGGTAAGGTAATTTTCGTCTGTTCCAGATCTCGTACTAAATTAATTTCGTCTTGATTTCCCTAGAAGTCTGCGCTTTTGCTACACTGCCGAGTTATGAGAGCAACCTTTGCCCTCGAACGGGACCATATCTTCTTATAACGCAGCATCCTTGCTACAGCTCTCCTACAGCGAACTGCACATCAGCAATAAAAAAAAAAAACAAAATTTGCGCTTTTGTGTTCAAATATAAAGCAGTCGTCATCCTAGTCACACGAAAGATCAAAGAAGCAAGGAATCAATGAAACATTAAACAAAGCTGGTTTTGTGCGGAATTAACAGGCTCAAAAGCGAACCGCATGGTAAAATCTCACCAGCAGTCAACAACGACGAATTGAAATTCCTGCACCGTGCATTCGTCAGCACCTTCCTGACCCCATAATGAATTTTGAGCCCAGTGAAGGCCCGATCATTCGAAGTTTTACAGAACAGGTACCCTTCGCACTGGTAACAGGTACCTTTGAACAATAATTGCTACAAAATATTGAAAAAAATATATTGAAGATTTACACAATAATGAAAAAGACTTTCCTAAACGAATGAAAGTGAAGCAAAATATAAAATCGAAGTCAGTTTAACCCCAGCTCTCTCATCCGCTCTGGCGATATTCGTGAGAAATAAGCAGCTGAAGTGAAAAACATCTCCAAAAGTTGCTATGTTTATTGGAGGCGTAGAGAGTGAGGCTATTCAAATGGACAATTCAGCAGTACTAGGTGCCTTCTTCATGTTCTCCACCCACACAAGTTGCGGAAATCTTGCAGAAAAGTTTGCCGAAAATGTCGCATACATAATCCACGATTCAGAATTCAGATTATTCTAAAAGGAAAGATTTAGGAATGGCAAAATGTTAGCTTTTCAAGAATGTAAAACATTTCATGCGGAAACCTTATCTTGCATGAAAGCTATGTAGTGGAGTGTATGTATGGATGAAACACCTGCGTCTTTTTGCACTTTTTATTTGAATTGAACGAAGTTTCCTGTGCACATCAATAAGCGCCGTTAAATGTCCTTTCGAACACAACGTGGCACGTCGTGCAAGAGTCACACTTTCATTAAAATTAAATTGTGATGGGCACAGAAATTCGTAGTGATAACATTGAACCTGTGAGTTACAGGGACTTGATAATGCACACAAGTTCACAAGTTGTTCAGATGTCAGACTGAGATGCCCAAAAGAGTGGAACGAGGAAAGAGGACTCCAGGCCACTTCAATGAATAGTAGAATGGTCTATATGTGCTTCCTTCATAACTTTTCCCTAACTAGTAGCAAATGTTCTAGAGACAAATGGGTTTGGCCGAAGTTGTTGAAATTCCCCGAAATAAGTACGATTATGGGTTTGCAACGCGACTCAAACAGGAATACGTAAGTATAGTTAGATATGTGCTGCTACAGCAACCATAGAGGCAAACATTCTGAGAAAGGTCGCTGGTTCTTATAATAGAATCCTCAAGGTTCGAAAAAATATAACGAATGACAGAATGAGTGTATTTCAAGATAACAGAAGCAAGGGCTGATTTATGTCTTATGTGAGTGCGGAGGTGGAGGTGGCGTTTAGGAAATTAATCCACATATACATTCAGCTCAAAACGAGACAGCAAATGTTGGGAGGGGGGGGGGAGGAGGAGGGAGCATGAGATGTAGAAATGTCTGCGATCGAGAGTGCTGATTTCTGTGTAAAAGGTAGAAGCTCCTGGTTGCATGGTTGGACGAACCACTTCCGCTCCACCGCCACACGCCCCTCCCCCAGATATGTAGTATTTGCTACAATGCGTTAAGAATAAAATTGAAATGAGAGCGGATGCAAAATATGAGGGTCGTAGTCCCAAATGCCACGGACAGGCAGGCTCTAGGCGTTAGTTTTCAAGATGGAAAGGGTGGGTCGCGCCAGTAGGCGGGGTAGAGCCATAACAAATACGCCTACTTTTCCTAGGAGCTTTCAACATTGGCGCGAGCAAAAACAAAATGAGAAGACTCTAATTGCTCCATAGAGGCAATGGTCAACTTTCAGATTACAACAACTCGCAGGAAGGCTTGAAGAAGTAGAATGAACATAATCCCGACAGAGGTTATTCGTTGCGGAATTATGCGAGACCTGTTCAATTAACTCAAACGGCGTTAGCTTCAGAAGACCTTCTGCACTGATCCACTACGCCCTGATGGGTGTGTACCCAATAGCAGGATTTCGCGCGGCTCCGAGCGGCGAGCGAACTTCGCGCGCGAGCTGACTGCCCCCGAAAGGAATTGTGTGTGATTGCGTAAAATGGTCATCGACCGTATCCACGCCTATTTGTATTCATCGCAGCTATGCCGAGCTCATTTTCAACTTGTTTTTCTCTTAATAGACAGAATTTGGCTGAATTCAGTTTGATTTTCAGTCCACCTTTGGTCGATGATGGCGTTTTGCATGCATTTATTCCATTTCCTGATGCTACCTATCATATTTACTTACATTATGTATTAGGTTGTAAGGAAAGTTCTGGCCGCTTTTTCGCAATCACAAGATAAATTTAAATATCAGAGCGCGTCAACATGAATCAGCTGACATGTTGTGCTCGTTAGATAGAGAAAAAGTTGCTCTTTCAGAATATATGTTTTATTTGGAATGCCACAAGGTTTTCAATTTATTAGGGAAGTTTTAAAGTGCTGCGAAAATGGCACTTTTAAGATGACTTCACTTCAAGAGTTCTTGTTTAGCCGAGTCCCAGCGAAGGTGACCACAAATGTGAATACTGCAAGAGGAGGGGGTGTATCACTGGATGGAACACATTGTCTCCGGTTTCAGAAGTGCAGAAATGAGGACGAGCTGCTCGAATTTTCAATTGATCAAATCGCTTTAACTAAAACGGCAGAAGGCGATGAGCGTCCATATTTGCAGGGGATATCCACAAGTATTGGCCCTCAACAAGCAACCTTAGCTGACCACCTCGAGTGGCCTTGATTTGGAATAATCCAAAAAAATGAGTGCCGCGGGACCCCTCACGGCAGTCATGCGCAAGCGCATTTTTCACAAACCCTCTTCCACTAATTGAAGCAGTTGCAGGGTGAGGCCCTTACTCGTCTATCATGTTCATCAGATCTAGCGCTAACTATGCCCCACTTCCCAAAACATCTGGCCAGCTCCTTCAGTAGCAGTGTGTTCAGAAAGAGTGGCGATTTGAAGTCGACTTTTTTTCATTTCGCGCAATATAAATTATCAGCCCTTTATCAAATTGAGATGTGTAGGTATGCATAGTGTTGCCAAGAGTGTGGCGAATCTAATGGTGCTCACTCTGTGAGAAAAGATGCACTCTGAGCCGAGTTATGATCTCTCGAAGTTGAAATTTCAAAAACCGGCCAAAACTTTCCTTACAACCTAATACTATGTACCACCGCCTACATATCAACACGAGGATATCAGAGAAGCAGATAAGGTTTGCCTCAGCCTATAGAGAAGGAGCTAAGATCACCTACTTGTGCGGAAACGGATTCCGCATCAACTGAAAGTGATTCACTCATCACTGAGCTCTTTTCCCGTAAACTGACCCGTACGAGCGCTCGAGGCGCACCGTGTCTTAACTCGATACGATGCAAAATATATTATTTACCTTACAATACTACGTATGAAGCAAAAATGATGCATACAAGGTGGATGAAGGGCGTAGAAAAGGGAACGATGAGTGCGATACGCTGTTATCATTCCAGGCTGAATGAAAACATTAGAAGTGAACTAGCTGGAACCTGTCTATTGAAATAAGAACAATTCGAAAGCAAGCTCAGTACACAAGAAAAATGCACAGCCGTCCCTTGTGATAGCTCGCTTTCTAAGCAGAAGCAATGGCCTAGCTTTTCTGTCGCTACTCTACTTATCAGGTTGTTGCATCGGTTTTTTATCCCATGAGCTTCTACCTTTTTTACGTAACAATGGAGTAAAATGGAGTTTTCGAAAAACTGCTTACTGGTTGTTCGTGTCTTTATATACAATAGTTGAGGTATCGCACAGTACTGCGAGAATCGCATGGTGGAATTCGGCAATGTGAAAATATCCAATCTGGCAACCGACGTCAAAGGTGTCCATGTCGCATAATTCCACATTGTGATAAGCTCAGTACTGAGTGCTAGCTCAACTTGCCTATGCAAACAACCGCCATTTTTCGGGATTTCATGGAGTTTTGCGTTCGGAACATTCTTCCTAATTTGGAGTACTGACCATGCTCACTTGTGACATTTAAGTTTTCAAGCCTTACTGCTGGCTGGTAATCCTGTTGCTTATCCTGCTATATATATGTAATCGGCTAAGTGTGTCTGTACGTGTGTGTGTCTGTGTGTGTTTGACCGGAAATCCATATCTCGCGTGACAGTAAAGATGAGGCTCCAAATTTTAAGTGCTATAGGGGGTGGTAAGGGGACATCAGTGGTGAGGGAAAGGAAATGATAGCAACTGACAAGGATTGATAAGGAGCATCGAAGGGCGAATTGAGGAAAATTGATATCTTGCGTCACAGCAAGCTGGGACTCTGAATTTCACATACCAGTTGGGCTAGCGCACACTACTGGCGCGTCACACATGGAAGCATGCAAAATGAGCTTGATCGATATCGACTGATGCGGAAGGACGACATTGACGGGGGGATTTTGTATCGTTTTTGCCTCTTTGCGAATTCCCTGTTTCTGCGAACCGTTTGAATGATGATACTAATCGATTGATACGATCAAGTCCATTTAGCATTCTTCCATGTGGGACGCGCGCAGTAGTGTGCGCCCGCCCAACTGGTTACTCTATATCGCGTCTGCCACATTTCGGATCTATGATTTAGCGATCGATCCTTTTGTTATAACCATGACGGATCAGGATAGATTGGCTGGCTCACTGATCATTTTGCACGTGGGCTGTAGTGTTCACTATTCCGGACTTTGGAGTGTTAACGTCCAATATATCCAGATTCGATCGCATCGATTCGTAGCGATTTGCCCACTCAATGTCCACCTAATCCTTACATATTGGTTGTAGATCCATTTCCCAGTTACCCATACCTAATTCTCTAGACATGCGCCACTACAATATCGCTCCTAATTTCTGCTAAATCAACGGATTGCTACAGAATAATCTGTCGCAATCCGTGTTTCTGCCATAATTATACGAAGCGGTCCAGTTGCTCTGAAAAATAAACCGGTGGCTACTTGCTAGGGTGAATTTCTCTATGTTCAAAACGTTCGTCTTCCTCTGTCGGATCATCTTCATTTCTTAGAAAAAGTGGAAATTGACTCTCCGAGGCGCGGGAAAGAACCTGCGGTTATGAAGGCATTATAAACTCTCTACTTCGACTGAAAGTTTCAGTCAAGGAATTTTGAGCCAAGAAATGTTTATATATTCGAAGTGTTTGATTTTGTGATCATTTTGATTCCGTTCATGGATGGTTTTACTTGACAGAAACCTGAAGGTGGCATTGCAGTACTACCTTTTTCAAATTTTACATCTTTTTTGAAACGCATGTCCTGCAGGAAAACAAGCCATTTCAAATCGCCTAGTAGTGCTGTTGATGTTCTGCAAAGCAATTTTGTAAGACTTCCTGTAATGTAGGCAGATCAAGCGATATTTGTCTCAAATCTTCCGAACGCTCTATTCGTCTAATCGGTCTTTTGTGCACAAATGTAGGACTCTGCACAAGAATGATTTGATTTTGGAAGGTGACTGCAATTATACCTGATAAAAAGTAAAATTATGTGCTGTAGGCTCATAAAAAAAGCAGTTTCAGAGCTGCCGTTCAAGAAAACTATAAGAGTTCGAAAAACCTGAGACTTAAAAAGTTGAAAAATTCTCTATTTGCAAACTGTGAATCCATCTCAGCGTCTGACCGAATCTTATCAACCGTAATCAAGGTGGATCAATCACCCACTACTAGTGACCTCGATCCACCTCGCGCGAGACCTCTGAGTATCAACACTCCAGGGTCTGCGCGAGAAGCGTAATGGGTTTGGCGACTTCCGCCTTCTGACGCTCCATATCAAATCTTATCAACCGTTATAAACTTGGATCATACATCATCAATGTTAGTCTCACCGCTCACAGCACCTATGAGTGTCACGCTTTAGGGTCAGCGAAAAACGAAACGACTTTGTGACAGACACTTTTCAAAGCTCCCCAACAGCACTTATTACCTCCTATCGCGAGATGAGCACCGCAATGCAATAAAGCATAATGTTTAATAGAAAAGCCTTATTTCATTATGCATAAAGAGTTGTTGATGCTTATGGAACGAAAAATTTGCATTTATATAGCATCATGCCGATAATGCTAGGTGTGTGCAGAATGAATGGCCAAAACATAACTGGCCATAACTTCGCTCAGACACGACTTTATTTAGTCGAAATAAAAATCATTCGAATCTGCAGAATTTTGCCAACGATATGGTGAAGAAAATATGCCATCATGATCAAATTCTGGATTGCGAGAATTGATAAAGTCAAGAATGGCATTCTTACCCTGCATAGTATCGGCGATTTTCTTCTGACGCAGGGAGCACCGAAAACCCGGAAAAAGTGGTAATCCGTTGGGGATAGGTCTGAGAAATAAGGGGGTTAGGGAGAGTCTCGATGCCTAACTGCATCAGTTTTTGCTGGGTGCGCAAAACAACGCAAAGCCCCACACTTCGTAAGTCACCCGGCAGAAACTGGTGCAGTTAGGCATCGAGACTCTCCCTCACCCCCCTTATTCCCCAGACCTATCCCCAACGGATGACCACTTTTTCCGGGTTCTAGATGCAAACCTGTGTGAGAAGGAGTTCGATACGATGCAGGTTGAAAATGCCATCGTTGGCTTTATTAATTTTCGCAATCCAGAATTTTATCATGTTTGCATATTTTCTTTAATAGATCGTTGGCAAGGTTGTGTAGATTCGGATGGGGTTTATTTCGACAAATAAAGTTGTGTCTGAGCGAAGTTATGACGTTTTGAAAAAAAGTGGTCCGTTTTGGCCATTTATTCTGCACACACCTAATATTAGGTCAGACAAAATTCTAGCCATTTAGTACATTGACTATTCCCCTGTGGTTTTTAGTCATATCTTCCGTAATCTTTCAGATAATTCAGGTACCACCATGTGTTGAGAAAAACCTGCTCTTCCGTTTATATACAACTTTTCAGGGAGCTTCGTTAAAGGCACAAGCGTGTGCCATCATCACAGTGCGAAGATGAGTGCTCAACGCGTAAGGAACATGCAAATAAGATGACGGCCACCGTCTCAAGATGGCCCACACCCATCTTCGATTCAACCAGCTGGTAAGCGATGGCTTTTACGTGTATGAGAGGCATGATATCGAATGCGATAAGGAATGATAGGAGATGCTCCCATTGTAAAAACAACCTCATCGGACATTATCACGTAAAAACTGGTCCAAATATTGCTTACTTTTAAACTGCAAACTCGTCGAATCCAAAGGTCAGAATCACTTCGTTTTCGAGGTTTTCGAGAAATTTCCCCGTTTTTTCTTCACACTTGTATTCTTTAGTACTCCCAGAGTCTTCGGTCTTTATGGAGCACGACCAGGCACGAAAATTATCGCGAACTGTGCCTTCAGGTGAAACTGTTCAATGCTCAACTGTTCAACGCTTCATTTGAGATCCTGAAGCCACAATTTTATTGGGTCATTCCATAAGTAGTGTCGTTTTTTTCAAGCAGAAATTTTTGTCATAAAATTACGAGCTTTTGCAACACATCATATATCGTTCGGAAGAAAATTTCCTGCTCTACAAAACGACATGTTCAGTTTCCGAGTATGTTAGAATCGCGCTGGCATTTGAGCTGGTGAAAAGGTAGGTCCAGCAGACGAAAATTGGCCAAACCGCCAATCAATAAAAACACTATATTTTACTTGAGGAAAACTAACCAATCATGTGTTCCCTAGTTAGCCCCGACCTCTCCTGCAAGTTCCACCAGCCGGTTGCTTGAAAAGTCACGTCCCTCTTTTTTCACTCTTAGTTTTTCCGCCACAACTCGGTGATTTTAGACAATTTCTTCGAACCAAGGCAAAAAAAATTGCTCAACCAATCAGCTGAAAGAGTGGCGAAATGTTAAGAACAGGTTGGGGGTAGGAACTGGTAAATACCACTGACCCGATTCCTCAAATTTCTCATGGAAAAAATAAGTTGGGAAAAATGTCAACTGGACCCCTATCACACGGTATTAGAACTCAATCTGAATCGCAGCCAAAACAAACTAGAAAGATGTTTTCGATAAAGCAGGAGAAGTTCTTCAAAATTTTCCATGGAACAACTCTAAGCAAGGAGTTTGAAAGAATTAATTTTATTTCGAATAAGCGTGGATGCTTTCGAAAAAAAGATTTTAGAAAAAGTACGACACGTTTTCTTGATCAACTAAATATGGAAATTGTAGAAGAGGTCAGGACTAGGTACGCAACACATGACTGGTTGATTTTCCTAAAGTGAAATATGGTGTTTCAATTGATTGCCCGTTTGGCCAATTTTTGTCGGCTGGACCTACCACTTTGCCAGCCTAAATGTCGGCCCCAATCTGACAAACTCAAAAACTAAACATGTCACTTTGTAGAGCAGGAAAACCTCTTTCAAATGATATATGACATGCTGCATAAACATGCAAGTTCACAGGAAAAATTTATGCTTGAATAAAAACGACATCACTTATGGAATGACCCAATAGCTGCTTGCACAAGATGCACAAGATGCCTTCTAGGAGGTGCGTGCAGAACAAAAAGAGGTTTAGAAAGATGTGATGACCAGTAGTTTTGGAATGGATAGTACCAGCACAGGATAGTTTGAGAGTAGCTCAGGAAACTAATGTTTAGAGAGATAAAGGTTTCTCATGACCTGCCGTTTGTGAAGTCTACTAAACGAATCCTTCACAAGGCTGTGAAACCTTACTACATATTATATTAAAACCGACCACATTTCGCTGCAAACACGCTTTCCTCTATCGAACGGGTGATGTTCGATCGCTTCTCCCAGATGACGCTTCCCCACATTGAAAGACGAGCTATCCAAAAACCTATACAAAATCAGGTGCGAAATTTTGCTCTATTCTCCGTCAGTCTCAGATTAATTCGAACTACCACTTTTTCGGCACTTAGACTCTACCTCCAGCGAGGATATGGTTTCAAGAAGAAAATGATGTAGGAATCGCCTTTCAAGAGTTATGGATTCTGAAGAAACAGTGAGTGAGAGGTTAGATCTGCTCAGCAATTACTGGAAAAATGTGTTGAATTTGATAGCTTCTGTTTCGCTTTTACAAATGTGTTTGAACTGAGTTGGGATCTTCAAGATCTGCGCCGCCCGAAAGAGCGGATACTCCTTGCCTTACTTAATGAAACGGCTACCTGAACAAGGTGAAAACAAGTCAGCGACCCTGATTAAGGCTCGGAACACTTGCCAACGATAAGCTGAGTGCAAAAAATCCAGTCGACACGAGAGAAGCCCAAAGACTTTCTGGCTACTAGACTGGGAAGAGTACTGACTTTCTTTCTTCAACGTACGGGTGCAACATGAAGGGAGGTACTATCTATCGAAATCGTGAAGAGAACCCAGCTACGAAAATGCATTGGCCCGCTCCCGATCGGCACACCTTTTAGGAACCGAGCCGGTAATCATCAAAAACACGTCCAACATGGCTAAATGAATGTCATCGGACGCTCAGGAGACAGCAGATTTTTTGGAGCTAGTCCATAACGCTGTTAAGTGGCTACCCTAGCACCAAAGACCAGTCTCTTTCTAGACCACACACTAGAAAGCATTCAAGGTCCGTGACCAAATAGGTACCGGTTCGTGACCAAATAGGTACCGTTCTGTGTGCCTTTTCTGACCGATGCCATCATCCGTTAAGAGGGATCTAGCCGTTACGAGCAATGTGGTGTTATGGTCTCGACAATGTGACCCCAAGGATCGAACTCACTCCCGAATTCTTTAGGCGGTAGTTGGTCCGAAACCGAGGCTATGACCGTACATGGGTCACTTCTCACTGCGTAGTCCGTCCTACTGGACGAGAAGGTGACTGCCATGAGTCAGATGTGGTCTACCGGATATATTGAATATATGAAGAATAGTACATTTGGAAAACTGGACGACTTCTGTGCTATAAATAGTAACTTGAGACTAGCTGAGACTGGTTGGATAGTTCTTTCATCGAATTTCTATCAATTTCCAGCTGG
The DNA here is from genome assembly GCA_963978905.1 of Trichostrongylus colubriformis. NCBI lineage: Eukaryota > Metazoa > Nematoda > Chromadorea > Rhabditida > Trichostrongylidae > Trichostrongylus > Trichostrongylus colubriformis. The sequence continues at coordinate 35,116,979 of OZ022258.1, read as the reverse complement.
AAATAGATAAGATTCATAGGAAAGGTTGAATGCTGTAGCAGTCCATAATATGAAGTTTAGGTCATAAGAGGATGTTAACTAATTCCCCACTGGTGGATTGCAAGCCGCGCAAAACTGGTGACTTGACCTTTCAGAGCACTGATCGGAACACTCACCCAAAAAACGCCATCGGCTTCATACCGAAGGGACGGGTCATTTCAAGTCACCCGCTGAGTCAGGTTAGCTGTCGTCTTCGCGACAGTTGCGTGTGCTTACAGGTGGCCTGATTGTGTTTATGGTTTTCGACTCCCATCTAAATATTTCTACTCTATGTGGAAGTACTTTGTAAGTTTGAAATGGTCTTTGAGAGTAAATAGCATGCATTTTGCATTTTGACCTTCTGCTCTAATGAAGGCGACAAGGCCGAAGCTTCAGCTTATAGTGACTTGATACCTTAATCGTTGCTGCAAGGAACTGACACATATTATGCAATATTATGTCAAGATACAAAGTGAACCCTGATACTTATAATAAGTTGATAATTCAGACAAAACGGGTTTGTTACTTATATAAAGTCGACCCAACTTCTCAGAAATCTCTTGCGTGACGCTTAACCTCGCACTCAACTAGGATAGTAGGTATACTCGAGCAGATTTTGCCTCGCCAGTAGAGTTCGAAAGATATAGGATCTCAGTATCACCGTTCCCGTGCAGTATTATGTAGTGATAAGTACACAGCCAACATTGGCAGAATTATTTCGAGGTCACATAGGGAGTTCTGGTCCTTGCTGTGCTGACCGTCGCCTCAGAACCACTGCTACCTAAAATTGCGGTGGCCCCACATCAATGCATGTTAATTTCTACAACAATCATGCAAAGAAAGGCGCCAAAAGTGTGAATTTCAGAAGTTTAGGTGAACTGAAAATGAATGTTGATCGCCACGCGAAAATGATTCCTCGTTAGTGATGGAGTGGCTGTTTTTGATTAGCGTGGAATTCCGAAGCGGAAATTCGAAACGAGAAAATCGGAAGTGAGGCAGCGACATTTGCAGTATTTGACTTGTACCGTCTCTCCTGTCCTCTGATTCGAATGACGCATAGCAGAGTTAAGTAGGTGACTTGCTCAAGAGAAATGAGTGCGTTTAATTTGCTCCATGGTTTAATTGCAAGGAGAGATCAGTGTTAAGCTGACGTCAGTACCAGAGTAATAAAGTGTGATTCATAACATGTAGGCGTGAGAGCTGAATTTTCCACGAGCCTATTAGAAAAAAAGGATATGAACTTAGCGTGATCATATCAGACGTCACTGGACTCGAAGACATTAAGGATAATTTTGGCAAATCGCTGACTAGTGTGATATGAAGTAAGGGGTGATGTAAACGACGAGAAACTCAGCCACCAGAGCATCCCTAGGTGTTGAGGAAAGTAGTCACCTCAGCACGACCGCATCCCTTTTATGTGGACAAAGGGGAGCATTGCGGTATCTGCGGAATTGTGGAAAGAATAATAGGTTTTGATCGGGAGAATTGTGGGCTTTGCGGAAACACAGAATTGTGGAATTTGCGGAATCGTGGGCTTTGCGGGCATGAAGACACTTCCGCTTCTTAGTTTCTCTAATTCTCTCGTCTATTCGGGCATGGGAATCAATACGTATCTATAGTCTGTTTCGGATCGCCCGACAGGGCGTGGCCTACGGACCTGGATGAACGTGTATCAAACTCTCTCTTCCTGCCACACACTCTCACTATCGCCACGTATTCTCACTCTCTTCACTCACCAAGTCCGTGGGCCACGCCGTGTCAGGCGCTTCGAACCGGGCTGTAATGTCGCGAATTTCACAGTTCTTCATTTCCAAAAAAACGCAAATCCCGTAATTCTCCTAATCGATATGTGTCTTATCCCTTTCCACCATTCTGCATTTCCGCAAATTCCACAATTCCGCACTTTCCATTCCTTTCCTTTCTTCAATCCTCTCGTCTCTTCGTAGCATGGAAAACAATACGTATCTAATGCTTTTCCGCAAATTGCATAGTTCTGCATTTCCACAATTCCGCTAATTCCTCAATTCTGCAATTCCGCAGATCAAAACTATGAAGGTTGTTTAACTCTTCATTTCCGTCAATTCCACGATTCCGCAAATTGCACAATTCTGAACCTCCACAATTCCGCAAATTGCTCAATTCTGAATGGCCGCAACTCCGCGAATTCCGCAATTCTCCCGATCGATACCTATCTAATGCTTTTTCAAATTCCGCAATTCTGCAGTTAATTCCAAGTTTATGGAAGCTGCCTCACATAGAATGAGTCGCTTCAAACAGTATCAGTGGCTTGTTTCGCAATCACAACATCAACCTAACCACAGTGGTTTCATTTCTGAGTAGATGTAAGATGAGAGGTGAGTTACTTCCAACGAAAAATTTTTACTCCCTACCGGCATTCGAAAAAATTCACGAGCTGTACGAACTGAAGGACCTGTGGCAACAAGAGGATGTCGCATTACGTTATGAGAGATCCTACCATCTTGGAACTTCTTCTCCCCACACCGAGCTGATACACCACCGTTACCGAGTTGTTGCATGACTATCATATTCGTGATTCGGTTTAAATAGTATCCTCTGACGTGTTTTTGTAGTATCTGAACTGAATGTTACATATAGTGAGTAAATGCAGTTTGATGACGTAGAATCCGCAACAGAGCTTCACCTTTTGCTATTTGTGCCATCATGACGTGTTTCCAGAAGGAGTTCTTAGTACGTAGCATGCGAAAGTGTAAGAAAGATTTTCTTATAAAGATTACACGAAACATGAGAAAGACGTGTGGGTAAAGGCTTCTTTCGTGCGCAGTGGCTTCCTAATAATGAACACATCCGCGCGCTCAAATAATTAAAAGGCTTCTGAAAAATAAATGACTCTGAGCAGTCCTCCAGTACGCACAACTTCATATAGCGATCGAGCAGTACTAAGAAACACCAGAAGCGAGGGGGCCGGGAGCGTTGGGAAAAATCGCTGCTGTCTAAACAAAGCAAATTAGTCATTTTCTCTGCCGCTGTGTTGTCATATTCTTCTGAAGGCAACAACAAATAAGATTCGCGTTTTTCTCTTTTGAAGGTAGAAATAGATATGTGCAGCGGATTTTTGAGGAACCGAGTATGAGTGTGACCAGGGCTTACCTGACATGACCTCGCTTCTCCAACGAAACTGCAAATTTTCATCGCGATATCGACACCGCGATCGGCTTATACAAGTTCGATACGCGACCCTATTCCCATCTAGGCGCTCATGTCCTATGGGGGTGGCACTCAAAAACACATTTGAAATTACGATAGCGAATTAATTCCACTACAAATCATCAAAACATGTAACATTAACACGTTCGATTGTCATTAGCATGTTTTTATTTTGGAACGTCGAAAGTAAACAAACAAACAAAAACCTACCTGCCATTGATGATCTCACGTGTTTGGAGTGTCTCCCCCTCCAAGGCTTAGGCTAAATCTCACGTCCTAGTTCGCACGCATTTCCTCGCACCGCCAAGAGTCAATTCGAATGCACATTATAAAAGAAAACGAAGGTGTGAAGTGGGAGTGAAAAATGAAGGCGTGAAGTGGGAGTGAAAGTCCCACTTCACGCCTTCAATTCTGTCAGGACGTGTCAATAAGCGTCAGTACGGAATGGATACGGAATGGATCGTGTCGCAGGGCGTGTCGAGCGTGCTCCTTCTACTAACACGGCTTCACCTGTAGATCAAGCTACCAGTTTATTTTTTGTCTCTTTTTTGTTCTTTCGGTTTTTTTTATGCGTGTCTGTTCTAGTATTATGTTTTTTAGTGTGTTGGAAGGTACTAAGATATCAGTGCAAACCGGGGAATGCGGTTTTAGCCTAAGCCTTGAGGGGGAAGGAGGTTTGGAATAGGTGAATATTTTTTTAGTGTAGCAAATATTTTTTCATCTTTCTTTCGGTTGAACACACTCCTAGGAGCTCCTTCCTAACCTCTCAGGGTGAGGAAAAAAATTTCACTTCCTATAAATTGTTTTTGAGTGCCACCCCCATAGGACATGAGCGCCCCCATCTACACATATGGTCCGTCCGCTTCGAAGATCGGCCACGAGTGTTACAAATGTGGTAATTCTTTGTGATTTCCTTATGACGAATTGTACCAAGAGTATATCAGAAAGGAAGTGCAAGAGATGGTAAAGGAAAAGTGATGAAGAGACTGAATAAAAAGGGGAAACATACATACGAGTCAAAGATAACATCAATCCTGGGGCTCCTCAGTGATTAGGACTGATCTTCACTAGTATCTGTAACCAGTATGCAAATAAAATGGGAGAGGAGAAATTGAAAAACGTTCATTAATGTGGTAATTTTTGAAAATAGAATAAAGAAGTTGTAGTCAGCCTAATATCATCAGTGCTGACAATAAGGTCATTGAAGAGATGTGATACTCAGTCAATAATAATAGAGCCAGCTGAATCTTGAACGTAATTAGGTTAGATACAGAACAAAACCTCAAACTCATATCAGTATGCCAGCCTCGAGGAACGGTTTATCTTATAAAGTGTCAGGCTGTGGATAAAAATATAACGGAGAAACTAATAGGCCTTTCTATAAACTTGTCGACTCTGCTCTTGGCGACTAGAGCTCTTTTAAATCCGTCCGCTTATCCACGCAGTAGTTGTTCCAAACATCGAACATGGAAGGGTACATACCCACCAAATGTCCCCCACACTGGCCATCAAAGTGCTACAGCGCTTAGTAGAAACTACTGCAGAAGGAAAGATACTAGAAGCCCTCGAAACAAAGCGGCTGTTACCGGAACAAATAGCAAGGATGAACTACGTGACATTTCGCATATCATCAATTAATCACAGTATACCATATCTGGATACTGCATGGTCATCCTCATATTCAATGCGCAACAGTCGCGTAAACGTCCCAACCACTTAAGGGTGCCATCGGATGGATTGACCATTTTTCGGTTCCACAAGAACTCTGCCAGTACAGGTCCAAAGGTCTTGCGGCAGGACCATGTGAGTAGGCAATATACAACATATTTACTCGTGCAGTTCCTGTGCAACCGCAAAGTATGTACCGCTACTGAGGCGCGAAGATGAGTAGTAAACGCGTGCGAAATCTGCCAAGGTGAGGGCGCCCATCGTTTCAAGACGGGCGATACCCATCTCCAACTTACCCAACGAGGCAGCGTTGGAACTACGTGGCAAGCAAGGCTTGCTATCAGCTGCGATAATAGGATAGAGAAAATTCCTACAGCGATTGCAACGTTGCCAGGTGATAACTTCATGCAAGAACTTCTCCAACCGCCTATATCTGGGCTGTGAGCTCGTCAGAATCGAAGGTTGAGAACCAGCATCTTTGTTAATGAAACCTTTGTTTCTCAGCATTTCTAGAGCGATTACTCGAAGCGATACCACGAGATCTCTGTGTCTTTAACTTCTTACTTCTGCGAACCGTTGGTTTCCGACTCTGTTATCACAACCACTAACTTGCGGAAACAGTCGTACGGGCCGATACAATTACCTGTGAGAGGCTGTTCAGATGTCTACTGAAATAGGTGAAAATATGGCGGTGGTGGGAGAGCGAGACGATATGACATGGCTGGAAACTCAGAAAATAGGACCTCTGTTGCATCTCATTGTCTTGACGTCGAACATTTCTCCTTGCTCGCCGTAGACGCTTTGATCGTAGTCATGCGGACTTGATATTCGGTAGTAGTGGGCAGCACATGAGGCACTCGTTTTTTGGAAGCGTAATAGTAGCTGTGATGCTGTGGAACTCGTGCAGCATCGTCGAGGAACGGCAGCATCGTTAGGAGTATAATCGTCACGAATCGCTGGGTAAGACGATTTTTATTGACCTATTCAGTTTATGTCAGCCAACAGCGCGAATCCTTCATCTTCATCAAATCTTTCATATTTTTGAGATCCAGAAAGGAAAGATTGGTATCACGTCCGATGATTGTATGTATCACTATTCCCAACTGTTCATATTGACCCTCGAACTTGTTGATATTGACACAGTCGCTGTACACAGCCAAAAATAGCAGTAGAGGTAGCGGGATGATTGAGAAATCCCTGAAAAAGTCACATGAAATGTATAGGTCTGAAAAGGCTATCTGTGGCGAAATCCCAGTGAAAAAGTGCGCCTCCGAGCTGTCGAAACGTGTATGACGGACTCCGCCTCCTAGGGTCGACTTTGCCGAAGAATGACTGACAGGGGAAGGACCCGAGGTCGAAGTGGCCATTCGAAATGGGATACACATGGTCCGACGTATTTTCGGACGCTGATTTCTAACCTGCATTCCAATTGTGCAGAACGCTTCTCTGAGCGGAGTTATGAAGGTTTTTGAAAGAATCAGTGCTTTTATATGGAAGGTTTGGGAGCACGTAGCACGCGAGCCAGACGTTCTCGCGCAAAACGAGTGCGATTTTCGTCTTCAGGTGACTAAACTACCCCATGAAATATGTTTTTAGCCAATTCGAGAATTTGACCAAATTTCAGAAAAATTCTCGGCCTACTCAGTAGGCCAGGAATTGGCTAAAAGTATGTCCCATAGGGCAGTTTGGTTCCCTGAACACGAAAATCGCACTGTTCGCGCGAGAACGTCTGGCTCGCGTGCTACTGGCTTCAAAACCTATCATATAATAACATTATCTTCTCAAGTAAACCTCCATAACTCGCTTAAATCGCACTACAAAGTGGGAATGCAGGTCGGTGCTCCTTTGTTAGGATAACAGTGAGTGCCAGATGAACAACAGGATTCGTGGTGGACCTTGAATATAGGAAAACCACGCTTAGATTCAGCACACAGAGCAGCTTCGCGTACCAACTCAGTGATTAAAAGCGCTATGTACGTCGAAAAAGGGACATCACCCACGTGCAGATTTCATCAAAGATGCGCTGGCAGCAGGCAGCTGGGAAATCACGTTCGCTTTGTTTTGGTTTACAAGAGAGCAATCCCTTCAGAATGCAGCCCTTTGGGGGTTGACACTGCAAACCACCGTTCGATATAGTGGGAAGGTCCTGTGAGGTAATGATCGTCTGAAAATTTTGCAAGTATTCAAAAGGAAAGAGTCAGGTCTCATCACAGAAAAAAACCTATATATACATATGAAGAGGCAGTGTGTACTGGACCAGTGAATATAAAAAACTAGCTTTGTTTACGTTTTCAAGGAAATCAGCTCTTAATTCCTGTTAAATGCTCAAGAACCATTGCAACCATGATCAGTGATATAAAATGTGTAAGAAAAAAAAATAAGAGATAAAAAGAATGGAAACTGGAACTTTGTTCACTTCATTATGCATTGCTTTCCATCCTCCGACAAGACTTTCATGCCACACCCCTAAACGCTCAATTTTTCTGCTGACAAATCAAAGTGGCCTCATTTTACTAGCGCTCAAAAACTCTCACGATTCTTGTTTATGACGGAACACTGTAATTAGAGCAAGCTTACATTGTAATTAGACCAAGCCTAAAAAGTAACTGAAACGTTCACTGCGAACATTAAATGATAAGTTATCTCCTTTCTACTAAATCCATAGTCTGTGCTATTAATAAGTTTAGAGCCCAACTGAGTGCTAATTGTGCTGCAAAAATTGCAGTTGGAAATGTAAAGCAATCGGGCCACACACTTTGTGAGCGAAATTTACCCAGCAAAAGAAGATATGTGAGTTAAACTATGAGAACACAAGGGGGCTCATCACTAAGTGTTGCGGAGCTGATGGGAATGATAGGATTCTTTTTTTGCAACAATTTTCCCTTTTCATTAATGATTTAGAATAGAAATTCCCGAACGAACACCGGCAAGTTTGGTCCAATAGGGGTAAAGATCAACCAGGGGCTCGCACTGTGGATATTTTGAAATAACTTAGCTTGGTACGAATGATGATGAAATGTGGAGTGTTTAATGACGGCCTGACGCTCCTCTCACGTAGTCTTTCTCAGAGGCCTAAAGTGTAAGATTTCGCCCACTACACTGCCGAACACTTCATCCTCGGTTCTGACGAACTTGAACAATTCACCGATAACTCGTTGAAATGCCGAAAAAACACAATGAGGGAAGCTGGAATCGGCGAACTGCTTCGAGAAAGGTGCTTAGAGCTTTCAGCAAGATAGAAATTCTTCTCAAAAAAGTTGAAAGGTTTCAAGAGACTTGTAAGCTCAGCCTTTAACCCACCTGAACGGGAAAATTTTGACTGATGGAAAACGATAACGATCAATAAGGGCTAATAAGAACCATTAAAGTGAATAGAATGATATCATGCATGCGCCCAATACTGCAACATGGCTACTGAAGTTCACGTGTATAAGACCGCGGTCATACTCACCGCAGGCAGGGCGTGGCTGCGTTCACAGGCAGCGAGGGAGAGTGGCACGGGGGGAGGTGCAGAGATGACGCAGGCAAGGAGGCAGGGGGCATAGGCGCAGATATACGCAGCCAGATGAAGATGCGATACAGATTTGTAATAGCAAAGCTGGTGGGAAAGTACCTAATGCGATACCCGGAGCAAAAAAGCAAATCGACCAGAAGCAGGCGCATCGCTACCTGGAATTCTAAATGGTGGTGCACGATGAAAGTAATAAGCAACGGTAACTGAGAAATGAATCTGCTATTGAAATAAAGAGTTGGATGCTAAGTGAGTTGACAAATTGCTACGAGTTGATGCGATCAAATGCAAAACCATTAAGGCTTGAACGTTTAGGTAATCAGAACAGATGTCGTACCCCGATTTCGGTAGCAATGGAATGTTCCCGCTGATGAACCATCTGGGACGGTAGTAAAGTAGCCGAAACAGACGGTTATGAGGATACATTTACTTTCAAGTATGCTATAGATTTCGTGAAACGAGTTAGACCTGCCCGGCAAGCCTGCTTACCGAATGAGAGTAAATAAATACAAGTGAGCCACAAGTTGCTATGAAGTCACATCAACATAGTGGTGACAAAGGAAATGCTAGCCGTTCGTAGTTCGCGGAAAACTTAACAACGATCGTCGAAATATAAAGCGAATGCGGAGATGTAGGCTAGTTTAGTTACCGGCAGCAAAAAGTCCACCGGAGAACTTTGCTGCCGTAACTAAATTTAATCTGCGTCTCACTCACATCATCTTTCCACCTCTCTAGCTACCTCCCAGTAAGCCTTTGATGTGGCAGTGAACTAGTAGCTTTGAGGGATGTTTGGGGAGCCTGCGTTCATATCCAACTGGATGGGATTTTGGAGCATCGGTGTAAAGTTAAATATACGTATCGATCGGGAAAATTAGCGCATTTGTGCATCCGCGATTTGAGAGAATTGGCGGATCAGCGCACTCGGATTTTGGCTATTTGCCACAATGCAAACTGACGTGGTGGTACGTGGCATCGCCAAAAATCCCAAATCGCGGACGCGCCGATACGCCCATGTGCCGATGTAAATTCTCACTCAGCTGGATGTGAACGCAGCCTAATGTAAAGATTGCCTCATGGAATGCGTGAAAACTTGTAAACGTAAAATGAAAAAGGGAGGGAGGTCGAGCAGTAGAGAAGAGGAAAGAAAGTGTGTGGGGATGCTGTGAGACAGTGGGGACACGTGGCATGGCATATGACAAGATCTCACCAGGAAGGGCTTTCAAGTTCCCATGTGACTTCGAAAAGGGACCCCTACTGATAGATGAAGCTTTGAGCGCTGATTACATCTGTGAAAATCAAAAGTGCTACGGGCTATTCCGAAGCGAGTTAGTAGGGGTTCAAATTTGCCTGTGACATTTCATGGGCGAGGCACTCTGCCATAAGCAGCCGTTGCTGAGCTAACACCGGCAACCGTGGCTCACTGATAGTGTTCCGGGTCTGCATGGTATGTTTCGAAGGTTGCTACCCACCGGCTAAAAATTTTTTTCATTTTGTGTTTCATTGTGTACGCATTTTCCTGAATAAATAATGCTCTAGCATGGTGTTCCGAAGCTCATACCGCGCGAGCTAGTCGTTTCCGCGCGAAACCATGTGGCTTTCGCATTCAGGCAATCAAACTACCCCAGTGGACAAGTTTTTAGCCTATTCGAGAATCTGACCAAATTTCGGAAAAATTCATGGGCTATTGGTTGGCAACGCATTGAACAAAGGAGAAGTCTGAATGTTCAGCAACAAATGAGGCTCCAGAGTATTTAAAAAAAAACTCGAAAGACCCCTCAAAAGTCTCGAAAGTGTTTCTGAATATTTCTGCGATATTTCGGTGTTTAACACCTTCTTCCGGCCTAAAACCGTGGAGGTTAGCTCAATTATATGATACCAGCTGGGCTATCGCACAGTACGGCGCGAATAAAACAATAGGATTATTTAATGGGGGAAAGATCGATGTTGACTTTTTGCTGAGCATCGTCTTTCTAAATATAGGTGGTAGATATTAACCGATATCGAAGATATTATATCACCGCTGAGGAAGGTCAACATTTCTCGGAGGTACAGATAGTTTTAGCGGTCGAATCCTTTTGTTGCAATGATATCGACCTCTTATTACAATGATATCGAGATCAATTTCTAGAATGACATGGGTAAATACCCTAATCCGTTAACCCTTGAGCTGAAGTTCTCACTATTGGAAGTTTAGATAGTTCAAGGATCGACAGTTTTGGATTCAGGAGTATCAATTAGCAGCAATTCGTCCACTTGCTGAGCACCTATCTTCTGCATATTGGTGGTTGAGCATTTAGTTCTAACAATATTAATGGTAGAGCCATGTGCCAGTTATCGGTGCTTATCGTTTTTGCAAACATGCTCCACTATTTGGAATTTTACATAGTCTAGCGGTCGATACCCAGTATTGTTGCTGGCACCGTATGAGAGAATGAATTGCTTGCTTTGCTATCACAAATCTAGGTCGTGTCTTGAACATCCATGTAGATCGCAGTATCGAAAGAGCATCATTATTTGGAACGCTAGGTAATTTAGCGGTTGATGCATAGGCAGCAGATATCAGAACAAAATATGTTCACCCAATGGTACTGGGCATCAGACGCATTCGTTACAGCAGTCGTATAGTAATATGTAGTAAGCGGTGTACCGGATTTTATCCCCTCCCGGACTCCGTGTCCTGTTATACCTGTGAGTGTGAACATTCACTGTTAGCCAGAAAAGCGAAACGGACTCGGAGACGTCACCTTTTGACGCTCCTTATCAGCTCTTATCAACCGTTATAAGTCTGGATCATCCACCATTGATGTGCTCGTCCATCCCTCAAAACGCCTATTAGTGTCGGCGCTCAGAATGAACTCGAATGGGGAAACGGATTCAACGACATTCGCCTTTCGTAGCTTCTTATCGAATCTTACCAATCGTTATCAGTTTGGATCACCCACCCTTGATGTGCCCGTCCCACCTCTCAAAACATCTATGAATGTCGGCAGTCTAGGATCGACGCGACAGCCTCCTTATCAGCCCTTATCAACTGCTATCGCTTTCGGTCCACCACCCCCTTACCACCCCCTATATCATTCGTGAAATTTAGGATCCCACCTTCGTTGCGACGCGGAATATGGATTTCCGGCCAAAAAGACATACACACAAACACACCCACATACACCAACAGACACACTTAGCCGCTTATATAAAGTAGGACACGTCGTATACCAATAGCTTACGGCCCCGTCTCGAAAACTTTTTGGCGTGACTCACCCTGCCAAAGACGAATGGTGCAGACAATGATGAACTCACCCGGTCGCACCCGTTATAATGTACTACGCTATGTAACTGGCTCGACACTTGTGTGAGAAAGGCCATGCAGTAACCAGAATGATTACTACGATCAAGTGAAGATATGTGGAATGAACGTGGTTCGTCTTTACTATTTATTTCTGGTGATAACCACTTCACTTCAATGGCCTTCAGTACTTTTTTACTGTGATCAAGTGAACATGGAGAATGTTACGTAATTCGTCCTTACTATGTATTTCTGGTGATAACCGCCTTATTTCAAGCGCCACCAGTACTTTTTATTGGAGACTACATATTTTTGGCCATTCTACGGTGTTGCCGGTGCAATTCACGTGCAAGGCGTCCATCTCGTGCGAAGCATCGCAAACGCTCCGTTCCATTTTGCCGAGGCTACTAGCTGTTCGCTTGTGAAGAAAGAACAGCGACCATGTCCGTCCACACTATTGTTTCGAATTTTCGAAAATTTCAGTTCGATAATATTCTGCTTCTGAGTTAATTGGGCCTCTCGAGCATAAATGTCACAATGACTTCGCACAAAACGCCTGGCTCGAGTGTCAGGGGTCCAATTATGTTAATCACTGAAAACTTGTAAATGGGGTCGGTTCAGTGCGATGGAAACAGGAACTGCAGTCGTTTCGCTTGTGTACATACAATTTAGCGTCCATTACGAAAAATGCAAAAAAGATTCTGTAAAGAAAAGCCGAGCTGACTCTACTTGCCGTTAGAATGCGAGGCCATCCTCATCTATTCTACTATCTGACTGCTGCAGTTGATATGAGCTGTGCATTCCCTATGATTACTCCCTGCTTTTGAAGAGTCTTCTATCGTGCTAATGGTGAACTCCATAGTTTGCAAGCAACGCGACAAAGTGGTCAAAATTGCTTTCTACCAAGCAACTTTTGCCACTCATTTTTTAGTACTCCCAGAACCATTCAACCGATTTTGAGTTTTCGTTTCATGTAGTGACCTTAGAAGATGCAGTAAACCGATTTGGAAAAGCTTATTCCTGATGGGACTTCCTTGTCAGTCGCATAATGCAGCTTAAATACAAACTTCTTTATATCGTATATCAAGACATTGCAGCAAACAGACTTGTTTGGATTTGACGCTCGATTTCAGGAACTTTCTTGAAATTCAGAATTCTCGAAAAGTTGACGACAACGTTCGTTGTTACCGTTCCCATTAGCGTGTACATCAGGGAAACACTGAAGGTATGGTGCGACTATTAGTTTCTTGATGCTTGTTAATGAACCCTATCTAATATCAAAGGTATTATGAGCGATAGTGTATAACTCACTGGCTATTTAGCCTTAGGATCGAACACACCTAGGCAGACCTTGTTATCATTGGGATTTGCAATTCCTTTCGCATGTGTATGGTTTGTTCAGTGTCGCAGTTGAAAAGTCCTCCCATCTGCATCTCTCACAGTTGATACGAAGGGTCTTCTCACAGTTAATTCAGAAAGTTTTACCTGAAGCTTTGGTTCTTTTTCTTACTTCGGAACAGTTTTGAAGCTATTCACACCTGCAGGACGCACAAAGAACTATAATTTATCGTTTACCGTCCCAACATCACATTTCGCTTGCGAATTTCGATACAACCTAAATGATATGACTACTTGAATAATTGTTATAACACAATAAGGGAGAAATACCTTACCGCGGCACGCGCTTACAGTTCGCTGCTTCTCGTCTGACCAAGCATCGTCTAGGTCTGCAGATCTTTGAAGCGTTGTTGTAGAAGCTGTGAAGGGACCTGCTGCCTATGTCCGCCCCTCAGAGAAGTCATACGGAAGTCCATATGACGTGCGTTCAAGTGGAATCCCGTAAATATGTCCAGGCGTGCCTGCACCCATACAATACATAAGATATTACCCAAATTCTCCCTTTCTTCTGATTACCTTGCTGAAGCACCAAGCATGTTTTTGCAGTTAGCAAACAACAAACCATCTTTTGTAACTTCTTATCAGAGTAATGTCCAAGAAACATCCATGACGGTAAGTTATGTCCGGCACTTGAAATGGTTCTCGCATTTACTTGTAATTATCACGCGCCACTCATAGATATCAAACCCACCGTGTTCGCATTTATGAAAAACCATTAGAATAGAGCTGTATGGCGGGGATAGAGAGCATAGAGAGCATCATATCGCTCTAATATGTACTACTGCAGTGTTCTTTAGAAAGCTTTCATAATTATTTTCTTCCATTGCTCACATAGCTATAATTATTGCCGAATCATACCTAACTATTAATTGTCAAAAATCGAAGCAAAGGCTAAAGTGATGGTGAAGTGAAGTTAAAGTGTTATCTCAATGATGAAGGGGCAGTTCACCATGGACATTATTTTTATCTAACAAGGGAAGGACCCCAGGTCGAAGTGGCCATTCGGAATGGGATACATATGGTCCGACGTATTTTCGGACGCTGATCTCGAATCTGTATTCGAAATTTGCAAAACGATTCTCTGAGCGGAGTTATGGAGGTTTTTTTTGAATGAACGGTTCATCAGCATGGCCGTTGCTGAGCAGCCAACGGCCTCAGGGGCTCTGTGGTAATGTTTCGGATCTGCAGGAGAGGGTTCGAGGGTTTGCTCCCCACCAGAGCGAGTTTTTTTGCATATTGTGTTTCATTGTCAGTAAGTGCTTTTCTTTCACTTCTGGACGTTTCCTTGTACTGGTACCTATCGCACCCATCATTTACTCTGCCAACTACTAACATTACTCACAAGGGAAGGATACCAAGTCGAAGGATCCCGTACCAGACGAATTAGGCGTTGTTGCGTAAAAAGATTACGATATTCGTGCACACGGGGTCGAATTACCCCTCTGTGCGAATTTTCAGCCAAATCCAGTTTTTGGTCCAACTTCGGAAAATTGGGGGTGGCCAGGTTATAAAGTGGTAGATTTTGAATTTTCTTCTACAGAAAACCCTGCAACCTGAACAAGATAGCCTACACATACCTTTTACACTTGCCCATCGCACTAAATGTACGAAACAAGCGTCAATTAGGAGCATTTCCTAGGCAAGGGTCAACGACTTCTACTTTGTTCAATGGGCTGCCACCCTATAGCCCGTGAATTTTTCCGAAATTTGGTCAAATTCCCGAATTGGCTAAAAACTTGTCTTCTGAGGTAATTTGACTCCCTGAACACGAAAATCTCCCTGGTTTTGCGCAAGAAGGTCTGGCTCGCGTGCTATGGGCTTCCAAACCTACCATAATAGTATTGTTTTTTCAAAAAAACCTCCATAACTCCGCTCAGAGAATCGCTTTGCAAATTTCGAATACAGATTCGAGATCAGCGTCCGAAAATACGTCGGATCATATGTATCCCATTCCGAATGGCCACTTCGACCTGTGGTCCTTCCCTTGTAAGCCTAGAAAGGAAAAAAAACCCCGCTTCCCTTTACTTAAGCTTGGCAGAGATATACACTTTATTATGTAGATTGATCCCTCAAAGATCCCTCCAAGATGCTTAGATGTGCACCTTTTTTAAGGAGTCCCCCTCCCTCCGTCTCCCCGGATAGCGATAGCACCGTGATCGAGCTAATAGTACTTATCTGAATCTGCACTTATAGACAGTAACGCACGCAATCAAAGGCGTTCAATCAATGATTTCACCTTTCAAAGTATATAAAAATATGTAATTAAGAAAAACAAAATGAAATAGCCGAATATGGGACTTCCATTTTCCAGTATTTCGTTCTCTTATAAGGGGAAGCATTGCCTTATCATTGAGTACCGGATGAGCTATCGCACAGTATCGTGCGGAACACACGCAGAAATGCATGTTTTGGAAATGACTCTGACCATTTCCAAACCATGCATGGCAAGATGGCTTTGACCAGCCGAAACCAAAAAGTCCATATCGCATAATTCCGCACTGTGATAAGTGCAGTACTGAACGCTAGCTCAACTGATATCTTTTCGCACATCTATCACTATCTGGAGTTTCACTTAGTTTGACGATCGAAACTTCTGGTATCGAAGTACAAACCATGTTTAGTTGGTGAGCATTTACTCCTACTGGTGTTTGATAATTCAGTCCCATATCACATCTACCACTTTTCGGAAGTCCTGATGATTCAGCGGTCAATATCCTTGTTGCAATTGATGTAAGATCAGGAACGAAATCCTAGCTCTCTTGGTCATTTCATCCATACGTTACGATGGTCAGTGTTTGGGAATTTGAACAGTTTGTCGTTCGTTAGTTGTGGATCAGATCACATCGAAGCACATACACCATTCAGTGCATCTGATTCTTGTGTGTTAGTGGTCAATACTTCTAACGGGTACTCATACTCATAATTTCCTGAGCGTCAGCCTCTTTCGCTTTGCTATTATAAATCTAAATCGTATCTTTGATCATTCATGTAGATCGCAGCATCGAAAGACAGATGCCATCACTAGGAAGGCTACACAGTTTAGCGGTCGATACACCGCTGCGACTGATATCGGAACGTAGGCGAAATATGGTCACCCGGTAGCACTGGACCTTGGACACTTCAACTACGGAAAGTCGTAATGTTGTAATCGGAGGTGTACAAGATTCTCCCATTCACTTGCCATTGACTCTTATTGAACATTGTTGTTATTAATCTCTAGTGAAGTTACCCTACACCTCCTATAACACCAATGACTGTGAACACTTCTCTGAACAGCTGAAAAAGCGAGACGATTTGTCAACTTTTGCCTTCTGAGGCTCTTTATCAAGTCGCACAACCGTTATCACGTTGAATCACCCACGTAAATGCACCCGTTCCACCGGCTAAAAATCAGTGAGTGTCAACGCTCCAGGATCAATACGAAAAGCAAAACCGATTGTGCGACTTTTGTCTTCTTACGCTCCTTATCGAATCTCATCAACCGTTATCAGCCTGGATCATACATCATTAATGTTCTTGTCCTCATACATCGTTAACGTTGTTGTCCTCATGCATCATCAATGTTCTTGTCCCAATCTGTTAAACATGTTAAACACCTATAAGTGTAAGTGCTCTGAAGACAGGTTATCAGTGTGGTTTCCTCTCGCATGTGTATGGTTTGTTCAGTGTCACAGTTGGAGTCGCCCCATCAGCATCTTTCACAGTTGATTCGAAGTGTTTTTCTCACTATCAACCCGAAGAGTTTAACAGGGGACTCAAGTCCTTTTCTTACTTCAAAGCAGCTTTGAAGCTCTTCGAACCTGCAGGACGCATAGGACGTATAATTTTTGTTTACCGAGCCAACATCACATTTCGCTTACAAATTTCATTACAACCCAAATGACATAATCACTTGAATACTTGTTATAACACAGTAAATAAGGAATACCTTTCCGTGATACGAGCTTACAGTTCGCTCGCTCCTCGTCTGACTGAGCATCGTCTAGGTCTGCTCTGAAGACAGGTTATCGGTGGGACACCTAATAGTGTCTGTGCTCTAGAGACAGCGCAAAAGGCTAAACGGCTACAATCGTCTTTCAGAGCTCCTTATCAACCTTTACCGGTCGCTATCGCTTCCGGTTCAGCACCTTTGGGGTCCTCTTACCGCCCCTTCTCTCCTCCATTTCTTTTGTGGAATTCAAGATCCCACCACTGCTGTGACGCGAAATGCGAATTACGTGACGGACACACACGCATAGACACACTAACAATAAGCGAATTATATAAAGTAGGACTATTGCTTGAGGCTGCATTATTTTGTAGTTTGTGGCAATCATACGCAAAAATGCATCAGAAAGGGAAGCGTTAATTGAATTCGAGGTGATTGATCAGTGCGTGGATCAACCTGTGCAGTGTGTCCCAAAAGTTAGGGTTCACCCTATTTTTCATCTATATCTCTAGATTAACGATTCTCAAAATTAACCATTTACTTTCCACAAGAAGTACCTGATGGCTGTCGCGATCATACGCAACGTGAGACAGAAAACAAAAAAGCAAAAGCATTTTTTCGAAGACCAGGTGTCCCAAAAATATAACTTCTCGTAAGATATCGAACTTTCTCGACCGAATTCACTACAATAACTTCAATATTTATGAATCGGTGACCTTTTTCTTTTTCCAGTCATTTCAATCATGCTTCAGACAAGTTGCGTGATTGCTTCCAGCAACATCCTTTCCCAAGCCGCTTGAATGACATCCTTCAATCCTAGAACGTTTGCAGCAAGTAAATCTCTCAGACGAGAGACCCCAGCGTTTCTCTACAGTCCAATTCAGGCAGTCAGGTTAACTACTATGATAACCAATCATTCTGAAGAATGTTTTGTAGCCAGTGGAGCTCATGCGATGTGTGGTGTTAACTACTCGGCTTATACAGAAATAAGAGCAGACTGCTCAAAGAATAATCCACCACCATCTTCACCTCAAAACGTGAAAATTTGCGATTGCTGCTTCTCAAAACTTTTTATTCCCTTATTTATACTCTTTCGTGCTCGGATAGACGTGCTTCGCGTGGCATGGCACTGAATAACCAACATCAGAGGAGGAGCACCAACATGTCAACTTTACAACTTATCCCTTGTTGGAATAAGGCAGAAAAGACAAGTAGATCCGTACTTTTGGGACACCGTGGTTTTTGAAGAAAAAATCAAAATTTAGTTATTCCTTGTTTTAGTTTCGACATTCATATGTTTGATCGCAACAGCCATCAAGTACTTATGGCGAAAATCTGGAAGGAAATCGTTAATTTATTTCAGAGATGTAGATGAAAGATAGGGTGAACTTCATCTTTTGAACACAATGTATAAGCGCGTTTTCATAGTGAACGTGTATGAGCCGTCATCAGAAACCGGCATATCTTCGCAGTAGAAATATTTGCCCTGAACAGCTATGTTATTCTCTCCAGTGCTTCGAAATTGTGAGTTTGATGTAGTGCTGAAACGGCAGATATGTATGTTCACATTCGCCAATGCAGTACTCATTACATGAGCTTTTTAGGATATTGGTTATCAAAGTTTTTTGGTTATAATTCCGGACTTCATATGATAACAAGGACGTGTCTCGGTTATGTAGAGGCAAAGTTCATGGTTCAGTCTTTCTGCGAGTATTATAAATTCAGTTTATTGTGAAGTTATATAATTAGTGGATAAAAAATCATCTGTGTCGTTGTCAATCACTCAGCGATCAGACAGAATTGCATCTACTGGTGTGTACCCTTATGCAGGATCGAGCGTCCAGTTGGGGAAAATTTTCAAAAAAAATCACCCTGCCCCCCCCCAAAAAAGGGGGCTTCGATACGACCCCTCTAACTTCTGTAATTGTTAGTTTTCAATTTGCTACAATCTGTGGTATATCAATAAGGGTTTTTAGATGTTTACACAGTTTTTGTCAAAAAAAAATTCCATTTAACTTCGTATGTCAACTAAATAATACCTCAAAAACAAAAAGACATTTTAACAATAAGCAAATAACCACTTACAAAAAACAAAATGTACAAATACAAATATACTACAAAATACTGAAACACAAATTTACTAAAATACAAAAATTTAATCGTTTTTCATCATAAAAGAAAAAACTAAAAAAAGCTAAGGCGAAACAGAACGAAAACAGAGAACAAAAGGTTGCACTGTGGTTTGCATTTTAAACCGTTTGGGGATTGAGTGCGACTGCGATGCGGGGATCAGAATGGAGCGCAGTATCTTCTCCATAATAAATTTGGACACTTTTGAATAATTTAAGCTTCACCCAGAGCCCATCTTCCAAACAGCTGTTAACTATTTTCTCAATAACTCCCTCAGACCGATTATTCGCCTTTCCCTAATGGTTGCGTATTTCTCGTAAGGGTTTCCAAGTTTTGAAAACTTACGAAGCGTTTCGCTTCAAATGGCCTTAACTTCCTTCAAACTCAACCTTGTGAGTGCGGTCCTGTTGTCCGGGGTCTGCGAGGTTGCCGCGTTCCAATGACTACTTAAACTTTGCCATATCTTCAGAACGAAAGAGGAAATTCAGAGAAAAGCCAATTGAGGAAAATGTTGAAAAATTCCGACATAAGGGCTTTATGTCGGGATTCCGTGTTACGCCGTGCTCTGCGCGATGTTTGCGCACGAAATGGCTGCACTCGATGGGGATCGCGTGTCAATCCGTAAGAAGGGTGGCAACCTTATTCTATGCCATCTTTTCATTAATGGAGCATCTATACTGAGCTTGCTTTCGAATTGCTTTCATCACAATAGACAGAACTCGGTTGAATTTAGCTGAGTTCTTATGTTCTTAGGTGTGTAAACAAAGAATGAATGGAACGTGAAAATATGAATTATGCAGGAACGTGCCGTGGCTTCTACATTGGAGGACTTTTTCTGTTATATGAACAGCGGCCCAAAAAATCCCACAGTTTGCCTTCGAAGAAAGCTGCCTCGTGATACAGTACCATCGTTGGTAGTACATAATCAATAGAAGTTTTTTTATCGTTCAGCGTCAAAGCTGGAAAAGGTCGGATTTTTTGGCCCGCTTTCTAACAAGTTATAAGAAAATTTTTTATAAAACGCAAGCTATAGACCCGTATGTCTGACAAGATCATAAGCAAAGGCATTAGTACCACATAGTTTATAAGAAGACAACCAGTTTATTAACAGAAGGCGAATGTTCCACAACTATTAAGGTGGCTCTCTAAGATGTAACTCACCCACTACTTTGCTATTTGCGTTGCTCGACAATATCCCTTCTTCAGAAAGGAGTCGACAGAGATCTTCTGATTCACATTGCATACGCTTCGGTGAATGTTATCCGAATACATTCAAAACGGAACAATATAATGAGGATTCTAATAGAGTGGTGTATAATAGAAGTTCGGAATCTTCTGTCAAGAAAACAATGACTGCTTTCTTCTTGGCGCTTGTTGCGTGCAGTTGTTGCTGCAGAGGTCTCTGCTGTGTATGCTTCGGTAGTTTTCTCTACATTTATTGGGATGTTCGTTTCATCGATCGGAAGAGAGGTGACAGATTCGTGGCCATCCCACTTGTGCGAACTCGTGCTCAAAATATCAAATTGAAAAAAACGTTTAATGAATGTGTGCCATCACTCCATCACATGCTGTCACATCTCTCAGTATTTCAAGATGAGCGACACGTTCTATGTGGTCGCTCCACGCCTGTTTGAAAACATCCTTCTGCAACGTTGACTCTTGATCTTCAGTTTTATACTGTTTCCAACTACATTCACATATCTAGATATGTGGCATAAATATGTATGGTTCGCAATTTACAGGTAACTGGTCAAGTGCTCTAAAAATTGTGTTATCCATAGCCACCGCATCCACAACATCCACCACAAGGTGCATAAGTGGCCGGAACCATTGTAGCGCAGTTGCAATTAAAACAACCTAAACGAAGCAAACGTGCATAGCTGACAACCATTTTCTAAATTACACATACCGCATCCATAATACCGCTTCGACCGGACAACTGCACTGTCTCCATCATTCACAAGCAAATCTGGGGCATCTTCGCTGGAACCTTGATCATTCAATGCTACTTTGCTACCTGCCAACGAATGATCCTCACTAGACCATTCGAGTTCCAAGCTGCTTTCTTGATCCTCACCATTACCTTTTGACATGGACTGAAAAATACACATCAACTCCAATCCTATGGATAGTGGGAAAACTCAATAGAACCTCAATGGGTTGATGCTCTTCAGAATCGCCTCCTAAAACATGTCGAGTAGAGTGGAGAGCTAGAATACATAGAAAGACGAGAGCCTTGGACATTTGATGATTTTTTCGCGAATGCGACTTTATACCCATGGTCAGCGTATTTGCATTTCCACTATTGGTCCTTATCTCTTTATACAGCTGCTTTTTGCTTGTTATAAAAATTAGCATGAGTAAATAAAAAGACAAAGAGCGGCTATCATCGGAATACAGGGAACGTTGGAGGTGGCAGAATTCACGATCAGTAGAAGATTGAAAAATGAACGAATCAAGGTAAAATGTCAAATACAGAAATATCTTCTTTCAACTGTGATACTTACCCATGTAAAGCCGTGTAAAGCCTCGCATCGAGGTAGTGACAGAGTAACGCAGCGCCAGAGCCTTATTAAACCCTTTTTCCAAAGGCTTTCTAGATAAGCTGAGCATTTGAACACTTCAGCATCGGTGAACGTGGCTGTTCGTCCCGAATATTCGAGTGCTGTCCCATTGAGGTATTATTATCAAGAGTATCAAGGACCGAAGGAGTGACTGCTGGCTCATTTGCTTTACAAGACCTTTCCAGTGCCCTTCCACTGATGGAAAATGGCCTTCAGTTTTCTCAAACCAACTTTCCTTTATATCCTCCCTTTGTAGGGAGCTGCAACGAAAGTTATTTAATTTTTAAATCGCATTTCCTAATAATCCAAACCTCTTTCGGACCCCTAGCTAATCTATGGAGAGCTTTCGAAACGTGCATGTCCTAGCGCTAGATCAAGGATTATGGCACAGCATGAGGTGTGCGGGAGGTAGGGTGCCGTATATAATATGTGCGGAACGTAAGCGACCAGAGTGCGTTATGCCTCAATTTCTCGGACACGCTATAGGAGTTTTGCAGTGCAATTTCAGATTCACTGGAATTGCCCTTTGCATGGTTATAGTTTGCCTGGATATAATCCGCAATTGAGCGTTTGTTCATGGCCTAATGTTCATTGCCTGTTTATGGCCTTCGTGGCAATGAAATGCCAACTTTTATTGTTTATTTGCTTTCTTTTAGGTGTTTTCTGGTGGTTAGTAGATCAGTCGGGAATGCTCGTTCAGTTTCCCTTGCTGTTACCATTGGAACTTGAGAATAAGTCCTGCACCATCAAATAAGAGATGTAAAAAACCCTTATTAGGAAAGTTTTTGAAGCAACAGGCCATCATGTAGTTTCTAGTGAGGCCCATCACCCTCGAGATAGGACCATTTTCTCAAAATTGCCAAAACCTATTGCGAATGAGGGATGGTATAAAAGTAGCAAAACAGGCAATTATGGGAATACACTTACTTCCAAGTAAGCTGTGGGTTTCGTAAAACGTTGGGCGGCCAAAGAAGCCTTCCTAACTAATGACAGTGAATAAAGTACAGGTAAGCTAGAAATTGCTATGCACATCAGCATGGTGCTGAGCCCCCCAGTTCCAACGATTATAATCTAACGCTACCGACATAGTAGGAAGATACTGTCGCTAATACTGTCGCTAATAAGAACAACGGTCAGATGCCGGTAGCAAAGAGTTTGGGTAGATTACTACTGTCCCAGAAAAAACGGAGCTCACCGTGTGATCAATAGACTTGCAAAAGGCGGAAAATACGGTGACCGCTTGGAGCATACAGCTACACTCAGCGCCCATGGTATTATAGAAGACAAGCCACACACAAATTTCACTACGATTCCAAATGGAAGTGAATTCGTCTTACACGTTTTCCAAAACTTTTTCGATTTAGATGCTTTATGCCTTTACAGCTGTTTCCAGAGCGTAGTTATAAGGAGAGATCTGACTATTTTCGACATATACAACTATATCACTATCAAAGATCTCTTTCATCGCAGCGAATTGACAGTATACTGACAAGGGAAAGATCAAAGGTCGAACTGGTCGTTTGGAATAGGATACATATGGTCCGACGTATTTTCGGATGCTGATCTCGAACCTGCATTCATTCCAAATTTGCAAAAGATTCTCTGAGCGGAGTTATGGAGGTTTTTTAAACAATACTATCAGTTGGTAGGTTTCGAAGCCCGTAGCACGCGAGTCAGACGTTCTCGCGCAAAACCAGTGCATTTCTCATGTTCAGGGAACCAAACTACTCCATGGGACATGCTTTCAGCCAATTCGAGAATTTTACTAAATTTCGGAAAAATTCTTGGCCTACCTAATAGGTCTCGAATTGGCTGTCCCATAGGGCAGTTTGGTCCGCTGAACACGAAAATCGCTCTATTTTTGCGCGAGAACGTCTGACTCGCGTGCTACGGGCTTCCAAACCTATTATGTAATGGTATCGTTTTTTTCCAAAAGAAACTCTATCACTCCGCTCAGAGAGTCGCTCTGCAAACTTGGGATGCGGATTCGAGATCAGCAATATGCACATATCTTAACATTCAAACATATGTATGGCAAAACGGAACGGAAGACGGTGTGCAGCGCATTCCATAGCAAGGGAGATCGACAATCAGCCTTGGCTTTTGTCCATTCGTATGTATTCTAGTTATTTTACCAAGGCTGCGTTTTGAGGGAAACCTTCGTAGTCGAAGGGAGCATGAGCACGCATCCATCCTTCTGAAAGCCCTCACCCCTTCCACAGAGATGCCCCTGCATCATGAGCTGCACTGGAAAAGGTAATGAGATAATCAAAACATCAAATTATGCTCAGTAATAAGTTTATTTGTTGAAAGTTCAGATATTCACTAACCTTCCAACAGATCTTTGGAATTAATTACGAACAAGTGAAATCTAATCATAACCTGCGTACAACCCGTGAACTAAAAAGACAAGTGCAAGGAACAAATCCACATAAACTGCGATTGGATTCAGACGATGCAGAGAAATTAGCTGGTTTTTGTGTTCATCAAGCAGGTGAGGTCCGAACCCTTTCGAATTAGCAGAGGTCATCCAAGGGAACGTGCCCATTAGTCACCCCGCCTTCCTTTAACGTAGATGAAAATAGCGATAGCTAGGAACGGCACGGTGATTCTGAAACACAGCACTTAGAGCATGACAAAAAAGGTAGAACTTCTAAAAAGCGGTTATGGTGGTTATGGGGTAAGCGTAAGGGCGAATTTAGTGCATTTTCAGTGGTTCTTTCCCTACCTTCTCTCTGTACCGGCAAGGCGCCAGTGATCATACGAGCAAATCCGCCCGAATGTTGCAAACTGCCTTTTTGCCCATCGCCCTTACATATGAAGATGTTCAAAGGTGTTTGCAGCAGAAGTGTCTCGTCATATTACCTTCTCTTTTTACCATTTCTTCCACAGTAAAGATAAAAACACTCACCCCCAGAGGAATTCATGTTTCACACATTGTCGGCTGAAAAACTGGCCGTAGATCGGTATGAGAGGATTGATCCAGTACGTGAACTCACGGTGCTCCATACCCAGAATATTCAAAGGCTTCGTAAATGTTTCCGACAAATAAATGACTGATGAAGGGCATTCCTGAAACGACTTCGAATGGGCCATAATGGGTCCACGAACGAAAGCGAAATGATTACCTTAAAACTAGGAAGTGGAGCAGAGTGGCCTGAGATGTAGATATCAGTTTGGAAAGTGTTCGATCGAGGGCAGTCAATCGCATTGAAGGATTTATCAATGCACATGCGAACATCACCGAGCAAAAATTGTTTGGTCTAAAAGGACGATTTCAGGAACGGGAGGCACTGGATACAATGACTAGGAAAGGAAGTAACTGGGAAAAAGGGGTCCACGAGGTCGAGTTTCCGCTTCGCGGCGTTTCACTCGCGGCGCCCCCGTACGACTCGCAGTATCGATTGCCTTTGGTCGCCCGGCCAAGCGTGACTGCGTCACGTGTGCGCTTTCCACTCATGCCACACTGCCTCGCTTGAAGGCTCCATGCCCTGCCACTGGCACTCGCACCCGCCGTGCCGCTCATCGCGCGCGGCCGCGCGGAAATTCGACCTCGTGGACCCCACCCGGGAAAAAGGAAAGACAAACACGATTACTGGAGAGATCAGCAAGGAGCCGCAACGAATTCTTCGCTGTGAAATGCGCTTTTGAGTTAAAAAGTCAAAGCGCTCCGCGATCATTCACTGCTTACGCTACTGTTTCGCCTTAGGCCGCGTTCATACTTTACGCGCCGACGTCAATGTAACGCCGGCACCTGCAGCGACGGTGTTAAAATCATATGCCCTCCACTGACGACGGATTCAATAGATAATGCGCTCCGTTTGCACAATCCAATCACACTACAGTATGATGATCAGTGAGAACTCGCTGCGAGTTTTGGCGTATGCCTATTCAGTGTTTTTGAGTATTTGTTGATTTCGCAACGTTCTTTCGGTTGTTAACGTGAATGGTATTTGATAATTAGACAAGCGCGATGAATGGCTGAAGGCGCTTAACTTCTATCTTTCTTTTCTTAATTGTCCTAAATCTATTAGGTTGGCAACTAAGTAATTGCGGATTTTTAAATACTGCTTTTTCCCTGAAAACTGCTTTCCACAAAATTTCTTCTGTACATATATATGTAGTACAAGTCCACACGCATCTATAGGTATTGTTGTCTTCCATCTCCCGGATAACCCTTTTCGGCAAAATAAAAATATCAAAAGTCACCTCATTTTCAATTCCAATTTTTTTTCTTTGAATGGCGTTAGACAGGGAAAGGGAAAGGTGATAATCCGATGGAGAAAGATCAGAACTATAAGGCAGCAATTTTTATCCAAGCCCGAGAATTTTTTGAAAAAAAATTTAAAAAATTTTTACCACTATTGAAAAAATGACTCGCCAAAAAACTCTCGAGCTTGGATAAAAATTGCTGCCCCATCCACCTTATAGCCCTGATCTTGCTCCATCGGATTATCACCTCTTCCTTTCCCTGTCTAACGCCATTCAAAGAAAAATCTTTTTATAATTTTTGTATTGAAAATGAGGTTGACCGTTGATATGTTTATTTTGCCGAAAAGGGTTATCCGGGAGATGGAAGACAACAATACCTATAGATGCGTGTGGAATTATACTACATGTGTATGTACAGAAGAGATTGCTGGAAAGCAGTTTGGAGGGAAAAAGCAGGATTTAAAAACCCGCAACTACTTAGTTGCCAACCTAATCAGTTGCCTTGTTTTTGCAAACGGAGCGTATTATCTATGGACGCCGTCGTCGTCGGCGGGCATATGATTTTTCCGCCGTCGCCGCCAGCAAAGGCGGCGATGGCGTCGGTGCGCAAAGTATGAAAGCGGCCTTAAAGCAATCGTGTGACGTAGCGCATGAAACTTCCACACAACACAGATCCGTGTAGGCTCCATTCAGCATGACAACAACATGGCACGGTCAAAGCATATTTACCGCCATAACTGTGTGGTAAGACAGGGACCAAATTCCATGGATTTTCGATCATATAATTTCTTATTCCTCTACTGCCGTACTAATCATTATACAGGCCTACATTCATTTTCAGCGTAGGCGAAAGCAATCCCCCACTGCATTGACGCAGGGTTGAACTGGTTCAAAAGGTCACCTTCTTGTCTTTAAGGCAGTTGACTTGCACATGCATTCCATTGGAAAGCTCTTTCATTAGAGCATCACGTATGTCTTCAAGTTGATAGGGTTCGCGTCTGGGCACAACTCCTGCCCTTCTCAAAGCATTTCCCACTGAATATTGAGTGTCAATCACCATTGTTCTGAAACAGACCAGTAGATATGTAGGCTAATGCTACCATTTATAAAAGCTCACGTGTTAAAATAAAGGAGTTCGGACGAAAGATTTCGGTGGTTCTGAGAGCATGTTCCGTGCTTTTCCCACTCGTGCTTCCAGAAGGAGTGGGCTGTTTTGGCTGGATAGAGATTAGGCCACATCTTACTGAAAAGAGCTGTTTTTACGCAGCCCCAATCTCTAGCAAAAGAAGTTCGCTTCATTCGACATCAATAACTACCTACAGAAGAGGTTTTTCAATCGATTCAATCTGCTTGCTGTCGAATTTCCGTGGCGAACCCTCACAGAACTGTGGATAGGATCCGTTTTTGAAGTTCGGCCATAGTCCATGAATGGACCAATCGGGCGTTTCAGCTGGGATCTCGCATGAATCGGGAACTGAAGCATTATAGTGAAAGATTTTGAGAAACTGGGAGATATTTATCTGTTTTACAAGTGAGTTTTCCTAATAATTTCCACACAACTGAATTTCGAGTGAGACTAATCTCAAGAATAGCAATCAAAAACTTGCTCTTTTTGTCAATCCTTATAGTCAGTGTTCACAACCTTTTTTGGCCGTTGTACTTCTTCCCTCTTCGTTCACCTCGCGTTCTCTAGCCACTTCCATGGGAAGTAAAAAGCCCTTCCTGGTTGGTAACTACCTCTTGCACACGAACATTGAAGATTTTAAAAAAATTGCATTGCTTGACTTCACCATTTGATCTCCAATAAGTTGATGGAATAAGAAGAGCAATCAGGAGCGTTTTGATACTTTTTTAATGTTGATAGATCGAACCGTGAAGCTGGAGGCTTAAGTGAAAAGTCAATATCTACTAAGCTTTCAGCTTCACGGATCGATGCCGATATTGGCCAACCGGCTCAACACATTAGGCATTGTTCATAGTTCGCGATTGAGGCGATCGCGTGGATCGCGCAATCGCCTTATACGTGTGAGTGCTGATAAGCTATGGTAAATATACCATTCAGAAGCTGAGTTAAGGTGAGAAGGGTGTCGGTAGTGTATAGGATTAGCACATATGCCCGGAAAACATGCAGTGCGGGTTCGAGTCCCGTCCGACACCGAAGATTTTGCTCTCAACTCAGCATATTTGTGACAACAATTAACAGATCCTCAAACGAGAGGTCCTCAGCAAATAAGATCCGTGGCTGCTGCCACAGGCATGTAATAAAATTCGATCCTTGTTACAACCATGGCATCATAATGTTGCTCTAAGGTGCGCAGAGGCACTCCACCCTTCATCTTTTTCTCAGTTCTGATTTTCTTTCCGCTCAAAACGGGAACCCATCATCGCAGAATCCAGAGGAACTCTGGAAAATTTTGCGACTTTGCTAGTAATCTCTATGCAGATATCGTGATTCTCCGACATTGCACCCTCCGATTATTTCTTGTTGTGAGTACCGTGGCAGCGAAATCTTCGACGACGAAGGAACGCTCCTTCCTCCAGTTTCATATTACGCCAACAGTACAGAAGATTTGATCAACATGCATTTGTCGATGACGATGACCGCTATTTCTCTGTCCATGGTTGGTTTTCAACGACCTACGTGGAATGGCCGAGGAAAGGAATCAAATTTTATCATGACCCTGTATACACCACACCGGATACACGGAAATTCGCTACGACTGCAACGAAATTATGTCCGAAGTCAGAAGAAAGGCTGAGATGTCCTACTAGTCTACTTATTGCGTACAAATTTCGTACAAACTCTGTTCACTCATTTTTCTCTGGAAAATACCACAACTCCATGTTGAAATGATCGTACATTACACAACCTCATAGATATAACCTTGACTCATACAGTTAACTACTGAAGTTACCCGATAAATCAACATTCACCTGAGTCGTCATCCGCACGGCAAACGGCCACGGGGAAAATCCGCGTTAACATCAAATAATCGAAATCGGAGCCGATTTTCAGAGGGACTGGAATCGTACGATGTTACAAGAATGATAGGGTCACAGAGAGGGCAACCATGTAACCTTCGTTTTCAGCAGGTGTTGCACTCCATGGTCTGGGTCGTTGTGGCCCAGCCACGGCCTGAATCGAGCCGACCACGACGGCAATTACCATGGCATGCCACAACATTCCCGTAATTTTTTATTCTAAAAAAGATGTCGATATAAAAAAGGAGCGAAGTGGAGCGTTCACGTACTATTGAGAGTGGCACTCAAACAAAACTCCTAGACTGATGAGAATTCTGCTAGTTTACAAGTAGTAAAAAGAGTAGTGCATTTCATTACAAAAGGGATACTGAAAAGTTTTTTACCAGCAAACTTTGATTCACCTGTTACGAAGCACCTTGATTCCTAGGCTCAGGCAGTAATCACATACCTCTCTCACAATAATTACTCAGACTAGTCTAGAATAAGGAAATATCGCACATAAAAACGTAAAAAAACACATAGGACAACAAAAAACAATCAAGTAAATATGCTCCATGGTTTCATTCACACTTGCCACCTCAATTCCTTCAATCTTGTTAGCACCTGAGCAGTGGAGCTTCTCATAGTTGCGAAGTGTTCAATGATCTCACTTATTGATTTGTTGTTAACATTTTTGTAAATATACATCGCATGATCCACCATAGAATTGAATATCACAGGTTTCGAATGTTTGTGTTGAAATCAAAAGTGAATCAGCGAAACAAGCAAGAGAAAAACATGAAGCTATCACTTACGTTTCAGGTGATAGAAAAAATGAAAAAAAAACAATACGAAATGATGAAGAGTTATGCAGCGACCACACATGATGTTTGGGAATGGACGCGCCGTGTATCGATCGCAGCCGTTACTCCACGAGGCAACATAGCCCAGCTGATTTCTCGACCCCATTGTAGTCGCACGTGCATGGCACATTGGAAAAACAGAGGGAAAGTGATTACAAGTGTCAAAGACGTCAGTGGTCATGAATCATTCGCTACCCCGAAAAACCTTTGTGAACGGTATAAGTGGCCTCCTAGTTGCAGTGGGTGGTCCTGAAATCAGGCGTACGCGCACATTCAGGGTTGGGGTCACGCTTGATCTAGAGAAAATTTTTTTGGAAGAGACGATTCCTTGTTCAAGTTGAGGCTTCCAATTCCTTCACTCCTATATCTCCTGAAAAAAAAGGTCGGTTTGGTCGATAAGCACAGAGTTGCTACCTGACACCCATATTGCAAGCACGACGTATGATTATCGATGAGCGAAGGTGGTGCAGTGACATGTGACGCGCACCCACTCTCATGGTGGGTGATCGAATCCCGCATCAACGCCCACCCAAGTCAACCAAGCCTTCCAAGGCTTGGCTGGGAGGATAAAAACGCTGACTTATACATCGGTCGGCCCCCGTAAGTCATTGTAAAGGCTAAACGCATTCACATGCCGACACGAATCCGAATAAAGTTAGAATGCGCTGCGCATTTCGCTGAAAGGATTGATTACCGTCAAAAACTTTATCCTTTATCCTTTTAAAATTATCGATTGTCAACATTTTTTTACATGCATCAAGGGTGGATTTGCTGGGAGTGTCTCATTTGATTTTTCAAGCTGAGGACTTCTCAAAGAGGATTTGAAAAGAGATCGCATCCCTCAAAGATTCCTAACCCATGGCTGACCCGGCGCGTACCTGCATGTGAGAAGGATCGCGTCTGTATCAATCTCTCCTATTTATCGAGGTGAACCTCAACGAATGATTTCTGAGAATGGCGCCAAATATATTGCGATCTCTACACTATTTTTTTTCTATGTACATCCTCTATACCTTTCTTCAAGCTGAAGCTATGAAACTCTCGCCTGAGTTAAAATATTATGAAGCAAATTCAATGGAACAAATTACCTTACAATCAAAGCAGCAAAATAGCCTATTATTCAGGTTTTGTAGGTATGTATTACTTAAAAATAGTAGTGGCTGAGAGCCGAGGCTATCAGAGAAAAAGAATCGTTTAGTTGCATTTCATAAATTTCAAACATCGTCTTTGTTCTCTCTTATATGAAAGCATTGATGAAGCACTGAGGTTGCAATACATATACTAAGCTGGAGAACATTGTAAGAAGCCGATATATAACCTTACGTAGAAGAATTTTATTTTCAGACAGGGTAATCAATGCTGTAGACACCACGACAGTGAAACTTCCAAAGACAAAACGATCTCGCATATTCATGTGGATAATACATAATCGACCTCATACGTATTACAAATGTGGATGTATGTAGCCTTCACATTACATGAATATCCCTACCTAAAATGTGCGAAAAATTGTTTGCATTGGCCTTTTGGTTCCTGCCATTTTACCTACTAAATATCGCGATAGAGACTTAGCTAACTAGCACAAAAATTGTACCGCTATAAAAACCAAATAAATGAGAAAAAGAGCAGACAGATAAGTAGGTCGACCTCCTACGATGAACACTTTGTTTTGACCCTGTTTGCCCTGCGTAGGCAATGTGTTATCTTCGGTGACGGGTTCACCATCGTTTTAGATCTGTTGATCAGCAAGCTAACTCTACACGGCTTTGTGTCGAATAGCAAAAAACGAAAAATCACGGTTTCGCGAACATTCGTCCCCAATACAGATTCATCGACTGAAAATTGCAATAGTCTTCAGAGTGAGTGGGTGCATCAACTTTTCCAAGGGTTTGCGAAGTAAAATTCAAATTGATTCACCACAACTTCCATGGTTTAGAACTGGTGAATGGTATCTTCCAATTATTCGGTAACCCCATACCCTCTTGGGCGCTCATGTATCCACTATAGCAGTAGCACTCAAGAAAGGCCTCTAAAAATGGTTGCTTTTGCCAATTCTTTCAGATCAAAAAGAAGCCCCGAGGAGTATGTTCCACTACGGAGAAAAAAAAACCAGGAAACAACACACGAAACTGATTTTCCTTTTACGGAGCTCATTTCCCCAGGCTTACTGTTGAGCAAAAAGGCAAAAATCACATACCATGACTCATTACCTAGCATAGCCTCGCACAATAAAAACATCACGCAAAAATAAAATTCAAAAATTATATAGAGCATAGAAGACCATAGCAAAAATGGTTTCCCGTGAGCCCCCCCCCCCCTCCTCCTCCGAGTGACGTCACCTAAATTCTCTAATCGTTTTAACACGTGTTAGTGCCTGCTTAGTGCAGTCTTTCAAACTTAGGAATTGATTTGCCTTGATTTTATATTGTGAATTGTTGCCAAAGATGCTAAAGATATCTAGCGCTCAGGCAAGAGAGATGTTATATGTATCAAAAATCTGCAATTAAACTGAGCCTTTACCATGATTTCAAAGGCATTTTTGAGCGCGATCTTCACATGGCATGCATACTTTCTCTTATGCGGTTACCGTCAAAATAAACCTACTGAGGTTGCGAAGCCTTTTATGTTCTCTTCATATTTATTAGGTTGTTCCAAAAGTCTTGTAGTATTTTTTCAAAAAAAAATCAGTAACTCTTGTTCACTTCGAGGCAGGTCCAGGCAGTTCAGGAATATGGTAGAACGTTCCCTATGCTTTCTAGGAAAATATATATTGACCCATCAGATCCCGTGGAGAGAGCTACAATGCCCGTTGTCGATACCCACCCAACTCGCGGTGTCATCTATTATGAGCGGTCTTGCGGCACCAAAACGACGGAAGCTTGCCACTCCATCAGCGCTGCATTGGGCAAGGGATGTGTGAGCTACGTGACCGTGCGCCGCTGGTTCATCAGCTTCAGCAACGGCGAGATTGACATGAAAGACAAACCACGCTTGGGATTGTGCTGGTTCTGGGACGCAGAAGGAATGCTTTTCCGCGAGGTGCTGGTACAAGGCGAGACAGTCACCGCTACCGTATGCACCCACCAGCTCCAGCAGCTCGCCGTCGCTGTTCGAGAAAAGGGCCGGAAAAGGTCCGCGGTCACCCTTCTTCATGACGACGCCCGCTCCCATTTCGCTCCCATTTCGCGAAAAGTTCCTAGGCCAAGTTATAGGAGCTCGGCTGGGATGTGCTGCCCCATCCGCCATACTCTCCAGACATTGCCCCTTCTGGCTATCACCTTACCCATCCTCTCGAATCCTTCCTGGCCAAGAGAAAATTCGTTGATTATGACTTGCTTGCGAAGGCGATCGCTGACTTCTTCGACTCTCAGAACCCAGAATTTTGGGAGAAGGGAATCAACGGTTTTCCTATAAAGTGGCAGAGGGTTGCCGATAACAATGGTCAATACGTTGTTGCCTAATTGTTATTTGTTGGACGAAAAAAAGTGATGATCGAAAAAAATACTACAAGACTTTTGGGACAACCTAATATTATGGTACTACAGCAAATCAGTAGATCAATGTGTCCCCTGGAGGCAATAGTGGGATATCCCGCGATTTCCAAAGCAGCAGAATAATAACATGAATGATCATGAGAATAAAGTAGAGATTCCAGGTGATGCGGCGGTAAGAAAAAGGAATTAGAGGCTCTGGTTATTTAAAATGAACACCTTATACTAACTGTTGGTTCTTGCGGTAGACGTATTTTCTGCAGACCGCTTTACTAAGCATCATTGATCCATTCACGTGGATCTGTGAGGCGCGGCAGATATGCAGCACATAACGAGCTTCCGTGGAAAGCGCCTGCAGATGGGGAGCGGAGCGAACGACGGTCCCTCTTCTGCAGCTTTGAGCATCCTTTTACCGAAATTGCGGCACATATCGACTCCTTAGGCTCCTGGCTTACCTTCACAATCGCCATAATCCCTCATTCTAGGCACACAGATTATCATTTGTGTGCCTTTTGAATGTGACATCTAGAATTTGCACTGAAAAGATTGCATTACCCACTCCGACACAAAGGAATGAACTGCATTAACATCCAAAAAATAACAGCCCCCCGGAGATAAAGCCAGTAAATGTCACAATCGTTTCAAAAAAGCAAATTGCTTGGCACTAAGTTACACACTCTAAGCTACGCATTGGCTGAGATTTATGTCAGCAAAAGAGCGAGTTATCTTCCAAGGCGTTGACCTTGCGTTGACCATGATCAATGATTTTGAACGAGATTGCTTCACTTGCGTCTGCCTTCCATTTTCGAGATTTCGACATATTCCAGTGACAGGACTCAGAAAAAAGCACGGTTTGAAGATGGAATCACTTTTTCTACAATCGATTTGATTGATACCCCGTGTTCACGCACCATTTCAAAGGTCGAAAAACCAGGAAAAATTAGGATTTCCCTCTTTCACCCGGGTATGTGCAGATATGACAGCGAATCGCTTCGCGGCGTTTCACTCGCGGCACCACCAGTATCACTCGCCGTATCGGTGCCCTTGGAAGCCGGCCGAGCGTGACTGCGTTACGTCTGCGCTTCCACTCATGCCACACTGCCTCGCTTGAAGGCTGCCATGTCCTGCCACTGCTACTCGCAACCGCCGCGCCGCTCGCAGCGGGCGGCCACGCGATTCGCTGTCATATCTGCACACACCCCTTTCACCTTCTTGGAATGGTAACAGTGAGGACAAAGTGTTGTGAAAAAGTAAAACCCCGTGCTAGTAGCTGTAATAACGGAAGAAAAAGAAATGCGACGTTTCTGTCACTGTCAGCGAAGTTGTACCCCGCACTCAGATTGACGTTCAGGAGTGGTGGTGTTATCAGAGAAGAAGTCAGTCAGAAGAAGGCAGACGGTGCAAAGCAATATAGTGTGTACTGGAACTGTGCGTGGTTGCAAACTGACCAAATCCCAGTCGGAGATAGCCTTGGCGCCAGACGTTGATAGGTGCTTCACGTAAACAACCATCCCCCTTGAACGATAAAAGTGGCGTACACGACGAGTTCAGAAGGGCAAGATTCCGGCTCTTAAGCATGGTAAGTCATCCACTTTTGAACTGGAAAGAACGATTTTGGAATAAAATTTAGAAAGGTGTTTGTCACAACACCTCGTATATACCAGGTCGTTGGAAAGCTTTAGCGGTTTTCGACCTCTAACTTCAAATGCATATCTCCGCTTATACAAAGTTCTATCAACCGTCATGGGGACCATAAGGATCTACAATTCTTGCCGACAGTATACAAGCTTTCCTACTTCGGTTGCCTAGAACTGTGGTCTAGAGGAGATGAATTCGTTGAGGTCGCTTCAGCATCGTGCTTGGTCTTGAAGCGTCGTTTGAAAGATAACTGACAGACGCTTAAAGAAATGATAATCGATAGAAGCCACGTGAGGTGAATGTAAAGGTTATGGCAAAGTTTCGTAGCCCCGCTCGTTCAGCTTCATCAGTTTCTGCAATATGGGGTGATGCGTTATCATAAAGAGGGATAGGGTCTTTCCATTAACCAATACTGAGTTCACGATCTGCAGTTTGCGATGCATCTCGCCAGTTCCTCACAGTACTTTGCAGCTGTAATAGTTTCGCAGGGATCCACGAGCTATGGTGGATTAGACCAGCCACGGATCACGCTGCCACTATCTGACGAGTCTGACCGCTGTAAGCTTCATCTTCGTCCAACTAGTGTGCAGGTCGTAGTCAATTATCCAACAGAATCCGGCTTTAATCACATGTCTCCATGCACGTGGAAATGGGGCGGAAATCTACCTTCGTCCATTTTACTCTGGAGATTATGCTACAGAATTCAGAAAATCGAAATTCATGAGCCCAAACATTACTGCGGCTGGATAGAGGGAGAGGCGGGCTACAGTATGACATAGGCAACCCTAGCAAAAAACCAAAAAAAAACTACTAAGTACGCAACTGCGACGCTTTCTGGACGAGCTAACATCAACCATTTTGCGATGAAAACATTTTTGTACATTCATAGTGCACATGAATTAATAATGTGTGTATTGATTGTGTATCGTACATGTTGATTTAAATTGTTTTGCTTTATTTTATAACGTATTACCTGTTAAAACGAGGAAATAATATGGAGCTCTATTCGAGATGAAAGAACGCGCTTCTTGGACTGATTCGCCTCAATTAGTGAAGACAACTTGATTGCAGCTGCATTTCAAGCCTAACAACTATTCATTACGTTCGGTAGTCCATGCTTTGAAACGAAAGTATAGCGCGAGTAAAGGTGATAATGCTGAGGACCCTACCCAGTGTATGGGCTCGGGAAGGCTGTCGAAAACAATTTGAGCAATTAATCGGAAAACACCTGATTATTGCCTTGTTGTTTACGGCACTGAACAAGTCAACAATAGATTTTATAGGTGGATGAACGAGTGTTTCCCTCCGGAAGTTATCGTGATCGAACTGATCGACGCGTCCGGATATTCAGATTCTGCGCTTCTTCAAGTGGTAGATAAGCAGCGATGAACTAAACCATACAAGTGTGACGAAATAAGCAGAGTCAACCTTCCACTAGCTGCAAGCTGAAGATGGCTACGGAAACCAGTATGCCCTTCAAGTTGCCGAAACAGAGAAAAGGGTGACAGTATCCCCATTAGAGTACAGTATAGTATGCTAAGATTCGAGAACTTATCGCCTTCTTCGGTGATGAGCTCTCGAATCTATAGCTGTTGTTTGGCTGTATAGATCAGACAGGAGGGACGCTCGATTCTATCGTGACCCAGATCGGGATGCCGCGCAGTGCGTCGCGTGCGGCGCACTGCGCGGCAAGTGACGCGTCGGGTCACGTTTAGACGAAGATTAACTTGTACATCTTTCAACAGTTTCAAGAGATATCACAAATTTCATAGAAGAAATGGAGAAAATGAAAAGAAATAAGGGTTCCAATAATGATTTGACTGAAAAGAGCGACAGCTTCTAACGCTTCAGCTCTTGTTGATAGATGTTGTAAGTAGAAGGTCAGAAGTTACTTCACGTATTTACCGCCTGAACTTATTGGTGAAACATCTCATATATAACAAGTGGCACGGAATAAGTTTATCGGACTGCATCATTTTGTTCTTGCATCACTTTCTTTCATTTTCACTTTCTTCTTATTCTAGCATTTCCCCGGGCTTCGACTAAATTCACACCACCCTCTATCAACATGGAAAAGCATCGGCCATTACCTGCTGCAAAGGGACGCTCGATTCTTTCGTGACCCGGCAGCCCAGCGTCGCGCAATGCGCCGCACGCGGCGCACTGCGCGGCATCCCGATCTGGGTCACGATAGAATCGACATACACCCGATCAGACAGGCAACCTACACAGCCAAACAACAGGCAAGCTATCAAAGAAAGCTGCACTAGAGGGTAAACTATGGGGATATAACAGCATCACGCTTTTCTTTTAGGTTTTTGTCCTTCTTCAATGCTTATAGAACATTTGTTGTTCATATGCAATGTTATGTATTTATTACGTTTAGCTTGTATTCAGAAACACAGTTTCTGTGTCGGCCTTCTCTTCTCGCAATCCCTAACAGTGTAGCGCGGTCCAATCACTTTAGCTAGCACAGTACCACCCAAGGTTTCGAATGAAATTATCTAAGCAACGCCCACTCCAAAGCTTTTGGTTCAAATACTTCATTTGTTTGAATTCTTCTCAACTGTTTACCTTCAAAGCCTTTCTTCTCAACGCATTCGGAATACATTTTTTATGAATCAATGAGAAAGGGGCTATGCACTATGTTCACTTGAATCGGTTTCACTCAGGTCAGTGTTTTTTTCATGTTGCAGCTCTTGCGCGGACAGAAGATCCAGCAAACCGGCAAGTACTGGGTCTACTTCACAGTTCACGTGCTAGTAGGCAACATGGAAATAATAGATATTTTTTGTAACAAAGATCCCTTCCACTGGAGACCATCTAGATGCAAAAAGGTTAAGGAAGTATTCTTC
This sequence comes from Trichostrongylus colubriformis, assembly GCA_963978905.1. Taxonomy (NCBI): domain Eukaryota; kingdom Metazoa; phylum Nematoda; class Chromadorea; order Rhabditida; family Trichostrongylidae; genus Trichostrongylus; species Trichostrongylus colubriformis. The sequence goes on along the minus strand of OZ022258.1, from coordinate 35,079,273 downwards.
TTCAATTTAAAATCATGAAACGGTATGAAAAGTGTAAGCACCTGTGGAAATAGAGGGTTTGGCTCTAACGTCCTCACATTGCGATGTCTGAAGGAGTTCATATGACTCCCTCGCGCTGTACAACTAACATATAAACGGTAGAGCATTTGGATGGTGGCACAATTCTCATGAGCAAAGGATTTCCATCGGCAGAAGTAAACCTCTACCAAGCTTGTAACCTACACTCTAGCACAAAAAGAATCACACATGATTTATTTATTCGGATTTATATAATAAATATGTTGAATAAAACGTCACAAATACTACATTAAGTCGTTTCCAGTAAGAACTGAATTTCTGAGTGGAATGAACTTGGAGGGACTGAGGGAGGAAAGAACAACAGAACGTCAAGGGAGGATGTGGGGGGATGAGCAATAACGCGAGTGCACTGGATAAAGAGCAGAGTTATAATAATATGTACAAGGGATGTAAGGCGCGTCACTCGCGTACTGCACAGTAAATGAATCACCTCAAATGACAAACAACGGAGAGCACAGTCACGTTAGGGGCAGGAAAATCTGGAAATTGGAGCACGGTTTAGACAATTCAGCGAAAGTCACTAGTAGACAGCATGAATTTCAAAGAAAGCCGGGATTGGCAGCTGGTGAGAGGAAGCCGAAACATGATCATCACACACGACACTGGGGACTGAGGAGCCATTGTAACGGCAGTACAGATAGGCCATATTCAACTATAAAAACAACTTTTTCACAGATGCCTTCGTTTTCCGTCATACGACAACTAGTACTGGAATCTCTCCTCCTACAAGACCTGAAGCAACTATCGGCTCCTATAAAAGAAGGAGAGATGGGCTCAAATGGCGTGAAATTCGACTATTTTGAGACAGTGAACTCTCAAACGCAATAAAAACACATGTATATGTTTGCGAAGAATGGACAACACAAAAAGAGCACCGCGTTGAACACCAATACGCCAAAATGCGAGATAGCCATGCATTTTCACTCATGCTATGCTTAAAAAACTGAACAAACGCTCAGCTCGAACATTCATCGGCGAGCCAGCTCGGTTCGGAACGCTTCGATGATGTCCTGCTTTGCTTTATTGATTTCTAGACGCACTTCCACCATGAGGTCTGCCTTAAACCTGGAAAGGAATCGAATCATACGGTATTTCTTTTGGATTACGACGCTTTTAGTAAAGTACATCCATGTGCACGGTACTGAAGACTCCCTATACTTATCTTCCATTTATTCGGATAATGTTAAAGAGATTGGCAAGTGCTAACCAATTAATTATAAAATCATCCCACAAATATCTTCCACCCACGATCATAGAAGTACTACGGGTTATTCCCACATGGCCTGCAGGAAACGAGCAGTCTGAAGCAGGTTTCTTATCACTCCTCACATTACCCAGATTCGGAGTCAATCAGCCTACTCCTAACAGAAGAACGTGAGATTGCCCAAGACGGGAGTTCATCCATGGGTCTCGTGAACTATAACGGCTCCTCTCGCCACTACAGTATGTCCCAAAAGTCACCGCTCACCCTATTTTTCATCTTCATTCCTAGAATAGATCGAAGAACCCTTCCAAAATTTTTACCGGAAGTACCTGACGACTTCCGCGATCAAATGCATCAGTGAAGCTGGAGACAAATGTACGCGAAACCTTTATTTGCCTTTTTTCGAAAAGTAGGGTGTCAAGTTTGAATTTAGCAAGGATTTCTAACTTTTCAAAGACAAATCGTGAATTTACGACAACTGCAACGATATTTAAAAGCTTTTGGCACTTCCTTTCCTTCCAATCACTTTGTTCATCCGCTTCGACAAGCGCTGGGCACGTAAGGAAATCGTTTCCAGCGACACCCTTTCTCAAGCCTCCTAGGAGGCGTCCCTCAACCCTGAGCAGCAGGAGTAAGCCTCTTAAACTAAGGACTCACAGAGTTTCTCGACTGGATTCAAATCTGGCAACTTGGCTGCCCTCGGAAGGCTGACATTTTTTCGCTCTAACCACGCCTTTGTGGAGGCGTACACATGGATAGGAGCATTAACTTCTTGAAATTACAGCGCACGAATAAAAAATGCTGCTTATATAGTATCAATCATTTCAGAAAACGTCTTGATAGACAGTGGAACTCATAGGATGTGTGATGTTCGCTAGCCGGCTCTTAGCGAAGCGAGAGAAGACGGCCCAAAGCTTAACACTACCACTAGCAAATCAGCGTCTACAGAAGTAGCGTGGCTCCTTCATCAAATCACTCCATTAAAGGAATCGTCCACGGAAAATGAGTTTTTGTGTTACCCATGTATTTATGTTGTATTTGCCTAATGTTGGCCTCATGCAAAATTTCACGCGAAAAAATGTGAATCTGGCTGAGATACAGCACCACAAAGTGCGGTCCCAGTGGGCGGGGCCTCCGTGTAGAAGCCTCGTACCGCGTCCGCCGTGGTCGGAGACGCATTGTAGGAACAGAAGGTTACGTAAACAGTCCTACTCTCCGTTCCCAACGGCGGCGGAAGACGGGACGAGGCTTTTACACGGAGACCCCGCCCACTGGGACCGCACTTTGTGGTGCTGTATCTCAGCCAGATTCACATTTTTTCGCGTGAAATTTTGCATGAGGCCAACATTAGGCAAATACAACATAAACATATGGGTAACACAAAAACTCATTTTCCGTGGACGATTCCTTTAAGTTGCAAGCCATCGGTTTCGCAATTAGAATTTTTTCTCATCAGATCACCCAAACGCTCTAAGCAATACGCCGTGAACTACTACGGCGAAAATGTTACCTTGCAAATCACCCTATCCCGCTGATGCTACCAGCTCACAGTTTTCTCGGCAAAAGGACTCAGCCCCTTTGTGCGCGCTCGTGAGATATGGCGTGGACGAAAACCAACATCTCTCGTTATGAGGAGATGATTCAACAGACGATGCACTGAATTTTCGATACAATAGGTACCAAGTCCTGCACATCCGTCGCACTACCTTCGGCAAAACCCACTGACCTAGTTGAGGGATGGGCCCATCTTAGATTGTGTTCGCTGAGTTCCAAAGCATTGTAATCCCTTATGAGTCCCCCTTCGTGCTCGGATAAGTATGTTCGGCGGGCATGACACTGTATAACAAATCTCGGAAGAAAAGCCCAACATATTAACTCTACAACTTACACCTAGAAGAAAGCAAGGCAGAAAAGCTAGGTGAATCGGTACTTTTGGGACACCGTGATTGTTGAAAAAAAAAAACGCAAAAAAGTAGGATTCTTCATTTTCGGCTTCACTGGCGCCTTCAACCGCGGCAGCCATCAGGTATTACTGGTGAAAATTTGGGAGGAAATCGTCTGGCACACACTGTAAGCAACATATCAGAGCAACACATAGCATACACCAGATGCGCGATGACTTCCATGTCGATATACAGAGTAACATTCTGACGTCAATTGCAGTGTAAAAAACAAAGTAATCAACCACAAGCGTAGCAAAGTATAATTGTATATCTCAATGAGACTTATGATTATTATATTATTTAATATGCATTGTTTCTACAAATTTGCAAGAGCTACACCCAACCGTTCACCAAGGAAACTCTCACAAAATAAGCTATAAAACCTTCGAGAAGGCAAGAAGGTTACCTTTCGAGAACTTCGAGAGTTATAACTGATCCGGCCAATGACGTCCCATTTGCTTTCACTTCTTCTTGTGAAGAGATCGATGATCCCGACGGAACCCTAAAAACATGATTCCTTTGAAATCGCTTTATAAGAGTTCTCTTAGAAAAAAGCTATGCAGACGAATTTTATGGAAGGAACCCACTTTCTATGTGTTTTAGGACTTTCCGTATTTCCGTTCGCCTTCACTGGCTCCCATTTACGTGATACATTCCCTGTATTTGTTGCAGCAAAGCCGTTGACAGGTGGGATTGTACCGCATCCGCTATCCGATGAACCTGAATAGAACGCAATGCTCGGCTATATCATCAATACGGATAGCATAAACTTACCGTTGCTGACATTGGATTTCGAATCAGCTGCATCTGCCTTTGCCTGGGTGATTTTCTTCTTGTTAAATGTAGCAGCAAGTTCCGACAGCAGATCACCATGTGAGGATCCCGCAACTAAACCACATGTTGTCATCACTCAGTAATAAACTTAGAATTCCCTAGAAAAAGTCTCACTGCCAGAGCTCGGAGCCGAAACCGAAGAAGGATCTGCGATTGAGACTGAACGGATATCTTTTGCTGCACTCGTCTTTTTCAACTGTGCACCTCGCAGCTGGTCTACCAGACTAAAACAATTTGTTTACTTACGGCCTAGTTGAGAAATGAAAAGAAGTTACCTTGCTCCTAGACCAGCATCGCTTTTTAAGAGATTTGGGGGAGGTGGAGGTGGTGGAGGAGGAGCACCACTTGCTGGTGGTGGAGGAGGTGCAGTAGAAGGACCGGAGGAAGATGTCGTGTTAGGAAGTGGCGGCGCCGGAGGTGCTGATGGAGGACCGGGAGCGATACGAGATGGACTTGCCGTTGCCTGCTGAAATCATTTGGATCATAATATAAAATACTACAGTAGACTTATTTTAAAAAATGGAAGAAAATGAAAAGATTCAAATGAAAAGATAAAGTATTCCAAGTGCAAGGATTAGTTAATATCGGCTCAGATTGCCCAACACACCTGAGAGTAGATATTGCACGGCCCATTGGACGATGAACTCGAACCTTGAGATGATCGCCTCTGCTGCTGACTAAGGGCGGTATTCCCTTGAACGCTGTGAGATGATTTTCTGCAAAATAACGCTCGGAGAGAACAGAACTAAATGATCCCTGATGTCTGATTCACGATGTCCTTGATGTTTTCTCGCACCTGCATGACTCATACAGTACTGCACACAGTTCCATCAATCAACTGGAGACATATTGTAATCCAAACAAAAGGTAAAATGAAAATATTTATATTGGTCTACATTTTGCAAGAAAAGGCTGGAGAACCAGTTTTAGGGCAAACGCTATCTCTCAAACTGGACAGAACATAATTTTCTCGAAATTCCAGCGCTGGATGTTTGATGAAATGGAAAGATTCACATGATTTTCCGGTATTGAAAACGGTGCTATATTCTTTAAAACCCTGCTGCTGTTCAAAATTCATGGAAACGTATAAGAACCGATGGAAGATTCTGCGATGTCACAGATTATTCGACGGTTTTTCGTATGCGAACTGCAGCGTTAAGATTGAAAAGGTTGATTATCGCATTCCCCACGAAATCGAACGAGAATGTGTATATACTACCGTCATTGTTCATCCATTAGAAAGTGAACTGGAGAAAAAATCGGCCGCAATCATGATGAATGCAGCGGCGAAATAAACGCACAAGACGCGACGACATGCTCTACACAAGTATGAACGCAGTTTTCAACTCGGACAAGTTCCAAACAAACCTGAATCCGGGATGCATGGAGTTCATTTGGGAGTGCGATGATGCGCAGTCATCCTGGTCGCGATCACGGAATGAGGGAGCAGAATGGATATGAGACATCACGTGTTGGTTTGGGTCCTGGTAGACGTTCTCTGTAATAGTACAACATTTGCCATCGACGTTCTCCTATCACAATTGCAGAAATGTGTGGGCCCCAGTCACACCCTTCAAACCCGTAACAAAACCTCAGCACCGAAGCCTGGCACAGAAATTCATTGCAAAAAAGTGACAGGAATACTGCGGTTTCCTGCGTATGGATTTGCAGATGCACAGTTTTAAACATGGATGGCTAGGAACATCGGCATCCAACACTTACAAATAAGGCATTTGCACCAGAGTGTCGACTAACGTCTTCCATTTTATTCCTGCGGAATCCTTCTTAATGAGTCATTTATTTTATTCTTCAGTAGGTTCTGGTTCACGTATCTTCAGGTGAAGTCAACCCTACCATGCATAAACATTTGAAGTCTTTACCGGGGAAACATCCCGCCATAACGCTTTTCTGAACTTTTGAGAATATACATATACCAGCATCTGATTCACGTCAAAATCGGATTTCACTCAAGACTGCGTTCACACCGAACTGAATGAGATTTTTGGCTCACTCGCATCGGTGTATCGGCGTATGGCTGCTTTCATACTTTGCGCACCGACGCCGACGGCGTCAATTTGACGCCGTCATCTGCGTCGATTTGACGTCAAACTCAGGCAACCATTTGCCCGCCGCCGACGACGGCGTCCATAGGTAATGTGCAGTGCCTGAAAAATTCTTGACCCAATCACCATACTGTAGTGTGTTTGGGTCAAGAATATTGCAAGCACTGCGCATTATCTATGGACGCCGTCGTCGGCGGCGGGCAAATGGTTGCGTGAGTTTGACGCCGTCGCCGCCGGTGACGGCGTCGTTGCTCAAATGAAAGCGGCTTATCGGCGCATCCGCGATTTTTAATTTTTGGCGATGCCACGTACTATCACGTCAGTTCATTTGCATTGTGGCAAATAGCCAAAGTCGCGGATCTGCCGATCCACCAATTCCTTCAGATCGCGGATGCGCCGCTCCGCCAATTCTGTCCAATCGCAGCGCCAACACTCTCATTTTCTTGATCGATACGTATCTTATGCATGACGAAAATGCGCCAATTCTCCCGAATCGCGGATGCGCTCATTTTCTCGACCGATACGTACATTTAAGTTTACGCCGATGCGCCGAAAATATCATTCAGTTGAGCATGAACGCAGTCTACGCTACCACATATGTGAGGTCCTTCTTCTGAAAAAAAAGACGGGGACCAGGAGTCCAGAGAAGTCATCAGCGCGGCTAGACCACTTTGTTAACAATGACCTGCCAAGATCAAATCTACAACGGTCAGCAGGAGTATTGCAATACGCGCAAACTGCAGAGCCAAAGTGATGTGCTAAATTGCAACATTACAGGGTTGCAAAATAACAGTATAGCGGAGCTTGACATCAAACTATTGAGCCACGTAATGCTTCTACTTTCTGTTAACACTGAATATGCTCCATGTCACAAAAATATTCAGTCAGATTAAGTCAAATAAAAGAAATATTCACCTATTTTCTTCTTTTGAGGTTGGGCACCTATCAGCGATAAATGGCGACAACAGAACATCGATAACTTGCCTATGACTTCCCGTTGCGAAGGGAAAATCGGATTGGCTGTCTTAATCTTATCTCAAGAGATAAGCCATGAGTGATGTATTCGCTAAAAACCACAGGGCCGCACATCGTCACGCGCTGAGGTGCCCAATGGCTGTGTACATGATGCAATGGCCGTATGGAGCAGCGAACAAATCAATGCACTATAAACGAAGGTTGTAAAAACCAGGAAAAAGCACATTTGAGGCATTTCTGCGGCATTTGCCAACCATGGTGAGGACAAAGGAGTTTTACGGAGCAGAGGCTTATCCAGTTATAAACCCTGCCAAACATTAAAGCAGATCTACACCAATTGCCTAATAGATGTGCTGCATTAAAATGATTCTTCTACAAGATTAGAACCTTTTGGGCTATATGTCCTTCTACTGACAACTAACAACCATAAAGATCAGAAGTAAAAATCATGAATCATGAGCAGCACAGAAGCACAGAAAGTTCGGTAACCTGTTATGTGAAGCAGTCAAAGTGGGAAAATCACGAAAGAATGGCGGTATCTTGAACAGTCGCGTTCCTTTAAAGAATACAACACAGCGGCTGAGTGAATAGAAAAAGCGTTGCGTTATGACTAAGCCGGTGAATCTGCGCCACAGACATTCATCAAGCAATCAGCAGCACAACTGATCGTAAGGAGGTGAGTCAGCGCAACCGAGAATGAACGAGTTTTTCACTAAACAGCATTTACCGCTTCCATTTTTGTATGGGAGAAGTTCACATCGAGTGAATGATCTAACAGCACTAAAAGGAGATGACAGGAGCACATGGAGAAGATCGACGTCAAACAGAGTGTTAGACTTCGCTATTCACCGATTTCGCAGAATCGCAACATGATAGAAAAAGCACCAGCCCGCAGAACATAAAAGCGGCCTTTATACTCTGCGGGGCCGGCGGCAAGGCGCGGCGTCGGCAACTGGCGCTGTGCCGAGTGCAGCGTAGTATGGAGACAACTTTACAAAAAAGATCGGTTGAAATTTGTTACCGCCGATTAGCATTCAAACTCACTCACATTGGTGATTATGGTTGTATGGATAGCTATCACGCGGGGCGATGTACTGTAGGACCCCTCAATGACATTACTGTGGCCAGACAATTTTGCACGAACATGAGTCCGGCGCCAAAAACTGTGGCAGCTGGCTACAGCAATTTCCTTTTCATGATCGCCGTCAGACTATGCGATTTTGCGATTCTGCGATTTCGCACTTTCGCTCACGATTCCACGATCATGAGATTGTGCAATGCCGCAAATTCGCGTGTGGAGCTGCGACTCCGCAAAGTCGGCGGATCGCAAGTCGCAAAAATGCAAAATCGCGAGACAGCGACCATACGCGCACCACAGATATCCATGATTTAACATAACAAACTAATTTTTACAACATATATCGCATTCATGCACAACATTGTACAGACATATAGAAGAGCTGACAGTATGTTGAAATATGCGCTATCTACCAGGGCGTTTCATGGCGTTTCACGATCCCTGTCACAGCCTCTAAGAGGTATTACCTATAAAGTCAAGCGGTAGCCGGGTCGCAATGGCGTACAGCACACCATTACGGTATCCTTCCGCCTATATTTATTCAGTTCAAGACGCTGTCACAGTGTATACGACTGCAGAATACGCTTTGTTCAATACTTCGAGTGTAAATGGGGTATAATGTAATATACGTATATGTGTAGGCTGTTATGATTTATAGTGCAGGTGTTATTGAGGGGAATTGGGAGAAGGATGCACTGAACTTTCCTGTGTTCGGTTTCGGCGGTATTACAACAACTGGCACCGCTCTACGTATTACAAGTGAGTGAGGATTTAAAAAGCACTTCTATCACGTATTCGCAAACGATATAAACGAAGAACGGAAGGGATTACTGTGCTGATGTAGTTGTGGGAGGCCACTCACCTTCGCGTCGCAGCTCACACCTTATAACATCTTACCATCATAAACTTGCAAGAATAAATTTTTACTTGAGTCTCAGTTGAGCGAACGGGTTACCCGCTCGGTGCTAATGTAGCGGGGGAGGCACTCCACCAAGCTCAGCGTACGGCGCTATTTTTGCCTGCGCCTCACTTTAGGGGAAGCACCTATGTCCTCAAGTAAGGCTCAGGTAAATATACACTTTAATGTTCAGATAGGTGATTAAAAATCTTGGATTAGGGCCGACAGCACGACAATGAGTGTCTCCCCCCCCCCCCCTAGCAACTATGATAGCACCTCCTCTTCAACCAATTCTTGAGAAGCCTAGGTTATAATAGTGCACTGTGCTGAACACAAAAGATTGGCCATTCTCAACTACACTGGCTCTATTCATACGCACAGTACTGAGCAATCTCCTAGTCGTAGTGACGGTAGAACTGCGTCTTGAGTAGTCGCTGATAAATATGGCGGAAGAGTTAGTGTAGTGGTGTGCCGTGCGCAGTTGCGACCCGGCTACCGCTTGGCTTTATAGGTAATACCCCTCTCAGACAACTACCTGTTCAGCACACGTAGCGCCCATAGATGGAACAATTTCCAGATTTTCTGTTGGAAACACATCAAGCACTGCCCATGAACAGGAAACTTTACCGAACGGCTACTAGAGGAATAATCATTCTATTGAGCAAGAGTTGAGCAGCTGGATATGGATATAAGCAGTAAAAGTGCAGTGACCGACAAAAATCAGACTGGTGGAATTTGGCAGCTTCTATCAATAAGTCACTTAATATTATCTAAATGATAACCAGGTTATGAAGACAAATTTTTGGTGTACTGAACTTTATTTAGTGAGTTTCAACGGAGGCGGATAATATTGAGTCAATCGTGAATGTGAGAGTTACCAGCATGGCATATTGCATTAAATGTACCGCATTTAACGAAACTTATACGGCTTTGCGAAAAAATATAGAGCGATTCCTCCTGCGCACTGGATCACACAGAATGAATTTTGTTGCCGTCGACCAATCCATGTTTTTCTCTGTTCAACAATAAGAAACCTCATGCTCCTGCTCTAGTCCTCCCACCCTCTTATGCCCTAGTCCATAGCATCAGCACACTCGGGAAGTCTCTCATGCTGGGTGATTCGGCTGTTACAAAGTTGGTGGAACAGATAAATAGGGAGCGACCACCTAATATTTGTGACCGCATTGTAAGTGAATACTCAACGCATCGCAAAGCACAGTGAGCCTAGCCTACCTTATGAGCACAAAAAAAATCACTTAGCGCCTTTTGAACTCTGACCTATATATACGTTGACAGTAAGCACTAGTAACATTAGATAAGACTAAATGAAGTAGAATTGCAAGTAAAAGAGAGGGTGAGGATCATGCGAATGGAAAAAAGCGAAAAGGATTGCCCCCATGTGCTATGTAACCACCTGCTCGAAAAGCGATTATGCTATTTTATGCTAAACGTGACACAACTTCTTGCCAATCATAAGTTTCCTGTCAAGGAGACAGTTTACTTCCAATCTATTGTGTCAACTTGACCGTGATGCCGCATACTGTGCATGATGCACACACACAAAAAAAACTAAAACCGGCATTTCTCAGCGATCAAAGAAAACCTACGCGATCAGGAACACTTGAATGGTGTCGAAAAGAACTGCAGTATCCAGTGAAATTGTCTCATCAAGAGAAAACTAATACAGTAAGGCAAAAATTCGCATGAGGAAATAATAGTGGGAGAAAAATTGTGGAAAAATGAAGAAAAACCTATGATTTTAGCTCATGTAAGGGCGTGCAACAAAGTTTCAACCAGCCGGCCTATTTGCCTGGTAGAATCTTTGTGAATGGATTTGAATTTCATGTCTATGACATTGCACAAAATAATAGACCAAAAAGAAGACATATAATGAAACGAAAAGATAGGAAACACTTTACCATTTGGAACTTGGTACTCTCCTCCATGTACAAACTGATGGTTGAGGTAGTCAATCGCTTGACCAACTGCGGAAACAAAGTCCCGCGCTTCTTTTTCCGATGAGAAGTTCAATCCGTATACCTGAATAAAATCTTGGATACCAGTGAATATGAAGAGTGTCCTGCATGCAGCGGAAATCGAAGCTAAATCAGCTCAGACGTCAACCCTCACATGAGTTTAAAAGCCAGCTGCGAAATCAGTATCTTACCTGTCGCTGTTCGTCTCGCCACTGATGGAACGTTGGTGTGGCAGTATGATACTTGAGCTTATGATGAATATTGCAGTTCAAAACCCATGCACCATCCTAAATCAGACATACTGCAGCATAAAAGCGAATGTGAGGGAATAATGTAGGTCACCATCGTCCCGAATCTTATATTTTCTTGAATCGAGGCATCCTCCTCACGGTAAATACAACACCCAGCATTAAACTTCACATGCGCGTCGTATTACTCCAAGCGCGTAGAGCTGACCTCATCAGCAGTGCAAGGCTTATTCTGATCGGTATCCCTTCCCTAATCAGCTGTTTCAACGTTTAGTCTGGCTGATTACCAAGGTGAAATCTATTCGGAACGGGCGACAATGGAAGCTTGAGAAGGTAGGGCAGGCAACGAGTACGTGCGTGATTATCTGCTATGGGGGAGGCAACTGTTGAAGGCTGGATAGTAACACGCCTTAACATAAATACTCAACAATAACATTCGTTACTTACTTTCACAGGGTCAGGGTACATTACAATATATACGTGTGATAGGTTATACGAAAAATACTCATATGGTATCCCCGCTGCCCTAATAGCGTCAGTCATGTGAGAGCGTGCACTCTTCAGAGTTAAGACACTGTGCCTTCTTAATATTGCAGGACTAATTTCCATGTACAAATATGTGATCATGTTTCCAAGAAAAGCGTATCTGCCGCGTGGACTCCTGTGAAAATAGTAAGTCTCTAATGGTAATGAGTGCAAACCGACCTGTTCCCTAATCGCGATTATTCTGAAAGATTGCCGGGCAGCGTTGTGCAGAACCTGAATACTCGAAATATGGCCCTCAGCACCATCCGGAGCCTGCCACTTTTTGCGATTTTCATTGTAGATCATCACCTCGGCTGCTGCAACAGCCATCGACGACTCACTGAAACACCATTCATCATCATCCCATTCCATCCTACCCCATTTTCATGAAAAAACTGAGAACTCTGCCTAAAAACGATGACCTTAGGTTAATTTCTGTAATTTAATTCAATGCTTCAGCAGTTGCTTCTTTCATAGTTTGACCCCTTACGCGAAATGTGCCTCGCACGAACTATTAATTCAGCCGAGCGGCGGCGTGATGAATTGCCACCATTTTTTCTGAAGCGCACCCATTTCCGATGCACAGTAATGCTCGAATGAAACTTCTTCAGAAGTGATACGCAGACAAAGCGCACAGTAATATTCATCCACTTATAATACATGATGTAGATATTAGAAAAACATAGGAAATAAGACGGATAACACTAAAAACGTCATCAATTTTATCATAACTAAGTGAGTTTGGCAATATATATCGCGTTTCAGGACATTGGTGGGAAGTGGGCTAAGGGTGCAATAAACTGGAAAGAAGCTGCTCATAAAACTTTCATTCTGCAACTGCGCTTACCTACTGGTGTTGCTTGCTAATCATCTTCTGTTTATGCTTAGATTAATGCTGTAAAATTTCAACTTTTATAAGGACACTCATTCAATAGTATGGTCCATGGCCGTTCCCCGCCTGCTGCACAAAAACCGATATCAATCTAGATCGTGCTTGCTGCACGATTCAAACTTCCATGAGAGCACTAAGTCAATAGCATGGCCCGTTAACCGTTTCCGGCTTTCTGTACAAAAACCAACATCATCAATCAATATCTACTGAAGGTACCAGGACCGCGATCAATTGTATATTTTTGTCACTAGCTGATTTACATTACTTCAGCTTCTACCCGGTCTTTAAATCGCTTTGGAGAGCAATCATTATTTTTCGTAAATGAGCGCGATTTCATCCATTACACGCTCCACCTACTATGGGCGGGTCTCCACACATTGCAAATATGTTGAACATAGCTTAGATCTCCGGCTTAGACCTTGCTGAACACCATGTTTTTTTCTCATTCTTTGAGCTGCTCTGGGGCACAGTTATGAGTACTTGTAGTGGGAATCGCTTATGCGGAGCACCTTCGTGGTGCGGGACGCGATGGGTGCGAGCTAGGAGTATAGCATCAGTAGGGATTCGAAGCGAGTTCGTCACAGTAAGGCGTAAGACATCGGTTCATCGTCATACGGCCGATGTCGCGCCAGATGAATGTTTGCTGGTGACAGGTTTGATTATCTCTAAGGAGTCCGAGCTATAGGGAGACGGTTCAGACTTGACACGTCGGTGGTAATGGAAGTAAGTAAAACACTTAGCTTCACCAGCTGAGCAATTATGCTATACATAAAAAAGATGGAATGTGAGTTGCAAGAAATATAAAGCAGATCTCACGTCCTTGGGATTGAGGATGGGTTAATCACATAATCTTATTCCGCAAAGGCCTCACATTGTTGACATAGGCTAATGCGATAACTCGATCGCGCCCGCCCATGATTGGAGCCATCAAAACCGAGGGACATCCCCCATGTGAGAGCGAACAAGATCGACCAAATTACCAGTCTTTAAAAGCGAGGGATTATATCCTGTTCACATCCACGACAGCATTCCTATTAGAGGTAGAGAAAACTTCGATGTCTAGAAGGACTTCACACGGAACAGCACTACTACATCATTACATTCTACTTAAAGTATCATTTGGGATAGTGCAAGTTCCGTCAACTATGGGGGAAAACACTGACCATCAGTGGATCTAGAATTTTATTATATGCTTCAATTTTAATGGTATCTCCTGATTCTAGCCTAACGGCAATTTCCGCTTTCTGCCCAGCCCCAACAAACGACCAATCGATAATACACCCACGCGGCCGTGCCACCCCCCCCCCCGCTGTTACTCATCCTAGCCGTTTCAAACACTTTCTTTGAAATACCCAGCACACAAGCTATATTATTCTTCTTCTTAATATTCAGGACTAGTGGCGCCTTACAAGCATTTGGGGCTTTTAAACAGAGGCAAAGCTGAGCTCCTTTATAACCTGCATTTGGCTGTCAGAAGCTTTTGCGATCCAAAAACGCATTTTGAGTCATAGAAAGTCACTCACTCACAGTCACTTGTATAAAAAGCAAATGCTGAAGAGGGACTCTACATAAAAAATGAAAAGACTAAGGATGGCGTGGAAAGCAGTTAAATGCTACCAAGACCCCTAAGAGTGTAGAAGCAATGGGTAGAACAAGAATACTTTGAAAATACAACACATTATTACATATTGCTTTAGGCTGAAAACGAAGCGGCAACGTATGACAAATACTTCAAAAAATATCAAAAAACAGTTTGCAACCGTAATTTAAAGCTAACATCTCAAGATTAAAGGTGCAAAAGGAGAAAACTCATCAAAAAGCACTTACCCCATCTCGAATAAGAAGTAGAAATGCCGAAGTTCACTAGTAGATATTAGTCCTTAATTGTAGAAATTCTGTTTAGTAATTTTGACACAGGGACAATGCTGTGCTACCCATCAGCATAACAATGGTAACCTGCCGGTCTGAAAAATGAACGTAATTGCGACTGATACCTTAATTCGACGCACAAACGGAAATGATGGTGCAAAAAGGAAGGGAATGGATAGGTGGCAAATACGAACAGTAGAATTTCATGAATAATATGGAAAAACAACCAACGTGAAATCCCAACCTATCGAAAAAGGTGACAGCGCTGATGAATTTATCGATAGGTATTATGAATCGAGAGGTATGGGAACTACAACATAGCGGCGCCAATTCTTTTGAAGCGTAGGTGAAGGGCTGATGTCAGTAGCCACGATTTTGCATGTGAACTCGTACCTTCGCTCTCAAGGTCACAGAGTCGCGTGTGAAAATGCAAAAATCTCTAGGAATGACAGCAGGATTTCTAAGTTTTCGAAACAATTCCCATATGCGGGTTTGGTATTACATATAACAGGCGTTTCATCCACACCCCAACTCCTAGTGCCCTCCGTTGTTTTGTCCCGATCCATATTGCCCTGCCGATGAAAAAAGTCATCCGATGCTGTGACAAATTTTCCATGCGGCACGTGGCGATAAGATGAAGCATCAGATCGATCAATGTTATCATGGCGAAATTAAACTATCAAAACGAAAAGTTCATGGGAAAGGGAAGAATAAAGTACCATCAGAAGACTGCAAAGAAGTCCCGTCAACACCAAACGAGTGGTGAACACTGCACGAGGGAAAAACACTCTCTGCAGGGAATCGTCCACAGGCGTTATGTTCGATGATGAAATACCTACTTACGCGTATAAGCTCCAAGACAACAGGGTTGGGCTGATTTCAGATTTCGCGATTTCGCGTACGATTTCACAAAGCGGCAACATCAATTGCAATAGCAAGAATTGCAGAAACGTGAAATCAACCACCAGCTGAAATCCGCTGCAGAAATCATGGTTGAACGTGGATTTATAGTCCATTTCGAAAAAAACTGATTGGGCGTGTCCCACGGACTTGGGTGATTGGCGAGAGTGAGAGTGTGTGGCGCGGTGAGAGAATTGAGAGAGTTTGATATACGTTCATACAAGTCCGTAGGACATGCCCAATCAGTTTTTCTGAAATGGTCTGTACCTCTGTCAGGGCCTCTTTGGTAGAATTCCCATGAGTTGGAGTGAGAATGCCACATATTACCATATTTTCATTCCTGCGATCAAATCAAGGTCCCACAGTCACAGGCACGATTATCTGTGAAGCATTCCAGCAACTCCTACGGTAAATGAATTTAAGACTAGAGCAGAAGGATTGGGGGGTGGGGGGCTTGCTGTATGTGAGGCGTAAAACAAGACCGCTTGGGCTGATGACAGGGCGACGGCCTGTGGACCGGCTCTCTAGTGAAGATGGCGAACCATGACGCCCGCATGATTCATCCACGGACCAGTACGACGCCATAAAAGCCGTGACGCCGTGTTGTTGGGGAGCCATGAGGGGTTCTCAGGTGAATATCCAAGTGTTTTTCGCCAGTGTCCCCATCCAAGAACAATAGGTGGCAAGTGAACGTGCGGCATTCCAAAAGCTACTGGTTGTCATTCGTTGTTTATGAGACTTTGCCTAATCGATAACACATTCGAACGTTTCCGAGGCTTGAGATTCCACTAGGGATAAGCAGGGAAGCAATTGCAAAGCGTTTCCGGCGGCATCGTTGTCGAGGTCCGAAGAAGAGCATGATGGATGGGCGTAAGCGGGTGGAAACGATCGGAACAGCAATGCCGCCAACCATTTCCACGCAGATAACAAGATCAAGCGATAATTGGCTGATGAAGGCGACGAGAGCGACGTCTGATTGGACGTTGAGGAATGGAAAGGAACACCTTGGGGATCTGAGCGATGGGAGGGACAAGCCTGCAAAAGGACAAGTTCGCGTGAGTTCGTGTTGGTGTCGATCGATTTGGCGAGTGCCGTGCGGAGGTGGGAAAAGGGAAAAAGTTCGTGCAGTTACGACGAATAACTTGGTCGGTAATCGAATCGAGCAGCAGAGGGGAGGATGAGCGGGGATGTGAGGGGGATCGGCTACTAGCCGGTCGTGGCAGGCAGTGGTCAGTGGGGACGAAATGAGAAGAGCCCGATGCAACGCAAATTCGAGACGTAAAAAAGCCGTCAGTGGCCAGTGTAAAGGACCGAATGCCACCACCATCGACACCGTTGGCAAAGCTGCAAACATGCTGGCTGGCTGGTTGGCTGGCCAGCCGTGCTGAAAGGATTGCAGATAAAACTCGCTCGCATGATAAAAAATTGCGGAATCGAAGTGAGGTGTTACACACCTAAATCGATTGATGCGACGATGAATCACAAATGGCAATGCGTGGGCGTTGAAGGAGGAAATACCTGCAACACAATCTGGTAAATCGACGGCGGGTAGAGGAGGGTAGAGTGAAGGAACAAATGGATAGTTTGGACGGTACCACTCAACAAAGCTGGAGAATATTTAAAGCATTAGCCCCTCAACTTTACCATTCATTTGACCCTATTGGCAAGGCAGATAGCGGACGGTGGTGGATGGGGTCAGCAGCAGTCAACCAAGCCGCCGCAACTGAGCAAATAACCTGCCTGGCGACGTGAACTGTTGTATGGTCGGCCGTCAGCGATACAGGGACCATCGATCAGCACTTTAGGGACGCGTAGAACCCCATGAGTCATCTTTGAGTATTGTTGCCTACGGCGAACATTTTTTTCAAAAGCTTTCCTGCAAATTCACTCCTTTTCATGGACTCGATAGGTAGAGCTAATTAACGGTTACTTAATGAAGCCATGGGCCCACCAGTGTTGATTTGCACTTCTTCTTTAAACTCCCTCGCTTTTCCGTTTGTCACAGCGACCCGTTTCCAGTCACTACACTCGTTTACGGGGATTTTCACAGGAAACTCCTTATTGTATCACAGAAGCTAAGAAAGGTGGGCTGGCTAAATTTTAAAACAATGCGAATTGTGTGGCCAATCGATATCTTAGGTTGTACATTTTCAAAAATTGACACCGTAGTCCATCGTAGTGAGCCTTCATGAAATCTGGCCACCGCTGCGCCGAGCTCACCTGCGAGCAAGTACAGCTCAGCAATATTGCGAGCAATAGCTCAGCAATATATTTCAACCGCAGATGGTAAATATTTTTTCAAGATGGAAAGCTCGGGATTACATTTCAGCCCAGACAACCCAATAAAGATACGAGGTATTATGGGTGCAGATCTGGCCGCGCTCCCCACTTTCGTGTCCCTTATCCGCCTGAGGACGACGGAAGGACACTACTGCTCTTACGAACTTCTCACTGCAAAGAGCTACCATGACGGCACTTGGAGGGCTGTCATAGAAGAGGATAAATCGCACTGTGAACTTGAGCGGGACAAATGATGGAACTAAAATGACACGTATGGGATGGGTGACATGACGTTTCCACCCATTGCTCGTTAACAACAACATGAGGATTAAAAAAACACTGCAATCATCTCGCTATATAATTATCGGCAATGTTCAATAGTGAAAGGATATCGATTGGTAGCAAAATTCGTACATTTCACGTTGAAGACACCGGAGGGGGTAAATTGGAAGATTGTAGAATATGAAAGTAGGAGTGCACTACAGTGTGACAGATGAGAAAGAACGAAATATATTGGAGGTAACTCAAGGATGGAGTACTCAAACTGTCCTTTTTTAGCGCCCCTCTGCGTCACTAGCCAATGGGGTAGACTGGTGACGGGCGAGGGGCAAAATCATCCGGCCGCGAACGCTGTCTCACCGTAGCTGGCAACTACCCTAGTGATGTATGGCACGGCGACACCGCGCTTTTTCAATGCGAAATCACACATGAAGCCTACTGAAGAAAAAGATCTGATTTCAGAGAAGATGTATTCGCAGTTCTCACTTTCTTCTCACCCCTCCCGGTGCCTGAAAATCAAATGTAACCAAGCCTAATGGTTAACACTTTTGAGGGAATGCGAGAAAACAGCTTGAGTCCTATGGATCTTTGAGTAACCGCCGTTAATCACAGAGAGAATATGTGGTGTGGTCGTTGTTCGAACAACTTCCTACGCAACTGTGAGATCCCAAGAAACTGATGGAGAACTGGGTGTAATCTTAAGTGAATAATGGCATCATCAGCCTGAGGAACATGCGATCAAGTTACCAGCAGTTAATTATTCAGCCCAGAAAGTGGGATCCATTTTGGGACTGACTGGAGAGCATGGGCGAAACTCACAGAGAGATTTCAAGAATTCCAGCACTGAAAAGGGTGAAATACTCAAGCCACTTGTTCCTGAAAGGGGATGCGTCATGCATTCTGCATATTCAAAAGCGTAATAGCAGTTGAATGCGATTTGGCTGATGTCATGACATGAAGGGGCCAGCCGATGAAGAACTCATTCAATTACAACACTTCTGCTACGATAGCGTGGTCTTTCGGGGGACTATTAGGGTTCACTGACACCAAATATTCGAGAGTGGTAGTGTACTGATTATTTCTGATCAAAAGTGATACCAAATTTCGCGATTTAGCCGCATGCCACAAATTCCTGTTGACTTTCCGACCCTAAAATTGTGCAATGTTGCGCTTTGCTTGAGGAGTGATACATAAATTCTCGCCATTGATAAAATTACTTTTGCTATGCTAAAGGGATTGTTGAGCCGATGTCCACTTCGCGTAAGAGAGTCTGTGAAGAGAGAAGTTGGAGCCTGTAGATAGACAAGCCATTGTACTCATCCTCTTAGACAAACCTGTTACCAATTCACCGACCCCGAAGGAATGAAAAGCTTGCTTAGGAATCCTCAACGACCCTCGCTGTTTTGGATGCAGTCAAATTATCTCAGAAAGGCTCAACCACAATTAATACTGATAGCAATACTATGATTATCGATGTCGATTGGCGACCTCTAAACTGAAGCTCTATGTTTTAGAGTCACAATTTTAGGATGACAGCAGCACCTTTTGTAGATGGAAGGGAAAGTATTTCTCTTTTTTCAACTCAATTCTTATCTGTAGCTTGACAGGATTAGGCGAGCGATGTAGAGAATTGCATGCACTAAACACATCACAAATTGATATGTGAGTCGGTCAATATGACATAAATAAAGATAGAAAATTTGTATGAAAAGGTGTTTCAATAGAACACCAAAATGGGAGTATCGAGCGTGCATGCTAGCTCGGGAGTATCGAGTCTGCTTTCAATGGCTACATTAGGACCTTTCGATGATACTCAACGGGGACGCATTAAAAGTGCCATTGATGGCTGCGGACACACGCACATAGATCGTGCGACTAGTTGCAAGGGATATGAGGAGAAGGGTTTGAACGAGCGTGGTGAGCGGTTCGTGGTATTCGAATACAACCTAAGCCGATTATTCGACGTGTTTTCCCAACTTTTACGACAACGAGAACGTAAGACCGTCGTTATCAGGAAACTCATCAAAACACACCAAAGGTTGGTAAATAAACGTCAACAGCGCCTGATATCGAAGTAACATGTACCAGGCCCGAATTCGATGTTTGACACGATGTCCTATATATTGGGTCATTCCATAAGTAATGTCGTTTCTTTTCAAGCATGCATTTTTCCTATGGAGCTACAAGTTTTTGCAGCACTTCGCTTAATATTTTGAAGAGTTTTTCCTGCTCTACAAAACGACATGTTCAGTTTCTTAGTTTGTCAGAATGGGATCTACATTTGGGCTGGCGAAGAGGTAGGTCCAGCCGACCAAAATTGGCCAAACCGGCAATCAATTGAAACACTATATTTCCCTTTAGGAAAATCAACCAGTCATGTGTCGCGTAAGTAATCTTGACCTCTTCTACAATTTCCAATACCTAGTTGATCGAGAAGTCGTGTCGTTCTTTTTCTAAAGTCTTTTTTTGGAAAGCACCCACAATTATTCAAAAAGAATTTTTTCCTTCAAAACTCCTAGCTTAGAGTTGTTCCATGGACCACTTCGGAGAACTTTTTCTGCTATATCGAAAACATCTTTCTAGCTTGTTTTGGCTGCGATTCAGATTGGGTTTCAATACAATGTGATAGGAGTCCATTTGACACTTTTCACAACTTATTTTTTCCATGAGAATGTTAAGGAATCCGGTCAGTGTATCCCCTGCTTCTAACCACTACCTGTTCTCAACATTTCACCACTCGTTCAACTGATTGGTTGAGGAAATTTTCTTGCCTTGGTTCGAAGAAATTGTCTAAAATCACCGACTTGTGGCGGAAAAACTAAATGTGGAAAAAGAGCGACGTGACGTTTTAAGCAACCGACTGGTGGAATTTGCAGGAGGGGTCGGGGATAAGTACGGAACATATGATTGGTTAGCTTTGCTCAAGTAAAATATAGTGTTTTAAGTGATTGCCGGTTTGGCCAATTTGCGACTGCTGGACCTACCTTTTCGCCAGCCTAAATGTCGGCGGAATTCTACCATACTCAAAAACTGATTACGTTATTTTGTAGAACAGAAAATTTACTTCCGAATGATATATGATATGCTGCAAAAACTTGTGATTTTATATCAAAAATTTTTGCTGAAAAAAAAACGACACTACTTATGGAATGACCCAATACATAAACCATGCTTGCGTGGTGGAATCGTCAGCGTGACGTTGTATTTTGGTCGATTAGGGAGGTGGTCGTATTTGATGTTGTGCTTTTTCATTCAGATCACCAGCTGTTCACATTCACATTATATTGATCAAGGAGAGGAGAGTGGAGGAGGTGTGAGGAATAATTCGTAGTGTTTATAGCAAGATACCCACTATCCATTTCATCATATCCTATCCCTACCACGATAAAACGCTTCCCCTGTCTGTTTGTCTGTCTGACTCCTGCTTGTCCGTCCGTCCTCCATCTGTTTGTCACGAAATAGACATAACATGAAAAACAACCTGTGGAGATGAGCACAATTTTTGGATGGGTAGGATATGGGACAAGAATTAAAGAGCACACATAGACCAATATAATGGAATACTCCGTTCTCAGACCGTAAATTGCTTGTTGATTTCGAAGTAGTTCAAATATGGGAAAAAGATGGGTTGGGGTCGGCCATGAATCTCTGACATTCATGATAGTCCTGGGTACAGCGGGCGGAGCGCACCCCGAGTGGGCGTGCCGTACAACAAAAGTTCATGACAGCCTTGAGACCGGGAAAATTGGTAGAAATGACCGATTTCAAACCTATCTTGACCACACTGAAAATGAGCGGAAACCGGCCCACAAGGGGCGGAGCGTATATTAACCATGTGGTCTCATTAAAAATTGCAGTTCGTTTTGAGAGTGTTAGAGACAAAAGGGGGTGGTTGGTAATAGGTGGGGTTGTAAAAGGAAACCAATTCTCATGAACGGGCTTTTCGCGGTGGTGGGCGAAGCTTGGGTATTACATGAAAAACAACTTGTGGAGATGGGGACAAGTCAAGGCTTGGCAGAGCATGGGACAAGATGTACGAAGCACACGTGAATCAAGCTGCTCCCCCAGGTGGGCGGAGCGCGCACTGGAATGTTCCGCAGGCTGAAAATTGTTAGTTCGGTTCGAAAATGGCCCAGTTTCGGAAAAAGATGGACTACGGTCAGCCATGAGCTTCTGAAATTCAAGAAAAAGGCCTGGACACAGCAGGGGGAGCGAACCCCGAATGGGCTGTCCGTACAACAAAATTCATAACTCGGTTCCCGCGCACCCTTGAGACCAGGAAAAAAATGAGAAAAAATTACTAACGTCGAAGCCATCTTGAACATACTTGAAGTGAGCGGGAACTCTCCCAAAACGGGACGAGGTTATGTAGTGATGAAAAAAAAGCAATTCCGATCAACCCACTGACCTTGGTGATGTTACGCGCGCAGTAGTGCGCTCTAGCCCAACTGGTATTTTGAACATGGCTGGCACCTCCCCCACTTACCTTGGGGCATAAGCAAAAAAATAATGTGCGGTAACCTTTTCTAGCTGCGAGGGCCATTTTGCAGACTTCTTAAGGGAGGGGGATGATGGCACCATACGGAGAAATTTCTCTACAATATGCTGCAGACTGTCCATTTTTTCGTCCGTTCTTCACGGTTTTATAATTCTGGGTAGCCATCTATTTGCAGTATAAGTTGCTCATCTCTAGCCGAGAAAGAGCCAGTAGTATCAGTATTGAAGTATTCCCTGGTGCCTTCTGAGCTATTTTTGGCCATCAATTAGGTAGCTGTTTTTGGCCATCGATTAGACCTCTGGCTTACGAGATCGGTTTACAATGAGCAAGACTTCGAGGTTCAATTAGTTCCATTAGAACAGCAGAGGACGCTTGTGGGGGACCATGCACTGCTGGATTCATCGAAAGCGATCTTTGGGAACAAGCTGCACAGTATGACCTCACGGGTCAAAATGGGTAATTTCAAGAATCAAGGAATAAATTAACATAAGTAGCCAGTATCAAGCTGCGAACCGAATGGCCGCCATCACTGGCGTCATCCACAGGTTTCGCAAAGTGATTGAGGAGATTCGTGCGAGGAACGCCATTTCTGCGAGAGAAAGTGGAAAAGAGATGGCTTTGTATGTACAGCTCTAACACAGCAGGTGGCGTGCAGTTTGTCAGCAAGGCCTTCGTATAGCCATATAGCCACAGAATCGTGAGAATCGAAAAAAAAGTCAGGGCCGAGAACGGCAGAAGGGCAAAGTCAGTACACATCAATCCCCGGAAACGTCTGCAATAGCCACAAATTCCCCTTTCCTCCTCAACACAGATTGCCTCCGGATACGACAGAAACCGTTGATGCACTCAACGAAGGGACGGGCTAAAATTTAAGGAAGGGAGAGTTGAATTCTGTCCCTTCTAAAAGCGCTAATTCAATCTGACGGTCGGCTTAACATAATCTTTGGGCGCTTACTCATTGTGACGTTTTCCAGTTTTATACTTGGACAAGTGTCTGTGACAAGAAGTGACGGACAGCTGAAGACATCTCAATCAGAATACGCACACTTCGCAGGAGGGTACATGAATAAGTAATCATACTTCCCTCTCGCACTGACAGACTTTCTCAACCGAAAGGGCAAAGTACGTGGTCATAAATAATAAATCCACGGATTAGATTGTGATCATATTACGAACATCTACTGCGAAAGTAAAAGGGCAATACCGAATGAAAGTGGGGAAGGCTGTCACCGACGAGAACATTGGAAAAATATGCGCTTTAAAAAATAGTGGCTAGAGAGAAAAATAATGAAAAGGAACAAATAGTGATAATCAGTAGTAATATCTGATAAAATCTCATTAAGCACTTAAGGACTTACAAAAGAAGATGCAGACAGAAGCGTGGCATTCGTTCTTTGCAAAAGGGATTTTGAAAAGTAAAATCAGGCTTAATTCGGAACAAACGTAAGCCACAAAATCCCGGACACATTCGCACGCCTCGATAAATCCGATTTCTGAGGAAATCCCTGCTAACAAACATAGAAGGGGTCAGCAGAAGACGGCTGAAGGCGAGGAAGCTGCAGCTATGCGTTGGCCTCGTTTCTCGAGGCTGCCCTCTCAAGAATCAATAGTGAATGAGATGAGTGAATTGCATGCATGCAAATGTATCGATTGGTTGGAGAGCCAGCTGCACGAAGAATGGACGTGGGTGGTGGATGGACCTCACGAGGAATGGTGATTACGATGGCTGAGCGGGGGAAACCCTGATGGGGTCATCGCGCAGTAGCCAGCAGGGGACGCGGGCGTAAGCGATAGGTGACCGGCCGGGCGCGGACGTCTATTCGACCATTGGCGTCTGGGACCACCCGACCTTCTCTCGCGTTGACCTCGAACGCACACTAACGGAGGCAAACGGCGCACATCTGCGGGCTGTATACATCACAAAGCCAATTAGATAGTTGTCGAACCGTTAACTATTCACAGTCGCGTGATCCGGCGTAAATGTAGTACGGCCAAAATATCTAGCGAAAGGCTCAAAAGGAAATTCCATCGAGAGTTCACCATTCTTACAAACACAAAGAAGTAGGGCTCTAGTTATGGTAGTTCAAATGTAGGACACGACCAGTACTTGAGGTTGCAGTTACGGAGCTAGCGCAGTTCCAGTAGCATGACATCACCTGAAGCCTAGCCGATCAACCAACTGCATCGATATGCGACAGGGCAACAAATCCCAACGCCATCGTATTAGATCCGTGCAAATAAATGAAACTAAAGATTAAACTATTCTAAAAATTAGAACAAATTTAATGGTTCATTTCGCCTCTGACCTCATACGAATCCTCATTGAGGTGGGGTTGGTGAACACATAAATCGTGTGAAGAAGTCAGTTTGTATGAGTCTGTATAGTGTAAGAGAATTATCAAGGAGTTAGCGATTAGATGTCGAGCTCAATAATATAGAAGGGAGTGGAGTTAAAAAGGAATAAAATAAATTGAACAGCTGAAAAAATGACGTTAGCTAGAGTTCAAAAAGTATCTATTAGGCCACACAATTTAAATTATTAAGTTTGATAGGCAGCTAAAACTAGGTCAGATAAATGATAAAAAAACTGGTAAAAAAACAGCAACGGCATGATTGAGGACATGATGATCAGCTGGAGCATTCATTATTCAATTCGGTCAGCAATTTATTGTAGGGATCACATTCGGCTGTCTGCATCCTATGCTGCTACGATTCTGACGGAAATTGAATGCGGCATGCGACTGTTGAGGACTATGACAACCCGTCCAAAGAACTAAAGAAAGAAGAAGGGAAAGGAAAGGGAGAAAATAGGGAAAAGTCTGAACCGCTCAGGCGTCCTGTCATCGCCCTAGGTGTCCTGATGGTGTGAGAGGGAAGGTCAACGTATGGACTATTCTCGGTATTTACCGGCGCAAAATTTATCGGCCAGAACTATTCTGCATGCTTGCCGTAGAAGATAGAGTTGTCAAGTAACCCCATGCTCCTCCACCATGTACGTGCCGCTATCATAGCATTTAAATCCCCTGTAGGCGGTAGCTTTTATGCTATCTTACAGGCAAACTAAAGTGAACTCACAAACTAAAGCTCACTTCTGCCAGCGTCCTTGGGAGTTCATACGGGAACGCATTCGCTAACATTCATTGTTCGATCGTTCTCCTTTCCAAGCGCTCAGAATCACTCAAATGTGGCTGATACAGAAAGCATCTAAAGGGCTACTTGACTTTCCATTATACTACAATGGAAGTTAGCAAAGGAGAGCAACTTTAGAAAGCTTAAAGATAGATATAGTCAAATTTTGACAGTATCAAATATGTAACATGGTAGATAGGAACACGAAAATTTCATGGCTACGAATGCTCGGGTACGTATTGTAGGATAGTGAGGCCCAACTGGCTCTTCAATGCGCTCTAACCATCTCTTTCTATACTATTTCAAGGGAATTTGGTCTGAAACGTTCTCAAATGGAATGATCGCAGATACCAAGTGGAAATCTGGGTTGCATGGGTTTGCACATTAAACCAGGAGGATTCGAGGTCGTGGGACGTCACAACAACGACGGTTACGACCTTCGCTCACGAGTTCAGATGGTCATATTCAATAATTATCGCTGTATTTTGAAAATGAGGACAAAATGGAATTTTTTCACTGTGATATGTTTGACCAATTAGACTCAAAATGCAGTTTGATATGATTTGGTCATGAGACGAAATTACTCCGTTTTTTAGAGCATGTGTTGGAGGAACCATTCCCTTTACCAGTCTGCGCTTCAGGCGATTGGATGAAATGGATTGGCACAGATATCGGGTACGGAGAAGCAGAGATATGCGGCCGGCCGCGGTCGCACTCTGCGGTGCCGGCGGCAGGGCGTGGATGCATATCCCTCCGTCTCCGCCTATGCCACCCTGGCTCGTTACCTGCGTCATTTCTGCACCTCCAACGTGCCACTCTCCCTCGCTGCCTGTGAATGCAGCCACGCCCTGCCGGCGGTGAGTATGACCGCGGCCTGACCTCCTAAAAGCGAAGGCACTATCTGAAGATCTCGGAAATCCTAATTGTCATGTTTGAATTTTGTTCTTGAGTTGTATTAAGTGAATTCAGGTTATTGTTCAAGTCACAATTCTTCTGTTGATGTGCCTGTATCACTTCAGAAGGTCTTGTGAAAACACCACCGAATATGAATTTATTAAATATATACAATGTGTTGGAGTTCAAAAAAGTCTACTCCACGTCTTGAATCTGTCTGACGCTGGGATTGGTGGCACAAAACCTTTGCATCTCTTTCATGGTCAAGGGCAACATCTCTTCCCTGATGTTTAGGCAAAGTGCGTGGAATTCCTTGAGAAAACCAAAGGCGAAGGGGTTCTGAATAATGTACTTGATTATCGCACCTCATCGTCAAAGAAGCTCAACTTTACTCACATTCCTCAGGGGAAAACAGTGCTCATCAAAGTGAAGTACGAGAGACTCATGGCACTTATCCTGCTTTTCAAGCGCTATCTTTTCAACAGCGCTGCTACGCAGATGTGTTAGCAGCTGCTTGAAGAATTTGGCGAATTCTCCACGTTTCTGAAGAGAAAGTAGGAATATATTGAAAACCTTTTTTTCAAAGATCTTTCCAGTGCTTAGAGGCTGTGCTGCCCGTGCACGTCTGAGGGCGCTTGTCAGGCCTGCATAAAGACATCGGGAGCGGTACGAAGAAAGTGAGAATAGGGAACACATATTCTGTGAAAACAAACCTTCTACTTCAAAAGAGTAAAGTGATGTGTGGCAAAACTCGCATTGAAAGAACGCGGTTCGGAGTCTTGTCACGAACCCGCAACACGGCACGTCGTTCTGCAGTTCATCAGCTGGGAACTGCCGACGAGAGTGGAGCAGCGCTTACGGTCGGCTGACTCAGCCGCTCCGCACGTCTGCACTCTACCTTCGGCTAGTGACGCAGAGGGGAGCGAGAGAGAAGGAAAGTTTTCTGGTTCTTATCTCTCGGTATTTTTATCGCCCCCCACTTTCATATTTCACAATCTGCCATATTTACCCCTTTCGGTTTCTTAGAGTTTGATATGGCAGTCCCTTGTATCATGCAAGTACAAGGAGAACATCTTACTACTCTTGTTATTTTCATGATATGAAGGCATTCATGTTTATCGTAAAACCTTCAAGGAGCTATTGTGAAGAAAAAAGAGGTTATGAAGCAGCTGGCACCGCTGGCCTCGCTCTATTCTCGCCTTATCTTCGCCCCTTTGTACTCGCGAGGGTTTTTCAGTTTCACGAGCTCCTCGCAGGTTAACATCTCTATGAACAGATGTATTTAACTACTTCGTAACTAGTGGTCGCAATATCCCCCATATAAATATCATGAGGGGTAATGAAGGAAATTGGAATTGAAAGACATGTTCTTTATAAAGAAATGACCACCCCTGGCATTACTATTAGGTTGTTGCAAAATTAATTTCGGTTTTAAGGTATGTATAAATAAGTAGATTTTTTACCCTGAACTATTCCATCCCAAGGAACGCCAGGCATACCATTTGGTGGGTTTTTTTCTGCTCTTTCAGAAACTTCTATGAATGTCGCTCTAAGTTTTCCAGCCGGCCTTTTCCAGGGCTGCGTATAATCATGAACCGACGCGACTATCGAGTCATCATGCTTTATGAGTTTAAATTGGAACACTCCGCAGCGGAGGCAGCTCGTAATCTCAGCAGTGTTTTTGGGACGAATTGTCCTTGCGAACGAACAGTGGAGCTCTGGTTTAAAAAATCTGCTTCCGGCGATTTTGATCTCGAAGAGAAGTCGGGTCGCGGCCGCAGGTCATCGCTTAATGATCAAGATTTAAGGAGAGCCGTCGAAGCAAATCCGGAGACGAATACTCGCACGTTAGCAGAAGACCTAGGCGTACATTACTCTACAGTGGCCAGACATTTGCTGACAATCGGCAAGATGAAGAAGATGTCGAAGTGGGTGCCTCATGACCCGACCGATGAGCAGCGTCTGGCACGTTTCGACACCTGCTCTAATCTCCTAGTTCGCCGTAAAAATGAGCCAATTGTAAACCGTATTATAACTGTAGATGAAAAATGGGTTTTTTTTATGATAACAGGAAGCGGGCATTAGTCTGGGTAGATAAGGATGCTCCTCCAAAAACTTTTCCTGAACCCGACCTTCACCCTAAAAAGGTTATGATTACTGTGTGGTGGTGTTGTAAAGGTGTAATCCATTACAGTTTCTTGCAACCTGGTCAGCCAGTCACAGCAGAGTCTTACTGTTGTGATCTGGAGCAAATGTATAGAAAGTTGCAAAAATTGTGGCCGGCGGTGGTGAATAGAGGAGGGCCGATCCTGTTGCAGGACAACGCAAGGCCACACACCTCACAAATCACTCGGCAAAAATTGACCCACTTGGGTATAAAAGTTCTCCCTCACCCAGCGTATTCTCCCGACCTTTCCCCAACAGACTATCACTTTTTTCGAGCCCTCAATTCTCATCTGCGTCAGAAACAATTTACTAAATTAGACGATGTTGAATGTGCCTTCCTTGACTTCGTTGATTCTCGTGATAGTAGTTTTTATAGTGAAGGCTTAGATTTATTGCCTGTTCGTTGGCAAAAGTGTGTAGATTCTGATGGTTTTTACTTCGATTAATAAACTTGTGTTTAAGCTGAGTTATAGTAGTTTGAAGTATGCGGTCCATTTCCGAAATTAATTTTGCAACAACCTAATACCTTCACTGATGCAGAGAGCACAAAAGCACGTCTTCGCTGGTGATACGTTGTCCTACTTCTTGAGACTTTTCGATTGTTCGATACCGTTTTCGCTAATATTCTACGATTTCGCATCTCTAGATAATCTCACATTCTTGGCTAAAATTATCGCCCGTTTATTTTTCTTTTGGAAGTTTTTGGAGGGTATGGTTGAGTAATGAGTGCCGAACTCAAACTTCATTTCTGCAAAGCCGATAGTAATCCGATGTCTTCGTCTTCAATGAAATAGTCGTCAGGCTTAAGGGTTTTGAGCAAGGTGCAACATGGGCCCCTTTTATTCAGTAATGCATGCGAACTATGAAAGCAAACGGTATATGAGAGTGCGCTTGCGCGATCACAAACCACGCAGTCTCTCCTATCGCTTGAAATAACTTGAAAGAAGGATAAATCAGCTTGTGGATCACTTCAAGTGTAAACACCGTGAAGAGGGTTTGATCAAACCAGTCAGCCCTCACCATCCTGCACCCTTCCCATATAAGCTACCGGATCGTGCGCAAGTGCTATGTGAACATCTGTGGAGTGGCTGCGAACGGCTAAGTGGATGTTCTACATACACGATGCAGTAGCATAAGGGACAGGGTGATACTGCAAAAGCACTAAGTTCGCTAGTTTACTGAGGCTCAGTTTCTCCGGATGACAGAACTAGCACAGTCACAATGAGGCCTGTGGTTCACCATATTATCGCAAGGATTGGTACTGTCAAGGAATTCGGCGTGACTCCCTCCTAAATTTGGTTATATGACCCCTCGCAAGGAGGTTCCACCCATGTTACCATTTCAGCCCAGAAAGGGAGAAGATCATGCAGCTCAAAACCGAAAAAAATCAAAAATCACCGGAAAATTATCCCAAAAATTGTAGAATTGCTTAGTACACCATTTTTCTCCCCACGTCTCCATTCTCTCCGGGCAGCGTCATCTTGATTACTTGTCCCCACTCGGGTTTCCTTTGCTAATGCTTCGCTGGTTGAGGGAGTAGTTGCCGAGAATAACGATGGATAAAGGCATACCAACAACATCTGTTGAAGTCGGTCGCGAACTTCCGACTCTTGCGGTGTTCCTCTGGCTTGCTCAACTCCCATGGTCAGCGAAAGGAGCGGTACATCCCGAATATTAATGACGTTCGACGGCTGAAACATTCAAATTTGTCAGTTGCATTGATGAGAATTGCCAGATGTGAGGGCACGCACGCGACTCGGGCTTTCCGGCATTTCCTTCTTTCGCGATAGGACATCCACAGAGGAAGTGCCTTGAAAGTAGCCAACGGGATCTCTCGTAATTGAATTTGAACCAAATATCTGCACGGTTGACGACCTAAATAAAGTGCTGAGATCACCTGACTATAAGGAAACGGTGGATCACTTACTTCACTTGACTTTTTACTTCGGTGAACTGCTGGGTGATGGAGAGGTCTAGAAGGTTGTGCTGAAACAGTGCCATCATTAAAGGCACATTTCAGGATTACTGAGATATCTTATCTCCTGCCGTGGATGGATAGTTCGACCCAGACTACGTAGGCTGTACCTATACCAAGGCGTGGATGTCAGTTCCTGGAGCGTGCAGAGCCAAAGAATCTAGCGCAACAGCTCGGCCCCGCTCACCCCAGCCGGGGGTGTGCTGCAAGTGTTCCGGTGCTTAGTGTGAGGTCAGGTCACTCAGTAGTGGTTACTTCACGAGAGATTGTTTTACTGCCATTTTCAAGATCTTGGCTACGTAGTTGGTCTAACTATGTCAAAGGAGCCGAGCTTTGCGCTAGATTCTTTGGCTCTGCACGCTCCAGGAACTGACACCCACGCCTCTGTAAAGGTACCGCCTACGTGGCTTGGGTCGAACTATCCATCCACGGCAGGAGATGTGATATCCCAGTAATCCTGAAATGTGCCTTTAAAAATTGATTTTAGGAAGGGGCCAATTTCGGATGAGAAGTAAATTAGTGCATCTTTAAGAGGGTTTGCCTGCAAACACATAACCCGTCACTTGCATAGCAAGTTACAAAAAGAGGGCATGCCACCATTTTTGAAACTGTTAGGCAACCAAAAAATTCGTGCGGTTTTTTCTGTTTGATTATTTCTTGCAATGTATCAAAAAACTGATTGCGGTAGGAGGGTAACGTTGCATATGCTTTGAAGCTTGTCTTATGCAGAATCATTCAGTGTGTCGCCCATCGCATTTAAATGCTACTACTATTCAACCGGTGGGAGAGAGCTTCAAACATTCCAGAAGCGGATTGACCGAAGCGAATGCCTCATCCCTTACGCTTTATCAAGGGATCACTCGCCACACAAGGGAACGTCATGATTTTCTAGAGCAGGCACAGCGGCAGGTGACCACTAGCTTTATGGAAATATGTATAAGGGAACCGCAGTTGCGCTCTTTACATCCTAAAAGGGCTCTAATGTCTAACATATGAAAAGGAAAAAACTGAGCTACGGGCCCTGACCTGCTCAGAGTTTGTCATCCATTTGTAGCTGAACAAGTCAGCATAGCAGATTCCTTTCGCACAGTTGCATGCGTAGGAGTCCTCGCTGGAGTTTGAAGCTGTCAAGCCGTTCACTAAACATGAACGTCACGGCGAGGTTTAGACTTGGAACGGTTCTTACCAAAATGCTGAAGACACTTTGAATTTCAAATAGAATTCCGTTCTCTTCCAGACCTTTCTCAGCGGCCGTGTTCTTGGCCAATACACTTGACGCGCGTTAGCTCTCAACGGTGAAAAACACACTAGAATGGCACAAAGAGTGCACGTCAAAAACATCTAAGCAAGACTAGAAATACTAATGGTCTACCCATACCTGTCTTGATTAAAAGAGAGGCTTTTCTAGAAGCAGGAAAGGATCTGCAGTGGTTTTTTTGAGCAAACCTCGAGCGGTTTTTACTTAAATGAATCGTCCACGGAAAAAATGACTTTTTCTGATACCCCTGTTATTTATATATTTATGCTGTATTTGCCTAATAAGGGCCGCATGCAAAGTTTCACGCAAAAAACGTGAATTTCGCTGTTATACAGCACCACCAAGTCTCGGCCGGGTGGGCTCGAGCAGGTGCCCACCTCGTCGTACGCCGCGGTCGTAGACGCATTGTAGGAACGGAAATACGTTAACAGTCTCACTCACCGTTCCCAGCCGCGGCGGACGACGGGACTGTGCTTTTACTCGTGGGCCCCGCCCACCCGGCTAAGAATTTGGGGAGCTGTATCTTAGCCGGATTCACATTTTTCGCGTGAAACCTTGCATGCGGCCCTTATTAGGCAAATACAGCACAAATACATGGGTAACAAAAAAAAAACTCACT
This sequence comes from Trichostrongylus colubriformis, assembly GCA_963978905.1. NCBI lineage: Eukaryota > Metazoa > Nematoda > Chromadorea > Rhabditida > Trichostrongylidae > Trichostrongylus > Trichostrongylus colubriformis. The sequence continues at coordinate 35,046,692 of OZ022258.1, read as the reverse complement.
TCTCCGTGGACGATTCCTTCAAAGTTCAAGCAATCCTTTGTGTGTTTTCGGTTCAGCGAGGGATGTTATCGAGTATTTCATTAGCAGTTAAGTTTGATAGCCTCAGCGCGTTGTTGGTAATTTAGTCCTAAGGCTGTAAGATTTCAGGAAGTGTTTTCTTTTTATCTTACAGCCATAAGGCTGTAAGATAAAAAGAAAACACTTCCTGAAAAGTTGGCCTGAGCGTAGCCACGTCGCACCGGATGGGAGCGATCGCGTCGTTCTTGTTTTCAGACGGAAGGGATGCGATAACTATGTAATGTCCTGAGTTCTGCCTATGCGGAGCACATGGCAACACTTTTGAAACCATGAATGATGTAGCGAAAGAAGAGGGCTTACCGACGTTGTCGTTTTCCATGCCCATCAACATGGAGCCGCTTTCACATGCCTCTATGTACACCGATAGCTTGTGGAATTTTCCAACACTGCGAGCATGCTTGATGTAGGCTGCCAAGTCAGAGCGCGTTATCTGCAAATGAGTGGTGCACATGAAGTGAAAAGTGGTGGGAGCGCGAAAAGACTACCGGAGATCCATTTGGCATTCCTAAGACATTGTAAGCACCGTGATCAGTGTAGTAGATGAAAACGTTATCTTCTTTTGTGCTAAAATCACGATTTATTTGCGCTTATTACTGAGCGGGAATAACGGGTGCTAAGGGCAACGAAAGGGATAATTTTGAGCGACTAATGAATATCAAAGTAGGGGTGGGGCGACAATGGGACAATAACGGAAAGAGGAACCCTAAAAATGAGAACCACTTTCTTCCACCTACCACTGGGTCCATCATTGGAGGAGTAGGTAACGCCGACCCACTCACCCAGCCGTTCATCCACTCAGTAAAGCAACTGAACCAAATGTATTATTGTTCATAGTCAACTATATGAACTATTCAACTATATTCATATTCAACTATACTATATTATTATTCAACTAATATGACGGCAGGGCCAGGCTCGAGGTCGAGGATTCTCGGTGGGGGCCGTACTTCGGGTTGGAAGGTGGGGGACGTAGGTAGGCTTGAAGGGGAGTCGTATTTCCACTCATCGACAGGCTGGACCCTGGGCAGGATCACAGGGTCCAGCCTGTCGATGAAGCTTTTTTTCATCACAGGGAAAAGAGCTTTTTTTTTAAAGAAATGCGTCACCGATTCCATCTTTGTTTTCCCTTCATTTACAGAGAATATGTCCTTGCTGCTCACCCTCATTACTCCTACAGGTCCCCTTGAGTGGACATTTCTACTCATCTAAGAAGTACACGAATGACAAGTACTCACCTTCTCAAAACTCGCCCACTTCCTGGAAATGCTCTTGCAATCACATCATCGCCGCTAAGGACAGCTTGAAAGACGACTTTGTTCACCGATGTAGTCCTAAAAAAGCACTAGGCTAGCATCGCGTGAAACGCACATCTTGCACGTGAAAATGCAATCTTACTGTCACGGAGGGGCACATGTTGGTCTATTAGATTTTGCTGCGTGCTCGCATGTTCGGAAGGGGTGGGGGGGGGGGAAGTTGCGTCGTTGTAAGAAGCTACCTACATAAGCGTATGGGTTGTGAACGAAATGATCGGCTCGCGCAGACGACAGATCTCGAACTGCGATATACTTTCGGCGTAGAAGTACAGCTCCCTGCCCACCATTTATGGCGAACTACGGTGAAAATGTGAAAATCAGCAGTTGATAATGAGTAAATGATTTGCAAGACTGCAGCCTCCGATTGTACAGCGAAGAAAACCGCCGAAAAGGTAGAATTTTACTTAAAGGATTCGTCCACTGAAAAAATAGCTTCTTTTTTACCCTTATCTTTTGTTGTTCTGCCTAATAAGGGCCGCATGCAAATTACGCGAAAAAGTGAGATTCGCTAAGAGGCAGCTCCCAAAATTCTTGGCCGGGTGGGCGGGGCCTCCAAGTAAAAGCCCGTCCCGTCGTCTGCCACGGTTGGGAACGAAGGGTGGGACAGTTCACGTAACTCTCTGTTCCTACAATGCATCTTCGACCGCGGCGGACTACGGGATGGGCACTTGTTCGGAGGCCCCGCCCACCCGGCCGACACTTTGCAGTGCTATATCTTAGCCGGATTCACATTTTTTTTCGCGTGAAACATTGCGTACGGCCCATATTGGACAAATGCAACATAATTCTATGGGTAACATAAAAACTCATTTTTTCTGTAGACGATTTCTTCAACATCCAAAGAGTGGCAGTTATTATGTAGTTAAGAAAGCTATCAACAAAGTGGATTATCCTGCACAACATAACAGAAATGGTGTACTTGCCTATGATCAAAGACAACTAGGGAGTGGGTACGCTTAATAGAAATTCATTGAATAACGTGAGTGGGTCCTTTCCGCAAACCGTCAGCCCACCTCCGATCTACAGTTCTGCAAACCGGCTTCAGATACTGAACATAATGCAGAGGCATTCTAAGAGGGCATCCGCTATTTGTTAAATGATTAGAAGAAGAATTGTCATGAACCCTTCTTGAATCTGAGTTGTCTTAAATTTTGGGTGGATTATGGACCTACAGGATGAGGGCTGTGAGGTTAATGAAATAAGTACTGGGGATGAACCAAATACTTTTCGATTTCATCCTCTTAATACTGAAGTTCAACACAACTGGGCAACGGATAGGACGGGTCAAAAACATTAAATGTAGTACTACAAAGGATTCGAGGTATCCAAGTGCCTACATAGAGATGCACAGCCATATCTTTGTAGTCGATATCTGCTAGAAGGTTTTCTTAAGTAACTGCTAACTGGAGCTCCTTTCCTAGTGGATATACCGTGAGTTACTAAGAATAAGCAGACCTGTAATCGACCTTCATTCCTTTCCTATAGTCTGGACCATCAGGAGAGTTGTGAAGCTCACCTGGCTGAGGATTCCTGAAATAAATATTTTGGCTGAAAATTTGAGAGCGCTAGAAACATTTTCACTGCGGTTCTGAAGTTGTGCTGAAGAAAAGGATCGTTTGTACTTTACTCCTGAAAGTTCTCATTATTCGTGTTCTAAACAGAACTTTTATGAATAATGTCTCATGCAAGATGTGGAGCGACACGCGGCTCCTTCACTGAGCTGACTGTGTTTACGATGGAGCCGTTGAGAAGAATTGATATGTTTTCAGGACCTTCTGAAACTCACTTAGGATCATGAGCAACGTCGTCATACATCATTGTGACGATATTGTCGGCTGGGACGCCGTGTCCAATCAGGATGTGGTATGCGTGAGCTACATCAGCCTAAATTCATGTGGTCATTATCCAGTAGAAGTGGTGGGTATTCACGAAGGGAGATATATTAGAAATTGAAGTACGAAAGCATCTTTCCCACAATGCAGCATAACAGAGCCGTTTGAGGGTTTATCACAACAACTGCCTGAGCGGCGATTATGCGGCAAGGCATCGGCGCTGCAGAAAATTTTCGCGGAAATGACCGAGTGGGATCAACCTCACCTGGTGTCTGTAGTTGCTGAAGCCATTCGAACCTGCCACCAGCAAGGCGTAAATGGACCGAGGTGGGTCGTCACTAAATAAAAAACAAACATTTCCCTTCCTGACGTTATGTTAAAGTGGGAGTTTTCACATACGGCAGATTAGAGCTTGGAAAAGCCTGGGAAGCAACTACACTGATGAGCAGGTGTAGAAGTGAAGTCATTACAGACTGGAGGTGGCTGACTCGAAAAGCAGCGCAAGGCTTATAAATTTTTTCTTGTGTACCCAAAAGGGTCACTCATGTTTTGATTGCGATTGTCGGCTGCCTGGCACTGGAAATACATGTAGAATTACTCAACAACCTTTTGTTAGCTCTCGATGGGGCCGATTGTGGCCGTTACGTGCTACTTGAATTGTCAGTGCCTGAATTTTCTTATCTTTCACAAGAACACACTTCTGTTGATACCTGACTAGGCCAAACGGAAAGGGTACGCTCATATGTTGAGGAGAATGGTCGCTACAGCACAATTTCCTCAACGGAGACCCAAATACAACCCCCTTTAACACCCACATGACCTCTACAGTAGCAGTAACATTGTGGGTACATACCACTATTGCTAAGCATATTATTACCATAATTTATGTGCTGATCGGTCAAATTCGCATTTGCATTTTTTGAAGGCAGCATTAGGGGAAAGTCGGACGAAAAGTAAAAGAAGAAGTGAATATGAAAGTCTTTTCTCGACCCTGACGACCATCCCGTCAAGAGGCGGGTAGTTCGGACTATTCCTCCATTGGAATTTTTCCAAATGAACACAAGGGAATGTTCGGAAATACGACTGCATGTATTTCTTGGAGTGAGCCTCAAGCTAAAACTGCGAAAGCACGCCGCAGTACCCATCTTGCCGCATCTCCTTGGCCGCTCCCACCACAGCCAGTCGGAAATTACGTTACTCGGAGGCGGGGTCGACCTATCAAGAGGCGGGACAGATGTGCGGTTGCGGCGTTTTGCGGCGTTTCTACAGCTCGGAGGGGCGCTTTTTCACCGGGATTTCGCCACAGATAGCCTTCTTAGGCCCAGGACTACCATGTGAGTGACTTCTTGTGAACATTTCTCTATTACCGCATTATCCCTAATGCTGTCTTTGAATAAACGGGTCGGCAGACGGCACGTTGCGCTGGTCACCTACCCTAGCAATTACTGACCTCTGCTTTACCACCACCCACCATTCCGCCTAAGGAATACGACCCCATTCTTGGGGAATCCTCAACTCCCGGTGCACCCTGCAAACGGAGTTGAATCATGGATCTATCGAGGCGTTTCCTTGGGCGCAACAAGAACAAAGTTTTCCGGGTATTCGTGTCTGAAACAGAATAATGGCTCCTCACCAAGGTATGACAACCGCTGTTTAGGGTCAAGCGTGGGGTGTAAATTCGCGTGGCATATACCAACCCCTCTCCAAAACGATCAGCCTCATTCCATGACTGAGTTGTCACTATACTAAAGCTCCCTCATTCCATGACTGAGTTGTCACTATACTAAAGCTCTGAGTGTACCTATGAATGGTATAAATATCTATAATCGATGTGATGTTACTACTGTACAACCACGGTACTATTTACCTACTTACGTTAGTACAAAGTGTGACACTGACAGCGACCAAGCACCAAAAACAAGGGTTTGTTAAGAAACTTCCTCCCCAAATACGAAGTAAGACCTTCTTGGAATTTTCTCAGAGTTTTCTTTCCCAGTACCCCATGAAAGATTCTCGAGAAATCCGATGGCGATAGAGGAGCAGGGAGAAGTGTGATAAATAGCAGAGGTTATCAGCTCCTCTGAAGGATCTCATGAAGCAGATGGATTCCTAAAATCGCTGTCCTATGTTATTCTAGCCATACTGACCATCAACGGATACATATTATTATAATATTTATTATTGGTTTTTTTGAGACGAAGGTGATGTGTAGACGTACAGCATCTTTATCGCTGGCACAATGTATATCAGCTCCATGTCATCCATATCAACAAAGCCTAGCATTCGGCAAGAATGATTACTGACCTATATTAGACTTGCCTGACTGCGAGAGAAGAAAATCATTGACATGAATATCAGCTGACCTCAGAGTTTAATGAACATGCCGCCCTCAAATATTTCACGTTGTTATGTAAGTTCTAAGCATTTTCGCGTTGTTTGAGACGGCTTATGCTGCCTGTTTCTCTCTTTGTCTGCCTGTATGTATATATGTACGTATGTATGTGGTCTGTCTGTCTACTTGTCTGTTTGCATGTCACGAATTTTCTCTCTGCTGCATGAATAACAATCTGGAGAGGTCGAGCCAACACTGGGAAGTAAAGGGCATGGGACCGAGAAGTACGGGCCCATACGAAGTGACTTGAATTCTGCCCACGATAGGAGGCAGAATGAACATAAATGCTATTTTCTCGTGGTTGCGTCTGGTTCGAAAGGAGGACCTGTTTCCCATCGAGCAGCATCCTCATGTTTTTTTTTTCGGTTATTGAGTTCTGCCCTGATCCAATGGTTAAACGACTAGAGACTATGTACTTTTTTGCACAGAAATTGGGCGTTGTCTTCGTGACCAACCTTACTTTTTTTGTTGCTTGGATTATCTTTCTTTTTCCTGTTCTCTGGCGCGTCTTCTGGCGCATACAAATAAATAAATAAATAAATTTTCGGCTGGTTTCACAGCGTCCTAGACGTCGAAAAAATCAGCGATGAACTTTCTGGTATAGATGAGAAAGCCTTTACTGCTGTAGGCAGGGGATATCTTAATGATTCGGGCTTACCACAAAACCCATAACTCGGTTACCGCGCTGAGCAATCATACGCTAATTCTTAAATCAAAGGCACATTCCTGAATTACCTTGGGAGGGTTACAGTGCCGAATTATAAATCAGAGCAGCTGAGGAATACGCTGACAACGAAAGTCCAAAAGGAGCCCCCAAAATGGCGAAAATGAAGCCTGCTGACATCTGACTTTCTACGAGAATACCACGTGAAAATGAAACTTTGGATCAGTTTTAGCTGGATGGTACCATGAGGAACTCGCGATATAATCCAAATATTTGGAATCTCTTCCTTATCGTATCTTGTCACACAAATAGTAATCCTCATTTGCCACGTTGCTGCCACCTCTGCCCGTCATTGCCAGCAATCGTGTGAGCGGGCCTTGGCTGCCTGGAGGAGTTGCGACTGCTTCTTAGGCTCCGTGAAAGTACCGACTACGGCGGAAGCTGTAATATCCCATAATACATACTGGACTGTGCCTTTAAATTGAGGGCCTCCCCACAACGGACGAAACGGGCAAGTGATCTAATTGCGTTCACTTCGAAAGGTAGCAGTTTAGTTCCTAAACAGTTCAGAGACAGGTGCAAAATTAGGGGGTGGCCAGTAGCAAAGATCCTGGAAAACCTAGGTCAACCACGAGGAGCGAATTTCTTGCGATCACGGGCGCGGCCAAACTTACAGACTTGACCTCCTAGAAACATTGAAAGGGATGGATTGAAGTAAAAGCTGGTGTTTCTTGCGTGGGTTGGGCCCGCTTCAAGAAAGAAAGAGTTTATGAAATTTGCAAGATTATGTGGCATAATGTACAAACTTTCGATTTCATTTCGTATACATACTCTAGAAGGGATGGAGGAGCCTAGTGAATCGTATCACCATGTGAACACAGCTGCTCAGCTGAAAACTTTACAGACTAGGACCATCGCTTAGTATTGATTGAGTTTATCGATCCTTATGCGGAAACGAAGGGGAAAATGGCGTTCTTACGGGTGAGTGCGGAGGTGCGAATTGCTCACAATGCATAACCAAACCCCCTTTGCATGCGCAAAGTAGTGAGCAGATCCAGCTATTAGGTTGGTGAAAAAGTCCTGGGACACCAATTTCAAAAAAAGTTAAAATTCGAAAAAAGGATCCGTGGGTCGATCGACGTTACAGATCAATAGCCACACAATCGTAGATAACACTGAACTTATTTCGACTTATTTCGACTTGGGTGTCCCACGAACTGAGCGATTCAGATCGGTCATCGAGGTTAAGCATCGCTCGGTCTCTCCTCAGTCGATTCCGGATTAAGGACTTTCTGGGAGGGGTCGTTACAGGGGATGAATCCTGGGTCTTCTACGCGAATCATAGCAGGAGAGTCCAGTGGTTTCCCTAAGGAGAAGCGGCTCCGACTCAATCGAAGACAGACACCCATCAAGAAAAGGTGATGCTGTGCTGTTGGTGGGACTCACAAGGAATGCTTTGCCACGAATTTCTCGAAAGTGGTACCACAGTAACCGCAAGCATCTAGTCTAATCAGCTGCAGAAGTTGAGCGAGGCAATGCAACAAAAGCGGCCAGGACGAAACAAAGTTTACTTTCTTCATGACAACGCACGCCCTCATGTTGCAAGAATGTCTCGGGAGAAGTTGGAGGAGCTTGGATGGGAAGTACTTCCTCACCCTCCGTATTCGCCCGACCTTGCCCCTTCCGATTATCACCTATTTAGGGCCCTCAAACAAAATCTCAGAGATAAGGAATTTAATGATCAAGCTCAACTTGAATCGGAGGTGACGCGCTTCTTCGACTCACAGCCAGCTTCCTTCTGGAGAAAAGGTATTCGTGATCTGCCCAAAAAATGGCAAAGTGTTATCGAGGCAGAAGGTGATTACTTTGTGGTTTGAAATGACGAAGAAATAAAGTTTTTAAAATTTGAAAGAAAAGTTCTCAGTGTCCCAGGACTTTTTCACCAACCTAATAGTTTGGTGACGTCAAGGTTCAGATCCATTCTGTGAGTCTTACTCTTTAACAGTTCTCCCTCATTATCGGCTCGTTTTTGAAATCCACAGTGGTGATCGCAACAGCATTAGCTGCTATTATTGCTATTATTGTTGTTCCTTGGAACTGGATGGCCAGAACAGTCGCTTCTACATTTGACTCAGCGATAACGACGCAGCTCCATCTTGATAGAAATGTAGTGCAACAAGATTGGGATCGTCGCGAATCTTCTCAGATATGAATTTCATTTTGTAGGCCATTTCGTCATGAAATCTGCCTGAAAACTGAACAGCAATACATACTTCTGTGCTTTATAGCAGTCTAATTTATAGGACTAGATTGCAGAGATAATCATGGCTTTACTGTGATATCAGGTTTGCATTCTTAGGGAAGAGCTCACACTATTTGCGAAATCTTGAGGAAAATTGAAGTTCTTGGCACTTTGAAGTTGCAGTGCTTGTGAATTTTTGCTCTCAAGTGACATATTGGTGTTTTATGATGATCTTGTATAACAGATAGAGAGCTCGCAGGTTTGTCTGAAAATAATGAGAAAGGAAGCCGTCCGAAAATCCGAGAACAAGTTTTTTGAAGCAATTCTTTTATTCGAAATCATTTGCCCAAATTTTGCCTTGTGCCCTTCTTGCGCGTCAGAATTAGTGACGCACTCATTTCGATTTAGTCGAAAGCTTCACCAAGGATTAATTTAAGACGCAGGAAATATAAGCTAACCTATGACCTTTACACTTTAATGACCGCCAGTGCTTGTGTGGATCGAGTAAACTGACTGGAAACGAACATTGAAAAGCATGGAGAGTTGTTTTCACTCGAACTGAGTGTGATGATTGTCTCGAGGGGGTTGAAATACCGCTGACACCATTCCGGCAAAACCGATGACATAGAATCCATGGCTCAGTTGTGGAGAAATCCTGTACTGTGAACGAGCTGTGAGTAAGGTTTTCGAACTCAGAAGGTGAGAATGGTGCGTAAAATGAACTTGCATCCAGTTCGAAACCTTCAGCTGGGCTCAAAAATAGAGTAGATCTGTCACAGAAAATTGCTGTTGTAAAATGGGATGGTTTTGGAGATTCACAACGACGATGGAAGCAGAATGCGCCCTCCAAAGGGATCAGTGCTGAATGTTTCAGCCTTTCCATCTTATTTCATAGTGCATTTGTGATGGAATGCAAGGAGAATAGCATTTATTCAGGTTGGAAGGACAAATTTACATCAAGCAGCCGAAATTAGAATCATGAAAAAACTTGGTTCAATCGTCATAGTCGTCGTCCAAGAGGAAATCGCGTCGCCTGCGAGATACAATGAGCTCGCGTTCTTCTCCAGGGAATATTGTTTCCAAATTCAGCACACCTGTAACAATTACTCCCATTTTTTGCAAGAACATTATTGCCGGGAGAAGGTTGAATTCTCTTCAGCAGGGTAATCATAGATTTGCGCTGATGCGCTACAAATTGAGCACGTAATGAGACGTCGATTTCCCTTCACCACACCTCTCGTAGAAAAGCACTCGAACCAATTTCATTAATCCTGAGATTTTTAGTGAAATATGCCCTTACCGATATCAAAGGTCTTCTTGGCAGTCTTTCCCTCAGTAATGTACGATTTAGGTAGGTAGAATTTCACTTTACGGGATCCAGGCTGAAAATCGATCGCAGAATGAAGAATGAAAGAAGAAATGAAGAAATGCCAATCTCTGACCAACCTTGATGCCATCGTCGCAGTCGTGATAGACTTTGAAAACGGGATCAATCGGTGTCAGCTCAGCTGTTCCCCCGGATAACTCAAACATCCCACTTCCGTCCGTGTAGCCGGCGTCGAGTTCATCATCAGGGTCGGGTCCTGAATCGGAAGAACCCATTTCGCCATCTTTAACTTTTGGAGTTGGAGGCATAGTCAATCTCTGGAGTTGGCCCTGCTGCGCAAGATTTGACATAATAAAGCTGACCATTATCTTCCTCCCAAAGCTTCACTCGAACATTTGTGGCGAGCTTTGATCCGCAAAGTAGTTTTCCCTTCACTGCTATGGACTGATCTCTCATGGCCAGAATGACACCAATCAGTGAGAGAAGAATTACCGACTTCATCTGAACTATTCATGACATGGTTGTAGGTGATGTAAAGAAAGAGTTTAAGCATCAATAAACAATGATTGAAAGGCTGGTTGGACTGCGTTATCTCCGAAGTAGCCAGTGCCTTATACGAGCTGAACACCTTTATCAGTTGTGGATAGCCGTATACTGGAGAAATTCGTTGATAACTTTTGTTGACAGTAGATCGCCCATTCTACGACTCAGTTAGCTCTCACAATATGTATAGCATCAGCAAAGCGCTATCAGGAAAAGTCACAGAACGGTATTCGTTGCCAGTAGTAAGCTGGAATGCAATCCTGTCAGCACTAGTCGACCATGGCGTGGGGCCGCCACATATAAAAATTCTGGTCGTCTACACTCACCGATGCAGCTCGACGATGCAACTACATATTCGTACGACCAGCTAACATCTCTTTGGGAGCTAGTTGAGGCGGCACCTCGCTGGAGTTGTACTCAGCCACGCTACCACGGAGTATGAACTCACGGGACTCGGACATCCACTGGAAAAGAGCATCCATGTAGACGGGCGTTTCCTCTGGTACTTTCGTTTCACACAAAGCATCGTCTGGCTGAACCGCTGCAGCTATGTCAATGTTAGCCGAGTTGAATGATGCAGGAAAGGATGTCGGGCTACGGATCAACCGGGTGAAGACATACAGTCCGTACCAAAAGTATGTGGACACCTCAAATTTTGGTCTGACAAATACCGTTCAATTTCGCAACACGCGGTTTTCACTGTTCGATTCCTTGCATGCGATAACGTTAGAATCTTTACCTGAGGGTGTTTCGTGGACGATTTTACAATTTTTTATTATTGAGAAAAATTTTCTTTGTACCAAAAGTATGTGGACACTTAATAAAAAACATGCACATAGCCGGAATTGAAAAACGCTAGGTCCTCCGAGATTTCAAATTAGCTCGAACAACTTGTTCGACATGCTCTGAGCTAGGTTTTGCATACTTGCTTCATCGATGGTGTTTCAGGCGATCAGAACCGCCTCCATCAGTTCACTGACGATACAGCATTGCTTGTTGTTTCGAAGGAATCGCTGAATAATAGCTCCCCATGGGTTTTCAGGTGCATTGCAGTCAGAAGACAGGCTGGCTAATCCATCGCCTTGACTTCATTGCATTTGAGTCATGCTCACGGTGACGAAGGCATTGTCCTGCTGGAAGATGTGTGTCCGGCGCCGCGTCCCTTTCAAAAACGGTGGCAAATGGTAGTAAAGCACTTCCCGCTACTGCTAAAGGTCTACGCGACACGAAAGGAGTGCAAGTTGTAAGTTTCCGCTGCCTCCGAAAATCCGCTGCCTGCATGACGAAAATCCAAGTCGCGCAAGTTGTGTGACTTGGATTTTCGTCATGCCAACGGTGCGGTCCGCGTAGCGTTTGATCTCACTGGTGAAAGTTCTTTTCTGATTTATTATGATCAATGTCAAGTTGGTCTATCTTCCATGTATCTTATTGTTTCGTACCATGCCGAGCATTGGAATATTTCATGAATTATGTCATCCGTCGGTGTACGATAGATACGCTAGAACAAACAGCCTGAGAATGGGAATCCACAGAACATCCTAAACAGCCACAAGCCTCATTGCTGTAGGTTCCCGTGAAATTGTTAGCTCTTCTAGTGCCTAGGCGAGGGTGTAAGTTGGGATTATTGTACACTCCAGACCAACGCATGTGTCGATTGCGGAATGAACAGAATATCGATGAACTATAGGGTTAAGCACTGAACATTCGGGAGCTGAACGAACTCAGTTATCCAGTAGAAGTAAACGGAAACGCTACGACTGTCAAACGACGCGAAATTTCAAGAGTAACAAGCCTTTGTAGAGAGACCAGTGGAGCAAGCGCTCAGTACTGCGCTTATCTCATGCGATATGGACTTCTTCGATTACGGTTGGTCATTATCATTGTGTTATTCGCGCAGCTGGACAGGTTGAATAATATTTCGCAGAATCCTTATAGTCCCATATACACTTTCCATGTTTGTATCGGCCAGACCATCAACCTACCACCGGGTTTTGTTCGAGTGACCATCCCAATTTTCATACCTGTCTTATTGCAGCGAAATTTTCATCCAGTATGTCTTCAAAGGGACCGCGGCAAATATTTGAGAAATGCTCATCGGGACGACACATGGTGATGTACTTCGATCCTAAGAGGTAGTACTGAAATTCACCTTTCCATAACGACTTTTGTACCTTACTCTCGTGCCTGAGCTTTTCATATGCAAATAGTCAAAGCTGCGTTCTCTGTTACAATTTAAGCAGTTTTAGAGTTTTCTTCTTGTTGCTGATCTTTCCTTGTTGAAGCCGCCTGATTCTTTAATAAGTAGTCTTCGAAATTTTATTCAGTCCAGAGATTTGGCCTATGCACCATGTCCTCAGGAGAATCGCTTTTCTGATGTCTCCGGTGGTTCATCTGCAGCTGTTAATACAACATGGAGGCACAAACAAGAAGCATCCCCATTTTGGCTTCAACCACAACAACGATAAACGCAACTTGGTTAGAGGCAACATAAGCACGTACCGGTTTCTTCTTGTTCCCCTATTTGACCTCGACTTTCTTGACTTTGATTATCTTTGACCTTCTTCTGAACGGCTGCATCACACTCCCTGCGGAACCGCAGGGTCCGTTTACTCCCGAGCAGGGTCAAGCGTCCAGTTGAGGGAAAATTTCAAAAAATACGACCCCCCCCCAAAAAAGGAGCCCCCAATACGACCCCCCCTTTCTACAAACTATTATATTATGGACACACATTGACTCATGTCCATCAATGGGCTGTGATTGAATAAAAACTGAATCAGTAATAATGAAGGCACGAAAACTGGACAAGTCTAGAAATGATCCAGAAGGGGCTCTCGATCAAAAAAACAAAAACAAAAGACTGTTACCTTTGAAGTTTCGTTTCAGGCGACGGGCGACCGTCCGTTTCGGGCGACGTGCGAAGCGGTCGCGTTGGAGCGCGTTATCTTATTATCACCCCATACTAAATTCCGACATTATTAAAACACTTCAAACTTTACCTAGAGCCCATCTTTCAAGCAGCTGTGACCTGTTTTCCCAATAACTTCCTTAGACCTATCTATTGACTACTTGCTTTCCCTTATGGTTGCTTAGTTCTCGATATGGGTTTCCAGTTGAGGGTTAGTTGAGGGGAATTTCGGAGTGTTTCACTTCAAATGACCATAACTTCCTTCAAACTTAACTACATGAGTTCGTTTGGGTGAAGCAAAGTCTGCGAGGTTTTTCCTTTCGAATGACTGCCTGAGCTATGCCATACCTCTGAAAGGAAGCAAGTTATTTTGAGGGAAGCCAGTTGAGGGCCAGTTGAGGGGAATTTCGGAGTGTTTTACTTCAAACGACCATAACTTCCTTCAAACTTAACTATATGAGTTCGTTTGGGTGAAGCAGAGTCTGCGAGGTTTTTGCTTTCGAATGACTACCTGAGCTATGCCACACCTCTGAAAGGAAGCAAGAAAAATTCAGAAAAGCTAGTTGAGGGGACCCTTTTTTCGTCAAATTTACGAGATCTTCCCCACGAATCTTCCCAAAAATCGATTCATTGTTACTGAAATTTTTCCAGTATGCATCCTTCGCTCTCGGAGGCCTAGTGGGAAGGCGAGAAGCGTCGGTCAGCTTCACTGTGGGATGCGCCATGCATGAGGATTTCTTCCACATTCTCAATATACAAACGTTTCTCCGGCCCGCATAGTGGCCGCTAACACTAGATTACGTACTTGCGATCGTAGTGAGATACGAAATAAGTCCATATCATCTAATTTTTCGTTTTCATCCCATTGTTTCTGGACTGTCCATTCACGGTGGTACCCGTTTATAGATATCGCTTTCCACGGTTATCGGTGAATTTCGGAGGTGTCTCTGTACGTGGTTTCGGTGTCAGCGGGCCAACAAAAGGGCTATTGGCGTTCACCGGTTTCGTTGCGGATCGCGCCATGCATAAGCTTCCATGATGATTAAGTTAATCTAGTTTGGGTTCGAACCCAATTAGTCAGTTTTATCATTTTTCCCTTACACTTTAGACCCTCAGCCTGAGAAATTCTGTTCATCACTGCTAACCTCAACAATTACGACCCCCCTCCTCCTAGCGGACCAAATACGACCCCCCTGTTGAGGATTCCTCAACGGAGGCTTGACCCTGCTCCCGAGTCTGCCTTTGCGGCTATCTAGGAGCCCCAAAGACCAGGCTGGCATGGAGGCCGATCGGACCCTCCGTCGGCAATAGCGTTACTGCGAGGGAAAAGAAGGAGCCCCCGCCCGGATTTTCATTCGTTTTTATACCCGTAGTCGCTAGGGAGGTGGAGCCTTAGCGTGCATCATGAACCCAGGGTTCATGACACCGGGTGACGCTGGTGCGAATGCTCTCGGTGATTATTGGAATCATACTCATTTCGAACCAGCTCCATCGTTCTTGTAAGGTCTCAAAGGCTGGTAAGAACATCTGATTTACCCTTCTAGTGTTTTCAGAATGATAAGTAACTGGTTTTAGAGTGTGAGCCATTCGCTTGACTCTCGAAAACTAATTATCCCATGGCATTAAGTGCCACGAAAAAAAGCTCAGCTTTCACAAGGCCCGCAACGTGGACACGTGCCTTGCCGAGTGGGATTGAACTTACTGTAAGCGAGAGTGTAATCAGCCCACATATCGATCCTTCCCCACAATAGGAGCGGCGACACTCTTCGATCCTTCCCCACAATAGTAGCGGCGGCGTATACGGCCGCAAATTCTGACGTATACTAATCAGTGAAAATTTATTCAAAGGACTGAAAAGATTGCAAATGTCTCGCGACCTATATTGCAATATTTCGGTGATAAAGAACTTCGTCAGGGCTAAAATGTGGATTTTGTTATGTAATAAACGCGGTATATCACCAGCTCGCGTGGTTCTGTTCCAAGAGCTTCTGGAACAGATCTCATTATTTCATAAAAACACATGCCACAGGGACATAAGTTGTTGCCCCGCTGGTGAATTCATGAGTGATGCTATTATCTCTAGCAGTCTAGGCTGCTGAAAAAGGCCTGTCCACAAATAGCCAATTTTGTGTTATTAGCACGGAACTACTGAAGATAGAAGTTTGAGTTCCAATTTCACATATTTCTAACGGTTTCCTGAAGGATTTTTATTGAGATCGCGTTTTGTACATAGCTGGGTATTAACTCCGTAGAAGATTGCACACTTTCTTCTGTTGAGATTCCATTCGACGACAACACAACATCATTTTTAGCCCTTGACATCTAAACGGCGATGGTTGTAGGAGAGAAATTTAATAAGGGCCAAAGAACCTACCTGCCGTATATGAAGGGGTTAATCACACTATTCAACACGACTAGGAAGGCTAATGGAAAGGTAGCATCTTGGTGATCCCGGTATGAATCGAACGAGATCACCATCCACCTGAAGACCTGTGCATTTTGCGGGAAGAAATTCAAAAGAGTGAACTCACCAAGAGAGAAGATTGTTGGGCAACCAGGTGATGACGTAGACAAGAATGAGAAGAAGAGTGATTCGAAGTGACCGCACTTTGGCACGGCTGAGTTTATCCTGGCCACGTACGGTCCTCGTTGTCACTGACACTGGAAAATATGCAGCACTTTTCATAATACTCCGAGCGTCAGGTTGGAGTGTGAGGTACTGAGTGGCATGATCACAAGTGGGTCCCACACAGTCCAACCTAGCCCTTATCTCAACCCTATCGCTCAGTATTCGAGGGCACACCTCGCTATAAGTTGTGAGAGTTATTGCGCGTATTACAGGAAGTAGAGACCCTGGTTTACTCACCAGTGATGGAAAATGAATCAACTCTCCTCACAACCACCAAAAATGAAGCCCCTGCCCTCAGTCCACGTAGGAGTACTAGAAATTAGAAAAGAGTTGGTGCTCAATGATTTCGTGCAAAATGCTACGATATCACCTGCCCCCCCCCCCACCTGTTGAAGCTGCTTTCACTATTGAAATCGCGCCCTTACCTTGTCTTATCGCAAGTTTCCTTCCCCACGTAAGAACCATGTTGAAAATTTGTTCGTCTAAGACTAGGTGTGATTCAGTTCTAAAGGGCGGCTCGGTTGGGGTAGAGCGCGCCTGTCGCCGCGAGGATGCACTATCAAGCCGCATTAAGGGTGCAGCTCAAGCAGTTATCGAGGGACCGACCTACTTGCCACAGGAAAGTAAGCTACTGATCTGATTATCGCGTGGCATACCTTCAAGTGACTCATTAATAAAGGGTGGAGCTTTTGGCATCGGCCCATCTGTTTATTAACGAATCTTTTTTCCAGTATGAGCTAGTCATTCTGATTGCATTCACCATCACAGCGGCAGGTCACTGCTATTTAGCATGCATATGACTTGCGGGAGTAACTTGAACACTTCTATTCTTTGAGGAGATTGATTGCACTTTGTTCACCTTCAAAAATTGGTGGGCCTGAACTAAGACAGGTATTGATGCGAGACTTGCTTCACGGATCAGTGAGTGGGAGCGCATCTATCGGCACTAAACTACCCAACAAAACTGACAACATCAAAAATGTGTGCATTGAACTTCTTCCCAATCTCTTTCGGAATGAATGAAAGCTGAACGTGTGGGATAACTTATACGTTTACATGTCACGAGTGATATCCTATTCCCTTCACTGAAGGGAATTCTAATAAAGAAGGAGCAACTCCAGGAAGCACATCGCATGCTACCGCATAGATCATTGATGCTTCACTAGGCTTCTGAGTGTAAGGGATTGTTCTACGCCAAATATCTATAAATCACCATGAGGGTTCGAGCAGTGGTAAATGCAAACTTTTATATGTGACATAAGATTGAAAAGTTCTAGATACCTCCACTGTCGCGCTCCTTCTTCAAAAGTTTTTTCGTCTGTGTGGACTGCTTGCTTACATCCGTCGTGTACCACGCCGATGCCATCTCTGACTCGGAAGCGTTTAGTGTTTTGTAGATATCCTGAAAACGCAGAGTCACAGAACACGTCCATTGTATCCTCAGCTGATCGATTCTTGCTTTTTCTAGCAATTCATCACAACGCATCCAGCTAATTTTCTTGTCTTTGTGCCAGTACTAAAATCCAACAAAAGTCGTCGAGTACGGTAATCTCACACAGGGTGACCTTGATGCAAGTTCACTCTATCTTGCGTATCGTTCAGAAATAGGCAGAAATGCTTACCGAAGTACTCCCTCATCAATTCTTCTGCAACCATGGAGTGCCGTCTGAATGCCTAATTTCCCGTGCAGATGTCTTCACGTGTTGCATAATGTCATAGCTAGCTACGGAAACTACCAGTCAGCAAGCACACACTCTTGGGCACATTACACCATGGACACCAACGGTTGTATCGTATTTGTTTTTTTTTGCGAAATTCATCCCATACTTATTACCACTGAACAAAACATCACTGATTATCATCTGATCCATGAAAGTTTCACTTTTGTAGCATTGCACTGTTGTAGTCGTGGAACCCACGAACAGCAGCGAAGGAGGCGATTCATTGGCAGAAGTGACTGGCTGTACTCAATGGGTCCACATGCTTCAATGCCTGGTTATATCAAATCAGTACATCAGCTCGTTTACCATCACAGTGGAACATTTTTTCTGCAACACCTCCTCTTCTAAAATAACCCGTATCGGGACCGAGACGGGTCTAGCTGGAAATGTCGTTGCGGTCGTCGAAAGCGCTGCAATCGTCGAGCTCGATCAGCTGGAGTTACAATTGTAGTCTGATCCATGGTCGCGGAGGAGTATAATGGTAGATCGAACACGTCCAGAAGTGTGTTTGTAGCCCCCGCTTGATCCCTAGCTCGCAGCTGGTTTATGTGGCTAGTCCATAGCAGAGTCCCATCGCGAACAATGTAGCTAGTTTTTCCATTTTTCGGTACAAAAACTGTGGGCGTCCGACATTACTTCTGTCCTCGGTTATCTTTGACATAGATTGCGACATTGACGTCGAAACACCGTCTCTTTGTTCTGTGTCGACGAATGGGTTGTGCTTACATATTGGCGGTTGGTGTTCCCATTGCGGCGTTTCCTGGCCACCACTTCAGCTCGAGTTCGATCCGTAACTTGCGTCCAAGAAATGCTTCTGCCGGTAATCTCTGCTCAGATGTATTAGGTTGATTCATAATAAATCGGACAAATGGTATTGATGATTTCTAGAGATCATAACTCAGTAACGAATTAACGAAAATGGACGCGCGAGGTACCCTTGAAATGAGTATGAAAAGCTCTTCAAAGTACCGCAAAATAATCACTCCAAAGTAAATTCATTCCGCCACAATGCCGCACGATTTCAAGCGGTCCAGAGACCACATCCGCAACGTCATACTATTTATATCGCTATCTGGCCAGGAACCCGCGGATATCGGCAGACGTCTGATAGAAGTTCACAAGGAGCATGCCCCCGGCAGGAGTACACTGTAGTTGTAGCATTCGAAGTTTGCGTCAGGCGACTACTCCATCGAAGACGAAAACCGCGGTTGGTGGAGCGTACACGGCGTAGAGTACTGGGAGCTGCTCGATGAAGGTACCACAGTATCCGCCGACGTCTACGTTCGTCAATTACGAGAATTGAAGACCAATGTCCAAAGTTCGCTACGGCAGCGGTCACATGTCTACTTCCAGCACGACAACGTGTCTACTTCCACAGACCGCACTTCGCAAGATTGACCAAGGCCGAGCTGCTGTCGTACAGTTGGACCGTACTTCTATACCCACCGTACTCCCCAGACCTGGCCCCTTCAGATTTCCACCTTTTCTCCCACAGCCAACGCCACCTGGACGGCCAAGACTTCAAAACTCGCGACGAGGTCAAGGCGGCACTCGGCAACTTCTTCGAGCTCCAGCTTCCGGCCTTCTGGAGCAAGGGCATCCATGAGCTGCCTATACCGTGGCAGATGGTCATCGATAAAGATGGAGTATATTTCAAGTGAATCCCTGTTATCGTAAAAAAGTTGTACGACAATGATTAAAATTGGTCAATTTGTCCGATTTATTATGAATCAACCTAAATCAACCTAATAGAAGCAGATGAGCACGGAGTAGAACGGTAAGCCATGAAGAAGGTCCGAAAGGCTTCGGCTGATGATTCCTCCCCCTTCAGCTCGACGAGTAGGTCGATAGAGCACTCCGCCTATCCATTGCCCTTTAAATAGACTGGTGGCGTAGCGTGCTTGATCCACGAAAGCGGTAGAATGCAGCAAACTGCGACGAAGTGAATTGTGTTACGTTGTCTTTGACCAAATACTGGACTTTCGAAGTGAGTTAAGATGTTCTTTATCGCTTGTATGGTGATTATCGAGAAGATTGATGTCATGTGAAAAATTTTATGCTACTTCTAATATGCACCTACGATTATCAAGTGAAAAGTGTTCACAGGCAAAAATAGCGTGTACCCGAATCCACGGAGAAGTCGATTCTGCCCATGATCGTATGGGCTTTGTTGAGGGTTCTGGCTACCGAAGTGCAGCGGCTCCCAATGTAGGCTAGTAGACGTAGCTTTGTGCCAACAGCTACATCCTCGTTTGTCCTTAGTGTGCCTTATGAAGGGACTTAAATACATGCTGGTGTAGCGATTCTAGGATCACTATCCGTGAACCTATAAACAAACATACATTGACAGCAGTCAGAATGTTAGGACGGTTGTCATAGTGCCAAAGGGGCGACTCGCAATTGACCTTCGGCCAGTTGCCGCATTTCAGCATCGATCACTTGCTAGATCAAACGGTCAGCTTATGTGGCTTTCCGAATATGTTCGGCGGAAGCCGGGAGCTGGAGGCGGTTCTCTGTGAATCCTGCAGTAACATCTTTACTGACGGCTGCTATCACGTAGTCCTCCGGTGTTAAAGAGTGGGATGCTATGAGGCGTGACAGAGCATCGACCTGTTCGAAGTCCTTTGTGTTGACGTACTTTTTTGAATGGGTGTAGTTAGGTAACAACGTGGCCCATCGACGAAGACGATTGGCTGTGTAGATAGGAATTCTCTTTTTGCTTCCGAAGATTGCGACAAGTGGTTTGGAGTTTGTCTTCAGCGTGAATGGGCGTCCGTGGGTGGATCTGTAGAGCTTCTGTACGGCGAATAATAAAGTGCGCTTCTTTTCCTGATTGACTGTAGTTCTTCTGCTCTAGAGTGAGGCAACGACTTGCGTGGTAGACAACTCTCTGGGATCCATTTGGAAGGAAGTGTAGCTCCTATTCCGTAGGTGGAGGCATCGGCAGCTACGATGATTGGCAAGCTCGAGTTGAGGCGAGTTAGCAGAAGATTCGAGCTCAGAGTTGCCTCCATCTTGTCGGAGGATGATTGTCAGTCACTAATCCAGCTACAGTCAGCATCCTTCCTTATCAGAGCTTTCAAGGAGGCGCACAACTTGTGCAAGTCCTTGACGAGACGAGGTTCCCGTAAAAATTGTTGGCGCGTAGCTGGCGGACGCTCTTTGGAGGGGCATCTCCTGAATAGCCTTGATCTTTTCTGGATCAGGGCGTCGTCCGTGAGCGTTGATGGCGAACCCAAGGTAAGTAAACTATGTTTGTAAGAAAGTACACTTTTCGAGTCTAATGCGCAACCCGCAATCCTGGATTCGGTTCAACACTGCATTTAGTCGAGGGTTGTATTCGCCATTGGTCCTGCCAGTGACCAGTATGTCGTAGAAGTAGGTGGTATTTCCCTTCAGTCGGCGATGATAGCACCGATGCATTGTTGAGCTGAGCGGCAGGTTCTACTCCAAAAGGTAGTCTGTTGATAGAGTCCTTGGTTTGTATTGATCGTCAATAGCTATTGAATAATCCTCCATTTCCAGTTGCAGGTACGCTTCAGCAGGGTCGAGTTGTGAAAAGTAGCGCCCTCCCTTGAGTTTTTTGAATACGTCGTCAGCGGTTGGATGTGGGAGTTTATGTTATTGTAGGGCATCGTTTAGGCCCTTTGAATGGTCTACGCAGAGTAGAATGGTTCCATTTTTTTCTATACGGCGACGATTAGTTCGGCCCATTCTGAAAGGTGAGTGGGGTCATAACTTATGCAGACATTGGGCGGTCCAGTTCAGATGAAATTCTCAGCCAAGCGGCATGTGGTACCAGACGAAGCTCTACGAAAGCGGGCTTGACATAGACTTGAGAGCGAGTTTAACTGTCGCTTTGGTGCATCGTAATAGTCCATGTGCACGAACGCTACGAAATTCTTTTTTGAAGTGTGTAGTCAGAGAGGCGTGCCAATTGTTCAGTATTGCAGCAGACATATTGTCGATCGAGCCCTCGGTTGAAGACGATATAGGAGCTCGTGTTGAGCGATCCAGTCTAGGCCAAGCGGGGATGGCGTATTGACGACGTAGCAGGTGCCTCGTTTTGTGTGACCACCAATAACAAAACGGCACTTACAGCATCCACGTGCATTGATAGTTTGGCTGTTAGCGAGCTTCAAGATTAGATGTGCACGTTGTAGCATTGGGCGGCCGATAGCGAACCAGTCCGCATTGCTCAGCAATGTGACATCTCCTCCCGTATCGAGACGATGTGTATCGTTTATTTAGACTGTGCGGTAGATACGGGATACCTTGGAGATGTCGATATGTGTCGAGGCGATCGTGACGATGTTTTCAGTTCTTTGCTCCCTCTTCGAGTTTTGCTTCCTCTTCTTAGTGAGATTCTTGCAGAATCCTCAATCATGGCCAGTGTATTTGCAGTCGTAGGATGCCCTGTTCAAGTAGGGGCAGTCTTTTGACCAGTGATATGCTCCGCAGCGAAAGAACGATGAAGATGGCTTGCGACGTTGAGTTTAATGAGGTTAACGGCATTGATATTTTATGGAGGCAAAGGAATCGATCGCTCAAGAAGTGTCCCTGACGAACATCGAGGATCTGCTGTATTTCAGCGGAGAATTCATTCAGTGTGGTTTGTAGGTCGTCCTCCATTTTGTGGAGGGCACGTGCATTAGAATCAGCGTCTTTTGATGCAACAAGTCCACAAATCCACACCAGATCTTTCATCTGTTCGGCGTTGAAATGTGAAATCGGCCATGGCATGTCGTTCGTTAACAAATCCAGTATGGTCGCGATGACACTCACCATTGCGTTTGGTTTTGGTCACATACAACGTTGAGCGAATACGAATGTATAGGGTCTAAACAGCTCTTCGGGGGTTCTAATAGTGTCTGCTAGCGAAACTTTGGAAATCATCGTTGGGAGTGTGTGATTCGACGATCATAGTCACAGCCTCAAGCTTGGAGAAGATCACCCGAGTTCTCACGGCATCGTCTGAAGTTGCTTCATCTTCAGCGAAAACGTCTTCGCATCGATTAAACCACATACCGAAAGTGCATCCGTTTTCCAGATCGTATACGGGATGTGTACCTTAATGTCAGGATGCCGCACTGCGGAATGTCGCAAGCGAAGCAATGCGGACGAGCTAAATTGTTGGGTCCCGAACCGATTAGAAGTCAACTGCGTATCGCACTCCTAGCATTACGTTGTAATCGTTTTGAGACCCAACTACCGCGACGCGCATAGCTCGCACACACTGTGTCGCACGCCGCTCGCCATCGTGCGGCATCCTGACATTAGGGTACATATCCTCGTATACGTATCCAGGCAAACGCGTTTATAGTGAATTCATTATGAATTCGGCTATGGCGATGGGTGCTGTTGGAAAGCTTGGTTGTGCCATCAAAACCATTTTCTTCATGAGATTTATCAACTCCGTAAACATCTTCTGTTATGTCTTGGCTTGAGCGTCCGGGATGGCTCGTTAACTTTCAACATCCATGACTGAACGTGCTTACTCAGCTGCAGCAGTAAGTCGTTCTTCTGCGCGGCTGGCTGTCTTTGGGTAGTGTCCATTGTAGCCCACTGTACCTCAATGGAACATAGTATCTCAGCTCAGTGGAGTGCAGGGTGGAGGTCAAGAAATTATTCAGTGAGGGTTCATGAGAATGACCAAACCTTCTGTGCAATCCAATTGTCCATAACAAGCACTTGCATCAAAGAAACGGAGCGAATGAGCAAAAGTAGCACGGAATAAGGTTAGTACATTCATATGTTATATGGAATTGTCAAAGCGAGGCACGGGGTTAGTGAGACTTCAGTGTCGATCAAGGGATAGCATTCCATTTTGTTCCGAATGGCGTACATTTGCTGCTTCATTCTTAGCTTTTCTAATTAGTCTTTTCAACACGTCTCTCGTAGTAACACAATGAAGCTAAGATCAGGCGAACGGCTTGGCTTCTCCAATAAGCTGATTCTACTGGAACCGATTTGTCACGGCAGAAGTGCACTGCTCTAAACCTCAGTCCTGCTTAAAGATAAAGCCATAATCCTAGAAAACTGGCTGATAATTGCCAATGTGAATTTCCCTCGTAGACGTGCCATTTGCAAAGATGCCAATATTCCGGAGTACCTTCGTTTATGCATCCGCATTCGTAAAGTCTATGGATTGAGCCCGCTTCTTTTCAAGAACATGCAGCTCAAGTCCATAACCAAGCATCTGGACGATCATGCTTTCGATCGAAACGTTCCACGTTCCGTTCCGTTCCACGTTATTTAGGAGCACTATATGATCGCCCAGTTCTAGGGTAGTGCGAGATTTCTCAACTCAGCTGTTCACGCACTCAACCTTCTGGCACTATTCTAGTGACTGCAGTATGTGCGGTTACCAAGGGAGAGCCTTTCTTTCACTCCTACCGCAATCAGTATACGGCGAACATTAGAGATACAGGTGACTGGGTCATCACAAGACAGGCGATTAACTTTTCCTAGTGATACCCACAAAGGTCCTGAGATATCCTTCTTTTTTACTCCGTAGAAGTGACCTCTCGTTACCCATCACGCTCGACAAATACTGTGACAGCTGGCTCGAAAATCCCAAACTGCTGTGTAAGCTGCTAGCATGCACTCGTTTGGAACCCTGTGAAACTTTTCTCTTCGTTGGTTCTCATAAATTTTTATAACAATTCGGCTCGTCGTGACATCTTGGTTTTAATATGCCCTTCACAAGAGTAGAACTTTAGAGGAGACCTACAAATTGTAAGGAGAACACAGCAGTACACCTTGATTTTTGGCAGTGCTCCTAAATGAAAAATCCGTAGCCCGAGCTCGTGTATTGCAAGCGAAATTTGATGGAGGCAAATGCCGCATGTTTGCGACTACTGCATATGTTAGAATATCCCGAGACATCACTATTTCACATCAAGCTAGGAATTTTTCAATTTTGGCTTTGCTCTCTTCAATATAGGCTCATATCCAATCCATTCCAGCGTCAGCCTCCCACTTTTATTTATCTTTTTGCACGCCGTTTGACTTTGGGGAAGCATAAGTTTCACATTTTTTATCCAAGCTCTTACCACTTCTGGGAAAGCTGCAATCATCTTTGAAATTTATCTGCCTTTCATAGCTCTAGCTACTCCTGTTACTTACAGCCACTCTCCTCTCGATCCCTGAACCACTCTCAAAGCAAAACAAGCAGTTTCCACAATAAGAACCACCTGTTTAATAACATGCTTACCCATTGTGGGAGAGGTCACTGCTCCCTGCAAGTGCTTTCAGAATAGCTTGAACGTTAGTCATCTTTGCAGATTCGCTCCTAGTTTCTATGCCGCATTGAAACCGAGTTATGGATTTTCTGTCACCCAAACGGCAAGGCCTCTGCACGTGAGACTGGATGGTAGGAGCAGATTACTCTTGGGGGTCTGGGGCTCTGGGTGTCCACATGGTTCATAATCATAACAAAGAGACGAATTCAAGATCAGAGTTGAGGTTTTGTGCGGAAATCTCCCGACGAATTCTCGGTTTTGTACACTTATTTTAGGATGAAACAAAGGGAAGAATTCCCCATGGTAACAGGGGAATTGATGCCCCCAGTATGAGTAGCTTCCCAGCACTGAGCTTGAGTTACGTTTGAACCAAATGGCTGGTGTTCGGTTAGTCTAGAGAGTCCAGTTGACTGCGCCAGGCGATTAGCCTCGGTAGTCTCGTGATTTCGTGATTATCTAGGTGGCCTCGAACTTCACTAGCTTCGACGAGATATTTGGCCTAGTAGTTGTGATTTGCGTTGATCATTTTAGGCTCTAAAGAAAGCGATCCCGCCAGAACGAAAGGGATAAAGGTGTCCTAACACACTCTTGATGAGTTAAATAGCAAAAGAAAACACAGAACAAAGCGAAGTTCCTCAGAATGCGAAACCTCATATAAAAACACTTGATAACTGCAACCAGTTTGCGTTTAAGGTTTTTGAAATCGGTTCAGCGAAATCGGTCATGAAGAAATGGAAAGTTTGCGAGAAGACTTTTAGAACTCACTTTCAGAATGAGCACGTAGCAGATGACCAGAATAACTAGCGGAATGTAGAATGTGATACAGGCGTTTTGGATGCCGTAAAGTTTCATAAGAACGAAGTCGTTATCGGTCATTTGAGTTCTGTTTGAACCCAGGTTGATCTTCTCAGTCCAGATTGTTACACACTGCCGCAAGCTGCCGAAATCCACCTGAAATACCGTCGAGGACCTTGCATTTTCTTCCTCACGCTTTTTGCTATTTTAGGAATTCGTTATCACATTTTCACTCGAAGCGCTGCATTTTTCGCTGCACTGTCATTTCCGCTGCCTCGCATCCGCTGGATGAACTGCTGCTAGGACTGGGCAAAGTTCGCGAGTAGCTCACTCAGCTTCTTCCTTTTTGCTTCTTTAACATCTGGCGAGACAAAGGCGACGAAAGAGTGTGAGTGGCAATGGGGCCTGCTCCTTGAATTTTTTCCCGTTTCATTCCGTTTTTCCCTACTGTTGCACCACTGAGCACCTCGATATTCATACTCGGCAATTATCCTACAATCGGCTGGAATAATTCGTGTCTTTGAGTTTAGACTGTTTCGGCAAGAGGCGGAGAGAAAGCATGTGTAAGGCATATTTATATTAAGAAGCATAGAATTTCCAAGACCATACAAATTACTACTTAAAGAATGTTGGCTGAAACGCCTCAACATTGATAAATCCGTTTTTGAGCAACGCCACGTATTCAAATTCTATTCGAAATCGTGGTTGGTGGTAGGCTCAGGTAAGGCGTCAGGCGTCCGGGAAAATTTTCAAAAGGCACGACCCCCTCCAGGAAGGGGTGCTCCATACACCCCCCCCTTTTTTTCAGGTTCCGCTACTTTTGTGATTTCTGCCCAGCCAGTGCGATTTACCATGGAAATCAAGAACCTATGATAAAAGAAGTCACTGAGACCAAACTCTTGACAAATTGAGAGAAATAAGAGCCTAGAAATTCAGTACTTATATTCCAAAACAGAAGCGTCTAAGATAAAAACCTCACAAATTCAATGATAACACCTCGAAACGATAGCAACGCCGACATTAGTAATGTGTTCGTCTTCTGATGACAAAGGAGAAGGGTTAAAAGTCGTGCAGGTCATGTGGCAGAGATAAAGGCGCCATGCATGAGGATTTCCTTCCCATTCTCAATGAATGCAATTGCTGTTCCGGTCCCCACAGTGGTTTGCTAGAACCAGCTTACGAGCTTGCAATCGTAGCATATGAAAGAAGTCCTTGCCAGCTAATTCTTCGTTTTCATCTCACAGTTTTTAGAGTATTTATCTACCAGTGGATAAATAGCGGTTCTCACTGTTAATCGGTGAATTTCGGAAGTGTCTCTGTACGTGGATCCGGTGCCAGCGGACCTGCGAAAGGGTCATTGGCATTGCTGCTCCGTTGTGGATCGCGCCATGCATGAGATTTCTATGACGATTAATTTAAGTTAGTTTTTGGTCCGAACACAGTTAGTCGGCTTTATTGCATCTTTCATTACACTTTGGACCATCAGCCTGAGAAATTCCGTTGATCACCGCCTACCTTAACGATTACCACCCCATCCCCTCCCAGTGGACCAAATACGACTCCCTGTCGAGGAATCCTCTATGGAGGCTTGACCCTGGTTGGTAGTGGTGTGGTTTCATTGTGATTCGGTCCTTCGCTGGTTAGGGCTGGTACAGGGGACACCGAAGCACAAGTCAGTTATTTTTCCCTCCCGAATCAGTACGAAACCAGATGCCCGGAGGACAAGCAAAGACCTAGGAATTTGCAGAGGAAAATATCGTATTTGGGGAAAACAACCTTCGGGGAAATCCTTCCGACACACTGTTGTAGTGATTTTGGAGGTGACCAAGTGTTTTTAGAAACGCCTCAATCGATCATCATACGCTATTCTAGATAACATACTATGATTTTGATTCAACTTTTTGATCCCTTTCGATAGCACTACTTTAGCAGATAGTGGTATACTGACAAAATCAGTCATGGAAAGGCGAAACTGAAGAGTCGTATCTTCCAAATATTTTCCTCAAAAGTGTGCTTGACCCGAGCTCGTCTCCGGGGATTGAGGCTTGACTGCCATGGACGAGCAGTGAAATGAGAGTAGGTCTCAAACACTGCATATGGTAAATGTGTGCTTGTGGTACTTGTCATCACTCTTTTCTTTCTTATGCCTTACATAGTGCAAAGTGTCTCCTGCAATGTGCAACATGATGTTCATGAATATTCACAATCAGTGAGGTCGTGTGGGCACATAAGACGCTAGAGAGGGTTCAATTTTTGGCGAACACAGCGAAGCTGAAATGTTAGGTAGACGTAGTTAACAAGGAAACTGATTGGGCTTACCTCTCTCCACACGTACAGTTGAGGGAGCATCGTTATTGCGGCTACACTCCATGCCAACAACAGCATGCGAGGCACGCGACTATGGCCAACGGTTGAGATCCACAATGGATAGCGAAGGGCATACAGCCGATACAGTGCAATGCAGACCATAACATTCGAGCTTAAAATACTGGATAAAAAGGCGAGAGCGTAGATGACCTGTTATAGCATCTGAAAGGTGACAATGGGCGCACACCCAGTCACATACTAGTTGCTGCAATAACTATTGACAGTTTTGAAGACCTGCTGAAATCTTGTTCTGTTTTGCTAATAAAGCAGTAACGAACAACAAAGGAGTATATGATGTTTGATAGGAAACAAGAAATTGTATGGGGTTAGGCCTTTTGTTACTGTTTGAAAGCGTATAAAAGAAAATGATTTGCTAAACGTGTTAGTTTGGTGAAAACAGAACAATCCACGTCTACCGCTAACAGCAATGGCTAAAATTACTGGCGTTTTTATCCGTTACTGATGGTCCTCTTAAGCAGCCTGCATCCTTCAAAACATTGGGACGGATGCCTGACGACTCATTCCAGCAATGCGAGACTGGAGTCTCCCAATTACTGAATAAATGGTGGCGGATTGAAGCCCTAATTTGTCCTCATACATATTTCGGCACCAAATGAACTCGTTTTTTTGAAATATTCGGAGAGATTATAAAAAGCGGTGCAATTAGGGGTTTGCTTTTTATGGTGTCGCGCAACTGAGTGTACCGAAATTTTTCAAAATGGAAGCAGATAGCCTGCGTTACTTTGGCAAAAATGTGCTGGATAAAGTGGGTCCCTATTGCGTAAACAATGCACTTTCAGTTTAAGTTACAATGTATAGGAGGCGGAGCTGTGAAAACAGCCAGAACTTTTCTCACAACCATATGTCCCTTGCTTCCAGTGCAACGGGAACACTCTTCTGAACTCTTTACTCGCATTTTTGAGTAGTTCGTCTCATTTTGAAAAGGACAACGCCTTTTCCTGCGAAGGATACCATAAGTGCGCTGAATGACGGTCATAATAATACAGGGTGCGCCAAAATTACGTGCGCGAGGTTGCGGTGCTTGATCTGTTTATTTTTTTGTAGCGATGAGGGGTCAAATGGCTACAGGGCTTTCAATCTGGCTCTCTTCTATCACCATTCAAAAACACAGTCATCAGCGTTCGTTTCTCATAAAGTGGTTGGCTCTCATACTCTCCGATCAGCTCGTTGAACCATTCAGGTTGGCGCGCGACCGCGACATTGTCTTCTCCAATGAAAAATTCTTCACGATGGAGTCGACCTTCAACTGGCAAAATGATCGTGTGTTTTGCACATCCCTTGAAGAGGCTAACGACAATGGGAGAATACAAAGCGTTTTGGTTATCCAAAGAAAATCATGGTTTGGGCCATCACTGCGTATGGAGCCGAGCCAGCACTCATTTTTATCGAAGAATTCACCAAAATCAACATAGAAGTTTACTTGGAAATCTTACTGAATGACACCTTGGTGCCGTGGACAAAGTGCCATTTCGGACCTCGCTCATTCGTGTTTCAGAACGATACGGCACCGGCTCATAGATAAAAGGTGACAAGCAGTGGTGTCAAGACAACCTCCCAAGCAACGTCAGTGCTCAGAATTGGCCATCGAGTAGTCCCGATCTTAATCCGATGAACCATTCTGTATGGTCCTACTTGGAAAGCAAGGCCTGCTCGAAGCAGCATCACACGATTGAAGCCCTAGAGAAGGACCTGAAGAAAGCTTGAGATCAAATCTTCCCGGAGTACCTGCGCGCGTCCTTTGGCACGGATGCAGGCCCTAAGACGAGATGGGAAGTGGTCCACTTCCCATCTCGTCTTAGGGCCTGCATCCGTGCCAAAGGAGGACATTTTGAGTTGTAATCATATATTTTGTTGCTTAATGCTATCAATAAATTGTTACCAAGAAAACAGTCCGCAATTCCTTGTTTAGCCGTTTCTTTAACGTAGGATATCTGCGCACGTAATTTTGGCGCACCCTGTAGTCATATTGGGCAGGCACATACAGAAAAAGAAATAGCTCTGGAACTATACCTGAATGCTAAAACGAAAGCGTCAGCAAATCTCATCATTTTGCACAGTATGCCTCCACCTCGCCATTCCAGCGTGATCAGCCATCCAACCAAACCCGGCACATAAAGTCCTAGTACCTATAATAAGATGCTGTAGACGAAAAAAAGTACTGCTTTCCAGTGCTCCTGGATATGGCCTGTGGATTTCATGTTTCTGCGAGTATATGTACATGCATTGAGTGGCAATACGACTGAGTTTCAGAACGCATCGATAGTGGTGAGGTTCTTGTCGGAAATGACGTTGCGCATGATATATTAACTATAGACAGCTGGGAACGGTGAATATCATTGGAAAAATGGAGATGAGGTTTTTGGCGTTAATCAATCCCTTCTGTGGGATGCGCCGCACATTCTAGTTCCATTCAGAATCATGATGGCTCTTGAATGTGTTTTGGTCCATACAGTTACTTGCGAGGGACAGTCGATGTACAAGTCAGTGCTAGTATCCCCCAGTTGGGTCTGATGCCAATTCACCAAGGTCGAAAGGATGTAAGGCTTAGGTGGCCTGAAGGGGGGGTGGGGGCGATATGTGAGAGCGGGAGTGCGGGCTACCTGTCACTACACCACCCTCGTCACATGAGTGTCATTAGAACCGAAAATTGGGGTAGTGACGCGCAGCATGAGATGCCTTCATGCCAGTTGGGGTCGTCCTATATAGTTGAGTCATGAAACGAATGGACTCAATTAGGCGAAGAAAGTTGCTTAAAGACCCACCTACATACAGCGAACTTACCTTGCGCGCGTCGCGTCACACGCAGTGCGCCGTCTTGCGAACCTGATGAGGTGTGTAGCCTGATGTCGAATTTTCGCATGCGGCGCGGCGAATTCGTCGCATGTGATTGCGTGCATTGCGTACGCTCTCCATAAATTTTTACTCCCAAATTGGTTATTTTTGGTTAAAGACACAGTTCGCGATAATCAGATGGATCGATTTTTCTTCTTTGAGCAGTAGGTCCTTGGGTAATTAGTTAGGTTGCATCTTCTCTGCGTCACCAGGGTATGCTATCTTGGCGCTGCACCTGCTCAAACCCACCCCGATGCCGACCGCTTTGCTCAGTTGACCAATAGGGAAGCTTAAGAGGTGGCGTCGGAGTGGGTTCCTTCAGGTGTAGCGCAACGGGGTGATGCGAAAAAGGTGCAGCCCGATTAGTGACCCATGGATCGACTATTCCAAGAAGATAAGTCGACCTACCTAATTACCGCGAAATGTGCCTTCAAGATTGTTACCATGTAATGTCATTGTTTTTTTGACTTTTTATGTACTGTATTATCTTTCCAGGGTGTACAAGAGTAATTGTTTTCAGATAGTAATGAGACAAACAGCTATTTCTTCTGAGCACCTCCATAGTACCCTACCTTGCGTCCTGAGCAAAATTCCAACAGAACTCTGCCAGTCGCTGATGGCGCAGAGAGCGCGACGCCGCAAAGCGAAAATCTGACATTAGGGCTACACACCCGTTCTAAAAGCATTCGTCGAAAGAATATGGGCGTGCCCCTATAGGTCAAAGAGTTGCGTCAGTGTAATGATCACGCTTTCCACAGGGTAGTCACTGAAGGGAACGGTCCCACAGACACCGCCAAGTAAAAATAAACAAGCAAAAGTGTAGTTATAATTCGAACATAGTCCGCATTGTCCAGTAAGCGGTTAGCTTAGTATAAACTGTGTAGTATAAGCTTTGTCGCTCAATCAGCCTCATCATATTCCACGCACAGCCAAACTGTCGCGCAATGCACGTTACTATCATTTTAAGTGTCATCTTGAAGGCATCAGCAGTGATAATATGGATGATCACGCAAAGGGAGATATGTCAAAGGGAGAACTTGCAAGAATGCTAGTGGTCCAAAAAGACGCATAGGCAATTCGCTGGAATTCGCGTGGAAGTTAGCCTCTGTAGCAGTGTCCAATCCAGGCAACAGGCTCCCACGTGCACACTCCCAGGGAAGAAGGCGTCGTTTGATGCGTATCATCGCCACGTATCATATTGGGCAGTTTAATAAGTCTTTTCGTATTTTTAAATACCACTTTTTCCCTGCAAACTGCTTTCCAGCAATCTCTTCTGTACATACACATGTAGTACAAGTCCACACGCATAGGTATTATTGTCTTCCATCTCCCGGATAACCTTTTTCGGCAAAATAAACATATCAAAGGTCTACCTCATTTTCAATACAAAAATTTTTCTTTGAATGGCGTTAGACAGGGAAAGGAAAAGATGATAATCCGATGGAGCAAGATCAAGGCTATAAGGTGGATGGGGCACCAATTTTTATTCAAGCTCGAGATTTTTCGACGAGGCAATTTTTCTTCCCACTATTGAAAAAGTGACTCGCCAAAAAATTCTCGGGCTTGAATGATGAGAAGTGCTACCCCATCCACCTCATAGCCCTGATCTTGCTCCATCGGATTATCATCTTTTTCCTTCCCTATCTAACGCCATTCAAAAAAAGCCTTCGGTAATGAAGGTGACATCGACCTTCGATATATTTATTTTGCCGAAAAAAGTTATCCGGGAGATGGAAGACAATAATACCTATAGATACGTGTGCACTAGTTGTACATGTGTATGTACAGAAGAGATTGCTGGAAAGCAGTTTGGAGGGAACAAGCGGTGTTTAAAAATACGAAAAGACTTTTTAGACTACCCAATATCTGCGTGACCTCAGTCTACACTGAGTGATGCGCACCACAAAACACTTCAGAGGCCAGTACAGTCAGGATGTGATTTCATTTCGTTTTTTCTTCAGTGTCACACAGTTAGCAAGTCTACCTTAATTTTTGAGGCCTGCAAAATAAATGCTGTGCTCAAGAGGTCGCGATAACCCTTTTCTTTCATTTTTCGAGAATGAAGGCATGCTCTATGAATCCTCATTTTGCGATCGTATCCCTTCCGAACCTGCAATTTGGTGTCCTCCTCACTCCCAGTCTTCTAGCCCTTTCGCTTGCAAGGATTTCGTTCAGCTAAAATGGTAGAAAAATCGTGCATGTATTTCGTTCTAGGTGGCTTTTTTTGTTGAAGTAAGCACAGACTGTTGAATTCATTCAAGGCGTTCAATTATGTTTGGAACTTTCCGCATAGTAAGGTTTCCTTGTCTGCCTGACTCACCAGTATATCGGAGATATTCAAATTGATGTGAAGAAGCAAAAGAAAGCTTTCGGCATGCCAATATCGTCGAAGCATATAGAAAAGGGTCGAGATATTCACTGGCAGTCCGACGATCATAAATAGGAGGAATAAGGCCATTTGCAGGTAATCGGACGTCTCATGGCGCATTGCCACGGCTTCCGTAGCGTTGGTCATCTGAAAGCACTTTACAATGAAACCTTTGAGATAGTCGATTGGTGATAACCGAGCAAAATTGCGAACGTCAAGCAGCAAAATTCACCGTTCATCACAGGCATACAAGTGCAGCCAGCGTATGATTCGAGAGGACAAATTGGAAATGTAATTGCAATGAATAGAACTTGATCATTAATGGAGATGTCAGCCACTCGCAAACCTTCAATTATCGATAATACAACTATTTTGATAACGGGATACGGGAGGCCTTAATGATAATTATTATACGATAGTATTGTCAGTCAGGTGGGCTCTCGTAATCAATACACGCACTTAAAGATTGCGCACATCTGTAATTGCTGAGCATTCTTTTCGAAAATGCTCACTTATTCTCACATAAATTCCAATGTGCTGAGTACAAAAACAGGTATTGAGAAAGATGAATGCACAGCCAGGAAAATTTAAAAAAGCAGAGTTTTTCCCCACAGCGCAGTGAGTGAATGTCGCTGACTCACAATAAGAATCAAGTACAAGCACAATCCAGTTATAATATTCTTATTAATATTTGTCATTCCTAAAAACCCCCTTCAAACAGGTGGTGAAGTTATGACAAATGGGCAGCTCTCACCTACATTTCTTCGCGGGTAAGCCTTTCTAGAAAAACGATGCCTTCAATATCTCTGATGTCGGTGGGTTAAGCTACGACTTCAACCTCAGTGCCCACTCACCACAATATGAGTCTTTTCTCCATTTGGAAACAATGAGTCGATAGTGGGATTTGCTGGGAGGATAAAGGCATGGGCTATTCATTCACGCACTTCGCAAGGCACAAATTGTGCAAAAGTGCAAAATTCACCCACCACCACGATTTTGAAGATTGGTATTGATAAATCTTGTAAACTAATTTTACCCTCCAAACATTATTATCACACTGGTCTCACGAAAGCCCCTGACAGGCTACAGGTGTCTGCAGTTGCCATGTAATAGTATTGTTCATGCAGAAAAACCATAATTTCGTTGTTCTCTTCAAAAATCGAAACTTCATAATTTCCTTCCTACAGCCTTCTCGCAATTCGGATAGCTTGAGTTCAATAGCTCAAAGCGCACATAGCTGATAGTGATGTCATAGTTGGTTCTGGTTTCAGAGTTTTTCAGCGAAAATGCCTGAGAATGAAACCGATGGACAGTAGGAAGTAGTCATCGGTGCATCGAATTTTTGGACTAACAGGTCCTGTGGGTGATAGCGCCTGCGAGAAGTGCTGTGCTATAGCACAATTTCGGAATCCACCCTGGAAGCCAAGAGTAAAAGAAGACAGATGGTAGAGATGAATACATTCAAAGGCTGTCATCGAGTTGTGGCGCAGCCATGAAACCTTGTGCTGTTCCCCCTCATACCAGCAGAATACATTGCAGAAATAACCAATAACTGTAAATGGAGCTAATCAATTATAGATGTTGAGCAAGATAAGGGAACAACTGATATTCTGAGTTATATGATGAACTACCATCTGATGTTGTTCATCTTGGTTTTAATCGATTACCAGTTAGAGTTGTTCGAGTATCGCATTTGCAGGTGCATTCGCCCGCAACTCTTCAAAAAACTAATGAAACTCTCTGTTCAGATTTCTCGCAGAATTTATGGAGTTTTTTTGCTTCCCTGAGAGAAATAGCACCATTTATTGACCACTGCAGTAGTTATTGAATAGTTAGGCTCATTTTGAGAAATGCGACGTTCTTAATGCGTATGTGTAAGTAATTCAGTAGGCGGATGAAGATAGAGAGAGCCTCACTTCAAGACAGAAACAGAATAGTTGAGGATCTGAAATTCTATTTTCAGATGCCAGGTATTCCTTAACCCTGAAAATTCAGCTTCAGACTGGCTGGATAATAACACTCGTTCTTCTCGATTAAAGACCCACCACGAGATAATCAGATCAGTGGCCTACCTTCTCAGGGCGAGTAGGTCCTTATGTAGCTACTCAGGCTACACCTTTTTATAGCTGCACGGTGCACACCCACGGTGTTGTGCCCGCTTCAGAACAACCAAGTCACGCCCAGCCAGCCAAACCACACCCTGCCATGGACGAGCGAATTTCCAATATGGATGCTGGATTCGACAATAAAATGGCTGTCCCATTTAATTATCTTTTATTATGACAAAGTTCCTTTCCTACGTATGTGCAACGTTGGGTGCTTGTTCGTACAAGGTCGAGTGTGATTCAACTGGATGGGCGTGGCTCTGTTTTCAAGCAGACACAAGGCCGTGAGTGTGCACCGTGCAACTGCTATAAAGGCGCAGCCCCAGCAGTTATCCAAACACCTACTCCCTCAAAAAAGGAGCCGTTCATCTGATTATCGCATGTTGTGCCTTCAAGTGGTTGTACAATCTTGGTGAGACGTGCTGAAAAGTGATCTGAATCATTCTCTCTATTTATTGCCCTAACCTGTCGGTTTTGACCAAAGCTTAACAGCGAAATCAGAAATTCAGAACAGTTGCAAAATTGAAAAATTGGACTAACATGTAAGGAAGGTATTCATCAGGTTGTGCCAATAGTCTTGTAGGATTTCTTTTTCGATCATCGATTCTTATTATTATTTCTTCCAAAAACAACAATTAGGCAACAACGTGCTCACCGTTGTTATCGACAACACTGTGCCACCACATAGGTAGATCGCCGGTTCCCCCCTTCCAAACTCTGGGCTCTGAGGGTCGAAGGAGTTAGACATGCCTTTGCAAGCAAGTCGTAATCAACAAATTTTCTTTCGGCCCGGAAGGATTTCAGAGGATGGGAAAGGTAATGGTCAGAAGGAGCAATTTTGTGAGAGTATGGCGGGTGGGGCAAGACACCCCATCCGAGCTCCTGTAGCTTGACCTGTATACTGTTCGCGACGTGGGAGCGGGCGTCGTCATGAAGCGGGTGACCGCGGACCTTCTAAGGCACTTTTCTCGAACAACGATGGTGAGCTGCCGTAGCTGGCGGCTGTGCACGGCAGCGGTGACTGTCTCGCCTTTTATAATACCAGCACCTCGTGGAAGAGCATTCCATCAGCGTCCCAGAAGTGGCACAGTCCTGAGAATGTAGCTTTCTCCACGGAATCTGGCGGGTCAATATATACTTTGCTAGAAAGCTTGGAGAGTTTTCTATCGTATTCCTAAACTGCCCAGATCTGTCTCGAAGTAAACAAGAGTTATTGGTGTTTTTGGAAAGATCCTACAAGACATTTGGACAATTTGTAGAAAAGAAACTCAAGAATATCGCTATGTGTCGTCCGCCAGTCGAGAAAACAGGTAGCTGCGACGTGCGCACTAACTCCCGCTGCTGGAAATGATATTCTCACTCTCGAAGGAATTTCAGAAGTTCCGAAACTTTCATTACGCTGTTCTTGAAGTTGCTAACATTCCAAGCTCCGACGAACCCACCTGGAAACCACTGGAATCACTTCACCGCATAGAAAAGAAGGGAAGAAACCTTCAGAGTGCCATTTCTTTGCCGCTGTGGGACGGTGCGGGGACAGCTTTCGAGTCGGCCCTCTGTAAGGCTTGAACTTCGGGTATTGGCTGGGTTCGATTTTCCCCTTACTTATATGAAACCGAATGCGACATCAATCAAAGCCTCCGGTGGAGTGGTCTGAAACATTTCAGACGCCCATCGAAGCCGGGCGCATGAACAGAGTTGACTGGATTTGACTGAAATTCCGCGGGGTTGAAATAAGGTTTGCCCAACCTTTCCATTCTACC
The DNA here is from genome assembly GCA_963978905.1 of Trichostrongylus colubriformis. NCBI lineage: Eukaryota > Metazoa > Nematoda > Chromadorea > Rhabditida > Trichostrongylidae > Trichostrongylus > Trichostrongylus colubriformis. The sequence goes on along the minus strand of OZ022258.1, from coordinate 35,009,554 downwards.
TGCATTTTTTATGCATGAGAAATCGAAGTTTGTGATCAGTATTCTAGAACTGGAACTACATAAGCCTTGTGACGTTTGACTAGTGTCGACTTATCATTGCAGCGAATATTTCTGCAAGAAAATGAAAGACCAAGGGCACATTCAATTTTCTTGCCTCGTCGCGCTCCATAAAGACTTGGTTTGATGAATACAATAGTAAAAGAAAGCAGGAGGCAATTCCAAAAGCCGCGATAGTAAGGTGTTCCTGCCCTTCGACTCCGACGGGTTTGCAGCCTATAAGCAAGAAGTATTCGGACAAGTTCACATGATAATATCGTTCGATATGGTTGCTGTTGCTGAGGAGATTTCCCCTATACTATGTTATCATAGCCGAGATCATGTTTTTTATTTATTTATTTGATTATTTATCCACATAGGGGCCACTGCCTCGCTGGTTGAATTGTAGATGGGTGTAAGCCATCTTGAGATGGTCGCCGCCATCTCGTTCACGGGTTCTCCACGTGTTAGCAGTAACCCTCGCGCCGCGGTGACGGGATACAGTTTACGGTAATGGAAGGGCTTATCAATTCGTAGATAGAACCAATATGCTCATATTGTAGTTAAGCGTGCGCTTAACGCTTTCTTAGATTGAATAAGTGTGATGCGAATGTGCTCCAAGGTCTTGATCATTTTGTAAAGTGTGTGGTGACATCCAATGAGGTGGGACTGTCGGGGCTCTTCTTAATTGAAGGTACTCTTACTGAGGTACATTCAGCAGACTTGTCTCTGGGGTTCTCATTTGACTCAGCACTAAATTCCTTCAATTGATACTTCCGTTTTGAAACGTAGGGTGATCGTCGTACACTATTTTTTGCGACCGTTGCTCAATTACGGCTGATAGTGATCCATGCCCACCACATGAACAACTGTGGAACCATGACAAGAGGCTACATAAAATCACTTTTTTGGCGTGGATTTAGCCGCAAATAATTTCCTTGGACCCCGCGCTTCCCTCGCGGTGAACATGTCCTAACTTCCCACCGCTGCAATTACCCCGTCGAGCTTTCAAGTGCAAAACAGAATCTTGAATTTTTTTCTATAAAAGAACAAAGCTTCAAAGAACCGATTGCGTTCGTCTTCTCATTACAGTTATTAACACTGAATAACGTTCAATTTATCACGATAGTGAGGTGCACCTTGACACTATAATTTGTGAGCTTTAAGAGGGCAGCGTAGTTAATGCCTATGTACTACTTTAGGACAGCGCAAAAAATACTTGTAGCTGTAGGAAGGTTCACCTCTCATGTGTTTCTCGCTACGAGCATAAATCCTGATGAGTAATATTTACATTTTTCTATGGAAAAGTTCTATTGGAACACCGTCTTCTTTAGAGCTATGGTAGCTGTTCAAAACACAGGGAAACATATCAATCGAGAAGCTGAGACCTTCCAAAATGTTGATTCCCCGATTCCAAGAATGGGACTACGAAGCAACTTGATCTTTTCTTATACCACTGACAGGTATATGTCTTATGAAGGGAAACCTTAGACATTCCCAAGATGAGTCTCCTGTGCTTCGTGTAACGTGTACCATACGTAAAAAGAAGTCTACAGATCTGCAGCCCGACGATTAATGATGGAAAAAGCGCCCCAGTTCTCCATTAAGGTTCTGTGGCGTGCAGGAGAAAAACTCTTTAAAACTGCATTCTTCAAAAAGAATAGCGTACCCGATTGCTCGGAAGATGTGACTGCGGCCGATATCCGGCAACAAGGGCGACCGCAGCACAAAGTAGGAGGAGAATGCACGTGGGACTTCTCCCACTACAATGAAGAAGCGAATATACTTGATTTTTTTGAAGATGTTCTCTTGCATGGAAAGATCAGGCATTCGATTTGCACTTAAAAGTGCCACGTGAGGTAATCTGAGTATTAAAAATTTGCGCGATATATTCGTTGTAACTGGAGTGCAGTGTGTCAGGATTTCCCTAATGGAATTTACCATCTTTTCTCAAATTATGATATTTATTGAGAGAAGAACGCGGTAGTGGCGCAATCAGTAATAATCTTTCCTCACAAAAATACCATTTCCACCATGCGTCGAGTGAAAGCTATGCCCACGGATAATGGATTGCTCATTGAGTGGCGTCGTTTAACTTACCGACCCCCAAAGAAGGGAACCCTCATCGGACGAAAAAATTTATTGAGTCCGCTATGTCTCACGTATGCCAGGCAACAAGCAGAATTCTAAGAGCTGCTTCGAATATTCACTGTCACTTCGCAGTTCATTAATTCATCAGTCCAACCACCTTCTATCAGCAAACAGATCCTTGTGTAGGTGTCCAGGTTGCAACCATATCGCCGTGCAATACGAGTCTCATTACTGTGCTAACGCCGCTAGTACCCAGTCTACCGCCGTACCTAACCTTGATCATGGATTGCGATTTCTGCAGCGTGGGCTCAGCGAGCGAGAGATGCGATGAGGTGACGTGAGACAGAATTCCAGCTATGAGCAACGCTAGCTCAGATGGACATGCGATGTTGTTGGACTTTATGGATCAACGAGAACTAGCTCACACCCATATCTATCAAAGGAAGGATTCTAGATCGAAGTGGCCATTCGGAATGGGATACATATTGTCTGACGTATTTTCGGACGCTGATGTCGAACCTGCATTCCAAATTTGCTGTCCGATTCTCTGAGCGGAGTTATGGAGGTTTTTTTGAAAAAACAATGCTATTATATGGTAGGTTTGGAAGCCCGTAGCACGCGAGCCAGACGTTCTCGCGCAAAACTAGTGCGATTTCCGTGTTCAGGGTACCAAACTGCCCTATGGAACATGTTTTTAGCCAATTCGAGGCCTATTGGGTAGGCCAAGAGTTTTTCCGAAGCTTGGTCAAATTCTCGTTAAGTCAAGAATTTTTTCGAAATTCGGTCAAATTCTCGAATTGGCTAAAAACATGTTCCATAGAGCAGTTTGGTCCTCTGAACACGAAAATCGCGCTATTTTTGCGTAAGAACATCTGGCTCGCGTGCTACAGGCTTCCAAACCTACCAACTAATAGCATTGTTAAAAAAACCTCCATAACTCCGCTCAGAGAATCCTTTTGCAAATTTGGAATGAATGCAGCTTCGAGATCAGCGTCCGAAAATACGTCAGACAATATGTATCCCATTCCGAATGGCCACTTCGACCTAGAATCCCTCCCTTGTAAGCAACAGTAGTGCGATGGCTCTGGTTAGCGGGTCTCATGGGTGTTCCGCGGAGACTTGTTCTTTTCCAATGATGGACAAATCAACCCACACCCCACTTCCATCAGTGGGTGCGATAGCGCCAAATATCATGAAGTAGAGGAACAAGTCTGACTAATTGAATTTAATGAGAAGAAGCTCATATGAGAGGGAAGATCGTTTGATTGTTCGTAGTTTAAGAATGGAGTAATACGCAAGGAAAGAATGTGCACTTTTGGCGCATCAAGGTTCAAGAAGGCTGACCTTCCCCACGTCAGATGAAATCAAATGAAGGAAAAAAGACATCGTTGATCAATGCACTGTAATAATTAAGGGTTTCCTTGTGCAATAAAAAAGTTTGGTGAAATGTCGATTTTTGACGAAAAAAGTGAGGTGGATCTTTGATGAGTATCCCATTACTACATAGGCCTCAGAAATATTAAATTAAAAGGCTTCGAAAAGACGGGTAGCACCTTCTGTAGAGCAGAAAAAAGCTCATCGAAAGCGTAATGGGACGAAGAGAAGATACCGAAAGTGCACATTTTGCAGAGTACTGCACTTGTAAACCTTGAAAGCAGCAAACAGTTGGGCGATTTGAATAAAGGTGATGCCATTTAGTAGAGCTAAAAAGGCTCTAGCGAAAACATATGCGCATACATACATTTTTTTGCCCTCGATGGCAGACGAAGAAGAGTGTACGGAGCATTCGGATTACTTCATTTCTGAACTTCATAAATATTAAGCAATCGAAGAAATCGAAATTAAATAGCAGCGTGATGTAAGGCAGAAGGAGCTCGTATATGAGCTTGGTCGAAAGGCGAAGAAAACTTTGTGAAACAGAGAATAAAAAAGACGGCGGGAACTTATCTTTGAACCTAATAGAGGGAGTTTTCTTCTAACATGTACCCAGCGAAGAGTCTTTTCCATCTACGTGAGAGGAAGATCCATCACGAGTCCTGGTCTTCGATCAGGAAGGAAAGGAATCATAGTGAAACCTTACTGTTAGTCGAATATCTTGTGAATGAGCGAACGTGAGCAGACCAATAAAAACGTATATAGAAAATGAGCATAAAGAAGGATTATCTGTAGAAGTCCCCGCAATAAGCATTATAGCACTTCCAGATCCGTGCGTATGGTGGAAATAGTGAATAGACTCTGAAAATTATAAAGTGAAGTTAGCGCGTGCAAGTGAGCTTACTACCCTCGAACATTTCGGTACGCAGGAAATTGGAAAATATTATGCCGTTATAGCTCAAGTTATCTTGGTCGTCGATGCGTGGATACGTGAAAAGCGGACATTGGAACCATAATCCACCTATACGTTGACCATAGGAATACTATCAGTTCAGTATTTCTGAGTCATATATAAAAACCCGCTGGGACTAAAAACTCGACCAGGAGAGGGTTGAAAAAAAAAGCATTTTGATCAGTGTATTCATCATGATAAGATCTATCAAGGAAGTCGAGTGAAGATCTAACACCCATTATGAGCCTAATTATCTTTTCCGAAAAAGAAAGCATTAGTGCTAGCGTTAGAGACGACGCATAGCTCCTCCTGCCGAGCAGGAGTGTAGAGCAGGAGGAGCTAAGGCCACCATCATACTCTGTGACGTGGGAGCGTTCACAGGCAACAAGTTGGAGTGCCACGAGAAGAGGCGTAGAGACAGTGCAGTCAGGCCGTGCCGCCGGCACCGCAAAGTATGAAGGCAGCTTAATGCGGCGTCACGATGTCTATGGAGGAAACGAAAGGCATTCCCACTATTGGGGTGGGAGGTAACAAAACGGGATGACGACGCATGGGACGCTCCTGTATCACAACTGCGAGAAGACATTGTCTTGTGGCTAAGTTTTTCATTTTTAACAAAATTTTCATGCTGCATTGTGTAAATGTTTGGCTGCATTGCTAATGTGATACGTTTTCTTTGTACTTCTTGCGGCATTTCCCGACTGCAAAACTTTCGAAACGTCATCTGGATCATTAGTAGTATAAAATGTTGGCAAGTTAACATCGATCACAATGCACTCGAGTCGAGCAATGCCATACTGAGCACTCAAATTCGGACGAAATTTCCTGAGAAAACAGTGCTTCATTGCATATCTGGGTGGGCAGTTAGGATATCATAGCATAGCGTAGATCGCGTGGCGGCACAACCTTCATTACCATAATAGGCGCCATAAACTTTAATGCCATTTGCATAGATTTGCAATGATTGTCGCGCTATTGACTGAAAAGATGGGGCAACTCATTAACATATAACGAGGAAATGGGAAAGATTTTCACTTCGGAGCAAGTCATTAGCGCAGGAATAGAACTATTGTAAGAAGACATTTTGCATTTAAGTGCCATTTTTCGTCACGTGGATAGAGTCGAATGATTCCCGCAGCTGCGATGATGTTGTAAAGCTTGGGATGGAATTGCTTGTCAAGTGCGCTCACATCTCTTGTGCATGACTCGTGGCGATTTTCCTTGATGCTCATACGATTGAAGACACCATTAAAAGTAGCTTATGCCTTGAGGAAGAGAAAGTTAGCCAGCTTCCTAGACCTGATGCTTTCTACCTGATATTACCTGTATCATTATTGGTCCCGTTGCTCATCAAGTGTCGGGCGAGCGCCGCCAGCGTTTTCATTCGTTCCTGTCGCGAGCCAAAGTAGTCCAGTTAACCCTTCTGGCTCTGGGGGCACGCAGCCTCTCGCTTTTTTCGCGTGGAGCTTCCGTAAGAAGTCAAGCATCGGACCAGCTAGAAGAGAAGAGTATCGTCTTCTCGATAGCGCCTTGGATGACGCCGTTCGAATGCTCCTCGTGCTTACGTAGAGTCCAAGTCTGAGACATATGTCAGGGCAGGGAGGACAGCGAAATCGAAAAGGTGGGCCCTGAGCCGAATGTTCTCCTTCTTGTTTAACACTCCCTCAACGATCTTGAAGGCGCCCCAGGCCGTTCTTTTCCTCCTGCTCAGCTCTGGTGTTAAGTCATTCATCATATTGACTTCCCGACTCAGGAACACATAGCCAAAGCATTCAGAGATATTTGTTCCGTTGAGCGTGAATGGGGCATCAGGTACCAATCTTTTTTCTCATGAACATCGCCTTCGTCAGGTTCGGTTGCAGATCAATTTTTCCACATTCGCAGTCGAAATCGGCTTGCATTCGCTCCCCTTGTGGATTGTCAGTGTCATGAGCACGATGTCGTCAGCGAAGCGGAGGTGAAATAGATGCCGACGATCGACCTTCACTCCCACGCCTTCCCATTCCAGTTGACGCATGACGTTCTCGAAAACAGCGCTGAGAAGTTCAAGCGAAATGGTGTAGCCTTGTCGATTCCCCCTGTTCACGTCAATAATAACCTCCTTGTAGGATGGTATAATACCGGTCGCGAAGTTGTTATAGAGCACACACAATGCTCTTATCTACTGAGTAGGTACCCCCTGGTCTACCAGGGTTCCAATAAACACTTCTGTTCCTACAAACTCGGAGGCTTTTTTCAAACCGATAGATGTGGGACATAACGCATGTTGTACTCTCGCGAAACTTCAGTGAGTCCGGTGACCGCGTGGATGTGATCGGTTGTACTGAACCCTCTTGCAAACTCCGCTCGCTCGCAGAGCTGTCCTTCGTCTAAATTCTGCCAATTCTATTCGAGAGGACTCGAGTGAATAGCTTGTAGACTATAAGCAGGAGGCCAATTGAGCAGTGATTCTCAATGTTGGGTGAATTTCCCTTTTCATACAGCAACACAGTTCCGTTGGTTTTCCAAGGGGTGTCTACCTTGCTTTCCGACAGGAAGCGCGTAAAGAGTCGAGCCAGAGCTTTGGCAATAAGTGGTGATAGATTTTCCAGATGTTCCGGTCTGATCCCACAGCGGTCAGGTGCTGTACCGCTCTTCATCGTAGAGATGGCGTTCGGACTTCGCAAGAGAGAATTGAATGAGCGACATTGTCCAGTGCTTCAGATTGCTCCTAGACAGGTAGACATGTCGAAGAGATTCGAGTAGAAGTCGTGGATTGCGATGGGCATTGCGGACGTCCTCCCAGCGTCTGCTGCTTCACCCAGCACTGCTGCTTTTCTCTCCTCGAAATCTTCTTTAACGCCTTCTGCACTGCATCGCGAGCCCGAACGTTGGTTGGTAATCGAATGCAGCTCGTACGGCTCCACGTTGGACTATCAGCTCCAGAGTTTCCAGACAGAGACGTCTCTTGGTGACTTTCCAACTCTCTGCCCTCCTTGGCACTATCGTGACGACGAGCCGGTTGTATTCGTCCTTGATGTTTTCGATACCAGAATCCTCCCATATACCACTGTTTTGTGGCTTCGATTCTTGAATTTCACGGCTCTCTCTAAACGTATCGAAATGAGGAATCTTGCGCGGATACTTCGAATGTCTGATTTCATATAGGATTTCGTAACAACAGCCGTCGGTCAGGCAAGATCCTTCGGTTGCAAATGATGTGACCAATCTCGTCATGAAATCGCCCACCGGGAGACTATTGAATCCATCGTAGATGAGAGGGCTTCTGGAGCTGTGAATAACCATGGATGGAGTTGGTCAACATAATGAACACCGACAGTCCTTCACCCTGCTCATCCATTCCGCTCGTGATTCCCTTTGTCAAGTTTGTTATCCCTTCTTCCAGATCCGATCTTAGTGTTGAAGTCTCCGACGATGATCTTGGAGAAGGTGTAGCCTTCTTCATAGAACTTGCCTAATCTCATATGAACTGCTCCGAGCTCTTCCTCGTCGTAGCTCGATGTAGATACGTAGGGGGCGAAGGTGTTTTGAGCCGGAATATAGCCACATCTTTTCAATTGCAAAAGTTCCATTCGCACTGTCAGATTTCTGTACGAATCTATGTTCGTGTTGCTTATCAAAGAGCGTGTTGGTGAGAACGCCCCCAATACCTTCATCTGTTGCACGTTTCGAGGAGCAGTTCTTTCCGGTCTCATAAGCGACGTGTAAGAAGCGACGTGAAGCGACGTAGGCGGGTGGTGCTGCAAACGTTCGTGCGTCGAAACTACAGATCGCCATGCTAGCTCTTCTAGTTTTGAGCAGCTTGTTGTAGCTCTAAAAATCTAAGAGCCTCTTCCGAGTGGTCTTATGCAACTCTGCTGTATTGGGGCTCCCCCAGGTTCAGGCCCACTATTAATGCTGTTTTCGGCAAGTGAAGAACCACGAACCACGAGTAGCGTGGCAGGCTCTGTCGGGAGGGCTGGGTATACTCCTGCTAGGCAACCACGTTATGCCGAACTATACACGGAGCTTATTTATTGAAGCGACCTTGGACAGCCTCCCATGTGCCTCCCAGTTGTTCGAATGGAGGCTTTTGGCTGGACCGAATGCAGGATACTAACTGTACCATACAGAACGCCCCAACACGTATGCAAGAAATGTTTGCAGGGATACAGAAGGCACGAATCTGTCCAGAAGTGAAACAGGGAATGTTCGCCCCTCGGGTACGCGCCATGTAGCCTAATGCCTCGAAATCTTTCGGCGAGATAAGCTCTTCGGTTAAGGAGATTCGTGGTTCCTCGTAATATATATCCACCAAACTGATATCAGCTTATGGGTGTTACACCTACACGTTGCCGTCAAAAAGGCTATTAGGCTAGCAACACGGAAGTATCATAGCATAGTAGAAACACAGTCAAGGTGGTCCACAGATTAAGAATAGGTTTGTGGTAAATTACTCTCATGGATAGGTATGCCATTTTGTCATAGTAAAAATGCTTCAGAAGGTATGAGCAAACTTAGAAATTATTGTTTTTTCATATTCTCTTGTAGCTTGGGCACTTCTTTATTTGTTACATAAGAATTGTGTTTCTCCGCCGTACAGGCTTGTTGCGGTGAATGGTTTATTGGGCCTAAGATTCCAACAACTTCGTCTTTTTCAAAGGCCTGAAAACATTTCACAACTTCTTGTTACTACTTGTCCATCATTTATGTAGTTTGCAACGACACAGTGGACAAGGTGAAGCCACCCAGCCATGCATCGCTACGCCGTTTCAATATGATGCGTACGCGCAAGGCCTCGCATTCTTATTATCGCAGCTCACGTATGAAAATATAGAGCAAGAATTCGTGAGTTATTAAGATGACTCATTATGGCGCTTAATCTAGAACGGCTGAGGGTTTTCCAAGGCAATATCTTTCATGGACCACTATGGTACACTTGATGCCGAAATCGCAACCAGCATAATCTTCTCTTCTGTGCTTAGCGAGCAGTACGACCAAACTTCCCCTCCTCTACTACCTGACTATTCTTTCACCCGCGCGATCGACAGCCCCTCGGTTTCTCAGTGTACAAAGCACCACAAGTAAAACACTGAAGTTGATAAATTATCCCCTTCTGCACACAGTCTTTTACCCTGCCATACTGACAAATCATACATTCTCCATGGCAACATCAACTAGTCAGAGGCTGCATCCAGGACCAAATTTGCGTCATAGTGAGTGTGTGATCTGTTCATATGGAAAAGTCAGATGCTGCGTGCAAAGAGAGTAGTTTATCCTTTTCAGAGTTTCACATGTGATGCTTTGTATACATTGGAAAAAGGAAGGCTCTTGAATGTGCGCGTAAAAGAACATCTAGGTAGTAAAAGAAGGAAGTTCAGACGCACCGCTCAGTTAGCGCAGAAGAGGAGACTATGGTAGTTGCGAATTCGACCTTAAGTGTACCATATACTTACTTACTTACTTATTCATGTATCGCTCGACTTCAGCTACGAGCAAGTGCCAGCAATGAAATGGTCCTTTCTGTTTTGTGATCACCGAGGACATTGCAAAAGCTGACGAGGTGGCGATCTGGAGTACCAATCAGCTGCATGCGCAGCTACTTCACTTTTCTGACGAGTACATCACTCCACTCCGCAGCAGGTCTCGCTGGACAGTATAAGTCCCATAAAAGCCCACTTGTCCATCCTTTCCGTCCATCCGTCATTCATTCTTCTCATGATATGGCCGGCCCATCGCCACTTAACTGTCGTAATGCACTCCGTTGGATCGCGAAAATGGGACGCCCTGAGCAGATTTGATCTGCGAAATCCGGCTCAATACTGTGTATACAGAATGAACCTCAGAAGACAGGAACGCCCGAGGGCTCTGTGCTTTATAGTCAGAGCCTTTGACGTAGACGTGCTATTCACGAATGTCTCACATAGAAGAGCGTAGGAAAAACTGAGAATTCTAACAGATGAGCCCTAAATGAATCAGTGGCTTCTTTCAAATGCCCAGAGGCCGCCCCAGGACGGCTTATATCGTCTTCTCAGTTCTTCTTTCATGCCGTTGTCCATATTCATGGAACGCTCAAGATACACGCGAAAACAAGTTTCCTTAATAGGTAAACTGTTAATCTTGATTTGGCCTTCTTTCACCCGAGCATCCCTCATAAACCGTGTTTGCGCTCTGTAATCGGTAGCCGAACTCTTTCTTCAGCCTTATTCAGCTCGGGAAGCATCGTCTCAGCTTCCTTAATACTGCTGAGGAATAGAGCTATGGAGCGTCCGCAAAACGTCCACACAAACGTTCTACCAGTGTTCTTATGTAAGACAGCTCCACGCTCTGGTCGACTAGCACTGACTATATTGTGTCCATTTGGACTCTGTCGAAAGCGTTCTCATCATCAACGAAGGGTAGGATGAAAGGTAATCGAACTTCCCCACATACTTCTATGACTTTAGCGACTGCCTCGATCTGGTTCAAGCAGCCGAAACCGCTTCGGAAACCATCTTGCTCCATAAGTTGTGCTTAACTCACTGTTCGGAGATGTACGCGAGGACTACCTTCGTAAGCAGCTCGTAAGGAACACTCTTTTCTGAGATTCTTTTCTTTTGTGGGTGGGAAGTCATGTGATTGCGAGTAGGACATGAAGTTCGTGTCCACCAGCTCGAAAAAAGTCGGCTGAGATCTCATCCAGCTCAGAGCTAGCAAGTGCAGCTTCTGAAGGAGAATTAGTGGCGCTCATTGCAGCGGGGATCCGTGGCTCTGGCACCTATATCGTGGATCGATACAGCTTAGTGTAGAACTTCTGTGCTATTAGGTCGGCGACTAAGCAACTAAGTCATTGCGGATTTCACTCATAGATGGCTTTGGTTGAATATTTAGCTTTACTGGCGTAGGCCAAATGCTAAACACATATTGTTATCTAATAGTAGGCGATCCTGTTATCAATCAGTAAAGGAAGCTTCTTGATCGGTTGCATTCTTTTCGTTTGGCGTGTGCTGAAAAATGGAGGATGAAAACATTCATTTTCGTCATGTATTGCTTTATTATTTCCTTAAAAGGAAAAACGCATCACAAGCTCTCAAAAAGTTATGTGCTGTCTTTGGTGCCGAAGCCTCGAAAGATTGGCAGTGCCAAAATTGGTTTGCCTAATTTCGTTCTGGTGATTTTTCTCTCAAAGATGGGAAACGCTCTGGTCGTCCAGTTGGAGTTGACAACGACCCAATCAAGGCAATACTTGATTCGGATCGTCACAGTATAACACGCAGATTGCAGAGAAGCTACAGGTATCACATACATGTATTGAAAAGCATTTAAAACAACTTAGGTACGTGTCAAAACTGGATATATGGGTGAAACGCATTTAATGCAACGCATTGACATCTGCGATTTGCTAAGGAAACGTGATGAAAATGATCCACTTCTAAAACGAATGATCATTGGCGATGAAAAATGGGTCGTTTACAATAATGTCCAACGAAAAGATCGTGGAGCCGCCCAGGCAAACCAGCTCGAACAAGAGCAAAAGTTGACATTAACCAGAAGAAGGTTTTGTTGTCAGTTTGGTGGGGTTACAAAGGAATTTTCTACTTTGAACTCCTACCACCCAACCGAATGACCAGTTCTGATGTCTACATTGCACAATTAACAAAATTGAGCAATGCAATTGCGAAAAAGTGTTGTATTCCGTCATGACAATGCAAGGTCACACACATCTTTGGCCGCTTGGCAAAAATTAATGGATTTCGGTTGGGATGTTTTGCCACATCCACCATAAAGTCCTGACCTTGCATCATCGGATTACTTTTTGTTTCGATCATTGCAAAACTCTTTGAGTGGTAAAAATTTCAGTAGTGATGATGAGATCAAATCGCACCTGACTCAGTTTTTTTACTGATAAAAACCAGAAGTTTTATGAACGCGGAATTATGATGCTACCTGAAAGATGGCAAAAGGTCATTGATAAAAACGGGCAATACATTACAGTATATGGTGATTTATTTCTGTGGAAAAAGGTCTTTGATTTTCTAACAAAAATCCACATTTACTTAGTTGCCAACCTAATATTTCCTCCATTTCACATTAAGAGGCAGCAGTAGTTCCATCCTCCCTTCTCAGACATGATGTTGGAGTACTATGATCTTGAATATCCCGTCAACACTTCCTACGATCGATTTCGCCCCAAAGCTTGCTTGTCATGGAAGTTTGCTTGCAGCCCATCGAGGTGCGTCGCCTTGGAATTTTCTTTTCTTGAAAAGTCTCTTGTTGCATAAGATATACAATGAGAGTTGAGGTGTAAAGTTATTTAATCAACATTTTGTATTCATTGATCGGATACTCCCTGACCTGCCAGACTTGAGCAGAAGTCCCTCAGACGTACTCCGTTCTCGTCTCTATTCTCTACTCTAAACGTTCCGATCCTAATCACCTGTTCTGGAGCTCTACCCAATTTTGCTTTGAAATTTCCAACAACGAACTTGTAATACGACTTGCAGATGGCGCAGGATGGCGAAGCGAAGAGACAGGATTTCATTCGAGTCAACGACGTGTACGGCAGACGAGTATACCGAGAATCCCACTCGTGACGTTTTGCGGTAGAACCTTTCAATCTCGAATAACTAGGGCTCCATTCTATTTGACGCACGTCGGTTTTCCTTCTCTTGTTTTCTTGCAAGGCAATCACATGGTATTTGAGATGGTCACTCCCTCTGAGAAGACCTTGAAGGGCGACATTGGATGAAACAGTTCTTGCATTGTAAGTGCAAAGCTTGAAACGTCCTCATGTCGTACTTGGAGTGTTGCAATTGTCCGTATCGAAAAGCGTCCTTCGCAACCTGAGATTTTCCATCTATCACGGTCGCCATACCGTCCGGCGCCGGAGACGGCAGGGTTTAGTGAGCGGAGTGCCAAAGCCATTTTTTGCTGTTTTGATTTCTGCTCCCTGCAGTCTGTCAGTGCCCCGCCTAGGCCAGTGCCGAGTCTTTTCCACTTCGTAGTTGACATGAATCAAATTGGGAGCTTACTTTTGGCCGTGTGGCAACGTATTAGCGCGCACAACAAGCACGTCTGCGCGGTCAACCCTTCGCGGTGAGGTGGTTGGCAATGTACCATATTGGCCCATGGAAAGGTATCGGCTTCAACCCTTGAGGTGTTTTGGATTAGGCGCCACGAACAACGCATGAACAGCAGGAATGAAGCATTTCAATAACTGGCGAATTCTTGTCCTACACTCCACTATGTGAGTTCTGAGATCGTCATAGTTGAGTGAGCATCGCACGCTGGTGGAGCCGATAATTGAATTTCGACCTCGCTGGCGTTCTTTGTTCAACTTGTATCGGATCGCAAGCTATGTGGTGGATAAGTGTAGCAAGTAGTTGCGAATTCCTTAAGGTCTCTGAAGACGACGAAATTTTTAAAACTTCAGGCACTTCAGGTATAAGTCCCACCGTAATCACCTGTATGGCAACAAAAAAAACCCCCAACACGGTTAAATAGAAGGAGCTTATTTGTTTTCAGATTTGTGGATGTTTGCTTCTGCAGTTGAAGCACTCCGACAAACCGCGTATATGACTAATCGAATGAAAGTTATGCAACTATGAAGAGGATAGAATGTTAAACTCTTCAGAAAGAGAAGGTCTGTGAATTCTGTTTACTCACTCCCGATCCTATATCATATCTCACCGAAAGCAGTATGGATGGAATGAAGGAAAGGAGGAGAAGGTAGATACAGTCCATTTCCCAAAAACTGAGTAGGCGTGTCCTACGGACTTGTACAAACGTGTATCAAACTCTCTCAATTCTCTCACCCCGTCGCACACTCTCACTCTCGCCACGTACTCTCACTCTCGCCATTCACCCAAGTTCGAAGGACACGCCCAATCAGTTTTCGGGAGATGGACTATACATCGACTGGATGTGGCAATTTTTCTGAGCATGCCGCTCGAACCAATGGTGGTGAAGTGGTATGTGATTCACCACATCATTCAAAAGAAATCCGATACCTCGCATTTCATCTGGCGATCGAAATCGGATGAGCACGCTTTAGGCTTCTCTTCGCCTTGGTGGTATTCTTTGTTGAAGCACCATACAAAACACACGAAACAAAACACCACATTCACTTCCAGACAGACCCAGAAGCATTTTTATCATGTCGACTGCGAGAGCGATCTCATCGACGCGTTCAAAATTTCTGGAGTACATTTTTCTACATTGTTCTTCATTGGTTCTTCAGAAGTTCGGCTGCTTCCTCAGAAGCATTGCGTAATCGCAATGAAGTGTCTAGGAGTGGAAGAGGTTATGGTCACGAAAAGGCTCCACTTTTTCATGGAACTCTGTACGTGTCGGAACCACTCTAATATGAGAAGGCTTTGAGGGTGCTTCATCAGCTCACGCCATTTCCTCCACTATGGCTAAGGGAGCACCTGTGCTTTTATTGTCGACACCTGAGCAAAGCATAGCATCCACTGCCTTTAACGTTCTGCTGAATTTGTATAGACTCAGTGTGGGCAAATAGAAGTCAGAAATAGCTCTTATCCGAACTTTGATCAGACCAAGGAGCTTGGGCTCGATGAGCTCTCAACGAGCACATTTAGTGTTGGGACCGACTTATGGGTAAAGGTATGATATAATGGCCATTGGAGGAGCCACAGAAAGTGCGAGACATCTCATATTGGCTCAAGCATTGTGTTGAGAAGAGTTTTTGAAAATCATGACTTTCTTTACTTTTTCTACCAAGCCAACACAAGACGTGGCGCCTCTTCTAAGAAATCTTCAACAGTCACTCAAGCATGCTCGCGTAGCCTAAGCGAAGCCACTGTTTCTTGGCCTCCTGATTAGAAATCCTGGATACAATAACAGTAGAAGTTTAAGGTTTATGAGTCTATGGATACTGGTAGGTAGCGGATGTTGTGCTTTCGCGGACATTTCTACTGCGTCTTTCAGTAGCGCTATTATATTCGCATCGAGTAAACTACTCTTTTCAATGGCCACAAGTCTGAAAGTGAGCGAAGAAGCAAACAGGCGTAAACATCTCTTTGTTCGATGGACGTCTAGGCTACAATTAAATTGATCCCGCTTGCCAATTATGACACCTCAGGGGCAATTTTTCAAACCATTGGATTCGCTTTCATTCATCATTCCTTTATGTGCTGTTGCAGTATATTTTGGGTGATAGGGTGCTTCAAAGAAGTGAATGCCGTGATGGATAAAACGAGCACGATGAGTGAACAAAATGAGCACGAGGAACTAGAATGCGTCAAGCATTCCAGTTCCTTTCAGAATTGCACTGGCACTTGAATACATTTTGGCCCCAACAGTGCCATCGGTTGTCCCCACGGTAAACTGCCTGCAACATTGGCAACCCGCCCTATCGGTACACTTGCACGTTTCCACTCAGCTGAACCGCCTTCCAAATTCCTGCATTCGGAATTATTTTAATCCCATTTCTTCACATGTCCTTTTGAGTAGTTTAGGCGATCGCATATGAGGAGTTGGCAATAAACAGATGTTCTTTCGCACTATTTCTTGAGGCGCTCTGGAATGATTTGCGCCAAAATTCGTTTTTCGAGAAGTGCCGTTTGAAAATGCACTTTTCGAGATTATTGAATATTATATGAAGGCGTTCACCATGTATTGGAATAAAGGACATGTGCAGGTTGTGACGTTGAGAGGTGTAGTACAAGGGCTTCATGAAGGAGCTCCTCTATTCTTGATAAGAAAAGGCCGTATTAGGTGGAATGGAAATAAAGCAGAGCAAGAACCATCACTTGTAAAGATTCACCACCAAAACCAATGTTGCGACAGAGCCTCTCCACGCAGTCACCTAACGACGGCATATTTGCCGCCCATCAGCGCTCATGGAGATCTACATGGAATGAGATGAACATCGAGTAAAGAAGAGATGGCGCGAACTCACTCAGCAGCTTTCAATATATGTATGATCGAAGTGAACTTCATTATGGGATTGCTAAGAGAATATGTTCGTTGAACCAACAGTCATTTGTGAACTATCGTCTAAAGAAGAACCTTAATAACTAGGAGTGACCCATATGCTGATGGCACCTGTGGACCGTACAATAAAAGACCTAATCGAAGCAGTATTAGAAACGAGGCTATTCACAGCATAACCTGCGTAGGGTGGCGCTCTAACACTATCAAGGGGAGGAGCACTGAGCAGTGGTAGTGTTCACGACACTCTAAGGCAGCATTGGTGGCTCACAACGAGGACACCCATAATGCATCTGCATGCGTGACTGCTGGCGTGGCTTCGAATGGGATGATCAGGAATGAGTTTTTGAGAGCAGTCATGCAGACCGTCTGTCCAGTTGAAGCTCCAAAAACAGCGGTTGGGATAAAGAATGTGGATGGAAGACTAGCCACGCAAAGTCTTTCTGTCTAGCTGCAAGCCCCAGAACGGCAATCACGATGTTGCGTGTGATGGGAAATCGCAGATTCACATCGTAAAAAAAGTACTAGGATGGAAAGATTCGGTCAGCTGCTACGGAGAATCTCAAAAAAGAAATAAAAATCATCAGAAGAGGTCTTTTCGAAATCAGGGTCACGATAGAGAGTTCCTTGAGAAGAAGGAAGAATGGCGACGGAAGCGAGAAAGGGTCACAGTTTGATGAGCTCTTCGAAGACATCCTCAGGCATAATTTTTTGTTGAACATGAAAGTAAAGAGATTAGGTAGTGCAACAGTGAAGTGAAATGGAATGAAACAGTAAATTCTGATGATTTAGACCAACTCCACAATTCCTCAATGAGGCTGGATTTCCGTGCGCTCCGAGTCGGATGGAGGGGTGATGAAGGCGACAAGGCTAGTCAAGCTCTGCTCTGTTCGCTGTCGACACCTTCGGCCTCCTTAAGGCACGTTCCAGGATTACTGGGATATCACATCTCCTAACGTGGATGGATAGTTCGACCCAAGCTACGTAGGCTGTACCTTTACCGAGGCGTGGATGTCATTTCCTGAAGCGTGCAGAGCCAAAGAATCTAGCGCAACAGCTCGGCCCCGCCCACTACAGCCAGGGGTATGCTGCAAGTGTTCCGGTGCTTAGTTTGGGGTCAGGCCACTCAGTAGTGGGTTTACTTCACGAGACGATTGGTTTACTGCCAATTCCAAGATTTTGGCTACATAGCTGGTCTACCTGTGTCAAAGATAAGAGTCGAAGACAAGGCAGACCCACGGCTGGGGTGGGCGGGGCCGAGCTGTTGCGCTAGATTCTTTGGCTCTGCACGCTCCAGGAACTGACACCCATGCTTCGGTAAAGGTACAGCCTACATGGCTTGGGTCGAACTATCCATCCACAGCAGGAGATGTGATATCCCAATAATCCTGGGATGTGCCTTTAAAGGCACATTTCACGATAATACGAGTATCTTGATTCCGCCCGCAAGTAGGTAGGCCGTCCTACAGCGGCAAGGCGTGCATTACTGCAGCGCGAAGCTAAAAGCGCAAGCAACCAGTAAATGAGATGAAAGGCATCGTTTCAACGTCACCACACATCTACGACTTACCCAGCCCGCAAGGGTGGTGCCTTCGTGGATAACAGGCACGATATGTTTGCGATGAGAAAGGATTGCGGAAATACTCATTGCCTCGATTATCGTGAACTGTCCTTCAGTGATGCCTCGAACCCGTCGAGACAGGTCATGCACGCAGTTCCTTACAAAAATGTTGACGATCGAGTGAGTGTACTACACAGCCGAAAGTGCAAATTCTACGCCATGCGTAACAATTTTGCTTGCAAACTTGCAGACGCCATATACTCACAGTGAATATCATCTAACTTTCATAGATGACCAAATAGTGGCGCACCCTACAGCACGCATAACACCATAAGCGGCGGTAGGTCGATGGGGGTTGCTCATTGTTCATCATCAGCACATGGTCATTAGAATTTTCCCCCCTCTCGATCATCACTGACCCAGTGGAATGGCCCATTACCCAGATCCGGTTCCCAGACAATAAGTTCGATCGATAGTTCTGGTCCTATGATGCATTTAAAGCACAATTCGTAATAACCAAATGAATCGACTTACCTTCTTGGAACAGTAGATCTTTGGGTAAGTAGTCAGACGGCATCTTCTCGCTTTTCACGGCACGCTATCGCGGCGCTACACCTGCTCGAACTCACTCCGATGCCACCTACTTGAGCTCCTTTATTGCTCAACTGAGCGACACGGGTGACGTCGGAGTGGGTTCAAGCAGGTGTAACGCCGTCAAAGCGCACCGTGGCGGCGCGAAAAAGGCGTAGCCCGACTATTTTCCCGAGGATCTACTGTTCCAAGAAGTAATTTGACTCATCTGGTTATCGCGAAGTACGTCTTCAGACTCCCGTTGGGAGTCCATTTACCATTTCGGTCCTTTACACAAAACCGACAGTCTCAGTTGGTTATTATCCTTACTGAACGCCTTGTCTATCTGTCCGTCCGTCCGTTCCTCCCTCTACCTGTCACGAAATTATTGAATGCCCAGAAAATATCTTCATCATTTTCTCTTTTTCTTTTATTTTTCGATGTCAGATATGAATATGTCTACGATGATGTGATAAAAAATGATCGTGCTTCTTGCTTGGAAGAAGTACGATCATTTTTGTCCGAAGAGTTTTAAATTTTGTTCATTCTATTATGACGGTCGCAACCAATGTACGAGAGAATCAATTCGTTAGAATATCAACTGCTCTGTGGGCCATTTTTTTCTTCATTACACGCATTACTGACAATCGAGTCATGGCAAAACAATTGCTTTATGATCCTTAAATGTTGCTGAACCCCACTGCGAGGCCCCCTATACCTGTCTACCTAAGGTTCTGAATGAGTTTGGGTTAAGTTAACAGCACGTCTCAGTATGTTGATTCTCTTGCGTTCCAGGTTCGGGAGCAGGATCTCGCGTTGGACTCCTTCACGCACTGAAGAGGATAGCAGCCCCATACATTGTCATTGCCTCAAGTTCGGTTGTCCTTGCCAGTCGTAAAGCCTATGGGTTGCTAATTTATTTTGTAATTACCTATCTTTTGTGTTCGCTGGGTTTTTTTATAGCCTTTGCTGCATGTGTGTTGTAGCGCACATTCGCGTGCATGAACAAATAAGCTAATAAACTACAACATAACGAAGGAAATGTGAAAGTTCTGATTGTGGTCTCATGGGATGGGTTCGTGAGGTGGGTAGAGCTTATGGAATGGGTCAGTACCGTTGGCTACACTATTTGAACTGATGAGTTTGATAGAGTTTCCAGCGAATATTTTCTTCAGTAGAAATAAATTGGCGCGAAAAAAAATCGTTAAATTACTTCAATCATAAATAACATTTGCAACTATAAGTGTGCTCAGTTATGGGCAGAAGCTTTGATCTTGGGTTTGTACCCTTATGTCAGAATTTCGTATCGCGGCATGTCGCAAACGAAGCAGTGCGGACGAGCCAAAGGTGCCATGTTGTTGGGTCCCGAAGCGATTACAAGTCAACTGAGTATCGCGCCCACTGGCTACCGTGTAATCGTTCTAAGACTCAACTACCGCGACGCGCATAGTCACACACACTGCGTCGCACGCCGCACGTGGTCGTGCGAAATCCTGACATAAGGGTACACACCCTTTGATCTCGAATGGCATAATTCAGCACACTGATGACAAGTTTCGCATCAAAGGTTGACTCAGAATCAGCAACTATCAAAAATCAAAAACAAAAACATCAGAATCAGTATCTACTTAGACTTTCCGCCTTACGGTTCGATGCATATTGGCCAACTGTCTCAACATGTTATACGTGAGAGTGCTGATAAGCTAAGGTAAATATGCCTTTCAGAAACTGAGTCAAGGTAAAGGAGTTCTGTAAAAGCCTGGAGCGACGAAAATCAGCAGCTACCGATCAAAAGATCAAAGATCAACTTTAAGTTAATGTTTCTGAGAGTGAAAAAATCTAGACTATGACAGACGAGAACCTCTGAATCTCTTGGAGCCGAACCGCAACCGCTACCATCAACGCGAATTCGGCCGAGGATAATGCGTCCGGTCCCACGAGGACCGCGAGCGTTGTTTTCCACTCCATCAATGATTCCATTTGAGATGCAAGAGACGCCGAACTAATAAATATGGAAAAAGATCTTATCTTGAAATTAAGAACGCTTGATGTGAAGGATTGTCATACATACTGTTCAGCTAACCACGCAGCTTTTGTGAAAAAAAGGAATTTTATCTCATTGTGATGTCTTCTAATGCGGTACATGATCCAATTTCAGGGGATTATTCATCTGAGTAAACAAAGGCTCCAAGGTATCCATAGGGTTTGATGCTGGAAACACACAACACCACCTACATTATGCAGTGAATTGGAAAAACGGTGGATCCTTCAAATTTTTCAGTATGTTAATATATAACGAAGAGGTATTGTGTACGGGCCCACTTTCTAGAAGAATTATGGACGTTTTCAACCCATGACTAACCGTGGCCAATTCGTTCCCAACAAAACGACAGCTTTCACGTATCAGGGTGAATGTCATTTATGACAAGCACACGCCTTCTGCAACAAATCATCACAACTGCTCTACACCTTCTGTTTCTCCAAATCCTGTATCCCCACCCGATTGATTCTACCCATAGGGCTTGCCTATTGGTCCGAGAATACCCATCAAAATGCATCATATGAATCAGGTAGGAACTGCTTGTGATTGCAAAGGTAAATGGAAGTGTATGTACATACTAGCGTGATAGCGATGATTGCAGTTTTCAGGCGCAGAAGTACTTGCACGCTAAAATTGGCATAGGGCACATCGAGAATAGATCAGATTAAGAGCCGTATTTTGAACGACAAGTGGGCACGACAAAATTTGCAGTACCGCATAGGATAAATGGCGATGATACTCAAAGGACGATGTAGCTATCTTTGTCGCGCATCTCGTTAACGACGTTCCAAAGCGGCGACGCAACGCACTGATGAAAGGAGCTCGTCAAGGGTCAATCAAGCAATCAAGTGCCCTTCATTCGCATGAAAAAAGGTGTGAAAGAATACCAAATGTAACCCAGCCGACGGGAGTTACACGAGTGTGTACCCTTACGTCGGGATTTAGCACGACCAAGTGGGGTGCGACGCAGTGTGTGTGAGCTATGCGCGTAGCGATAGTTGAGTCTTAGAACAATTACACGCTAACACTAGGGGTGCGATACGCAGTTGACTTCTCATCGCTCCAGGACCCAACAACATGGCGCCTTCGGCTCGTTCGCATTGCTTCGTTTACGACACGCCGCGGTGCGGAATTCTGACGTGAGGGTACATACCCGAGTTACTCCCGATGGCGAAGTGAAGGTGTTATCAGAGCCACATCCTGTTCCTCTACTTCACTGGTGTCATCAAGTAGAAATTTCCATTTTTTAAACCAATAATGTGGGAGCATAATGGTCTTAACGAAACCCCATAGTCATCCCTTTGGATGTATAGGCTCAAATCGGTGTGAGGGCGGAAACGAACTATTTGAATCTTTGGGCTATCCTATGAGCACATTTTTCATTTCACTGCCCAAGTTTCGAAACGATCCACGAGCCAATCCAGCCATGTGTACTATGAATCTTAGTGATGAACGCGAAGTAAGTTTTATATTTGGTTATAAGGTTGTGGCCGGTTTTGCACTTTCACAAGATAAATCTAAATCTGGGGCGCGTCAGCTTCGATCACCTCGAGCTTTGTGCTTCCTTCTTGGATAGAGGCAAGATGTTTTTCGAAATATATGCTTCGATGAATCACTGGGACAATTTCACTATACAGCAAACATGACACTTTTGGACAACCTCACAGTTCAAGCATGGTCGAGCAACGGAAGCAATTAAAAGTGTGATTACAGCAAGGGAAGGAAGTAATGCGGTGATTGTGTCCCTGGTTTCCTGAGATCTGGAATAAGAAAGAGTCGCCCAAAATTTCAGATAATCAAACGCGTCAATCAAAACATCAAGAGGTGATGAACGTCCGTCTTTAACTGGATTTAGGCGGAGGCGGCGTTGTGACAGGTGGTGCGTACTCCTACACGCACAGTAGCGGAATCAAATTCCGCATCAATGCCAGCTTGGACCAACCGAGAATTCCCCGTTTTACAGGAAAGATGAATTGCCACCAGCCTCGTCTAGGAGGATAAAAGCAATAACTCACATATCGGGTGGCCCCCTCAAGTCACTGTATAGGACAAATCGCATTCATCCGTCGCCACAACTGCGAATGGCATCAGAAAGTCTGGTTCATCCCACGAGGGAGCTTAGTCAATGGCGAAAAGCGTTATCTATATCTTTTACGTGAAGTTTTTAGGCTTCTCCATGAAGATGTGGTTGGCTCTGCAAGTAGCTAGACATCGTCAAAAAACAAGTAGTGGGTATAGCTCGACCGTTAATCAAAACATCAAAGCGACCGCATCTTTCCTCATAACGTCAGCGACAGTTTGAACGAGAAGCAGAATTGAGCCCTCCCTCGCCCATCACACTCGCCAGCCCCCTGACTGTCATTTTGCTAAACGCGAAAATTGCGAATAGCTCATTTGAAAGCGAGTGCCTAGGAACATGATGATTCGAAGTCAACTTTCATGGTCGCCTAATCAAAGTCACCGGACATTCAATAGAATGCCACCTGT
The DNA here is from genome assembly GCA_963978905.1 of Trichostrongylus colubriformis. Taxonomy (NCBI): domain Eukaryota; kingdom Metazoa; phylum Nematoda; class Chromadorea; order Rhabditida; family Trichostrongylidae; genus Trichostrongylus; species Trichostrongylus colubriformis. The sequence continues at coordinate 34,986,529 of OZ022258.1, read as the reverse complement.
TTCACTTAGGAAAAGGTACGGTTCGAGCCGAGTCATGATTTCCCAACAAGGAAGATACGAAGATCGGTCAAAGCACTGCTTACGATCAAATAAATACTGCTCTCACCTCCAACTGTCTATGTTTGCGTGAAAAGCCTTATGTGTGATGTTAAGATCATCAACGTTACTTGACCGTAATTACACGCAACGTACATCTTTGGAATACAAGGGGAGGTGGACAAGGAAAGATAGATATTTTACTCACCAAGCGCATTATTTAACTCACTCTAACCTTCTAATGCGTGAACAACGTCGTTAGTTCCACAGCATCTTCCTTTTTGACCAACGCTGATGAAGTGATAGTAGAAGAAATAATCCACAATAAAAGTTTTTGCGATATTCAATACCGGAAACTTCTCCGTACCTACTTCACGGTACTAGCTAGGTGCACATTGACCCCAACTATCAAACAGTAATTCCCTCGGTGGCTGCATTGTTTTGTGAAAACATTACTGCAGTTCAACACATGAATAGTTACAGTCCATTTCGGAGCGTCTGGCAGGGGGTGGCCTACTTGGATGAGTGGCGAGAGAGAGAGAGAGTACGTGGCGAGAGTAAGAGTGTGTGGCGGGGTGAAAGAGTTTGATACACTCTCATCCACTCCGTAAGCCACGCCCTGCCAGGCGCTCCGCAATGGTTTGTATATGCGGATCCTCAAAGGCGGATGGAGTGTTCGTTTCATTTCATATATACTCATAGGAGAAGGGAATTTCCGTCTCATCCGTCTGTCCTGAGGTCTGGAGAGGATCCAGCATGCAAAACAGCAATTGGGCACAAGGAACTTCAATGTAAGATGAGAAAAGTTCATTCTTTCAAGAACTCGCCAAAGTTCTAGTGATCAAAGTGCAAAACTGAGGAAGAACGGGTGGCTTCAATGGAGCGCGAAGGTGTGCTTAACGAAAGGTTTTTCTGCGATTGCTCAAATGAATTTGAACTACAAACCTTGCGGCCCCTAGAGTGTGAGCTCTCATTGGATTCGCCTCGCGGAAAGCTGGTATTATCAGGTTGTAGGAGGGTAATAGCGAAAGCCCCACAGTGCCTTCGAAGAATCTTTCATAAGGAGTAGAAACCGTAATATTAGGTTGTCCCAAAAGCCTTGTAGGATTTTTCCAAAAAAATCAATAACTCTTGTTTACTCCGAGGCAGGTCTAGGCGGTTCAGGAATATGGTAGAACGTTCTCTGAGCTTTCTATTAAAATATATATTGACCAACCAGATTCCGTGGAGAGAGCTACAGTGCCCGTAGTCGATACCCACCCAACACGCGGTGTCACCTACTATGAGTGGTCTTGGGGGAGCAAAGCGACGGAAGCTTGCGACTCCATCAACGCTGCATTGGGCAAGGGATGTGCGAGCTACGAGACCGTGCGCCTCTGGCCCATCAGCTTCGGCAACGGCGAGATTGTCATGGAAGACAAGCCACGCACGGGAAGCCCACACGCATTCGATGACGAGACGCTGCTTTCCGCCGTTATCGCCGACCCTGAAACTACCATGCGCGAGCTGGCGGAGAAAAATGGACAAGCACCCATTACCGTAAATCGTCGCCTCCACAAGCCCGATTATCGGAAGTTGCTGTCGCGATGGAACTCATGTCTTGACGGATGCTCACGAAAGTGCTCGTGTAAGCATATGTCAATCGCTGCTGCTCCGCCCGCATCGCAACGACTTTCTCGTCTATATGGCTACGGGCGATGAACGCTGGGACATGTACGATACCAACGCACCCCGCGCCTTCTGGCTGCTACGTGACGCCGAGCCGCCAACGCAGCCCATGTCCGACCTCCATCCGAAGAAGATTGTAGTCTGCTGCTTCTAGACGCGGAAGGCTCTTCCAAGAGGTGCTGGCACAAGGCGAGACAGTATCCGCTTCCATATACACCCGCTAGCTCCAGCAGACCGCCGTCGCTATTCGAGAAAAGCGCCTCAAAAGGTCCGCGGTCCTCCCTCATGACAACGCCCACCCATTCGTCGCGATGTGTAGCCAGACCAAGCTACAGGAGCCCTGTTGGGATTTGCTGCCCTACCCACAATGTCTGGAGAGTATCTCCAGACATTGCCCCTTCTGGCTATCACCTTACCCATCCTCTTGAATCCTTCCTGGCCAAGAGAAAATTTGCTATTATGGCATGCTTGCAAAGGCGATCGCTGACTTCTTCGACTCTCAGAACCCAGAGCTCTGGGAGGAGGGAATCAACGATTTACTTATGAGGGGGCAGAGTGTTGTCGATAACAATGGTGAATACGTTGCTGCCTGATTGTTGTTTGTTGGAAGAAAAAATAATAAAAAGTGATGATCGAAAAGTCCTACAGGACTTTTGGGACAACCTAATATTTTGAGCGAAACCTGTGAAGTGAATGTGCCTCGGGTAAGATAAGAAAAAGATAAGATAGAAAAATGCAAGATAGGAAAGCCATAACCGTGGCAAAAAAAATTCCTTTGCTACATGTTCAGCGAAAAAATCTCATTGAATAGAAAAAAATCAAGGAAATCCTTCCTTCACTCGTCATTCGATGGAGCTGTTTTGAAAATGGTGCATTTATCTGTAAGGTAATAGGACCGGAGTTAGTTATCAGACTTTCAGGATGAAGTGACGTAAGGCAACAGCCGAGGCAGTGAGATTCCTACTCTTTAGATTTTTTTCTACTATACACACATAATAAATGAACATAGGAGGAGCTTCCGAAATATTAGGTTGTGAGGAAAGTTCTGGCCGGTTTTTTGCGTTTATAAGATGAATCCAGATCTCAGAGCGCCTCAACATGAATCGGCTTACATTTTGTGCTTCATAGATAGACAAAAAGTTGCTCTCCTTGAATATATGTTTCATTTGGAAAGTAACTAGGTTTTCGAACTATTAGGGAAAGTTCGAAGTACTGAGAAAATGGCACTTTTTGGTTGACTTCACTTCACGAGTTCTTGCTTAGCCGATTCTCAGCGAACGTGATCACAAATGTGGATCTGCAATGGAGCACGGGATGAAACACTCTGTTACTGGTTTCAGAAGTGCAGAAATGAGAACGAGTTCCTCGAATCTTCAACTGATCAAATCGCTTAAACTAAAGCGGCAGGAAGCGTTGAGCGCCCATACTTGCAGGGGATGTGCAAAGTAACAGCCCTCAGCACGCAAATTTGGTGAACCACCTCAAAAAGCCTTGATTCGGAAAAACCCAAAAAATGGGTGCCGCGGGACCCCTCAAAGCAGCTATGCGCTAGCGCATATTTCACACATACTCTTCCAGTAATAGAAGCAGTTGCAGGCTGAAACCCTCACTCTTCCATCATATCCACCAGATCTGGCGTTAACCAATCCCCACTTCCCAAATATCTCGGCAACTTTTTCAGCAGCAGTGGTTCAGAAAGAATGGTGATTTGAAGTCGACATTTTTGGTTCAGCGCTATATAAGTCATTAGCCCATTATCAAATTGAGATATATTATACTTATTGCATACACAACAGGTACATGAATCATGAATTACTAAAATAGCACCAACGAGCAATAAAACTCAAAGAACAAAATGTCATCATGCTAAAAGTAGCAGAAATGCAACACAAGGCATTTAAGCAATATTCAAAAAAAAAGAGAAAATAGTTTCAATGTCCCAGTGTCAGAGCGAATGTAATTCATAGCAGCATGAATTAAAAAGCCAAATATTAGGCTGTCGGGAAATAAATGACGCGGTGTGGGTATTCCCTGTTTCATGAGCAATATGTGACTCCTCAACGGATTTTAGGAAACATGCAATAGTGCGTTTGGAAGAGCGAGGTTTGCGCTTTCATTTTTGCAATTCACTTCAGAGTAGTCTCAATTACTAACTTTTTTATACACCCTAAAGTCAATTATGGAAAACCGCCTCCTTCGAGCTATCATGCCGCATGAATTCAAACTCGGCCACTCTGGAGGCGAAGCAACCAGGAACATAGTGAAAGCATGGGGACCGGAGTCGACTTCGAAAAGCACTGTGCTACGTTGGTTCAAGAGGTTTGCTTCAGGCGATGGAGTCTCGAAGATGAGCCGGGTCGAGGTTGGCATTCATCCATCGGTGACGAAGTTTTAAAGGCAGCTGTTGAAGCTAACCCCAAGACAACTACACGGGCGTTAGCAGCGGATCTGGGGGTACATCACTCAACAGTGGCGCGCCATCTTGCAGACATCGGCAAAGTGAAGAAGATGGAAAAATGGATCCCCCATGATCTGACCCCGGCTCAACAGCTCACCCGTTTTGACGTATGTGACAATCTGTTAGTTCGGTACAAAAATGAGCCTTTCCTCAACCGCCTCATAACCGTGGATGAAAAGTGGCTTCTGTATGACAATCGTAAGAGGGGATACGTCTGGGTTGATAGGTTTTCCCCTGCTCCCACCTTCCCGAAACCCGATCTACACCCGCAAAAGATTCTTCTTACTGTTTGGTGGTGTGGCAAGGGTCTAATCCATTATAGCTCCTTGCAACCCGGCCAAATGGTCACGTCAGACCCTACTGCCGTGATCTGGAGCTGATGCATGAAAATTTGCAAAAATTCTGGCCGGCAGCGGTGAACAGAAAGGGCGTTGTCCTGTTGCAGGATAACGCGTGGTCCCATACATCATACACCACCCGGCAAAAATTGACTCAGTTAGGGATCGAGGTTCTGCCACATCCCCCATATTCCCCAGACCTTTCCCCCACTGATTATCACTTCTTCAAAGCTCTCGATGCAAACCTTCGCAATAATTTTTGTAATACTGCAGCTGAAGTAGAATCTGCTTTCCTTCGATTTATTGATTCCTGTGATGCTAATTTTTATTCTAATGGTATCGAATCTCTTCTTTCTCGTTGGCAACAGTGTGTAGACTCGAACGGGTTCTATCTTGATAAATAAAGTTGTGATTGAAGAAAGTTATGCTTTCTCAAAAATTGCCGTCGAACCGCGTCATTTATTTCCCGACAGCCTAATACTTGTACAGTAGGGCGGAGGTCGTGTAGTGACCTTTTTATCCTTTATATACTCCGAGGCAAGCCAAATCTCTTGGCAAACTTCCAAAATTCAGAAGCAGCCCGATTGACAAAAAACTTGGCTCTAACTTTCGACCTTGACCTAGGAAGACTAGATTTAAACTTTCCGCCTCGAGTGGAAGACGGACAAAGGTCTGCCATAAGAAAGTGAGAGTGCTTTTGAGGTCTGCCATAGACCTTCCCAAAATTATTTTGAACAGCATTATTAGGTCTTGAACTTTTCTTTTACGATGGAGTGAATCCATTTCCATCATCTTATTTCTGATTAAACCCCTCGGAGTAGCATTATAAGTGAAGCCTAGCGTCCTAGTAAAAACTTTCCTTGTAAAACCATTTTGGACCGCTTCCAGTCTAGCAGTGGCTTTTTTAGTATTAGGAAATAAAACTGTAGATCCATACTCAAGAATACGACGAACATATGCTTTAAAAGCTCCAGTAAGTAAGTAAGGATCTCTGGTGTGCAAACACCGCAGTAATTGGGAAAGTCTTTTTCTGCTTTGTTAGCTATAGCCGTGCAATGTGAATTGAAAGTTGGTTCATGATCAATGATAAAGCCTAAATCTATTACTTCTTCGACTTTCGCAAGTTCTAAACCATCAATGGAATAAATATAATTATTCCGAGAGCCTCCTAAGTGTAGGATCGACGTTTTATCATAAGCTATTGGAAGTATCCACACTTTTGACCATTTCACAACAGCATCAATAGCATGCTATATAAGTCTTCCATCATCATCTCCATTTACGGCCTTGTAAATTTTAACATCATCGGCAAAGACTTTACAGCAAACTACTAAGTCTTCCACAATGCTAGGAGGTTCATAAGAGTAAATACAAAACAAAACCGGTGAAACGACACCACCTTGTTTAACTCCGCTAGGTGCGGCTCTGACTCTAGAATAGGAACCATTTATTCGTACTTGGAACGTACGTCCTTGAAGAAAAGACTCGATCTACAAAGCTATCCTTTCATGGATCGATATGCTTGAGCTTCCATACGAGATTCCTATGATCCACTTTGTCAGAAGCTCTTCGGAAGTCGAAGTACACTACATCCACATCCCTCTTGTTATCAAGGGCTGTCTTGCAATCATTCAAAAATTCCAGCATTTGGGTTACGGTGGACCTGCCTCTTCTAAACCCGTGTTGAGAGTTTGACAAAATTTTATTGTTCTCCAGATTCTTAAGTAGAACTCTTTTTACAACCTTCTCTCTCTACAAAATATGGAAGTGATACTAACGGCCTGTAGTACTTGACATAGAAAATGGAGGCTTTTTTGAATTGGAGTAATGAAAGAGTGTTTTCTCATTTCTGGTACTTCGGCTCGGAAGAGACTTGAAGTGAAGATTTAAGGTAATGGTCCAAGGATAGATGGCAAAACCAGTTTCATATAATACATACTATATTGGAACGCCATCGGGAGTTAGCGAGAGACCACTTTTCTACTTGGAAAGAGCTCGAAAATTTCCTGCTCACCAGACCATAAGGAGTCCTACATTCGAGGAAAAGAGTGAGCGAGCTCTTGACAAATTTCAACGTATGTAGATACAGTCCAGTTCCCGTAGGCTGACGGGGCGTGGCCCACATAGTTGGGTGAGAGTGTGTGGCGGGGTGAGAGAGATCGATACAAGTCCGTAGGCTTCGCCCTGCCAGCCGTAATTGAAATGGACTGTACGTAGATGTACATAATATTGCCAAAGGTGTAGCGAATCTAATGAAGCTTATTCTGTGAATAAAGATGCAGTCTGAGCCGAGTTATGATCTCTCAATGTTTAAATTGCGAGAACCGGACCAAGCTTTCCTTACAACCTAATATATACTAAATATATGTATAGCGCGCTGCAATAGGAAGTGGCTTTGTACCGCAATATACTCAACGAACGATTCAACCGCGATCAGGCCTCTATTGAGGAATCCTCGAGAGGAGGAGCCGTGTTTGGTCCGATGAGAAGTTGGCCGTAATCGTAGAGCGAGGCGTTGATCACTGGAATTTCTCAGGCTGATTAAACGTAAAGGGCTATGTAATAAACTGGCGATCTAGGTCCAAATCTGAATCTGATATTTGATCTGATCTTTTCCTAAAAATGTGGAAGGATATGCAAATATAGTATAGTACAATATAGTATAATACAATATAGTATATGTTGACAGGTTTACGCGGTTTGGCCTATGAATACAGTGACTTGCGGAGGCTAGCCGATGTACAAGGCAGTGCCTTTATCTTTCCAGGCGAGTCTGGTACCAATTTACCGACTGCGGAAGGATGGAAGGTATGCATGCGTCAAGATTTGATCCCCGCACTATGAGAGTGGGGTGCGCGCCACCTGCAACAACACCACCTGTAGGCTCCACAAGTATAGGTGCTGAGTAGATAATGCCGTACTGAATGAGAAACCGAAAGAAGTGACCAGAAATATAAGAAATGGATTATCCTACTTATTCCTACCACTAACCAGTCCACCCCCCGCCCATCCTCAGGACGTGCTGTGGTGGGGGAGTGGAGCGTTCAGGCCGTGACTATTGCTAATACCTGTATAGATCATTGATCGGCTGCATCAGTCGCGGGTATCAAGGAAGGTCCGTGGAAAGAGCATAAGACCACTCGTCAGGGATGGAGAGAGGGACCGCTACATCTCTATCTAGCAGATCGCACAATGCCCGCCAGCATTGCTGGCGTCAGCGTCGCAATGAATAAAGGGCCCAAATGTGTTTATCGAAGAGAATCGCGCCACATGGTGTTTCCTTGGTGCTCTGTTTTCTGTTACGGAAACAAGTCATTCCACCTAATCACCCTGATAACTGCTCCCAATTCTCCTAAGCGAGTTCGACTGGTTGACTATCCCCAAAAAAAAAAATCTGGCGATTCGCATCAGCATGTGCCATACGATGAGAGTGTCGGTGAGTCGTTGTGGAAGAGTTCGCTTCGCGTGCGAAGACTCGAAGTCTCCCTTAAAAACTGCAGATTTTCGTCAAAACGAAGGTAGCTCTACTCGTCCGCTGATTAGTAACAGTACTCAAATCAAGGATAAAAAGGTGGTGAAGTAGCATTTACGTTAATCAATCTTCATCCAAATTAGTGGACTAAAGAATGAGGTCTCAGTCGCTGAACTTCATCCATGTCAGAGGCCCAAAGAGTTGGACTTTCTCAAATATCATCAGCATTTGTTAAAGTGTGAACAGAGCGAAGATCTTCCCTCATGTTGCCTTCAAAAACAAAACAAAAGCAAAACAAGTACAGAATAAGAAAAAGGCTACATGGCATCCAAAAACAACCAAATGCAAAGTTCTCATTAAATTCTGAGAAGGTTTTGCCTGCGGTGACTTCATGATGTCGCATCACCTGATAAGATGCCTCGGATTTGTCTTTTGGGAGGAAAAACGGTTTTTCCATTTTTTGTACAATCAAGGGTCTAAAGACCGCTGTGCGTGATGTACTCCTAACTGCTTCTAACTGCTATCTTTTGCCTAGCCACGGGGTGTCGTATTTCAATCGAAGTTTACTTTCCGCTATACGATAAACAGCAGTTTGTCATGCATATATAGCCTGAGTTTATTGGTCTTCTGTCAAAGAATACAATAGATTCCCTTTTGAAATGAACTTTTTAACTTTTTTCTTCCGGTATTCGCTTACTAGCGGTCATTTAAAGGCAGGCCTCGCTTTCGTGACACATTGTATACACTCAGTTGCGGATGGGAAAACCACTTCCCTCCTCTATATTCGATTTCTGTGGCAACAGTACTTTATTGAATACAGAATAGTTGTTACCACTATCGCACACCTTGACGTCCTATTTGATCGTAACTTCTTACTGCCCGGGTCCATTAGGGTAAACGTTGTAATATTCAGCTCTTTGCCCTGAGTAAGAGTCCGGGATCTTTGATGACAAGGATTCGAATTAGGGCCGCTAGTAAGCAATAGTTTATTGGCAATGATGAGGCTGCTTCAAGATGGTGCAAATATCGTATTTCTGCATGTGTTCGTCGAAAATGGTATGGGTCGCGTTCACACTTTGCGGTGTCAACGGAAAAACATGACTGCATGCCTTTCGCCCGTGCCACCATGTCTAGTAGTTGCCTGCGTCGTCTCTGCACTTCCTCGTGCCCTTCTGCCTCGCTGTAAACGCATTCACGCACTGCTGGCGCAAAGTATAAACGCGGCCTTACTTGATTGACCAAGTAATGTGGGAAGATTGCACTAAGTTTCCTGGTGCTCGATTGGAGAGCAGCATTGCGGGAATGTTACAAGCAAAGTAGCTTTCCGGTCACCCGTGCAGTAGCCGCCCAATGAAGGTTCTTCAAGCTGCGTAAACACTCCATAAGTCAGAAAAATTATGGCTCTGGAGAATATTTGCATTCATGCGCTGCAAAATTCTTCCAGGTCGTGGTTGGGGTAACTGGGAAAGAATGACAAATGAATGAAATGTGAAAAATATTGGATCTGAGCAACAAGTTGCTAAGTGACACGAGAGAGAGAAAAAGGGAGTAAATTGATTTGCGTTGATCGGGGAGTGATATAGGTATTTGAGAGAGAGGCGGGGGGGGGGGGGAGGGGGACAAGCTCAGATGTGTGGATAATACACCTACAGAGAGATACCGAACCTACTAATTACCCCCCCCCCCCCCTACTGGAAACGGGTCCCATTCGAAGTAGGGATAACTGGAGCCGAATATGATTAGAAAGTCAGTGTGCTCTGTAGTGCAAAAAGTAAAGAAACGGTGCGAGTCAGTGATCAAAACCCGGAGCATATCACCCCATCAGACCGTTGATCCTCGAGACTGGCTACGTTAAAACGGCTTGTTGCCATCGAAAAAAGGCGTCTCCTCCGAGGCTCAGTAGCGCTCCATCTACCGTAAAATTTGCTGCATGTAATCCTCCCATACTTCTTGCTTACATGTGTGCGATATCTCACGCAAACTTTGACCCCTGCTAATTCACTTCGGAACAGCTCGTAGTCCTTTTAGTTTTCACAGCTGTTATCAGCGTTTGAAGCTTTATCGATCTGTAGGGATCCCTGTTCGAAGTCCCTTGGGAACTTGAAAGCTCTTTCTCGTAAGTATCTGAAGCCACATTGCAGCGCAGCTTGAACAAGTGAAGGTATAGTGGGTGTGGAGATTGCCAGGTGGGGAGGAAAGGCCTCAATTGCGGATAGACCACTTATGACCTTCCATGCATTTATCACAGACCACATATCGCCATGAGAAGTGGTTGCTCCCATCATGTGAAGGACGGAAATAATCATAACGTATAGACTCCTTCATCCGAAAAATAAATATCCACAGGATTTTCCGAAGGCGAATGACCGACTTTTCCATTTGCTTCAACGAAAAACTGAGCTTCTTAACAATTTTTGACTGTTTTATAGTTGATATAAAACGTGGACTCGATTTTGGTCCTATATGGAATCAACTCATCCCCCTTTCCTGCCCATTTCGATCTAAAGACGGATGCCGAGTGCGTCAATTCAGAAGACAATTCGTCACCTAATATGTCACGTAATATCGCCTGATATATGAAATATAATCACGCAATATACATATATGTATGTACGTATTCATTCGGTATGCGTCCGTCATCTTGTTGTGAAGGGAGAGGCACCTGAGCAATCAAAAACTAAGCGTTGACATTTGACTTGATAAGATATACTGTGACCCAGGTGAACAAGTGCTTATCATGCATATAAGCAAGAAGGCTCTCCTCATTATGCAGGGCTCTCTCAAGCGCTGTTCCGATCAGTTGTATGCTTTGTTATGGTTTTTGATCACACACTTCTCGCCGTTGCCGTTCCAAGATAGTGTAAAGAGCTAAACATCTTCAATCATGGTATGACCTGATGGATGCTTTTTTCTCTCACCGTTTCTTAGACTGCATCTGGATCACAAGCTTTCAATGGAAACAACGAATGGTGTTATCCATCAACCATGAACCGCGAGCCACCAGGTTTAATTATGAAAGTACACAGTTCAGTGATATCAGTAATCGGTGAAATTTTGCTTTTGCAATGGGGCTGTAGGCTGGTCTTCGTTATCGTCGGATTTTTCATGACCATGATCTTGTCAGTTTGTCAGATACCTAGGAGTTTCATCTAATACATGTAATACTATTTTCAGAGCAATGAAAGGCGTCATCGTTCTCGTCGCTGTTATTATTGTCGCTACTACTGCTAGTGGTGCGCTCAGAAAGAAACCACTGTGTGAGATGTGCGAGAATTTGATCAAAAAGGTCGATGAGGTACTGCAGCAAGGAGGAGATGTACAAAAGGTATCGCTTCTAAATTTGCCCACAAAATTGCGTTCCACCTCTTACTCAGATGTAATCTGCATGAAATGACAAATCTGTATGTAAAGGGACAGCAGAGGCAGGTATGGGCATAGGCGGTGGATTCATCTAAATATATGGCACCACCAAAGCCTCAGACAGGACTGCTTTGACCATGGTCGCCGTTTCGCTAATTCCTCAGATCATGAATGTCATCTGCTCGATCTGCTAGATGCTAGATCGTTAACCCTCAAAATTTATGATTTCGGTGTGTATGGGCGCGAGTGGTGAAGGGAGGGGCAAGGTTAGATGCAAAAAATTGTCACCGTGTCATACCATCGTTGAACGGTTGAATCACCGCGTCAAACAAGCTTAGCAATTGTTTCTCCAGTAGCTCACATCTGAGATGTGAGCTACTGGAGTTAAAGCATTCGTGAGGAGTAAGGTGAAAGTGAGAACTGGGAATACATGTTCTTTGAAAACAAACTTTCCACTCCGGAAGAGGACATGTGCGGCGCAATTCGCGTTGAAAAAGGGCAGCTTGGGGGGTTGTTGTGATACCCCAGCACTTCGAGCCGTGCTTCCATTCATCCGCTGACAGAAATGCCAGCGTGGGCGGGATAGCGTTCGCGACCGGTCGAGCCGCAACCGCTCGTCCGCCTGCAATCTACCCCACCTGCTAGTGAGATAAAGGGACGCGAAAGAGAAAGGGGGTTCTCTGGTTTCTGTTTCTTGAGTTTTCCAAGATTTATTTCGTAATTTTTCTATTGCGGCTCTACTGAACACCTCTGCTTACACATTCCCTAATCTGCCGAAATTACCCCTTCCGGTGTCTCTAACTTTACACCGTTTGGTCGCGACGTACACTTGCGCTAAGCTTACATTATGCGTCCCGCACATGGGAACATGACTTGAAGCGAGCGATTCATTCGATCAGAAGTCTCTACTGCTCTATAAGTGTGCAACGTGCAACGAGGTGGAGATTCCACGTGCCCAGTGCCCGTACACGTGAATAGGACCAAAGGTTCTTCCGCGGCGTGTGATGCTATACCCACGCCGAGTATGGTTGGGTCATAAAGTGGCTATGGTATTCTAGGTCTCATGTTGAAGCTCAGGACGCGGTAACCTTCACGGCACAACTACGCCATACCTTTCCGTGGCAAGATCCCCTTACTAAACGCTTCATTGTTAGAAATTGATCACAGTAGCCCGATAAGCATGGTTTTTCTCTAGACATTGTTTTTCATTTCCAATCAAACCCGTCAGAAAAAGAGGAGCTTATCAAACATCGAACCTAAAACGAGAGTGTTGGGCAGTGGCTGGAGGGGGAAAAATCGTTTAACATTTCATATCGATAGTGAACGTTTCGGTCGGCAGCCCCTTTGAGTATCGAGCAAAGGTTTATCTGATTCAGGCTGTGGACCAGTTCTGTCGTGACGACCTTCCCGAATTTTTAGTCGATTACTGTGAAAAGGTCATCGCCAAGAATCTCAAGTATATCATTGAGAAGTTGAAAGTGAGTTTCTATTTTTTAATGATCTTAAGGAACTGAATGAGGGGAAGCGATAGACTAGGGTAACTTCAAGAAAATTCTCATATTTCAACAATTATTTGGCAGGAAATCTTTGTTACTCTTTTGGGAGTGGATGGGTAAACCGTGACACCATGTCTGCCTTCCTGGTAAAGCAACAATCCCACTCATCAAAAGCTCACTCCGCGTTAGCCGCTTTATAGGCGGCTGCTTCCAGTCACAGTAATGCAGAAATGTGTCGCGGTTAGAGAGTGCTCTAATGGGCGCACCGTGCGTCCGGCCCCACTTGTAGTCGTGCCACCGAGTATGTACAGTAGCGCTCAAAAGTCTTCGGCGAAATGGTCTCTCACCTGGGTTTTTTCACTTGTAACTTTTTTGTAACTGCACCGATTTAAGAGAAATTTTAGTATGTTGTACTCGGAGACACTGCATACTTGATATACCATTTTGGCGCGCAACGGCGTAGGTTACGTGGTTATATGAAATTTTTCAATTTTGGCATGCCATCGCTATGCCGTCCCGCAGTGCCGCTGTCATCAAAAGTCGTGGTCTTTCAACAGAATATTAATGTTCTCTGAGGCTTGCTCTTTTTGTTTTTGTATAGAAACCCGGTTTTCTCGAACAAGCCTCTTGCTTTTTTTTGGGTGGTCTTGTAGTAAATTCTTGTAAAAAATCATGAAAAGTGGCAAGCGGCGCTCAAGTAGAAGGAAATGTTGACAACAGGTTTAGGCACCACATATTTAAATTTTGTCAAATTTTGTCAAGTAGAAAAAAAGTTATGACAAAAAAGTTTTGGCCGAAGACTTTTGAGCGCTACTGTATATAAGGAGCCATCTCCGCTCAGTCATCGGGCACAACACTCCCTTTCCTCAGCATCGACTGGTAGATAGGAAAGAGACACCCGGGTATCCGTATCAGACCATAACTCTAGCAAAGACGATGTTCCAAAAATTCGAATGTTAGAAGAAACTAGTCTGGTAAGTCGTGAAATTTTGTACGTTTCAGGACCACGATCCACCAGAGAAGATCTGCGCTGATATTTACCTGTGTTCTGCCTAGGGAGATTGAGAGATTCCAGTACTTGCGTGTGGTTAGTCCATGCTGCTTGGACACCCTGTATCGACAATTGCCATTTTGCTTTATAAATGTTTTTAATTTCGAAAATATGGCGTAAGCCTCGTGTCGCTGCTTAGAAGTTCACCTAAATTGGTACTTCTCTTCCTGAAGCTCACTTCTCGAAGAGCTGTGACGGAGCGGGCATGGAGAAGAGATGCTAAAAGAAGGAATCCGCGCAAATCACAGCTACTGACAGACGGACAGTCGTTCATAGGTACAGATAAAGAGTCGGTTGGTCAAGCGAGATCATAAGCATCGAGAGAAGTGGTCTACGGGAATTCCATGATTCTTGATTTCTCTTGATCACTCTATTAGATGAAGTACATGAATAAGCACGGAAGGAACAGAGGAATTTCTTTTATCGCGAAGCAAAAGTCGATAATTTGGAAAAAGAGGTGTTAGTTTGAATTCTCGCCACGCTTCCTGCCGGACCTCATTTTCAGTCTCTTTGAGGAAGTCTATCACAACTGGATTCTTATATGTATAAAATATGCGCGTGAAACTTTGCATGTGGCCCATAGTAAGCAATATAACATAAATATGTAGGTAACAGGAGAAATCAAATTTTCGTAGACGATTACTTTGAGGACTGCACCCAGATAATTACTACGTTGAATTGTATGTTCGAATCAAGAAAGATATGCCATGTATTTCATAAGGGAGAAGCATTTTCCTTGAGCTGAAATGAGACGCTGGGACATGTGAGTGCAGGACTGTCTGGAATGAGGGCATGGAAGGAATCATGCACTTGACCTCCGTTCAGTTCAACGAGAAAGAGCAGAGATGCGGTAGGGGATACGTTTCTTTGGTTGACTAAATAGGAAAGATGGTGCTTTTCCAAGCTTTTGATGGACAATGCGATTTTTCACTAAAAATAAGAATGTTTTTCTGGGATCACAACTATGTACGCTGTGGTCAAGCTGTGAAACCTTATACGCTATACTGCCACTGGTAGGCCATACTATTAGGTTGAACCATAATTTCTGTTACACTATGACGAAAAATTTCAAATTTATTTTTCTTAATTTGTGTCTAACTTCAGTCAACAAAATATGTACCATTATGATCACCAATGTATTGCCAGCGAATAGGGAGATAATAGATGCCTGGCTTATAGAAGTCAGGGGATCTCTGGTCGAAGAAAGCCTGGAAGTCGATTTTGAGATCATCGTCATCTTTGAACTGCCGTTCGTCGAGGAAGTGGGTCAGAGATCGGAATAGGTGGTAGTCAGTTGGGACCATGCCCGGCGATTACGGTACACGGGGGAGCTTCGTCCAACCAAGGTCCTGGATCTTTTGACACGTCAACTTTGCCACATGTGGGCGAGCGTTGTCGTGGAGGAAGAAGCCTCGGTCCATTTTCCGATAAGTTTTGCCGCTCCAGTGTCCAATTGCCTGCAGTAGAGATCGCCAGTGACTGCCGTGTTGAATGGTAACAGTTTCCTTTTTTTGAAAATTTAGAAAAAAACATTTTTTCTCTGTGCAATTTTTTGAATTTTTTTCTGTTCCAATTTGAGCAGATCGAGCCATCGGGTTGCCGACATATGAGGGACAGTACCTGGGTCCATCGACTGGTAGATTCGGTTAGTGGCCTTGCATGCTGAGGAACCGGGGCGGTGTTCGTGAATTTCGCACATCTCGCGAAATTGTCGTAGATTCACTGCTAGTTGAAGCCATAGAGAATATGAATGTGTTAATCAGTAGCCCTTTTCAATCGCTTCATATACCCCCCACTACCAAATATTCCCGAAGCTTCCACAGTTTTCCCCAAGAGTGTAACAGAAATTATGGTTCAACCTAATTTATGCTTTCTAATCTCTCTGTTCAAGTGGGACCGATTGTATAACATAAATATGTATGTGTGGCTTCTGAGGTCGATTCCCCATCACCAAGTTTCAATTCTTGCGCTAGCGCGTGACCAAATTTGGATACGGTCAGAGAATTGAATTAGGTCACAGCGCCACGCGAATTTGGTCGCTTAGCGCGCAGATGGCTCGTTCCATTCAAAATAGTCCGAACACTGAGGGACGTGGACACCGCCTTTTTTTGCCTGACCTCATCTAACTCGAGTGTCCTGATGCACTCCGGCTTTGACTGTGCCTAGATTACTGGTAGTAACGAATATTTATTGATTACGTCCCCAAAAAAGTTCCCATTTCTGTAGGAGGACGAAGTATTTTGTCATCATGTGCTGTGAAGGAAGCGGGGTAGGTCGTTGCTGCACCTCTCTGCTCATGGATCTACACAAGTGGTCGCCGCCGACAAACCACACACACGGCGTACCCACCGATTGAGGGCAAGAAATGAAGAAAAACGAATACAAGTATAGTACAAGGAAAAGCAGTACAAGCTTCAACTATGGTAGATCAGAAGCGAAGTCAAGTAAGCGAGAAGAAAATACATAAAGTTCTGCTATCAGGAGTTCAGCGAGGAATTCCCAAATGAGTAGTTAAACAAGGAAGACTTTTAGTTGACAAAGTGAGATTTGGGTGTTGTCCCAAAGAGAAAGGATAACAGAAGAAAAGCTGTAACGGAATCTCCTTTCATTACACAGAATGGATCTAACTATGAGTCGTCAGCGTTTTTTTACGGGCATCAGGGGTGTCTGCGATTCACAATTGCCTGAGAAAGAGAACACTTCTTCTTTTCTGAGAATTACGGACGGTTAAGCAATTGCACGTCGGCAATTTCTCATTTCCTGCAAAATGATTTATTCAGTGACAAACTCTCACCAACGTTTCCCTATGGAAAATTCCGAAGCATCGTGCACAAAGAATAAATTTCATTTTTTCCTCTCAATAGCGCAGACCATGAAAGAAATTTTGATGAGGGATTGATAAATCCAAGAGGCTATTCTTTGGCCTATCCTCTCTGCAGAATGTTGGGCAGATGAGCGGAACCAAGTGGGCTTTTAGAACCAGCGTTGAGGGGAGGGGAAGGAGGGACCAGTTAGAGAAGGAACTGGAACATTGGAAAATGTATGTGAACATGTGTTGAGCAAACGTATTTGAGAAGCACTGAAGTGCAGGAAGCCGTAGTAATGCGAAATCTGTTATAGGAAAAATTTTAGCGACGGCAGCTTGAAAGAGTTACTACTCTTTTGTTGCTTATATTATCTGTCAATAGAATGATCTTAATAGAATGGTCAATAGAATGTCAAATCTATGAAATGGTCAATAGAATGTCAAATCAAGCGAAAAATCCCATGTTCCATGTGATGCTGGTGACGTACGATGGGTGTGTACGATTACGCCAGGATTTCGATGCGCGGCGGTCGCGTGCAACTCGAAGTGTGTCGAAATACGCTGTAGAGGCGCCACTATGGTTGCGCCTAAATGATTACATGGCAACCTAATACGCTCAAATAAAGCGGCGCCCGTATACTGGCTGCATCATGGTTTCACTCCCGAGCTGGGTCGCAAGCCACGAATTGCGATGCGAAATCTTGCCGTACGGGTACAATCCTTAGTATAATGATTATCAAAGTGATTACAAGCAGCACTAGGTCACGAGGACTCCGCGCACCATGTCTCCTGCGGGATATTCCTTACGTATGAACTGTGCGATGTCTTCAGAAGTGTTCGGAACCACAACTGTGATTCTACCAAATTCTTCAGTGAGCACGTACGCTATGCTTGAGAGGGTGCCATGCACAGTGAACAAATGGGGTAGTGAGGAAGTTGATGTGAAAAGACCGTTTGCAGAAGCTCGGATAAGCATCAAAGTCGCATAATTCTGAAGCAGTAGTTCGTAGACTATCGAGCACGAAGCTACCACGAAATGGCAAATTGAAAATTGCACCACTCCCGGGAGGGTGAGGTGCGTCCGGTTGGCCATAGGAAACGCCCTTCACAGATATTCGAAGTCAGCCGTGTTGGATGAGATTGCCGCGGATTGTTAGGTGACGATGGGGCCCAGGTCGGAAAAATGCAGAAAAAACAATCGGAATAGCTCCAAAAATTTGCCATTCCCATCCCAGGCAAAAAGGTTGGAACAATCCGAAAGATTTTGCACATTATACTGAGTGCTTTCTTTACGAACTCGCCTAGAGAAGATCCTGTAAGCTCCAGAACAGTTGCTATAAGATGACGAGAAATTTGTTCTGTAACCTACATAGTATCACGTAGTCACCCATCCCATCAAATGGCTGCACTTGTGCGAGTGTTGTGCTGGTGAAGGGCCGACTAACGAACTTACCCTCTGTGGCGGCCTTTAGCGAGGCTAAATCAATGCAAATAATGACTGTGGCCTAACTTAGTTTGAGGACAATGAAGCTTCCACCAAAAACCAATTTCAAAGGCAATGTTTCGTAAAATTTTCAAAGTTTTAGGCATTCGATTCAGCTTTTGTACAAAGTATTACTTCGGGGGATACAAATGGTTTGAAGTTCAACTCATTAGTTAGTATGTAACAATAGCCAAAACAGTTCAAGCTGATGTCATATCCTGGCTCCATTTCCTCTATCATCCGGCATATGGTATAACGTTAATAAGACGGAGGTGTTACTTGTGAAGCAGAAAAGATTCGATGAGTTGACTGAATTTCACGATTCTGCATTTGCACAATACCGCAAAGTCCACTAATCTTCGAATCGATACGTATCTTATACTTTTCTGCAATTCCCACGATTTATAAAAATTCGCGATTCTGCATTTCCATAAAAACGCTAATTCCACCGAAGCTTTTGCCCATAACTCAGCATCCTTGTAGTAACTTTCTCATCGCGAGCTGCGGCGATAAACAGCAGTTAACAAAAATTAAAAATATCAAAATCATTACTAAAGCTTTCAGCTTCACGGTTCGATGCCGATATTGGCCAACCGGCTCAACACGTTATACGTGTGAGTGCTGATAAGCTATGGTAAATATACCATTCAAAAAGCTGAGTTATGGTGAAGGTGGTGTCGGTAGTGTAATGGATTAGCACATATCCCCGGAAAGGATGAAGTGCGGGTTCGAGTCCCGTCCGGCACCGAAGCTTTTGCCCATAACTCAGCATCCTTGTAGTAACTTTCTCATCGCGAGCTGCGGCGATAAACAGCAGTTAACAAAAATTAAAAATATCAAAATCATTACTAAAGCTTTCAGCTTCACGGTTCGATGCCGATATTGGCCAACCGGCTCAACACGTTATACGTGTGAGTGCTGATAAGCTATGGTAAATATACCATTCAAAAAGCTGAGGTAAGGTGAAGGTGGTGTCGGTAGTGTAATGGATTAGCACATATCCCCGGAAAGGATGAAGTGCGGGTTCGAGTCCCGTCCGGCACCGAAGCTTTTGCCCATAACTCAGCATCCTTGTAGTAAAAAAATAGCTAATTCCACAATTGGGCACTTTCCGCTCCTTAATTTCTCTGATCCTTTCCACTCTACGTAGCATGGAAATCAATACGCTACATCTAATGCTTTTCCAGAAATTCCACAATTCTGCATAAATACTTATCCATATCGTTTTCCGCTGTCCGCAATTTTGCGATTCTGCAAATTCCAAAACTATTAGGTTAAACCATAATTTCTGTTACACTTCTTATTTTCCTGGGGAAAATTGTGGAAGCCTCTGGAATTTTCGGTAGTGGGGGGTATATAAAGCGAGTGAAAAGGACTACTGATTAACACACTCATATTCCCTATGGCTTCAACTAGCAGTGAATCCACGACAAGAGGAGCGAGAGGAGGGAAGTTCACGAGCACCGCCCCTGTTCCTCAGCATGCAAGGCCACTGACCGAATACCAGTCGATGGGCCCAGTAGTGCCTATCATATGGCGGCAACCGAATGGCTCGATCGACTCAAATTGAAGCAGAAAAAAATTTCAAAAAATCGCAAAAAGAATTTTTTAAATTTCCGAGAAAAGGGAACTGTTACCATCCAACACGAAGTCACTGCTGATCTCTACTGCAGGCAATTGGACATCGTAGCCGCAAAACTTACAGGAAGATGGACCGAGTCTTCTTCCTCCACGACAGCGCTCGCCCACATGTGGCAATGTTGGCGTGTCATAGGATCCAGGACCTTAGTTGGACGAAGCTTCTCCATCCACTGTAATCTCCGGACATGGCCCCAACTGACTACCACCTACATATTCCGATCTCTTCGATCACCCACTTCCTCGACGGACGGCAGTTCAAACATGATCATGATCTCAAAATCGACCTTCAGACTTTCTTCGAAGAAATCCCCAGAATCCTATAAGCAAGGCATCTATTATCTCCCTATTCGCTGGCAATATATTATTGATCATAATGGTACATATTTAGTTGACTGAAGTTAGGCACAAATTAAGAAAAATGAATTTGAAATTTTCTGTCATTGTACAACAGAAATTATGGTTCGACCTAATATAAACGGTGACCAAGAAGGAAATGAAGATGGCGGTGAGGCTAATAGCAATGTAAACAATGTGATGCGCGAAAACTGTGATTTACATGGCAAAATGAAAGTTTGGCAAAAGTCAAGAATTGCCACTTTGTCACGCTTCCCGTCCGAACAGTAGTGGCATATTATCGCGCTATAAGAAGGCGGTTTTTTTATTGCTAAGCACCCTTACGCTCACTTGTGATGTTCTTAGTAGTAGTTCCAGCTGATGGGACTCAAAGCAGAGGGTTTTCCTTTTTCTGTTGTAGAGGACAGGAGGATTCGTACGACATGTGATTAGTTATGAGCAACCTCAATTAAAGAGTTAGTGTGAAGTTCTAGGTGTGATCAGCTCTGAAAAAAAGAAAAAAAAAATTATAGCGTGGAAGAAACTTTCTGATTTCACTTTCTCCTTCGATTCAAGTTGGTTTTGTGTTGCTTATCATATGCCTTATTGTCAGTGAATTGGCGAGAAACAAATATCCAGAAGCGGAATAATTATTTCTGTTTTCCTCGAGATTTCGAGACGCTTACTGGCTCTTGAGTGTTCAGTAAGCAGCCGTTCTGAGAATAAGGGAAACGAAAGGGAAGATCCGACGTGCTGTTGCAGCCACCTTCATAGAATACCTCCACACCGAATAGCTCTTTGAAAGTGTTCAATGCTGGCGACAAATGAATTTTTGACATGCGGACGTCACTAAAGAACAAATTTTGTTCGCCTCGTAGAGCGGAATGCTGTCGTAGTGCCCGCTTGACACTGATGCTCAGCAAAGACCCGTGTAAAGAGGAAGGAATACAAAAAAAGCTGCCATTGCCAGGAGGGTATTCAAAACCTCAGTGATCTACCGTAAGTGTCTAGTAATTGGACGACCCTGCGCTAATCTTTTGTAATTGGGATTGGAAATAGAATCTCGGATGACGGCCGCAACACGCTGGTCGACGATCTCATGATTGCTTTCACGAGCGATTATGGGCATACGACATCCTACTAGTCTACATTTTACAAGCGATGATAGGGTGGTATCGCGACAGGACGTGGGAGTGGTGGGAGTGAAGCTGATAATAAGTGGTAATATTATTTCGACATTTTCTTCTTACAAACAACTGCTCATGGTCTCAGCCGCACTGGAAATTCAAGGTAGCAACAATCATCAGTACTACCACTCGGCCCACCATTCTTGGATATTATTAGTAGAAAGAGTTTTTCATCAACTTGCTTTGCGTTAATATAGGTTCATTCACTCAACTGGAATAGTTATCCAGCGGTGTGCTTCCAAAAGTCAGAAAGGAAGTGTGTGTTAGTCAGACGCAGGAGATCTTCTTTGGGTCAGGAAGTTTAGGGTTTCGACCTGAAATTCTCGAAAGTCATGTCTGAACATCCGGAGTAACCGACATTTCATCAAAGGAATCATCCACGGAAAAATGAGTTTTACTGTCACCCATATATTTATGCATATTTGGCTAATGTGGGCCGCATGCAAAGTTTCACGCAAAAATGTGAATCCCGCCAGGATACAGCTCGTCAACGGCCGGGCGGACGGGGCCTCCGAGCATGTGCCCACCCCCTCGTCCGCCGCGGTCGTAGGCGCACTGTAGGAACAGAAAGTCACGTGAACGGCCTCACTCTCCGTCTCCAATCGCGGCGGACGACGGAAAGGGCCGTCAATCAGAGGCCCCGCCCACTCACCCGAGAGTTTGAGGAGCTGTCCCTTAGCCGAGTTCTCACTTTTTCGCGTGAAACTTTGCATGTAGCCCTTATTAGGTAGACGCAACATAATTACATAGGTGAAAGAGGAACTCATTTTGCCGGAATCCTCCAAGTATGTGGTTAGAAACAGGTGAGGTACTTTCGTGAGGAAACGAGCTCAGGTCAGAACAAATTCGGCGGGATATTTTGCTGGGCCTTCGTACAATGATGCAAGTAGAGGCAGTGGTTGGTCCCAATTGCACTACAAGTAAAAAAGTTCGACAGGCGCCACGGAGCATGACGACCGGGAGGGCGTTCGGTCGAAATAAAGTTCCGTCAGAAGCATGGAATCAGAGGAAGTACGGTGTAGACTCACACGATCCCTCATTGTTGTGCATGCTACACAAAATGAATTACGTGCAAGTACAATATTTTTACTCCATTCTTCATTAATGTGTTCTAAGCTTGAAGGGATCACCTTGTTTCGAAGAAACTGGGTATGCTGAATCGAAATTATTTTTGATTTGCAACATTGGGAGAATCGTCCACGGACGTCGAGGGTCCGAGGCAGTAGGGGTCGACCCCAAAGTGGGTGCCCCCCGTCGAGCGCAGCTGTCGAGGAGGGAAAAAGGGACTATTTACGTATTTTCTATTCCCACTATATACCCAGGTGCTATGCCATGAGTGAGGCATCCCATTATGGATATTGTTTTTACCCAAACCTAGACAGGGGAAGGAACCCCCTCTTTCCTCCACTGAACTTAGGCATTCATATGCGCTCGCATATGGAGACTGATCCAGAGAAGAAGATCCCTACGGATACTTCCAAGATAGGACCGTGACCCACTCGAAAGTCCTGCCCCTCGGCCACCCTTCGACGTCCGTGGACTCTCCTCATGGTGCGAGTAGTAAGCATGGTGTGCAAGCAAATTCCTACGCTCTGGAGCTCCATTATCTGTGTGGATTTGGCTGCTCCTAGTCCGATAAATATTTGCAATTATTATCTACAACAGTCTGCGAACACGTACAGCGTTGATTGTTCCATTTGCGAGTGGAGGTTGAAGTGATGAAAACGCTTTTCTCCGTCGTGGGAGACACTACACTCTGAACGTGGTTGAAGTCACTGAACAGAAGGTTTTTGAAGAGCCGTTTAGGTAGCAAAGAAGTTTACGAGAACACAACCCGACACTATACCGGAGTTGCTTCGAGCTGTGATCCTGTTCATTGTAACCAATATCTATGTGTTTCTCAACCACAGATTCCACCATTCCGCAAATTCCACGATTCTGTATTTCCACAATTCCACAAATTCCGCAAATCTCTCAATCTGTGGTTGAGAAATAATACATATCAATACATATCTTTACCGTTTTCCACGAAATCCGCCGTTCTGCTATTCCACAAATTCTAGAACTATCCAGCGGTCCATTCGGTTGGGTACGAACGCTGCCTAAGGCTGCGTTCGTACCCAACCGAATGGAATTTTTGGCGCGTCGGCGTAAAGTAAAATATAGTCATCGATCGAGAAATTGAGCGCATTTGCGCATCCGCGATTTGGGATAATAAGCGGATCGAGGCATCCGCGATTTGAGAGACTTGGCGGTTCAGCGTCATGCATAAGATAGGTATCGATCAAGAAAATGAAGGTTTCGGCGCGTACGCAATTTGAGAGAACCCGGTGAGCTTCGCGATCTACATCGCGTTACGGGGTACCGGTGCGAAGCGGGCTGTGGGCAAAATGGTGTAAAAGACTTTCAAAACAATGTGGTTTGGCGGCAATTTATAGATTTTATATTTGTGCTGAGGGGTAATCCATTAACAGCCTTCACTACAAAGGCTCATCAGAGCAATACAGTAGGTATCGTATGCATGCAATAAGCTCTATAGAATGTAAGCCTCTGCAATTGTGTCCATCCACTGGTGTGATCCATTACATTGCCCGGCCCTTCGTACGAAAACCGACAATTACGACCCATGGCAAATGATGCTACAGTTTATCAACTTCTGCGACTGTTATCATTCAATGGGATCCCATTACCTGTTTTCAGCTCTTTATTTCGAGATCTATAATTTCGATCGATGTCGAACAATAGGACTTCATTGACTTCATTAACAACAGCGTCACCTATTAACGTGACTCGCTGATTATTTTTCAGAATTTCAACTTCTATGAAGGCACTCACTCAGTTGTACGGTGCATAAGCCGTTTCCGCGTTTCGCACAAAACCAATATCCTGATGACGCCCCGTCTGCCGTGATCAGTTGACATTATTTTTGTCACTCTGGCAGCTTCGAATTACTTCAATTTTCTTCCCTTTTTTCTAGACCGCTCTGGAGCGGTGTTATATTTTTTAGGAGTGGGCACGATATTGTTGATTGCACGTTCCGCCCATTGTAGGCGGGCTTCCACCTACCCCAGTAACGTGCAACACCACCTAGATATCGCTGCATCGGTTTTTTCGCAGTCTCTGGGCTGCTCCCGAGGCAGCTTATAAACGCTTGTAGGAAACACCACCTACGTGGAGCGTGCTCAGCCAACTGAAGGCGGGTATTCTTCATCTGCTACATACATCCTTAACCCATTTTAGCCTACCTTTTCCGACTCCTGGGCTTTTTTGGAAGGAATTTTAAAATTTGGCATCTAAACATCGAACATTTTGACACTTGTCACGCCCACAGTGTCCACAGTGGGCGGAGTCTGACATGATCCTGTAAAAAGTAAAGGCACCTCCTGCACAAAAACCAACATTTTCAATCAATATCGATCGGTGATGCATCATGTAGTAGTAATTCAACTTTTAGGACACTAAATCTCAATAGTATGGCCCCTAAGCCTCTCCAGCCTTCGGCACGAACACTGATATTTTCGATCGACACCGTAGCGAAAGCTCCGCCTAACGTGATCATTTGGCATTATTTATGCTACATGAGCTGTTACACATTACTTCGGTTTTAACCCGGCTCCTAGATCGATCTAGAGAAGAATTATGTTTCATGAGTGAATACGATTTCGATTGCTTACTCCGCCTACTGTGGACGGGTCGCCACTCACTTCAGATATGCTGAACACAGCTTAGATCTCGCTGACTTCCACCGATTTTTCTCAATCTCTACACTGCTCTGGAGCCGGGTTATGAACATTTATGGTCAGCACCGCCCACTTGGGGCATGCTCCGCCCATTGAAGATGGGCTTCCCTCACCTGCTACATATACTCGGATCTCATCTTTGTCCACCCTCTCCCAATGTCGGAGTAATTTTGAGACGAATTACAGAATTTTGGCACT
The DNA here is from genome assembly GCA_963978905.1 of Trichostrongylus colubriformis. Classification (NCBI taxonomy): domain Eukaryota; kingdom Metazoa; phylum Nematoda; class Chromadorea; order Rhabditida; family Trichostrongylidae; genus Trichostrongylus; species Trichostrongylus colubriformis. Next base: position 34,961,262 of record OZ022258.1, on the reverse strand, counting down.
AATCGGAGGCACGCCCCGCCTACTGTGTGCGGAGTCCGTATGCGCCCTGTACATCTTGGACCATGCCCCACCCAACCCAAACTTGACCTAGCCCCTCCCACTTGTTTTTCTGGTAGAACCAAGAAGCGAGCGGACAGACACACAACAGTACGAACACACCAAACTCCTGCTTTATATATAGGGTAGAATAGGTTAAGGCTACAGGATTTGAACTTCTTGGGCACTCACTCAATGTTATGGTTGATAAGCCGTTCCAATATTCCAGCTTAGGCTCCGTCTACCCTTTTAATGTGTTATATTTTTGTCACGGTTGAGCACTGCTCGGCTTTTACCCGCTCCCCAGACCGTTATGTAGAGAAAGTATAATTTCTCATGATTGAACGCGACTTCATCTATTGATGCTCCGCTCCTGAAGGCGAATCTTTCTTACCTGCGATAACATAAACTCTCCTTCACCTCTTTCCCTTTTTGACGACGTCCGGGCTCTTTTGGAACGACTTATAGAATTCTCTACATAAACACCGATTATTTTAACGCATATCCTCCCTATATGGACGGAGGATCTTCACATGGTCCATTGCGCTCTTTACATCTCCTACTACCATGACCCACCCAACCCAAGATTGACCCAACCTCTCCCGCTTGTTTCTCAGATTATGTCGAGTTTTGGGTCGACAGACAATCAAATAACAGACAGACCAATTTCCTGGTTAATATATAGGTCATGATGAAAGGTTATGGAAGGTTATGATTTTAAGGCTGCTCTGTGGCCGAGTTATGAAGTTAATCGTGGTGAGCACTGCCTATTTGGAGCACGCTCCGCCCACTGAAGGCGGGCCTCTCTTGACTACACAGATACGAACTCCATCACCTCGTCATTACCCAAGCTTGTTCGGATTCCTTTGGAACGATATGTAGAACTTTTGGCGCTGTCGCAAAGAGAGGGGAGGGGAGTGCCTCCCACCATAAACTAAGCCTAGAGGAAGAAAGGAATCATCTCTTTCTACTAAGCCTCAGGCAAAAAACTGCGCCCCAATGTGCAGAGTTACCCCTCAAGGACGCCTCCGAGATGTAGATTTGCAGCATTTTGTGAGATGTCCTTCAATGCGAAGGCATCAATTTTGCACCCAAACACCGAACATTTTGACCGCAAAGCCCACCCACAGTAGGCGTAGTCCCACATAGTTATGCACTCTGCAAACTTCTACCATGCCCTACCTGACCCACACTTGACCCCCAAGTTCCAGCTTCTTTCTCAGGCGGTTCTGAATTTGAGACAGACAGACATACAAAATGACAGACATACAAAAGTCCTGGTTCATAATATGGTATGACAGGTTCTGATGACGATGTGCTGAATACAGCCTAGACCTCGCTCCGCCCTCTGGAGGCAGCACCCCTAAACTCGACTTTACCCAATTTTCCTGACGTTCCAGTAATTTTGAGACGAATTATAGATTTTCACACCCCACCGACCATTTTAACGCAAGCCCCGCCCATAGTAGACGGAGTCCTACATTGCACATGTGCGCTCTGCTCATCTTGGACAATGCCCCAACCAACCTAAACCTACCTGACCTCCCCACTTGCCTGTTTGGCGAAACCGAGAATCGAGAGAGCGGACAAACATCCGTACAAACAAACACACCAAACTACTTTTTTATATATAGGGTATGATCTAACTTGGTCCACCATCTCCCGAAGTCTGGGCAATTTTGAGACGAATTATAGGAATTTGACATCAACATGAGGACAATGCAGCGAACGTCCCGCCTACTGTAGGCGGAGTCTCACATTGTACATGTGCGCTCTGTACATCTTGGACCATGCCCACCCAACCCCAACTTGACCTGACCTCTGCCACTTGTCTTTCTGGTAAAACCGAGAATCGAGCGGGCAGACAAACAAACATTCGTACAAACAAGCCCACCAAACTCCTGGTTTATATATAGGGGATGATTGATCGGTGATGCATGACGTTGTGGAATTTCAACTTTTATGAGGGCACTTAATCAACAGTATGGTCGATAAACCGTTTCCAGTCTTCTGCACAAAAACCGATATTTTCAATCAATATCGATCGGTGATACATGATGTTGTAGAATTTTAGCTTCTATGGTGATGGCACTCACCGAATAGTATGGATCTAGAGCTGTTTCCAGCCTTCTACACAAAAACCGATATTTTCAATCAATATCGATCGGTGATGCATGATGTTGTAGAATTTTAGCTTCTATGGTGATGGCACTCACCGAATAGTATGGATCTAGAGCTGTTTCCAGCCTTCTACACAAAAACCGATATTTTCAATCAATATCGATCGGTGATGCATGATGTTGCAGAAATTTAGCTTCTATGGTGATGGCACTCACCGAATAGTATGGATCTAGAGCTGTTTCCAGCCTTCTGCACAAAAACCGATATTTTCAATCAATATCGATCGGTGATGCATGATGTTGTAGAATTTTAGCTTCTATGGCACTCACCGAATAGTATGGATCTAGAGCTGTTTCCAGCCTTCTGCACAAAAACCGATATTTTCAATCAATATCGATCGGTGATGCATGATGTTGCGGAATTTCAACTTTTATGAGGGCACTCAGTCAGTAATATGGTCCATAAGTCGTTTCCAGCCTTCTGCACAAAAACCGATATTTTCAATCAATATCGATCGGTGATGCATGATGTTGCAGAATTTTGGCTTCTATGGTGATGGCACTCAACGAATAGTATGGATCTAGAGCTGTTTCCAGCCTACTGCACAAAAACCGATATTTTCAATCAATATCGATCGGTGAAGCATGATGTTGTGGAATTTCAACTTTTATTAGGGCACTCACTCAGTAATATGGTCCATAAGTCGTTTCCAGCCTTCTGCACAAAAACCGATATTTTCAATCAATATCGATCGGTGATGCATGATGTTGCAGAATTTTAGCTTCTATGGTGATGGCACTCAACGAATAGTATGGATCTAGAGCTGTTTCCAGCCTACTGCACAAAAACCGATATTTTCAATCAATATCGATCGGTGATGCATGATGTTGTGGAATTTCAACTTTTATGAGGGCACTCACTCAGTAATATGGTCCAGTCGTTTCCAGCCTTCTGCACAAAAACCGATATTTTCAATCAATATCGATCGGTGATGCATGATGTTGCGGAATTTCAACTTTTATGAGGGCACTCACTCAGTAATATGGTCCATAAGTCGTTTCCAGCCTTCTGCACAAAAACCGATATTTTCAATCAATATCGATCGGTGATGCATGATGCTGTACAATTTTAGCTTCTATGATGATGGCACTCACTCAGTAATATGGTCCATAAGCCGTTTCCAGCCTTTTGCACAAAAACCGATATTTTCAATCAGTGTCGATCGATTCAATCAATATCGACAAAGTCGATGTACGCACTGTACACCCCCTACCATGCCCCACCTAACCCACACTTGGGCCGACCTTTCCCGCTAACTTCTGAGTGTGTGTTGAGTACCTCAAACTTGGGTAATTAAACCGGACAGACAAACAAACATCATTACAAATACACCAAACTCCTGGTTTATATATAGGGTATGATTGGCGGATCGGCGCATCTACGATTTTGTCTATTTGCCACAATGCAAATCAACTGACGTGGTGGTACGTGACATCGCCAAAAATCCTAAATCACAGATGCGCGGCTGATCCACACATCTACGTGAAAAATCGAATAGTGATAGGTATTTGAGAGATATCAGTTGCTAGCGGTCAGCAGTACAGTGTGGAATTACACGATATTAACTTTTTTGACAATACTTGTCAGTACCGGCCAACTCGATATTTCATTGCTCTGTTATTCGTGCAGTAGTGTGCGATAGCTTAACTGATATCCTGAAAACAAGAATGCAACATCATTTAGCATTCAGCTCGCGGAAGAAGAGGTTGCTTTGGCTTTGATCCCTGCTGCGGTACGTTCAGCGACCTTGAATGTCCACGACTACAAGTGATCTCCTGACAGCGGTAGTCACTTTAGTAGCAACATCATCAGTTGTGGTGAGTTCCTTGTCAATTCGGTATGTATGGGTAGTGAAGTAACCGCTTAATTTTTCGCACTGCAAATCGGGCAGAAGAAGGGCCGAAGGAGGAGTAGATGCGCAACCAACCAATACAAAAAATGCAAAAGCTGTATCTGTATTTTCTTTACCACCATTGAAAGGTATTTTAATTAGGGTTATTCTGTTGTTAAAATCTCTAGTGACACCATAAAACTGAGGGATACACATAGGTCATGATACTGTCATTATTATCCATATATTCTAACCGGCCACGGATCCCCTTCACCGAGGGGCTTCTCTCGCTGAAGGAACTCGAATCGTTAGGTGGCAAGACTACGTGGCGCGACCCCAGATAGCGGATAGGGGCTAATCGGGACCAAAAGCCACCTGCCCTGAGACGCAGGTGGATTCAGGGGATGGACTCCCTGTTTCTGCTGTGCTGAGCTGATTCATACCCTCTGTACCCATGCAGACGTTTCCTGCATACGTGTGTGGGCGTTCTGTATGGTGCAGCTGGTATTCTGCATTCGCTCCAGCCCAGAGCTTGCATTGTAACGACTGGGAGGTGCATGGGAGGCGGTCCGGGGTCGCCTCCAACAAATAAACCCCAAGTCCACTTCAGGATAACCTGGCTAACTACCCGGAGGATACCCAGTTTCCACGACAGAGCCTGGCAAGCTACTCGTGGGTCTCCATTTTGCCGAAAACAGCAACAAGAATGGGCCTCTTCCTTCTAAACCTGAGGGAGCCCCTAATACGGCAGCGTTGGGTAGGACCGCTAGGGAAAGGCTGCTAGAATCTTAGTGCTACAACAAGCTCCTAAATCGAGAAGGACTGAGATGGCGATTTGTACTCATAACGCACCCCTTGCATCGGAAGCGAGTATCGGAGATCTGATGATGCAAGCCAGGAAGATCAAGTACGAGTCATCGGACTGACCGAAACGAGGAGGCATCGCACGCTACACGCCGTGTACGAGACTGATAAAGAACTGTTCCTTGGAACATGCGACAGGAGAGGCGTTGGCGGTGTGGCGTTCTCGTTAACACGCATATGGCCATGAAGATCGATTGGTACGAGAATATGACGACCCGAATCGGACGTTTTCGACTGTAAAGATGTGGTTCAGTCCCGGCTCTGACCATCTTCGGCGCCTATGCACCCACATCAAGCTACGACGAGGACGAACTCGAAGCATTTTATATGGAATTTCTATAAGAAAGAGCATACCTTCTTTGAAGTCATCGTCGGCAACTTCAACTAATAAGCAGGGTGAAAGGCTGTCTGAGTCTATTATGTCGATCAACTCCATCCATGGTGACTCACGGTTTCAGAAGCCCTCTCATCTGCAATGGACGTAGGAGTCACCCGATGGACAGTTCCATAATGAGAACGATCACGTCATCTTCAATCGAACGATTTGCCTGACCAACGTCGCTATTATTCCGAAGTCCTATACGGGATCAGACCATCGACTTATCCGCACCGAATTCCCCTTTTCGATACGTGGAGCCGCGAAGTTCAAGGAGCGAACACCAAAGACAGTCATCGTCTGGAAACACTTCGTTTCTCTCGCAGATGTATGGGAGGATTCCGTTATCGAAAACATCGACGACGAGCACAACTGGCTCTTTGGGCATCTTCGCGGTGATGCTAAGAGGGTATAGAGTTTGAAAGTTACCAAGAGGCGTCTTTCTTCGGAAACTCTCGAGCTGATACGCCAACGTGGAGCGGCACGAGCCGCAGGACATTACCAGCTGACGTCCGAACTTGCGAAGCAAAGCCGAGAGGCGATAAAAGAAGATCTCAAGGAGAGAAGAACAGCAGTGTTCGCTGAAGCAGCAGAGGCTGGGAGGGGTTCCACAATGCTTGCTGAAGTTTCGCCAATTATAAGACCAAAATGACCGGTCTCCGTCGTCTGGACATTACAGTTGCTGCTTCCCGAAGGGCAATGGAAAGGTCGCCTACGACTCTACTCAGATCTCTTCGATAGCCATGACCAACTGCCTAGGAGCAATCTGCAGCAGAATGGATATGTCTTACCATCGGATCTCCATTACGAAGTCCGACACGCCATTTCGTCGGTGAAGAATGGTACAGCATCCGGTTCTGACAGGATCAGATCGAAACATCTGAAGAATCTCTCGCCAGTTATCGTCAAAACACTGGCCCGACTCTCCACACGCTACCTGTCAGAATGCGAGGTATCCACATCGTGGAAAACCAGCAGGACTGTGTTGCTGTATAAGAAAGGAGATTCACACGACATTGGCAATTATCGTCAAATCTGCCTGCTTTTTGTAGTCTACGAGCTCTTCACTCGAGTCATCTTGAATAGGATGGATAGAACTTCAGACGAAGGACAGCCATGCGAGCAAGCAGACTTTCGGAGAGGATTCAGTACAGTCGATCACTTCCACACGATCACTAGGCTCATCGAAGTGTCACGAGAGCACAAGATGCAGTTATGTCTCACATTTATCGACTCGAAGAACGCTTTCGACTCCGTTAAGACAGAAGCGGTAATCAAAGCCTTGAAAAACTAGAGTGTGCCTACTCAGTACATAAGAATACTTCGTGAGCTCTACAGCAAATTCGCGACCGGTATCATACCATCCTACAAGGAAGTCATTATCGACGTGAACAGGGGGGTTCGACAAGGCAACACCATCTCACCTAAACTTTTCAGCGCCGCTTTCGAGAACGTGCGTCAATTGAAATGGGAAGGAATGGGAGTGAAGGTCGATAGCCGGGATCTACATCACCTCGGCTTCGCTGACGACATTGTGCTTGTAACACCGACAATCCAGCAAGCGGAGCGAATGCTAGCCGAATTCGACTGCGAGTGTTAAAAAACGGTGCAGCTAAACCTGTGATGTTCATGAGGAGCGGACTGGTACCTGATGTCCCATTCATGCTCAACGGAACGAACATCACTGGGCTTCAGCTATGTGTACCTAGGTCGGGTAGTCAATATGATAAACGACTTAGCACCAGAGCTGAGCAGGAGGAATAGAGCGGCTTCGGAAGCCTTCAAAATCATCGAGGGAGTAGTGAAGAAGACGAAGATTATCCGGCTTGGCGCCTATCTGTTTGATTAAGCTCTCCTTCGTGCCCTAACAGACGCCTCAGAGATCTGGATTCTACGTAAGCAGGATGAGCATGCGGTCGACGTCATCCAACGCGTCATCGAAAGGTTGGTGCTAGGAGTATCCCGATACACGCAAGTGCAGAGGGGAATCCGGAGTTCCGAACTCCGTCGTCGATCAAAGATCAGGGACGCCGTCGTACTTGCCGAAGATTAGATGGGCCGGACACGTCATGCGATATCGCGATGACCGTTGTACCGAAGCGGTTACCAACTGGTTCCCTCGGGACGTCAAGCGAACACCTGGACCACCGCCGGCCCGATGGCCAGGCCTCTTCACGAAAGTTCTGCGCGATGAGAACGAGATGCTACGTGTCCCTAGAGCCAGAAACGTTCACTGGACTGCTTTGGCTCGTGACAAGGACGAATGGAAACGTTGCTGGCGCCCGCTCGAGACTATCGATGCGCAACGGGACGAAGGTGATACAGGTGATATTCTAACCGGTGGCTACATTCCTTCCTCTGTGTTCTTTTCTACTTACTACTCTATGCTTTACTTCCTGCCAGCACTCTCTATCTGTGTGACTTCACGTCATCTTCATATTTGATTTTTTCAATAGCTGGCTGATTCAGAGGCAGCGGTGGGGGTGATTCGATTGAGGAGGAGGACTCCGTTATAAAAGGCGAAACCCGTTAGACGCAGTGCCTCCTCCAAAGCTCGGGGGCGCTCCTCTAACCGGGGATTTCGCCTAATATGGTCTTCTAAGACCCCTTGTTTTCACTTGTATAGCTCACTTTGCGAGTTACTCACTTAAAACATTACCCCTAGTACTGTCTTTAGACACAGTAGTAGGGGTAGTGTGGTCAGGGAGGACCTCCAGAGGGGTCTCATGTAAACTGGGGTTCCAAGAAGACGAGAGTTGCTAAGCGCATGGTACAGAAGGGAAACTTCTGCCGGGAGCGCGCGGCCGCGTCGCGGTTTTGTCATTGGTTGCAGACTTTCTCCGTTGTGTTTTTGTTTGCACACACCGCGTAAAAAAGGTAATGCAGCCAACTGCTCGCGAAGTGTGCTACGCATGGTTGGTAGGGGAGCCAAGGCTGAGCGAGTTGGAAGGACGGAAATAGGAGAAAGGATGCCAGGCGGTCCATATCGCGCCCAGGGCTTTTCTGTTTGTTGTAATGATGGCTTACTCCCCCTCAATGCACTCTACTCTCGATGTACCTCTTCGGCAGCGACACAAGAGTCACATGTTTGCTTGATGTCGCAAGCTTAGCAACTTCATGTTTACACCGACACTCTAAGAAGCCTACACATAAATCAGTTTTCGGTAGAAGGCACATTCCGAGATTGAAGGAGGCATCTTTCAAACATGCTACGCCTTTCATGAGGATGTCCGCTTTCTAGGATCGACTCTGCCCGAGATGTTGAGTGATAAGTATTATTGCAGAGCGATACTTATCATGTTGTATTGTTGCTGTTTCGTTTGAAAATATGAGGAGCTTGACGTGCCCGCTTTTGTGGTGAAATGCCCACTCGTCCGTATCAAAGATTGGGATGATTGATACAACCGCATTATCTCAACGACATCGTTTATAGTAATGGGATTTGCGTTTTTGCGGAATAGTGGAATTTGCGAAAACGGATTAGGTCGGTGTCGACTGGGAGAATCGGTGTCTGCGTTTTTGTGGAAATGCAGAATTGTGGTATTAGGGATTGTGGGATTTGCGAAGAAAGATTAGATGCGTATCGATCGGGACGATTGCGGAATTTGCGGCAAATGAGGGACCTGATGAATTGTGAAATTCATAACCTGATCCTCTCGTCTCTTCTCTTCTTGGAAACCAATACGTGCCTAATCCTTTTTCCCATATTCCGCAATTATGCATTTCCACAGGAACGCAAATTTAGATCGATATACTTAGCTTTTCCGTGGATTCCGCTATTATGAGAAAATGCAAACACTAGCTTTGAGTGAGGCGGAAGCAGATTACGTACCTTCGAGTTAAAGCGTATTGAATACGAAGTTTTGTATGCTGATGTATGAGCAACAGTACATTTGGGTTCTGGTTAAAGCTATTAGAGCTGTTTCTTGATATTTTCTTTCCACTTTACATAGGCACTTCTATTCCCCGGTTCAAAAGGTTCGGGCTTATATACTGTGAGATTTTCTCTAGGAGGTTAGCCAAGATCATGAGAATGTTTGACTCTCAAACTTCAAGAAGAAGAGTCTACGAGTGAGCGCCATTATGCACGAGTCACGAGTCACAGAAAACGTCCTCTTAAAGGAACCGGAAGGAGGTCCGAAACAAGAGGAAGATGCAAAGAAATGAGCATTTTGTAATGAACACTTAAGGTTAGAAGCGATAATAGGCGAAAAAACCCGGACTCAAAAGCGCGACGCTGCGGTGTGTATTCGCATCCCATTCGCATCAGCGCATCCATTCCGAGTTGTCCGCTGTAGGAGACGGGCCGTGGGCCAACGTTAGTTGTAGCACCTGACTCCCAGCGCAGTGGAGTGGCCATTCCTAACTACATAACATTCATGTAAGTACATCTAGAAACAATATAAGAAAGAACAAAGTAAAAAGTAAAGGAAAAAACAAATTCATAGTGGAAACATCTTCTTTCGGCACAATGCCAAGGCGTCAAACGAGTTTGTGCAATGGCGGCCACTTAAACTCGTCCACACTACGTCTGTTCTACCGTAAGCCAAAATTACCCCCCTTTGGTGTCTTTAAACTCGAAATAGATGCCTTCACCAGAGGACTCTCAATCCTTTAAAAGGTCAGGAGACCAACCCGGCCATTCACAATGAAGTGCACATTGCTGTATGAGTCTTGGAATGCTGAACACAAACTGTCATTCAAATTTGCGGGACGACTCCGTGAGCGAAGATATAATGGTTTCCCACGAATGGATAATGCAACAACAGGTGCTACCGTAATAAGGGGGGGGGGACCCCACTGCGGCACTATATTTGCCTAAAGTCTGGAAGGGAACAAATTGCTTTACCATTTTCTCTGAGGCTTGAGCAATAATACACACTTGAATAGGCTGATTGACACGTCAGTGATGCTTAGTTGCTCAGCAATCGTCGTTAAATCACTCAAAGCAATCAGCGCAAATTATAAGACTTCCCTAATGACGATAGCACCCCATCATGTTCCCCCTTACCATTATCAAGTGCTGATACCATCATGGTACCTGCAAAGCGCGAGCCAGTGTGACGATCGTCTCCAGGGTATCAATCACTATTACGGAGGACTCAATTACTCGCGAAATCTTCGAAGATTGGTCACAAATTCTATGCGATAGAAACTTGTATCCGAGGGTACTTCGATCACCTGGACACTGGATTTGCCCGAAATCTTCTTCCCCTTCTACCTATCTACAATATACTGTCAACGCATTTACCGCTGTTTGATTCCCTACTGTGGAATTGCATGAGCGTCTGGTCGAAGGAAGGTGGGAGGTCGATTTTGACCACTTTGGTTGACCTGTCATTTCTTTTTAGGAAAAAGGACATGGTAATTGATCAGCGCGTGGTTAGCGCAACGAGGCTGATAAGGAGAAAGTGAACAATTGATATTCTCTTATATATTTTTCCTGAATTTCTTTTCTGACTCGTTTCTCTATCACCTCACTGACTATCACACGAACAAGCGGTTCATAGCTAAATAGCGCTTGGGCATTAGCATCAAAAATTGAAGGCCATCTCGGCTCGACTATGCTCGTTTCTATCTACAACTCTGAAGGAGCTTTCCCTGACGGGCTGGGCTTTGGCTGTCGGAATTCCCGGGTCGCTCAAGCGGGGCAACTGCTGTCCATGCATTGATTCATAATTTTCTTTCTCTTATTTGTTGCTCCTTCATAGTTTGTGATTATCTTGCTCCCATGGAACTGGCTCGTCAAAAAAGTCGACAGGATCACTGTTCCGCAATCATAATCAGCACATCTCCTGGGTTATCTCCTACTTCCATACCTTCCTTACTTCATGAGCATGTCTCAATATTGCCATCTGGCAGCATCAGGTGTTCCCTGCCACATGACAGCCAGACTGCGTGGGATCCTTTTTCTATGCTGTGCATATATGTAGCATTGCCAGCGAATCTCATATCAGTGTGCCCATAATCTCCGAAAAAGATCATTCCTGAATGAATGGTGTCAGCACTGCACTCAGTTAACACATAACGTACCGTGGCTATTTTTACCGTACCTGCATGTATGCCCAAACGTTTTTTTTTTGTAGTCTTCAATTCGTGCAACACAGTGTGCTGCACTTGGCCAGTCAGTACCGTCTTTTTTGGGGTCACATGAAATCGTCGATTTGTGAAGGCCAACGCTGGAAGGATACGTTCGCGGATGTGGAGAACAACATATCTGCCCATCGTTGTACCAGAAAAATTGGTTTGCTTTTTAATGTCACATCTAGGCAGAAACTAAGCTTTTGCACAACTAGACAGTTAGGTCCGCAGTCACAGTCCAGTAAACTCAGTCGAAGTCCCATCAGTAGATGTGGGTAGTTGCCCTGTTAATTGTTTTGTTATTGCTTGTTATGGTGTTCAAAAAGCGTGGTGCCAAAATCTTAGGCCACTTTTGGAGGGGGATAGGTACCAGAAAGATATGTTATTCTCCATATTCGAAAACATAAAGTGACAGCTTTTACCACGATACATTTCCAAAATACGAAATTTGATACTGGTGCAACACCATGTGTTGCACTTAGCCACTCAGGAACGGTTTAGGGTACAATATCATGTGTTGCACGCGGTACGTTATGGGTTGAAAGACACTACTCTCTCCCGTTGCGTGGCTATCTAGAATAGAACTTGGCCCTTGATAGATAATAAGCAGTTTTTCAAAATTTTCACAGCGATCAATGTATTGTGGTCCAGAAGTTAAATTCGTAAATTCGGAAGAAAGCCTGAAATTCAGCGTTTAGAGATGCCACAGTGATGGGCATCTTATTGCGAGAGGCCGAGTGACCCGTTGACCCTGCTGGGCGAAAGAGACTCTTCATAGCTCGCAAATGTTTCCGAGCCCTTTTGCATGCAAAACACGTCTACTTCTCCGGTGAAAATCGAATAAAAACTGGCGAAAGAGGTGGAGTGATTTTTGAGGGCGGTCCTTCACTGCAACATCTTTCTTGAGCAGCGGTTTGTTGCAATATGGTCCTACAGGAGCTGCCAACGCGTCGGTATTGGAGCACGCTTCATAGTTGTTCTCCAAAAGCTGATTCCGACTACTGTTTCTTCTATTTCTATTATTATTCTGCGCAGCAAGGCCCGTTTTTGGCAAGATAGCAGATGCAACTGACTCAATCTGCATTAATGCTGATTTGGCTGAAATCACCACTTTATCATGGTATTTTTATGTGTTTATGTATTTTCTCTTCACTGTATTCAGTTTATTTTTCAAGTATTGCATTTATTAGGGTGTTCATAAAGTTCGTTGGACATTTGTAAACAGCGTCGCATTACGCAACGCGTTGTGATTTTGCATGATGATTTCGCAATACTGAAAGTGCTCACAATGGGCTATCTTCTGAGCTAGCTAGCTCTCAACTTCCTTTCCTGCTCTTCCCACAATAAAGCGCTGAGGATGAGTGATGGTCACCACCACCGCCGATGTTTGCTGGTCTACTACAACGTGGGCGACCAGGATGCGTCAGCAGTTTGGTGATAACACCTCTTCTAAGAACTGGATGTCAAAATGGTGGACTCGCTCCACCTATGGAAAATGGAAACTATGGCATCGGAGATAAAAATCAGTGATAAGTGATAAAATCAGTTGCGTCGTCCACTACAGCATCCTACCCAACAATGCCACAGTGACGACAGAGACCCTCTCTGAAGAATTGCAGGAGGTCAAGGTGAAAGCTGCCGCCTTGTCTCAGAAACTTGCAAATCCGTGGTTGCTCTGGGACAACGCGCGCCCCCACAAAACGAGAGATATTTGGGCCGTCCTGGACGGGCTAGGCATAAAGTCGGTCACGCATCCACAGTATAGCCCGGACATCAGTCCATGCGATTACCACATCTTCCGGTCCATGCAAAATTTCTTGGACGGAAAACAGCTGAAGAACGAGGGCGACCTCGAGGACGTAATCGAGGACTGGGTCGAGTCGCGGCCGGCCGGCTTTTGGGAGGATTGAGTTGCCTCTCTATCCGATCGTTGGCGAAGGGGTGTGGGTATGCATGGAGATCATATCATGGACCTGTAAGTTCAACTTGGTGAGTTATCTTTACAAGCTGTGAAAAAAGCGAATGGCCAACGAACTTTATGGAGACCCTAATAGTTTCTTCGAAATCAAGTTAGTTGCATTAAGGTTCTGTGCAGAGTAATAGTAGAAATCAGAGGAAAAACCAATTGAGCTGAGCGTTTGGCGGGCGAGTATCAAGTGTGCTCTGATGCCGCCGCGCTCTCATTCGAGACCGTCGGCAACGCCCTAAGGCTGCGATATGGACTGTATGTGGGGAAGGTTGTTCTGGTATTCCACCAGAACCAACCAATCTCTCTCACGTCTCTATCTATAAGTTTACCGTTGGCACATAATAAGCATATTATGCGCACTTAATCGTCTCGTGTACACCTGAGGTGTGACCTCTTTTGAGACTCAGAGGCACGCCCATGTTCCATCCTCTGATTGATACCATTCTACCACTGCATCGACTGTATTCACCGCTCACGAATAAACCTCCAACCACAAGAGCCTACACAAAGGTGGTTATTGGTACAGTCCAGTTCCCGAAGGCTGGCAGGGCGTGGCCTACAGAGTTGGGTGAGAGTGTGTGGCGGGGTGAGAGAGATCGATACAAGTCCGTAGGCCTCGCCCTGCAAGCTGTCGGGAAATGGACTGTACGACCCCGCCTTTTTCGCAGCTAATTACTGTTGCTCCACACATGAGGTGCGAGGTGACCCCAGTTAGCGGCGAGAACTAGCGGGTTATCTTGTCACTCTCATTGGTCCATAAATCGAGTGAAGGTTCATTAATTGAAATGCAGATTAACCGCTATTATGCAAATTATTCAGATGTATTTATCATCTATTAACGAAGTTACAACACAAAATAACAAAAATCTAATATGAAAATATGAGACTAAGCAGCGACGGTTTTGTTTCCAGGAAGACCATCCTCTTTCAATTAACTAAATTGCTGTCATAGGTATTGCAGAAGAAAGGCTTTTTATCATTGGCCATCTCGTTCCATTTCAGAACGTGTCATATTTTGTTTCTGATGTAAATGTGCATTTAGTAGTTCCATCGGAAGTCAGAGTTCATAGCCATCACCAATACTATTCCGCTTTTCGTGGACAGTGCTCAGGATGACCATGTTTTGAAAGTTTGTGAAATTGTGAATTACTTTTTCAAGAAAGTTGTCCCATTTATACTGCTTGTCTGATTTGTTTCTCACTCAATTTATGGATCAATGTGAGCATTATGATGATCCGTGAGTTCTCGCAGCTAATTGGGGTCACCTCGCTCCCCATGTGCGATGCAAAAGTATGGTCGTATCAATAACCAGCGACCCCTGTATGTGTATTCCCGAAGTATGAGGTACCCCTTTTTTCTTTTGGACTGTTGAGGAAAACTATACTTGTGAACTATCTCTCCCGGAACTACAAATTATATACTTCATATTATATGGGTTTAACTGAATAAGTAAAATTTAAGAGGAAATACTAACAACTTCAGTTTTTTCTTCGAGAAATGGTGCATAAGGTTCACTTGGGAACTCGAGATTTCTTGAAAACAGACGTGAAGGCGTCATCATAGGTAAATAGGGAAATGGGATTAGGGAGGACATTCTCTCTGTGAATGAAATTCGACTTCAAAAGAAATGATTTCCGGCGAAGCTAGCGTCAATGGATACCTTGAGGTCTTCATCATTACGGCGCTGCGCTACGTTTTGGGCCTCGTGCTGTACCAGGTCGAATTGCTGCGAGCGCGACTGGCTTGACCCCTTGCCGCTTTCTCGGAGCTCGACCTTTTCACTCCTTTCTTTCGCTGATGTTGCTTTCGAATTTAGCAATTGTCCTGTGGTGCGCCAGGATTGCCCCGTACAATCGCTTCATCATGCTTGCCGAAGAAACACGAGGCTGTTTACAGTAGTAGCCGCACCCGGTCCAGGTTCTCGACTGATTAAGTAGACCAGCCGAGTAAACAACGTCTCACTCGCCAGCTGCAGATTTTCACATAGGCGGCCGCGTGATTTTGTCTGAAACTGGAGCATACCTTTCAAGTTGCAGACACTACACCGAACCGCCTTAGAAGAAGTCTAAGTAGTCAGCAGAATTCAAGCATGTGTAGTGAACATAAGCCGATTAATACCAACGCCGATGTAACCATACGGCGCCACATTGCTATCAAAAACGATTTTGAGTTCGCGGAATAAACGGAGGTACATTCTCAGATCGCCGTAATATCATCCCTGATCATCAATTTCCTCCGTATCAAACCTTTTATTCGAGCACTAATAACGCATGTAAATCAAAACAAGTCAGCCGTAAGGTATGCTGGGGGATGAGCTACAACCGAGATCAAAATGTGGGACGTGTCGTAGTTGCTGGTTTTTACGGAGTAAGGATATTCACAATCACATTCCGCCTCATTCCACCACGAGTCTGTGCACCCTTTCCCTTTTAAGTAATCTCATGTTTTGAGTGGTTATAAATTACAGATAACGAATTTTTATTAAAATTCACCGCACTCTACAATAAATGAATGAAGCTTTTCTTGCAGGAGGGTCTCAAGAGAAAGAGCAGGTGAGTTCCTTTAGCAAGTAGTCAAGATGCGCCTAATTCAGTGTCGAAGACTCCCAGTTGATTCTCCTCCTTTTCTTCTTTTTTTTTAATGAATGATAGAGCTCTATGATTTCCGAGAACACGAAGCGAATGGCTGACTCTGAATATTGTTCTATGTTGAAGCCTTCTGCCTATCTGTATGCGTGAAAGCAGTATGAGGTTCCAAAGTTTTATTTTGAAAGACTAATAAACTTGCACAAAAATATTGCAAAATAGATTTGAGCTTACTGGAGAGCTTTCGATGCCCAGCGCCTTTTCTAAGCCTGAATAGGGCATTTAATCCAAATATTGTTTTGAAATTAGTTGGTAGATGTACCTCACCAACTTACAACCTCACTGATTCACTGCTGCCACAGAACGCGGTTGACCACGCGGTAGGGAATTCTTCGCTCCCCGGCGGTTATTGAGGCAGTGACAAAATCTGCTTCCCAAGTACTTAGCAATATGTCAATGATGTGGGCAAAAATTGTCGAAGAAACTAAAAGGCACTTCTTCGAGATACTTAACGAACATTGCAGGGCCTTGCTAAAGCCTGTCCAATATCCAACCAGTAGTTCCTTTAAACCAAAACCCAAAACGTGCCCACGAGAACCTTCCTAGTTGTTGTCAATGTGCTGCTCCGCTCCACTGATAACGTAGTGGAAATAAAAATACTAGAGGCCCTAGAAATTAAGTGATTATACCCACAAATAAATAGCAGGAACGAACATTAAAACTAATCACACGACTGCACTGTTATACACTGTGAAATGAATGTGATAACATACACCACAATGGTCACGTCTACATTATTTGAGAGTTAAGTCAGGGTGGTGCGCTGCTCCACTCCCATCAACGCAGTAAGAATAAGTTTTAGGGTACCATCGAAACAGTGCGGTGCATATGTAGTACTTTCAACAAAAAATGGCTCTACTTTGCTCTTGAGGAAGGATGCCGGAAGCTGGTCAATAGTCCTAAAACTTCAAAGTCTGCAATACCGTTGTGAAACCTTTTTGAGTTTTTGAGCTCTACAGCCTAACTTCATTTCGGAATGGTTGTGTTGGTTTCTTTGTGAGCATTAGGTTTTGATGGCGAATCACTTATTTTCGATTCTACATGACTTCGAACCGTAGGCTGATTTCATATTCGATTTTCTCGACACATAGGGATTTTGAAAAGCTCTCAATTTGTGCTTTACTCGGCTAAGCCTTCTACCATCCTTTCCGATCCTCTGCAAGGACTTCGTTTAGGAAAATAATCGGCGAAGAAATCAATCTCATGTCGTTTCACAAATAATTCCCAGTCTGATTCTTGCGTGACTTGCTGCGGAAAAATGAGACACCAGTGATAATGATGATGACAAGACCTGTAATGTATAGTCCATCTCCCGAAAACTGATTGGGCGTGTCCTTCGAACTTGGGTGGATGGCGAGAGTGAGAGGACGTGGCGAGGGTGAGAGTGTATGGCGGGGTGAGAGAATTGAGAGGGTTTGATACACGTTTATACATGTCCGTAGGACACGCCTACTCAGTTTTTGGGAAATGGACTGTATGGCGATGCAGAGAAGAAAGTTCACAGATCAGAGCACCCTATATTTGCCTTCAAAAAGGAGGGCTTCCACCCAAGAAATTGCAAAGACATTATGCTACTTCAAATACCTTTCATAACAGGCAATGCTAGAGCAGTCAAAAAACAGTGTCATGCACACAATGTCATGAAAAAGGAACTCATTTTTTTTCGTATAAGATTCCTTTGAGCACACATCACGTGAGAATCAGATTGGTGGCTTACTTTCCTGGGGCGAGTATGTCGTTGGATAACTGCTCAGGCTGCACCTTTGTTGCAGCTGAACATCGCACGTTTTTTTAGTTTGGCTTCCGTCACGCATGAAAGGAGATCTGGAGACAACTTTGTCTTCAGAACTCCTTTCCTTCAGAGCAATGCTGCATTTTTTTCCATTATTATAGATAGAAAATACTCCAGTGCTCTCATCTGTCGTGGAATGCTGTGTTAATAAAGCCATTGCAGTGTTTTTTGCGTAATGTTCGGCCTGATTTTTGAACAATACATGATGAAATCATATAGTGTCATTTTCCCGTTGCTTACCTTTTCTTTCTTTGAAACTGTATTTCTGGTAACTAGCAGCCAGCCTTCTAAATGAGGCTCAACCCATCTGTACGTCTGATACTGCTCCGAGGAGCGGCGATCACTTCTGTGAATGTTCGCCTCAACTATGTTGTCTTGTTTCCCGTTAATTTTGAGTTTTTTTTTTGAGAAGCCTCCACAATGTTTTCCCAGGAATCAGTATTACGTCTAAGTTTTCTAATGTTCTCTATTCTGCTTCGAGCAACTACCAGTTATCAAATACATCGCGAAGACCCTTATTTGTCAGTGTTTCAGAAAACAGACCTGGACTCACTCAATGACAGTGCGGAAGTCACGAACCCTCTATACAGGTAAAGGATTACACACGTAGCTTAATTTTTGATCTTGATTCTTTTTACACCATCGCACACGCCCAAATAATATAGTCGGTACTTTCTCGATACATGCTCAAAGATTAAATAGTTACACAGCGTGATAGCACGCAGTACTGTGCGCTAGCCAGCTGTATCTTTACACATAAACACCCACCATCCTTCAGAAGCTCAGAAAGATCAAAGACCGCAATATTCGGTGCTACCGACATTGGAGTATGTTATGTGCCCGCTACCGAGCATTCATTGCTCTTTACTACTCTTTTTCACATTTATTGGAACTAGGGCGGTTGTGGTCACATATCTTCTTCTTCTTTCTTCTTCTTCTTCTTTCTTCTTTCTTCTTTCTTCTTTCTTCTTTCTTCTTTCTTCTTTCTTCTTTCTTCTTTCTTCTTTCTTCTCTTCTTCTTTCTTCTTTCTTCTTTCTTCTTTCTTCTTTCTTCTTTCTTCTTTCTTCTTTCTTCTTTCTTCTTTCTTCTTTCTTCTTTCTTCTTTCTTCTTTCTTCTTTCTTCTTTCTTCTTTCTTCTTTCTTCTTTCTTCTTTCTTCTTTCTTCTTTCTTCTTTCTTCGCTCTTGATGACGTCCCTCCACCTCTTCTTTGGGGCTTCACGTGGCCGCTTCCCTTGTGCTTCAAACTCTGGTACTTTTCTTACGGGGTGGTCCTCCGTTCTCCTCAGTACGTGCCCACACCATCGCAGCCGTTGCTCTCTCAACTTTAGCTGGACAGGAGCCGTCTGCGTGATCGCTCTCACATCCTCGTTCCTGACCTTGTCCAGTCGCGTCCAGCCGCATGCCTATCTCAACATCCTCATTTCAGCTGCGTGCAGCTGCCTTTCATGTATCTTACTTATGGGCCAGCACTCGCATCCGTACAGCATTGCGGGCTTATTACTACTCGATACAACTTGCCTTTGAGCGTCCTGGAGCACCGCATCGCACAGTATTCCGGTAGACTCCCTCCACTTTATCCATGCCGCGTTAATCCGGGCCTTCACTGCCTGGTCTACCGTACCATCAGCCGTCAGATCACTACCGAGATATCGGAAGTCTCCTACCGTTTCGATGGTCTTCCCATGGCAGTCCGTTATCGGTACTAGGCATTCTTCGGAGCTCATGAAGTTGGTCTTATTAACATTAAATCGGAGCCCATTTGCCAGCCTGTCCTGCCACTGCGTACTTTTGCTTGCAGTTCTTCTCTGCTTTCCGCTACCAGTGCTATATCGTCCGCGTACAGGATGGTCTTCAGTGGCCCTCCCATCAGATTTTTCACCATCACATCCAGAGTGAGGAGGAAGAGGAACGGGCCTTAGTATGTCTGTGTGTGTGTCTGTGTGTGTGTGTTTGTCCGTCTGTCGCGAAATTCATATCTTGCGTCGCAGCAAAGCTGGGACGCTGAATTTTACAAGTGATATAGGGGGTGCCAAGGGAACCTCAGCGGTGGTGGACCGAAAGTGATAGCAACTGATAAGGGCTGATAAGGAGCCTCGGAAGGCAAATGTCACCAAATCTGTTTCGCCTTTCGGGTTGATCCTAAAGCGCTGACACCCATAGGTGTTTTGCAGGATGGGACGGGAACATTAATAGTGGATGACCAGCATTGATAACGGTTGTTAAGATTCGATAAGAAGCGTAAATAGGCTAGAGTCGTCAAATCCGTTTCGCTTTTCGCGTTGATCCAAGAGCGCTGACACTCATGGGTGTTTAGCAGGGTGGGTCAGGGACATTAATGGTGGGTGATCCAAGATGATAATGGTTGATGAGATTTGATAATGAGTACGAGAAGGCAAATGTCGTCGAATACGTTTTGCCTTTCGCGTTGATCCAAGAGCGCTGACATTTATAAGTGTTTTGCGGGATGGGGCAGGAACATTAATGGTGGGTGACCCGCACTGATAATGGTTGATAAGATTCGATAAGGAGCGTAAGAAAGCTAGAGTCGTCAAATTCGTTTCGCCTTTCGCGTCGATCCAGGAGCGCTGTCACTCATGGTTGTTTAGCAGAGTGGGACGGGGACATTAATAGTGGGTGATCCAAACTGAAAATTGTTGATAAGCTTCGATTAGGAGCGTGAGAAGAAAAATGTCACCAAGGCCGGTACGCTTCTGCGGCTAACAGTGAAATGTTCACAGGTTTTGTAGAGTACGGGTACCTCAATGGTACTGTTGGGTACAGGAGCCTCAGTGAAACTGATAACGGCTTTCAGTGACTGATAAGAACCGTTAGGAAATGGATAGGATGAAATCCTTGCTAATATTGTACGACCGCTTTAGCAAAAGCGTCTAATGCGCAGTGGCATCGGGTGAACATATTTTGCTTATGTTCTGATATCACTGACCGATGTATCGACCGCTGAATGCCTCGCCTTCCAAAAAATGGTGCGTTTCTCTTGATAATGCGATCTCCATTGATAATCATGATACAACCTATTTTTGTGACAGCAAAGCAAGCGGTTCACTCGGAATCATTTTCTAATGCGGTACTTGCAGCAACACTGGGTATCGACCTCTAGACTATGTAAAATTTCAAGTAGTGAAGCATGTTCACGAAAACGATAAACATCGATAAGCGGGAAATGGCCTACCATCAATGTGTGCGAATTAGATTCTCAGCAAGTGATCTATTTGTTACCAATCGATGCAATCGAATACAAAACTATCGATTTCCAAACTACCCAAACTCCCAATGGACCAGTTGGCTGGCGCACACTACTGCGCGCGATTCATGTGGATTACGTACAAAATGGGTTCCATGCAAAGCGATTGAAGTATATCGATACCAAAATGCTTTTTTTTTATCACGCCATCTTCTCTGCTTTTTGCAATTCAATAGCTCAGCTGAAAGCAGAGGGAAGGAAATCTCCGCTCTGCTAAGGTCGGGTCAAACATACCCATTTCGCACAACATCGCCATGAATCGCGCGCAGTAATCTGCGCCAGCCAACTGGTTTCATTATAAACTAACTTCTTTTCCTTTTTTCTTTGATCCCACGGTAGTTGGAGCACTGTGTTGCATCACCCTTCTGTTTCAAGATGGGGACGATCGTACTAGTCCTACACCCATCTGGTATCCTTCCTTCAACGGTTACGGCGTTAAAGAAACGAGTGAGCCACTTTATCCCGTACTTACCCAATGCCTTCCATGCATCTATAGGCACCCCATCTGGAAAAGCCGCCTTCCCAGTCTTTATCTCACTTAGTATGCGACGAACCTCTCCATTCGTCCAGGATAGGATTGGACCTGCCGTGGCCTCCGTCTTTGGGCATTCGCTACGGGGAAACTCTTCGTTCAGCAGCCTGTCGAAGTACTCCTGCCACCTTCATTTAACGTCGGCTGGCTTCTTTAGGATGACAACGTCACTGCTTTTCACGGACTTTACCACACTGGTGTCCTGGGTGGCTCGATATCGAGCTTTGGCCATCCTGAAGACAAACCTCTCCGCATCTCTGCCCTCCAACTTCTCGTACAAGGCATCCATTTCCGTGTTCTTGGCTTTGGACACGGTTGCTTTGGCAAGCCTCTTGCAACTTTTAGAGGCGGCGAGGTCTTCTTGGCTCCGCGTTTTCTGCCAGTGTTTGTACGTTTCCTTCTTCCGTTTCACCACTCGCTGAAACTCCACATTCCAGAACCACCGCTTTGTCTCCTCTTGAGTTTCACCCAGTGTTTCCGTCGCGCACCGTAGGATGACTTTAGCTGCCCTATTCCAGGTCTCCTGAACCGCACCGCTGGGGTCTGGAAGACAAGCATCCTTTGCCCTCCTTTTTAGATCATTCTTCTCTACCCTGTGTAGCTTCCATCATCGTACCTACGCTCAGCTCTTACCTTCGTTTTCTTTGGAAGCTTTATGGCAATGTCCGCTAGGAGAGGCCTGTGCTGGGTGGCCACTGCCTCACCAGGTAGCACCTTGACGTCCTTTACACTTTTGAGGAGCGGTCTCTTTACGAGCACATGATCTATTTCCGTTTACCTTCCCCCATTGCTGTAGGTCACCTTTTGAGTCTCGCTTTTTTGCGAAAAACGTACTACAGACAGCCAGGTCGTGGGCTGTAGCTAGGTCAAGGATCCTCCTTCCCTCAGCATTCCTTGCCCCAAAACCTCTGCTCCGTGCACTCTCTCTAGTCCTTTCCGGTCACTGCCGACCTGACCGTCCCCCGCTGCGGTGAGATAGTCATTTTCCGGGACTACCTTGATGGCTTCATCGAGGTTCAGATAGAACTGGTCTTTCTCGAATTCCGGGCAGCCAGCTTGCGGTGCTTACACTGTAATTATGGTCTAGTACCCCTCATTTGTGTTTATCCTTACAGCCATGATTTGATCGCTTATCCTGTCTACTGCAGAGATACAGTCCTTGAGGGACTCTGCTACGGCTATGACTACGCCGTTTCTTTTGCTGTGTCCTTTATTGTGGAAAAATTTTACACCGTCACCGATCTCCCTTGCCTAGCGAGTTTCCTGGAGGCATAGGACTCAATGTTCGTGCGCTTCATCAGGTCAGCCATTTCCCGGGAATTGCCGGTCAGCGACCCCACACCAAGAGTCTTGATTCGAACAAACTTCCTTGGCCGAGGTCGTTCACCCCTCGGTAGCCCTCGCGTACTGACCACAGAACTCGGGCGAGGGTTCTGCGCGCCACTTCCGGGTGACGCCCTAGCGTTATAACTGATTCTTTTAGCAACTTCCGACATGTTTGTTGTGACAAGGTTTCTCCATCAGCTGACCTGTCAACCTGGGCCTGACGCTGGTAACGTCACCATTTTTGCAATTTCTTGCAAGGCATGGTTTTGTGCCTCGGCGGGGATCGAACCCAGTGGTCTTGAATGTGCAGACGTGAGCCTACTCTCTTAACCACTCGGCTACCCCTGCCCTGTTGTGGTTGTGGCCGCATATACTTATTAGCAGTATATCGGTGATGAGCGGCTCCTTATACTTCTTGAAACCTACTATTACTGGTGCTTGTCGGATATTGTCCAAAGTTGTTACTTGCTTTCACCACTCATCGATGTTTCTGTCCCTGAACCACATATCATCTATACATGCCAAAGCTCTACTGTATGTTCGAAGAGCGCAACGACTAGTGACAGTTACCTTTTGACGCTTCTAATCAACCTTCATCAATCAGTTTGGATGGCCTATCATTCATATCCACCCCCTAGACACACGTAAAATTTGGGGTTCATCCTCGTTGTGAACTGAGGTATGAATTTTGTGACAAACAGACAAGCCAACACACACCGGCAGACACTTGCTTAACGGATTATATATAGTAGTGTATTCCGCTTCAAAAATCCATCTTCGGTTTGTCTCGCGCTTTCCATTTTGCAAGGGATTATTATGAGGTCCATCACGGGCCGTGCCCAAAAAGCGAAAGCTCAAATAGAATACAATCATCTAGCAGTAAAGAATGCAAAGGAGAACAAAGTCTCTGCGAGGGGATTCATGCATTCGCAGTTAGTTTCATAATGTAATTCATGAGAATATAGAGGAAGAGTGAACCTATTGTGCTCCTTATTGTCATATGCGTGAAGTGTTGATCTTTCTGGAACTTACATTCTCCTTGGAACTCTATTGATGTCAAAGGGCAGTTCCATTACCTAGTGAAAAAGAAATTTTTTGAATGACTTTACTCACTGATTCACTTAATGTTTACTTGATGAGCTCACGCCACGTCAAGCGGCAACGTATACGAAGAGAAAAGTGAACATAGCGTTTGTGCTACTGATGTCGGAGTAGGTAGTGTGCCCACTCATCGTTTGTTCAATGCTTTAGCTGCTTGTTCACTAGTGTTTATCATATTTCCATAGACACCCGTTACTATTTGGAAGCCTACGTTTACTGCAAATAGTTCCGGATTCTCAACGAAATGTGTTCGACCACTGATCATCTAACACGGATGCTGTTGTGTTCGCATTATTGGCGAGCAGCGCGTCAGATTTCTTCAACCTAATCCTTATTGACTCTTGACAGAAAATTCGTTTAGCTTCTCGCATTAGTCCCGGAGCATTCATACTCACGGGTGTTTTGCGGAGCGGAACGAGGACATTGATGGTGGGTGATCCAGCTTGATAACGGTTGGTAAGATTTGATAAGGAGCATGAGAAGGCGAATAACGTCAGATTCGTTTCGCCTTTCGCGTTGATCCGAGAGCGCTGACACTCATGGGTGTTTAGCAGAGTGGGACGGGGACAATAATAGTGGGTGATCCAAGTGATAATGGTTAATAAGATTCGATTAGGAGCGTGAGAAGGAAAATGTCACCAAAGCCGATACGCTTTTGCGGCTAACAGAGGAATGTTCACATTCGCAGGTATTGTAAGGTTCCGGGAACCCAATGGTATTGTTGGGTACAGGGGCTTCAGTGATAACGGCTTACGATGGCTGATAAGAACCGTTGGGAATCGGATAGGATGAAATCCTTCACATCGCTTGATGCTACTATACGACCGCTTTAGCAGAAGCATGATGCTCAGTGTCATAAGTGAACATATTTTTTTTATGTTCTGATATCACTGACCGATGTATCGACCGCTGAATTGCCTAGCGTTCCAAAAAATGGTGCATTTCTTTCGATACTGCGATCTACATTGATAATCATAATACACCTAGATTTGTGATAGCAAAGCAAGCGGTTCACTCGAAATCATTTTCTAATGCGCTACTGGCAGCAACACTGGGTATCGACCGCTATCTACCTACAGTAGCGGTCAAAAATATATGCGGTTTGGGATTTTGACCATAACTTGGTTCGATGTTTGCATATCTCGCTCAATTTTTTTTGTGTTCTAAAGGCAACTGTTAGTCAATGAAATAAAGTATCTCAGCCGAGTAGGATGCAGTGTGAAGCTTGAAAAAATCATTTAACTGAAACCACTGAAAATGGTCAACTCCGTGCCTCAGTGCTGTTAGGATTTGAAATAGCGTGGAACAAAGTCCCAGCCTCATTCCGTATTATTTTCTGCCCACCTGCCCGTTTCGACGAGTTATAAGCTTTTTATGGCCAATTGAATTTTTGGAAAGGTTTGGCTATTTTTAGAGTTTTTAGTTGAACAAATTTTCCAATCTTAACACTACACCCTACTTTGCTTCACTGAGTACCAGTTGCCTTCAAAAAACAAAAAAAATTGGATAAGAAATGTAAACTTCGACCAAAGTTATGGTTAGAATCCATGACCGCATATATTTTTGACCGCTACGGTATATATAAACCAGGAGTTTGGTTTGTCCGTTTGTCTGTGTGTCCACTCTGTGGTTTAATTACCCAAGTTTGAGGTACAGTCCATTGCGTGGCAGGGCTTGGGTGAGTGGCGAGAGTGGGAGTGTGGGCGGGTGAGAGCATGCGATACACGTTCGTGCAAGCGTAGGCCTCGCTCTGCCAAGCGCCCCGAAATGGACTGTAATTTTATAGTGTTATTCGCGCAGTACTGTGCGATAGCCCAACTGGTTATATTATACCAGTTGGCTGGCGCAGATTACTGCGCGCGATTCATGGCGATGTTGTGCAAAATGGGTGTGTTCGACCCGACCACAGCGGAGCGGAGATTTCCTTCCCTCTGCTTTCAGCTGAGCTATTGAATTGCAAAAAAGCAGAGAAGATGTCGTGATAAAAAAGCATTTCGGTATCGGTATACTTCAATCGCTTTGCATGGAACCCATTTTGCACGTAATCCACATGAATCGCGCGCAGTAGTGTGCGCCAGCCAACTGGTCATCATTGGGAGTTTGGGTAGTTTGGAAATCGATAGTTTTGTATTCGATTGCATCGATTGGTAACAAATAGATCACTTGCTGAGAATCTAATTCGTACACATTGATGGTAGGCCATATCCCGCTTATCGATGTTTATCGTTTTCGTAAACATGCTTCACTACTTGAAATTTAACATAGTCTAGCGGTCGATACCCAGTGTTGCTGCAAGTACCGCATTAGAAAATGATTCCGAGTGAACCGCTTGCTTTGCTATCACAAAATAGGTTGTATCATGATTATCAATGGAGATCGCATTATCAAGAGAAACGCACCATTTTTTGGAATGCCAGGCATTCAGCGGTCGATACATCGGTCAGTGATATCAGAACATAAACAAAATATGTTCACCCGATGCCACTGCGCATCAGACGCTTTTGCTAAAGGTCGTACAATGTTACAATGTGCTAAAGGTCGTACAATGTTAGCAAGGATTTCATCCCATCCAATTCCTAACGGTTCTTATCAGTCACTGTAAGCCGTTATCAGTTTCACTGAGGCTCCTGTACCCAACAGCACCATTGAGGTACCCGTACCCTACAATACCTGCGAATATGAACATCCCACTGTTAGTCGTAGAAGCAAGCCGGCCTCGGTGACATTTCCCTTTCTCACGCTCCTAGTCGAAGCTTATCAACCACTATCAGTTTGGATCACCCACTATTAATGTCCCCGTCCCACCCTGCTCAACACCCATGATCAACGCGAAAGGCGAAACGAATTTGACGACTCTAGCCTTTTTACGCCCCTTATCGAATCTTATCAACCACTATCGGTTTGGATCACCCACTATTAATGTCCCCGTCCCACCCTGCTCAACACCCATGAGTGTCAGCGCTCCTGGATCAACGCGAAAGGCGAAACGAATTTGACGACTCTGACCTTTTTACGCCCCTTATCAAATCTTATCAACCGTTATCAATGCTGGTCAACCACCATTAATGTTCCCGTCCCATCCCGCAAAACACCTATGGGTGTCAGCGCTTTAGTATCAACCCGAAAGGCGAAATGGATTTGGTGACATTTGCCTTCCGAGGCTCCTTATCAGCCCTTATCAATTGCTATCACTTTCGGTCCACCACCGCTGAGGTTCCCTTGGCACCCCCTATATCACTTGTAAAATTCAGCGTCCCAGCTTTGCTGCGACGCGAGATATGAATTTCGTGACAGACGGACAAACACACACACAGACATACTAAGCGAATTATATATAGTAGGATATTATATTACCAGTTGGCTGGCGCACACTTCTGCGCGCAATTAATGGCGATGCTGCGCAAAATGGGTTTGATAGGCCCGACCACAGTTGTGTATGGAATCGAGCGGGAATTTCCTTTCCTCTACTCACAGCTGAGCTATTGAATTGGAAAAAAGCATAGAATATGGCGTGATAATAAAGCATTTTGGTGTCAACATACTTCACTCGCTTTGCAACGAATCCATTTTGCACGTCATCGGCATGAATCGCGCGCAGTAGTGTGCGCCAGCCAACTGGTTTACGTCTTCATTGGGAGTTTGGATAGTTTAGAGGTAGATAGTTTTGTATTCGATTGCATCGATGGTAACAAACGTTCACTTGCTGAGCATCCAATTCCTACACATTAATGGTATAATGGTAGATCTATATCTTGATTATCGTTGTTTATTGTCTTCGTAAACATGCTTCACTACTTGGAATTTTACATAGTCTAGCAGTCGATACCTAGTGTTGCTGCCAATACCGAATTAAAATGATTCCGAGTGAGCCGCTCGCTTCGCTATCACAAATATAGGTTGTATCATAGTTATCAATGTAGATCGCAGTATCAAGCGTCATGCTCCACTATTTGAAACGCTAAGCAATTCAGCGGTCGATACATCGGTCAGTGATATCAGAACCTAAACAAAATATGTTCACCCAATGGCACTGGGAATCAGATGCTTTGTTAAAACGGTCGTCTAGTAATTGCAAATGATGTAGGATTTCATCCTGTCCAATCCCTAACGGCTCCTATCAGCCACTGTGAGCCGCCATCAGTTTCACTGAGGCCCTGTACCCAACAATACCATTGAGGTCGCCGTACCCTACAATACCCATGTGAACATTTAACTGTTAGCCGCAAAAGCGATTCGGCTTTGGTGACATTTCCCTTCTCACAGCCCCTATCGAATGTTATCAACCATTATCACTTTGGATCACCCACTATCAATGTTCCCGCCAACCTTGCTGAACACCCATGAGTGACAGCGGTGACATTTGTCTACCCACAATCATTATCAAATCTTATCAACCATTATCGATTTGGATCACCCGCCATTGAAGTTCCTGGCCCACCCTGCTAAACATCTATGAGTGTTAGCGCCCTAGGATCAATGCGAAAAGCGAAACGAATTTGACGACCCCAGCCGTTTCACACTACTTATCGTATCTCATCAACCGTTATCAGTGCGGGTCACCCACCACTAATGTCCCTGTCCCACCCTGCTAAACACCTATGATTGTCAGCGCTTTTGGATCAGTGCGAAAGGCGAAACGAATTTGACGACGTTTGTTTTCTCATACTCCATAACGAACCTTATCAACCATTATCACTTTGAATCACTAACACCAAAAGTTCCCGCCCCATCCCGCAAAACACCTATGAGTGTCAGCGTTCTGGGATCAACCTGAAATGCGAAACGCATTCGTCGACTCTAGCCATTTCACGCTCCTTATCGTATCTTATCAACACTTATCAATGCGGGTCACCCACCATTAATGTTCCCGCCCTATCCCGCAAAACAACTATGAGTGTCAGCGTTCTGGGATCAACCCGAAAGGCGAAACGGATTCATCGACTCTAGCCATTTCACGCTCCTTATCGTATCTTATCAGCAGTTATCAATGCGGGTCACCCACCATTAATGTTCCCGATGTTCCCGCCCAATCCCGCAAAACACCTATGAGTGTCAGCGTACTGGGATCAACCCGAAAGGCGAAAAGGATTCATCGACTCTAGCCATTTCACGCTCCTTATCGTATCTTATCAACAGTTATCAGTGCGGGTCACACACCATTAATGTTCCCGCCCCATCCCGCAAAACACCTATGAGTGTCAGCGTTCTGGGATCAACCTGAAATGCGAAACGCATTCGTCGACTCTAGCCATTTCACGCTCCTTATCGTATCTTATCAACACTTATCAATGCGGGTCACCCACCATTAATGTTCCCGCCCTATCCCGCAAAACAACTATGAGTGTCAGCGTTCTGGGATCAACCCGAAAGGCGAAACGGATTCATCGACTCTAGCCATTTCACGCTCCTTATCGTATCTTATCAGCAGTTATCAATGCGGGTCACCCACCATTAATGTTCCCGATGTTCCCGCCCAATCCCGCAAAACACCTATGAGTGTCAGCGTACTGGGATCAACCCGAAAGGCGAAAAGGATTCATCGACTCTAGCCATTTCACGCTCCTTATCGTATCTTATCAACAGTTATCAGTGCGGGTCACACACCATTAATGTTCCCGCCCCATCCCGCAAAACACCTATGAGTGTCAGCGTTCTGGGATCAACCCGAAAGGCGAAACGACTTTGGTGACATTCGCCTTTATAGGCTCGTTATCAGTGCGTATCAGCTGCTATCACTTTCGGTCCACCACCGCCTAGGTCCCCCTATCACCCCCTATATCATTTGTAAAATTCAGCGTCCCAGCTTTACTGCGACGCGAGATATGAATTTCGTGACAGACAGACGGACACACACACACACACACACACACACACACACAGACATACTAAGCCAATTATATAGAGTAGGACATTATATTACCAGTTGGGCTGGCGCACACTACTGCGCGTCATACATGGAGGCATGCAAAATTAGCGCGTGTATCGGATTCTCTCAACCCGCCACACACTCTCACTCTCTCCACGTACTCTTCCTCTAGCCACTCACCCACGTCCGTAGTGTACCCCAAACTTGGGTAATTGAACCACAGGGTGGACAGACAAACACACTAATTTTAAGGCTTACGATTTTTCACCACCCGGTATGATCGAACCCAAAATTAGAGAGTGCTAAATTCTCTTAATTCCTAAGTAGTGGCCACCACTGCCCAAATGTTACATGATCAGTGAATCAACAGATTTCTTCCTGATCCGGTACTGTATCAAGGTATCCAAGGCATCTGGACATTTGCAAAGTGACAGATGTGATATGCAGTCACAAAGCGAGTTAAGAGGGGTCAAAATTCGCGTTGGATGACTCATCGGCGGGGCACTTCGTCATCGAGAGGGTTCACCTCAGCATTGGTTGGAATGGCTCAGTGGTGGTGGTCGCTTTTTACAGATGTTGAATAGTCTGTTTACCCCCACCAGTGCTGTGCTAAAGTCTTCGCATATTGTGCTCCTATTGTGCTACTTGATAACTGCTTCTATTCCAATTTAGATGCTTCTTAGCATTACCACTTGACCACAATGACCATGTATACCCAGTAACTTTTATTTGAAACTGACCAGTTCATACGTTAATTTTTGTACAAACAGCAGAGTTGAGCCTACTCCATTCTGTCACTGTCCATATCTCACACACTTTGACATCACACATACCTCTTCAAGGGACTTTTTTGTTCCCACCATGTCAGAGCATTTCTGACCACCAGTGTTCGCTTCTGATAATCGAGCACGTCTGGGTGCCGGTGACGTAGCGCTTGTAGCAGATTTCATCCCACAAAATTGGGAAGATATGCATATTTAGTAGGTCGAATCATCCTAGGGGGACAAGCACTTAGCAAAAGCGATTTCTTGACTATTACATTGAAAGAGTGGGATGGCCATGGATCTGTGTTACCTTTCTTTGCTGAGAAAAACAACCCATTGAATGTGGGGAAGCCACGAATGTTTACATAGCAAAAAAATTATTGCAACAGCTGCACGTAACGAACTCCCAGGAGGAGCAGCCACTGTTTTCATGGCAAAGGTTCTCGGCTACTCTTTTGTGAACATACTGTCGCTTGTGCTTCCATGGTACGTTTACGAGGTTACGGTCAAAGAATCGTTCTGGCTGAAACTTTGTTACCTGTGGTAGTTCGACCTTCAAATACGAACATCTCACTCATTTTGCGGTATAAGACCATCTGAAACCTTACCGATGATCGCAATTTTGGGAGGTGACGGTCAGAACACCTCCTCGAAGGTATGTAAGGCTTTACTTCCATTTCAGTTAAAAATCTACCCTTCTCAAGTATCACGTCACATAAGGATTACACAGTCATGAATCAGTAGAATAGAGCTGTACGGAAGACACGATTCACATGAACAAGTTGTCTGAATAATTTATGTCACCGAGATAGAGGCTGTCACAAGCTCGTAGGTCGAGGTCAAAATCGGTGTGTCCCAACCTACACCCGCATTTGAGAGACCATAACGATTTACGTAGGTCTTGTTTCAAAAATCCATGGGAAGTTGAACCTCTTTCCCGGTAGGACCCCAATCACCATCCATCATCAGCTGTTGTCATTTTGGGTTTATAACCGTTGTTAATGGATTTCTGTTAATGCCAGATCAAGTGGTAACGTCTGAACGTTGAAGAAAAGTGAGTATGACAAAACCCAACATTCAATGATACCCTATAGCCAAGTGGCTAGATGATTTGCAGCTGAGCAGATCCATTCCTGGTACGATACCAGATGCACAGAAAGCACAGCAAGCACAGACCGCCAAACTGGTAGACTTGTCACCAATAACGGTGATTGTCAACGGAGCTATGGTCACAAGTGAAAACATTTCTTACGAGGATATTAGTAGCAACAAAATATTTCGACCGCCAAGTCCACCCGGTCTAATTGACTAAGTTCTCAAGAAGTGGTGTTTGTTTTAAAAAATACCAATATGATTAGAGTGCAGTACTGCAAGACCATGCGAGATAGGATTCACCTATGCTCCTAGTCAATATCGACCAAGACAATATTTCACAATTCTGCCATGTGATGCGCGCAATACTATGCGACAGCAAGACTGGTTATTATGATCCTCAGCAAATGGTTACTTCGTCATTGATTTCACTCTACTTCCCTGGCTTGCGGCAGAGTTACACTACATCGTTAGCTTCGAAAATACTTTCTAGCACACTGTCGATATCAGATAATCGCCCCTCACTAATTTTGCTTACTTAGCCTGAGAGTCAGTGGGCCGAATCATCGACCTCCAGTAGCGCTAGCATGCATTTGCACTTTCTGCGTGCCACGCATAACGCCGCCACTCAATTTCTTGTCCTAATGGCACACCCCCGTCAGAAAAGTCATTTCGAAACCCTCATTTAGCGCGACAGAGTCTTGTCACAATTATCAGGATGATGCATAGTCAATGCAGCTTTTAATGTCAAGTTTTTCTGTAATGAAAATTTCATTTGTTTATTTTTCAAAATGAAAATAACTTTCTATATCTAGTTTCTAGTTAACTTTCTATATCTTTCTATATAAGACCATATACATATTCGTCATATTATGCTCTACCACTCCGAGAAAGGATATAAGGCGGCAGGGTCATTTCGCGATTTCGGCAAGGGACATTCTGCAAATTCAAAAGTTGAAAGGTGGTTCAAAAGGTTCAAAGTGGGCGACACAAGCTCTGAAGATGAAGGAGGGAGGAATCGGTCATCGGATTCCGACGATGAGGCATTTCTAGCCCCAGTGAGCCGGTCTCAGTAATGACTTGGGCTCAATAATAACACACTGTTGGCTTCCGTCGATATGGCGTAAAGCTTGCGGGAATGTGAACATGAAAAACTCTCTGCTGGACATCGAACATCCTATCGGCATGGTGTACCGCACAGACGTTGTTGGCCACGATGAGTTGCCCCAACGGTTCAGCTCGTAAAAATTTTTCCGGTTGAACGAAAGTACGGTGAGGTGCGTGTTACGGTTATAGCAAATGACTCCGAAGAGCATTCGAAAAGTTTTTAAAATCATAGAAATATCCTGAGCTTCACCCAGACTAGAACGCATTCTAGTAGAAGAATCCTGTGCATCCACTGAGCAGCAAATGAAAGAAAAGGAATCGATACAATTGTATAAGGGAATACAAAGAGACAAGAACTCAGGCGCCCATAATTCTGGCACACCCTGTATATTGCGCATCGCTCGGTACTGCTAGGAATGGGCTACGCATAAAATAATCGAACAGGAGTTGCTCAACATGGGGTTTAGCGAATACAGTGTAAAACGTTGTTGGATTAATACTTACGAGAGACCATCCATAGGCACGATCCATCAGTTATGGAAATTGAAGCTGATTGTCACCTGATAGTGTGGTCCATTACTCGTCTCTGGCCCTTTGCGCACAATCTGTCAGGCTTATTGGAAGACTTACAATCGCTTTCACTCGCTCGTTTTGCTTTGATTGAGATTGTCTAGACCGTACTATTTTTCTAACATCCATCATATCTGCGCGCTTTCCTCTGTGCTGACATTTATGTGATGTCAACACACAGGAGAATGACTGCGAGTGTACTGATTGTAAGCAGGTGCCTAAATAAGTGGGTGGCACTATCACATCCTTAGACTAACACTGCTATCTATTAGGGTGTTCGGAAAGAAATGCGCGTTTTTTTGTCCATCTATTTCTCTTCTACTACAGAAGATTTTGTAAGACAGTTGTGTCTGTTAGAAAGAGAATTTTATTGCGCATCTTTTGAAATACTTTTGTCTATATCTACTTGTTTTTTTTTCGAAGAAAAAATTCAAAAAAAGAATTTCAATTTTTTTTCAAAATTTTAAAAAAAATTTTTAAAAAAATGCAAGATTCAATGCTATAAGCGATAAATATTTGTCGCCATGCTTTTAATGTTTGCAGAAAGATTTGGCTGTATAAAGTGTAGGGCAAAGCTCCAGCGTTTAAAGAACGGTAATGAAAGCTTGGATGACGAAGAACATGGAAGTCGGCCTCAAGTCGTTGAAACTTTCTTTTCTTTGAAAAAACCAAGTAGACATAGACAAAGATATATGAAAAGATGCACAATAAAAATCTCTTTCTAATAGATTGAACAGTTTTGAAGAATCTTTTATAGTAGGAGAGAAAAATGGACAAATTCAACGCGCATTTCTTTCCGAACAACCTAATATTTAGTTGCTCATCTTTGTGCATGGTTATTTTTCTCTATCCGCTCTCTTATCAAAATCATTCATTTGTGGTGGGACAGGCAGAATTGCATACTTACATGCTTACATACCGACATACCGGCAAACAGACACGCAAAGTTACTTTGTAATGTAATAGCAGGATAGGATTTTGACTTCGTATAACCACTTGTTGTTGCCTGAGTCTCTTCGTCCGCTACTGAGTGATCACGCAATCATCAATCTAAGATGCGTGAGTTTTCAACTACGTGTAATATACTCGTCTCCATTTCACGAGATGCTGGTCCCTTATCAGGTCAGCACATATGGGGATGTGCAGGAGATGTATAGATGTTTATGTATGTATATAGAAAAGTCTCCACGCAAAAATCTGGTGGAATGCTTGACGATGCCATACTATTTCATTCGCATAATTTACATGTGACATTTCCTTAGGAGGGCAAGACATCGTCAGAAATTCGGTGGTACGAAGGAACATGTTGTTGTACCTCCCGACGAGCAAAGAGGTGCTATGATTCAATCGGCATACGTTGGTTTTTCCTTATCAATCTATACATTATTATAGGCACAGTTCACAATACTTTGAACATCCTGGCTCCATCCACAAACAGATAGCCCCTACCGTGTCCGGAAGAGTGTATTTCTAACGGGCACTAGGAGAAGGGTAGTAAGCACGTAGATAAGATGGCGCCCACCATTTAAAGGCGGCACAAAGCAAAAAGGCTCGTCATCTATCGTGATAACAGCACCTATCGTGATGATAGGATAGATAAAATCCTGGTAGTAATGGTAACGTCTTTATACGGGAAAGGCAGTATTGCTGTATTTTGCACCAGTTGGGCTAGCGCACATCGCTGCGCGCGTAACATCATGGGCGTTAGTGGGTCGATCGGGATTGCTTTTTCTATAAGTTTACCCATTACCCTTCAGCACATCACGCTTTGCCCATTTTGGGCGAATTCAAAGGCTGCATTGAAATCGAGTCGTGAATTTTTGTTGTACGGACCGCCCACTCGGGCGCACCCTGCTCATTGTGCCCAGGCCTCTCTCATGACTTTCAGAAACTTATGGCTGATCTTAACCGTGTTTTTCCCACGTTTGGTTCATTTTTGAACCGAACGACCAATTTTCGATCCGAGGACCAAACGTTCAGCGTACAATCCGCCCACGGTGGGCGGAGCTCGAGTTGATTCATGTATGCCCCCTACTTTTTGTCCATGCCCTACCCATCGCAAACTTGTCCCCATCTCCACAGGTTGACTTTCATGTGATGCCCAGGCTCCGCCCACGGTTGAAAGTTCTCTTCCTTCTATAGCCTCACGTACTACCGACCACTTCTTTTTTTCTCCCGGTCCAGATCATTCTAGAGCAAAATTGCTATTTTTGCAGTCAGTGTCATCCGTCTAGTAACACCCTCCGCTATTGTGGGCGAGTTTTCGCTCATTTTTTTCAAGATAGCCTGAACATTGGTCATCTCTACCAATTTTTTCCTGAACTCAAGGCTGCGTTGGAGCCGATGGATGAATTTTTGTTGTACAGACCGCCCATTCGGGTTGCGCTTCGCCCACTGTACCCAGGCCTCTTCCATGACTTTCAAAGACTAATGGCTGACCTTAATCCATCTTTTACTCACGTTTAGGTTATTTTGGAGCGCAATTAACAATTTTCGATCTGAAAAGGGAACATTCCAGTGCACGTCCCGCCCATCGTGAGCAGAGCTGAACTTGGTCCATGTGTGCTCTTTGCTTCTTATCCCGTGACCATCTCTATGGGCTGTTTTCCGTGTCATACCTAATTCCGTGACAGACAGACGAAGCGATTTATATATATTTGGTCATTTCATAGTAGTGTCATTTTTTTAACGAAAATTGTTCCTATGAGATTACACGCTTTTGCAGCGTCTTCCATTATTCGGGAGACCTCTACAAAATGACATGTACAGTTTTTGTGTGCTTTATAATGGGGCCGATCTCAAGGCTGGCGAATTGGTAAGTCAAGTCGACAGAAACTGACCAATTCGGCAATTAAAACAAACACTATGTTCCGGAAAACGAATGAAGTGTGTTCCGTACTTACTGACCTCTTCTGTAAACTCCACTAATTGGTTGCTTGAAAAATTGCGTCGCTCTTTCTCCGCATTTAGTTTTTTTCCGTTACAACTCTGTGATTTTTTACAATTTCTTCAAAACATACAGGAAATGAGCAAGGACGATGAAACATTACTGATTGGATTTTTTGAGTTTCTGTTGAAAAATAAGTGCGCAATAATGTCAACTGGGCCACTATAACACAGTTTTGGAATCCATTATGAATCACAGCTGAAACAAAAACGAGACATTTTTTTATAAAGCAAAAAAATTCTTCCGAGTGGTTTAGAAAGCAATGCTGAGCAAGGGATTTGAAAGAAAAGATTTCATTCTGAATGAATGTGAGTGCTTTCAGAGAAAGGGATTTAGAAAAAGAACGACGCGACTTCTTGATCAACCAAATACTGGAAATTGCAGAAGAGATCAGAGCTGAGTAAGGGACACGTGATTGGTTGATTTTCCTGAATTGAAAAATAATGTTACAATTAATTGCCGGTTTGGTCAATTTTTGTCGGGTGGACCTACCCTTTCGTCAGCCTAAACACCGACACCATTCAAAGATATTCAGAAACTAAACACAACTTTTCATGAGCCAGAAAAATCTCTCTCTATTGGTAAATGACATGCTGCAAAAACTTGTGACTTTCTAGGAAAAATTTCTGCTCAAAAAAAACGACATTACTTATGGAATGACCCAATATTAACAAGGGAAAGATGATAAGTCGAAGTGGCCGTTTGAATTGGGGTTTATACCAATGATAGGGCTCGGAATGCCATTCACCAATCTGCATTACGTATCTGCTGTCCGTCTCTGGGAGCAGAGTTACAATTTGCGAGGCACTATGTCATCAGAACTGCCGTTGCAACCACAATCAACGGCCTCTGTGGCTCCTAGGTAGTGTTCCGGATCTGCAGCCCAGCGGTCGTGGGTTTGCTCCCCGCCGGTGCAGGTTTTTTTGCATTTTGTGTTTCATTGTCAGTAAGTGCTTTTCTTTCACTTCTGGACGTTTCCTTGTACTGGTACCTATCGCACCCATCATTTACTCTGCCAATTACTAACATTACTCACAAGGGAAGGATATCAAGTCGAAGGAATCTCGTACCACACGAATTAGGCGTTGTTGCGTAAAAAGATTATGATATTCGCGCACAGGGGGTCGAATTACCCCTCTGTGCAAATTTTCAGCCAAATCCAGTTTTTGATCCAACTTCGGAAGATTAGTGGTGGCCAAGGGGTGAAGTGATAGTTTTTGAATTTTCCTCTACAAAAAACCCTGCGACCTTAACGAGATAGCCTACACATACCTTTTACACTTGCCCATCGCAGTAAATGTACGAAACAAGCGTCAAATAGGAGCATTTCCTAGGCGAGGGTCAATGACTTCTCCTTTGTTCAATGTGCTACCACTCAATAGCCCGTGAATTTTTCCGAAATTTGATCAATTCCTCGAATTGGCTAAAAAATTTCTTTTGGGGTAATGTGACCCCCTGAACACGAAAATCGCCCTGATTTTGCGCAAGAAGGTCTGGCTCGCATGCTATGGGCTTTCAAACCTACCATATAATAGTACTGCTTTTTCAAAAAAATACCTCCATAACTCCGCTCAGAAAATCGTTCTGCAAATCTCGAATACAGATTCGAGATCAGCGTACGAAAATACGTCGGACCATATATATCCCATTCTGAATGGCCACTTCGACCTGGAGCTCTTCCCTTGTGAGTTTCCTCTCTTTCAACGCTTGTAACTCTGCTCTCAGAGACGGACAGCAGATATGGAATGCAGACTGATGAATGGCATCCCGAGTCCTATCATTGGTATAAACCCCATTCCAAACGGCCACTTCGACTTACCATCCTTCCCTTGTAAGCACGATATCTGTGCGTAAAGTACAGAAACTTCTGCAAACGTCTTTTTCAATGCTATGATCTCGTCCAATCCGATGGTCGGGAGGAACCTATTTTTTGGTTTCTCAAGTTTCGTTCAATTTTTCTTTTTTTCGGCTTCTTCGACATTCTGAAACTTTATGAGCGAGATGACCGAATATTGTGGATTGTGCCTTTACACCTTTTTATTAAACCACTTGGAGGTGGAGTTCGCTATTCTGGCTTGTCCTACGCAATATTTACTTTCATGTCCTCATACATATAACGCCAGCGAGGTGTGACAATAAGCCAAATCGCGCATGAATTGGTCATGAGCCTGCAATAAATCACGATTGCTCCCATCGCGTAGCTCCGTACTCTCCACAAACCGATGTCGGGC
Source organism: Trichostrongylus colubriformis (assembly GCA_963978905.1). Lineage (NCBI taxonomy): Eukaryota > Metazoa > Nematoda > Chromadorea > Rhabditida > Trichostrongylidae > Trichostrongylus > Trichostrongylus colubriformis. The sequence goes on along the minus strand of OZ022258.1, from coordinate 34,922,687 downwards.
GCGGTAGATAGAATGCTCTGATTCGCGATCGAAGCACTGATTGTGAGTGCCACTAGACCTGGACACCACTTCACGGTTGCATCAAACTTTTGCTTAGTCATTGGATTTCCTTCCATGCAAGCGAACGCCAGATGATCAGTAGATATGTATGACGACAGCGAAAGACAGCGAAGAATAAATAAAGATGAATTCTGCTGCTTCGTGCGCTTCCCCGAATTCGTAAGTGCAGCTAGACTCCATGCCTAGATACGTTCGACGTCTTAACGCGATCCTCATTGATGTATGTTACAGGACCTTCAGGGCGCCCCCTCTCCACATATGCTTTTACCTGTAATCATTGCACAATTTGACACTCGTCGAGTTTGAGAAGCCCATAGCCTCCTATGTGTGAAAAGCAATCTATCAAGTTAACGACACTTCACAATGAGATTGTGGGATACTGGTAGGGTGGCCTTTCGCAAAAAAAAATTGCTGCATCCTAGCCACTATCTCTTATTTAACTTGAGAGAACAGTAAATCAATGAGATGACTTACTGACCTAAACTGTAGCGTACTTCACCACTAGATGCTCCAAAAATGTCCTGGTTTTCTTGTACAAAGCAAATATGTTTGAAAATCACAGAAGAATTCTATTTTCAGTCCATAGATGTAAATGAAGACGAATCCCACGAGAAGAAGAGCGGCGGCTCGAAAGAAAATGAAAAGGGAAAGGTGGATCATAAAAAGACGACAACGAAGAAGAATCAGGGATCGGGCAAGCATGCAGGGCTTCCCTGGGCTCATAAGAAAATAAATCATTAGAAGGATAGAAGCAATATCGACTCCCTAGCGAAATCAGTGCATTTGAATAAATTAAACTAAACTACTTGAAATAAAAGTAGTTGATATATACCAATAAGCATCCTATTAATGTATTAATTATGTCGCCTGAGTATGTCCTTTGTCAGTCTCTGTGTGTCCGTCGATTTGTAATGAAAATCATAACTCGCGTCGCAGTAACGGTGGGACACTGAATTTCGCAGGATACATAGGTGTTGGGGTGGGAACATCAGTGCTGCGTGGTGGGAGCTGATTGCTAATAAAGGGTAAAAAGTATAGCTTTTGGCGTCAGTAAAGGCAGTGATAGGGATAATAAGGGCGATAAGGAGTTTCTAAAGAAGTCATTCACTCTTTGACCGGGTTCGAACCGGAAATTAATTGAATTTAATCATCATAGGAACCTCATGCATGGCACGATCCACAACGAAGCCGGCCACTGCCAATAACTCTTTCGCTGGTCCGCTGGCACCGAAACTACGTACAGAGACACCTCCTCACCGTGAATGAATACTTTTGATACTATAGGATGAAGACGAAAAATCACCTTATATGGGCTTCTTTTTATATTCTACTTCGATTGCAAGCACGCAATCTGGTGCTAGCAAGCCACCAGGCGGACCGGAAATGTATTCGTATGGTATTCACTGGGAATGGGATGAAAATCCTCATGCATGGCGCATCCCGCAACGAGGCCGGCCGAGGTCAACCGCCTGAGTCTTGGTCTTCTGAGAGCAGAATATGCGTACAGGAGGCATAATAGACACAATGGATAATTTTGCCAAAGATTAGTGAGAAGATCTCGCAGCTTCGGCGAAAAAGATATTTCTTCGACCAGCTTCTTCCAAAATAACTTCTTTCTTTCTGAAGATATTGTATGGTTTGAATAGTCATTTGAAAGCGGCAACCTCACAGATCCCGGTCAAGACCGCACCCATATGGTCAAATTTGAAGGAAGTTATGGCTATTTAAAGTGGAACACTTCGCAGCTATTAGGGAAACCAAGCGGCAAATAGATTGGTCAAAGGCGTTTATTAAGAAAACAGTCTGCAGTAGGGAGATGGAGATGTAGTCTAAGTAAAGTTTCAAGTATTCAAAAATGTCCAAATTTGATATGGAGAAGATACCGCGCCCCATCAGATCGCTGCGTCGCTACTGCAATAGCGACGAGGCGATCGCAGTGGAGAGTATTACATGGTTCCTATTTAGTTTCTAACTTTTCTTGTCTTTTCATTCTTTATCGTTGCTGCATAACTTGTAAAACTTCTAGGCCTTCTTCTTTTTCATGTCGTCAATGATCGGCGACGCTTTCGTTTCTGACTACAAGTATTGAATTTTGTTAGGATCCTGATTCTCTTAGACGCTTTTGCTTCGGAATATAAGTAGTTCTGTGTTCGTGAGGTTCTTATCTCCCTCATTTTGTCGAGAATTTGGCTTCAGTGTTTTTTGTTGACCATAGGCTCTTAATGGCATTGGTGAATCGAACTGGCTGGGTAGAAACCACAGAAGTAGCGGAATCTGAAGAGAGGGAAGGGGAGTCATATTTTTTAAAAATTTTCCTCGTCGCCACGATAGACGCTGGGGGTGGTAGTTGAGTAGAATCACCAACTGCCCAGAAAGCACCTCCAGTCTTTCTCCTTCCAGAAATAAAAACTTGCTCGGAACAATACAGAAGGGTACGACTATATTCCATTACTACTTTTTACAGCGCCACCCACTGTGAGCATCCATCTTAGAATCCTTCACTGGTGGAATGTCCTGCATCGCGGAGATGAAATAAGAATCGGATGCAATACTTTGTCATTTGATGTCTGCACCTGCACCGGAAGAGGTGATTTCGTATTAGTGCTTTCGAAGGAAATGTGCAAAAAAACCCCGAATCTTTGTTGTGCCCTTGTTTACATTCGATAGATGTTTAAAACTGCGTCTCAAAATAAAATCGCTTGAAAGAATCACTTATCGTTTGTGCTCATAAAATATGTTGGTACGGACGAATTGTTAGTTCCTCATCATCTGTTCAAGGGGTCCCCCTTTTTTCATTATACACTGGAAATACTCTTTTTCACATCGATCAAAACAGTCCTTAGATAAACTTGTGCTATATGTGTTTCCTCACCACTAGCTTATGTTATCGGCAATGAAAAGTTATGTTCACCATCTGAATTAACACCGAACCAACAACACATTACATTATGCAGCTCTGCGGTCGATGGCAAGATTGAAATGTTGAAGGGACCGCGGTGCTTATGTAGTCCCGCAACGTAGGATTGGCAGACGGCCATAAAAGTACGAGTCCTGGGAAACTAGCACTAAACTTTTTTCGGGTGTAGATTTAGGTGACAATGAATTCCACTGCCCCACCAATGAAAAAAGGAGATGCCTGCGAGTCGCGAACTGGTCGCTTTGCTCAGGTGTGTCTCTCACCCGGTTGGTGGTCGATTGGTCGAATTTTCGCGTAACCGCCCACGGCGAGTGCGAGTCGTTTGGAATTCCGCTCAGACGCAATGGGCTGGTACCGCAAGGGATCTTAAGAGATTGCGCCTATTTTCAGCGCGGGCAGCTATTTGCTTTTGTTCTTATGCTTTCTGAAAGAAATGAAACATTAAATGTAGCTTAAATGTTATTGTTCTCTCTCATTCTACAGTGAGTGTTCCATAGAAGATTTTTCGGGAGCATTAACAATTGACGAAACCTATCAAGATAACACAACAATCAACAGCAACTTCAAGTACCATAGAGGCAGTGATAGCTATGGCTTTATTAGCTTTGAAGGACGATGGAGAGCTCATATTGCGGTCTCAGGAAATTCTAATTCACAACATATCGCTAAAAATGTGTGCAGTCTTTGAAGGTCCTCCACGGTATCAACCCATTGCGTCTTGAGTGGAATTCCAAACGACTCGTACTGCCGGCACCTCGCGCCGCGAAGCGAAAATTCGACCAATGAACCCCATCCCTTTCACCTTCCTCGGGACGCACGCACTTGTTTTTTGGTCTGTCTTGAATTTTACCGTTCAACGAGTTTTCGTGCGTAAATATGTGACATGGTGCTCCCACCGGAGTCTCACCGTCAAGTAATTGCGTTTGAGCTAAGCACTGTACGTGAGTCATGCATGAAATCATCTCGCGCTCCTCCGTTGACGACTCGGTATGAGTGATGTGCAAAGATTCCACACGCTTCATTTGAAATTGCGCTTTCTATCTCACAGCTGCGTGCTCACAGAATTCTCCTTCAAAGAGTGTAATTAATGATGAAGATTTCTTATTTCATGTTTCTTGATCATTTATGATGGAGATTTCTTATTTCTTGTTCCTTGCCCTCACAGAAAGGATGTATCAACAAAACTTGTATTGAAAGACAATGTTGCAGTCGTATAAACACAGCCGTGCACTATTGCTGCACGTAAAATAATACTTTCTCACTTAGGACTCTTCTTAATTATTAATGAGCGATCCATTTGCTGAAAAAGAATCATTGCAAGCGGCGTGGAAATGAAAACCTAGACAGGTCTCTTACGTAATAAGAAAATTTAGCGAGCTTTTCATTGGGTGAAATATACGGCTCCTCGACTTTTTCTTTTGTCTCAGCCATTTTACTCTTGTACCTTCAAGAAGAGAGATGAGGTCAAGTGTAATTGAATTACGTAAAACGACATATATGTGGATATCCCTTACGCTTTGGCCAGTGGGTTTTCTTCCCGCAGAGAATCAAGATTTGTCTTGGGCGGTGAAGCCTGAAATAATGACACCTTAAGATATTAAGCCAGATGCATCCAGTAACTGTGTGAAAAGAACGTCGTCGTTTTGGGTCGACGAAGCGATAGGGGCGAATGAGAAAAACCGTGTTGTGCTCGATCAGTCCAGAAAAGGATGTAGCATAGTAATGCGAGCTATGACCATGGACAAGTCCTATGGAAAAGCAAGGTTACTGGAAATGACAAAAAACATAGACAAAAAAGAAGTTCTCAAAACTACTCCTGGCAAAGTTGAAGTGGAAGGGCGGGTTTGCTCTGAAGGACTGCCATGTTCTGCGTGACTAGAGCAAATAGTCCTGGATTACCACCGGAAAAATTTCGAAAGTTCTGTTTTCGGACTACACTCAACACCGCCATCTTCACTCTGTGGAAAGTGCGGAAGTTTGTTGAGATAGTGTTGCATTAGGACGAGCTTGTATTAAAAAACCGATGCATGAAAAAGGGTCATTCTCCGTATATTACCTAATAATCACGATAGAAAATGTGAATACGCTGCAGGTTCATATGTATATTTACAGAACTAACAGCATGAAAATCCGTCAGTAGCAAGACGTTGTCCAGTACGCTTGCTAGTGAGTCAGCACAACGTGTCAGTGAACAGAAAATCGTCAGTTATCGCTTATCACACCAATTTTACATCAATGTGGTAATATTTTGCCATGGTGCCGTCCCTAACCTACGAATTCATATAAGGTGACCATGGTCGAGTGTGCAAATTGTTCCGTGAAACCCTGCAGTAACACTTCGGCTTTACGCAGATATCAGAGTACCGCGCCTCCTTCCTACTGCTCCTTATTGTCATTGCTGTCAATCAGAGAGGCGCCGACCTCGAGGCTAATTGCTGCTTATTTCCGTTTTTACCCCCGTACCATCCATTTCTTTTTTTCATTCCCTTCATGAAAGGGAAGCGGTGTCTTTTCCATCTTTCAGAACACCAGCATTTTGACTTGTGGAGTATATTCTAAGTGCTCATGCTGACAGTTTTGACCGTGTAAAGCCGTCTTGTAGAGACACCCAGACGACGAATCTCTCGCACCTCGTAGTTAGGGTATAGTGTATGTCTGGTCCGTCGTGTGGGATAGAATATTCACCGTAGATTATTGTCTTTTCTTGCAAAGCTCACATTTTCCTTCCTTTCATACATAACATATTCAAGCGATACTTGTTGAACTGTTATACTGTGTCCAATGTTTGATAGCATTGCTGAGAGCGATTAAAATATCTAGTGGCAGTGTGTTGCATGTACCCAACATTAGAATCTGAAAGGTACTGCCGTATACGTAGTACGTATAGCGGCTAGTTGCTCTGCTACGGAAGTCGTCTCCGTTTTGCACAGTAAGGGCTAAGAAGGACTAGTCACGGAGCAGACATAGATTGATACTCTTTTTGATGACAAACAATCAACTGGGATGTGCTTACTTCTCAACTAGTGCGAAATATTGCCATTTCAAGTTGAGATTGAGTCTATCGTAATGAGAGGAGCACTACTTTGCGGGCTATTTTTACCTCAGCTTTAGAAAAGGAAGGGAACCCCTTCTCTCGTCCACTCAAACAAGCCAAAATGCACTCTGCGATGCGTTCTAGTGCAGCGCAGTTCTGTAAGATATCTGTCAGATCTCCCTTCACTGTGATAGCGTTGATTTGTTCTGAATAGAACACTATGATTAGTGAGAAAGCACTACAGCTGATTTCAGCGAAGATCGGAGGAATGCTGAAAGGTCAATGCTACTGTGCGAGACCGATTGCGGATACAGTGAGAATTGGTTCGGTGATAGTACTTCAGCAGTTTCGGCATTAGTTTTTTTTAATTCCTCTTTTTTACGCCGGTTTACGTATAGGGCTCTAAGTATTTCCGTAATTCAAACAATGCACCAAAGTTACCACCCACCATAGTTGCTTGTAAATCCAGGCATGGAAGATCGAAGGGGACGGGATGGCAGGTTTCAACTTGTTCTTCGTTATGGACGTGCTCTTTTGACTCTTCTGAAGAGATTTGCGTCAATAGGCTATAGAAGGAAATCAATTTTGTCAGCTGTCGGAGTGGCAGCTCGCGACAGTTCAGCTAATAAACCAAATACGTGAATCGCCTAGAAAAATATACAGATCACACATTTTCGATTTTTGATAACTGCTGTTCATCGCCGCAGCTCGCGATGCGAAAGTTATCAAAAATCAAAAATATCAAAACTGAAGCTGAGTTAAGGTGAAAGAAGTGTCGGTAGTGTAATGGATTAGCACATATTCCCGGAGAAGTGCGGGTTCGAGTCCCGTCCGACACCGAAGCTCTTGCCCATAACTTACAGTTCACACGTTCTGCATGTATGCATTGAAAAGAAATCAGCAAATGCTCAGTGAACTTTCTGATGCTATTCTGAAGGCATGAATTCAGAGCGTTCTCAGGTTTCAATAAAGGATCAAATCACTAGAACATAGGTCTTATACTGCACCTGTCACCTGTCGTCACCTGTCGTCCCGTTCTTCATCGAGAGCCTCGAGCAGGCGCCAGCAACGTGTCCATTCGTCCCGTCGTGAGCCAGAGCAGTCCAGTAGACGTTTCTGGCTCTACGGACACGTAACGTCTGTTTCCTTTCGCGCAGAGCTTTCGTGAAGAAGTCTGACCATCGGGCCGGTGGTCGTCCAGGTGCTCTATCCCGAGGGATCTAGGCGGTAACCGCTCTCGTCCAACGGTCATCGCGATCGCATGACGTGTCCGGCCCGTCTAATCTTCGATTCCTTGGCAAATACGACGGCGTCCTTGATCTTTGGTCGACGACGAGTTCGGAGGGATTCCTTTCTGCACTTGCATGTATCGGGATACTTCGAGCATCGTCCTTTCCATGGCGCGTTGGATGACGCCGACCGTATGCTCCTCCTGCTTACGTAGAGTCCAAGTCTCTGAGGCGTATGTTAAGGCAGGAAGGACAGCGGAATCGGAGATGAGCGCAAAGCCGGATGTTCTTCGTCTTCTTCACTACTCCTTCAATGGTCTTGAAGCCGCTCTTCTCCTCCTGCTCAGCTCTGGTGCTAGGTCGTTCATCATATTGACTTCCCGACCTAGGTACACATAGCTGAAGCATTCGGTGATGTTCGTTCCGTTAACCGTGAACGGGGCATCAGGTGCCAATCCGTTTCCCATGAACATCTTCTTCGTCAGGTTCAGCTGCAGACCGATCTTTCCACACTCGCAGTCGACGTCGGCTAGCATCCGTTCCGCTGAATTGTCGGTGTTATTAGCACAATGTCGTCAGCGAAGCGGAGGTGGTGTGGATACCGGGCATCGGCCTTCACTCCCATTCCTTCCCATTTGAATTGACGCATGACGTTCTCAGGAGCAGCGCTGAATAGTTTAGGCGAGATAGCGTCGCCTTGTCGAACCCCTATCTTCACGTCGATGATGACTTCTTTGCAGAATGGCGAGATCCTGGTCGTGAAGTTGCTGTAGAGCTCATGAAGTACTCTTATATACTGAGTAGGCACACCCTGGTTTCCCAGGGCTTTGATAACCGCTTCTGTCTCAACGGAGTCGAAGGCTTTCTTCAAATCGATGAATGTGAGACATAACGGCATCCTGTACTCTCGCGACACTTCAATGAGCCTAATGGATATGATCGATTGTACTGAATCCTTTCCGAAACCCTGCTTGCTCGCATGGCTGCCCTTCGTCTAAAGTTCTACCGATCCTATTCAAGATGACACGAGTGAAGAGCTTGTAGACTACAGACAGCAGGCAGATTGGACGATAATTGCCAATGTCGTGTGGATCCCCTTCTTATACAGCAACACAGTCCTACTAGTTTTCCACGATGTGGGAACCTTGCATTCCGACAGGTAGCGTGTGAAGAGTCGGGGCAGTGTTTTGACGATAACTGGCGGGAGATTCCCAGATGTTCCGGTCTGATCCTGTCGGGGCCGGTGCTGTACCATTGTTCACCGAAGAAATGGCGTGTGGGACTTCGCAAGGGAGAACTGATGTCACGACATATTCATCCTGCTTCATATAGCTCCTAAGCAGATGGAGATGCCTATCGAAGAGATCCGAGTAGCAGTCGTGGATGACCTTCTCCATTGCCCTTCGAGAAGTAGTAAGAGTACCGTCCGGACGCCTGAGACCGGTCATTTTGGTCTTGTAACTGGCGAAACTTCGGCCGGTATTGCGGATGCTTCTCCCTTCCTCTGCTGCTTCAGCCAGCACTGCTGCTCTTCTCTCCTTGAGAACTTCTTTTATCGCCTCTCTGCATTGCTTCGCAAGTTCGGACGTAGTAGTCGCCTGCAGCTCGTGCGGCTCCACGTTGGCGTATCAGCTCGAGAGTACCCGAAAAGATACGCCTATTGGTGACTTTCAAACTCTCTGCCTTCCTGGCACAATCGTGAAGATGCTCAACAAGCCGGTTGTACTCATTGTCGATATTTTCGATAACGGAATACTTCCATACACCTGCGAGAGAAATGAAGTGTGCCCAGTTGATGACTGTCTTGGGTCTTCGCTTCTTGAATTTCGCCTCCCTCTCCACGTATCGAAAAGAGGATTGCGCATGAGTCGATGGTCTGATCCCGTATAGAACTTCGGAATAACAGCGACATCGCTCAGGCAAAACCTTCGATTAAAGATGACGTGATAGTTCTCATTATGGAACTGTCCACCGGGTGACTCCCAAGTACATCGCAGATGAGAAGGCTTCTGAGTCACCATGGATGGAGTTGATCGACATAATAAACTCAGACAGCTTTTTACCCTGCTTATTCGTTAAAGTCGCCGAAGCTGACTTTGAAGAAGGTATGTCCTTCCTCATAGAAATTCCAAATAAAATGCTTCGAGCTTGTCCTCGTCGTAGTTTGATGTTGGTGCGTAGGCGACAAAGATGGTCAAAGCCGGGATTGAACCGCATCTTTTCAATCGCAAACGTCCGATTCGGGTTGTCAGATTTTCGTACAAATCGATGTCCATAGCCGAGTGCGTGTTGACGAGAACGCCCACACCGCCAACGCCTCTCCTGTCGCATGTTCCAAGGAACAGTTCTTCATCAGTCTCGTACACGGCATGTAGCGGACGATGTCTCCTCGTCTCGATCAGTGCGATGACGTCGTAGTTGATCTTCCTGGCTTGCATCATCAGATCTTCGATACTCGCTTCCGATGCAAGAGCTCGTGCGTTGTAAGTACAGATCGCCATCTTAGTCCTTCTCGATTTAGGCAGCCTATTGCTCCGGAGCGGTCCTATCACGACCCACGACTAGCTCGCCGGGCTCTGTCGTGGGGTCTGGGTATACTCCTGGTAGTCCGCCAGGCTATCCCGAAGTGGACGTGGGGTTTATTCGTTGGAGGCGACCCTGGACCGCCTCCCATGTACCTCCCAGTCGTTAGGATGCAAGCTTTTGGCGGGACCGAATGCAGGATACCAACTGCACCTGCAGAACGCTCACACACGTATGCAAGAAATGTGTGCGTAGATACAGAGGATATGAATCAGCCCAGCGCAGCAGAAACAGGGAGTCCATCCCCTGAATGTACCTGCGTCTCAGAGCAGGCTTTTGGTCCGCGATTAGCCCCTATCTTCCACGTAGCCTTGCCACCTGACGACTCGAGATCCTCCAGCGAGAGGGGCCCTTCGGTGAAGGAGATCCGTGGAGGTCTCAAACTACGCTTTTTTTTTCGTCATGATAATTTGTTTTTTCCGTACATGGTGCGAAAAGCAAGGTCTCTGTAGAACTGACTCATCTGGAGAGTATTGCATTGTGGAGGTAAGAAATAATCAGTCAAGAGCTGACAATCGGAACAAGCCTAGGATTCATGGAAGGAGTGGGGATGTATACTATACTCCAGAATGAACTTACAGGAAAAACTGACATGTTGCAATGTGTGAGGATCGACAGCTTATAGTGCGTTTCACTACTATACGTCCACCCCCTATTTCAGCGGAATCAGTCCTGAACGCTTTAACTCGACTCTGCAATGTATGCCATTAGATTCGGCGTGTAAGAAAACGGTGGTAAAGCCACCATCAAAAATTTGGGTGCTTGGACTCTATTTTTACAAGTTTTTTTTTTAAATTTAGACCGTTTCACGTTATACGTCTACCCCAAATAATTGTCCCCAAGTAAATGTTCCCTTTTCACCCCGAGTATATCCCCTCGCCAAAAATTTACGGGAACATGCCTTCTCGCAGCGCCACGTGGTTCTTGTCTATCCACCGAAGAAAAAGCCCAAATTCGAGCTCTACGACGTCGAACCCTGCAATCGACGGATCGCCAAGCAAATCGGCAGGACTCATTGCGTGGTCGGCTCCCACCTCAAAAATCCTGATGATGCTCGTCGGAATACCCAGCGGTCCAGGCTTTCCGTCAGAGATGAACGACAGATTTGGAAGCTAGCTTCCAACAGTACCCGCAGCGTCAACCAGATTCGTGCTGATTTGAAGCTGTCTGCCTCCAAATCAACGGTGTGGAGGACAGTAAAACGCAATGAGAACATCGTGCCGGGGGTTATGAAGAAGGCACCGCGACTAACCAAAGCTCACAAGGAAGCTCGTCTTGAATTTGCTCGACGGAACGCTTCACTGGATTGGAGAAAGGTTCAATTGTAGAGTGAATGAAATGACTTGCTTGTCAAAATAGGCGTCTTAAAGGAATCGGAAGGGGGTCCGAAACAAGAGGAAGATGCAAAGAAATGAACATTTTGTAATGAACACTCAAGGTTAGAAGCGATAACAGGCGAAAAAACCTGGACTCGAAAGCGCGACGCTGCGGTGTGTATTCGCATCCCATTCGCATCAGCGCATCCATTCCGAGTTGTCCGCTGTAGGAGACGGGCCGTGGGCCAACGTTAGTTGTAGCACCTGACTCCCAGCGCAGTGGAGTGGCCATTCCCAACTACATTAGCATTCATGTAAGTACATCTAGAAACAATACAAGAAAGAACAAAGGAAAAAGTTAAGGAAAAAACAAATTTATGATAGAAACATCTTTTTTGGAACCATGCCAAGAACTCGTCCACACTACGTCTGTTCTACCGTAAGCCAAAATTACCCCCTTCTGGTGTCTTTAAGGTGTACCATGAGTCATATATTCATCGCATTTAGCACGTTTGAGGAAAGCCCACGCGTTTCGCTTAGGGAGAACGAGCGTCGTCAATGGGAGAAAACTAGGGGTTTTGGATCTATCGAGAATGTGAGGCTGCAACACTACCTAATTTTCAAAGCCCAGCAGTTCTCCACTAGTTTCAAAATCACACGATCGCGCACATAGGTTCTGACATTAATGGATTAGTAAAAAAATACTGAAGCTACTACTGCTACCCCCGCTCCTCGTGTTGAGCAAGTCGTGAGTCCCGTAAAAGATAAAAGTTACTATCCTAATCACTGACGTATAGTAGTGAAACGCACGTACAAACCAGTTCACGACGCCTGGCAGGGCGTGGCCCTACGGACTTGGGTGAGAGAGACGTGACGAGAGCGAGAGTGTGTGGCGGGATGAGAGAGATCGATGTACGTTCATCCAAGTCCGTAGGCTCGCCCTGTCAGGCGCTGGTAAATGGACTGTATGTACACTGCAATATGTCGATTTCCAAAGAGAGATTGCAGTCAATGTGCCAATTTCTGAGACAGATACATTCGTGATTCTTTTGTTTGTGCATTGCAGGTATTCCATTGTGGAACCCATATGCTCTAACGCTGGAGCTGCAACTCTCTCCACCCACCAGACTTTGAAAGTGGCTTCGGTTTTGGCACAACGCTCTTCTTTCGTAGTGGAGCAAAGCTCGCCGATTCTGCAGAGGTACTGAATGCTTTCGCCTTATACTTTTCTGAAACATGCAGAAGGAAATTTGAACCGAAACTTTGGATGTGGCATGTGGAGACTATAAAAGCTGTAAATAAAACTAATATGATCTATCGATTTGTGTGGTACGAAACCTAGGAGAGATTATGGATTGAAGAAACGGAAGAAACGATCACGGCAACACAGTATAGAAACACACAGCTTATAACCTTCAGTTGTCCTCGCAAATGGGCAGCTGACTATCAACACAATGGCCCCACTGACACTCGCGAAGGGGGAACAACACCATGTTCATAACGGAAAAGTTCAGGGGTTGCGGAATTTTTATACCGCATCATAATCTAATTTACTATGTCATGAAACGTAATCGGGCCTTGGAAGGTAAAACAGCAGGAAATGATCCTGTTTCTGAGCTTTCCGAAGGTTTTATGCGAAGGGCCAGGTATTAGGTGGCTACAAGCTCTGAAAAGAAAATACGTGGATTGCTGTTAAATATACCACTCGAGTTATCGCACAGTACTGTGCGAATCGCCTTGTGGTACTCCGTGGTCATTGAAAAAGCCGATATGCCCAACGAGTGCCAAAGAAGTCCATGACGCATAATACCACATGGTATTGAGCGCAGTAATGAGCGCTGGCCCGACTGATAGCTCCACACACATCTATCATGTCTTCCGAATTTCATGCTGTTATACGATAGAAATATTCCAAGTGGTTCTGGAGTGCTAACCATTCCCACTTGCTGAACACTCAGGTCCTGAAGGAATCGTCCACGGCAAAATGACTTCTTCTGTTATCCATATATTTTGCCTTATGTGTGTCGCATGCAAAGTTTCACGCGAAAAAATGTGAATTCGACCAATATACAACACCACAAAGTCTCGGCTGGGTGCGCGGGGCTTCCAAGCAAATGCCACCCCGTCGTCCGCCGTGGTCGGAAACGAGTTGTCAGAGCAGAAACTTAGGCAAACAGTCTCACACTCTGTTTCCGACCGCGGCGGACGACTTGAAGGTGCTTCAAAGGCACCGGTAGAGGAAAGGGAAAACTGAGATCTGGGAGTACATGTTTTCTGAAAACGAATCTTCCACTCTAGAAGAGGTCATACGTGGCGAAAACTGCATTGAATCAACGCGGCTTGGGGTCCTATGACGATTTTGGGTTCTTATTTCTTTCTATTTTTCGCCGCTTCATGTCGTTTTTCTCTGCTGTTATACTGCTGAGCACCTCTACTTCGTAATTCTCCAATTTGCCAAATCCACCCCCACCGGTGTCTTTAACGGAGGATCCGCTCAGCCGGACGAGAATTTAGGAAGCTCTATCTTTGCCGAATTCTCAATTTTTCGCATGAAATTTTATTAGGCAAATACAGCATCCTACTATATATAATTCGCTTAGTATGTCTGTGTGTGTGTCTGTGTGTGTGTGTGTTTGTCCGTCTGTCACGAAATTCATATCTCGCGTCGCAGCAAAGCTGGGACGCTGAATTTTACAAGTGATATTGGGGGTGCCAAGGGAACCTCAGCGGTGGTGGACCGAAAGTGATAGCAGCTGATAAGGGCTGATAAGGAGCCTCGGAAGGCAAATGTCACCAAATCCGTTTCGCCTTTCGGGTTGATCCTAAAACGCTGACACCCATAGGTGTTTTGCGGGATGGGACGGCGACATTAATGGTGGATGACTAGCATTGATAATGGCTGATAAGAATCGATAAGGGGCGTGAAAAGGCTAGAGTCGTCAAATCCGTTTCGCTTTTTGCGTTGATCCAAGAACGCTGACACTCATGGGTGTTTAGCAGGGTGGGTCAGGGACATTAATGGTGGGTGATCCAAGTTGATAATGGTTGATAAGATTTGAATATGAGCACGAGAAGGCAAATGTCGTCGAATTCGGTTTGCCTTTCGCGTTCATCCAAGAGCGCTGACATTTATAAGTGTTTTGCGGGATGGGGCAGGAACATTAATGGTGGGTGACCCGCACTGATAATGGTTGATGAGATTCGATAAGGGGCGTAAAAAGGCTAGAATCGTCAAATTCGTTTCGCCTTTCGCGTTGATCCAGGAGCGCTGACACTCATGGGTGTTTAGCAGGGTGGGAAGGGGACATTAATAGTGGGTGATCCAAACTGATAATGGATAATAATTTTCGATCAGGAGCGTGAGAAAGGGAAATGTCACCGAGGCCGGCTTGCTTCTACGGCTAACAGTGGAATGTTCATATTCGCAGGTATTGTAGGGTACGGGCACCTCAATGGTTCTATTGGGTACAGGAGCCCCAGTGAAACTGATAACGGCTTACAGTGACTGATAAGAACCGTTAGGAATTGGATGGGATGAAATCCTTGCTAACATTGTACGACCGCTTTAGCAAAAGCGTCTGATGCGCAGTGGCATCGGGTGAACATATTTTGTTTATGTTCTGATATCACTGACCGATGTATCGACCGCTGAATGCCTGGCGTTCTAAAAAAATGGTGCGTTTCTCTTGATAATGCGATCTCCATTGATAATCATGATACGACCTATTTTTGTGATAGCAAAGCAAGCGGTTCACTCGGAATCATATTCTAATGCGGTACTTGCAGCAACACTGGGTATCGACCGCTAGACTATGTAAATTTCAAGTAGTGAAGACGAAAACGATATACATCGATAAGCGGGATATGGCCTACCATCAATGTGTACGAATTAGATTCTCAGCAAGTGATCTTTGTTACCAATCGATGCAATTGAATACAAAACTATCGATTTCCAAACTACCCAAACTCCCAATGATGACCAGTTGGCTGGCGCACACTACTGCGCGCGATTCATGTGGATTACGTGCAAATGAGTCCCATGCAAAGCGATTGAAGTATACCGATACCAAAATGCTTTTTTATCACGTCATCTTCTCTGCTTTTTTGCAGTTCAATAGCTCAGCTGAAAGCAGAGGGAAGGAAATCTCCGCTCCGCTGTGGTCGGGCCGAACACACCCATTTTGCACAACATCGCCATGAATTGCGCGCAGTAATCTGCGCCAGCCAACTGGTGAATATATGGATGACAAAGACTCATTTTCCGTGGACGATTCTTTTTAGCCTTACATTGAGTGACATTTCAGTTACCGCTGCATATCACACCTGCTACTTTTCGGAAGTACAAATTATTCAGCGATGGATACCCTTTACTACGACTAATATTGGATCAGGAGCAAAATCTGATTACCCACCAATCTTTTAACACTTGGGCTGTGGTGGCCACTTCTGGGAACTTAGAGAGTTTAGCGATCGATCATTTTGGATTTGATTGCATAAATAGGGAGCAATTTATTAAGTCAGTGTGCATCTGATTCTAATTGTTGGTGGTAGATCCATTATTCATAGGTGCTCATAGTTTCTCTGAACAAGCACCATTTTTAAAATCTCAGATGACTGGTGCTAGCACCGCAGCACCGCACTAAAAACGATTCACTTGCTTTTATCAGAAATCTGGATCGCATCTTGAGCACTCATGCAGTAGCAAGACATAAGCGCCACTATTTGGAAGGTTAGACAGTTTGTTGGTCGATAAATCGATGCGACCGATGTCAAAGCGTAAATGGAATATGCACACCCAGTGCCACCGCGCATCAGAAACCTTGGTGGGTGTATCGCAGCATTAGTAGGCAGCGTTATACCAGACTTCATCCAATCAATTCGCATGGCTCCTATCCACCTTTATCCATCGCAATTTTGATCACTCACCATTGAATTCCCGTATCACCCCCTGCTTATGAACACTACACTGTGAGCCGGATTAGCGAAACGGATTTGGCAACATTTTCCATTTTACGCTCCTTATCGAATATTATCAACCGTTGAGAAGTTGGATCACTCACCATCAATGTCCCCGTCTCACCCCGCAAAAAACCCATGAGTGTCAGTGCTCAAGGGTCAAGGCGAAAAAAGAAAAGACTTCAGTGACATTCGCCGTTTAGGGCTTCTTATGAGCCTTTATCAATTGTTATCGCTTTCGGTCCACCACAGTTACTACTCGATATGACCACTATATTTAAGGTGTCTGATACTCGGTGCCACTGGGTTAGTATATTTCATTTATGGGCTGATCTCTACTGCAGCAATGTATCTGCCACTGTATTGTTTAGCCTCACTGTTGCGAATCCACCACAGTTACTACTCGATATGACCACTATATTTAAGGATTTATATTTAAGGTGTCTGATACTCGGTGCCACTGGGTTAGTATATTTCATTTATGGGCTGATCTCTACTGCAGCAATGTATCTGCCACTGTATTGTTTAGCCTTCTCAATGGAAGCGCTTGTCTTTGGTAGTGAGATCTGCTTGAATGATGAAGATGCGACTTGAGTTTCTGATAATAGCAGAGCGTGTGAACCAATTTCTAATGCGGTATTAGGAACAGCAAAGCGTGCCGACGGCTATACACTCTGAAATTCCAAATAGTGTTGCTATTTCTGGGAAACGACAAACAAGGCGATAATCGGCGAATGGATTTACCACCAATACAAAACTAGAAATTCATTTATTGGACAAGTTGCTACCGGTCGATGCAGTAGACCTCAAAACTATTGGTCGTTGAACACTTAAACTCCTGGTAGCGACCACTAGAGTCCAAATGTTGAGTAATCACTGAATCAACATCTGTACCTGATCTGATACTAGTTGTGGCAAGGGATATTGACCACTACATCATTCAAACTTTCGGAAAGTGGTAGATGTGATTTGCAGCGGAGAGGAGTGTCGGTAAACGGACAAATGTGCGGCGGTACTCACTGCCGTGACGCATGAGCTCGCGCGTCGCGGCCTCCATCATGGCGCGCGCTGGCATGCTTATGAGCTCTAGGTCTTCTTATCTCATCGGGCAGGGCTCTTCGTGAGCAGCATAGAGATCTTCGACTACTAAGGTGTGTGTAAAAGAGTGACTCCTAACTCGCCGCTAAAGCGGCGAGCCAAGAGTCGCGCGCGCTTCGCGCGCTTTGGCTGGGAAGGAAGCTCCGACGTGGGGGCTAATATGGGCCGTCGCCAAATATCGTTGTTGTGTTTATGACATCGGTGAGAAGAAAGCGACACTGGTCATCACAGAATGTGTACTGAGGTGTATATTTTTACCTAAGCCTGCAAGGGAAGGAAGCCCCGTTGTGGGGTTAATATGGGCCGTCGCCAAATATCGTTGTTGAGTTTATGACATTGGTGAGAAGAAAGCGACACTTGTCATCACAGAATGTATACTCAAGTGTATATTTTAACCTAAGCCTACGAGGGAAGGAAGCCCCGACGTGGGGTTCAATATAGGGTGTCGTCAAATGTCGTTGTTGAGCTTGTGACATCGGTGAGGCGAAAGCAACTCTAAATTCGCCGCTAAAGCGCGCCGACCCTACAACAACCGGATCCTAAGGCTCCCGCAATTACTAAATTGGCGATTTGGAACCCCAATCGCAATGACAACGGATCATTCCCCTCTCCCTCACCGCTGCCCCACAGTACCTTCCGTCTCCTCGGACTATCCAGTAAGAGCAACGTTGGCTTCCCTACCAATCATGCGTAGTACACTCTGCGAGTATCTCGCCACGTGCTATCTCTTACGCAGAGTGCGCAGACGGAGCGACGAAACTGGAGAAAGCCTGTGCCCACCGCCGATGAACCGCGACACAAGCTCACGCGTTGCGGTAGTGAGTACCTCCGCACATTTGTCCGTTTACCATTCCCCAGCCGAGAGGGACTGAATTATTAGCTACCAGTAAGAATGAAACACTTAACCACTAAAAAAGAACATACTTCATGCACCGGTACCTGTAGTAAGAAATGCTCGACCGCTGAAGTACGTGAAACCCCGGGAAGTGGTAGATGTCATACACAGAGACCAGTTGAGCTAAGCTCAGTACCGCGCTAAAAGCAATGTGGTACAACCAATATAGACTCCTCTGATTGGCGGAAAGGCAAAAAAGATAAGATACGCATCTATAACGGGGATGGTATGGATAAATCAGGCGATGGAGAATGGCAAACTCCGAATAATGCCTCATTCATTTTCGGAGGTCTCTAAACTTGTCACAAATGATGTTGCAGCTTTGCAGTTTTTATTGTTTCTCAGTAGTTAATGGCTTGACGGACGAAACACCATGTAATAGTATCGTGTGTACGAGTTCAGCTTTATTTCTAACGATTGTGCGCTAGGCTAATACATTACTATGTAATGCAATTCTCACGTCTTGCCACATATAATTCCCATAAAATGTCTTTCTATCGGTGTGTGTCCGTCTCCTGTCACGAAGTTCATACCTCGCATCGCTGAAAGGCTGCTGGGACCCTGCACTTTACAAGTGACATATGGGTTGGTAAGGGATTCCTGAAGTGGTGGACTAAAGTGAGCAGCTCATAAGGGCTGTAAGGGGCTCCGAAAGGCGTATGGCGTCGAATTCGTTTTGTCTTTCACGTTGATCCCGATGCGATGGCACTCATAGTTCTCTGAGAGGGTGAGACCGGAACATTAATAACAGGGTATTCTAAATTGATAACGGTCGATTAGATCCGAACAGGAGCGACAGAAGATGAATGTTGCCAAATCCATTTCGTCTTTCGGGTTGGTCCCAGAGCGCTGACACTCATAGGTGTTTTGAGAGCTGGGACGGGAACATTAACAATGAACGATTTAAGCTGATAACCATAAAAAAATTTGATAAAGTGCTTCGAAAGAAGATGCCGCCAAATCCTTTTCGCTATCGCGGTTGGGAGGAGGGTGTTTCTATTCATAGGTATTGCAGGTAACGGGACTCAATGGAATCTTATCTTACATCGGCTTGAAGAGGCTAATAAGAGCAGTTAAGAACTGACTTTCCGTCAAAAATTCGAAGAAATGAGATGTTTGACGGTATAGTAGATAATATGCCAAATTTGAGCCACACTCAGATATTTGAGGAAGACGATCTGATCGAAACTTCAGGCCGGTAGTAAAAGTTCCACCTAACAGCCTCGTTGGCATGGGTAAAATCAAAAACAACATCGATGCCGTGGTTTCACGAGCTCAGGATCTAATTTTCGATTGAGATCCTTTACCGAGCACTAGAACTTCAAAACGGAGTTCTAACTGCACAATACTCACGGTGCTTATCGTGAGATGATTCGTCTGATGGTCTTCGCCTGGGTTTTTTTGAAGTGCACTAAAAAAAATGAAATTTCGTTGCTATAGATATTTTCTTGCAGAAGATCACATGTAAGCCTGTATTCTGTAGATTCCATTGCGAAACTTTGTCGTGACAGCTGCTTTACCTTGTACTGATCCACAACACTTCTATTGGGCCGCTGTAATACTCTCCGGCCTACTCATGGAGCAGCGCCACAGAGTATAAAAGCACATTAACGAAATTCTTTCTGTGGATCCTTCTGAGCGAAGTCCCACTACAGATAATTCGATACAAAAAACACGGTTGGAAACAACCACTGATGCGTTACAGCCAGTTGCAGGCAGCACCGTCAAGCTCATGAAGATCACGTTACGATTTCTGTTCATGCTCCTTTTTTTCA
The DNA here is from genome assembly GCA_963978905.1 of Trichostrongylus colubriformis. NCBI lineage: Eukaryota > Metazoa > Nematoda > Chromadorea > Rhabditida > Trichostrongylidae > Trichostrongylus > Trichostrongylus colubriformis. Next base: position 34,902,824 of record OZ022258.1, on the reverse strand, counting down.
AACATGAGAACCTTTAATCCTCCCAGCGAGAGAGACGAAACTCAAAAGCGTGATGAAATTAACCTGTCCCTGTTGATAAAAGCAAGATAAGCGAAAACGTATAAAAAATATTCATGTGGCAGTTCTCACCTCTAAGGATAATGTGGATGCTATAATTACAGGAAGAATTAAGTCGACTACATACGGAGTGAACATTTGTAGACCTAAATGGTAGCCAGGTCAGCATGTTGTAAACACTTCTAATGAGTCATCATAATCATAAATCATTATGATCGCGATTTTGATTACCAGTTGGCGGGCGCACACTACTGTGCGCGAAACACCACGTGCGTCAGTGGGTCGGCCTGTAATGCTCACAGAGTATTTCAGTGCACACCCAGCCCACAGTGGGCTGAGCTTAAATTATTCCATGTGTGGTCTTCACTTCTTGTCCCATGCTCTACCCATCCAAACTTGTTCCCATCTCCACAGGTCGTTTTTCATGTAACGTCCAAGCTCCGCCCACCAATTTAAATGCTACGCCCACTGTGCCCTGCATTCTTTCCTGACCTTCAGGAACTCATCCCTGACCTTGATCCATCTTCTCCCTATGTTTGGGGCACATTCGAACACAATCAACAATTTTTGAACATTCCACGACGGCCCCGCCCATTATGGGCGGAGCTTAACTTGTTCCATGTGTGGTCTTTACTCAGTGTCCCATACCCTACCCATACCACATTTGTCCCCATCTCCACAGGTCGTTTTTCATGTAACGTCCAAACTCCGCCCACCAATTTAAATGCTCCGCCCACTGTGCCCTGCATTCTTTCCTGACCTTCAGAAACTCATCTTTGACCTTGATCCATCTTCTCCCTATGTTTGGGGCACATTCGAACCCAATCAACAATTTTTGAACATTCCACGACGGCCCCGCCCATTATGGGCGGAGCCCAACTTGGTCCATGAGTGGTCTTTACTTAGTGTCCCATGCCCTACCCATACCACATTTGTCCCCATCTCCACAGGTCGTTTTTCATGTAACGTCCAAACTCCGCCCACCAATTTAAATGCTCCGCCCACTGTGCCCTGCATTCTTTCCTGACCTTCAGAAACTCATCCCTGACCTTGATCCATCTTCTCCCTATGTTTGGGGCACATTCGAACCCAATCAACAATTTTTGAACATTCCACGACGGCCCCGCCCATTATGGGCGGAGCCCAACTTGGTCCATGAGTGGTCTTTACTTAGTGTCCCATGCCCTACCCATACCACATTTGTCCCCATCTCCACAGGTCGTTTTTCATGTAACGTCCAAGCTCCGCCCACCAATTTAAATGCTCCGCCCACTGTGCCCTGCATTCTTTCCTGACCTTCAGAAACTCATCCCTGACCTAAATCCATCTTCTCCCTACGTTAGGAGCACGTTCGAACGTAATCAACATTTTCGGGCTGGAAACCAAACATTCCAGTGCACGCCCCGCCCCCGTAGGCGGAGCTTAATTTGGTCCATGTGTGGTCTTTACTTCCTGTCCCATGCCCTACCCATACCACACTTGGCCCCATCTGCACAGGTCGTTTTTCATATGATACCTAATTTCGTGACAGACGGAGGGACAGACAGACTAAGAGTTTTATATATTAGTAGGGATGATTGCATACATCTTGTATTTCAGTGTGTTTGACGACCAAAAAAGTTCTATTATATTCATCTTCATCAAAAACATCGATATTGGCGGTACGCCAACGTATCTTGCCGTATGAAAATTGATACAGCCATTATCGCTATCGAAGCACCAGTAGTGAGGGACACCACGGACCCTGGCAAGGATTTACATGTCGTCGTTCTGTGTCAGAACTCTTGGTTGAGTGGGGCGGCCACTACGAGGGGGAGAGCATGTCATGACATTTGTTGCTTTTCATGATTTTTGTGCGACATTACTTTTTGTCTCGTACATGGGTTCTACCTTGTCGTGGTGTACGAGCTTAAGGCGAGGTCGGAAACCCGTAAGGGTAAGGACTCGCCGACCCCTCTGACCGGCTCTCGTCACTAAAGAACCCAAAGCGCTCAAGCTCTTGGTGGGACGGCGCCCTCCTTGAGCGACAGGAACGCCCTAGCGAGGCTATCCTGTGAGACGAAACTAGCTACGACCACTTCTACCATTCGCCTTAGTCCGCTGCAGACTGTCCCTGCCCAGTACGGTAGCGCTGGACCAGCAAACAGTCAAAGGCGAAGAAATCTCAGGGCCATAGGCTACCATCGGAAAAGGACAAGAGTGAGCCACTTAATTACTTGTACATACAATTGTAGAAGCGTCAATACGGCCACTCAGCTCACGACCCTAATTGAAGAAGCGCAACGGATTTCGTATCATGTTATTGGTTTGAGTGAGACTAAACGGAAGGAATCCTTAACGTGCACATGGAGCGACGGGACTGCGATTTTTCTTGGAGCTCGCGAAAGTGGATCTACTTCAGGTGGAATAGGCTTCATAGTGGCACCTGGATTCACGAAAAATGTCACGAACGTCACGTTCTACAGCCATCGCCTTGGAGTGCTGACTGCAACGTTGACTAAAGATATCACCATCTCCATCATCCAGGTCTACGCGCCCATGTGCGACAACAGTGAAGAACAACATGAGGATTTTCATGATGGTCTTGGTGAATTGATACGATCTCAAAAGAGCAATTACGTTGTGGTGTCTGGAGACTTCAACGCAAGAGTTGGATGTCGAAGACAAGGAGAACGATTTATTGGGCCAAACTGTGCGGAACCCCGGAATGCGGCTGGAGATAGGCTAGCAAATTTCTGCGAAATATTTCACTTGTATCATGGAATTAGCCAGTTCATGAAAACGTCAACAAAGAGATGGACTTATGAGTCTCCGAACGGACAACATCATCACGAGCTGGACCATGTACTTTGTAACAGAAGAGTGATCACAGATGTCGCAGTGGTTCCATCGTTTAACACTGGAAGCGACCACCGTCTTCTGCGTGCTAAACTGCACTTCGACAGGAATCTTATACGCCTGACCAGAATTCGAACAAGACAACCTCGGGCAACACTCCTTAATGCAGAAGCAATGAAAATGATGTTGAACGATACAACCTTGGAAATGACAGACAAAATGAATGAAGACTATTATCGCCTCGTAAGCGCCATCTCCACAGTTGCATCTCAATGTCGCATAGCGGCTCCCAATCACAACTCCCGTCGAATAACAGAAGCCACTCGCAATCTTCTTGCACAGAGGAGACAAATGGATCGCCAACGTAATCATGTTGAGTACACAATTTTGAACAGGCTCTGCAGGTTGAAGCTCACCGAAGATAACAGGAACTTCTCTCGAAATCGTCTTCTGGAGGCTGCAGCTAACAGGCGTAGCCTAAAGAAAGTAAAGCAAGGGCTAGCACAATACCAACTCACGATCCCTTGCCTGAAAGCCCCCGATGGTTCAAGAACTACATCTCGGCCAGAAATGGAAAGAATCGTAAAGGTTTACTACTCAGACCTTTTCAAATCAAATCGCTGCACCTCTTCAGAGCAGCTGCCTGCTGGAGAAATGGTGCCACCATTCCTGCCGTCAGAGGTTCGTCACGCAATCGAAGCGATGCCAAAGGGGAAAGCTCCAGGAGCTGATGGTCTCTCCTTAGAGGCTTTGCAAGCTTGTGGCCACAAATTATACTGCGCCTTAGCCAAGCGATTCACCCGATATGTCAGTGAATGTGTGATCCCTGAAGCATGGAAGAAATCCAAAACAATTTTGCTGTTCAAAAAAGGAGATAAGGAGGACTTGAGCAACTACCGACCTATAGCGCTCTTACCAGTACTATATAAGGTATTCACGCGTTGTATACTAGTCCGAGTGAAGAGAATTTTGGAAGAAGCGCAACCAATTGAACAAGCGGGATTCCGACGAAAGTTCAGTACCTTAGATCACATCATCACTTGCTGTCGCATCATAGAAGCTTCTCGAGAATACCACGAGCCATTGGTGCTCACCTTCATCGATTATCGAAAGGCATTCGACTCAGTTGACACAGAGAAGTTATGGTCCGCACTCAACGAACAAGGTGTAGAACCGCGATACGTAAAAATATTGAGTAAGTGCTACTCTGGATGCAGCACAGTGATTCGACCATTCTTCCGAGACCTAGAAATACCTGTAGAAAAAGGAGTCCGGCAGGGAGACCCCATTTCGCCGAATTTGTTCTCCGCTTGCCTCGAAGCTACTATCCGACGTTGTAACTGGGATACCTTTGGAATCAAAATCGATGGGAGAAACCCGTGTCACCTAAGGTTTGCAGACGACATCGTATTAATTTCAAGATCTTCGGACGAAGCTTGTCGTATGCTAAACGACTTACATACAACAGGATTGGACTCAGGTTTGAGTATCAACATGTCCAAAACGAAATGCATGCGAAAAGAATACTGCGATAGAAATCCCGTTCTCTTGCAAGGTGTCCCTCTAGATGATGTCGATGAATACGTCTATCTTGGTCGTCTACTCAACATGAAGAATGACCTCAAGAACGAAATAGTGAGAAGAAAGAAATCTGGCTGGATGGCGTATAACTCGATCAAAAGTGTGATTGAAAATACGAGGGACGAGGAATTGCGAGCAACTCTATTCAACTCTACAGTGCTTCCCGCTTTATGTTACGCGTGCGAAACTTGGTCTCTTACTAAAATTGTAGAAAACCAGCTACGTAGGATGCAAGCATCTTTTGAACGTCGTATGGTTGGAATAAGCCTACATCAACAGCGATTGACCAGGCTGCACAATGAAGACATACGTAGAATGTCCAAAGTCCGCGACATAATTCTCCACGTTGACAAGGCGAAACATTTTTTCGCAGGTCATGTAATGAGACGTCACGATGGACGATGGAGCACAACTACTGTTCAGTGGGAGCCTCGGAACAAAAAGCGACCAAGTGGTCGACCGCCTCTGCGATGGCAAGACTCCCTTGCTCATAGAAACAATATTTGCGATTCTAGTTCAATTAAGGTATTGGTCCACTGGTCAACAACAGCCCAAGATAGAGCATCATGGATTAGAAGTTGGGACCCGCGCAAAAAGAACCGCAGCTGATAACGGGTCGCCAAGTAATCCAAGTAAGTAATTACTTTTTGTTATCCAACCTTTTTGACTATCTAGACTCTGTCTCTGATAGCTTGTTATATTATCTGTTTATTGCTTAATTGCTCTGGAATGACGTACCAGTGACACCTTTTGATGACCGATCGATACTTGGTCAATTTTTCTTAGCCACATAGGGTTTCTTTGCGCATGGAGTGGGCCACGAAGTCAGTAATGGACCATAGCGCAAATCCGCGCCTAATAAGCGGGGCATAAAGGCTTTAGCGAAGTGTTTTCGAGTACATGTCTTGTTCCGATGCAGCTGACTGTCGACTTGAGTAGTGGCTGCTAGTATTAGTGACTAGCAAAGATTCAATTGGGACAAAAAAAGGCTTGTAGCGTACCTTGCCTTGGAACCGAGCGATGGCTTACTACCTTCAAAGGTACTCCAAGACAGCTCCCTGCTTTTTCCACTAGCGGAATCAATTTTTTCTCCCAATCGATTTTGAAGTCATGTTTCTGTCTTGCATCGAGGTTACACTGGATGTACCTCGCCATAGCCACATAACTATTTGCAAAGAAGGATCGAAAAAGGGCTGATCCGAAGTGTGTTGTTGGTTTGTCAAACCGGCTCAATACCGTACATATCTTGTCACTTTGTGATTGTCGCATACTATTTGCATTACTTGTCTCATACTCCAGAAGTGAAACTAGAAATAATGTCGGCTACTAGCAACGGTTCATCAGAGCCTCGCGAGAGCCAACTTTATGGTCGAGTTGGACTCCTGTGAACTGTTGAACTTGGCATATCGCCTATGCTTCTGCCGCTACTGTATATCTGGATATATTTACTAGTTCCAAAGCACCGTCTGTTCTATTCAGTGCAGAAGGTGTGAAAAGAATGTGTGAGGGGAAGAGCAAGACCTCTTGAGATTTTCTTGGGTGAGCGCAAAAGAGCATCAGTCAATCTCGTCGCTTATCCGCACAGCACCTTTTAAGGCGCAGTACACCTAAACATGTGAGTCAGGATGCTCCATCGTTTGATGTGAAAATCTTCCACAGGTGATTGATATACTATGGAAAGGAAGCACGGAAAATACAAAGAACAAGGCCAGAAGTAAATGCGAAGGAGGAGTTACGTAACTTTTTGAGGTAAATAGCGTAATCGGCAACGATCTCCTTCGTCTCATTATTGGTCTATAGTCCCATTTTCGAGTTTTATACGCGCCTTTAGGTCCCCTTTCCCTCTCTAGCCCTGATTTCTTTCGATGGTGGTTAATTACACTGATTTGTTTCGATGATAATTAGATTGCAGTTGTTTGTATGTGAACTAATGTAGCTTAAGGTCTGAAGAGAAAATAATACCGAAAAATTGTCAATGACTGAAAGAACTTCAAGGGCACTCCTTCAACATGAACACGGTACAATACAAGTGAGTGTATTCGTCTATTGAACCAATGACCGCAGTCATCATACGTCATCCACGTATTTGATATATTTTTGCAGGAGTGACACAAGTTTGCTCAAACAACTTTATCAGAAACGTGACGATGTGGATGGCGCAAAAGCTTCAAAGCCGGGCAAGTTGTACCCGCCCTAATCTCTATTCTTTATCCTAATGGGTGAAAATGGAAATTATTGCTGCCAAGTCTGCCGAGTGCAAACAATTTATCAAGTTTCGACGAATACATGTTGCTTGAGAAACTCAAGTTCATCTACGGGAAAACGGAGTGTCAATTTTTTAGTCATAATTTCGGATATGGACTCGTCTTCTGCTATTTTCGTCAGAGACCGGTGAATAAAAGTAGAGTAAAAAAGTAACGATGTACGCAGCCTTTACCCATGCTATTCACGTTGTGGCTGCCTACGTTGCTGCCCGAAAGGGTCTGCAAGGGTCAAGATATAATCGTAGATAGAGGGTTGCATACACCCTGCAAAAATTCGTGAATATTGTGGAATTAGCGAAAATGCTTGCAGGAAATGACCAACTGTTTGCTAGCTGTGTAGTCCACTATATCAAAAGCATATTTTATCACTTGGTCTCATTGAGCACCATGCCAAATAGGATCCATGAACCCCTAAACGGACGGAACCGCGAGCCCCGAAGCATGCAGCCAATGATTTTGCAATTTTACATTAAAAAAAATATGTGAGAAAATCCAAGGGAACCCACCTGGATTGGATTGGCTGCCTTCAGCATGTACCTGAAAAGATTTTACTTCATTTCCATCGTATTGAACGGTACGACATGGCTCTTGGCGGCTGGAATCGCCCATCGGTCAGTAGTAAGGACATCAATGGACATACACCGAAATTCCTCTCACTGCCCTCAAGTACTAAATGCTTAGCAAGTGAGCATACATCGTACTCCGATATAAGTAGCAACAATATGCTTTACACGACAAACAGCGCAAAATTCGGAGTGGTGTTGAGTGTTGGGGGAGATACTGTTCACGCTAGCGTTCAGTATTGCGCTACTCAGTACGTATTATATTGTGGAATCGCGCGATATGGGCTTCTACGACGTCTAAATCACTATAGATTTTTTACCATTACTCAACATTACTGTATGGCCCACATAGTACTACGCGATAATCTGGCGCTAGCTGAAGACGGGAAGACAAGGAGAGAAAAAGCGGTTTTGATTGCATGCGTCAGAAGTACACACAATTGCAATACGTAGTGGTGACGGCCTAATTGAACAGGAGGTGGAAGGGAGGAGCTGTTTCCTGGAATAAATGAATGTGTGAAAAGAAGAGTTCAAGGTACAGTCCATTTCCCAGAAACTGAGTAGGCGTGTCCCACGGACTTGTATAAACGTGTATCAAACTCTCTCAATTCTCTCACCCCGCCACACACTCTCACTCTCGCCACGTACTCTCACTCTCGCCATTCACCCAAGTTCGAAGGACACGCCCAATCAGTTTTCGGGAGATGGACTATAATGATAGAGGTGATTCTACGACTTTACCATGGGAGCTGACATGATCGATATGGAAAAGTATGGGTGAGGGTCAATCGGTCAAATTTTCGCGCGGCCGCCCGCGGCGAGCGGCGCTGCGAATGCCAGACGTTTGCAGCTTTATCTTTTGAAACAGCAGCAACAACAACATAGGTGAACTTCCGAAGCTTCCGAAGCAAACTGCGATCTTTCAACTTCCAAACTGCAATCTTTGAAGATCCTTCACGGTCCAGCCCACTGCGTCTGGGGCGGAATTCCAAACGATTCGTATGACAGCGTCGCTAGTGCGACGCCTCGAAGCGAAAATTCGACCAATCGACCCCCACCCTGTCAGTATCACATTCATTCCCATTACTTCAATCGCTTGTCACTGTTTGAAAAAGTTGACTTTAAGAGGAGGACAACGTCAGTGAAGGCGGAGCCTGGTAAAAAATAACCTTCAGATCACGAAGGCTCACCTCACCGTGAACTGGGTCACGTATAAGAGAGGCCCCCAGATCACGGTGGCCATTCGAGATAAGATGTGTATGACCTAATGCAATTTTAAGCAGTGGTCTCGGTTCTGCTCTCCAGTCTGCTAAATAATGCTGGAGCGAGTTTACGGAATCTTGCGACGTACGGTTGCACGGCAGGCCTTGTGTCTATTGCAAAATGGCTCTAGAAGGAGGGTCAAGCTTCCGTCGAGGAGTCCTCGACAGGGTATGTATTTGTTTCGCTGGAAAGGATAGCTGTAATCGTGAAGGTAGACAGTGATCAACGGAATTTCTCAGACTGATGGTCTGAAGTTTTAAGGGAGATGTGACAGAACTAGGTAACTGGACTCAAATCCAAATTAATGTTCTATTCGATCTTTACTTGAAGGCACATTCCGCGATATCCAGTCTTGCAACACACCTTCCTACCGCAGTCAGATCCCCGAGCATTTTTCCGAGCTGCACACTTTTTGGGGCGTCGGGCACGTCTTCACGGCGCTAAGCTAGCTCGATCCGCCTCCGATCCCGCACACTTTTTGGGGCGTCGGGCGCATCTTCACGGCGCTAAGCTAGCTCAATCCACATTTACATTCTTCACACAGTAAATTTTATGATTCTAGTAATGCTTGAACGAGATGTGCACGGAGAAACAATTTTTCTCTGGTACCAATACATTTATGTTGTATTTGCTCAATGAGGTCCGCATGTTAAGAAGCGAAAAAGTGAGGGTCCGGCTATGATACAGCTTCTCAAAAAGGTGGCCGAGTGGGTAGAGCCTCAGAGCAAATGCCCGCCCTTTTGTCTGCCGCGGTAGGAGAGGCATAATGGGAACAGAATCTACGTAAACAGTCACATTCATTGTCGCCGACCGCGGTGGACGACGGAAAGGGCACTTATCTGAGGTTCAGCGTCCTCGACCACCACATTGAGGAGCTGTATATAGGGTCAAGCGTCCACTTGAGGAAAATTTTCAAAAAATACGTCCCCCCCCTCCCCCCCCCAGAACGGGGTCTTAATACGACCCTCCATTCTTCAGGTTCCGCTTCCTCTGTGGTTCCTACCAAGCCAGCGCGATCCACTAGGAAGGTTAAGAGCCCATGGTAAAAAGAACATTGAAGCCAATCACTTCTGACAAAAGAGAGAAATAAGAACCTAAGAAAACTCAGTATTCATATCCCCAAATAAAATCATCTGAGATAAGAACACAAAAATTCCAATGTTTGTATTCCGAAACGAAAGCGTTGCTCACCACTAGAAATGTGCTCGTCTTGTGATGACAAAGGAGAAGGCTTAATAGTCATGCAAGTCATGGGGCAGAGATAAAGGAGGAAAAGATAAGAATGGAAAAGTTAGAAGTTAATAGAAAAGTTATACAGGAGGCATGTAATACGCTCCACAGCGCCCCATGTGATTGCGGTTCGCTACTGCGGCTGCGACGCGGCGATCACGATGGAGCGCGTTATCTCCCTATAGTAAATTCCGACATTTTTAATATAATGTAAACTTTACCTAGAGCCCATCTTTCAAACAGCTGTGAACAGCTCTAGGTAAAGTATTTCTCTGAAGATGGGCTCTAGATAAAGTGTTTCTCTAAAGAACCCCTCAGACCTATCCATTGGTCGCTTGCTTTCATTAATGGTTGCTTGCTTTCATTAATGGTTGCTTAGTTCTCGATATGGGTTTGCAGATGAGGATTAGACGAGGAAAATTTCGAAGTGTTTCACTTCAAATGGTCATAACTTCCTTCAAACTTAACCATATGAGTGCGTTTCGATGGGACGAGGTCTGCTAGGTTGTACCTGAGCTGTGCCATATCTTCAAGACAAAGCAAGGAAAATTCAGGAAAGCCAGTTGAGGAAAATTGTTTTTCGTCGAATTTGCGTGATCTTCTCAAGATTCTTCCAAAAAATTGATTCATTGTTACTGAAATTTCTCCAGTATGCATCCTTCGCTTTCGAAGACCTAGTGGGATGGCGAGAGGCGTCGGTTACTTCTCTGTGGGATGCGCCATGCATGAGGATTTCATCCACATTCTCAATGAATACAAACGTTTTTCCGGTCCGCATAGTGGCCGCTAACACCAGATTACATACTTGCGATCGTAGTAAGATATGAAATAAGTCCATATTAGCTGATTTTTCTTTTTCATCCCATGGTTTTTGAAGTATTCATCCACGGTGATACCCGTAGATAGACGCCGCTTCCCACGGTTAATCGGTGAATTTCGGAGGTGTCTCTGTACGTCAAATCGGTGCTAGCGGACCAATGAATGGGTCATTGACATTGATTGGCTTCGTTGTGGATCGCGCCATGCATGAGGTTTCTATGATGGTTATGTTAATAATCAGTTTTATCATTCCTCCCCTTTCTTTAGACCTCAGCCTGAGAAGTTCTGTTGATCACTGCCTACTTTAACGATCACGACCTCCCCCCCCCCCTCCTGACGGACCAAAGACGAACCCCCGTTGAGGATTCCTCAACGGAGGCTTGACCCTGCTCACAACTACTAGTTCACTGCTAGTTCAAAGGCTTACTGGGAGGCAGCTAGAGGAAGGTGGAAAGATGATGTGAATGCAGAGGCGCACACCTGTTTAGTTACCACCAAGAAAAATCTCCAAAGGAACGCTAACTGAACCGGTCTGCGTCTCTGCATTTAGTTTACCTTTCGTCGCTCGTGGTTCAATCACCGCGAACTACAAATGGCTACCAGTACCTTTGCTTAGCACTATGCTGACGTGACCTCATGGTCACTTCTAGCTTGCTTGTACTTGGGCTCATTCAGCTAGCGATGGTGGCAAGATCACCTAGTGATTTGGATTTGGACTTTGGACACCTAGTTATTTGGAAGTGGACTTTTGAAAAGTGGCAGATGTGATATGCTAGGTGAATGAGATACCATTCAACAATAGCGCATTGTTCATAGTTTGCAGAATTGAGCAGAATGAATAAGATATTTACGTATCGAGTAAGTTAATGATGCGACTTAATGACTCGAGCGAGTCATGCGATTCAGGTGATCGCACGATCGCCTGGATCACTCGATCGATATGCCTCTTTTTGCTTCCTCCTGAATCGCGAACTCTGAGCAATACCTAAGATTCAAGCACCAAATGCTTAGGAAATAAACATGGTTTGTGCTCGGATATCAGAGGGGATGTTTCAACCTCAAACTACCTCAAATCTGAATAATGATGAATGTTTGTGTACACACCACTAGGGCGAGCGCTCAGTTCCGCGCTTATCATAGTGTGGAATTATGCGATATAGGCTTGATGATATGGTTGTTCAGAATCTGCCATTTACACGTTACCAAGAACTGTAATTGCGTAGTACTCTGCTAGTCATAACAAAATCGTTAGGAGTTTAGTGATATCTTCCAACTATATAGGCCACCCAACCAAGAAACACTCAAACGGTCAGAAATACTTGGCGCTCCACGTTTTGGCCATTTCCGGAGTTTTTGAACGAGTTGACTCAAACGTGGCCTTCCTTCTACTCGATGGATGCCTTCTGTATAGTCCTTCCCCCCACCCCGTTTTCTACTTTTCTCAGCTCCCTGCCTCAATTCCTCTTTCTCTGCAATGATTTCTTATTCCGGCACTGTAGAGACTTCACACCCTCTTCAGCTACGATCCTCGTTTTGCTCGGGTCCGGCTCTCGTCCGACAGCAAAATGCCTTTTATGCCGGCACTCGCAAGTTCGGAGCCTCTCTCCGTGTGAAAAGCCCCTTCGTGGCTGGATGCTTTCACTCTGCTTCAGTCCGCGTGACTGCAGCAAAACTGTCCTGTCAGACTCGATCCCTCGGTCGTGGCTGTGTCCAGAATGACTCTTTTCTCGTACTTCATCCACATTCCTTCCCGTGATTCCTTCTCGTGGATCAGCTCCATTCCGGAGACGGGAACGCATACTTTTCCTGCGAGGAGTCTCCTCTCTCACCCGTGGATGCTCTGCGGGAGAGACAAAATTTGGCCCCTTCGAAGGATCGAGCCGACATAGTCATGAGCTTGACTGAAACGGGCATGTACGATAATGGCTGTCAGCTGTGAATTTTTCCTTGCTACCTCACGTCATCCTTCTATTATATAAACCAGTAAGTTTGTGTGTCTGTTTGTCTGTATGTTGTCGGTGTGTACGTGTGTACTCTGTAAGTCTGTCGGTATGTCGGTATGTGAGTGTGTGAGTATGTAAGTCTTGTCTGTCCGTTCGCAAATCGCATCACGTAGCTACTTGATCAAAATATGCACTAGACAACGTATCGTAGAATCGCCATTAACGAGCTGACAATAATTATGGGTGGATTCCGTAGATGCGAATGACGTCAGTGTCATAATTTCACCTAACAATTAGGTTCGCCAACAGATCAGATGAATGCCGCATAAGCACAAGTGGAATCAAGATGGCAGTCACCTGGAAGGGGAGGCAGTAGCCAAAGTCTCAAATGATGAAATCTTCAAAATTTGTAAAGACCCATAAAAAGAAAGAGAACCAACCGGCCATATGTAAACACTACAAATCAACTGCAACTCTGAAACACTCTACTGGAGTGAAATTGGCTGCAAACATGTTTTCGTAGATCAAAAGTGGGAAATCCCCATAGCTTCCAACACACCTATACCTAGGCTCGTGCCATTTTATCCTATCCTACTATATATAATTCGCTTAGTATGTCTGTGTGTGTGTCTGTGTGTGTGTGTTTGTCCGTCTGTCACGAAATTCATATCTCGCGTCGCAGCAAAGCTGGGACGCTGATTTTTACAAGTGATATAGGGGGTGCCAAGGGAACATCCGCGGTGGTGGACCGAAAGTGATAGCAACTGATAAGGGCTGATGAGGAGATTCGGAAGGCAAATGTCACCGAATCCGTTTCGCCTTTCGGGTTGATCCAAGAGCGCTGACATTTATAAGTATTTCGCGGGATGGGACGGAAACATTAATGGTGGATGACCAGCATTGATAACGGTTGATAAGATTCGATAAGGAGCGTAAAAAGGCTAGAGTCGTCAAATCCATTTCGCTTTTCGCGTTGATCCAAGAGCGCTGACACTCATGGGTGTTTAGCAGGGTGGGTCAGAGACATTAATGGTGGGTGATCCAAGTTGATAATGGTTGATGAGATTTGATAATGAGCACGAGAAGGCAAATGTCGTTGAATACGTTTTGCCTTTCGCGTTGATCCAAGAGCGCTGACATTTATAAGTGTTTCGCGGGATGGGGCAGGAACATTAATGGTGGGTGACCCGCACTGATTATGGTTGATAAGATTCGATAAGGGGCGTAAAAAGGCTAGAGTCGTCAAATTCGTTTCGCCTTTCGCGTTGATCCAGGAGCGCTGTCACTCATGGGTGTTCAGCAGGGTGGGACGGGGACATTAATAGTGGGTGATCCAAACTGATATGGTTGATAAGCTTCGATTAGGAGCGTGAGAAAGGGAAATGTCACCGAGGCCGGCTTGCTTCTACGGCTAACAGTGGAATGTTCATATTCGCAGGTATTGTAGGGTACGAGTACCTCAATGGTACTGTTGGGCAGGAGCCTCAGTTGAACTGATAACGGCTTACAGTGACTGATAAGAACCGTCAGGAATTGGATGGGATGAAATCCTTGCTGACATTGTACGACCGCTTGAGCAAAAGCGTCTAATGCGCAGTGGCATCGGGTGAACATATTTTGTTTATGTTATGATATCACTGACCGATGTATCGACCGCTGAATGCCTGGCGTTCCAAAAAATGGTGCGTTTCTCTTGATAATGCGATCTCCATTGATAATCATGATACAACCTATTTTTGTGATAGCAAAGCAAGCGGTTCACTCGGAATCCCTCTATTATATAAACCATTTACTTTGTTCGTCGGTTTGTATGTCGGTTTGTATGTCGGTTTGTATGTCGGTGTGTATGTCTGTCCGTCCGCAAGTGAGTGATTGTGATTATGGAGTGATAGAGCAAAACAACCGCTCTATGTTGGGAGAGACCGATGGGTGTTGGGGTATCACTGTGCGGCTATGTTGTCGTAGTGATAGCTCCTACTGCTTATATAAACACCTATTTCGTACTCTCGCCGTCATTCTGGGGTGTGCCGACGTCTGGAGGTGTCGGCACACTGGGATGGCATGCAATATGTTGGGTCTTGGGAAGAGCACTGCCGTTCGAACTCAACCGATCACGGAGTGGTTAATTTTGTAAATGGAAACGATTGCAATATTTTTTACAAAACACGGCCCCCTCAGACAGCTATCATAATGTACTTAAGATTCGGAAAGGGATGGTGAACCTTATCATCACATAGTACGCTCTTTGATTTTTGTGACGAATGAGTGGCACCAGTAAACGTGTGGAAGGGTGTGGATTCGACAAATTACCAATGTCGTGTGACGCGCGAGGTACATCGCGTGGCGAAAACTGGTCATTTTCTAATGCGGTACTTGCAGCAACAATGGGTATCGACCGCTAGACTATGTAAAATTTCAAGTAGTGAAGCATGTTTACGAAAACCATAAACATCGATAAGCGGGATATGGCCTACCATCAATGTGTACGAATTAGATTCTCAGCAAGTGATCTATTTGTTACCAATCGATGCAATCGAATACAAAACTATCGATTTCCAAACTACCCAAACTCCCAATGGACCAGTGGGCTGGCGCACACTACTGCGCGCGATTCATGTGGATTACGCGCGAAATGGGTTCCATGCAAAGCGAATGAAGTATACTGATACCAAAATGCTTTTTTTTTATCACGCCATCTTCTCTGCTTTTTTGCAATTCAATAGATCAGCTGAAAGCAGAGGGAAGGAAATCTCCGCTCCGCTGTGGTCGGGCCGAACATACCCATTTTGCACAACATCGCCATGAATCGCGCGCAGTAATCTGCGCCAGCCAACTGGTACTATATATAATTCGCTTAGTATGTCTGTGTGTGTGTGTGTCCGTCCGTCCGTCTGTCTGTCACGAAGCGTCGCAGCAAAGCTGGGACGCTGATTTTTACAAGTGATATAGGGGGTGCCAAGGGAACCCCAGCGGTGGTAGACCGAAAGTGATAGCAGCTGATACACGCTGATAAGGAGCCTTGAAAGGCGAATGTCACCAAGGTCGTTTCGCCTTTCGGGTTGATCCCGGAGCGGTGACACTCATGGGTGTTTTGCGGGATGGGGCGGGAACATTAATGGTGGGTGACCCGCATTGATAACGGCTGATAAGGTTCGATAAGGAGCGTGAAATGGCTATAGTCGTCGAATCCGTTTCGCTTTTCGCATCGGTCCTAGAGCGCTGACACTCGTGGGTGTTTTACAGGTTTGGCCAAGGACATTAATGGTGGGTGATCCAAACTGATAACGGTTGCTAAGATTCGATAAAGAGCGTAAAAAGGGTAGAGTCGTCGAATCCGTTTTGCTTTCCTCATTGGTCCCGGAGCGTTCATACTCACAAGTGTATTGCGGGGTAAGACGGGGTCAATGACGGTGGGTGATCCACCTTGATAACGATTGATAAGATCTGATAAGGAGCATGAGAAGACGAATGTCGTCAAATTCGTTTCGCTTTTCTTATTGGTCCCGGAGCGTTCATAATCACAAGTGTTTTGCGGGGTAAGACGGGGTCGATAACGGTGGATGGTCCAGCTTGATAACGGTTGATAAGATTTGATAAGGATCAGAGAAGGCGAATGTCGCCAAATTCGTTTCGCCTTTCGCGTTGATCCAAGAGCGCTGACACTCATGGGTGTTTAGCAGAGTGTGACGGGGACAATAATAGTGGGTGATCCAAGTGATAATGGTTGATATGATTCGATTAGGAGCGTGAGAAGGAAAATGTCACCAAGGCCGGTACGCTTTTGCGGCTAAAAGTGGACATCCGCAGGTATTGCAGAGTAGGGGGACCTAAATGGTATTGTTGGGTACAGGGGCCTCAGTGAAATTGATAACGTTTTACAGAGGCTGATAAAAACCGTTAGGAATTGGATGAGATTAAACCCTTACATCGCTTGATGCTACTATGCGACCGCTTTAGCAAAAGCGTCTGATGCTCACTGCCATTGGGTGAACATATTTTGTTTATGTTCTGATATCACGAGCCGATGTATCGACTGCTGAATTGCCTAGCGCTCCAGAAAATGGTGCATTTCTCTTGATACTGCGATCTACATTGATAACCATGATGTAACCTATATTTGTGATAACAAAGCAAACCTTCCGCTCTGAATCATTTCTAATGCGGTACTGGCAGCAACACTGAGTATCGACCGCTGAACTGCGCAAAATACCAAATAGTGAAGCATGTTTACGAAAACGATATACGTCGATAATTGGAATTTGGATCTACTATCGATGTGTAGGAATCAGATGCTCAGCAAATGAACATTGTTACCAATCGATGCAACCGAATATAAAAATATTGATGTCTAAACTATTCAGACTCCCAATGATGACCTAAACCAGCTGGCTCGCGCACACTACTGCGCGTGATTCGTGCCCATGACGTGTAAAACGGGTTCGATGCAAAGCGACTGAAGTATGATTACACCAAAGTGCTTTTTTTATCCATCTTCTCTGCTTTTATCCAAAAATCTCTGCTTTTATCCAAATAAATAAATCAGCTGAAAGCTGAGGAAAGAAGTTTCCACTTAACTCCATACACAATTTGGTCGTGCCGATCAAACCCATTTTGCACAGCATCTCCATGAATCGCGCGCAGTAGTGTGCGCCAGCCAGCTGGTACTTTATAAAATCAGAAAACCCTTCTATTATGTAAACCACTGACTCTGTCTATGTATGTTTGTGTCGGTACGTCGGTATGTCGATGTGTAAGTATGTATGTATGTAAGCACCAGTTGGCTGGCGTACACTACTGCGCGGGATCGCGTCCGAGTTGTGTACTTTTGCTTAGATGGATCACAATCGGTGTGTGTAAGAATGGGCGCGAGTTTACTCGCCTTTGAAGTGCTTCCGAATTGGATGAGAGCAGTGAATGCGACGGGAACTTTGGTAGTTACACTGATACATACATTGGATCCATTTTTCACTATAGTGCCGTGAATCGCGCGCGTAGTGTGCATCAGCCAACTGGTGTAACAAAAGAGCGTTCCAAACAAAGAGCCAAGTCCGATTGCACTCACGATTATAATTTGAAAAAGAGCCTATCATTTACAAACATGCATCACTAGTTGGTATTCCAGATACCCTAGCGGTAGGTAGGCCCTGTTGCTTCTAGTATCGCACTAGGAAATGAATAACCTGCTTTCCTACCACAAATCTAGATCATATCTTGATCATCCATGTAAGGCAGCGTTCATACTTTTGGAATTTGCGTTTTTGCGCTTTAGCGTCTTTGTGGAAAGGAGAATAGATACGTATCGATTTGCGTTTTTGCGTTTTTGTGGAAATGAGGGAATGGATAAGATACGTAACAATTGCTTCGTCAGCGAACGTGCATGATAAGACAAAGCACTTTCTGCACTGAGGAACAGATTGGTCTCATACATTGCTTTTTCACCATACAGTTTTTTCCCTTCTCGTTCACTCTTTTCTGCTCTCGATCATTCATTTTTGATGTGTGACTTTCGTCTGCTGTCACGCTGTAGTGTGTCTTTGGGTGGCGTGCAAGTGTTCCGTACAGCGTAACGGGAGTTTATGTCAGCAGTGTTGTGTGGAGAGTAATAACGACGAAATCAAGATTCTTGTGAGACTAAAACGATGTTATAGGGGCTGTTACAGACTAGCCCCCCCCCCTCCCCCTTCATCATAGACCGTTTCTGCTTTCAGTGAGAATTTATATCTGATTCAAGATGCCCAACTTAATTATTTGAATTGCAAGTTTTCCATCTTTATTACATTTCACCTTTACAAGTATCTGCCTTAATTCTTCGATGCTTATCCGTGACATGAGTGGGCCAGCTACGTAGGTATAGGTAGTAAATTTATTCATTTATTTATTTATTTCAATGCACTCAAAGGTGCGCACAATAAAACAGAAAATCAAAGGTGTGAGAAACGTTGGCATGTGAACAGCTACACTCGGGCTCATCATTGAAAAGAAATCACATAGCAACGGTATTGGAAGTGCTGTGCTCTTCTAGATGAGGTGGCAAGGACTGATATTGCAGGATTAAAGTGACCATTAGGCCCATTATAGGTGCATATTTTTTGATAGTACAAAAACATCAGTCATATTAAGGTTGACTGCCAGCTGAAATAGCCGAGTCTGAGGCACACCATGTAGGGCGGATGCAGGTTGCATCTCATTGACCTCAACACAGACCTAACACAACACTTAAACAAAAAGTGAAACACACTAGATTCGTACACAGCATCAATTGATTTATTTACAACAAGGGTGCCATTGGTGGCTCCACATCCAGAATGAGCAAAAACATAGAAACACTCAGAAAATCGCTCGCACTTCAATCCACTACAGTTAGTTGTAAAAAAAATTGGCAATCGCATCATGGCGATCGAGTAGTGGCGAGGCGGTGTCCGGAAGCTGAGCTGCTCAATCAGAAGCTTCACTGCCACATAGCATCCCAACACCAAAAATTACGAGCTGTGGAATTAAATCTAGTGAGTCATTATATACCAGTTGGGCTGGCGCACACTACTGCGCGCATCGAACAGGGGAGCACGCAAAATGAGCTTGATCGAAATCGATGGTTGGGTATCATCATTCAAACGGTTTGCTAAAAGAGACCCATGCAGAAAACGGAGAAGGGAGCCAAAATCCTGTGAGTTCCATCCTACCCCCATATCAATCGATATCGATCAAGCACATTTTGATAGTGGTGGTAAATAAATATGCAGTTATTGATGCTTATCGTTTTGTACACATGCACCTCTTTTTGGAATTTCACATAGTCTAGCGGTCGATATCCAGTACTGTTGCTGGCCGCATGAGAGAATGAATCGCTTGCTTTGCTATCACAATTCTAGATCGTGTCTTCATCATCCACGTAGGTCGTAGTGTCAAAAGGCATGCACTATTATTCGGAAGGCTGGACAATTTAGCGGTCGATACATCGGCAGCAGATGTCAGAACATAAACAAAATAGGTTCACCCAATGGTACTGAGTAACAGAAGCATTTACTATAGCAGTCTTATAGTAGTAGTAAGCGGTGTACCGGACTTTATCTCTTCCCCATTTCCTGATGGCTCTTATCAGCCCCTGTAATCCGCAATCATGTTTCGAAAGGTCACAATTAAGGTCTCTACTCTGTATACCTGTGAGTGTGAACGCCAGAAGAGCCAAACCTATTTGGCAACATTAGCCTTTTGACCTCCTTATCGTATCTTATCAACCGTTATCAATTTGGATCACCCACCACTGATGTGCCCGTCCCCCCTCAAAACACGTATAAGTGTCGGCACTCTATTATCAACTTGAAAGATGAGACGGATTTGACGACATTTGCCTTGTGACGCTCCTTATCGAATCTTATCAACCGCTATCAATTCGGAACACCCATCATTGATGTGCCCGTCCCACCCCTCAAAACACCCGTGAGTGTCGGCACTCTAAGATCAACCCGAAAGTTGAGGCGGATTCAACGACGTTTGCCTTGTGACGCTCCTTATCGAATCTTATCAACCGCTATCAATTCTGATCACCCATCATTGATGTGCCCGTCCCACCCCTCAAAACACCCGTGAGTGTCGGCACTCTAAGATCAACCCGAAAGGTGAGGCGGATTTAACGACATTTGCCTTGTGACGCTCCTAATCGAATCTTATCAACCGCTATCAATTCGGATCACCCATCATTGATGTGCTCCTCCCACCCCTCAAAACACCTGTGAGTCTCGGCACTCAGGGATTGACACGAAAGGTGAAACGAATTTGGCAACATACGACTTTCAAGGCTCCTTATCAGCCCTTACCAGCTGCTATCACTTTTGGTCCATCACCGTTCTGGTCCCCTTACCACCCCCTATATCACTTGTAAATTTCAGGGTCCCAGCTTTGTTGCGACGCGAGATATGAATTTCCGGTCAAACAGACACACACACTCAGACACACCAACAGACACACTTAGCCGATTATATAAAGTAGGATGTATATGCATTTTGTTTCTATGTAATGCGCCTCGCTGTCAGAATAATTTGTAATGAAACATAGTGCCAGAGCTCGAAGATTGCTTGGCCCGGTGAGATAACAACGCTGAACAAGAAGAGACCCAGTAGGTACCACCTAATAAAATTGTCACAACAATACTTTTCCGGATAGAAGTAAATTGCTGGATTTATATATTATTATCAATGTTGGACCCGTGTGTAGCTACGGATAATTGTAATTTGCAACGGATCAACTCCAAGATGACTGTGTCTTATTTGACTGCAAACATTGACATGTCGCTCAGCACAGATACTGTAGTGAACCATATCTGAGTCACAATAGATGCTATGTGAATAAAGTTGTGTAAAGAAAGACTATCTGAGAAAGTTAACAGGGGTCCTCTTCCCTGAGAATCTGCAATAGGTCAATTTTATCGATCTTTTTCGCAAAATGCGACCATCCTTTGCGTTAAGTACTTCACTAGGTAAGCGTTGAAGCCACCTTGCACCACGGTAAAGAACAAAATTGAACAATTGCGCATAATGTTTTTTCTTAATAGTAGGGTAATGCAGATTGAATCGACTGGTTCTTTCATGACAAGGCATGAACAGCCAATACTTGCTTGGAAATAGCTTAATTTCCATGCGTAGTAGTGGGAAGCAAAAGCATAAATCCGCCCTAACTCGCCTGTATCTCAAAGTTCTCAAACCTAATTGATTCCCTGTAACAGGGCAATTGATTGAAAGTCCAACCAGTGTTTTTTCGAAAAAACAAGAGCCTCGTAAATAACTGTTGAACTTTTTCCAGTTTGAGGATATGTTTTTTGAGGGGTGGATTCCAGATCTGAGAGCAATATTCTAGATGGGGCATTACGTAAGTTTTGTACAAGCGAGTTAATATAGTAGGATCAGTGGTGTGGGTGCTCCGAAAAACAAAGAAAAGGGCTGAATATGCTTTCTTAGTGACCCGATCTATGTGGTCGGAGAATCGTAGGCCTGAGTCAATTAGAACCCCTAGGTCTTTGGATATATTACGTTTCCTTAAGCACACATCGTTAATTCTGTAATCGCTTGGAAAGTCTTCACCAAAATGCAACACAAATGTTCTTTCTGTGTTAATTACAAGGTCCCAGATAGATGCCCAAGATTGCAAGTTTTCGATAGCAAGCTTAAGGGCCGTCTGCACCTCGTCATAGTTATCTTTGTTATATATGCCATATATTTTGAGGTCATCCGCATAAGCCTGCACTTTGACATATTGAGATGTTTTCAGAATTCGTGGCAATTTCATGATATAAATGAGAAAGAGTAAGGGTGACAGTACTCCCCCTTGTGGTACGCCACTAGTGCAGTGATACCGCTTAGAAAACTTTCCGTTCACTTTGATCGTCATATGTCTTTCCGATAAGTAAGAAGTGAACCAGTTCAGCAGTTTCTCCCCAATACCTAAAGACTGTAACTTTTGGAGGAGTTTTTTGTGGTTCACTTTGTCAAAGGCTTTGGAGAGATCAACATAAATCACATCGCACAAATTACCTTGGTTCAAGGCCAAATGCCAATGATATAAACTATCAACAAGATTTGTAGTTGTGGAACGTCCGGGAAGGAATCCATGAAATTCTTAGGTACAAGATTCATTTTGAATAAGCTAACTAAAAGTTTCTCTCAGATCATTTTTTCCATTACTTTAATAGGTGTTGGAGTTATACTGATCGGTCGAAACTCAGATACAGAGTAAGCATCATCAACTTTAGGGATCCCTCTTACTAACGCATCTTTCCAAAGTTCGGGAACACCACCTAACATGAACGAAACGTTGAGAATGTGCGCAAGAGGTTTTGAGAGGGAATTGGCGCATCTTTTGTACACAATAGGAGGTATTCCATCATAAGGCTCACTAGTAGATGGTTTTAACTTCTTTAAGATGTTCTTCACGTCAGCTGGGTGGAAGTAAATATCATTTAGTCCTCGCAGGGTCGATGTACTCTTATTGGACCACTGAGTTGGAGTCTCTGAAACTGGGGTGAAAACGCTGGCGAAAAAATTCCCAAGTGCTGTGGCCTTATCAGCATCAGAAGTGCATATCATCCCATTCAGATCAGTGAGTGGTGGCAGAGTCCCCCTCATTTTCATTTTGTTATGTAAGTAACCATGGAGTTTTTTCATAGAAGTATGCATGGCAAATCGAAGTTCAGAATTGGCCCAGTATTTCTTGAGGTGGTGATCGATATCATCGCAAACTTTTTTATACAACGGGTTACATAGTGGATCAGACGACGCTTCGAAAATACGTTGTTTCTGAGCCATCAGATTTTGTATTTGAGAGGGATAGCGGATTCGATGATGTTGATTTTGTTTGAAGGGTACATACAATGCCAACTTTTGATACACAATGGAACAGAATCTCTGGTAGAGATCAGTAACAGATTCGTAGTCATTGAAAACTTCTAACCAATCCATCTCACTGAGGCTATTATCCAGAGAGATGAAATCCGTATGGAGGAAAATTGGTTTGAGTGGTGAAATAGGAGTAGAATATGATCTTAGTATCTTGAACTCAACCATGCAATGATCTGATCTAGAGAGAGGAGGAAACAGCTATCTAGTGTACGGTCTTTGTGAGTTGGTTGAAGAAACATCTGTTTAAAACCAATGTTGCGAAAAAAATTCAAAAGCAACGAAGAGTTTGAGCCGCTAGGGTTTGAAATTCGCCAGTCAACATTTATGTTGAAGTCACCCAAAATTATTATGTCTTGGCCCGTACTTGTCAAAGAAGCTAACAGATCAATAAGTTTTTCATCGTCAGAAAGTAAAGAGTCTGGAGGCCGGTATACAATTATAAATCGTAAGCGCGAATAACTACAGCAAGGCAATAACTCTAAACAAAGAACATCAGCTTTGAGGTTGACATCACGTTGCACTAGTAGTGAAGGGAGTTTGTTGTTAATAAGACAGCAAACTCCACCACCTCTCTTTTCCTTTCTGTCAGAACGTATAATATCATAAGGGAGATTGCAAGTGATTTCGGAATTTTGGATTTTGGTGGTAAACCATGTTTCAGTAATAAACACTAATTCAGGTTTATTGACTGAAAGGAAATGTTGGAGGTGATGGAGCTTGTTAACTAGACTTCGGGCATTGAATAAGTAACACGTTAAAGGCAGGGATTCACCATGCAAATTTAGGCCTTTCCCGAATTACTGGGAAGTTCAGAAATGTGCTTGAGCTCACCTCGGTATACGACCCATTCACGTTTTGCCATACCCTTACTCTTTTCCCTTGCTTACTGCCTTAGCTCAAAGTCGACTTTCCTCTCTTCAGCTGTCAACTTTTCTGGATAAAAACGTTCGTAAAATCTGTACTACGAAGTAGGCGCGAATTTGCCAAAGCCTTTTGCCTGTGAAACCGAGATGGAAACACAGCTTTGATCAAACGTGGACGTTAGGTATTGGATTTTCCACTTCTATAGATTTCAGTGGCTTTACGCTCAACCTGTAAAACATCTAGTACATCGTTAATTTTCTTTTGAAGATCCAACTGACGTTCAGAAGGTGGCAAGCTCTTTGGTGCTTCTTTAACTCCTGCCACTACAATACTACGACCACGTGTTTCAGATTCAATGTAATCTGAAAACTCCTTGGGTATTTTTTCAGCCAACGCACATAGCATTTGCGCAATGACAGGGTCTTTATTCCTTTCGACCATGGTTTTGATGAGTTAATTTGCTGACATTTTCGAGAAATCTACTCCAGTTACGTGAAGTAACCTCTCGTGAAGTAACCCCACTCATGGGTGTGCTGACCCCACAGCAATCATCGGAACACTTGCAACACACCCGTGCTAAGATGAATTTTCAATAACGATCTTGAACAGATTCCAAAGGTGTCACTTTTGTATGAGAAATTCTTAGGGAAGAAAGTGGCACTTTTTCCAAATCAGTTCTAGATCGTAATTCACAATCCACCTTAGCACAACCGTGTGACATTCGATTTTGGAGGGGAACTGTACTTCTAACAAAAGTATGTCTATATCCCTGCACGAATATGGCAGTTTCTCTCCAAAGTCGACTAAAACCATTCATCAAATGTATATAAGCTCTCTCCGAACCCAAGAAAATGAGAACAAATAGCTCATCATCATCCGTTCGACCGTTCGAATGATGAGCTGCGTGGAATGACAAGCGCCGCGCACGTGGCTTCCACGCTTTCCACAATTCCGCATTTCCACAAAAACGCAAAA
Source organism: Trichostrongylus colubriformis (assembly GCA_963978905.1). Lineage (NCBI taxonomy): Eukaryota > Metazoa > Nematoda > Chromadorea > Rhabditida > Trichostrongylidae > Trichostrongylus > Trichostrongylus colubriformis. Next base: position 34,878,039 of record OZ022258.1, on the reverse strand, counting down.
ACGCAAATTACACGATTCCGCATTCCCACAAAAACGCAAAAACGCAGTTTTCCCTATCGATACGTATCTATTCTTCTTTCCACAAAAACGCAAAAACGCAGATTCCAAACTATGAACGCTGCCTAAATCGCAGTATCATAAGACGTGCACCATTATTTGGAACGCTGAGCAATTTAGCGGTCGATACATCGAAACTAATATCAGGACATAAACATAATGTCTATCCAGTGGCACTGAGTATCAAAGGCTTCACTACAGTGCTCGTAAAGTAGTAAGCTGTGTACAGTACTTTATACCATCCACTTAGTAATGGCTCTTATCAGCACCCGTAAGCCATTACCAGTTTCAATAAGTCACTATTGAGGTTCTCATTCCCTGCATTAACTGTGAATGTGAACACTACTGCCAGCGGTAAAGTGAGTCGGAATCGATGATATTTGCCAATTCATTGCCTTCATCGTATTTCACCGACCCTTATCGAAATCGATCGCCCACTATTAATGTACCCGTCTCACCTTGCTAAACATCTGTGAATGTCAGCGCTCGGAAATCAACGCGATCGCCTCAAGAGTCTTCTTATCAGTTCTTATCAGCTGCTACCATTTAGGTCCACCACCGCTATGGTCTTCTTAGTGATCCCTATGCAATTTAGGGTCCCAGCTTTACTGCGACGTGAGTTATCAATTTCCGCTCGAACACACACACAACACACACACCAATAGACACACTTAACCGGTTTTATATCCTTAATACTTATAAAACGCTTCGTCCGTCTGTTCGCCCGTCCGTCCCTCACAAAATTAGGTATCATACGAACGACCCGTTGAGATGGGAACAAGTGTGGTATGGGCAGAACATGGGACAAGAGGTAATGAGCACACGTGTATCAAGCTAAGCTCTGCCCACGGTGGGCGGAACGTGCACTGGAATGTCCCGTTTCCAGACCGGAAATTCAAAATTGGCTTCTAATATGAAAAACGTGGAGGAGATACAAATCAAGAGGCCCGGGCATAGTGGACGGAGCGCACCCCGAATGGGAGGTCTGTACAAGAAAAATTCATAACTCGATTCCAGGGCGGCATCGAGTCTAAGAAAAAATCAGTGAGAATGATCTGATGTTCATGCTATTTTGAACGACCTAAAATAGGCGAAAACCCGCTCACAGTGGACGTAGAATGTTAGTATTCAAATAAAACCCACTGCAAAAAACGTATTTTATTTCTAAAATGATCTGGAGACCGGGAGAGAAAGGGAAGTGGTCAGTAGCTGTCCCGTCTTTTTATAGCTGGAGCTATGCTAAGACGGGACGTTTGAACGGTAGGCTGAGCTCTTACAGTAGTGGGCGGAGCTTGGGCATTACATAAAAGCAACCCGTGGAAATAGAGTAATTTTGGGAAAGGGTAGAGCATGTGAGAGGAGGGAAGCGCAAACATGACTCACACCGAGCCCCACCCACGTAGCGAACTGAAATACTCTGTCCTTAAGAAGAAAGCAATTCCGATCGACTTACTAGCGCCCATAGTCTCATGCGCACAGCAGTGTGCGAGTGCCAAGTGGTAGTATTATGAATGCTGAGCAAGTTAATATGCTCTGTACTCCGATATCAGTAGCAAGGGGATGTTTCGACTGCTGAATTACGTAGAATTTCATATAGTGGTGTTTGTAAAGACTAGATGAGCTTCGCGACCTACTTCGCGTTACGGTATTCCGGTGCGAAACAGGCTGTGGGTGGGCAAACTGATGTGAACAGAAATTACACAGCAATGCAATTCGGCGAAAATCAATGTATTTTACATTGCGCTGGGGGTAGTTCATTTACAGCCTTCACTACAAAGGCCATCACAGCAACAGGTATTGAGCCACATGCAATGTGCCCTATAGAATGTAAGCCTGTGCAATTGTGACCATCCACTGGTGTGGTCCATCACATTGCCCAGCCCTCCGTACGATAATCGACAGTTACGAGCCATGGCACATGATGCTGCAGTTTTTCAACTTCGCGACTGTAATCATTCAATAAGATCCCATCACCTGTTTTCAGCTTTCTGCACAGAGATCTACGAGTTCGGTCGATGTCGACCGAAAGGACTCGATGAAAGTTTTGCAACAGCGTCACCTGTTGGTGTGGCTGGCTGATCATTTTCCAGAATTTCATCTTCTATGGGGGCACTCATTCATTGGTATGGTGTAATATGGTCCATAAGCTTCTTCAGCCTTTTCGCGGAAAACGATATTTTCAACCAATATCCTGATAACGCTCCACTTTGCGTGATCAGATGACATTATTTTAGTCACTCTAGCAGCTTCGAATCACTTTAGCTTTCTCCGGCACCCTAAACCGCTCTGGAGTGGTATTATACTTTTATGAAAAAGCACGATTTTGTTATTTGCAGGCGCTTTTGTTGTTTTGTTGTTTGCAGGAATTGTAGGCGGCCTTCACTTGCTTCAATAACCTGCAGAACCGTCTGGACATCCCTAATCTCAGTCGATTTTTTCGCAGTCTCTGGGCTGCTCCTGAGGCAAATTATAAACGCTTGTAGTAAGCATCACCTACGTGGAGCGCACCCCCCCCCCCCCTTCACTGAAGGCGGGTATCCGTCATCTGCTACATACACCATTTACACCATCCACTCAATTTGGCCCACCTTATCCCGACTCCTGGGCTCTTCCGCAAAGAATTATAGCGAATTACGTAATATTGCATCTAAACACTGAACATTTTGACGCACGCCACACCCACAAGGGGAGGGGGGGGGTCTGACATAGTCCATAGCCACCTGTTTCTCTCTCAGCAATACCCACCCAACCGTAACTTGACCTGAGTTCCCCTCTTGTTCTCCAGGCAGTACTGAGTTTTGAGTGTGCAGACAGCCAACATGACAGACACAGCAAACTCCTGGGATATATAGGTTACCAGTTGGCGGGCGCACACTACTTCGCGCGATTCATGGCGATGTTGTGCAAAATGGGTTTGATCGCCCTGACCACGGTCGTGTATGGAACTGAGCGGGAATTTCCATCCCTCTGCTTTCAGCTGACCCTATTGAATTGAAAAAAGCAGAGAAGATGGCGTGATGAAAAAGCATTCCGGTAATAATACACTTTGCATTACATCGAACCCATTTCGCACGTCATCGACACGAATCGCGCCCAGTAGCGTGCTCCAACCTACTAGTTTAGGTCATCATTGGTAGTTTGGATAGTTTGGAGATCGATAGTTTTGTATTTGATTGCATCGATCGGTGACAATTCGTTCACTTGCTCAGCATCATACCTACACATTGATGGTAGATCCATATCCCGCTCATCCGTGTTTATCGTTTTCATGAAAATGCTTCACTACTTGGAATTTTACATGCATAATCTAGCGGTCGAACCCAGTGTTGCTGCCAACCGCTTGCTCTGCTATCAAAAATATAGGTTGTGTCATGATTATCATTGTAGGTTGCAGTGTGAAGAGATGCACTATTTTCAGAAACGCTAGGCAATCCAGCGGTCGATACATCGGCAAGTGATATCAGAACATAAACAAAATATTTTCACCCAGTGACACTGAGCATCAGACGCGTTTGCTAAAGCGGTCGCATAGTAGTAGCAAAGTAAAGGATTTCATCCCATCCAATTTCTAACGGTTCTTATCAACCACTGTAAGCCGATATCAGTTTCACTGAGTCCTCTGTACCCAACAATACCTTTGAGGTCCTTGTACCCTAAAATACCTGCGAAAGTGAACATTCCACTGTCAGCCGCAAAAGCGAACCGGCCTTGGTGACATTGCCCTTCTCACGCTCCCAATCAAATCTTATCAACCATTATCAGATTGTATCACCACTGTTAATGTCACCGTCCCACCTTGCTAAACACACACGGGTGTCAGTGCTCTTGGGTCAACGCGAAAGGCGAAACAAATTCAACGACATGCGCCTTCTCATGCTCTTTATCAGATCTTATCAACCAGTATCAATCTGGATCACCCTTCATCAATATCCCTGGCCCACCCTGCTAAAAAGCTATGAGTGTCATCGCTCTTAGAGCAAAGCGAAAGGCGAAACGGATTTGGCGACATTTGTCTTACAAGGCTCCCTATCAGCCCTTGTCAGATGCCATCACTTTCGGTCCACCACCGCTAGGGTCCCTTTATCACCCCCTATATCACTTGTAAAATTCAGGGTCCCAGCATTGCTGCGATGCGCGATATGAATTTCGCGACAGACAGACGGACACACACACAAACACACACAGACATACTGAGTGAATTACATATAGTGGAATGACTATTCATTCATCCCTACATTCAGCCAGGCCACATGCATTAACCTCTAACTCATTCAGACTAGATGCGCATTTATTTATTTATTTACACTCTGTGGTGCGCCATAAAGAACATCAGTGTGTTTGGGAGACGAGAAACTCATTTGAACGCACTATGCCGACGTACTGGGGTTTGGTGACAACTTAACCCGAACGAACGAATTCACTCACTACTTCTCTGGAACAGGCTTCGGGGGATCTCATGCGGTGGGGTTCACGCCACCTCATGATCCTTGAACAACTAACTTGCCGTTGTTCACATAAGCTATAATCATGCGAAAGAAGATCAGCGACGTGGTCACGATACTTGTAGAAAGTTTGCCATTAAAATCACGTTTGAGGTAAATTTGTAACAGCTAAAATTTTGGAACACAGAGAATTTGCAACGGATCAAATTACCTTGGTTCAAGGCCAAATGCCAATCATTTAAGCTGTCAACAAGATTTGTAGTTGTGGAACGTTCAGGAAGGAATTCATGAAATTCTTTAGGCGCAGGATTTATTTTGAATAAACTAAGTAAAGTCTCTCTGATTATTTTTTCCATCACTCTGATAGGTGTTGGAGTTATACTGATTGGTCAAAATTAGATACAGAATGAGCATCATCAATTTTAGGAATCCCAGTTACTAACGCATTTTTCCAAAATTTGGGAACGTCACCTAATATGAGCGAAACGTTGAAAATGTGCGCAAGAGGTTTTCAGAGAGAATAAGCACATCTTCCGAATACAATCGTAGGAATTCCATCATATGGCTCACTCGTAGATGGTTTTACCTTCTTCAAAATGCTCTTTACGTCAGATGGGTGGAAGTAAATATTATTCAATCCTCACAGGATCGGTATTCTCTTATTGGACCACTCGGAATCTCTGAATCCGAGGTGAAGACGCTGGCGAAGAAATTTCCAAGTGATGTGGCCTTATTTGTATCAGAAGTGCATATCATCCCATTCAGACCAGTGAGTGGTGGCAGAGTCTCCTTCATTTTCATTTTGTTACGTATGTAAGCATGGAAGTTTTCCATAGAAGTATGCATTGGGAGTCGCCCTTCAGAGTTGGCCTACTATTTCTTGAGATGCTGATCGATATCATCGCAAACTTTTTTATACAACGGGTCACATAGTGGATCAGACGACAGTTCGAAAGTACGTTGTTTTTAAGCCATCAAATTTTGTATTAGGTTGTCGAGAAAGTTCTTTCGTTCTTCAAAAACTCGCTTTTTTCCCTTAAAACTGCTTTCCAGCAATATCTTCTTTACATATATATGTAATACAAGTCCTCACCCATCTATAGGTATTATTGTCCTTCACTCCCGGATAACCTTTTTCGGCAAAATAAATATATCAAAGGTCAATGTCATCTTCATTACCGAAGGCTTTCCTTCAAAGACAGTGTTAGGGATAATGTGGGTGATAAGAAATCCCAAAAGGAGTCATTTAGTGAAAAACTACGGGTCTGAAGGGCCTATGCATGGCGAAATCCTCCGCGGAAGCCGCCCTTTTGAGTTGTGGTGGAGGCGGCCTCGTCAAGGCAAGCCGCCTTGGTTTAGGGCAGCCCGCCTCCAGGCGACGTGATTAGTGGTTGGTCACGGTGAGGTTGGTCAAGGAGATCGGCAGGATTGAAAGTATCGCAGCGCGCTTCTCACTTATACCTTGGTGCTCACCACATGAAAACAGATGTCGCATTTCCGAACATCCCTTCATGTTTACGTCTTGGTAATGCCGATGGAAAACCTATGCGGACCACCCGCCTCTTGACGATAAGGTCGTCCGCGCCTAGAACCAACGGTGGGAAGAGGTCCTATTTCTCGGTATTCGGCCATTTCCATACGTTTTTTCTCCACTATCCTGTCACTAGGCATCTCGGCTTTCATATTCACTACTTCTTTTACTTTTCGTCCGTATTTCCCCTAAAGCTGCCTTTAAATGGCGCTAGATAGGGAAGGTTTTTCGATATGTGGGAAGACTCGCTAAAAAATTGGTTAGCCAAAAAATTCTCGAGCTTGAATAAGAAGTGCTACCCCATCCACCTTATAGCCCTGACCTTGCTCCATCGGATTATCATCTTTTCCCATCCCTATCTAACGCCATACCAACAAAGCCTTCGATAATGAAGATGGCATTGACCTTAGATATACTTATTTTGCCGAAAAAGGTTATCCGGGAGATGAAGGACAATAATACCTATAGATGGGTGAGGACTCGTATTACATATATATATGTACAGAAGAAATTGCTGGAAAGCAGTTTTGGGGGAAAAAAGCAAGTTTTTAAAAAAAACGAAAGAACTTCCCCGACAACCTAATATTTGAGAGGGATAGGGGACTCGATGACGTTGATTCTGTTCGAAGGGTACATACAATGCCAGCTTTTGGTACACAACGGAACAAAATCTCTGGTGAAGATCAGTAAGAGATTTGTGGTCGTTGAAAATTTGTAGCCAACCCACCTCACTGAGGCTATTATCGAGAGAGATGAAATCCATATGGAGGTACTTTGGCCTGGATGGTAGTAGGGTAAGTTCTCAGTATCTTGAATTCAGCCATACAATGATCTGATCTAGCCAGCGGAGGAAGTAGTTTTATGTTTCTTATAATTAGTGTTGTTAGAAGAATATCTAGTGTACTGTCTTCATGAGTTGGTTGAAGAACCATCTGTTTAAAGCCAGTGTTGCGAAAAAAATTCGGAAGCAACCATGAATTGTTAACCGCTAGGGTTGGAATTCCGCCAGTCAACATTTATGTTGAGGTCTTCCAAAATTATGATGTCTTGGTAAGTATTTGTCAAAGAAGCTGAACTAATAAGTTTCTCATCGTCAGAAAGAAAATAGTCTGTAGGCCGGTATTCTACTCTATATTCGCTTAGTATGTCTGTGTGTTTGTCCGTCTGTTTGTCACAAAATTCATATCTTGCGTTTCAGCAAAGCTGGGACGCCGAATTTTACAAGTGATATAGGGGTGCCAAAGAAACCCCAGCGGTGGTGGACCGAAAGTGGTAGCAGCCGATAAGGGCTGATAAAGTGCATGAGAAGGCGAATGTCGTCAGATTCATTTTGCCTTTCGCGTTGATCCAGGAGCGCCAACACTCATGGGTGTTGTGCGGGATGGGACGGGGGCATTAATGGTGGGTAACCCGCTTTGATAACGGTTGATAAGATTTGATAAGGAGCGTTAAGAGGCTAGAGTCCTCGAATTTCTTTCGCCTTTCGCGTTTATCGAAAAGCGCTAGCACTCATAAGTGTTTAGCAGGGTGGGCCAGGGACTTTAATGGTGGATGATCCGAATTGTTAATGGTTGATAAGGTTTGATAAGGAGCATGAGAAGAAAAATGTCGAATTCGCCTTCTGCGTTGATCCAAGAGCGCTGACACTCACAGCTATTTAGCAGAGTGCGACGAAGACGCTGATGGTGGGTGATCTAAACTGAAAATGATTGTTATGATTTGATAAGGAGCATGAGAAGGCGAATGTCATAAAAGCCGTCACGCTTTTGCGACTAACAGTGGAGTGTTCACATTTGCAGGTATTGTAGGGTACAGGGACCTTAATGGTACTTTTGGGTACAGAAGCCTCAGTGATAACGGCTCACGGTGGCTGATAGGAACCGTTAGGAATCGGATGGGATGAAATCCTTTACAGCGCTTGATTACTATACGACCGCTTTAGCAAAAGCGTCTGATGCTCAGTGTCAGCAGGTGAACATATTCTGTTTATGTTCTGATATTAGTGACCGATGTATGGACCGTTGAATTGCCTAGCGTTCCAAAAAATGGTACATTTTTGATACAGCGATTACATTGATAATCATGATACAACCTATATCTGTGATAGCAAAGCGAGCGATTCACTCGGAATCATTTTCTAATACTGGCAGCAACACTGGGTATCGACCGCTAAACTATGCGAAATTCCAAATAGTTAAGCATGTTTAGAAAACGACATACGTCGATAATCGGGGTTTGAATCTACTATCAATGTGTAGGAATTAGATGCTCAGCAAGCGAACAATTCGTTACCAATGGATTCAATCGAATACAGAACTATCTATCTCCAAACTATCCAAACTCACAATGACGACCTAAACCAGTAGGCTGGCGTACACTACTGCGCGCGATTCATGTCGATGACGTGCAAAATGGGTTCGATGCAAAGCGACCGGAAATACATCAATACCGAAATGCTATTTTATCACGCCATCTTCTCTCCTTTTTTCAATTCAATAGCTCAGCTGAAAGCAGAGAAAAGAAAGTTTCCACTCAACTCCATACACAGCTGTGGTCGTGCCGTCAAACTCATTTTGCACAGCATCGCCATGAATCGTGCGCAGTAGTGTGTGCCCACCAGCTGATAATATCATAAGGTAGATTGCAAGTTACTTCAGAATTTTGATTTTGGTGGTAAACTATGTTTCAGTAATAAACACTGATTCAGGTATTGACTGAAAGGAAATGCTGGAGGTGATGGAATTTGTTGACTAGACTTTGAGCATTGAATAAGTTACACACCAAAGGAAGAATTTCACCATGCAAATGAGACCTTTCCCGTGTTCCTGGAAGGTTCAAAAATGTGCTTGAGCTGACCTCGGTGTACGACCCATTAACGTTTTGTCATGCCCTATATTTTTCCCTTGCTAACTGCCTTAGCTCAAAGTCGACTTTCCTCTATTCAGCTGTCAACTTTTCCGGATAAAAACGTTCGTAAAATCTGTACTACGAAGTAGGCTCGAATTTGCCAAAGCCTTTTGCCTGTGAACCCGAGATGGAAACACAGCTTTGATCAAACGTGGACGTTAGGTATTGGATTTTCCAATTCTATAGATTTCAGTGGCTTTACGCTTAACCTGTAAAACATCTAGTACATCGTTATTTTTTTTTGAAGATTCAATTGACGTTCAGAAGGTGACAAGCTCTGTGGTGCCTCTTTAGCTACTGCCACTACAATACTACGACCACGTTTTTTAGATTTAATGTGATCTGAAAACTCCTTGAGTATTTTTTCAGCTAACGCACATAGCATTTTCGCGATGACAGGAACTTTATTCCTTTCGATCATGTTTTTAATGCGTTTATTTGCCGACATTTTCGAGAAATCTACTCCAGCTACGTCCGCTGGACTCGCTGGACCAAGGGTCTCTGCAGAGGTGTTCAAGATGCTCTACAATTATTGGAAATTTCAGTAAGTGTTGCTGGAGGCACAATTTATTGACCGTAAAATGCTTGAGCGTGCTGAAGTCAGAACTCACTGAGTACTCAACCGTCTCTGGGGAAGACAGGAGTGTTCCGCGTAAACCTGAACTTTGACATATTGAGCTGTTTTCAGAATTCGTGGCAATTCCTTGGCATAAATGAGAAAGACAAGGGCAACAATACTCCTCCTTCTGATACGCCACTAGTGCAGTGATACCGCTTGGAGAACTTTCCGTCTACTTTCGTTATATGCCTTCCCGATAAGTAAGAAGTGAACCAGTTCAGAAGTTTCCCCCCAATGGAAAGAGCTTTGGAAAGATCAACATAAATCACATCACGCAAATTCCTGATGGGAATATTGACAGCATGACCACCTTGTCCTCAGAGCTCTTGTAAACTTTCCAGAACGCAATGTTCAATTCAGCAGAGCACTCCACCATGGGCATATGTCTCAACGGTTGATGCGCTCTACCACGCTTTACCTTTATGAATTTCAAAGCGAGCTGTGACTTAACCTCTCTTCGATGTTGGGTCTTGGTTGGTATCTTCGATGTTGGGTCTTGGTTGGAAATGATTGCACCCCAGCAATCTCATGTAAGATTTTGATATCTTCTCTTAGACAGGATTTCGCTCCCATGGCTATGTGGCATGAAAACAGTGTATGACTGCTGTTGGTTCACCAATGATCGTACTGCGAATCATTAGAACACCATAAAATTTATTTTATATCCACAACTGAAATGGCGACATTGCATCAGAGTGGTGAGGTGAAGAGAGTAACAGTATGAAAAGGGCTTCTCTTGTAAAATTGACGATCTAGGATTGTGCGTCAAGAATCATTACAGCACTGTGAGAAAGGACATATTATTGCTAAAAGTGGAGTAACTGGTGGCGTTAGAGTGAACATACTACGAATTATCAAATTTCACGAAGGCATCATCTGCCGGTTATTTCACTGATACAGGTTTGTTTGACGCAGCATTCATGTTCGCAGCTCTAGCCAACTCCGACGGTGTCATGTCTGGACAAGCTTCGTACCCGCCATCATCGCCCATTTTAGATTTAGTCTGAAAAAAGCCTTGTACTTTTTACTCAAGTGTGCTCGTGGGAAAATTATTCATCAAAATTGGGACGTATGGATATCAATGATTGACCAGCAATGGCAGAACAATTAATTTACACGACGGTTTTTTGTAGTCCTACATTCTTGTAGTAGTGCAATGAAGCACTAGCGAAATGAATATGATTTAGCACATTGTGAGCCCATGTATGCGTGAATTTACGCAGCGTCCACTTATTTGTCGATTATCCACAAATAATTCTATCGATTGTGAGCAAATTCAAAAAATAGAAGAATTAGTTACATTTTATGTTAAAACTCTATGAGCTCAACTCATTGTATTCTTCCATTATCACCTATATCACCTGTCTCCACGTTGCTCATCGAGAGTATCGAGCAGGCGTCAGCAACATCTCCACTCGCCCTATCCATATTGGTTCACTGACCCTTCTGGAACACGAAGCACCTTTTTCCTTTCGTTTAGTGCTTTTGTGAAGAATTTGACCATGGGACATGCGATCATCCGAGTGTTTGTTTGACGTCCCGAGGATGCAGTAGGTAACCTTCTGGTTTAACATTCATCGCGATATCGCATGACATGTCTGGTCCATGTAATCATCGATTCTTTAGCAAATACGACGGCGTCCCTGAACTTTGATTGACGACGAAGTTCGGAACTCCGGATTCCCCTCTACAAATGCTTGTATCGGGATACCCCGAGCATCGTCCTTTCAATGGCGCACTGGACGAAGTCGGCCGCATCCTCTTCCTGCTTACTTGAGCCCAAGTCTCTGAGGCATATTTCAGGGCAGGAGGGACTGTGAATTCGAAGAAAGAAAAGATTAATGCGGAGCTAGATTTTCATCGTCTTCTTTACTATTTCCTCGATATCCTTAAAGGCTCCTCAAGCCACTTCTTTTCGCGTGTTCAGCTCTGGTGCCTAGTCGTTCACTACATCGATATTCCGACTTAGGTACCCAAGGGTGAAGCATTCAGTGATATTCGTTCCATTGAGCGCGAATGGGGCATCAGGTACCAATCCGTTTCTCATGGACATTGTCTTCGTTAGGTTCAGCAACAGGTCGATTTTTCCACCCTCGCAGTGAAATCGACTAGCATTCGCCTTTTTTTATCGGTGTTATGAGCAAGATATCGTCAACGAAGCAGAAGTGATGCAGATGCGGCAATCGACCTTTAGTACCATGCCTTTCCATTGCACTCGAAGTGTGACATTTTTGAGAGCGACGTTGAGAACTTAAGCAAAAATGGTGTCGCCTGTCGAATCCTCTGTTCATGTCGATGATGATCTGCTCGTAGAATGGTGAAAATCGAGCCGTGAAATTGCTCATGAAGAATTCTTACATAGTGAGTAAGTACACCATGATTTCCCACGGCTTCGATCCACTTCTGTCTCAACGGAGTCGAAGAGTTCCTTCGAGTCGAATGCAAGACATAACGGCATTTTTTACTCTCGCGACACTTAAATAAGCCTAGTGCGTGTGGTTGTCGGAAACCTCTGCGAAACCCTGCTAGCTCGCATGGCTGTCCTTCAACTGAAGTTCTGCCAATCCTATTCGATATGACTCGAAAAAAAAGCTTGTACTACAGATAACGGGCAGACTGAACGATCACTGCCAATGTAGTGTGGATCTCCCTCTTACAGCAACATAATCTCGCAAGTTTCCTGAAGTTTTAAACTTTGCATTCCTACTAAAAGCGTGTGAAGAGTCGAGGCAGAGTTCAGACGATAACTGGCGGTAGATTCTTCGAATGTTCTGTTCTGATCCTTCGAGAGGGCGAGGCGCTGTACCATTCTTCACAGACAAAATGGGGTATCGGAGTTTGCAAGAGAGAACTGACGAAACGACATATCCATCCTGCTTCAGATTGCTTCAGGAAGCAGCAACTATAACGTCCAGACGACGGAGACCGGTCATTTTAGTCCTATAACTGATGAAACTTCAACGGGCATCGCGGATGCTTCTCCGAGCCTTTGCTTTTTCAGCTTGCACTGCTGCTCTTTTCTCCTTTAGATCTTCGCATTGCTCCACAAATTCGGACACTAAATGGTAGTCACGGCTTGTGCGGCTCTAAGATGGCGTATAGCTCGAGAGGTTTCGAGAGAAAAGCCTATTAGTGACCTTCACATTCTCTACCCTCCTGGCACTATCGTGAAACTGTTCAACAAGTCGTTCGTTCTCGTCGTCGATGCTTCCGATGACGGAATCCTCCCATACACCAAAAGAGACAAGCGAAGTAACTCAAGCTGGTGACTGCTCTGTGACTTCGCTTCTTGAATCTTGCGACTGTCCCTTCACTTATCGGAAGAAGAATCTTGCGCGGACGGGTGGATGACCCAATCCCGTATGAATTCCTTCCTCGAAGATTCCTTCGGAACAACAGCGACGATGGCGGAGCCTCCGGTTGACATCATGAGATCGATCTCGTTATGAGAATGTCCACCGTGTGGCTCTCAAGTCCATTGTAAATGAGACGGCTCCTGGATCTGTAAGTTACCATGGATGAAGTTGATCAACGTAACGAGCTCAGACAGGCTTTCACTATGCTCATTCCACTCTATTCTGTGATTTTCAATGTGAGGTTCGTTATCCGTTTTTCTAGGACCGATTTCAGCGTTGAATTCGCCGACGACGACTTCGAAAAAGGTATAAACTTTTTCATGCAATTTCTCCAGTTCCCCTTGAGTGATTCGAGCTCGTCCCCAACGTAGCTTGATGTTGGTACGTGGAGATGGTCGAATCCTAGGACCGATTTCAGCGTTGAATTCGCCGACGACGACTTCGAAAAAGGTATAAACTTTTTCATGCAATTTCTCCAGTTCCCCTTGAGTGATTCGAGCTCGTCCCCAACGTAGCTTGATGTTGGTACGTGGAGATGGTCGAATCCGAAAGCGAACCACCTTTTTTCAATCGCTAGCGTGCGATTCGAGTTGTCAGATTTTGCACCAATCGATTATGCTCATGGTCAAGTACGTGTTGACGAAAACGCCCACATCGCCAACGCTTCTTCTTTCACATGTTCTTAGAAACAGTTCCTTGCAGTCTCGGTGTGGTAAACGGTGTGAAGAGGGCGATGGCTTCTTGTCTCGGTCAGTCCGTGGAAGTCATTTATATCTCCTTGGCTTGTATGATATACCTTCGATAATCGCTCCCGATGCAAGATCTCGTAGTTTTGAGTACAAAGCGAATTCTTGGTTCTTCCCACTAAAGCAGCCGGTTATAGCCCTGAGATTGTGGCAGCGTCTCCCGAGCCCTATCCAACGCTGCCGTAATGGGTGCTTTCTCTAGATCAGTGGCATGATGCTCATTCTTATTGCTATTTCTTCCATTATATTTACCACTGACTAATTGTGTCTATTTGTCGGTATGTCGGTCTGACTACCTGTATGTCCGTCTGTCTGTCCTCCCACAAATAGATGACTGTGATAAGCGAGTCGATAGAGAAAAAGACCACTCACGACCGTGAGCAGGTATGGCTGCTCACTTTCACGAAAGGTCATTGGTATGACGCTAAGGTTGTGACCGCATGTCTTTCTCACATTACACAAAAGAACGGTGCGCAGAAGTGAAGGCTGCCAGAAAAAAACAATACGCTTCGTATTAGATCGTTGAGAGGAAGTCGAGTACACGAAAGTGCAGGTCATCCCTCAAGTCATGGCAGGCTCTGTCAAACTGTGTGCAAATGGCCAGAAACGGGTAATGGACTAGGCTATCAAGGGAGTGGCGTTGCAGAACGTCATACTTCAAAATTGATGAGTCACATCACTGCATGTGCCCCCGCATAAGTGTGAACTCAAAAATCGTACGCTGCAGTTGCTGAACCACATCGCTGAGTCACTCTCAATCTGGTTATCTCATGCCTAGCTCACTCATAGCAGTATCGAGCGATGCGTGAGCGAAACTAGAGCTGTTCTCAAAAAAATTGTCAGTTTCTCGAGCTGTACCAGATCTTTGTAATGATGATAAGTTCCTGCACAACTCACCGCTGGATTCATCGCACTGGGTCCGGGTGCTTCCTTTTTGGACTGAAATTAATGCCATTTGTCATCACGGTAATGGTGTTTCATACATTTCATATTTATCGTACTGCAATATTTTTCTGCTTCGTTATAATATTGCAACCACAGTGAACGTTCTGAGCTTTCGTATGGAGATTATTGTAGAAATATGCAAGAAGAGCTCACCTGAGTCGCTGCCGCTTTCGGTGGTTTTTGGTCTGATCTAGGCTGAAATATCGGATCACTCAGTACAATTTCTATGGTTGCGTTAGTCAGTCCATGACTCTGTGAAACGAGCCACAAATTTTAAGGCTCTTTAAAGACACAATTCACGAAAAATTTCGTGCCTCGTCGCGCTCCATAAAGTGTATGGGAGTGCTAAAAAACATAAGTGTGGAAAAGAAACGGAACTCTTCGAAAATTTCGAAAATGAAGTGTTTCTGCCCTTTGAATCCGACGAGTTTGCAACTCAAAAGCAAGTAATATTTGGACAAGTGTTTACGCGATAATATCCGATAAGGTTGCTCTTCCAATGGGACTACTTCCTATCTAATCTTATCGCAGTCGATATCATGTCTCTCATACACGTGAAGCCACCGCTTAAAAGCTGGTTGAATCGAAGATGGGTGTGGGCCATTTGAGACGGTGGCCGTCATCTTATTTACATGTTCCTTACGCGTTGAGCACCAACCCTAGCACCGCAATGATGGCACACTCTTTGCCCTTGTGGAAGGGGCTATCTACTCGCTAATGGAACCAAGGTACCCATATTATCGTGAACTGTGCCTTTAAGAAGCTGCATTTGCTTAGATACGACTGATTCTATGAGGATGCTGGTGCTATCACAATGAGGGACATATTTTACAGTGCTGAACGTTTGAGCATCGAGTATCACTGACTTGTCAATTTTTTCAGGGGAATACTTCAGATCCTAGTGGATGAGAGACAAAGGAGTCATGGTGGGATGATTTCATCTCGTTGCTATACAATGAAGCTGACTTTAATCCAAAGTACAAGGATTTCTTCCTCTTCGGAGGCGCATGATATGTAACCTACTTACATAAAAACTCTATCTTCTCATGACCCTATAATGGTCATATTTTTGACACACTTTCACTGTTGCTTCGAAGAAAGAAACGTGGACTGCTCCTCCTCGCATGAAACTGTGTGGTTTCTCACAACTGGCAACCGGAGTTCTATTCCTTCCAACAGCTGTAAGTCTTCTAATATATCTCAGAAACAATCGCACGCCGATCGAAATTATCAAAAGTCTGAAGAATGTATCCTATAAGTAACTATGCATGTCAGAGTCATGTGAATATGCTATGAAGCCAAAAACCCGAGAAATAAGACTACCTTCCCACCGTTGATTCTCAACGTGAACGACCATTTCGTCAACAGGCGGGTGGCCCAGACGACTCTGCCATTGGCATGTATCCAGGTAATTAATGCGCAAAAACAGCGTGGAAATAATACGAAAAAACTTGAAAGGCATCCAGGCATGTATTCAGGTAATCAATGGGAAAAAACAGCGTGGAAATAATACAACATATCCGCAGTCAACAATGGAAATATCCCATTGTTGACTGCAGATGAGAGAAGGCAATAAGTGAAAAGAGAAAACAAAAGAGAAAACTCGCGAACTCTACAGGTAAGCAGCGAAAATCAAAAACACTGAAAAAGACAATCAGCTGATTAGAAAAGGGTCTGCGACGCTCTGCTGACGAAAGCGCGCCCGATCGCTCCAGCCGGCCGCATCGCCTTGGCCCCTCCCATCCCAGCCAATCATGGGGAGCTCGTCGCCAGGAGGCGGGCTGCCCTGAGCAAAGGCGGCTTGCCCTGATGAGGCCGCCTCCGTCACAGCTCAAGGGGACGCCTTTTGCGGGGATTTCACCATATAGGCCTTTCAGAACCGCAATTTATCAGTCAATGCCTCTTTTTGGGATTCCCTGTCACCCACACTATCCCAAACACTGTCTTTAAGAAGGATGATGGCAACTTTTATTCGGATGATAACATTTCTATCGGAAACGCTTAAAAATGGGAGAACGAATTTCAACGTAAACGATTTCCTACTTTCTGTTTCGAAGCAAATCACGAAATTTCCACAGTTATGGTGTAACCTCACAGTTTCATGCTGATTGATTCAATTGACAAATTAAGAATAAAAGTAATGTATCGAAAATAAAAGAAACTCTACCGGAGCACATGCAGAATTTTGAGCTTGGCTTGCACCTGCGGTGGGTCTCTCCTTGTTCGCGCAACCAATCAAATAGACGATGAAAGCGCACGAGAGTAGGAGCAGTACCAGCTCATAAACCATTGCGCAGACCCTGAAAAAACAATTGTGGCGATGAGATAAGTGCATGAAAATAATGAGAAATATGGTAAAAATGCTCAGAAAGTGAATGGAACGTGGGAACTTCGAGTTCTTCGGTGTTCTCACAGAGAGGAAACAGCAGAAGGGCTCGATAAGTAATATGCTACATGTGAATTAAAAATAGACCTTAAGGCAATAGCTTTGCTGTCGCGCAGCACTGCGTTCAAAACATGGTGATGCCATGCAATTAGGGAAAGCTGACGCCAGGCACTCACGCACATGCTACCTTTACTGGTTCATAATTTGGACCTGTCAATTTCTACCCCTACCATCACTAAACGGAATTCCATATTTTGACAGTCCATCCACTCCCTTGCGATTTGGAAACAGGGGAAATTTTCTCAACCATTGACCGTCTAGTAGTTGAGCTATGGTGGGTGCTTGGCAGATAGTGCAAGGTGTGACGGATTTTACTCAACTCACACGTTATCAACTCTCATAGTACCTTATCGAAAATCATCACTTGTTGTTTTGCGATGTCAGCATTGTGGCTTTACTTAACACAACATTGATACCAAAGCAACTTAGATCAGCGGAAAGCACAACAAATTGGGTGTCGTATGCTTTCCATCGCACACTATAAGCCTTATTTCTTCGTATCATTCTTGACCCCCATCTGTAACGTCCCTGCAATCCCTAGTAATGACAGTGAGACTCAAATGCTAATCCTATAAATGCGACATTTGCGCTTGCTTTTGACTATCCTTGTTAGCTTTCATCTGTGGCTTCCATTTTGAATACTCTACTGTTGAGTTCTCCCACCCACACTTCATAAATCCTGTGAGTGTCAACGCTCGAGGGTAACGCGAAAAGCGCAAACTAATTAAATGAATTTACCTTATCAATCATTTGTTATCCTTTCTGGTCTCCAGCCAGCGGTGTCTCCCTCCCACCCGACACAGACCTGTGGATGTCAAGTCTGCCGGATCGACATGAAACACGCAACAAGTCTACTCAGCTTTGCAATGCTCCTTGTCAGCCATTAACAGTTGTTATAACTTTCAGTCCCACAGCAATACAGTCCCGTCCCACCTCACACAATATTTATGACTGACAAGCTATGTTGTCACTCCTGAAGGTGCAGCGAATTCGGAGACCATCTGACGCTTGATAGGAGCCGCTATGAGCTGCTGTCAGCACCTTCTACCCATCATCCCTGTACAAGTGGAACTCCCTCGCACACCCATACATCCTTTAGGAATGATGCTTCTACTTTTATTCAGCGAGATATGGATTTTAAAGGCACACCACGCGATAATCACATTAGTGGCTTACTTTCTTGGGGCAACTAGGTCCTTAGATAGGTGCTCCGACTGCACACTTGTTGCAGCTTGATCGTGCATCCTTGCGGCGATAGGCGCGCTCTACCCGAGCCGAGTTGAGCCCATCGAGCTGAATCACACCTGGCCTCAGACGAACAAATTTCCAACGTGGCTCTTACGTGGAGAAGGAAACTTGCTTTAAGACAAGATAACGCAGCGATTTTAATAGTGAAGGCAGCTTCAACGGGGAAGAACAGGTGATATCGTAGCATTTTGCGCGATATCATCGAGCAAAAGCTCTTCTACAATCTCCAATACTCGTACGGCGACTGAATACAGGAAGTTCTATTTTTGGTGGTTGTGAGGAGATTTTGGTTCTTTTTTTTGACAGGTGTGTAGAGCAGGCTCTTTACGTCCTGTGATACGCGCAATAGCTCTCACAATTTATCGCGTGGTGTGCCTTTAAGTCAAACACACGTGGACTACATTGCGAATTACATGCAAGTTGGGTTTTGAATTCGATTGTATCGATTGGTAGCAACTTGTCCACTCACTGTGCTTCCATTTCCTACTCGTATTGGTAATAAATCCATTTTCTACTTGCAGCCATACTTATCCTTTTTCAGAACATGCACTAATGCTTGGAATTACAGATGACATGGCAGCGTTCATAGTTTTGGAATTTGCGGAGCTGCGGAATTGCGGTTACTTGCAGAAAAGGATCAAATAGGTATCGATAGAGAGAATCGCGGAATTAGCGGAATTGTGCGAAGAAGAATAGATATGTACCCATCGGGAGCATCGTGGAAACGTGGAATCAAGGAATTTGTAGTTAGCAGAATTGTGGAATTTGCGGTAATGAATACTATTTCCGTTTCTCAGTACCTCCTATCCTCTCGTCTCTTTGTAGCACGGAAATGACTTAATTTTTACTTTTCCGCAAATTTCACGGTTCTGCTTTTCCACAATTCCCTGAATAGCGCTCTCCGTGATTCTGTAATTCCGCATTCCGAGACTATGAGCGCTGCTATAGCGGCTGGACGCCTTATGGCTCCTGGTGCCGCACTGGAAAATGGTTCACTTGCTTTGCTATCACAAAACTAGGTCGCATTTGATCATTGCTGTAAGTGGGTCCGGAGCATGTACCATGTGCGCTCCACTGAGCGTCAGACACTTCGAACATAGTGACGGTGTAGTGATTATCGGGGCCCGAAACTTCCCATCCATTTGCTAGTAACTCTTATCAGCCCTCATCAGATGCTGTCACTTGCGGTCCTCCATGAGATGCCAAGCGATAGGATCTAATCAGCTGAGTATGATGGATGCAGAACAGTTTCACAGCACAGCTCATTCGAATTTTTCAAGGTTTTTGTGCGGTAGGGTTGTACGTTTTTCGCTAGCCAATACGGGACTTATGATCTGTAATTGCAATGCAGACCGCCGAGTTTTCAGTCGTTATAGTTTCGCCGATTTATGAGGCTATGGTGAATAAGACCAGCCACCTACTGCTGATTGTCTCATACAATCCGATTCTCATCATCTGAAATTGTCTTCATGATTTCTTGCGCTGTTCGGATCTCGCTGATGTTTTGCGATAAGTGAGGAAGGCCCTGATCATGGATTTCCTAAAACATAGGGTCTGCCCAGCGTAGAGTTGACTGTCGAAGTGGCCCTTTCTTGTTCCGTGAAAACCGTAGTCTTGTCGGTGTTCTCCACTTCACTACTGCCAGAAGGATCAAGGCTACTCGTCGTCAGCCTCAAAAGGAATCTTTGATCTTCGACATGTGAGGCTAACGCACTGACCCCTACTTCCCGAATTCCTTGAAGTTTCACAGCTTTCGAACTTGTTGCATCGCCAGAAGTCAGTCGCAAATCCGTTGATGCGCCGATATATGTCGATGCGCCAAAAATCTCATTCTGTTGCGTATAAACGCAGCCTCATCTAGCGAGTGGCGACAATAGAGGTACGGATGCTATCGCAATGATAGGGCAGTCTATAGAATATCAAATACCTAAGCATCAATGACATGTCACTCTGCATACTGGAGCCCACATTTTTCTGCTTGAGCCTATGTCTGGAAGCGTGAAAAAGAAAGGCGTTTTTGTAATTGCGAGACAGGGAGAACCCCAATGTACCCGTCAGCCGACACTGTATTTCCCCAAGACCTAGTAGAGAAAAGGAACCTCTTCTGCCAAATGAGGTTCATTTCATACTTTGCGACACCGGCAGCACCGGGTGTAATAGAGTACCTACCGCCAAAAACGCCAACACTCTTGTGACGCGTTCTATTTACAACGCTCGACGGAGCCTTGCCGTAATACCGTTGCAAAAGCCTACGCAATTCTATGGCGAATATACACGCGAGATCTGGCACAGTTAATAAGCCAAGATTTTCTCCAGGATCCGAACATGTTCATTAAAGAGAGCCTATAAAGGTTTCGGTGGGAGTACACGCTCTAGTAACATCTCAGCGATGCTTGCAATTCAACATTCTGTAGTAGGCCGCTCCCACCTCCCCCCCCCCCTATTGGAGAGCACCTCAAACTCCTATAACGTGCGCACGCATAGCACCGAACGCCAAGCACAGAGCTGAGGTGGATACGTGAATTGAACTCCGGAAACTGTAACAGCAGATGCAGTCGATGATGTCCGATACCCTCGATGTGGAGAAAACCTTCTATCATACCAACCAGTAACTTTGTGTTTATGTTTGTTAGCATGTAGATCGGTATGTCAGAATGTGAGTATGTAAGTCTGTCTTTGAATGAATGATTCAACCGGTCACGTAGAAGAGCAACTACTTGGTCAGCAGTATCAATCTAGGGCTTCAATATAATAGTACCAGCTACGTATTAGGATGATCGGAAAGTTTTGATCGGGTTGAGATTTTTTTCTATTTTATTTTACAACTCAGCAAGTAATGCAGGCTAATCAACAATATAGTAAACAACGTTAGTTATAACATTGTCCCACCCAACGGGCAGGTCAGCGATTCTCTTCTCCCAGAACTAGGAGGATTAGGAGTCAAAGAAGTCACCGACCACTTGTCCAAGGTGGTCATAAATGGCGAACTTTTTTTTTTTGCTAGGAAAGCCTTGGGGGGCCGGAACAAGTGGTAATCTGAAGGGACAATATAAGGGGAATAGGACGAATGTGGAACCTTGTCCCGACCTAGCTCTTCCAATTTTGCACGGGTCCCTCACATAGGTAAAAAGACCGTGCGAAATTGGAGGAGCTAGGTTGGGACACGGTTCCACATGCACCCTATTCACCTGATACTGCCCCCTCAGATTACCACTTGTTCCGGCCCCTTGAGGTTTTCCTAGCAAAAAAATCGTCTTCTTGAACAAGTGGTCGGTGACTTCTTTGTCTCCCAATCCTCCTAATTCTGGGAGAGGAAAATCGCTGACCTGCTCTTCAGATAGGACAATGTTGTAGCTAACGATGATTATTATATTGTTGATTAGCCTGCATTACTTGCTGAAAAATAGAAAAAAATCTCAACCCTATCAAAACCTTCCGATCAACCTAATATTTGAAACACAGTTCACTATAATTTCGGTGCTTTGTCGCGCTCAATGAAGGCTACGAGGATGCTGAAGAGTGCATAAATGAAAATAACTCAGGGGAATCTTTTAAAAACCATGAAAATAAGTTGTCTCCAATCATTGACTTGGACAAGTTTGATCCTAAAACTAACCGCTTGGTCTTTACGCAATAATATCATCCGATGGGGTAGCTATTACAGTGAGATTTTTCACTATCCTATCTTATCGCAGTCCATATCATGCCTCTCCTATGCGTAGCTGCCGCGCCTGTCGCACCGGCTAAATCTAGACAAGTGCAGGCCACCTTGAAACGGCGTTCTTACGAGTTCTATACGCATCCTTTCCCACTTGAAGCGCAATTAACAATTTTCTATTTTTCAGGACCCAGTGCACGCTCCACCCAGCGTGGGCACAACTTGACTTGAACTATATGTACTCTCCACTTCTGTCTCATGCCCTACTCGTTCCAAATTTGAGCCCATCTCCATGTTTCGCTTTTTAGGTAATCTTCTAATCGTAATAGTAATCTGTCTAGTGGACTACTAACTCTCGTGGTTTGACACGAGCTTTTCATCTACCGATTCGGAGCCGGTGGTGCAGTTGGACAATGTAGCGTCCATCCCGTATACATCTCGAGAAAATCGTCGCCGTCGGTTCATTTCAGCGTGAAAAATAGCTAAAATCGCGGATGCGCCGATCCGTCAAATCTTTCAGATCGCGAATGCGCGAATGCGCTCATTTTCTCGATCGATATGTAAATTTAATTCGGATTAGCCAAAAATCCCATTCAGTCGGGCATGAACGCAGCCTAATCCATTTTGCAACAGGAGATGAGCGAAGTACACGTAAAAATGTCAACACCAGTATGAAGCTACCAAAGTAATGTGCGAAGAAGGAATAGACAATGTCTTCCTGGGTGAAAGGTGACGGTCGTAGAATTGATTGTTCTGCAAATCACTACATTGGTAAATGAAGTGGAACTCACACGACTGTGAATTAACTGAGCGACCGGCGGCGTAGGCCTCAAGCCCACAATTGTTTCTAACCGGAGTATCTCTTCGGTATCAACATTACACTGATGTTGATACTAGAGCCTCGTGTATTTTTGATCGGCTCACTAGTGGAGGCTCTTTTAAGGACATGCATCCGTCAATGACCCCTGCAAAAGATTCTGCGACGTATTATATTCTGGTCTAGCATTGCACATCCCTTGCAAATTCACGGGAGCAAGGTATGCCCTCTTCTCGAGATATAGTGGACAAGCTATCCTAAAAATTACAAGCTACAAGGACAAGCTAATTAACAGTACAGGACCGTCCGCATACAATAAGATCGTCATCCAAATTGTGGCAAATCAAAAGAGGTGCTTCAAATAGGGCGAATAAAAACCTAATTTTTTAAAGTAATCAAAGCTGAATTAGGGTATTTCAGACTTCCCGTATTATTTGATAAACTAGGTGATGAATTTGTGACCGATAGCTATGTAAGCCGCGCCGTGCAGACGGCTCGGCATGCTTTTCCGATGACTCATGCAAGTGTTTCAGGGCGTACCGATCCGAGGAAGCGAGGAGTCGATCATCTGTCTGGACCGGACGCTGCAGCTCCGGTACCGTACTCCATCCCAGGGGGCGAAGCCCTTCTTCTGCGAGACAGTTGCAAACTCCGAGTGTGCCGTGCCCAGGATCTACCGTGTTTGCTAATATGTGTTTATTGTCATGCCATTCAATCATGTTTATATTGTCTCTCTTTTGTTACTATAAGGATAAACTTATTTATTCCACTTTTGGTATACAGAATGTTACAGAATCTAGCGATTATGAGGTTTTCCGTTGCGACCGTAAGAGAAAAAAAGGCGAAGGGGTTGCACTATTAATCAAAAACTTCCTATCTCCTTCTCTCACTTATTGCGAAACTGTTAGTGATGGCTACGAAATTTTAGCTTGTGATTTAAATGTCAGCGTTCGATGTCGCATCATCTTGTGCTATAGAATTACGAGCTGCTCCTCCGTGTTGACTTGCAAAATGATGAAATGCATCAGCGACCTATCAGTCTGTAATCACATTTGTCTACTTACAAGGGATTTCGGCGGCGAATCCCAGACCTCCACGTGGTGCCGCTGGATAGGCAATCTTCGAGCTGCTGAACCAAACACGGGAACGCGACAAACTTTCCGGCAGGGCGGGTGACTCACCGGACGCAATCTAGCCAAAGCCATCTTCAAGAACCATGAACAGTCGCAAGCATAATGCGCCCGGGTACCCGGCGCCCAATCGCTCCCTTACGTCGGCGAGGGAATCAGCGAGTAGGGCAGGGCGCGAGAAATCTCCGGTTGCAAGGCCGACTCAAGGACGAGGACCCAGGACCGTCAGATGTACACTGAATTGCCAAGGACTATGTATCTCAAGCATGGAAGGAGGAACAGCTATTTGATCAGCTCAACCGTGTTAAGTGGGACATACTCTGCGTGCAGGAGACAAAAAGGAGGAGCGAGAAACGAACGAGGAGAATCGACGGCACGGAAGTGTTCATGGGAGCACGGGACGAACGGAGCGGCGTAGGAGGAGTGGGCTTTGCGGTAGCGGTGCACGTTGCACCCGCAGTACGTGAAGTGAGATTTATTTCGCACAGACTGGCCCTCATCTCCCTCCAATTCGGCCGCTCTCGTGTGATAGTCATAAACACCTACGCGCCCACCAGCCAGGCGACAGAACAGGAGCGCGACGAGTTCTACTTCCAGCTACAAGATCTACTGCGCGAGACGAGGCCCGATTCACCATCATCTGCGGAGATCTCAATGCTAAACTCGGATCACGACGACCAGGCGAGTTCCGAGCTGGACCCCACGGATTCGGTGAGAGGAACGAGGCTGGCGATGGACTCGCCAACTTCATCGTCGGGAACCGGTTGTTCCATGCGGACAGCTTCTTCAGAAAGGCGGAGCGAAGGAAGTGGACCTGGAGGTCCCCGAACTGCCAGCACAGAAACGAAATCGACCACTTTCTAGTAAGCACGCGTACCCTGGCCGCCGACGTCGACGTCTTCGCCCCATTCTTAGTTGGAAGCGACCATCGAATGCTGCGGGGACGTTTCATCATACCACACCGCCCCTTCCGCTATCATGAAAGGAAGCCACCGAGTCTGTTCAACCCGGAAGCAGCACATAGCTACATTGGAGACAACGTTAACACGAATTCGGCGTATGAGGAGCTACTCAACACCCTGGCTGTGGCGGCCTCCATTGCCACAGTACCCGGAAAGAACCACGAAGAACGGAGGCTCTCGAGGAGAATAAGGGAGCTGCTGCAAACACGTGCCGAGCTCGCGCTCTATTCGAAATGCCACATGGAGTTTGTAATCATCTCCAGACAATGCCGAGCCAGCTATGAACACGACTTGAAGCAGTACCGCAACCGCATCCTGGAGGAAGCAGCATCTAACAGGCGGAGCATTAAGCTTGCCAAGAGGAGCCTGACGACCGAGCGAGTGACCATCGAGACTCTGCGGACCGAAGACGGCGTCGTGACCAGCCGGCCTGATATCGAAAAGGTTGCCGCTGACTTCTATATCAAACTTTACGAAGATCGCCTGCAACTACCGAAAATGGACTATCGCCTCGGAAACATGCCTGCAGTGCCCGCCTCCGAAGTGCGTCATGCGCCAAATGCAGCCAAACCGCGCACCAGGACTTGACCGGGTGACCGCCGAGCTGCTCAAAGCAGGAGGACCGAACCTACACAGGGTGCTTGCGAGGATCTCTTTGGAGCATCTTGACGGCAAGCCTATCCCGAAGGACTGGAGAATGGCGAAGCTGATTTTGCTGCGGAAGAAGGGACCGCGAGTTATCCTGTCCAACTGGTGCTCCATCGCTCTACTCAGCTTACTCAACAAGACCTACTCCAAGGTCCTGCTGAACAGACTGAAGAGGAGATTGGAGGAGGAACAGCCACGAGAGCAAGCGGGATTCCGGAGCGGATACAGCTGTGCAGACCACATTCAAGCGGTATCCCAACTCGTGGAGCGATGCCGAGAGTACAAGCTGCCACTCGTGCTCACCTTCATCGACTACGAAAAGGCGTTCGACCAGCTCGACTACGGATTCCTGCTACGAGCTCCGGAGAAGCTGAACATCGAGGAGGGATACCTTGCCGCGTTATCCGACTGCTACAGCAACAACTGGCTGCTTCTCAAGCTATTCTCCAATGAATTGAAGATTCCAGTGCATCGTGGAGTCAAGCAGGGCGACACCATATCTCCTATGCTATTCACTGCCGCGCTCGAGATCATATTCCGACAACTAGACTGGGAACAGTACGGAGTCTCAATCGACGGTGAGAAGCTGACACACCTACGCTTTGCCGATGACATAGTACTGATCACAAGAACGATGGACGAGGCGGAGAAAATGTTGAATCAGTTAAACAAGGAAAGCGAAAGGGCGGAACATCAGGAAGACGCGCAATACATCCGAAACGAAACAGCAGCGGAGGCGGAACCACATGGAGCGATCAAGCTGAATGGTGAACCTATAGACGAAGCGACTGAGTACATCTACCTTGGTAGGGCCATCAACGCCAAAAACACGCTGACTTTGGAGCTGACGAGACGGACGAAAGCCGGTTGGGCAGCACACAACAACATCAAGGAGGCGCTCAGCACACTACGGGACCACGAGATGAAGGCCACCCTCTTCAACACATGCGTAGTCCCCGCACTGTGCTACGGATCGGAGACGTGGGCATACACTAGCACGACATTTAGCCGCATCAGAACCGCCCACCGCGCGATGGCTAGACACCTGCTTAGATTACCACTTACCGGCAGAGGGATGAAGGACTGAGCAGCGAGGACATGCGCAAGAGATCAGGACTGGCAGACCCGCTCGAGTACATGGCCCGAAGCAAGCACAAATGGGCCGGACATATTCAACGGAGGGCCGACGGACGATGGACGCGAGCAGTCACCGACTGGAGACCGCGAGATGTCAAGAGGCCGATGAGCAGACCTCCGATACGCTGGGCAGATTCTATTCGACAAACCACAAGACTGGTCTACCGTTTCAGACGCGACTCCAAACCGTGGCCAACTGCGGCGAGGGACCGCGATCTGTGGCGGGCTCCGCACCGACAGGCCGATAGGAGCATCCAAGTATCCAAGTAAGTAAGTAAGTAAGTACAGGGGATTTCAACTTCCAGATATTGATTGGTCATTCGCGCCCAATTCTGGTTCTCCCGTTTCGCCATCTTTTGTTGAATTAATCAGAACTCTTGACTACAAACATATGGTTAAGTCCTGTACTAGGGGCAACAGCACTCTTGACTTGGTATTCTGCAACCAAAGTCCTCTCTTTAGCAAGGTTAGTACCCAGCCACCAGTCGGGACCAGCGATCATGCTTGCGTGCAGTTCTATATACAGATCTCCAAGCGCAGGGACATGTCTACATTTGAAACAGGCACTTTGGGGCAGATGATTATCAAATGAATCGGATCTACCTCGATGACATTGACTGGTTGGGATCATTTCATAGTCTGAATAGCGTTAATGAAATGTACGAGCTGTTCCTATCGACTCTTCAGCATTTCTTGGAAACATTTGTGCCATGGCGCAAGGTTAGACTCCATAAAGAACATATTCTCTCTTACCTGTATTCTACTTTCGACAAAAGAAGTGAGGCGTATAATCGGCTGTAATGAGTCAAGAGGACAAGGACTGGGGCGAGTATAAGAGAATTACTAGGAGGTTTGAGAATAAGCTTTACAAATATAATTGCCTAGAGGAAAAAATTATTGAAAATAGTAACAAAGCCGCCTTATTCAAATAGGTCAACTCTAGAATCGAGAAGGAGACGACGATTACGGCGTTGACTAAGTCCGACGGTACCCTTATAGTTTCTGAAGCAGGTAAAGCTTTTAGCGCAAGTTTTTGCGAATGTTTTCGAAATTCCGGCGTACTCCGAACAGAATGTACCACTGCGTGATTCCTTCCCGGTAATGTCAGACTCTCTTTGGTTCTACGAACAGGATATTTATAAGGAGTTGGCTAAATGTAAACTAAGTCGTCTTCTATAACACCGGATGGCATTCCTTTTCGTTCAGCATTCCTCAGCAAAACTGAGGATCAGTTCCTTCGCTTCGAAGGAACTGGCCCTACAGTCCCCTGAAGAGGATCAGTTCCTTCGCTTCGAAGGAACTGGCCCTACAGTCCCCTGAAGAGAAGGGGACTGGGGGGGGGTCACTGAATAGGAGCAGTAAGCGGTTTTGAAGGTCAGTAGTGTGCATTGATGTGATGTGATAATACCGCAAGGCACAGGCAACCTCATCTGTGCTGAGCACCGCAGAGCAATTAAGAGGTCAGCAAGAGGCGCTGGAGCGAGAGCGCTTGAAAAGAATAGGAAAACAGTGGTAGAAGCTCAAAACTCTCGCAGTGAGTTGATCTTTACACCGATGAACAGCAATTTTGGCACTGTACATCAGTATAAGTTTCGTATGAAATTAATTAGTGCACGTCCACATTCACATTTTCATAAGCAATTAACACTCTTTTTAAATTCATGATTTTGGAAATTGTTTGAATGCCGCTTTCATTTTCTGGAAGTGCAGGATGTTGTATTCGGAGATCTCGTGCGATTTTCATTGATCAAAGTGTTATTTGATGGAAGCGAAAGAAAACTATTCAGCGTTCAATGTACGCCGTTTACCGATGTTTGAAGCTTCACCACAGAAGAAGCGCTTGCCTATAATCCGGAACTCAAGGTATTTCTTGCAGTACATAGCCAGTCCTCTGTGGCAGGTGAGTTATCTTCTCAATTTGTCCATCGATTCTGACGAGATAAGCTCGAAAACTCTCGAAAATGTCGTGGAAATTTCGTGCTGAAAAGTATCCTGAAACTTGAAGATAAGACACTAAAAAAATGAAATTCGTGCAGAGCATGGGCGAGCAACAATTGAGCATGTGAATATGAGCCGAAAAAAGTCGCTGCCTTGCTCGAGGGTAAAATTTAAAAATTCTTTGCAGCTTTTACCAAAAAGCTGGAGACCAACTTATCGAAACTCGACCTCTCATAGGTCGTTGAATTCGTCGCATCGCGGCTAATCCAACGCTCCTAAATTTTTTCCAACTTATCGTTTTTTAACGAAGTTATGAGGGTGCGGCGGTTTGTGCCGTTTAACCTGTCGCCCACCGTCGATTTTTCAAAAAATGTGAGCGGTATTGTATATACACTTACGAGCTCCCCAGTCTAATCGAAGCTCCAGGAATGTCTTGCAAAATGCTTGCCGATGATATGAAAATTTATAGAACGGTCTCCTCACTAGATGATGCAACCCTAATTCAGAAATCAGTCGATCGTCAGCTCATGGTCTAGGTAGTGGGGCCTTCCTTTAGCCTCTCATAAGGGAAGGTATTTTACTTCCCATGGAACTCTGAATTGAGACCCGGGGAGATCGATAGAGCTTCGAACGCTGATTATAACTGTGCAAACCAAAATTGCCAAATGGCATCCTGAAGCAAGTTACGAGGGGTCAAAGTTTGCCTGTGACTTGCCTGTGACACCTTAATGGCGAGGCGCTTCGTCATCAGCATGAGCATGTTTCATTGTCAGTAAGTGCTTCACTTTCACTTCTAAGCGTTTCCTTGTATGATATTCGCACGTAGGGGGTCGAGATATCCCTCTGTGCAAATTTCCAGCCGCATCCAGTTTTTGGCCCAACTTCGGAAAATGAGGGGTGGCCAGGGGTTAAGTAGGAGTTTTCGAATTTCCTTGAACAAGATAACTTAAACATACCTATAACACTTGCCCATCACACTAAACGCACGTAACAAGCGCCAAATAAGAGCATTTGCTGGGCAAGGGTCAACGACTTCTCCTTTGTTCAATGTGCTGCCACCCAATAGCCCGTGAATTTTTCCGAAATATGGTCAAATTCTCTAATTGGCCGAAAACTTGTCCCATGAGGTAATTTGATCTCCTGAACACGAAAATCACACTGGTTTTGCGTAAAAACGTATGGTTCGCGCGCTATGGGCTCCCAAACGTACCATAAAATGGTATTACTCCTTTTTCCAGAAAAACCTTCACAACTTCATTCAGGTAATTGTTTGACAGATTCTGAATACAGATTTGAGATCAGCGTTTGAAAGCGCGTACAGTGGTATGTGTCTCATTGCAAATGACCATTCGACAAACCGTCTGATGGCAAAGTGAATCGCCAATGAGGTGTCACAGGCAAATTTTGACCCCTCGTGACTTGCTTCATGATGTCATTTGGCAATTTTGGTTTTCACAGTTATAATCATCGTTCGAAGCTCTATCGATCTCCTTGGGTTTTATGTCGAAGTTTCATGGGAAGTAAAGTACATTTCCTTGTCAGAAGACGTCCCTGCTCCACATAGGACCCAATAACTCCCCATTCGTCTATCACATAGATAACGGCGTAATTAGAGAGTCACACGTGGTTAGGGACTTAGAGTTCCTAATTGATAGCAAATTATCTTTTTCAGCTCTCGCGGTGTCTGTTCATCAAGGATCCCTGCATACTTCTCAAAGCATACAAAACTTATGTGCACCCGATCTTGGAATATGGCACTATCGTCTACTGCCCGCATTCCAAAGGCAATATCAGAAAGCTTGAAGCCGTGCAGAATAGCTTTACAAGGAAATTACTCATCCGCGCGCTTCGATTCAGCTATAGCGCCATACCTAGAGGGGTTGCTCGGAATAATATGCTAGGTCTTGATACCCTCTCATACAGGCGGAAAATGCTTGACCTTATAACCGTATTCAAAATGGTTGTTTTGAGCTGCATCACGGTTCAATAAGGTTTGTTGGTTCTGTGGTAGCAGACGCTAAGCAACATCTATAGAACTATTTATTTTACTAACACAATAACACGACTAATATAGTAACAACTCCGTACAACTGGAAAGAAGGATTTGTCTACCTGAAAAGAGTAGTGGGAAGCTCAAGAAGGGTATAGGTGTTTAGATTAATCGGCAGGTTCATTGTGCTTTCCGTGATTATTGCATGTCGGCGCTGTGAGGCCTTTGTGACAGTTCCTTTAGGTGCTTGTCTTTATCCATTTTGCCTCGCTTATCGGGGCTTGAGATTAGGGCCGTCCTTATGGACGGAAGATTAAATTGCTTATCGGAGAGCTGGAGGAGCGCCGGCGAAGAGCTGGATGCGAGTGCCCCAAGCTCATCGAAGAGCGGCCTTTATACCCAGTTTTGGGGGCGGTATTTATACCCAATCTGGTAGGCGGTACAGGCCCCTCCTTATTACCGTGCCGCGGGAAGCCGCTGATGACTCAATGGGCGTCTCGCGTAGGCCAGGGCAGACGCCGAACCGACCGCAGAGCTTACGGGGGACCTGCCGCCGCCGAACCAACTTGAGGGGTCTTCCCAGGAATCATGACGAGGAGTCATGACACTCCGCATGCCGAAAAAAATGCAGTTTTGTTGAACCTGACGGTAATTACTTATTGATTGTTTTTTTTTGTTCATTTTGTGTCGTGGGTGTTGGGTGAAAGGGTATCCACCTGCTCGGAAACGATTACAAAAGGAAGGTATCAGGTGCGAAGAAAACACAAATATGCATGAGTCATACAAAAGAACCTCGATCATCAAGTTACAAGGAAAATCTACAATACTCAAGAAATATCACCAAGAGGAGTAGTTCTGTCGGTTCCAAGTTGTTGACGGAGTTGCTGTTGAGGAGGCGTTTGGTGGCTGCTGTCGTAATGAACACTGCGCGAAGTGGAGGAAGGTAGCAGAATCTCGAGGATGGTAGAGTTTTTCCTTGGCTTGTTGTTGTTGTTGTTGATGTTGTTGGGGAGCAGAGTACTTTATGGCTGAACATTAGTGCTGTGGTAAAGATTAGAAGTATGGTCAGAGAGTAGATGAAGAATTGTTTGCATATGTTAAAGAAATGACTAATGTCTGGAAGGGCAAAGCCGAATTCAATCGTTGAGGATTCGGTGTTTGTGTATTGTTCCAGAGTCGTACGTAATTCCACAAAGGTCGCAGTCCATTTATATAATTCAGAGTTCCTTGTAGTTGGAACGCTGCGACTGTGTCCCGCATTGTGCTTTGCAAAGTTCCTTAATGCGTGCTTTGTTAAAATAGAAGCGAATGTAATTGAAGTAGTCAGTCTTTGAGCAAGTCAGTACGAACTGTTGTAGTTCACAAGTTAATTGAGCTGTGGCTTCTGAATTGCCTGTTTTGCAGAAGATTGGGGCTATGACTCCTTTAGCACAATTATAGCATCCTGAAAGTTGTTGCGGGAGTATGTTGCACTGAAAGTCTTTGATCTCTTATAGAATTTTGAGCGTGCCCGGTTGCAATGTTATAATAAGCTCTACTGATGCGGAGCTTGTTCGTATGGTTGGTATATTTTTTAGTCCTTCCGTTGACACGAGACCGTTTTGGATTGGTAGGGGAGGAGCATTAGAGAGCTGTGTGATTTTCGAAATATTGTTGTGGTACAGTAACAAGACACCGAATCTTCTGCGGGATTACATTTGCACGTGTCTTTAATTATGCAGTCGTTGACCTCTTGCATTTTGTTTGACGTTGAATTAGAGCTGCAAGCGTAGCTCTAAGCGTAGAGAACTCCGTGTTTTCATGTATATAAGCTGTCAGTCTTCCGTTTGTCAGAAATCGTTTGTGTTGTATGGAGATAGGAGTAAATAGAAATCTCGTGACTTCAAAAGTCATTTGATCGATTTGTTTTTTAGTGTAGGGCCTGAGTTCGAGGGTTTGGGATATTCGATTGGCGTTGTTAATTTGTAAGCGGAGAGCGATGATTTCGAACCATGAGGTACACTGGAAAACTTCGTAGATGTCATTGTCCGAGGGCACGTGATAGATACGGCAGAATAGACATCCTGACGAGGAGTAGCCGCAAGAGCAGCCTAGATCTCCGCATGATTCGGAGCAGTGTGTTATTCCCGTATAGTTATTTGCTTCTTGTAACTCGTCTATCAAGGTATCATAACTGATCTTTGCGCACTTGAGGCCTGTGCACGTACCCATGTGGGGGCAACGTTTTTGATAAAGGACTTTGGTATTTGTGTTTCTTGTATAGCGCGCTGTTTCCTTGCGGCATCTGAGTATCAGATTTTGTAACGAAAGCTCTATGCATGACGAGGAGCTGTTGATCGCCTCGCTGTGTTCTAATGCACATTTCGGGTTGTAGTTGGTTAAGTTGGGCGATCAGTGTGGTTTGGTTTTTACAGTTGTGATCTTGCAAATCACATTGTGGTATTGTGGAGGGTATCAATGCACTTTGTTGGTAGCCGGATGCGTGTGTACTCATAAGAGCTAAGATTGTTATTAATCTTATCATAGTTGCGGTTTTCCAAGTTGTATCGATTTTATTGAGTTCTAATAAAGGAATGTTATCGTCGGAATTGCGGCGTTGAGTTCGTTTGCGCCGGCAGAGACGAGAAAGAGACAGAGAAAATGGTACTCTTGAGCAGGTGCAAGTTAGTATTTCGAGTAGTTTCTTCGTAAGAGCGAAGCTCAAATATGTGGTTACTGCGATTAGGTAAAGGAGTACCGCCGTAACGGCTATTGCGATTCGTGGCCAACATTCGGGATTTGAGACCATAAGTGCGCAGAAGTTGCATTTAATTTGTTCGCAAAAGGGACTTGAAGGACAGGTCCAGTAATTGGCTTGAGTAGTGTTTTCTATGACAGCTTTCAACGTGACATAGTATGTATGCAAAGTAATCTCAGCAGGAAATTGAACATTTAAGTTTTGTTCAGGATCTGGTATCTCTATGCAGTAATCATTCCCACGAATTTGAATTCTTTCCGTCTGGGGAAGCATTTGGATATTGATTCCTCCAATTATGCTCTGTAGTTTGGGATTTTGTATGGGGTATGAGAGCACAGCTTGGATTAGGCTTATTATGACTGCCATATGGAGCCAGGGCTGCCATGAGAAAGTCATGGCACGAGGGTGGCTGAAACTTGTCGTGACGGCGTAATCATGGTATGTTTTATTCCTTTTTGCTTGGCGTGGAAGATATGGACGTTGCCTTGGTTCAATACCGATGTCGTTGTTGTCCTTGGAGTTGGCAGTTGTATGATCGCTGTCGACTGATTGTTCTATGTTGGTGATGGGGGGAGATGCTTTATCATCTAGCTCTAGAGGGATCAAGTTGTTGATTGATCGTTCGGTTTCGGATTTGGAAGTTTTGATGTTTACCGATCTAATGGCTCCATCCGGATCTGTTATGAGTGTTGTCACTAGGCCGAATGGCCATTCTGCCCGGGACACGTTGTCATCCATGACAAAAACAACTTCGCCAAGCCTTGGAGTTTTCCTTGTAAAGCTCTTTTGTCTAATGCGACGCTAATGAAAGCTTCCTAGTTCCAGCAGATGGCTTTCACGCCAAATGTTCCACAAGTGTTTAAGGTAGTTTAACTGACTACGAAAGTATGGAGGGCTTGGTCTCTTGTTGATATCTGTGGAAGATATTCTCTGTCATTGTTGTCAGTGTCGACTTCTACACCTAGGAAGGGTGTGATGTTGGCATTAGGCACAATGAAGTCGATAGGACGAATGACCAACGAGTCATCTATTGTGCTTCCAGCGTATGCGAGAGGTCTTGAGTTGACCATTGCCTCGCGTGATGAATTTCCATTCGATTTTTTCATTGGCTAGAAATGTTCGTAGAAGAATGTCCGGGGTGTCTAACTCGTTATCAATTGTTGAGAGTATTTCATCGGCCAAGTGTAAAATTTGTTGCACTCTCTGATAAAATTAGTTGCGGTTTTCCTCTTCGCGAGATGAATCTTCTCAGAACGTTGATAAATTCGAGGGCGCTTAAATTGTTAACCGTTTCTAATGGGCTGCTCGTGTGGTCATACAGGTGGATAGAAATATCCATCTTTTATGCGTTGTGTTTGTCGTATCAGAGACTTGGAAGGGACCTGCGAGGTCGATACCGATGTGAGAAAAGGGTCGTGTAGGCTGAGTTCGCGAAGACGGTAGAGGTAGCGAAGGTGGATAGAAATAGGGTTTTCCGTTCCAGCGTTTGCATGCAAGACAGAGGCGTACGCATTTGCGGACACTTGTCTGCCTCTTAGTATCCAGTAGAGGAGGCGCAAATTGGCTAAGGTTCCGTTGACGCCTTCATGGCCACAACGAACGTGAAATTCTCGTATCAACAGCCGTGTTAGTGGGTGGTTTGGTGAAAGGAGAATGGGATCTGTTATATCTAGTCTTAAATATTGGCTTTGGATGCGTCCTTTACATCTGAGTAATCCGTTTTCGTCTCCGTGTAACGTTAGGTTATCCCATTTACGTTTGTCATCATTTGTTAGGCTGCGCTGCATGAGGTTGTTATAAGGATGTTCTCTGCTATTTGTATATCGTTTACTTGAGGGAAAGGCTCAGTTTTTGACGTTGTGACTTTCTTGATTTCTGGTATACTATTGAAGAGTTTATTTTGATTCTCTTCTGAGAGTTCATTATATTATACTGTGTAGGAGAAATTTGAGAATCAAGACCATGACTTTTCGTAGTGTGTTGATAGATGAGAAGCGCTCGAACAGTTCAGGAATGCATGATTCAGTGGTCGATGTGACATTGATGTGTCGTTCTGAGTCTTGTATGAGCAACTGTCCTTCTTTGTGGTGCCAGCAGAATTCCGGTAGGTGTGGCCAATTCGGAATAACTTGCTGTGAAAAGGGTGGACGGCGCTACCATGACTGCTGAGACATTTGGTCTTTAGTGAGGCCTTTGGTTGCGCAGTCGCCAGGGCTGTTGTCCGTGGGGATATAATGTAGATAAGTATGTATTTTCTGGTCTGACCATGATTGTATTTTGTTTCTAATTTCTCTGCATCTATTGTTTACGAACGGTCCGTTGTTAGTGTCTGATTGCACCCAGTGTAGTGTTACTTGAGAATCGCTGTAGATTCTGATAGTATATAAGTGTAGTTTCAGCTCATCGAGAACAAAGTTGGTCAGTCGCGCTCCTATGAGAAGAGCAAGGAGTGCTAGTCGCGGCATTGTCATGGTTTTTGCATTAATTGGCGCTAGCCGCTGTCTGGCCATCAGACTGAAGTGTCAATTGATCCCTTCTCGTGAACGGCGCGCAAGTGTGACACTGTAGCGTATGCTTTTGCCGACGCATCAACAAATGTGTGAAGTTCGTGTTGTGCCTTGTGTTCAAGTACGATTGCACGTGGGAAGCTTATAACAAATCCATTTGTTTGTTTACATGTGTTTTTCCATGAGCGGTCATACGTTTCTGGGAGGGTTTCATCCCAATTATATTGCTGTATCCATAGTTCTTGTAAGAGTAATTTGGCTGGTGGAAGTAGCGGTAATAGCAGCCCGAGTGGGTCGAAGGTTGAGTGGGCAGCTTGTAATATTTTTCGTTTCGTAGGAGCGGGTTTGTAGACCAACTTGCATAACAGTGAAAAGGTGTCTGATCCGTGGTCCCACGGAACTCCTAAAATCTTAGTTGTTGATGTGGTTAATTTTTCCTTATTATCGATTAAGTTATTACAGACTTCATCGTTCGTTATGAATTGACGAAGATTCATTGTCATAATAGCAAAAACATGCTTGCATATACGATAAGTGTGTATGAGTGCGTGCGTTGAGTGGTCGAGCATGAGCACGTTGTCTAAATACAAGTTTTCAATTATGCGTTGGGTGATTTCGGTATCTTGTTCTTTTTGTTGTTCAATTCCATATTGAATGGATGTTCCTAGAAGGAATGGTGACGCCCAAAAGTAGACGACAAAAGCGCAATATGCGTACATTCCCAGGTGCTGGTGGTTCGCTAACATTTTTAGCCATAAGAATCGCACCGAGTCACGTTCGGATTCTTGTAGGTATATCATATGGAAGGCTTTCTCTACGTCTGCGAGCACTATTTTCGATCCTAGCTCGTGATATTATACCACACAGACTCGGTAGGATAACTGGACCTTGATGGATAACATCATTGAGGCTTAACTGGCCTTTGATTTTAGATGATGCGTCTAGTACGATTCGTGTTTTAGTGGTTGCGCTGGTGGTTTCATTACTGCTTGGTGGGGGGGGGGGGGGGGGGGGGTAATAGAGAGGGTTCTCTAAATTGTGTGGGTTGGGTACTTCTTCCACGAAGCCCTTTTTGATTTGTTCCTCAATTATTTCGCAATAGTCGTTCCAGCATTGTGGATGTTTTGCTCTCATGGTGTAGAGTTGGTGGAGTCTGCTCAGTGCTAAACTGTAACTATCAGCCAAGGCGCTTTTGTTATGTTTCCAGGGAAACTGTACATATATTTTGCCTCGGTGCATCTGAACAGCGGAATAGAAGTTCGCGATTATTTGTCTGTTAAAGGCATCATTAGGGGAAAGTCGGACGAAAAGTAAAAGAAGTAGTGCATATGGAAGTCGAGATGTCTAGTAACAGAACAGTGGAGAAAAACGGATGGAAATGGCCAAAAACCCGAGAAATGGGACCCCTTCCCACCGTTCGTTTGAGGCGTGGACGACCTTCCCGTCAATACGCGGGTAATCTGATCTAGTTTTTCATTGGCATGTTGCCAAGTAAACACAAGGGAATGTTTGGAATTATGACGGCATCTATTGTTTGGAGTGAGCTTCAAGCTAAAACTGCGAAAGCGCGCCGCAAAACCTTCGATCTTGCCTCATCTCCCTGACCGCTCTCACCCCAGTCAATCGGGCATTACGTCAACGGGGGCGGAACCGCTGTGTCCAAGAGGCGGAACCGCTGCATGGTTGCACTTTTCGCGGCGTTCTACACCTCGGGCGGGCGGGCGCTATTTCACGGGGATTTCACCTTTCACCACAGATAGCCTTCCTAAGCCCAGGACTACCATGTGAGTGACTTCTTGTAGGTATTTCTTCATTACCGCCTTACCCCTAATGATGTCTTTAAGTTCCTCGTTTGTGTGAAGTTCTTCAGTTCTTACTCCGGGTAGTTTCCATAGGTCCGAACAATCTAAGTAGTGTTCTTCCTTTCCATCTGTGTATTGAGAGGTTAGTGTAGTGGCACTAACAGTATAGTCATGGTTCGGTTCTAAGGTTTGCTTGTTTTCTAGAGTACCGGATATAACAGGGCCGAAAATTGTTGATGTTACAAAGAGGCCTGGGGGCAATTGGACTATTGGTTCGTTTAGTTGTAGTATTATATAAAAGTAGTCAATGCCGAGGAGAATATCGGGGAGAACGTCTTTAGTGAAGTCTTGAAGGAAGGAGCTTCGGTAGTTAGGGAACTTACGTTCAAGGAAACATTTATCCTCTAGGTTTAATTCATGGAGTGTTAGTGGCTGAGTTATTGTATCATTGGTCAGTAAGTTGGCTTTTATCGATTGTCCTTCTGAATTGAGTAGCAGGGTTTCGACGTGTCTTACCCGTTTCTTCTCTGCGTGGCCTCCGAAAGTATGGACAGTGATTGTGGTTTCAGTGTGATGTGTGAGTTGCAGGTGGTCTGTCAATGAGGCCGTAATGAAGGATTGATCTGAGGCGGAGTCTAGCAATGCGTATGTCTGCTTTTCTTTGGTTGTGTACGGATTTCTTACTCGTAGTGGAACAATCATCAACCGAGCAACGATATCTGAGTTGCTTTGGTGGATAAACTTCTTCTGTTTGTTGTGATGGTATGCGTGCCTGAGAATAGACGTTGGCGGCGGTGGAATTATCTTGCGACGGTGAAGCAAACTTGACAGTTCGCGATTGTGGGGATTGCACCGGTCTGTGAGAAATAAATTGTGCTGGAGAGGGGGCTCCAAATTGTGTTGGTGACAGGAGTCTTGTTGGATAACTATTTGGCTGTTCATTGGCCTCATGTTGTGTATTGTGACGTGGTGGTACTGAGCTGCGGTAGGGATAGTTACTTGGACGCTGTCTATTATTGTTACGTTCAAAATTGTCTTGTGGACGTAGTTGTCTCTGTCTAGTGTTTGGTGTCGTGGATTTTCGTCGAGGATGAAATCTGGCATCATGATGGGTTTCGGTGGCTGGCGCTTGCTTAGGCAAAGCGAAGGATGGTGGAATTCGCCGCAGTTATAGCAATTTGGTTTGTTGCAGAAGATTGATCTGTATTTAGGGCTAAAGCATTTCCAGCAAGCGGTCAGTGCTTTAAGGCGCGCCATTTTTTGTTGTACGGTACGATATCTGTCGCATTGTTCAAATCGGTGAGCTCGACCGCAGCCGGCACAGTAAGAGATGTTGGGTTTTTGTAGGTTTGTATGTGGAAGACTACGGATCTCCTTCACCGAGGGACTTCTCTCGCTGAAGGATCTCTAGCCGTTAGGTGGCAAGACTACGTGGCGCGACCCCAGGTGACGGATAGGGGGCTAATCGCGGACCAAAAGCCACCATGTACCTGCCCTGAGACGCAGGTGGATCCAGGGGATGGACTCCCTGTTTCTGCTGCGCTGAGCTGATTCATACCCTCTGTATCCGTGCAAACGTTTCTTGCATACGTGTGGGGGCGTTCCGTATGGGGCAGTTGGTATCCTGCATTCGGTCCAGCCAAAAGCTTGCATTCTAACGACTGGGAGGTACATGGGATGTGGTCCGGGGTCGCCTCCAACAAATAAACCCCATGTCCACTCCGGGATAGCCTGGCTAACTACCCGGAATATACCTAGCCCCCACGACAGAGCCCGGCAAGCTACTCGTGGGTCCCCATCTTGCTGAAAACAGCAACAAAAATGGGCCTCATTCCCCTGAACCTGAGGGAGCCCCCAATACGGCAGCGTTGGGTAGGACCGCTCGGGAGAGGCTGCTAGAATCTCAGGGCTACAACAGGCTGTCTAAATCGAGAAGGACTAAGATGGCGATCTGCACTTACAACGCACGAACTCTTGCATCGAAAGCGAGTATCGAAGATCTGATGTTGCAAGCCAGGAAGATCAAGTACGACGTCATCGGACTGACCGAGACGAGGAGGCATCGCCCGCTACACGCCGTGTACGAAACTGGTGAAGAACTGTTCCTCGGAACATGCGACAGGAGAGGCGTTGGCGGTGTGGGCGTTCTCGTCAACACGCACTTGGCCATGAACATCGATTCGTACGAAAATCTGACAATCCGAATCGGACGTTTGCGATTGAAAAGATGCGGTTCAATCCCGGCTTTGAGCATCTTCGTCGCCTA
The DNA here is from genome assembly GCA_963978905.1 of Trichostrongylus colubriformis. Classification (NCBI taxonomy): domain Eukaryota; kingdom Metazoa; phylum Nematoda; class Chromadorea; order Rhabditida; family Trichostrongylidae; genus Trichostrongylus; species Trichostrongylus colubriformis. The sequence goes on along the minus strand of OZ022258.1, from coordinate 34,838,150 downwards.
CGCACCAACATCAAGCTACGACGAGGACGAGCTCGAAGCTTTTTATGTGGAATTGGAGAAGTTCTACAAGGAAGACCACACCTTCTTCAAGGTCATCGTCGGCGACTTCAACGCCAAGATCGGCCCTAGAAGAACGGACAATGAGCTTCACATCGGGACTCACGGAACGGAATGGAATGAGCAGGTGAAAGGCTGTCTGAGTTTATTATGTCGACCAACTCCATCCATGGTAACTCACAGTTCCAGAAGCCCTCTCATCTGCGATGGACTTGGGAGTCACCCGGTGGACAATTCCATAATGGGAACTATCACGTCATCTTCAATCGAAGGTTTTGCCTGACCGAGGTCGCTGTTGCTCCGAAGTTCTACACGGGTTCAGACCATCGACTCATCCGCGCAAAATTCCTCTTTTCGATACGTGGAGAGAGAGCCGCGAAATTCAAGGAGCGAAGACCCAAGACAGTCATCAACTGGGAACACTTCGTTTCTCTCGCTGGTGCATGGGAGGATTCCGTTATCGAAAACATCGACGAAGAGTACAACCGGCTCGTTGAGCATCTTCACGATTGTGCCAGGAGGGCAGAGAGTTTGAAAGTCACAAAAAGGCGTCTCTCTTCGGAAACTCTCGAGCTGATACGCCAACGTGGAGCCGCAGGAGCCGCAGGCGATTACCAACTGACGTCCGAACTTGCGAAGCGATGCAGAGAGGCGATAAAAGAAGATCTCAAGGAGAGAAGAGCAGCAGTGCTGGCTGAAGCAGCAGAGGCTGGGAAGAGCATTCGCAATGCCCACCGAGGCTTCGCCAGTTATAAGACCAAAATGACCGGTTTCCGGCGTCCGGACGGCACAGTTACTGCTTCCCGAAGGGCAATGGAGAAGGTCATCTACGACTTCTACTCGGATTTCTTCGATAGCCATGTCCAACTGCCTAGGAGCAATCTGAAGCAAGATGGATATGTCGTACCATCAGTTCTCCCTTGCGAAATCCGACACGCCATTTCGTCGGTGAAGAATGGTACAGCACCGGGCCCCGACAGGATCAGACCGGAACATCTGAAGAATCTTCCGCTAGTTATCGTCAAAACACTGGCCCGACTCTTCACATGCTACCTGTCGGAATGCAAGGTACCCACATCGTGGAAAACTAGCGGGACTGTGTTGCTGTATAAGAAGGGAGATCCACACGACGTCGGCAATTATCGTCCAATCTGCCTGCTGTCTGTAGTCTACAAGCTCTTCACTCGTGTCATCTCGAATAGGATCGGTAGAACTTTAGACGAAGGACAGCCATGCGAGCAAGCAGGGTTTCGGTGAGGATTCAGTACAATCGATCACATCCACACGGTCACTAGACTCATCGAAGTATCGCGAAAGTACAAGATGCCGTTATGTCTCACATTCATCGATTTGAAGAAAGCCTTCGACTCCGTTGAGACAGAAGCGGTTATCAAAGCCCTGGGAAACCATGGTGTGCCTACTCAGTATATAAGAGTACTTCGTGAGCTCTACAGCAACTTCACGACCAGGATCTCACCATTCTACAAGGAAGTCATCATCGACGTGAAGAGAGGGGTTCGACAAGGCGACACTATCTCGCCTAAACTATTCAGCGCCGCTCTTGAGAACGTCATGCGTCAACTGGAATGGGAAGGAATGGGAGTGAAGGTCGATGGCCGGCATCTACACCACCTCCTTCGCTGACGACATCGTGCTAATAACACCGACAATCCAGCAAGCGGAACGGATGCTAGCCGATTTCGACTGCGAGTGTGGAAAGATCGGTCTACAGCTGAACCTGACGAAGACGATGTCCATGAGAAACGTATTGGTACCTGACGCCCCATTCACGCTCAACGGAACGAACGTCACCGAATGCTTCAGCTATGTGTACCTAGGTCGGGAAGTCAATATGATGAACGACTTAGCACCAGAGCTGAGCAGGAGGAAAAGAGCGGCATGGGGAGCCTTCAAGACCATCGAGGGAGTAGTGAAGAAGACGAAGAACATCCGGCTCCGCGCCCATCTCTTCAATTCCGCTGTCCTTCGTGCCCTAACATACGCCTCAGAGACCTGGACTCTATGTAAGCAGGAGGAGCATGCGGTCGGCGTCGTCCAGCGCGCCATCGAGAGGACGATACTCGGAGTATCCCGATACATGCAAGTGCAGAGGGGAATCCGGAGTTCCGAACTCCGTCGTCGACCAAAGATCAGGGACGCCGTCGTATTTGTCAAGGAATCGAAGATTAGATGGGCCGGACACGTCATGCGATATCGTGATGACCGTTGGACCAGAGCGGTTACCGACTGGATCCCTCGGGACGTCAACACCTGGACGACCGCCGGCCCGATGGTCAGACTTCTTCACGAAAGCTCTGCGCGAAAGGAACGAGACGCTACGTGTCCCTGGAGCCAGAAACGTTCACTGGACTGCTTTGGCTCGTGACAAGGACGAATGGAGACGCTGCTGGCGCCCGCTCGAGACTATCGATGCGCAACGGGACGAAGGTGATACAGGTGATGTGGAAGACTGACTGTTGTTCTTGTAGTTTATCATTACGGCTATCTATATGCTCTCTGCGCTTAATAATAGTTGTTAAATTTTTAATAAGGTTTTCCATAGTCCACTGTGTGCCACTATCAAATTCGCTATCTCATCTTGAATAGTTTGGGGGAATGTTTCAATTACCATAATATTCATGTGGGTACAATCCACTACTTCTCGTTGTCTTTCTAATGTAGCTATGATGGCTTGTACCTCGCCTAGAGTATTGCGCAATGTGCGTGGATCATCGCGACATGGTTTCATTGATTTAAGCTGGCGTATCATCTGAATCGTTATTCTTTCGAGGTCCTCGTATTGATCTCTTAGTTGTTGTATCGCCCTTTCATATGCCTCACCTGTACGTGGGATCATGCGCAGTGATCTTGCTGCGTCTCCCTTGCAGCAGTTCAGCAAAATCGAGAGTTTGCAGATGTTAGAGTAAGGCTGTTTATGAACTAGTTCGTCGAAAAGTTCCCAAAAGGATCCAAATTCTGTAGGGTCTTCATGGAATTCCGCTATTTTCAGTTGGCTATTGCGAAGCCCTTGGTCGAGAGTTAGGGACTGTAGTGGACGTGTTAAAATTTCTTGATTGTTAGGTTCTGTATTTTCACTTGTAGTTACCGCAGTATTATTCTGTTCATTGGCAAGCAATTCCTGGCAAAGTAGTTCGGACAGCCTTTTAGTTAGGAGGTGGATCATAGTGATGGCTAGAGAAAGGATCGCATCTCCTTCGCTTTCTTCCCAATATTCGTTAAAGGCTTCCTCAGCAGTTTTATCGTCCGTGGTATGAACGTTTGGTAAACCTAGGTTGTAAAAAGCCTCGATCTTGTCGGCTTGGTCGGCTATTTCTTGTTTCAGAGTGGTAATTGATTTCTTATGGGAAGCGGCAAATTGCTTGAAGTCGGTTATTCGAGTCGGAAAAGTCCATGTAGGACTATAGACTTCTGCCTCTTCAATTAATTTACTGAGAGCGTTTAATTGGCGAGTCAGTTTTTGTTTGAGACTCTTAAGTGGTATAGGAGTAGACATGAGAGCGCTGTAGCGAGAGCTGGGCAGTCAAGACTATGATGAGAATGGTAAGGGTGGTGGTCTTATATATGTGTCTGGGAGGCGGGGTCTTCGCTTTCTTTCGTTTTTTTTCTTTTTTCAAACTTTTTTCCGTGCTGTAGAGGATGACGATAGTTTCCTCACATGTCCAATCAATGTTTTATTCCATAAGGACAAAAGTTACGATGTAGTAGCACGCAGGTCATAGTTATTATCAAAAAGTGTCTACATAGAGAAACGATAAGGACATAATGCAGAGTTAGGGCAAACATTTACTGTTCGCTACGATTAGGTCTACAAAAGAAACATTGTAAATCAGGTGTACATGCAATGATTGAATGATTTGCATCTTTTAAGCAACGTTCGCATTTGTTTCTCTGTCGACATTGGTCTCTTCTGTCAGACAGTGTCGGGTACCTCCCACAGTCCGATGCCCAATGGTTTCCATTGCAAAATGGGCAAGTCGGATTACTGTGGGGTCTTCGGCTTGTTGAGGGCGGTGGAGCGCGGCGGGTTTCCTTGGCGTCGCTTCGCAATAAAGCCGGACCGTGCTGTTCATCTATGTTTTTTATTAAGTTGAGAAGTTGTTGAGTGATTTGTTCGATCACGGAAATGCGATCGTCGAGTTCGCGTAGAAGATCCTAAATCGAAGGGTTGTAAAGTGTTGAGTACGAGGTGTGTTTAGAAAATACCTCATTTAGTTTTTAACCCTTTTCTTGGGGGAATCAGAGATTGGCGGGTCCCCGTGTGTTCGCTTTCGGGTGGGATAAGAGGTTCCCTATGGTTGAAGAGAGCTCATTGTAATACTCAGGTAGCATGGTTTTAGTGAAGGTGTGTTACCTGGTTAGTTGTCATCATGGCGGTTAGTCTTATGATCGCGCTTTGAATGGTGCTTAGCTGTTCGGCAAGATCCGGTTGTTGAACATGGTTGTACGGATGCTCTTTGCCGTAGTCTTCAGTCCTATAGGCAGAGGGCGCATCGCCGTCTGTTGAGTCTCTGTTGTAGTTACCATTTTCGTCGCCCTCGTCACTCTCCTCCAGAAAGTCTTCCGGATTATCTGAGTCTCGCGACATATCTGGAATGTCGGTGTTGGCTAAGTCTATCGGTTTACATTGTGCTCCATGAGGTTATAACATTTAAAATAGACACCAAATGAGCGTTATGTAGGAAGACCCTTATTTTATAGAATGTAGGAGATGCGAGTGACTTGAATGAAAAATGATTTATGGAAGCAACGGAACTAAATTAGTGTGTGGACGGTATGAGGGTGGACTGACTTCTAATGGGAGGTCTCCCCCTTTTTATATCAAGTACTGCGGGCGGGCGCATGCCCCGAACCTCAGATGTGTTATTTGCTGTCTCATTTCAGACTTTCCTGCGCGCATAGCGCTGCGTGGGGGTTCAGTGTTTCCGTGTCTCATTTTTCCCTCTCGTACATGTTGTGTTGCGCATGCTTTATAGCAAGATTTTAAAGTTTGTTTTGTTTTTCGCCTTGCTCTTTGTTATCTCCGCCTCTCTTGTTTTTGTTCGCGAACCGAGGTTTTTTCGTTAAATTAAGCTTTTGACGGCGGTTTGTAATCGATGAGCGCGGCCATCACCGCTTGATGACTGTGCTGGTATAGCTTTTCTACTTATTTATCCCTTCGTCTGTACCCTTACACCAATTGTTGTTAAAATTTGTTTTTTCGTTTTCGTGAACTTAGTTCAAAATTGTTCTTTAGACTTTCTTTCTTTTTTTCGTTCTTTTTTCTATACTCCATTCCATTCACTTTTGTATCCCAAAGTCAGTTTTTATAGTTCATATAATTTCACATTTAAATTTCATTTATTTTCTGCCGAATTCAGTTTTTATTGTTCGTATAGTTTTGTTCACACTCCATTCAAATTTCCTTGAATTTTTTTTTTCGAAATTTAGCTTTTGTTCAGTTTAATACAGTTATTTCCCTAATCTTTCACACTCTGTATTTGTTCTAGATTCACTGTCAATCACACCTTATTCAACGAAGGTCTATTGAAACTACTCAAGCACAAAAGGCCACGATTATCACTTAAAGACGTAACCGTTCCATTCATGGATAGTTCACGGTTGTGGCTGAGGTGCTGGGTGTGGATCTCCTCCGTGTTGTGGTGATTGTAGAAGGTAGAGGTGTATGTTTAAGGACATGGTGGTGTCGACGGCCTCGATGCGCGTTCCAGTGCTTGCAACTTACTTAATATGACGTTCATATTGTGAGTGAGTAGGCGGACGTCTGAATAAAGTCGTTGGATGTGTTAGTCAAGGATGCTTTCTTTCGCTCGTAGGTTTTGCGAGCATTGAACAGTTTTTTTCGCATCCATGCACCGTTTTGTGCTTCTTACAAGAGTCGCAATTGAAGTTCATTGGTCGGCAATGGGAATGGAGTGTATTAGTGCTGTGAGTTAATTTGCATATAGTTTACCGCATTTTTGTCTTCTTCTGCGTTACGTGAAGAATTTTTTTCCATCTTGTGTTTCCCCCGATTAAAAATTGTTCGTTCAGGGAAAGTATTTAATTGTTCTGCAAAGTAGACCGTCTCTTTGTTTTTCCCCTTTTTTTGTTTTTTCTTTGTGTTGTTTTTGTATTGATGTATGCGGTTATTTGGATTTCAATGTTTTATGGACATGAAGTAGAGTGCCTCTTATCGTCTTGAAGTGGCTTAAATCAGCGGCGTGATCGTTCTTTGAGCAGCATGGTCGGGTCGGCGTGAAAGTGCGTCGGAATGCCGCGGCGTGGACTGTTTTTTGCTCCGGCTACTGTATCGCTCACGCGGTCGACTGATCTTTGATTTAAGGCTGCAGCCTTCGTGAAATGTACTTTGGAACATCAATCCAGCATAATTTTTACGAATAGTACGATGGAGGCGGACTGTAAACGAGGTGGATTCTTTTATTGGACCAGATAACACGGTAATCCTACTATATATAATTCGCTTAGTATGTCTGTGTGTGTGTCTGTGTGTGTGTTTGTCCGTCTGTCACGAAATTCATATCTCGCGTCGCAGCAAAGCTGGGACGCTGAATTTTACAAGTGATATAGGGGGTCCCAAGGGAACCTCAGCGGTGGTGGACCGAAAGCGATAGCAGCTGATAAGGGCTGATAAGGAGCCTCGGAAGCCAAATGTCACCAAATCCGTTTCGTCTTTCGGGTTGATTCTAAAGCGCTGACACCCATAGATGTTTTGTGGGATGGGACGGGGACATTAATGGTGGATGGCCAGCATTGATAACGGTTGATAAGATTCGATAAGGAGCGTAAAAAGGCTAGAGTCGTCGAATTCGTTTTGCCTTTCGCGTTGATCTAGGAGCGCTGACACTCATGGGTTTTGAGCACGGTGGGACGGGGACATTAATAGTGGGTGATCCAAAGTGATAATAGTTGATAAGATTCGATAAGGGGCGTAAAAAGGCTAGAGTCGTCGAATTCGTTTTGCCTTTCGCGTTGATCCAGGAGCGCTGACACTCATGGGTCTTGAGCAGGGTGGGACGGGGACATTAATAGCGGGTGATCCAAAGTGATAATGGTTGATAAGATTCCATAAGGGGCGTAAAAAGGCTAGAGTCCTCAAATCCGTTTCGTCTTTCGGGTTGATTCTAAAGCGCTGACACCCATAGGTGTTTTGTGGGATGGGACGGGGACATTAATGGTGGATGACCAGCATTGATATCGGTTGATAAGATTCGATAAGGAGCGTAAAAAGGCTAGAGCCGTCGAATTCGTTTTGCCTTTCGCGTTGATCCAGGAGCGCTGACACTCATGGGTCTTGAGCAGGGTGGGACGGGGACATTAATAGTGGGTGATCCAGAGTGATAATGCTTGACAAGATTCGATAAGGGGCGTAAAAAGGCTAGAGTTGTCGAATTCGTTTTGCCTTTCGCGTTGATCCAGGAGCGCTGACACTCATGGGTCTTGAGCAGGGTGGGACGGGGACATTAATAGTGGGTGATTCAAAGTGATAATGGTTGATAAGATTCGATAAGGGGCGTAAAAAGGCTAGAGTCGTCGAATTCGTTTTGCCTTTCGCGTTGATCCAGGAGCGCTGACACTCATGGGTCTTGAGCAGGGTGGGACGGGGACATTAATAGTGGGTGATCCAAAGTGATAATGGTTGATAAGATTCCATAAGGGGCGTAAAAAGGCTAGAGTCCTCAAATCCGTTTCGTCTTTCGGGTTGATTCTAAAGCGCTGACACCCATAGGTGTTTTGCGGGATGGGACGGGGACATTAATGGTGGATGACCAGCATTGATAACGGTTGATAAGATTCGATAAGGAGCGTAAAAAGGCTAGAGTCGTCGAATTCGTTTTGCCTTTCGCGTTGATCCAAGAGCGCTGACATTTATAAGGGTTTTGCGGGATGGGGCAGGAACATTAATGGTTTGTGACCCGCACTGATAATGGTTGATAAGATTCGACAAGGGGCGTAAAAAGGCTAGAGTCGTCGAATTCGTTTTGCCTTTCGCGTTGATCCAAGAGCGCTGACATTTAAAAGGTTTTTGCGGGATGGGGCAGGAACATTAATGGTGGGTGACCCGCACTGATAATGGTTGATAGGATTCGATAAGGGGCCTAAAAGGCTAGAGTCGTCAAATTCGCTTCGCCTTTCGCGTTGATCCAGGAGCGCTGACACTCATGGGTGTTGAGCAGGTTGGGACGGGGACATTAATGGTGGGTGATCCAAACTGATAATGGTTGATAAGCTTCGATTAGGAGCGTGAGGAAGGGAAATGTCACCGAGGCCGGCTTGCTTCTGCGGCTAGCAGTGGAATGTTCATATTCGCAGGTATTGTAGGGTACGGGTACCTCAATGGTACTGTTGGATACAGGAGCCTCAGTGAAACTGATAACGGCTTACAGTGACTGATAAGAACCGTTGCGAATTGGATGGGATGAAATCCTTGCTAACATTGTACGACCGCTTTAGCAAAAGCGTCTGATGCGCAGTGGCATCGGGTGAACATATTTTGTTTATGTTCTGATATCACTGACTGATGTATCGACCGCTGAATGCCTGGCATTCCAAAAAATAGTGCGTTTCTCTTGATAATGCGATCTTCATTGGTAATCATGATACAACCTATTTTTGTGATAGCAAAGCAAGCGGTTCACTCGGAATCATTTTCTTATGCGCTACTTGCAACACACTGGGTATCGACCGCTAGACTATGTAAAATTTCGAGTAGTGAAGCATGTTTACGAAAACGATAAACATCGATAAGCGGGATATGGCCTACCAACAATGTGTACGAATTAAATTCTCAACAAGTGATCTATTTGTTACGAATCGATGCAATCAAATACAAAACTATCGATTTGCAAACTACCCAAGCTCCCAATGATGACCAGTTGGCTGGCGCACACTACTGCGCGCGATTCATGTGGATTACGTGCAAAATGGGTTCCATGCAAAGCGATTCAAGTATACCGATGCCAAAATGCTTTTTTATCACGCCATCTTCTCTGCTTTTTTGCAATTCAATAGCTCAGCTGAAAGCAGAGGGAAGAAAATCTCCGCTCCGCTGTGTTCGGGCCGAACACACCCATTTTGCACAACATCGCCATGAATCGCGCGCAGTAATCTGCGCCAGCCAACTGGTTTGTATATATAAGAGGTAAGCTCTGAAATGAACAGTAATGCCAAACTCCGATTATCTTTATTGTATTCACTGGGTGTTTCTGGGATTTTGCCGTGGTCTTTCCGGCGGTAGTTTCATTAGGGTCATACAGCCGCCTCAATGATTTGCTTTCTCTGTTGTTTCGAATGTTTTTATCATCGGTCGTGAAGATTTGTCTGAGAGCAGTGTTCTTGCTCGCTGTTTCTTTTCCTTTTCTCAGCCTCCTAGTGTGGAGGTTTGGGCTCTTTGGCAAACACCGTATTTCGCGGACACGTCACTGAACCGGGGTTGCAGGGAGCCTGCGACCTGCAAGTTTCTTGCTGTTGACGTCGTTTGTTGTCTTCTTTTGTTTTTTTGTTTTCTCCTTTTTTGGTTTGGTTTTTCTCTATTATTTTTTTGATGCGCGCAAATTCTTCCAACATACAAGTCATAGGAAGGCTATAATTTGTGCGGTGTGAAAGTGCTGCCATACGAAAGGAGGTAGTACATCGTGAGGAAGTGACCATCTTGTGCTCTGCAGAGACTTTATCCATGTCACCTCCAAAAAATAGGTGACCAGGACGTGTAGCTGGCGAAATGACATGGGCAAAGAAGCAACGCAATCTATTCAAACAGAAAAATATCTCGGAGCATCATAACAGGATCCAGAATAATAATAATACCGTCTATCGGCCACCATAGGACACTGTGAGAGTCGACTCTAATGATTCATTGTAAACACGCTCTGCTTGATTGTGGGTCCGGAACAAAACCTCTCACCTGTTCGAGTTGTTCTGTGACAATGGCCTACAGTACCATTATGTCACTCTTGGAGAGAATTCAACGCAGCACTTATTTGATATTTAATTACGTCCGCGGGTATTGTGCGTAATTTGTGATCATTCTTTGGAGCTCCCTCGTTGTGTGTTTTGTAGCGGTATGGTCACTCTTCACATAAAGCGATCGCAAGTTCCTGTCCTGGCCCATAAAGCTCCGAATAAAAACAAGTGGTGGCCGGAACAAAACCGCACTCAGGTTTTTAGGAACTGAGTGAATTCGGTAATCTGGCAGAACACCTTCGTTGTTGTGGCAGATTACCACTGTGTTAGCGCTAACACGACCAACATGTTAATTATTTTAGTGGTTTATTATCAAGCATCGCATCCTTTGTTTCTTATGTTTGGTGTTCTGGTGTTCCTTTTTCTTACTACTGTCAATCGGACTGTCGCTCTTCTTTAATTTTGAATCTCGCTCTTTCATTGATTTTTTAGGCTTACTTTTTTTCCTCTTTTTTTCTCGATTTCAATTTAAAAATTCATTGTAACTGATTTTATTTGATTTCTTCGGCGCGTCTTTTGGGTTCTTAATTCGGTCTGATGCACCATGTTTTGAACTGCATCACGGTTCAATCAGAGGTTTGGTGGTTCTGTGGTAGCAGGCGCTGAGCGACATCTATAGAACTATTTTTTTGCTAACACAATAACACGACTAATATAGTAACAACTCCGTACAACTGGAAAGAAGGATTTGTCTACCTGAAAAGAGTAGTGGGAAGCTCAAGAAGGGTATAGGTGTTTAGATTAATCGGCAGGTTCATTGTGCGTTCCGTGATTATTGCATGTCGGCGCTGTGAGGCCTTTGTGACAGTTCCTTTAGGTGCTTGTCTTTATCCATTTTACCTCGCTTATCGGGGCTTGAGATTAGGGCCGTCCTTATGAACGGAAGATTAAATTGCTTATTGGAGAGCTGGAGGAGCGCCGGCAAAGAGCTGGATGCGAGTGCCCCAAGCTCATCGAAGAGCGGCCTTTATAACCAGTTTTGGGGCGGTATTTATACCCAATCTGGTAGGCGGTACAGGCCCCTCTTTATTACCGCGGGAAGCCACTGATGACTCAATGGGCGTCTCGCGTAGGCCAGGGCGACGCCGAAGCGACCGCAGAGCTTACGGGGGACCTGCCGCCGCCGAACCAACTTGAGGGGTCTTCCCAGGAATCATGACGAGGAGTCATGACAATGATCACAGGGGAACTTGATGTCGAAAAGCAAAGCTCCTTTACCACTAGAAGTTCCGATACGAGAGAGGAAAAGTGCAAGTTTTCTCTGTCAGGAGCAAGAACCAATTTGAGAGCCAATCACTATCAGAGCTGTAACCGAATTCTCCAAGTTAACGAAAAAATTTCCTCTACCTCAAACAGTAGCCCAATTCAAGAGCATATTACATCGCTACCTCAAATAAAGAGCTCTCACAAAATTCGGCATTCAGGGTGTCTAGTTCTCTTGATTCTTGTTTTTTTCAAGTTGTTTCACACTCGTTTCAACTTTATTGTCTTCTTTTTTATTCGGGTTACCTCTTTTCCAATACCCATTTGTTGAATGTGTTGTGGTTCGACTTATCTTAGTAATGTTGTTTCATGTCTATCTACACATCAATATCTATCAATAAATTTTCAAAAAAACTAGAAGCACAGGTGGCACCTTCCGCTGCGCCACGCAGCTGACTGGTAGCAACGAATGATTCACCCCTCGCTATCGGAGATCTCCAGAACGGGTAAGTTTGACTTTGCATTCAGCTAGCGGTTTGAATGCGGAAAGGCCCTTCCGAATTTGCTGCCAGATGGCTGGATCGGGCAGAGAAAAACTTCGCTGACAGTCGCTCCGAGCAAAGGATACCGCCAAGTGAGTTTAACGTAGTTTTTCTGTCTGAAATTTTCTTCATGGGAGCATGTATTTCTGGGGACGCATGTCTCCATGAGTTACTTGTTCTTTGATACGGTATTCGTTGTTCTTTCGCTCTCCCATCTTTGTCTGCTTGGGGGTTTCTTTCTTTCAGCACTTTGCTTTTTCTTTGTTTTCGAGAGCTTTACCCGTGACGGGGGTCTAACCGTCAAGCGCTCTGTACCCACGGTGACCGAAAAGAGAGTCCGTCCCTAAGCGTGTGCACTTCTGTGAGTGATAGGGGGGCCCCACATGTGGAAATGCCGAGGTAGGAAATATTAGACGTTGATGTACTCATGGGACCTTAAATATGGATTAAGTAAGCAGTGATCGGCCGATCGGTAAGTTTTTTTTCCTTTGAAATTATGTTTGAATGATTATTCAATTCTTGGTGAAATCAAGAGTATAAAAAAATAAAAAAATGGATATTCCAGAGTGAAAACCACTTAACTGGTAATGATCTCGAGAAGGGCCTGGTGGGTCTGTAACGAAAGTTAGTTATGGATATTGTCTTCGTTTCAGTCTTTAGCTCAGGGGATCTAGCGGCCGTTAGGACTTCTGCGCGGCCGCTGCATGCCCTTTGTCTATGTTTCTGAGGAGTGCCATCCTTAGCTCATTAGTTCTTATGGTCGCGGCTCTCAGCAGCCTACCTTCTTTCTCGTCACTCCTCATATCATTCCTCACACGATTTTTGCTACTTCACATCCCTTTTTCATTTAGTTATTTTTTCTATGTCTTTTATTTTCTATTATAACATGTCCAACATACCATCTAATGCCAACTATTCGGTATTCTTCCCATCTCGCTTCTCATAAACATCATCTAATCTCGCCTTAGATAAGGACTGCCGGGACATTTTCCCACGCGTTATCTCCTTCCCCTTCAGTTCCTCAGCCTAAACAAATTTTATCTTCCTATTCTATTAAGTTGTTGCAAAATTAATTTCGGAAATGGACCGCATACTTCAAACTACTATAACTCAGCTTAAACACAAGTTTATTAATCGAAGTGAAAACCATCAGAATCTACACACTTTCGCCAACGAGCAGGCAATAAATCTATGCCTTCACTATAAAAACTACTATCACGAGAATCAACGAAGTCAAGGAAGGCACATTCAACATCGTCTAACTTAGTAAATTGTTTCTGACGCAGATGAGAATTGAGGGCTCGAAAAAAGTGATAGTCTGTTGGGGAAAGGTCGGGAGAATACGCTGGGTGAGGGAGAACTTCTATACCCAAGTGGGTCAATTTTTGCCGAGTGATTTGTGAGGTGTGTGGCCTTGCGTTGTCCTGCAACAGGATAGGCCCTCCTCTATTCACCACCGCCGGCCACAATTTTTGCAACTTTCTATACATTTGCTCCAGATCACAACAGTAAGACTCTGCTGTGACTGGCTGACCAGGTTGCAAGAGACTGTAATGGATTACACCTTTACAACACCACCACACAGTAATCATAACCTTTTTAGGGTGAAGGTCGGGTTTAGGAAAAGTTTTTGGAGGAGCATCCTTATCTACCCAGACTAATCCCCGCTTCCTGTTATCATAAAGGACCCATTTTTCATCTACAGTTATAATACGGTTTACAAATGGCTCATTTTTATGGCGAACTAGGAGATCGGAGCAGGTGTCGAAACGTGCCAGACGCTGCTCATCGGTCACGTCATGAGACACCCACTTCGACATCTTCTTCACCTTGCCGATTGTCAGCAAATGTCTGGCCACTGTAGAGTAATGTACGCCTAGGTCTTCTGCTAACGTACGAGTATTCGTCTCCGGATTTGCTTTGACGGCTCTCCTTAAATCTTCATCATTATGACCTGCGGCCGGACTTCTCTTCGAGATCAAAATCGCCAGAAGCGAATTTTTTAAACCAGAGCTCCACTGTTCGTTCGCAAGGACAATTCGTCCCAAAAACACTGCTGAGATTACGAGCTGCCTCCGCTGCGGAGTGTTCCTATTTGAACTCATAAAGCATGATGACTCGATAGTCGCGTCGGTTCATGATTACACGCAGCCCCGGAATTGGCCGGCTGGAACAAAACAACATTTTGCAACAACCTAATATATAAACACCCGGTGATTGTCAACTATTAGGAATTTGAATTCCTTAGCATTACAGTAATTGCGCTTCCATTAGTTGGCTTCGCCTACTCTTGATCGTCTCAGGGGAGCGATCGGTTAATCATTCAGTGGTGCAACTTCAGCGACCACTGCGCTCTGGTAGCCTTTTCTCGTGATCATCGTGTTGAGTCATGCTCCCCCCCCCCGTGACACACTCCAGTACCCACTCTGCGAAATCTGGGGCGGTTGCCCTGACACCGAGGCCAAGTACAGAGACTTTCGCCACGAAGACCCTAGCAGCCGCCTTGTCCTACCTGAAGGACAAAGCCCATGTTCGCGGTAGGGACGTCCAATTCCTTCGCGACGCTACCGTATCCGCTTTTAACGGAAGTTCGCCAAGACGCCCAAGCGGAGACGTCCCGCCTCATTCGAAAAATAAATGTTGCTAATTCTGACCTTTTATTCGATTCGAACCAGTCGCTTGCTGCAGTCGATGAGCGCATTAACACGCTTCCAATAGTCGCTACATTTGGCCCGGATGTTACCCAGAGTTATTCCATTCTCCGGCTCAGGGGAGGATCTCATGCAGTTTTCCTTGTGGCTGCGCCGCTTGAGGACACCATGCGGATGAGGTCTCCCTCGTGGGCCAACCAGCAGAAAGCGTATTTTCTTACAGAATACTTGGACGGCGTCGCCCAAGAAAAGATCGAGGAGCTCTCGAACGAGGAGCGCGAGGACTTTCCCACAATTGTTGATCACCTAAAACAGGCTTTTGAGGGACCCCAGCATCGATACATGGCAAGGCAACCGCTTTCATCCTGTCAGCAATTACCTGGTGAGTCTTCAGCCACGTTTGCCAACCGCCTGTTAATCCTAGTTCGTCTCTACAGCTGGTCAAAACTTGACCAGTCAAAAGGAACGGGTGCTGGAAGAATTTGAGGCCCGCCTTAGGCCTGACATCCGATATTACGTTAAGCTGAACAATCCGGCGATGTTCGAGCAGGCGGAGTCCATGGCCCAGATTGTTGAACAGCTTCTGGCCAGAGCCACCGTAGACCGCCTTATCCATCCGGCGAGTTCGGCTCAAACTATACCGGTAAACTCGGTCGCTCCTTTCGGTCGACGATTGCAAAAACCGCAGTATCGACGTGGTACTTCCCCGTTTGATCGCGGTTCATTCCAGGGTCCACGACGAGATACCGTACCTTCCCTGAACCGCCACCAACTATGGCATCCTGTTTCAACTGCGGAGGAAGAGGACATATGACACGGTATTGTCCATCACCAAGATCTGTTCGTCGAGATACAGGTATGGCGCCTCCCCGTTATCGTTTATATGAATGTAACACCTTTTTACCTTCTGCACGTTTTCTTCGTTCTTCTCCTCATTCTAATCGTGCCGACGAGCTTCCGGAAGCCCGCAACCAATTTAGTGCTTCGTCTATATCGTTGCGCGACAACCAAGCGACACTGGAGCAATCCGATGCCAGAATCAACGCTTTGGTAAAGCGTAACGATGAACTGGCTGGCTCCACATTTGGGCCTGCATCTTCTTCCACTCGCTCTTCACTGCCTCATACTCAGACTATCTTATATTTTGTCATGTTGTTGTGTCTCAGCCAGACAGAGGCTCTTCCTCCGTCGGCATGGCTTTGCCCTAGGAACCCAGCTGATGCCATTGCTCGTATCCCTACCTCTTATAATTGCTCACAGATTTTTCCTCAGGTGGGCAAATCACCGCGTCCTCTCACCATTCACGTGTACCGTCCATTCGGCTGTATGACACTTAGAGCCAACTCCCCAGCTGGTGTCTGTTCGGGTCGCTGAAACCACAGTGCTTCCACTTTGAGCGGAGGCGTTCGTACCCTACCGTACGGATGAGGCGCAGAATGAGCCGTTGATGCTGGTAACTTTTTGACAACTCCATCAAGGTGACACCGGCAGTTTTCAACCACCCGCCCGATGGTAGCGAATCCGTCCCCACGCCCTGCAACTCATACAAGGGGCAGCATAGTTCCTCGGCCATACCACTCCATTAGGCCGAAATGCACCCCTCTCCTACGTCCTCCTCCTATTCCCAGCGAATTTCCTTTGGTTGTTCTGCTCTCCACAGGGTCCGATTGCCTTGGTAACGAGGATACATCCCTTAATTATACTATCGACCTTTTTCAGGCCGAGGTATCCGAGGAAGAGCGCGAGCAACTAGCTAAGCTGTTTCATGAATCTCGAGACCGAATCTTCACAGGGTCCTACGACTTGGGATCATACGATTACTCCGAAATCGTCCTTGAAACCACAACGGAAACCCCACTAGCGCGCTTCCACCCCCGCAAATCCCTGGTAAGTTCCAGAAAGAGCTGGACGACCACATAAATAAATTGACCCGCACTGGTCGCATAGTAGAAAGTGACACACGTGGGTTTACAATACGGTTCTAGTAAAAAAGAAGGACGGTTCTCTGCGCGTGTGTTTGGACTCTCGTCCCCTCAATGACGTCACCAACCATTCCGTATCATTACCCCCTCCCACGTATCGAGGATATCCTTGCCAAGATCGCCGGCCACAAATTTTACACTACCTTACACCTGGCATCAGGGTATATGCAGCTCCTCCTGTCGTTCGAAAGCCAGGAGAAGTGCGGTTGGGCTACGCATCGTGGTATTTACCAATTCGTATACCTCCCCTTTGGCCTCAAAAACACCGGGGCTTACTTCTCTGGGGCGATGGCAGGCATCCTCGCAGGCCTGGAAGCAAATTGCCTGGGTTACCTGAACGTCACAGTCATCTTTGACAAGGACTTCGCCAGCAACCTACAATCTCTTCGTAAAGTTTTTATAGATTCCGCCTTCATGACATCAAAGCCTCACGGAAGAAATTGACTGACATAGCTCGTATCACCTCATTCCTCCGTATTCTCATATCACCTTTTTAGGTCACGAAATATCTGGCGATTTTTACTGTCCAGTGGAACGCAAAGTTCACGAATGTCGTCGCTGATGCACTCTCGCGGGCACCAAACCCCAAAGTTAGTTTCCAGGACGACACCGCCGAGGCCGACGACATTATCCCGGTCAGTATAAATATGATTTCGGTCCCTCGCTTTTCCATCCGATCCATCCTTCTATACCTCGGTCCACTCCCCCCATCAAGACCTATGACGTCCTCCAGGTGCGAAAACAAGACCCCTTTCGTGCAGCGCTCTTATCTTTTATCAAGAGGCAACAGATTTCTCTGTCGATGAGTAACGAACAAAAAGCCGGTTGGTTGCCCATTGCCTAAAAGTGCGTCGTACGGAAGAACGGCTGTCTTTATTATTTGGATGGTCCACAAGGCGCGCTCCCTTCCGGTACGAGCCTGGTCGCATCCGATAAGTTACGAGAACCCGTATTCCTGGCATTGCACTCGAGCCCTTCTTCCGGAGGACACTTCAATTGGAGAAAAACCCTAGCCAAAATCAGCCATAAATAGTTTTGGCCCCACATGGCAGAAGATATATTCGCTCTGGTCCGCGCGTGCGACTTATGCCAGTGCAAGCGACCAAACACTATGAACCAGGAACTCCTCCTTCCAGTAACAAGCGGAGCGATATTCGACAAGGTATACGTAGACTTGACTGGTCCTCTGCACACCTCGGAGAGTGGTAATAAATATATCCTAGCCATGATGGATCATTTCTCAAAATACGTCATTGCGGTGCCGCTCCCAAATTACACCGCTATCACGGTAGCCCAAGCTATCGTTGCTGAATGCAAACGTTCGCCGTTATGTCCCAGGAGAGATCATGACGGAGGCAAGACGGTTCTTTCGCATTCACAAGTACTTCTGCACTCTGTACCATCACGAGGGAAATGGTGCTTGTGAGCGGATCTTGCTGCCTTTCACCCAATGCTTCGCACCTATATCAATGCCAACCAGCTTGATTGAGACAAGTATGTGACCGCGTGCGCGTTCATGTATGACACCTCCGTCCACACCAGTGCTAACAATGCGCCGTTCTTCCTCATGTTTGGGCGTGATCCTGTGTTTAACATCGACCTGCTCATCCAACACGACGAGAACGCCATTTTCCCTCCTTTGAAGAGTCGGGTTTCTACGTCCAAAATTTGGTCAGCACTCTGCATGCAGCATGGCGCGCCACGGCTCAATCTAACAGCCGCCAGCGAGATAAATACAAACTTTCCTATGATCGCACCCACCTTCACCCTCTGTCCATCAAGAAGGGCGGCCGGGTCTACCTCCGTAATCTAGCACCCACAGTTGGTCTCTTCAGCAAACTTTGCTATCCCTGGCTGGGTCAGTTCCGGGTTATACAAGTGAACCCTCCTCACCTTACCATTGTGAGTATCTCCGCGCCGCAATCTTCGCCACGGCCAGTCCACATGAACCAGGTCAAAAGATGCCATGTTCTCTCTGGGCCGGGGTTAACCACTCCCTGGACACCTGACGTCGAACAGCTGGCGCTTATGGCAGCGGGAGCCGCTACGGTGGCTGTAGAAGGCTACGAGCATACGTTAAGTGAGTCATCTTCCCCAACTTCCACTCAACCTACTCATTCTTACAATACTCATTTCAGAACGCGACGAACTTCGATTTGACCGGCTGGTCTGTTTCCGAGGCTAGATTCATGTTTGTTTCAAACTCTTGGCTCTATGCCCTCAGTTTCCTTTCGATCAACGCTCATCGCGCCCTCTCTTTGTTTTCGCGTGATCGAAGCGGCGATTGCGCACCTCGCAAATGCCATTCAACCATCCAAGCACGCTTTTCTCCCCATCACTCGTCTTCACTTGATCGTTTTACTACTTACGCTCCTTTCTCGTTTGACCATTTTAGTATTCGCCTGTCGTTTTTTGTGTGTCTTATCGTTGACTTACCCTACTTGCCTTTCCCCCATATACCATCTCTTACTTCGTTTTTGCAGAGAACTTGTGTACACCCGTCATAGCTATCGCATTGTCTCGTTATGGACGGCAACTCTGGGCCTCCCGAACCAGCCGTCCCCCCGGACAATCAGTCCAAGTACGTGAATTTCTTCATCTGTTGTAGTTGATCCATCGAGTACTTTTTCTGGTTGCGGAAACTGAACTCTTGGATAAGTCCAGCAGTCGCACTGCGACTGAGACTTCGGAGACAGTAACATCGCCCTCGAATGATGAGTCCGCTAAGACGTATCTGAGGCGCCTATGACAGTTCCCCGGTGGAGTTCATGAACTCTACCAGTTCACCTTCATCTGTTTCGGGATCGAATAAGCATCCGGAGGTTATCGCGCCCAGCGTTCGAACCCCTGCCGTCGCACCTAAGGAGCGCATATCTTCCGTGTCTCCTACCCCCTTGCCTACCCGCACCTCTCCTGAAAGGTGTCTGAGCGACCAACAGTTGTTTCGCATGGCAGAGGACCTCCCACTCGCCACTTTAACCAAATCCCTGCAACATCTCGATGTTGACGAGGTTTCCTTCGCCGATCGCTCAGCGACACCACCACCTGCGTCGGCCGGGTTCCCTTCGACCAAAATGATGGCTCAGGCTCCAGTCATCCCCTGTCGGCCGACCCCCCGTTCCGGTCAGGCTGGGTGCAACCGCAGGATAAACCATCGTCGTCCTTTGGTTCCGTCGCTACTGGCGTGACCGGTCTCTCGTGAGCACCACCGCCACCGCCCGCGTTCCCCTCAGCGAGTCAGGTCTCTTTCGCTGCATTTCGAAACCCCTCTCAGCGGCACCGAGCACGCGTCACTCCTTCTCAAAGCGATCGTGCTCGTGCAACGTGCGGCGTTCAGCGTGGGAGAGCAGCTTCGACTCGTGGGGGTCACCGTGGAGCCCTGCGGGGCGATTCCTCTGCCCAAGCCCGGCGCAGTCGCGGCGCTCCTTCCATAAGCTCCCGCGGTCGGGGTGAGCAGGGCACCCTGGTCGCGGGTCTGGTCGTCAACCTCCTCCGGTCAATCTCGCTCAGCTCGAGAAGACGTCCAGCGACTTCTCCCACTGCCTCATCGACCGCCACCCATGGGCTCGTTACGTTAACCCCAGGCTCCTTCAACTGATTTAGGATCTCGCCCAGCGTGCCATCAAGGAGTTGGATCCAACAAGGTATCATCATCATCCGGACTCTGGTTACATGTCGTCTCTTTTCAACAGGTCGCTCGTTCCACAAGTCACTTCCGCGAGGATCGCCCACCAGGCCAGGTACCGTTTCTTGAATTGCAGCATTTAGAGGATACTATCAAGTTCCGCGAGCGCAAGTTAATCACTCGCAACGAGTTGTTAGTCCGCTGTTACCAACCCGACTTCGACGTCGACGGAATGGCGCGCACTCCACAAGGGCATCGCCTCAACGCCATTGTTTCCCCCGATTTCAGCGACGGCCGCCCTGTCCTCTACCAGGTGGTCTCCACCGGGTGGGGCACCGGCGTGTTACTCGAGACCAAAACTTTTTCATTATGGGTCCCGACCGCCCCGAACTCCATTGCGTCGCTATGGATCAGTTTGCTGTTGATGTCATTGGCGAGAGCCATGGCTTTGACAAATCCTTGATCTCTGTCAAGGATTTTGTGTGGGTGTACAATCTCAAACTCGCCGTGCAGGCACTGAAGGACGCTAAGCGAACCCTCAAGTAAGCATCGATACCCCGCACTACGGTGTTGGAGACTACATCTGTAGCTAACGCCACTAAATGGTTGAAGGTTTATTTATTTGACTTTCTTTCATTTCTACTGTCAATCAATATTTCTTTCTCCATTTTTTTAACTACAGGCTGATCTTGAATGCTTGCAGGGATATTGTTACATTTTCAAGCCCACCCTGCCGACGTCCGTTACCGTATAGAAGGACTGCGACTGAGTAGAGATCTGGTTTTTTTCCTCCCTGACACGCCGTTCGCTCAAGCTAAGGATTGCTGGTCATCGTTCCTCGTCTCAATATCGGATCCCTGTTCATCGTCGTCCCTCGTCTCAATATTGGACCCCCTCTTCTTCACGTTTGTCTACACCAGCGCACTCGTCCCTCTGGTACCGTCACAATGAAGGACGAGTTCGTGGAAGATCCTGGTGTTCTCTATTATTCTGTGTATACTAAATATTAGTGGTACATAGTCTGGTACCGTCCAATTTAGAACCCGCGTGGCACACAAATAGGCGAGTACGGTAAAGACAGGCGTTATACCACTGAAGGGGACCAACAACATCTATATACTTTTTCAGGGTATCATACTTCACCTTCGTGGAGCCAGGTGACCGGGTACACCTGATTTACGGGATAATCCTCTCCCTTACCTCCCGCTATGAGGGACGCAACGTTAATAATGCGCTTTCGAAGGCTGTCCCGACGCCGTTACAATCACTCCTTCAGTATGCCAATTCCCGCTCAAGTCTCTATCCCCTTTGAGATAGTCACGGCGCGTTCGCGCGTTAACGTCTCTTCAGCGATGTGTTTCACCGAGCCGTCAGTGTCGAAGGAAGCCAGGATCGCACTCGCCAAGCTGATTCGCCGATTTCTGCCCATGCATCCGGAGGAAGGTATTTTATCATTAACTATTTTCAAGACTTCAACAGAGGACCTGAGGTGGTTCGCTGACCGCCTGGGTAGGTTTGAGAACTTCCACTCCAATCCAGTTGGTTTGAAAACGAGGTAGCTCAAATTTGTAATGCAGCTTGTTCGGCGATGGCGACGGTGAATGCGGCCGGTGACGACCGCCATTCTCATTCGGAGGTGGCTCGAGTGCTGCAGCTGGCGTGATTCCCCCTTTGCTTAGAGGTAAGGATTTCAGACATGGCGTGTGAAGCAGGACGGGCTCCAGGACGACACGTCGCCTTGTGGGTCTCTGGATCTGACCATATCATTCGCGTCACGGTGGTAAGCGTTCACGCTCTTTCCCAAAAACGAGCCATTTCGGTGGTTCTGCTGGCATTTCGTTGGTCCCACGATGCCCTCTGCCGCGCCATAGATCAGCACGGTCGCGACGTGGGCGGCACCAGAGCCTTTGACGTCACGGTCCGTTTCAGCAAATCCACCGCAGCCGCATACCCCGTCTATGACCAGTCTCCCGGACCGAGATCTTTGCCGGCATTGGTCCCGGTTCTACGGCAGATTCTGTCATCAACATCCTTTACGGTAGCCACCCTCTAAGAACGAGCGACGAACCCTACCTTCACTCGTTACCTCCTCCCTCTACGGAGGCACGGTCCTTTTTAGTTAACGGTAGGTCACTCACGCCAACCCCGGATCAAAGGGATGCTGCTCGCCCGGGTCTGGAAAACTGCTTATAGTCGCCCTACAAGCAGCATCCGGGATGGGAAAGATCTTAGTCGGTTCCCTTATCGCAGCCATTTCTTCTACCAATCCAGGGCCCACCGTCATCGTCACTACATCTACTGATGCTGCCGTGGCCCAATTCACGGAGACCCTGCTCTCGCTAGGCGACTTTCTGCAGCTCACGGTGGTCAGGCACATCGCCGATACCGCCGCTGCGGACAACTGGTGTCCTAGCGCTGTAGACCTGAGTGAAATACTCAAGACCCTTGGTGATGGGTACGCCGACCAGCTGGATGCCGATGACTTGGAGGTCTGTCACAACTTCCGGCAGTATCACCAGCTTTTTGAGGATTATTTGGAGCACCTGGATCTCGTACCCGAAATGTCTGATGAAGACAAGGAGGAGTACGAGATTGCTGAGCAATACGTTTCGCGGCCCCTAAGCGCATGGTACGCATTAAGTTCAAAGTGAGGCGCCCTTCGGTCATATGTATGACAACTGCTTCTCTGCTAAACTCAACCGCTTCGTGAACCGGCATTTTTACACATTACATTTCCTCGTTCCATACCGTAATCGGGGACGAGGCGTCCCAAATTTTGGTGCCCGCGCTTCTGGCTCTCGCAAGTCGGCTCCCCGCGCACGCTACGTGTACATCGGCAATGTACATCAACTCGCCCCCCACTCAAAATGTCCGGCAGGCAGCAACCCAGTTCTCCATGGCGCACACAGCGTCATGAGTCTTCTCATCAGCGCCCTTGCTGTCCCGGTGGCTCCTCTAGTCACCAAGTTCCGCTCCCACCCCGCCTTAATAACCTCACCAAATTGCCTCGCTTACCAGGACGCCCTTGTCAGTGGGACCCCAGCCCAAGCCCGGCAGATGTTGCTCCAGGTAAAGACCTTCCCGGCTCCCCAAATTCCCTTTGCATTCGTCAACGTGTACGCAGAGTCTGTGCGCGCCGCTAGCAGGTCCCATTACACTGAGAAAGAGGCTCAAATGAGCACAGACTTCATCAGGCAGTTGATTGCGCGCGGTATCCGTCCGGCCGATATTTGCTAATCACTTTTTATGGGGAACAGTACCGTCAATTCTGCGATCGCATTGCCGCCATAGACGTGGAGCTCACGACGGTAGATCCCGTACAGGGACGCGAAAAGAGGTAGCGATTCTCCTTACGACTAAAACTGATTTTGTTCCAGAATCCGCCGAATTTCTGGACGACTACCGACGCCTTAACGTGGCCATTTCGCGCTGCCGGCAAGGACAATTCATTTTTGCACACTCACGATTCCTTCAAGCTATTGCGTCCCGGGGTCGAGTTCTGCAGTGGGCTCACTCGATCCAGAGCCGTCATACAACATACCGACTTCCACCGTTTCCTTCGACCGATCTAGGGAATTATTCCGGTTAGGCAGTTTCCTTTCCTTACCTGTCTGGTTTCTTAAAGTCCGGGTCGGACTTTGGGCGAAGAGGGGAGGTGTAATCCGCGCCGTGCAGACGGCTCGGCATGCTTTTCCGATGACTCATGCAAGTGTTTCAGGGCGTACCGATCCGACGGAGCGAGGGAGCGAGGGGTCGATCGTCTGCCTGGACCGGAGCCGAGTGCACCGTGCCCAGGATCTACCGCATTTTGCTAATATGTGTTTATTGTCATGCCATCCAATCATATTTATATTGTCTCTCTTTTGTTACTATAAGGATAAATTTGATTATTCCACTTTTGATATACAGAAGCACAGGTGGCACCTTCCGCTGCGCCACGCAGCTGACTGCTGGAAGGTTGAAGCTGTAAGGAAATTCTCTTCCTGGGTTTTCATTTCCAAAGCAATGAACTTGAGAGCTTCCCTTGTGTCGATCGATGTTCCATCGAGCTGAATGACTATCGTTCGTCCGCATGATGTATTCAAAGTCCTCCAATTATTGAAATAGTCTACTTCTTTTACAGTAGTTGCGATTCCCTGAATAGTTTGCAAAAACTGTGCTCAGTCACTTCATCGATCTTTCGCTATTCTTTTCAGTATTTCGCTTGAAGACAGCATTGAGCTAATGTGGTTATTTAGAAATTCCTGAAAGAAGTTACTTACATGGAAATTATGAGTCTAGGAAGGCTATCTGTAGCGAAATCCGGTGAAAAAGTGCGCCTCCGAACTGTAGAAACAGCGCAAAGGAATGATCGAGCCCGCCTACAAGCGACGTGATTCCTGGTTGGCTATGATGAGAGGGGTGTATGTCGATTCTATCGTGATCCAGGCCGGGATGGGACGTGCGAAGTCGCGCCCGGCACGGCACGGCCGACTTGGCAGAAAACGGATTTGAATCTTCAAGGGACGCTAGTCAATAGGGTCTAGCTATCAAGTATGGTTACAGATTGAGGATGTTAACCGTATGCTTATGGTTTCAGCCAATTTTTTGATTCGCTATGCTTCACTAACGGAGGACCAAGCTTTTGATCTTCTCTATGAATTCAAGGTCTGTTTTTCTCTTACGATAGTGAATTTTTGGGAATAAAGAGCTACTTCTCATTATTGAGCTTTTTCACAAAAGTGTCCTGTGAAGTCTTTCTCCATCCTATAAAATTGTTTAGGAACTTCATATTGTCCCATTCTATAATTTCACCGGTATACTTTTAGGGTGAGAAGAATTCATTCAATGCATTTCAGCGGCGTGATTTCAGTGCAAAGTACAGGGGTCCGAATGCGAATTATGATGGTTACGGAGTTGATCAGCTTGCTGAAGTTATCAATTCGATCGAAGATAATCCAGACAGGTGGCGTATCATTCCAAGGGCGCAACACTCACTCAGTTGTTATCGCCATTCGACTGCGACAGCGTGCCCGACTCGACGCGTCACCTGCCCACAGTGCGCCGCGAGCGGCGTGAGCGACGCTGGCCTGCCGGGTCACGATAGAATCGAGCGTCCCTCCAATGAGAGCGGCTAAGGATATACGGTGAGATCGAAGGTACTGCAGCGCGCTTTCGCAGTTTCAGCCTGAAGCTCACTCCAGGAAAAAGATGCTGTCCTATTTCCAAACATTCCCTTGGCAGCATGCCAATGGAAATCTCGTTTGGAGTATCCGCCTCTTGACGGAAATCATTCGCGTTGAGGATCAGCGACAGAAGAGGGTCCTATTTCTTGGGTTTTTGGCCATTTCCATCCGCTTTTTTCACTGTTCTGTTACTAGGCATCTCGACTTTCAGATTCATTACTTCTTTTACTATTCGTCCGAATTTCCTCTGATGCTGCCGTTAAGTTTAGCGATATTCCAGCAACTTGGAAGAAAGCTGTAATCAATGCAATCCCTACATTCAGTAATTCCGCTTTAAAACCTAGCTTTCGGTCAATACGCCCCATCGTAGGCCAAGATTTTAGTAAGGTTAGTTAGATGTAATCTGACAAAGTGGTTTCCTTAAAAACTTGCAGTTCTAATTGAGCAGCATAGTTTCACTGCCGGAGCTGCTACAGTTTTGCGGATTTGCGCAAAATAAAACCATCCGCAAAATGATATTCGCAATAATTTGCGGGTCTCAAGTTGCGGATAGTTTTTTTCACATTTCTCCTTTTTCTCGTTTTGTGGATAACTTTTTGACTGGCGATAAGAAGGGATACACTGTGAATGTTGTTTGCTTTAATCTATCGAAAGCATTTAAAGACAGCATTAAGGACAGTATGATTCATCGATAACCAAAAGAAGTCACTCACATGGAAACTATGGGCCTAAAAAGCTCATGCATTTATAGCGAAATCCCTGTCGAAAAGCGCGCCCCCAAGCTGTAGTGACGAACGGATAACACCTGACGTGGAGTAAACCACCATGAACCTCTTGCTAAACTGGACCAGTTGGAGGCGTTAGAGGAGCGCTATAGGACTGGATTCGTTTCCTCTTATCGAGTAGAACGACGCGTGTTAGATTTGTTAATTCCTTTTCCTTTTTGTATATTCAGTTGGGTCCGTGTAAGTTTAGGTAGGGATGCACTGGCGAAATTCTATCTCCTTTGCTTTTTCTCGCCTTCACCCATAATTTACCAATAAAGTGAGAACTCATCACTAAGTAAGAATTCAAATTCATGCGGATGATACTAAGGTACATAGCGCCTACACTGGTGAAAATAAGACGGAGATCAATGATGCTTCATCACAATCCTTTAATAACATGGTGAATTGAGCTTCGACTTTGGGATATTCCAGTTGACCCCTCTGAAACACTCATTTTTACATTGGCAGGAGCGCACCTCTAGAATACAGCGTCAATGAGAATTGAATACAGGGTGTACTGAGAATACAAGGCATTAGAAAATGTGGTCAGAGTGCGTGATTTGGGAGTACACTCAAATAGTATTTATGCTTTGAAACTCACATAAACCTCACTGTTTGTTAAGCTCTTTCTACTCCCTTTTTGGTTCGTAGAAATAATGATGCCATAACTTTGTTGAAGCTTTACAAAGCATATGTCCTGCCCTATTAGAGTATGGTCCAAAGAATTCCCTGCAGCAGCAGGTTGAAGAGAATCTTGCTTTCAGCTTTGGGAATTTCAGATTCTAAAGCTGATGTGTGATGCTGTATTGGCCAGTTGAAGACCTGAAGACTGCATTAGTTGTTACGCTGCAATTCTTGTTGTCGTGTTCTGTTTTCTAGTGTTCTTTACTGTTGATATTAAAGCTGTCACCAGCACCCTTTATTTACGGCGCACGTCGGTGCAGATCAAGTGGCTTCAAAGAGAAGGAGGTCTCCGTCAGCGCTATATAGCAGTTGTATGTTTTTGCTTCGCCTTCACTTCTCCTAAATTTTAACATGGATTCTACCGCCTAAGCGAATGTTACCTTTCTCCGATAAATCGTTTGTAGAATAAGAGGAGGACGTCAAATCACCTGACCCCATCTTTAGCCTTATCCTGAGGTTTTAGAAGCACCACTAAGGCATCTGTGTAGAGATTTTTGCTTGAGATGCCAGCCACGAGTCCACCTTTCGAGTGGTCAGCAGGTTTCTTTGCATAGCTTAGGATCGATTCACCCACACGTTATCCCTTCTGAATTATGGAATTTGGTGGTTTGATTCACAAACAAGTTCGAGCGATCAAAAAACTAAAACATGTTCTGACCTTACACTCTCGAACAGGGCAAAAAGGGTAATCCAATGAGCTTAACCAATCTCATGGCTGCTCACAAGTATCCGGTTGGTCCATAGCTCTTGCAACAATTCCAGGATTTCTCGCAACATCTTTGCTTCCAAACTCTGTCACATATTGAATGCTATCGTGAGTGCAAGCTCGCTCCGATGATCTTCTTTAGACATATAAAGGTGACCTAATGCGAGTAAAGCATCGTTCCAGGTGCCAGCTCCAACACAAAATCCATTTTTTGGACCTATGATTTATTACAATTGTGAAAAAAAGACGACAACTGACACGGAGTGGCGGCGTTTCAGTCGCGCGGTGGTGGAGTGGGCCTTTGAGGAAGACGATCTGGTCGAAACGTTAAGCCGCCAATAAACATTCCACCTAACAACCTCGTTGGCATAACAGAACAAGTTTCAAAACAATTGTGAAAGATTTGCTGCGAAAGGACTGCAACAGAAGAGTATTTGAGTGTTGTTCCATTTTTAGCTGTATGTCCGCTTCCTAAGCTGATGGTCCAATAAACGAGTCACCGCTGACAAGTTACATATCCTATCTGAAATGGTTTTCACTGAATAGGTGATTCTCAATCATAGTGCCGAGAATAAGACAGTAGAGCGAAACGGTGTGGAACCTAACGAAGAATATGCGCTATCACAGCATTCCTCGATTTCCTTAACCAGGTGAATCACAGAGAGCAAATTTCGGGCAGAATAGTTACATGGGTGTCACAATCTGGCTCAGTCATACAATTTTTTTTTCGAGAAATGCGATTCTTCTCTCATTCCAAGCTATATGTTTTGGTTTGTGGCTGGGTCTATCACCTTTCTTCCATTTGCTGAAAAGAATATCCTACTTATCGCAGGATAAACCACCCAAAGAACATATACGAAGCAAGAAAAGCTATTGCAACAACTGCACTCAACATGCCCCGAAAAGGAGCAGTCATTGCTTTCTTGGCGAGGCCTCAGAATTCTTTTAGAACGCATTGCCGGTTTTGCTTGCATGACCATCCCGCTTTTCACTGTTTCTAGGGTAATTAAACCCCAAAACACGAGTATCACTCTCATTTGGGTGAGAGTACAAAAATTTACGTATAATGCTGATCAGTCCCAGTAAAAAACATCGACTTAAACATTAAAAAACGTTGTGACTGGGGGCCAGTGCATAGAATCATCACTTTTAGGAATAGAAACACTCACCAAGTATAAAACAGACTACATGTACAACCCCTACCACTCAGCCATTTCGTCTGGTAATTTGTGCAGTGCTGGGGCTGTTGACGGCGACTGACTTGCCGATGATTCTTCCCCAGTCTTACGTTAACCGCTTTTGACTCCTCGGAACGGCATTTTGCAATTTTGGTTCTCATGATTTAGATCATCATTCGAGACCTCGTCGATCCAAGGGATCCATGAGAAGCTGAAACCCTTCTCTGAATAGGAGTTGAAGAAGCTGCTCAGAATCGATAAGAACTACTGAACTATTTGCCGACCTCGTGAGTTTCAAATTTGCCCTGGCAAGAGTGGGACAACCCTTCTCATGCGTGAAAAACATCAGGTGGACGGATGGCTTTCTGGATGTACATGAATTTCTTCTGGTTTGGCCGTCTTGAATGATCACGAGAGGGAGGTCGGAGGGCCGGTTGCCCTGGGCAACGGCGAGGCGCAACCACGTCGGATATAAACATCTAGGCTCATCCCACATGCAACACCGCGGAGACGTTTGTCTTACGTATTCCGATTTTGTGCGAATGTTTCCCTTTTTGCTCATAACAAGAAGTGCTATCCAGCTTAATGTGTCAATTCCTTCTGGGATTCTGCGATGCAATTCATGCTCCAAGACGTGTCATTACAACGCATTACAGGTGGCATTGGCATTGTTGAATGAATGGCGAAATGACGGTTAGTGAAAATGAACCGCGCGGATTTTATCTGGCCACTGTTCCTCCTTTTAGTCATCTGTGGATGCTTGTTTTCTTTACTAGGAATGTGTATGCGAGCCTGAGAAATGAGACACGTTTCAATGAAACTTCCCTGAACAGATCTCTAACACAAGGTTAATTCCTATCACTGTTCCCCAGTGGGTCTCTATTTTGAAAAGTGCTACTCTTCACGAAACCTGATATTTATTAATTCCCGCTTGTGTGCTTTGCTTTGTCACTGGAACACTACATTCGCTGAAGCCCATTTCCACTTCGACTTGGTCTCTACCACCAAATCATTTGAGACCTAAATAGAAAGCACGGGAGACCTAAATACGGGAGACCAGTTACGGGAGACCTAAATAAAAAGCATTTCCTTTGCTTGATTCGGACATAATGGCTGTTCAAAAAACCGATTGTTTGCAATTTCCCAATACACCGCACTTCCATAAATGATCAATCCACAAGGTGTGTCTGCACTTCACAATAAAGTCGCTGGTACACCTTGCCTAAATTGAGAAAAGGCCCAAAAGCCAACAATTGTAGTGCATAGACTTGTTCCATATGAATGTCAGTGCACTTTTGGAAATATTCATAAAAATCCAAGCAAAACTCCGCTTGTAACCCCTTCTTTTTTACAACTCTCAACGTTTCTTCAAATGTTTCGTTCGATCTACGTTTATAGTGATTTGATGTCTGGCTCGTCTTTACTGCGAGCATTGGACAGCCATGATCGCGTGGAAACAGAGCGTCTACTGGAAGCTCAACCGGTGAGTATGAACTGACAACACTGGTGAATTAAACTCTCGAAAATATGCTTCATAACACCACTACATCCTTACTTTGATGTTATTGCACTGGAGCGAACTAAGCGGAAGTAGCTGAGGAATGCAAATTGCTGGCAGGGTGCTGGAGAACACATATAAGCGTGAATAGCCTTCAGCGATGCGAGGCGTGTCTCGAATATGTGAGTATTCTGTCTGTAGATGGGAACGTTCGTCAGATGTCAGAAAGAGCTAGATATTGTGCGGAGAAAAGCTCATGACAATAAAATTGACTTAAACTTTCTGAAACCATTTTTGTGAAGTTACTCAGAAATATTCCGATTTCAAGATGATTTCGTGGTGAAATAAGCAGGCACGCAACGCATACGAAACTTTGGTGAGATCCGAGCACACAAAGCCTTTTATTCATCCCGTGGAATGACATCGGATACGCCAAGAAGACTAGAGAATCACTTTCCCGTTGAAATTCGCAATTCCGCAAAGGTTGCTCGGAACTCACTAAAAAAGGTTTACATCTCACGAGTTCAGCGAGCGTGAAAAGTGATCGACGCAGTGGTTCAATCTTCTCAGCGGATTTGTATCTTCCTCAACGTATCTCAGCTGGTTTCATACTTGCAAACACCTTTCTCTACGTCGAACGAGCATAAAGACTTCGTTGCCAAACAACACTATGTTTTCTATGGAACCACTACTGAATGCGACGAATGCCTAAAATTGGCTGTAGTTGGAAGGAATTTCGCAGCTCTCACTTATTATACCCTGCAACCTTCACTTGCGAAAGGAATGGCTCGCTATTAGCATGAGCAATTATATAGAGATGCAGGTTTTAGGGTCTGGTACATAGCTTGAGGGTGGCTCATACAGGCGCAGATTTGGTGATGAACAACATATGAAAAAAATGTGACGAGTTGAACATTTGTGCTCTAACTAGTCTCAGAGATATCTCAAAACATACAAATGCTTTTCGTATGTATGTCCTCGCGATTCACACGTTTTTGTACATACATATTCTTCAAGTGCCACCTTAGGAGTAGAGCCGCTCTTCAGACCTACAATGTTTTGCATTTTTTAGCTCAAAATATCCATGAGAGATGCATTTTTCAGCATGAAGTATCCATGAGAGATTCGGAGGAACGTGTAGCCTTACACTATGCTGCCGAGACCATGGATTTGGAAATGTTTCGAAAAATCCTCGAGCGAGATCTGACCCTACTCGACTGCGAGGATCGGAACGGGTAAATTGCATACGTATGCAACTTTACTTCGTGGCTCTATGTAAGGCACTTTAATGAACAGATTTTTTAATGTGCTAGACATACCCAGTCACTGTATTGCAACTATCCATATACTGACTGCAATATTTCAATGCATCAATGCGCACAAATTTTTTGAGCCTCCATAATGGTTTTGCTTTCCATTACAGCTTCGAAGTAGACGAGCATCTCAAAGTTGAACAATTCAATTCACATATAAATTTTCAATGTATCATTGGTGATCCCTATTTTTTCACCGCCCTTCAGTCCCCAGAGGTACTGCAGAGGGTGTTTAAAGGCAGCTTTAGGGAAAATTCGGACGAAAAGTAAAAGAAGTAGTGAATATGAAAGCAGAGATGCCTAGTAACAGGACAGTGGAGAAAAACGGATGGAAATGGCCAAATACCCAAGAAATAGGACCCCTTCCCACAGTTGGTTCTAGGCGCCGACGACCTTTCCGTCAAGAGGCAGGTAGTCCGTATAGGTTTTCCATTGGCATTAACATGAAGGGATGTTCGGAAATGTGACAGCATCTATTTTCATGTGGTGAGCTTCAAGCTAAAAGTGAGAAGCGCGCTGCGATCTTTCAATCCTGCCGATCTCCTTGACCAACCTCACCGTGATCAACCACTATTCAGGTCGCCTGGAGGCGGGCTGCCCTAAACCAAGGCGGCTTTCCCTGACGAGGCCGCCTCCGCCACAACTGGGGCGGCTTCGCGAGGGATTTCGCCATGCATAGGCCCTTCAGACCCGTAGTTTTTCACTAAATGACTCCTTTTGGGATTTCTTATCACCCACATTATCCCTAACACTGTCTTTACAATAATACTGATGCAGCTTCTCTTGTATTCCTTTCTTCTGTTCGTACCATACGACATGAACTTACATCACTAACATAAATATCTTGGGCAGTCAGTAAAGAAATTGGAACTGCATGAATCGGTCGTTAAACCGAGTAGTGCATGGTGTACTGAATTGCGACCACTTCCACAACCTACGCCGCGTGTGATTGCCGAATGAAGCTGAATATCAAAATATTGAAGTAGACCTGCACTCGAAAAAAAGGGCTTTTACTACTAAACAGTGAAGAAACGTGAGATTCATTTCCTCTTATGTCTCTACTTTTGTCAGCAATTCTGCTGCGTCAAAATGAATGGAATTCCCAAACTTCACTGCATCTCCTTGCAGGCAGATATCGAAATGTATAAGTGGTACTAACCTGGATCAGGGGGTCCGAGTAGGGCATCATGAGAACCATATTTTCTTCTTCACTAAACAATAGAAGGAAACGGGTATTAGGGAAACGTAGATGGAGGGCCACCGCGATTGCTATTCCGAGTGGTGTGCTCGTTTATTAACAACACATTTGAACAGACACACACCGTTGCTGATGGCAGTGATGAATGGACGTACAGATTTGGTCAAATTTCTGCTTTCAAAAGGAGCCAACATTAATCATCGCGACAGAGATGGCCATTCTGCAGTACACTGGGCAGTCGTCTGTGGGCAGGTGTGTATCTACGTATTCACAGAACCTCTCTAGTGGAACTTATAGTATTGTAATACTCACATCGCAAGCTGTGGTCTCGTGCAGCAGTAAACATTGTAAAGCAAACCTGTTTACTAGAAACATCTGATAAATCTGATAGAAATTTGTTGCAGCTGGATACGCTGAACTTCCTGCACTCTGAAGGTGCTGATCTGGAGGCGCCTGATTTGTTGGTGAGATAATTTGTTAAGATTTGCATAGTGCATATGTTGATACATTCAAAAATTACACCAAATCAAAATGACAGATTGATCCGGGCATATACGTCATTTCCTCAAGCTTTTTTTTCGTGGTCTGTCCCTTTTTTACGTAGCCCGCTACCATCGAAATCAATAGTGAGGAAGCCCGATTTTTCGGGCTTTGACGTTTCACCCCATTTTTTCACTTTTGTTCCACTAAGCTTCCCGACTTTCATATCTACGACCTTTTCATTCCGCTCCAAACCCATACTACTTCTTTCTTTTCCCCTTTCATACTATCTGCGACCTTTTCATTCCGCTCCAAACCCATACTACCTCCTTTTATTGGATTGAATCAAATTTCAAATCTACAAAAGGAAAACTACAGAGATGGCGCAGCCGGAACCGTTAGGACCTCATAACACTATCGTTTTTCAATGCGCTTCGCCCATTTATTCGGAAACTGTTCAGAAAGCAACTCCTTTGCACTACGCTACCGCAACAGAGGAGATTTCGGCGGAGCTGGCTTTGGCTGTTCTTCACACTCTCATCAAAGGTGGAGCGATACCGAACTGTCGAGATATGGACGATCGCACACCAATCCTGTGGGCTGCAAGTAATGGTGGGTGATGCTATACGTTTCTGCAATAGTACGTGGCCAGAGGAGCCTCTTTCGATAGGTGCATCAGTACTCTGGAAACACTGTGATACGTCATTCCACCTACGTTAGGCAGTTATTCAAGAAGCTCCGGATTTCATAACTTCATAATTCAGGATAGTACGTCCAGTAAACATTTGCAGGCAATTTGGAGGCAATGCATTCGCTGAAGCAGGCCGGTGGCGATCTTCAGGCCGTGGATCGAGACCGCCTTGGTGTGCTGCACTGTGCAGCAAGCCACGGTTATCACGAAGTAGGTAAATCCTAAAATTTTCGAAAAATAGGTGGAGAGAAAGCGTAACTGTGATGCTACCTCAAGTGGTGGTCAAGGAAGATGCTAGCACCCAAGGATTTAAAGTGATCGCCCGACTTATGGATTCCGTGTCGTTAGACGCATAATTCACGTGTTCAACTTCCAAACAAATTGTGGATAAGACCACTGTAGACTAGGGAGCGTTATGGACGAATATGTGCGGTACAAAAGCTGTACAACGATGCACAACCATGCACAGCTTTGCTTACAAAGGAAGGACCCGAGGTCGAAGTGGCCATTCGGAATGGGACACATATGATCCGACGTACTTTCGGACGCTGATCTCGAGCCTGCATTCGAAATTTGCAAGAGCGGATCTCTGAGCGGAGTTATGAAGGTTTTCTTTGAATTGAAAAAACAATGCTATTATATGGTAGGTTTGGGAGCACGCAGCACGCGAGCCAGACGTTCTCGCGCAAAACCAGTGCGATTTTCGTGTTCAGGGGACCAAATTGCCCTACAGAACATAATTTTAGCCAATTCGAATCCTATAGGGTAGGCCAAGAATTTTTTCGGAATTCGGTCAAATTCTCCAATTGGCTGAAAACATGTCCTATAGAGACGTTTGTTCCCCTGAATACGAAAATTGCACTGGTTTCGCGCGAGAACGTGTGACTTGCGCACAACACCTCAATAAGGGACTCTACAGCGTGCCTTTTTTATTCCCTGCTTCTTTGAATATTTTCCCTAATAGTTAATTATGTTATCACTACTTGGGAGTACTAGTTAGTATTATTTATATTCATCAACGTTAATAAGTTACCCCCTTTTTTCTCTTTTTTCTCTAGTTTTGTATCACCACTCTTACTCATTCCTTTTGGTTGTCAGCCCTACACATTGATAAGCCTCAAGGACTGACAACGACAGTGGTTCGTCTGAGGTAGACGCGAAACGAGCCATTCCTTTCCTTCTTTCTTTATCTCATTCTCATCTCATCTTTCTTCATTATCTCCTTATCATACCATGTCGATTTATTGCGAGCCACGTGCTTCCGAACCTACCATGTAATAGTACCGTTTTTTCAAAAAAAAACTACATAACACCGCTCAGTGAATCGTTCTGCAAATTTGGAATGCAGCTTCGAGATCGGCGTCCAAAAAAGTCTGACTATGATCGCACGGTTCAGTGGCACCTTAAACTTGGGTAACTAAGCTTTATGTACTGTCTCTACGTAAATACGACATATGGATACGACATTCAAATAAACAGAAATACATCATTATATAGAACGGACTTACGATAGTAACTGTGACTAGGACTTACGATAGTACTACAATAGAAAAACGTGGTGAACTTCTGATAGATATAAGTAACATGAATACGCTTACAATCACCACTACTGAGAAAATGCCAAATAAGACAAAATACGCCAGAAGGCACGGTAATATACATCAAGGAGAAATTCTCTGTGAGTAAGACCCTATGCTCTAGGAAAGATGTTTTATCCCCTCACACAAAGAGAGCTCCCGTCATCAGGAGAGATGCTCTGAGAGACGCTTATACCACATTGAAAGGATGCTTTAGAACACCTATCTCAAAGAGGTAAAAGGAGCAATAATAACAAAGTAGTAATTCTTCTTTCCTTGAAGGCTTATATACCCCTCCCCCTCCATATCGGGTTAAAGTCCATTGGCGCTAAGTTCTTCGCGGGGTCAAAGTTAATACGTTTTCCCAGCGAGGTCAGAGAACGATGCGACAAGCTCTGTGTTTTTCAAAGCTGTTATCATGCTCTTTATCCTTCCAGGATTCCCAAGAACCAGGTCACTGGAATGCTCCTCTCAGTTCCTTGAGCTGTGGTGCCGTTGGGACAGACCGTATGTATCTCATTCCGAATGGCCACTTCGACCTAGGGTCGTTTCCTTGTTAGTAGTCCATTCAGAGGCAGGTGAAGGAAACGATTGGGTGTGAAAAGAGCAAAGGTCGCATCGCACGGTTTCTTCATTCGTTAGCTGACCGTCCACGGCCCCGCTCGCGAAATATGTGTCGCACCCAATTGCACCAAGAGGGCAATTTCGGCCTAAGATAGAGCTCTTGATTCACTGGAGGTGTTTTTTACCAAATTGGGTATTTTTTCATAAACATTAAATATTATTTCTTTTACTTGTCTCACATCGCCATGAATGAATTTCTATTCGGCCCGAACGACATCACAAGAGTATGGCTTCAACCCTACAGAATACTCTTTCACACGTTGTAGCAGGATACTCGCCTTAACAGTGACTTCACACTGGCCACGCGGATATTGTAACAATAATAGTGAGAGCTGCCTCGTCTCCGTCTCGCTGTGCAGTGTCGATCGGTCTATCTTGAGGTTCGAATATTGGCTTGACGGGTCGAGCTCCTCAACTTCACCTGAGGACAACGTAGCGGTCCCGACTGCAGGGGCAAGCTTATCAGCGGTGCGATCAGACCGCTGCCGAGTAGGCGCCGCGCGAGATGAGACGAGACCAGCGAAGAGTTTGGATCCGTAGAGCTGGATCCAATCTGAGAAGTACCAGTCCAGAAGTCCAGAAATCTGCCTGTGGTTATTTTGCGAAGCTTATATACAGCCATGGTACGTGAGTATTGAATCTGCAAAACTCGTGAATGTAAACATGTTTCTCTCCAAGCCTATTATATTTTGGGAACCAAGCTTTCTCATGGATATTGCCAAGCCCAGAAGAATGTAAATCTGAATATAAACACATTTCTCCCCATGATTCTTATATTATGAGAACCAGACCTTCCCATGGATATTGCTAAGACCCGAAGAATGTAAACACAGCTAAAGCTTGCCTGATTGTGTGTTTAGTCGCGTTTTGCGACACTCCCGCCAGCAGCCTCTCCGCTTACCTCCTCCATCTCGCGCTTCACCTCAATAATTCTTTCGAAAATGAGGTTTTTTGCGTTGGGTATATTGCACAGCGCGCGATGATGGCCTCCATCCTTCGGGATCAAAAAACGGAGGCTTTCTTTCTTCCTCATAATTCCACAGTAAAAACAGTCATTTCTCTCGGCTGCATGCGAAATAAGGATTGCACCGTCCAAGACAATATTGGCATAAACCCTTTTTCTTGACAAAACGGTATCTTTCGTCTCCGTCCTTGATTTTCGGACAGGAGTCCGAATAGTGATGGATTGAGCTACAGAATGTACATTCGACGTCGCAGTCCTCGCTTGGTGATACATAAGCAATTTTTCGTTGTGGGAGACGGACTGCCGCGTCCTCCAGTTCTTCTAAGGTTTTCTTCAGTTCCTGCAACTCCCACGGCTGCGAAGGAACGCTGGGCTCTGGCTCCTCCATGCTGCTAGCTTCTTCTTCTTCTCCACAGGTCTCATCAATCAGCCGATCGAGGTATTCATCGTCCGTTAGGACCTCCATCTTAGCTTCCTCCCTCTCCTTTTCTTCCGAGTTCGTCTGCTTGATTACTTGTACGAAATCTGTCCGAAAGATTCTTTCCACTTGGTACAACTCCTCCGCCTTAGCGAGCTCGCCCACGATGGTGACCAGATACCGGTCCAACTTCTGCAGGTTTTCTTTGACAACTAGAATCAAGCCGGTTGCGTACGTGTCGTGTTCAGTACCATTCTCCAGCCATTCCTTCCTTTTCCTCGCGGGTACGCTGCCGCAGTCAGTCCTCTCTTGATACAGTGAGTCAAAAGTCAAGAACCCTGCGTTCACCTCCATAACGACTCTCGGGTTATTGATGCCGTTCTCCAGAATCTATTGGTTAGGAGAACCTGTTCTCCTGCTGGGCCCTCATGGTGGATCTTCTCCTCAAGGTGGTGTTCCCACGCCAC
Organism: Trichostrongylus colubriformis; assembly: GCA_963978905.1. Lineage (NCBI taxonomy): Eukaryota > Metazoa > Nematoda > Chromadorea > Rhabditida > Trichostrongylidae > Trichostrongylus > Trichostrongylus colubriformis. The sequence goes on along the minus strand of OZ022258.1, from coordinate 34,800,379 downwards.
AGCAAGTGTTTTTGTAACTTGGATTTGTTCGTGGATCATTCTAAGACTGTTTGCCAGATTTTTTTTCAGAGTAGCTACTGAATTGGACTTCCGATATAGCGTGGAGAGAAATAACATGTCTGCTTCGTAATCTGTCGACATCCGTGTGGCCTAGTATTGCTGAAAAAATATAGAGTATTTCATACCTAATTTCTACGATCCTCTGTTATTGGTTAATCTAATGTTGTTTACGGTGCATTGCTTGCTGTCTATGAACGGACCACAACTGAAGGGACTTGTTCACACAGTAAAAAATGACCCGGGGTATTAAAGTCAAAACCCATATAAGGATTCTTAGGCCACATGTGGAGAGGAATACGTAGGTTATTGCGATCAACACTACTAAATTAATAGCTACGATGACAATGGTCTTGTACCATTGTGCCAAGACTGTGAATATATGCCAGAAATCTGGCCACGCAAAGCCGTTAGTGGTTGATATGGCTTCCCCCTTAAGCCATAACTGAAGTACTCGCTTGGTGTTGTTATGAATTTGAAAATCCCTTCAATTTTGAACTGATGTGTAATGCTGCCGCAGAAACGGAACATCCCAGTGATGCTCGGGCAGTGGTAAAAGTAAATCTCAAGATTGACGCCACCCCCGTTGTATTGCAAGGGATTGTGAAACCCCATTGTTCACATCTAACCTCTGCCTGCACGTTATCTTTGGAAGCAATGCAGGTGACGTTGCTAAAAGCCCCTTTAGCGCATCCGTAGCACCCCGCGAGGTCTGCGTCCCTTATTTCACGCGTCGCCTAATCCATTAGAAGCGTTGGAATGTAAGCCTCTTGAAAGGTAATCACGAACTCTGCTGTTACCATGGACGAAACTCTTGCCTGAACTCGTTACGCTTCGTGGGACGAGAAGGTTAGTGCTGGAAACACCACCGGGAGCTGATTTCTTGTATTATCGAACCAGTCGGTTATTGAAGAATCTGTGCACCTGCAATTCACATGGGTTTCTGCCGACGTGCATTTACAATCGTCGAACAGTGTACAATTGCGTTGTTGTGCGCTCGCGAAGTTTGGACATCGCAGGGCAATGTGGTTTTCTCGTTTCCAGAGTGCGGTTCGCCTTGCGTCGGAAATGAAATATGAACTGAACAAGGGGGTCAGCGGAAATGCGAGCGATGTGAGCGTCGTGCGGAAAGATTTTTGCGCCGTCGGTGAGTTTGGCGATAGTCGCATTACAGTCTTGAAAGCCCTCTTTTGCGCCCCTTCGAAATGAGTGATTTCTACCTTAGCAGTGCTTCTCCACCGATTACAGTGGAAGATTTCATACACTTGCTTGCTAACTGGGGTCGCGTAAATCCTATAGAATAGGCACCCCGAACTTGGGAATAGACAGTCACAGCCCAATCCTCCACAAGATTCTATGCATGCTGTATTGCCGGGATATTGGTTGCCTTCTGCAAGTTCTGGGATGAGACTCGAAGAATTAATTGACGCGCACTTATCACCTACGCACGAGCCCCTGTGGGCACACCGTTTACTGTCTATTATTCTGTGTCGGATGTCCCGAGTGAATAAATCTGTTTCTGGTTCACACCCCAGTTCCAGAGATTCCCATCGTAAGCGCAGTTCATGTAAAGACGTATTATTGAGAGATAGTCGGAGGCAAGCTTCTTTTTTGAATGTATTGATCTTAAATACTTCTGACAGGTGGATTTGACAGGGTTGGTTAGAATTTCGCACTAATTGACATTCTTGTGAGAGAGCAATCGAAACTGCGAAAATGGCAATAATGTCAGCAAGGTTGCGAGTGCCAAAGCCTCTTCGTGAATTTGTTCCTTTCCTGAAATTATTGATGCTAGCAAAAATGAATTTAATTATTGATCCCATTAGTGTGAGTAACACTCGAAACGGTTTGCCAATGATTACCGGAACATAGAGAAACACATAGCAACCTGTCACCACGAAGTATAGTATTGTGGCTATAGCAAGAATAGCTCTGATGGGCCAACATTCGGGGTTTGTGATATTGGCGCTGAAAAATGTACACGTTACGAATTCGCAGAAGGGGGCCGAAGGACAAGCCGTTTCTATTACGCGTATGCTCTGGTTTTCTAGTAGTTTCCATTGAAATTTGTGCTCATGAAGGATGATTTGTGGCGGGCGCGTTATGATTTCCTTCTCCTGTGGGCTTACTAACTCCACACAGTATTGATCGGCGCAAAGCTCGTATGGTATTGGTTCTGGGACTGTTAACTGGACGCCGCCTCGAATACATAGGATATTGTATTGAGAAGTGGGGAGGGTAGAGGCCTGAGCCCCCGTGATGCATAGGATAGCGAGCAGTTGCAGGACGGTAGTGACATGCCACATATTCGTAAAATGGAATCCCCCTCACTATCGTGGTTATCTTGGTAGTTAATTGGTTTTCTGCGGCGAAATTATACCGGGGTTCTTCCTGTGGAGTGGGGCGTTCGGTATTGTTGACCTCCTTACCCACCGGAGATGCCACTTCTTGCTCCGGATGTTCGTCTATTGTTCTCGGAAGGTCGTTGCTATTATCATCCTCAAGTTCTAAGGGTACCAGAAGATTGACCGGTCTTCTAATGCGCCGACGCGTTGGTAGACGAACTACCGCTTCTCGCACCGTACCACTAGCATTACTTACTAGTTCCTGTATGATGCCCATCTTCCAAGTATGTCGTGGTAATAGTGCTTCACATATCAGGACTAAACTTCCTTCCCTTGGAGTCTGAGTACAGCCTCTCTTGGTCTTCACGAACCGGGTGTGCTTTTCTCGAAGGCTAGTGAGGTATTGGGTTTGCCACACCTGCCAAAATTTTTCCGTCATCTTGCATGAGGATTCTGCGGCTACTGCCTGTCGCTTGGCTTGTAGCGCTAAGGATTCTTCGCCTGGGATATACTCTGGGTCATTCGGGTCGTCTATTGATGTGGCCCAAAGATATGATAGCGTCATTTCCTTTTGTACGAAGTCTATTGGGCGCAAGACCTCGAAATTGTCGAAGTCCGTAGATACATAAGTAAGCGGACGCGTATTGAGCATAGCCTCTATTTCTATAAGTAACGTAGACAAAGTGTCCACCGAGACAACTGAGTTCTCCAGGGTCTTGTACAAAGAATGTTTTATTGATTTGATTAGTCTTTCGTAGAATCCCCCCTGCCACGGGGCGTAGGGTGATATATGTTTCCAATCTATACCATTATTGCCCAGATCAGCGGCCACTCGAGGATCGTTCTGAGCCGCTTGTATGCTGTCGTTCAGTATTGCTTCTCCCAGGAGAAATGTAGGGGCATCGTCGCTAACTATGGACTGTGGGATCCCTCTTCGTGCAAAAAATCTACGTAGCATATTGAGAAAAGATATTGTGCTCAAATCCACGACTATATCTAAATGTAACATGCGAGTTACCATACAGGTTATGATGACGCCGTAACATTTGCTCTGACCCTCTGGATTCCCTATGGCACTATGGATTGTGAGCGGCCCAAAATAATCGAGCCCCACGTGCTGAAAGGGAGCTGAACGTACTACTCTTTCCTGGGGTAAGTCCTCTTGACGGGGGTACCTGTATGGAAGGTTATTGAATCTCTGACATTGCATGCATCTCCTAATAACTTTGAGTACTTGGGAACGTAGATGTGGTATCCAGTACTCCTGCCGGATTAAAGCGATGGTGTGATTAGTACCTGGATAATGGCGCTGATGAATATCGCGAATGATCATGTCCGCAAGAGGAGTTTTCTGCAGAATAAAGATGGGGTATTTCGCATCGAACTCGAGTTTCGAGCGTCCCAGGCGCCCATAGCATCTCAAAATGCCGTCACTATCCGAATGGATATTGAGGTCTCCCAAGGACTGCAGGATTTTATCATTGATCCTAGATCTTTGATGATTTTTGATGAGAAGGCGTCCTGCTATCTTAAGTTCTACAGCCTTGAGGAACTCAGAACCTGAGGGTATTGGTTGTTCCATCATTGAGAGAGTTATCTTCGTAATGCGCTTGGTGTTAGTTTTTTGAACCAGTGCCCGCAAAAACCGTATTACGTAGGCAATGATACGTTTCGCTTGCGTAAAGGTTCGTACTTGACTTGTACCTATCAGCTTGTTCTCTTCAGGGGATATTGAGGAATCTGCAGTAGTGGTAAAGGTATCCATGAGGTATTCTTTAGTGGGAAGGCTATCGCTTTGGTCATCACTAAATGCTGTTAATGTCGCCTTTTCTCTGTTGTGGAAGACGCCGGTTTGAAGCCATCCCGGCCCAGTCCACCATATATGGGCGTCGAATTCGCCCTTTGTAAGCCCTCTAGTCCCGCAATCCGCTGGGTTGGTTTCGGAAGGGACGTAGCCAAACTCCACTAAATGGCTCTTATCGAGTAGATGTCGCAGTATATTTTCAATTTAAGCCAGCCTATTGTAAATAAATTGACCTACATCGCGACGCGTTTTCTTTTTCAACCAACTCAACCCTATCTCCGAATCGGAAAAAAGGTAAATCTTCTCAATGTTAAGTGTCCCCTCTAGTTGAGACACTACTGAACTAGACACTCTCATTGCCAGGGTTATCGCATTGAGTTCTAGTTTCGGTATTGTCACTGAAGTCTGCAACGGAGGAAGCTTGGCCTTAGCCATGAGAAGGTGCGAGCTGTCCTCGTAGCATAAATAGGTGCAGGCTGCAATCGCCGATGAACTGGCGTCCGCAAAAGTCACTATGACCGCGTTGCATCCTTTGGGTGCTAAGAGCCGAGGAATTTTCTTCGTAAACCCTTGCACGGTATTTACAATGTTATTCCATTCTTCCTCTTTACCCTTGGGTAGTATTGGATCCCAACCAAACTGTTTCCTCCATAGAGTTTGGAGGAAGGTTTTCGCTTTATGAAGAAGGGGTAATATCCAGCCCAACGGGTCATATATTGACGCTATTCCGCTAGTAATCGTTCTTTTCGTAACTAACGGAGTATCGGGGAACTGACAGGAAATAGCTATTTCATCCTCATTGAGATGCCAAGGGATCTCTGGTACTTTTGGGGTGTGTTGTAGTGTTTTGTCCCCACTCTTCATACACTGCATGATGTTTATATCGTTAGAGGCAAATTCTCGTAAGTTCATATTGAGGTCTTGGAACATCTGTTTCGATCTTTGATAATATTGAATAGCCTCATCTACGGTATCGACTGTCAAAACCAGGTTGTCTACGTACATATTCGCTTTAATGTCGTTTACAAGTGATTGTTCTGTTACGTAACTATGGAGATGATAGTGAGTAGTCCCTGCTAGGAGAAAAGGTGGAGATTTTAAACCAAAAGTCACTCGTGTAAATCTGTAAGTTACAATATTGGATCTTGACGGAGGCTGCTTATAGTCTTTGAGCCAAAGGCACCGGGTGGCATCCTTGTCGCTCTCATGGAGCCTTACTTGCAGGAACGCTTTTTCAATATCAGAGATTATTGCTATTTTCCCGACCCGAAAGCGCAGTAATATCCCATACAATAAGGGTAGGATCACAGGCCCTCTATGAAGAACATCATAAAGTGAAGGACAACCCTTATAATGGGAGGAGGCATCAAACACCACCCGCAATTTGGTGGTAGCCTTATGTGGCGTTATCACCGGCTGGTGCGGGATATAGTGGACTTGACGGTTCCCCGTATCTTCCTCTTCATGGACTATCTCAATCACCTGTTGTGCTAACTGTTCTTGGAACACATTGTCGTAGTCACGCAGAAGTTGCTCGTTTTTCCGTAGTGCTGCATGGACATTGACCAAACGCTGGTACGCCAGAGCCTTATTGTCAGGTAATCGTGAGTATTGTTCTTTCCAAGGAAGTCGGACGTAATAGCCATCGTGTCGTCGTTCGATTGTTTCATTGAACTGTTGCCAGATTCTCTTGTCCGTCTCCATCTTAAGCTCTTTCTCAGAGCTTCCGAACTGTTCTGTGCGGCTGCCTCTATTGCCCAATATTGATCCCATTTATCTTGCTCCTCTTGGGTTATCTCTGTGCTTATAGTATTGATGGGATACTCTGCTGAATCCATCGCCCAATATTGATCCCACAACTGCGCTTCATCGGAGCGGGGTTGATCGGCAGCTTGATATAGCTGCTGACACTCATTATTTCCTTGGGGATGAACTTTCCCTGAAACAAGGTATCCCAACTTGGTGGGAAGAATGTGTAAGCCAGATGGCAATTCTATTGAGGGTATATCGCATCTAACGAAGGACCACAGGTGGTCACATCCAAGATGGATCAGAGGCTGTATGAGCTGGTCTTCATCTTGGAGCGGTAATGATAGATTCAATGACCTCACAAACACCCTGTCCTCAGCAGTAAGCTTAGGAGACGTGAGTGGGCGCGTCAAGCCGTCGTGCGTTAAGAGTTCTAAGGAACGAGGATTCCCTCATTATCCCATACCTCCAGGCACACCCGCTTAGAACGACACTCCCTATTCTCTCTTGAGCCGAATGTATTGATTGATATTGATGTTTCTTCCAAAATAGGAAGATGGAGTCTCTCGGCTAGTGAAGAATCGACAAAAGAAATTTCCGCTCCTGTGTCAAGAAGAACATTGACCTTGGATAACGCCCTCGTCTGGTGATCCAACAGTAATCTGTTCCGTAAGAAGCCCTGCCCTTCGAATTTTCTCTTGCCTTCTCTTTGAAATGACATGGAAGGTAGTGAGTTCTGGAATCGGTACTCTCAGTGGTGAGAACATTGGACTGAGTTGAGTTGAGCGTCCTCCCCCCGTTCTTTAATGGCTTATTGGAACGTTTTTCCTGAGATTTTATTGCTGACTTGGGAAAGGTGGACCCCGAATCGTTTCTACTGAAGGGTATTGAACTTGACTAAAACAGCATGAAGTGTGATGCGCACCCCTACATTGAAAACAGGGACGTCCTTTACACGGGAGTGTATTATGAGCTGATGAAGCACAAATTAGACAGAGTTTGTGCTTGCGAAGGTATTGGGATCGTTCCTGCGGGTTGGGATACTTATTGCAATCTCGAGATAAATGCCCTTCTTTACAGTACATACACTGTTTCGTTATTGAGGGGGTCTTCTATTGAACTGATCTGATCCCTTTTTGTGAAAACAGCAAGAACATCTCTTCAGTTGCCAAGATGTCTTCTATATATTGAAGTAGCTCTGGCATAGTGAAGGGAGCATCTAACGGTAATTCTTGTTTTTTAGCGATTACTCTCCGTCGGACGTTGTCGGGGAATTTAGTAAGGACCTTTTTCAAGAGCCATGAACTTTCCATGTCTTCCCCTTTCTCCTTAAGCTGCACTATAATTACTTGAATTTCTTCTAATAAGGTGCGTTGATCTTTTATTGAGGGACTTTTTAGCGCACAAGCATCCAGCTGTTCCACCAAGCTATTGATCAGGAGTTCTTTGTTATTGTATTTATTTAAAAGAAATTCTATTGCCCTATTATAGTTTCCCCTGGCTACTTGGAACTTTTTAATCGATTCCTTAGCTTTACCCTTTAGAGCGTTCAACAAGTAATTGAATTTAATCATTTCCGGTAGATCTTGAGAATGTATATTGGCGTTAAAGAGTTCCCAAAAGTTGTCCCATTCCCACAGGTTACCCCCGAAAGTTGGGATCGGTAGCGGAGGGAGTTCCAGGGGTCTTTGTTGTGGGTGACTCACGCGTAGAGCGGTGGCATTCATGGCCTCTCGGTTCGGTATTGATTGTTTTGCGGGGGCATGAGTCATTGCGGTTAAGGATTGAAGCTTCGCTCGCAGTAAAATCGTTAAGTCCCATGCGTTAGCTAGGGAGGTCTCCGCTTTATTTGCATAGTCCTCGTAATCTGCAGGATCGCCATCAGCCGTTTCGTTAATGTCGAATATTGAAGCAAACTCCATCCATACCTTTTCCACTTTTGATGAGGCATAAGTTATTGCACTAATTCCCTCCTGCAAGCGAGCGATTAGCTCACTCCGTACTTGGTCTGGTGCCTCCCTATCTATGGGGTTGTCGTGCAACTTCTCTTCCCTCAGTTTGGATACAATGTGGGTCAACTTATTGACGTGCAACGTAACAAGCCTTTTTTGGGCCGATATTGTATGAGACATGTTAGTAAGGCAGGACAGAGGCAATTGAAAAAAAAGAAGGCAATTGGAAAAAAGTGAACGAATGAAAAGCTTATTCCGAAATGAGCGGTCAGAAAAAGAAATCCAACTGCGAAGACCGCTATTGCTTTGGCCTAGTAAACTATTCGAAATAACCGACCTGGTGTCGAATCCCGATGCACCAAATTGTAGCAGGATACTCGCCTTAACAGTGACTTCACACTGGCCACGCGGATATTGTAACAATAATATTGATAGCTGCCTCGTCTCCGTCTCGCTGGGCAGTGTCGATCGGTCTATATTGAGGTTCGAATATTGGCTTGACGGTTTCGAGCTCCTCAACTCCACCTGAGGACAACGTAGCGGTCCCGACTGCAGGGGCAGGCTTATCAGCGGTGCGATCAGACCGCTGCCGAGTAGGCACCGCGCGAGATGAGACGAGACCAGCGAAGAGTTCGGATCCGTAGAGCTGGATCCAATCTGAGAAGTACCAGTCCAGAAATCCAAAAATCTGCCTGTGGTTATATTGCGAAGCTTATATACAGCCATGGTACGTGAGTATTGAATCTGCAAAACTCGTGAATGTAAACATGTTTCTCTCCAAGCCTATTATATTTTGGGAACCAAGCTTTCTCATGGATATTGCCAAGCCCAGAAGAATGTAAATCTGAATATAAACACATTTCTCCCCATGATTCTTATATTATGAGAACCAGACCTTCCCATGGATATTGCTAAGACCCGAAAAATGTAAACACAGCTAAAGCTTGCCTGATTATGTGTTTAGTCGCGTTTTGCGACACACGTAGCCATCTAATTTAAAGGCACAGTTCGCGATAATTTCGAAAACTGCTCCTTGGAGCGAGTTAGATAGTAGTTCGCTATGGACTGCTCTGGCTTCATCCGTGAGGAGATAGCCCTTCCGGCGTCAAATAAGATTGTACTTTCGCCAGTTCGCTAGAATAATTAGTAAACGCATGAAGAGCCCGCACATTGAATTACCCCACCATTCAAGGTTGCGGACACCCGATATCGATTTCATCAGCGAAGCAGCATTGTCAGCTACCTCGTAGAAAAGGTTTGTAATCGTTTGTAATAAGAGAGGATCGACGAAATTCTGGTAGTAAAGATAACGTTATCATGAGAGAAAGGGATTATCGTAGAATTTTGTGTGATAGAATCAAGAAGGAACCTTTGGCCTTCTTGTGTGCTATGATCTCGTCCAAGCCAAAGATCGGGAATAACTTATTCTAAGGTTTTGGAAAGATTCCTTTAATTTTCCCTCTTTTTTAGATCCTTCGACGTCCTTTGAAACTTTACTGACAATGAGAGCGATGGCCGACAACTGTTATCGTGAAATGTGCCTTTGAAAGTGCTATTCCATGTGCTTTACGAGAGTAAAGAGAAAACAAAATGGAAGAACAAAAACCCAATAAATGAGGCACCCTACCCACTGTGGACCCCGGAAGGAGACGGGCTCTGTTAGAGAAAGAGGCGGTCCTTGTGAGAACAGGTGACAGCAGAAAGAGACGGCTCTTATGAAGCTCGGTGGACCCTCTTTCCATCAGAAATTTCTCCACATAATGTCTTTATATCAGAGTGGCTTTCATTTGCTTTACTCACTTTAGGGTTTCTCAATACTCACATTACCCTTTCCACTGTCTTTGAGGGAACAGTGCTTCCAGTACGCTTTTCTTCCTTGCTTCGCTATTGATGCTCTTAGGGCCAGTGACGGCTGAGGACTTCTTGAGTAGCCCATCATGGTGTTGAAGAGAAGAGATGAATTGAGCTAGTGTCGCATGAAGGACAGTTCATGACTGTGTCAACTCGTAAATAGCAATGAAAAGTGCTCAAAATTTCCAGACTATCGACTTTTACATGGAAGCCGTACCTCACACTCCAGTTGATCAGAAGGACCGTGCAGGGCACTCAGCGCTATTCTATGCTGTCACCTACGGTCATTACGAAGCAGCAAAACATCTTCTAGACCATGGTGCTAGTCCAAATCATCAGGTACAGTTTGCACAGTGGAAAGTTTGATATCTGAAATGATGTCAAATGAGCTACTCACTTGACACCTTTCTGCTCAAGTTGCTGCTGATCTCACTTCACTCAACGTTTTTTGCAGGACAATCGCCTACGCACGCCCTCGCACTGTGCAGCCGCTAAGGGACAGATGCGAATGCTCAAATTGCTCAAGCAGTACAACGCATCCTTCGAGATACAGAATTACCGTGGAGATCTGCCAGTCCATGAAGCAGTTCAGTCTGGAAGCAAAGGTGTGCATTCGTTTATGCTTGAGAATGCTCTAATTTACACCCAGAAAGCACTCGACCACGAAGGTTAGCCGCTCGCGATACTGGGTCATCCCATCTTCCCCCTAGGGGTCCGTGGAGGTGGATGTGCCATGCTTCTTCCCTTTGATGGATTGAGAGAGGAGGTATTCACCTTCCTTTGTCACATAAGCTGACCCATCGATAACCCACCACCACCCTCTCTCTAGCGACATTTCTGCTCACTATAATCCTATAGCAACATAAAGCCCTAGATTTAGAGCTTGGCAGAGCACGAGAGCCCTGGATAGGCTCCAGTTTTTCTGCCATCTAGCATATAAAACCTACTATCTCTCATCAAGCTGTCGAACATAGAACAGTTCTAGACGTTGTGGAATGGCTGCTTGCTCTTCAACCGTCTTCCATAAATGCTGCTAGTCACGAAGGACGCACTTGTTTACATTTGGCTGCCGCACAAGGAAATCTCGAAATGGTGGTCTTACTCTGTACAAAGGGCTGCTTCGTCAACCCACTGATGCTCTATAAGGTACGCAAAACACTGCCAAATACTGCAATATTGCATGGAACAAGAACATGTATGCATAAGAGCGAAGAGAAGCTCGCAACACTGCAGGAGAGCTGACCGTTCCCACCTCAAAGTCGATGGGGTGATGTGAGCAATGAAGTACTGAAATGAATCGCGCGGATGAAACTTATGGCTTTAAGAAGCCAATGTGTGTCGAAACTCCTAATGAAAGAAGCGCGTCTGAGCTGTGGACAGGGTATACCAGGAGTCGAGGATTCCTCGACTGGGGGTCGTATGTAAACGGTCATGAGGGAGTCGTACCTGCACAGGTCATCGATAAGCACCAGACCATAACCTCTGAATAAGCAGATGATAATGAACCCTGTAAGGAGATGTGATAAATATCTTTTTGCTTCAGGTATGAATACATAGCAATGAAACTTATTGCAACTATACATACAATCCACTGTGACAGCTGGGAGTGTCTCGGCTGTGGAGGCTTCGTCTTTTCAACAGCTGTCACGTGTATCATAGCATCCCGCCCTTTTTTACCTGGCCCACCCCATTTGACAATGGAAGGGGGTTTAGTTCTCATGTCGTTGAGTGTTTCATTTCGTTTTTTCTTCGCTTTCGAACGACTGAGCACCTTTACTTTCATACTCAATAATCTTGCCATATTGAGCCCGAGTCACTTCCATCACTTCTTCTAATAATAAGGAGGAGTGCTCAACAAATATAGAAATTTCTCGGAATTTCGACCGCTTTCGTTCTACCTAAACTAACCGAGATGAGAACGTCCCATTTATCACGACAGTATTCAGCTATAAGCAAAAAGAAGACTTTGATGAGAGTCGAACTCGACCTACTGCATATGAATTCCAAGAAACGGGTTGATTCGCTATGCTCTTGAATACACGTGCTCACTCACTCTCAACTGTGTACTGTTAATTGTCCAACTACTGGGCTTTTAACTTCACACAGCATGTATCACCTGCGTGACAACGGTGGGGCCGTCTACACTGGCAGAGCATGTGACTATAAGCAGTAATAAAGAATTCTACACTGTGCACTCTTTTGACTTGTTTTTTTTTCATTTTGATGGGAAGAGTTTCATGGCAGTTTACTTACGATCCTAATTAGTGGAGTGGTAAGAGCGAGCGCAATTTCGTTCTTATATTGGAAGAAATCTATAGAAACACTCATCCATAACGAAAGGCAAGATGTATTGAAGCTCTATTCTCCGTTAGTGAATGCTAAGCCGAGTAGCACCTCAAAGAGAGTGCTGGTTTTCGATTCAAGAACTGCACTGGGCGACGATAAGCCACAATCAGGAGATTGCTCCTCTTTCTATTCTGGAAGGAGCTAAAGCGATTTTCCGAAATTACACAACATATTAAGGACAACCTCTACACGCCACTGGATTTGGCTCGACGGAAGAACCATCAGGTGGGCCTGCCATATGTAACAACTCATGTATACCTTACTACATGAATTATAGAAATGAATGAATTTAACGGCATCTTACACCCTAGCAGCAAAAGGAACAGTTGAAGTGTTGATAGAAATCATGTAGCTCGATACTGTTTAGGTAGTGGTGGATTACCTCTCAAGGAAGCATGAAGCAAAAGCCGCTTCGGATATTCCTGATGAAGAAAGAGAAAAGAATCGAATTACTTTTGAAGAGCAGTTGGTACAAGGTAAGCAGCAGCGCATATAATGCAATACAATTCGACAGAGGAAGAGTGACAGCCATAACCAATACGTAATCCAGGAGTCAAACAGTGTCACCCATGTGTGTCTGTTTATTCGTATGTCTGTCCGCCCGGTTCACAGCATTATGAGAAAGTAACCCATATATATAACCAGTAGTTTGGTGTGCCTCTTTGCTCGTTTGTATATCTGTCCGCCCGATTCTCGGTATTATTTGAAAACAGTTTGCAGAGGCACACCAAAGTGGTGTGCCTCTGCAAACTGTTTTCAAATAATAAAAAAACGGCACACCAACACGATTTCGTCGATTCCACGCCCCGTTCACTGAGGGCGAGACCCCGCTTATGAACTCGCTGACCTTCACGTTTTTTCCATCCTCTAAGCTGCGCTGGAGCTATGTACAAAAACCAGTATTATCATTCAATATCCACAAAACGTTCTACCTACCGTCATCTTTCGGCATATTTTCACCTCTCTGTCAGTTACTCATTACGTCACATTTCACCCCGTCCATAGACCGCTTCAGAGAGGAATTAGAATTTTGCACAAGAGAACACGATTTCGTCGATTCCACGCCCCGTTCACTGAGGGCGAGACCCCGCTTATGAACTCGCTGACCTTCACGTTTTTTTTCCATCCTCTAAGCTGCGCTGGAGCCGAGTTATGAAAATTTGTAGTCAGCACCGAAGAACGGAGCACGCTCCGCCCACTAGAGATGGATTTCTCTTAACTGCTACGAATATCCTGAATTCATTTTGGCCTACCTTCTACAGAAATCCGGGTGAGAGGAATTATACAGTTCTCTCATAGAGCCGATGACATTGCAACGCAGGTTCCACCTACTGTGGATGGAGTGTAGCATCGTCCATGTGCATGTTGGACCATGCCCCACCCAACCCAAACTTGACCTCCAGCGCAGCTTAGAGGATGGAAAAAACGTGAAGGTCAGCGAGTTCATAAGCGGGGTCTCGCCCTCAGTGAACGGGGCGTGGAATCGACGAAATCGTGTTCTCTTGTGCAAAATTCTAATTCCTCTCTGAAGCGGTCTATGGACGGGGTGAAATGTGACGTAATGAGTAACTGACAGAGAGGTGAAAATATGCCGAAAGATGACGGTAGGTAGAACGTTTTGTGGATATTGAATGATAATATTAGTTTTTGTACATAAGGCTGGGAGCGGTTAAAGGAACTGGAAGGGGTCGAAAAAAAGAAGATGATAAAAGAAATAACCATTTTGTAACGAACATTTGAAGTTAAAAGCGATAATCGGTGGAAAAACCTGGATTCAAGAGCACGGCGCTGTGGTGTGTATTCGCATCATATTCGCATCAACACACTGACTTTCCGAGTTGTCCGCTGCGGAGATGTCATTTGTTGTCTCGTTGAGTGTATTTCATTCCTTCGTGATGATGTGAAATACGTGAAACAACACTTAGCAACAATCAACTAAATCAATCAAGTGAAGAATAAGCGAAAACGTGAGAAAGTGTGATTACAATTAAAACCTAATGAATTCACATTCGACGTTTTGGCAAGGTGTTTTGTATGCATTACGGCCTCTTCTCGTTACCCTACTTCTTGCTGATGCAAATGAGATCAACGAGGGAGGAGGCGTAAAGTGAAATACGTAGTCCAAGCGGTTCCTTCATTTTCTCGTCACTGGCCAGCCATTCAAAACCTGTTCCCTCATCACCGAATACGAAAGCCATCCGAGATTATCACGTGCCTTCCAAAGAGTGCTACTCCATGTGCTGCTGCTACTCATGAGCGAATCTGAAGGTTGAATGAGATCGTTACGCGCACCATGCGATAATTTTGCAGCGAAACTTAATCGAGGACGGCATCTCCATGACGAAGATGATGAAAACGATGCGATGATGAGGAAGTCCAAAGCAAAACGGCGCCGGAGCATGGAAAATGTTGATTCTAGTCGGGAAACTAAAAGTACTGGAGTGAACACAAATTCCGTAAGTTCTTCTAACCCAGAACAATTCGCTGTCAGTCCTGTTTGACAGATAACTCTGGATCTTAGCTTGTTAAGATTCGCCGAGCTTCATCAGCTGATTTGACCAAAGCATTTCCAAAGTCGACGTCGACCACTGATCTTACGAAAGTCGAAGCATTGGACGATGAAAAAATCGAAAAGATTCTTCGTGAAGAACTTCAAAAGATTGCGGCAGCAGCAAGCAGAAAGGTACTTTCTCAATTTTTTATGCATGTTCTGTTCTGTCAAATTTGTACCTCCTTTATTACCACAAATGCTCTCAAAACTATTGAAGCAAATCTTGCGCTGCTCTTCACTACTCTTAATTCCCATAAACGGAAGAAATGCTGATATCTCTCATCATGCGCGTCTTTTCGGCGAATTCAGCGTAAAAAACTTAACATTCGCCATTTGAAATTTCGTTTCCACTCTCACTTTGCCGTTCTTGGGAGAATGTCTTTCACAGTCTGAAATGATTCCTGCACTTCTCGTGGTAGAGTAGTTTCAAGGTTACCAATGTTGCTCACGTGGTGCACATACGAAAGATGTTGAAGGCTCACAATCACGAAAATTGTGAGTTTTTTACGAAAGGGCAGGGAACAAGTTCTTACCTCAATCTTCCAAGTTATCGTCGAGAATTACTTCAAAGCAAAGGATCAACTATTAGACATCTACGTATCATTTTTCATTCATAACCGAGCCTGTGTTGATCCTCACGTGTATAATTACGCTGCCTCTCTTTACCCTTTATTCCAGTATGATCTTAGAATGCGTTCCCATTGACGCAAACTTTCAAGTGGAGAGATAGAGGCGAATTTCAGCTTTCTAATGTTATATCTCTTGCCGTGTTCAGGAAACAGATACCCATCGCTTTTCGAGCGAATTTCTCAAAAACTAAAGGTACTCTTCGCGATAATTCCGTGTGAATTCATCCGCTTGAGAATGAATTTTGTTCTCTTTTGACTCTGTTGCCACGTGGTTGTTGTTGCTGCTATCAACCATTTGAAGGAGTGTCGCGCTCTACAGTTCGACACTTTCCAAGCGCACTTAGTGTCTCTCGCGTGCCACAGAAAGGTTAGATCCATCGGCTCCACGGAAAAAGTCACTCGCGCATGCATGCGGCGCGTGCTAGGTGACGCCACAGCCACCGCGCGGCGCGCATTGAAGCACAACATTGTAACGCAGGCCATCGCACACAGTCGCGTTGCGCGCTGCCGATGACGTCACCTGCACGCGCCGCATGCGCGCGCCTGTGAGTGATCGATTTGGCCATCCACACCGGTCACTGGGGTGTTCAGTTGCAAAATGAGTTTTACGATTAACAAAAATGATTCTCTAACTGTAATACGGGCACTATTTTGCCGTCAGTCAGAAGGATCTTCTTGAAAGAGTAAGGAGGGATACTGACCATAAGTGTCAACATTATTATGTGATCTAACCATTGAACTGTTCCATGAGTCCGAAGCGAAATCACCGAACAAGGAGAGTGAAGGCGGTGACTCAGTGCTCTCGTCTGAACAAAAAAATGATGCAAACGGGATCCACCTGCCTGACTTCATGGACGTCGATAAGGAGTTCGAAGTACTTTGAATATTGGTTCAAACTTTTCAAAAACGAAACAGACGGTGTTGGGGTTGCTTCCGTGCATACATGGGGCTATTACTGCTTGTGTATCCTTTGTTGATTATACTGCGCTCGGCCATGAGTTGTAGTGCACCAGCTTGGATGACTTCGTTCCGACACTCTATACTACATATAAGCGCGGTTTAGGGCTCGCTTAGGCCAACGACTCTTCCATCCCATCCCTCTCATTGGATTGTGCAATACGTTCGCTTGGTTTTTATTTTCTTTGTTTCATAACAGTTCCATCGTTTATACTATTAGGCTGTCCGAAAAGTAATGAGACAAATGTCGTAGTACAGTGATTCGTCAGTAACTTTCTTACAAATCAATATCATTTACCATAATATTCGCCATTGTGTTCCTTCATATTGCCATCTTTGCGGTAGAAATCTGATTCCACTAGCAAAGAACTGCCGGGTCTTCGATTTCAAGAAGTTGTTGAGCTATTTCAACGTCCTCCCGATTGGTGAATCTTCTTCCAGCAAAAGAGGATGGAAGAGAACGAAATATGTGGAAGTCTGTTGGGGCGAGATCTGGTGAGTGCGGTGGATGGGGTACAAGTTCGACCTCCAGCTCTTTTAACTTATTCTGAGTCCTTATTGACGTGTGTGGCCTGGCGTTATCCATGAGAAGTAGGATTTTGCCTCTCCCACGACAGCGACTTCACAGAATTTCAGACTTTTCCCAGCTGAATACAGTATCTTTCAGAGTCGACCATGGACCCAGTTGGAACCAGCTCCCATAACACCGGGCCCTTAAAAATGAGAGCAACTCCTTCTTGTCATGATCGGGGTGTTTCGGCTGCGGTTTCGGGAATTCGTCGAAGTTGACCCAATGTTTTCGGCGCACCGTATTATCGTAGACCCAGTACTTCTCATCCATGGTAACGATGCAGTCTAGCCAGGAAAGCGTTCGATGACGGCCGAGCAGAGAAGTGCACATTTCAGCACGCTTCTTCTTGTCGCGAGCGCTGAGAGCGTGCGGAAGAACTCGAGGCAACTTTGCCAAAGAGCATAGTGCACCGTGGATTTAGGAGCACCCGAGGAGGCCGCACTGTAATGTCAGGTCGTTCCTCACAGATGGCAAGTATGCGCTGCTTCTTTCGTCTTCAAGGCATTTCTCTCCTTCGTTCAACTTGCCGTACCATCTGAAGCACGTCGCTCGAGAAGGTGCTTGATCCTTCATTTCTTCCAGCAAGAGCCGATGGGCCTCATTTGCGGATTAGCCGGAATGGTAGTGTAGAATGAGAGCTGCCCGATATAGCGTTTTTTTCTCATCCATCTCTGACACGTTTATGAAAGATGAAGACAATATAGACCATATGCCCATGGTGGGGTATATGTACGGGTCTTGAAACACTGAATTCTAGAGTTTTGTCCTCTCACGACTTTGACGTCCAAAGATACCTACTGTTGAGTCTCACCACTGCATTTGTCTCATTACTTTCCGGACAACCTAATACATACAGTAGCGCTCAAAAGTATTCGGGCAAATGGTTGTTCACTTGAGTTTTTCACTTGTAACTTTTTGCGACTGGAAAGATCTAAGAAAAATTTTAGTATGTTGTACTTGGAGACACTACATACTAAATATACTATTTTGGCGCTCAACGGTGTAAGTTACGTGGTCAAAGGCAATTTATTGCTTTTGGAGTGCCCTCCCTAGGCCTCCCGCTGTGCCGCTGTCATCAAAAGTCGTGGTCTTTTCTCAAAATATTGATGTCTTTCTAAACTGATATCCTTTCTTTCCTGGAGTCGCCAGACTAGGTGCCTAGCGTTTATCTGACCTGCCTGTTCCACGAGGGCGGTCGGTATACTCGTGTTTCGGAATTCAGGCAGGTTCCTATGACCCCTCAGTGGCGCTAAGGGCACCATTGCCGACTGGTGCAGGTAAATGACTCGGGTGTCACTCGTGGCTCACTCCAGGCTCGAAAGGATAAGATGTATATACTCTGGTGTCTGGTGTCCTGAGTAACTCAGTTGTGGTTTTTTTTTCCTTTTAGTTGCCTTTGCTTTGTACAGTAGTTTGTGGTTCCCCTTTCACCCTAAGTTTAGATACTTCCGTGAGGGTTACAGGGTTTTCTACCGTCCTCTTGAGCTACAGTGGATAACTTTTTCTGTTAATGTTCAGGCGCGTCTTATGCACGCATAGATAAATAAATAAATAAATGTTTTCTAAAGCTTGCTCGCTTTGTTTTTGTAAAGAAAGCCGCTTTTCTTTACCAAGCCTTTTTCTTTTTTTTCGGTGGTCTTGTAGTAAATTCTTGTGAAAAACCATGAAAAGAGTCAAGCGGCATTCAAGTAAAAGGAATTGTTGACAATAGGTTCAGGCACCACATATTAAAATTTTGTTAAATTCGGTCAAATAGAAAAAAATATGACAAAAAAGTGTTTGGCCGAATACTTTTGAGCGCTACTGTATATAGTACATTCAGTAGAGCTCTTGTTGCCATACGAAACATTGCTACTCGTTTTTATTCTATTCTCGTTTATATGTGACCTTGAAAAAGAAATACACAGGTGGCAAAAATCTGCTATTTGACCAAACTCTTAATTGTAACAATAAATTGATATGATGTATTATTCACTCAATAGGATTTGACATATAGTGGAGGTCAGTTTTGTTGACCGCGATGATTAGCGACGAAGGGCAGCTGCCATAAGTACAGATTTTGTCTCTTGAGTATTCCCTTTTCAAGCCTCAACAATAAGAAATGCTCCTATGATAAAAGACAAATGAAATTGTGTTCAAAGCAGGAAAACATCATATATCCATCGCATATACGTATGGTTGAGAAACAAGTTCCCGCCGTTTTTTTGTTCTCTGTTTTTCACTTCGTTCCCTTCATCTTTTGACAAAGCTTATATATATGTTTTCAAGCTTTTTTTCTCTACACAGAGCTGCTTTTTGTTTTAGATCCCTTCAATTGCCTAAATACTTATGAGGTTTGGAAATGAACCTCATAAGTATTAGGCAATCGGAGGGATCTGAAACGCAATCAAGCAGAGGGCAAAAACTCGCACTCTCGACCTTCATCTTCCTCGTCTGCCGCGAGATCAGAAAATTTCGAAAGGTGAAGAGAACATTGCGAAACACAGAGAATAAGGAAACGGCGGGTACTTAATCCTCAACCTAATACAATTGGTCGGAAATCATAGAGAACATCGTGAAAGGAGAAGATAAAAATTGCGAACGTATTGTGCAGTCCACTACTTGCTTGGTATCAAACTCGCAAGGAAGCATGAAAATGATCATTCAATTTTCAACCTTTCATGCATGGAATTCAATTTTACAATCAAGCGTGAAAAAGGAAATTCCATTCATAGCATTTCTGTTACGGTGGCTGCCACTCCCATGTCTTATATCGAAGTATAATCCAAATCTTATGTTCTCCCGTCTGAATAAGACTTGAATGCGTGGGGCATCCCAAAAACTAGTTGTTGAGCGTCCTGTGCTAAATCCCTTTTTATCTGACTTTTGCAACAGTAGACCGTATTTCATGTCTCGGCGACAGCTGGTTACCGAAGGTAGGTCTGTTGGGATAGGAACCTCCCGCTCCCCCGCTAGCCCAAACCATGGAGTTGTTTCCAAAACTATTGCTTTGCCAAGTATGCCCAGATGTCGATCCCACAAATATAATAAAAACAATCATAGTCAAGCTGAATGCACTGAGCCAGCAATTTGATCGTGGCTGTTCGCAGGAGCTTCCTCCAATCAGTGACACGAGTGACGAAGACTACGAAGATAACGGAGAGTACAACGAATCTCATGAAAAAGTTATGAAGGAAAATCAAAAGAATGATCGGGTGTCGGTGAGATTGTCGTTAAAGTTCTCGCATGCACGCTTCTATGTGAGATTGCGGTGTTGTATAGGCAGTGGGAAAGAAGGTCCTGCTCAGATCACGGCTCCTAGTAAGTCTATTTGATGTCCTCCTCTTCTGTAATTCACGCGACTTTCTTTTCTTCCCAGTTTGCTGTTTATTGTTTGTGGAGCACAATGTGGTGTCCTCTGAGATACGAAAAAGCGCTGCTTTTCTCCTTTCTCTCTGTGATGGACTCAAGTTGCTCAAAGTCCCATGAGCTCCTTCTACTATTGACTCCTTTGCTTTTCACTAGCTGGCTAAACTGTACGCACACTCCTCGGAAGCACCTGTTCTCTGTACCACATTGAAATGTTTTCAGAAATCGTCCTCAAAAAAGGTCATTGCGCAGAAGAAGTCAAGCAAAGGAACACAGGCACAGTCGGATAGTAGAAACGCTCGTATGAGAGCAGACGGTTTCCCGGAAGAAAACGACGAAGTGCGTTTTCGTTCCCGGAAAATAATCAAAAGCCCATCTTTCGTGACCACGCGTCTGCACGCATGACATTGCTAGCAGTAAAAAATAAGAAGTCCTGCACTTCATACCTTGGTCAGAGGCAGCAGCTGTGTTTGAAACTATAAGCAGGTGCCCAAACATCAGTATTGTAAGTTGACTCATTATGAATTCAGCTGATGAGGGTACAACGGCTGTCCCAAATGGACGATGATGGAGACGTATACGACGTTTACGAGGACGACTGGGAAGAGTTGGGCATAGATCGACCAACAGGTATGTGCTAAATGCGTTGAAACTTCGCTGCTGTAGCCGTTCGATTCCCACATTACTCATGGGACAATTTTACTCTTTGTAAACGCACTCACCTTCCGTAAGGTCAGCGCGAAAACTTCTTGGACTCCTCCGTCACAAAATGACTCATGTCACCTGTAGAGACTCAAACAGACTCTTCTGGGTGAGAGGACTTTCAAAGTTAATGAATTCCTAGCATTTCACCTACGCAGCCACACGTGTGGTATTAACGGGAATCACCTCGAAGACACGAAGAGCTCTTTCGATTTCTTTTGCAGGCGAAAGAAATGTAAATAGGAGATTGTATTGCAGAATGTGCAGTTCCACCTTCACTGAGTAGTCTTGCAGCGATCATAATGTCAAAATGGGTAATGAAGGAGTGCTGCTAGTGACGTTGCAGGAAATATTGAAGGGGAAACTAGCACGGTGAAGGGAGAGGCCCTACTGAAGAGAAATATTAGGTTGTTGCAAAATTAATTTTGGAATAGGACCGCATACTTCAAACTACTATAACTCAGCTTAAACACAAGTTTATTAATCGAAGTAAAAACCATCAGAATCTACACACTTTTGCCAACGAACAGGCAATAAATCTAAGCCTTCACTATAAAAACTACTTTCACGAGAATCAACGAAGTCAAGGAAGGCACATTCAGCATCGTCTAAATTAGTAAATTGTTTCTGACGCAGATGAGAATTGAGGGCTCGAAAAAAGTGATAGTCTGTTGGGGAAAGGTCGGGAGAATACGCTGGGTGAGGGAGAACTTCTATACCCAAGTGGGTCAATTTTTGCCGAGTGATTTGTGAGGTGTGTGGCCTTGCGCTGTCCTGCAACAGGATCGGCCCTCCTCTATTCACCACCGCCGGCCACAATTTTTGCAACTTTCTATAAATTTGCTCCAGATCACAACAGTAAGACTCTGCTGTGACTGGCTGACCAGGTTGCAAGAAACTGTAATGGATTACACCTTTACAACACCACCACACAGTAATCATAACCTTTTTAGGGTGAAGGTCGGGTTTAGGAAAAGTTTTTGAAGGAGCATCCTTATCTACCCAGACTAATCCCCGCTTCCTGTTATCATAAAGAACCCATTTTTCATCTACAGTTATAATACGGTTTACAAATGGCTCATTTTTATGGCGAACTAGGAGATTAGAGCAGGTGTCGAAACGTGCCAGACGCTGCTCATCGGTCAGGTCATGAGGCACCCACTTCGACATCTTCTTCACCTTGCCGATTGTCAGCAAATGTCTGGCCACTGTAGAGTAATGTACGCCTAGGTCTTCTGCTAACGTACGAGTATTCGTCTCCGGATTTGCTTCGACGGCTCCCCTTAAATCTTGATCATTAAGCGATGACCTGCGGCCGCGACCCGACTTCTCTTCGAGATCAAAATCGAGAGAAGCAAATTTTTTAAACCAGAGCTCCACTGATCGTTCGCAAGGACAATTCGTCCCAAAAACACTGCTGAGATTACGAGCTGCCTCCGCTGCGGAGTGTTCCAATTTAAACTCATAAAGCATGATGACTCGATAGTCGCGTCGGTTCATGATTATACGCAGCCCTGGAAAAGGCCGGCTGGAAAACTTAGAGTGACATTCATAGAATTATCTGAAAGAGCAGGAAAAAACCCACCAAATGGTATGCCTGGCGTTCCTTGGGATGGAATAGTTCGAGGTAAAAATCTACTTATTTATACATACCTTTGAACCGAAATTAATTTTGCAACAACCTAATAAATCTTATTGGAGTACTCCGTTTGAGAAAGCGGTGGGAAACCGGGTGCGTACCCATATGTTAAGACGTCGGCTTGCGAGACGATACGTGCGGAACTCGGGACACCATATTCAGCTGGGAGCCAAAGTGAGTACTTTATTTTTGGCATAGGACACGGGAATCACTTTGGGTCCCAAGTGGATATGGTGTCCCTAGCTCGCACGTATTGCGTCGCATGCCACCCACCGCGGTGCGAAATCATGATGTAAGGATGCGCACCCAGGAGGTTCCATCTCTACCGAGGCTGGACGCTAATCATACGTGTCATTCACGAATATTAAATGATGGGTAAAGGGCAACTTATGCGTACAGAAGACAAATTAGCGAGCTAAAGCTGAGGCGTTGCACTCACCATTTCACCGTCCCCGCGCTTGCCCAACTTCTGCACCTACCATTTCAGCGTCTGAAGAAGTATGAGAGATCTCACTAATCGAAAGTGTAAGAGAAAGACCTTGACCTTTCGAATGATATGACACAATTAGTGTACATACATGGCATACAGTCATTTCCCAACGCCTGGTAGGGCGAGGCCTACGGACTTAGATGAACATGTATCGATCTCTCTCTTCATGCCACACACTCTCACTCTCGCCACGTACTCTCACTCTCGCCACACTCCCAAGTCCGTAAGTCACGCCCTGCCAGGCGTCGGGAAATGGACAGTAACAGGTCAACTGCAATATGGCAATTTTTTTTTGAAAGGATGGTGTCTTTGATGTGCGGATGAGCATTGTTGATATCCAGTATCCGCTCAAACATGAATCTCGGTCAAATGGGGTTTCGGCAGCATTTCATAATCTCTACCGTAACTCAACGGACCGTTCTTTCCAGGGAGGGACGCATCTAGACGATATATTCACGAAAAGTCTATTTTCCAAGAGCTAACACACTTAAAGAGGATGCAAATACAATACGGAAAGGTGAGTTTATTGAAATGTACAAACGTACCTGCGGATCTGGGCAGACACTAGAATCGGTCAAGGTCGACAGACGTCGGTACTCCGCCCCTTCTACGTTACCAATTCGCAGCTAACGCGGCACGGTACGTGATGCACGCGGTATCGCACTTCGCATGGCGTGGTGGCTTAATTCGAGCGTTCTAGCCTACCATTATTAGTTAATACTCTACTCCGCGCTTACCACAATCTCTCCAATATTTACCCTTGACTTTATTTCACTTCACAGTTTCGCTTGAGGTGCAAGAGCGTATACTTGTACGATCACTGGTGGGAAACTTCTGTAAGATGCATGGTCTCGATCCCGTGCACTTCAAATTCCAGACATTCTACTCATGGGAGAAATTTTTGTACGGTAAGCAAATTTCACTGTTAATCTGCGCAGATTATTTATAACTGATCCTGACGGATAAACGATGACCATTGAGTGATAAGATTTTGGCGATATTTAGCCTAGAATACAACTCAGGTTGGTCTCTATGGTGGTGCGTCGGTGGTACACCGCACTCTCCTTTGACAAAAAGTTGTCTAGCGAAGCAAGAATGATCAGTGATGCGAGTACATCAATTTTACTCATGAGGTATACTCAATGGACGTATTTGTGAGCGCCGGTAGTACTGCCTAGTAATATCAAAGAGGCAGACCTTCTGTTTGCAGAGAAACATTGGGAATCGTGCGGGCTAGTGTTTCACCATTCACCCCTGAGTTTGATTAACTACAAACCTCTCCTATGCTTATTAAAGGAGCGAGAAGGGGTATATAGAAAGAGGATCATGAGAAGAAGGGATGATCGTCAAACTGAGGCTTTGCACCCAACATTCTTCCACCGTCCCCGTGCTTGCCCACTTTCTGCACGTACTATTTTAGCATCCGAGGAAGTATGAGGGCCCTTACTGGTAGGAAGTGTATGAAGAAGCCCTAGACCTAAATGATAAAAGTTCAAAGAATAAAGTTTTTTTGGCGTTAATCAATCCCTTCTGTGGCCGCACATTCTAGTTCCATTCAGAATTGTGGTGGCTGGTGAATGTGATGTGGACTACACAATGACTTGCGGTGACCAGCCGATGTACAAGTCAGTGCTTTTATCCTCCCAGACGAGTCTGATACCAATGCGCCGATTAGGGATGGAAGGCTTGCTTGGCCTGGGCGGGTGTTGATGCGGGATTTGATCTCCGCGCCATGAGAGTGGGGTGCGCACCACCTGTTACTGCATCACCTCTGCCCTTCTGAATGATACGACACATTTAGTGTGCATGGCATAATAGGTCAATTGCGGTATGGCAATTTTTTTTCAAAAAGATGGTGTCTTTGATGCTGCGGATGTGCATTATTGATATCGTGTGCCCGCTCAACTATGGATTTCTGTCGAAAGGGTTCTGGCAGCATTTCATAATCGCTAAGAAAAAAAGTATTCGTGATGAAAACCATAGACTTCAGGGTTCGTGATAAAAAAAATCCATTAAATTCGAACTCTACGTCTTACCATGGTGTCGTGTGTGCACTGTGTGCAACCTAACGAACTGCAAGCGCTACGGTAGGTCTTACTGTGGGTAAATTGCCCCTTTTCCAATACCTTTGATGTGGTGCTTATGATCCGTTCTGAAGAAGTAAGTCGTGCACACTAGAATGTACGCCACAACTGTGACGAAATCACCGGAAAAAGCATTGGTCTGAGTATCCTTGAGTACCTTGCTTAACACCGAAAGGACGTGTCTGAGGTGTCTCGGAGTTTCTGGTTGTGTTGAATACGGCCACATTGAGCGCTCTCATGTCTATTTCGTCGGCAGGACACGATACAAGTGATCTGCGGATATTCACAGCGTTTCATTGAGAATTTCGGATTTCACATCCCAGATTTATTAACATACTCGTGAGGCATATTATATACAAAATAATAAGTCGCGAGTATGCTGAATGAGATATTAGGAGAGCTTCGACTCATACCGTATGAGGCTTTGAATTGTCATATGCTTCGTCTGAAGACCATCAATTTCAGACTCGCTTTCAGACCAGTTGAAGTTGATCTACATGGAAGAGCGAGCGAGACTGACACATGCGAGGGTTGCACCAGCTTCACGATCAGCAGCACTTGAACGGTTCCAGACGCGTGTTCGCCAAGCACGAGCGGTACCTCTGGGAAATGAACACGTGAAACGTATGAGCCAAGTGTATGCCAACAGTACGATGACAAGTGGAAAGTCGATCGATAGGAAGAAAATCGACAAGCTGGGAGCAGGTGGCAAAAGGTGCGACTGCCTTGGCAAGCACCTTCTGATCAAGCAACAATGAGACCTGGGAAGCACTTATGCTCACTTGTATTCCATGTTCTCTTTCAGTTCCTCATTCTTTCATGACACGACGGACTATAATGCTTAAGACATTTTTGATCGTTTTTACATAAGTTGTTGTGATATTCCAGATTCGATATATATAGATTATAGTAGTGGTTGTAGAACTATCACATCGATTCATGTTCCTTTCACATAAAAATGCTATTTTTATTGTTCACCTTTGGAGCGAAAACATCAGGTTATTTTGGCACTACCAGTCATGGCGTAATTGCTTACGGGTCTTAGTGTGATAGATTTCCAACTAAGTAACCGCACCGTGAAATGGGTCATCGCGTGCGACAGGTTTTTTACCAGTCCTGTTATGGACGTAAATATTGCCAACTTGCAAATGGTCCGGCAAGTAAGTTTTTGCTACATGGCGCTACGACCTACAGTAGCGCTCAAAAGTCTTCGGCGAAATGTTCTTTCACTTGGGTTTTTCACTTGTTACCTTTTTGCAACTGCACCGATCTAAGAGAAATTTTAGTATGTTGTACTTGGAGACACTGCATACCTAATATAGTATTTTGGCGCTCAACGGTGTAGGTTACGCGGTTATATGAAATTCTTTGTTTTTGGAGTGCCATTCCTATGCCGTCCCGCTAGGCCGCTGTCATCGGAAGTCGTGGTCTTTCTACAGAATATTAATGTTCTCTGAGGCTTGCTCGTTTTGTTTTTGTAAAGCAAGCCGTTTTTCGTCTTGACCAGGCTTTCTACTTTTTTTCGGTGGTCTTGTAGTAAATTCTAGTAGAAAACATGAAAAGTGTCAAGCATCACTCAAGTAGAAGGAAATGTCGGCGATAGATTCAGGCACCACATATTAAAATTTTGTCAAATTTGGTCAAGTAGAAAAAAAGATATGACATAAAAGTTTTGGCCGACTTTGAACGCTACTGTATGTGCGCATCTATACAACATCTCATACTTTGTGCAATACAACTCGACCCATCGGGAGGAGTGCAGACGAATGAAGGGCGGCTAACAATTAGCGGATAATTGTAGTCTCTATGTTGCCTCCATACCCTGCGCGGAAGCTGGCGAGCGGGTCGGCAGCGCCTAGTGCAGGGCTTCACTAGCCTGCAGGAGTTTTGCAAGATAAAAAAGGAGAGAAAAAGAAGACAAGAAGAAACCTGAGGATCCAGTGTGAGACAGCTAGACTCCAACACCGATGTGATGCCTTCGTTTCGGCGTGTAAGAAATCTGAGCGCTTGAAAAAGTATAGTTAGGGGTTATCGGGTCGAGTTTCTTGTAAATGTAGAATATAAACTTTAAGGCGCCAGTGCTGCAATGGTAGAGAATGAACAGAATGAAACGTCCAAAAATCCGAGATATACATAGGACCCAACTGAAGCAATTTTTTGCTTCAGTTGAGAGCTGAAGCACAAAGCAGTTTTGTGTTTCGCTTCAAAAACCACCTAACAATGGCAATTACGAACGCAGTTCGTAGCACCCAGTCAAACCAATGTATCATTATCTTTGAAGACCAGTCATGCAATAAATCACGGCATTTCGAGTAGTAGTGCCCCAGTAAGTCTATTTTAGTTGCAGAGAAGTAATCATCTGTTTTGTCAAAAGATACTTCTGCTATATGCCTGATTTAGGTAATAAGGCACACTTCTCTCTGAATTACGATTCGTTAAGCAACCTTGAGCGGGTTCTCCACGGATAGTTATAATAGAGCTGAAGCGTTTTCATACTAGAAATGACCAGATTTTCAAAGTGTCGATAGACGAGGCATCGTAATCGCAACAATGCGGACCGGAATGACGAACAGGTTGAGTGCCGAGCTGTCTTGAATGGGTAACAAAATCGCCACGAAATTGCACCGCACCCGTAATAATCGCTACAGTCACGGGCCATTAGCCTATGGCCTTTAGATGCGATGCTTTTCACTGTGAGAGACAGCTTTTTTCTGTCTTATTCTATCATAACTATTTGTCTCTAAGCGACTGCATATGCTACCTTCAGGAGGATACGTATTCAATGAAGTATTCCCTTCTGTCATGCACAAGTATAAGGCTAGAGAAGAAGTCTTTTTAGTAATAGCATATGTACAGTAGTGCCTTTTGCGAGTAATTCGTCTGCATCTTTTCCTGCCATTCGAGAGTCGATTCTATAAAAGCCTGGAGGTGAGTGAGAATAGATTTTGACGTCGTTTTGTTCTTCACATTTCTCCCCATTAACCTTTAAGGCTTGCTTTAAAGTGCAAAAATGCGGTAACCCGTATAGGCTACACCAAGTGCCAGCCTCTACCCCATTCAGCTTGTAGTCTAGAGAGACAGAAGTCCAAACGATGAAGCCTTTGGTCACTTTTTCATGGTCTACCGTAGGTGGGTCAACTACAAATCCCACGAGCCATTTCGTTACATAGCAGTGAGATCCTCCCATAAAAATCGACCATAGATGACGCCCTGCCTCACATCGACAGGTTACCCATTAAAAAAACTGCAAATCATGTGCGGTTTTGTTTTTTTCTCTGTCGGCACTGGGTGTAGCCTATACGGGCTACCACTTTTTTGGAACTTAAAAGCAAGCGTGAATGGTTAAAAGGGAGATATTCGAAGAAGGAAAGGACATCAAAATCACTTTTCACTAACCTCCACGCTTTTGTAGGAACGAATATTTTTGAATGGCAGGAAAAGATGTGCTCAATATTCTCAGAGAAAGTTGTGCCAAATGGAAGAAATTTGTCTGGTTACAAACAATCATGTTTGAGCGAAGTTATAATCATCAAAAGTTGAGGCCGAGACGGCGGATACTTTTTAGCAGATTTAGTTTGTTATGCCGAATTTATCTAAGAACCAACGGGTTGCGAGACTTTGCCTTGCGGGAGGTAAATCTAGGTCGTAGCTTATCTTTGAAAATTGTTGTGTAAAATAAGATAGTCTACGTCCCAAAGGTGCAGATGCCGGAAAGAGCAAAGTCTCTTGAGACCTACATCTTTGTCCTTATGTACTCCCTTATCCTTATACTTATCGCTAAATGATTCTTATTTTTTCTAGACATCAGAAAGACCCTTTGAAGAGAAAAGTATTTAAGAAACATGACGACTCAAACCGATTTCCCATGACTTTAGCCATCATACTCGCCTCTATGGTGAGGCAAGTGAGCTGTCATTTTCGCAACAGTGTGATGAACCAAAAAGGGCTATTTTGAGGAAAGAGGGGCAACTTGAGCAGAGATATGATTCTTTGGCGATCGAAGTTGCGAAGCCGTCAATATTTACTTTATGACGTAATACATCGGGAAGGGCTCTACAATTGGATCTTCTACTGAAACTGGCAGTCTAGAAATGGCGATTTTGATAAAGGCAACACACCATGCTCGTTCCAACGCTTAGCATTCTATGAGGAGCGGTTAAGAAGGATAGCAAGATGAGAAACGCTCGAAAATGAAGTTAGCCATTACACGGAGGATGTAAATGTTATTAGCGAAGACGAAAAGAAAAGCTTTCAAAGGTAAAGCTATAAGATCTAGATGCTTCAATGTAAGATCCCTGTTATTCAAAACAAAAGACAATAGGCGGAAGAGAGTTTTGAGAGCCTGGAGATTAATATCTTCTTTCAATCATTAATATCGAAATTAGTGATAAGTTTATTCAGCTAAAAAACACGATGAAAACTGCAAGTATGTAAGAATAGAGAATGCAAACCCGACCAATGATTACTGTAACATGCTTATTCAATCTGGAAGGTAACGGTGGTGCAGCTGGTGCCATTATGATGCCATGAGGGCTGCGAAAAAATATCGTATCAAAACGTATACCTTAATCACCGCATCAAAGCGTAAATTTTCATCACTTGTTTCCAATGGTTTGCCTTCTTTATATTTACCATTTCTTGAACCATTGCTTCATTACAAATAAGACTCCCCGTGGTCAACAGAAGGCTCTAAACTCGAAAGATTTATTCAGTTTTTCGCATGCTGAAGGGGAATGTATAGAGTGTGTATGAAGAACATTCCTCTCATGCATCTCACCTTGCAATCAGTGTCCACAATCTTAATACATTTTGTAATGGCGCTTCAATGAGGTTTTAGGTGTTCTCTAAAAAATTTGAGTTTACACCATTGGTAAAGTTCTGAGCACGAACACACGACTGGTGATATACAGATGTAGCATTCTTTCTGCAAATGAAAATACGTTACGTCTTTGAGGCCCACACGTTCGATGTTCCCATATACAGTAACGCTCAAAAGTATTCGGCCAAAACTTTTTTGTCATAACTTTTTTCTACTTGACCGAACTTGACAAAATTTTAATATGTGGTGCCTAAACCTATTGTCAACATTTCCTACTTGAGCGCCGCTTGACACTTTTCATGGCTTTTTACAAGAATTTACCACAAAAAGGCTTGGTGAAGATAAACGGCTTTCTTTACTTTCTTTACAAAAACAAAACGAGCAAGCCTCAGATAACATTAGTATTTTGTAGAAAGACCACGACTTTTGATAACAGTGGCGGCGGGACGGCATAGGGATGGCACTCCAAAAACAAGAAATTGCATTTAATCGCGTAAGCTACACCGTTGAGCAGCAAAATAGTATATTTAGTATGCGTGTCTCCAAGTACAACATACAGAAATTTCTCTCAGATCGGTCCAGTCGCAAAATAGTTACAAGTGAAAAACCCCAGTAAAAAACCATTCGGCCGAATACTTTTGAGCGCTAGTACTGTATGCATGTGACGCTACCGGAATGGCGCATTCAAGGGTGCAGGACGACGTTTCCACTCAAAACGAGTGTGACATTCGTAACTGAACTGTTTACTTTTTGAGCTACATCAGAGAAGAACATCCCAGGCTAAATTGGCATGAGGCCTAAAGATTTTTAGCAAACCGAATGAAATACTCGTAATCCGTGGTAAGTTTCTCATTTTATCGACATTTAGAGTTGGAATTGAAGGTTCGAGCAGATACGCTGAAACATAATAGAGGGAGCCGCATGGCATTTTATGGGTAAATACATATGCAGAGCCTGTATGAAGTTTGAGATTCAACATTGACAGTATGATGGGTATTAGGCTTAGTAAGAAAAGCTATAGTAGGTCGTATCATTCTGTCCCATTATGTGGAGGAAGATAAGACATCATAAGAAGTAAACTGCAGAGCGTGTTATTTCACAGGGGATACGGGATCGACGGCTGTTTCCTCAATTTCCTTGAGTCTTCTTTGAAAGGGCAGAAACAGCTAGTTGTAATGAATAAGTTCTCGTGCACATGTCACGTATTATTTTACATAATTCGGTGCGATTTCCACATCACGGGTAGCGTACCATGTTTATCGAATTGACGGCGTTAAAACAAGCAGAATAGATACCGAATTTCATTTCGACAGTTCTTACCTTTCACACTAATTCCAAAAATACCTTCGATATTGTTACCCTACACAGCAAGAGTTTCATTTGCTTCCCATCGTGTCCGTATTATGTATGCCTACGACAGCGAACTCTTCCACGCGTTGTACAGCTTTCCGTTATCAGTTCGTTGTTCTGTTTATGGAAAATTTCTGCTCAACAGCGAGGATTACATGCACGAAATCATCAAAGGAATTTCCAAAAACCTTCCGCATTCATGGACGCATCGCTCGGTAATTTCTCGAGCCGCTTTTAATGCTTCCAGTTATTTTTCCGTTAGCACATCTATCATCTCGACATCGTCATCGCCGCGCTAAACAATCGCAACGAGTTTGGGCCATGATCTCGTCTCATATTCTTCCTTTTTTCCTTCTCTCGACATTGATACTGGCCACCTACAGTTTGAATTTTCCTATTGACAACGGCATAAAAGGTGCGTCATTCTCAATAAATCCCAGGCTTGATCTTTTTTGAGTTGACGTTGCTGCAGGTGAGCCAATAATAACATGTGGAGCACACTCAATATCCGTCACTATTGAAACAGAAAAACCACTCAGCGGGAACCTTTACGTCAAGGTAACATTCTCTTTTCAATCTTTATTAATAATAGAGTAGTGAAGACTTCGCTCCCTAATCAAATGTGCAGTTGCAAATTTCTGAAGAAATGAGTAGTTTACTTTTATAAGTGGAAAACTTTTGGTTGCAATAGAAAATACACTGCAACGAGTGCAGAGACTCTCATCTTGATTGGGCTTCGAAAGAACCGTCTGGCCATGATTAAATCGCCCACTCTCCTTTGTGAGCAGATAGCTCTTCAGCCGCTACCTAGGTGCACTGCTAGGCCGCGTTCATACTCAGCTCCGACAGTGCGTGGCTGCGTTCAAGGGCAACGAGGCAGAGTGGCACCGGGCTAGTGCACCGTATTTTATACGGTGCACCAGCCCGGTGTAAAGATAACGCAGGCAGGGTGGCAAAGGCGGAGGCACAGAGACACGCAGCGACGCCTTGCCTCCGGTGCCGTGAAGTATGAACGCGACCTCACTGAGACAAGCGGTTGGTCATCATGGCGTTACGGACTCTCGAACTGCGTGTTCTTTATTATAAGCACCTAGAAAGGTGAAAAGGGAGTGAGAAGTGGAAATATTGCCCTCTGAAACAAAAATTCCACTTCAGAAGAGGTGATGTATTGCGAGAATTGCACTGAAAGGCGCGGCCTAGAGTCTCATCACGATCCCGTGGCGCTGTGAGTCGTACTGACGTTCATATACCGCGGGAACTGCTAGCGAGGACGGGATGACGTTTGCGGCCGGCTCATTTGGCATTCGCCAGTCTGCAATTCACCCACTGGTTAGTGACGCAGAAAGGAACGAAGGAGGAGGGGGTTTCCGGGTAACTATTTCTCAGAATTCTCAGCATTTCATTTCATACTTTGTCTAGTTTCACAGTTCTGAGTACCCCTACCTTCATATTCCACGGTCTGGCAGGTTCACCCCTTTCGGTGTTTCTTGGCTCCTCGCGCGTGATCTTCGGGGAAGATGGTCGTTTTTTCCTCTTTTTTTATACGGTGCCCTGCCGAGTGCACTGAAAGACCCATGCAATAGTGCAACAGCTTTGGGAAAACTATGCGTTTGAAGCGGTCTTTGCGTTTTTCCTAATTTTCCCTTCACTGACTAGTGACAGGAACCTCTGCTATCACTAGCGCGATGACCAGTCCAATACTTGCGCAATGTGAATTTGAAGAAAGGGAGGAGCTCGCCAATGTTGAGACTATTGAAAGCTTGGTATATAGAAGAATACGTAGTTTGCAGAAATACTGTGACGGAAATGGAAGCAAAAGTAAAGGAAGCATTGAAAGCGTTTCAATAAGTTTTCTTGAATTACTACGTACACAAGAGATTTCGCTGTGCGGTTCTTTGGAGCTGCAGCATTAGCTTTCCTTCAATAGAGTGAGGGCATACGGACGGGCTTTTTACGAAGATCTCAGTTTCCGACGTTCCCAGAGGCTTGCCAGTTCTGGAGGCTTAGTATTATGGCTTCGACATGAATCTTTGATGACTTTTTATTTTAACTCATTTTGACAATGAGCGCCCACATGAGAAGAGTGCATCAGCAGTGTGATTAGCATAACATTAGACTTTTACTATATGTGGTGGAATGTTCCTTGGCTTTTCTTGAGGTGCGGACTAGCCGAAAAAGAGGCTATTCAGAATTCCATCAATAAGCTCCGAGATAATGAGGCACTTGTAAGAGATGAACATCTTTTCTCCAGGGGTTCTTTCATATACCTGGATGCCGGCTGAATGGAAACTTTTCGACGAAGTTGAAGATAGACATCCCAATAACATCGGCTTGTGGATTACGAAGAAGCCGAATGGTACGAATGTTTATTTCTACTGGTTCATGAAGTAAGAGACACCCTATCTCACTATATAAAAGCGACTCAGCGTCTGTTGGTGTGTATGTCCGTGTCTGTGTTTGAACGGAAATTCACAACTCACATATGTATCAAAGACAGCACGATCCTTATATTTCGAATTTTCATGTGGTTTGGTATGAGGACATCAATTACTGGCGAATAAAACAAATGACGACTGCTGAAGAAAGATCTCCGTTTGTATCAGAAAACCGTCACCGTCATAATATCGTTCAAAATGGATAAAATAGGGAAAATTTGAAAGCGTTGGATTTCTCTCCATGAGACAAGTTCAATGATGTATAGAATTTTGAATTTTGACAAGTGAGTCACCAGCTTCTCGCTAAAAGCTTGCAAAAACTTCTTTCTTTCTTCACCTTGAGTAGGCTTGCTCATTAGGCCTGTATTCGCACATTCATTGCTGCTCGCCCACGTTTCGCACAGACACGACTTACTAGTAGTGCACCATCTTGAAGTTGCAGGGCAGTCTTCAGCAGGAGCTTTTCACGCCATTTTCAAAAGTTTTGAAGCTTATTTTGCCAAAGCGATCGGGTAATCGAAGAAATCACTCGTCTTCCACAAACTGGTTGTGGCGTACTGCGGAAATCATCTTGTAAGTATCGCAAGCAAGTGCTTCTTCTATAATGAAGCCTCGAATGTCAGTGTGCGCCTAATTCACGGCTAGAAATTCTCCTCTCTCATTCTTGAATTAACATTTTGAGCGATGGAAATCCCATGAAGTCTTTAAAAGAAACATTCTGTACTTCTATAAATGATAACGACATCCCAGCAGTGCCCAGAATCATTCAGTTGGAAAGGGTCTATTAGGTTGTCCCAAAAGTCTTGTAGAATTTTTTCGATCATCACTTTTTATCATTTTTTCTTCCAACAAACAACAATCAGGCAACAGCGTGTTCACCATTATTATCGACAACACTCTACCACCTCATAGATAGATCGTTGATTCTCTGGCCCCAGAACTCTGGGTTCTGAGAGTCGAAAAAGTCAGCGATCGCCTTTGCAAGCTGGTCATAATCAGCCAATTTTCTCTTGGCCAGGAAGGATTCAAGAGGACGGGTAACGTGATAATCAGAAGGGGCAAGGTCTGGAGGATATGGCGGTTGGGGTAAGACATTCCAGCCGGGCTTCTTTAGCTTGGCCTGGGTACACTTCGCGACGTATGCGTGGGCGTTGCCATGAAGGAGGGTGACCGTGGACATTCTCAGGCGCTTTTCTCGAATAGCGACGGCGATCTGCTGGAGCTGGTGGGTGTATACGGAAGCGGGGACTGTCTTGCCTTGTGCCAGAACCTCGCGAAAGAGCATCCCTTCCGCGACTAGGAGCAGCAGAGTAGAATGTTCTTTGAATGGAGGACATGACTGCGTTGGCGGCTCGGCCTAGGCCAAAAGGCGCGGGATGCATTGGTATCGTACAAGTCCCAGATTTCATCGCCCGTAGCCAGATAGAAGAGAAAGTTGTTGCGATATAGGCGGAGCAGCAGCGATTGACAGATGCTCACTTGGGCACTTTCGTGAGCATCCGTCAAGGCATTAGGTCCATTGCGACAGCACCTTTCGATAACCGGGCTCGTGGAGGCGACGATTTACGGTTATGAGTGCTCGTCCATTCCTCTCCGCCAGCTCGCGCATGGTGGTTTTAAGATCGGCGCGAACGGCGGAGAGCAGCGTCTCGTCGTCGAATGCGTGTAGGCGTCCCGTGCGTGGCTTGCCTTTCATGTCATTCTCGCCGTTTCTGAAGCTGATGAGCCAGCGGCGCACGGTCTCGTGGCTCACACATCCCTTGCCCAATGCAGCGTTGATGGAGTCGCAAGCTTCCGTCGTTTTGATGCCGCAAGACCGCTCATAGTAGATGACACCGCGAGTTGGGTGGGTATCGACAACGGGCATTGTAGCTCTCTCTACGGGATCTGGTGGGCCAATATATATTTTTCTAGAAAGCTTTAAGCACGTTCTATCATATCTCTGAAGCGACTAGACCTGCCTCGAAGTAAACAGGAGTTATTGGTTTTTTGGAAAAATCCTACAAGACTTTTGGGACAACCTAATACATGATAGCACGAAGTGGACGGACATTAGTCGATTTCACATGAAAATTATATTGGTGCATTCAATTGTGAAAAGGCTGTTCAGTGATTAACGATAATCTCGCTTCGATGGTTTTGATTTTTCACCACTGTTCTCGTATTCTTCTCAAGCGTTGTTGGCTGTGACGACGCCTATTGATCTCTTAATTGCTTTGCATAGATCAAATCAGTGCCTCGCGGTGTTATCACATCACATCAGTGCACACTATTCATCCTCAAAACGGCTCCTTGTTGTTATTCAAAGACCTCTATCTAAATTCTGTCCTTCTCAGGAAAGTGGGGGCCAGTTTCCTCAAACTGAGAGAGGTGATACAAAGTATAGCTTTGAGAACCGGTTTGAAGGACGCAGGAGCATACGACTGACTACGAGCACACGTTTGCAAACGTTGCATGGGATCCGAACCGTATCTCGTAACCGTTCGAAGGTGGCAATTTAAGCTACTAGAGAACCCTCACTTGGAGTAGGAACAATATGGTGCAGGTTGTAGAGCAGGAAGGGCGGAATAATGTGAAGGGCAGGTACTGTAGATCTGATGAACAATCATTATTGCTTGCACAGTTTTGCTCAAATCAGTGTAGTAAGCGGATTTCTTGATTGTGTATTTGTTATTCTAATGAATTATTTTTGTATTGAGTATATCGAAACCAGGAGCACTATGATGTAGAAACGTTTACGTGATTATTCCGCAGAGGACGAATTAGTTTACGTAATGACTAGTGGAATTATCAGTGAAAGCTCGTAGATTGCCAGCACACGCAGTTCGTTATCACTAAGTCCAGAGGCAGAACTTTCTTATTACCCGGTTGGATGGTGCAGGACGAGTGATCGTTATTCGCGCGCACGTGTGAAATGATGGTTCGAAGGGGTTCAAATCCCTGCTCCATGCAACGTTTGCGAACGTGTGTTCTCAATCATTCGTGTGCTCCTATCCTTCCTGCTTCTTAAAGCAACACGTCGGACTGACCCCTCAGTTTCCTGAGATGGCGGAGTGTAGGGGATTCCTTAATAACAACAGTGAGCGGTTTTGAAGATGAATAGTGTTGATTGATGTGATGTGATAATACCTCGAGGCATTGACCTGATCTATGCAGAGCGTCTTAGACAATTGAGAGTCAATAGCCGTTGTAGGAGCCAACAACGCTCGAACAGAATACGATAACAGTGGTAAAAAACCGAAACCATCGTAGCGAGATGATCATCAAATCACTGAACAGCCTTTTCATCATTGAATGCGACAGTATAAATCCATAAGAGATCAATTATTGTTCGTTCATTGCTACTCGTTCATCTTCATACTAGCATGTAGAAACAACACTTTTCTAAGATTCATGACTCTGAGCATTGCTTGAATGTCGCTATCATTTCATAGCAGCATAGAGTGTTCTTTCTGGAGATTTTATGTGATATTCATTACTCAAAATGTTAGTACGATAAGAGTGGGAGAGGAAATTTTTCAGCAGTCAAAATACGCCGTACCCTGATGTTTGGGGCTCCATTGTAGAAGGAACGCTTGCCTGTAATCTGTGAGACGAGGTGATTCCTGCAGTACGCTACAAGTAGTCTGAGAAGTGAGTGGTTTCCTTGATTACCCGATCGGTTTTAACGAAATGAGCTTCCAAACCTTTGGAAAGGTCGTGAAAAGCTCTCGCTGAAAACTTCCCTGCCACTTCAAGATAACGCACTAGTGTATGGTGTCTGTGAAAACATGGGCGATTAGCAGTCGAACGTGCGAACACAGGTCCGAAAAAGGCAAAGGCTCCTGCTCAAGGTGAAAAAAAGGAATTTTTGTGAGCTTCCAACGAGAAGCTGGTGACTTACTCGTCAGAATTCAACATTTTATACATCGTTAAACTCTATTCATGAAACAAAATCCAACGCTCTTGATTTCCCTCCTTTTTATCCAATTTGAACGATATTACGACCAATTGATTCGTCGCAAGGTGTCGATTAATCAGAAAACGTGGGCGATATTGTATTTTAAAATTATTGTGAAGGCTAGTAATTTATTTTCGTCAGTAGGGAACGAATAACTCCCACAGCTGAAGAGTTTGTATCAACTCCATTTGCCATTTATACATTTCCCTGGGTGGGCAACTTGGAGTGGATTTACTTTCTGTTCACTGCTGTTTACTGCCAAATAAATGAACGAGCTGCACAATAAATACGATGTCGGCTCCTCAACGATTGACATATTAAGGTGCATCCTCGAGGACTTGCGCTGGACTCAACAGTTGTGCTGATGTTTCATCCAATCTTTATGACGCAGGTCGATAAGGCGTATCATGTGCAATGTAACTATATGGAAATGAGCGAGGAGGTGACACGAACGCTGGATGTGAGGTGGGAACTCAATGATTCGAAAGAGAGCTCATCAATCAGCATTTTCTAAAACCAGCCCTTTCAGCAAGCAAAAGCAAGCGAGTTTTTCACCGCTTTTACGTACCACGGTAAAAAAAACTTATCAAAACATACGTTGTATGTCATCTTGCTGGTAATTGATATCGTTGAATGACGAGCGAAAGCACTTCTCTTCGACTCTTTCAGGGGTGGAAGTGCGTCACTTTGCATCACTGTCTCATTGGACAGAATGCACTTCCACCGAGCTCGAACTACAAGAGTTTTTGAAAAAAAATACGCGGAAAATGCGGACCTGCTATTTTTGTTTTTTTCAGCTCAACGGACTCTACAAAATTGTCTCCTTGCACTTTAGAAGAGTTATTTTTTATTTTCTCGCAAGCATAAAATGCCAGTGGGCATGGCAGTTACAAAAATCAGTGCCAGTAGGCATGGCAGTTTAAAAATCAATCTTCTTTGGTTTTAGTGATCTTCTGCATCCAAGAAAAATCTCAGCTGTTTCGGTTGATTGCATCACAATTGGATTGGCCTCTCCAAGTGATATGCCACTGTATTTACCAAACAAATTGAGTAACAAGGTAATTTTATTCGCCATGCATATGTTTTCAATGCCTGCACTCAACTTTCTCAGTAAGACATAAATCCACAAATCGAGAACAAAAATGATTGAAGATAAAAGCAAAAAAAGGGGAGTAAAAGATTCACTTCTATGTTCTACTTTTCATAGTCCTGAAGCCTGCTAAATGAAAAATCGTTCTCCATGAATAAT
This sequence comes from Trichostrongylus colubriformis, assembly GCA_963978905.1. Taxonomy (NCBI): domain Eukaryota; kingdom Metazoa; phylum Nematoda; class Chromadorea; order Rhabditida; family Trichostrongylidae; genus Trichostrongylus; species Trichostrongylus colubriformis. Next base: position 34,761,511 of record OZ022258.1, on the reverse strand, counting down.
ATCAGTTCTCTGACAGAAAACTGTCAGCAATTGCAATGAAGCAGGCTTGATGTCCTCGTAATCTCGCTCTTAGAAGGTGTTGTCCTCTACCAGAGTGCGGATCCCTTGATAACTGGCGGAAAAGCCACCAGAGTCCACATTCAAACCTCGGAGTCGATTAAAGGCTCTGTATGAACCATATATGGAGAGATGGAATCGTATACTTTGTTTTCGATTTATGCCTTACATTGAGAAAGTCGAGTGTAGGCATCGAGAACATATGCACTTCGCATAAAACTACCATGTTATTCAATTTAATGAGTCCATTGGCATACCTGGAAGACCGATCAACACCTTTCTGGGAGACTTCGGTGAGCTGACTAATCGCTACGAGATCGAGGGGTCAGACAGATGGAACGGCAAAGCATTTGAAAGGAATGATCATGGATTTTATATGAATCAATTGTGATGCAATTGATCGAAACAGTTGAATGTTTCCTTGGATGGAATCGTTGAAACTTAAGAAAATCAATTTTTCAACCAATAATCAGATGACTACTGTGGCATACTGGTTGATGTGATACCATAATGAATTATCTCCATAAAGGGTAAAAATCTATTTTCTAGTCAGTTTTGATTGGGACAGTATGCCTTAGGTTGTTATGTGTGTTGAAAACAGATTAGCCTCCTGTGTATAATTATAGTGCACGTCGCTCGCTGCTGCGCGCCCACTTGCATTTTGTGCATGCGAGAATAAAAAGTTACTTTTTGAAAACTTAAGGAGACAATCTCGTGGATTCCGATGAGCTGATATGAATAATATGTATTTGAAAGAACATAAAGGCGGAACGAACCAAGCAGAAAAACCAGAAAAATGCGGCTCTGCGTTTTCCGCGCCTTTTTGGAAACTTACGACGGGTATTGTGAAGAACCTTTCAATCGGCTCGCCATTCGTCATGGCCTTTGACAACATCACCTGGGATTTAGTAGGTAATTGATAAGAGGTGGTCCAGCTGTCTTTTTAGTCTCTTAACGGCATGAATGCTTTGCATTCCGACAGAGAGCGCGGGAAAATTCGAGGTAGTTTTAACGGCGAACGCAAAAAAATTATTTGCGTACTCCCTACTGAACGAGGTATGTGGTGATGACGCTGGGAAAGCCTGTCGAATCGCAGAGGGGGCATGACCATCTTGTCTGGTGGTACATGGGCGAACAACCCTCACTAGCATCAGTGCTTTTGGAATGGTCTTGATGGGTGAGGCTATTTACTCCAGAAAACCGCGCGGCCGCCCGCGCCTAGCGGCGCGGCGGGTGCAAGTACCACTGGCGGGGCTGGCAGCCTTCAAGCGAGGCAGTGTGGCATGGGTGGAAGCGCAGAGGTGACGCGCTGTGCCGGGCTCCCAAGGGCAATCGGTTCGCAAGCCGTACTGGTGGCGCCGCTGTTGCGACGCCGCTGAAGCGATTTTCCTGCGTAAGTAGCCCTACCCGCTCATTATAGGTGCGTAGATGTGGCGGATGAGAGCATGCAGTAGTTTCTTGATCAGTGGAAGTCCACAACAAGTCATCGTACTAGGATCCCAGCTTGAATGCTCTTACTGATTCAAAGGAAGAAGGTGTGCGGAGAGATGTGCGAATTCTATTTCAATGGTATTAGGTTGATTCATAATAAATCGGACAAATTGACCAATTTTAATCATTGTCGTACAACTTTTTTACGACACAACAGGGATTCACTTGAAATATACTCCATCTTTATCGATGACTTTCTGCCACGGCAAAGGCAGATCATGGATGCCCTTGCTCCAGAAGGCCGGAAGCTGGAGCTCGAAGAAGTTGCCGAGTGCCTCCTTGACCTCGTCGCGAGTTTTGAAGTCTTGGCCGTCCAGGTGGCGTTGGCTGTGGGAGAAAAGGTGGAAATCTGAAGGGGCCAGATCTGGAGAGTACGGTGGGTATAGAAGTACGGTCCAACTGTACGACAGCAGCTCGGCCTTGGTCGATCTTGCGAAGTGCGGTCTGTGGAAGTAGACACGTTGTCGTGCTGGAAGTAGACATGTGACCGCCGCCGTAGCGAACTTTGGACATTTGCCTTCAATTCTCGTAATTAACGAACGTAGACGTCGGCGGATACTGTGGTACCTTCATCGAGCAGCTCCCAGTACTCTACGCCGTGTACGCTCCACCAACCGCGGTTTTCGTCTTCGATGGAATAGTCGCCTGACGCAAACTTCGAATGCTACAACTACAGTGTACTTCTGCCGGGGGCATGCTCCTTGTGAACTTCTATCAGACGTCTGCCGATATCCGCGGGTTCCTGGCCAGATAGCGATATAAATAGTATGACGTTGCGGATGTGGTCTCTGGACCGCTTGAAATCGTGCGGCATTGTGGCGGAATGAATTTACTTTGGAGTGATTATTTTGCGGTACTTTGAAGAGCTTTTCATACTCATTCCAACGGTACCTCGCGCGTCCATTTTCGTTAATTCGTTACTGAGTTATGATCTCTAGAAATCATCACTACCATTTGTCCGATTTATTATGAATCAACCTAATATAATGGGGAATGTGCTACTAAACCCATGAAAGTTTTTAGAAAAAGTCTTTTGCTCTAACGCTTCCTCGAGGTGACTAACTTGTAGAAAAATGTATCTTCTACCTTCATACAGGCACCTTTTTTCGATATTCTATAAGTAAGCCATAACGTACGTTCTTGTGTTCTCTATTGTAGATTGAGCTTATTATCATTGTAACTCATACTTTGGTAGCGCATTTACCCACAGAATTCTCTTTGTCACAATTAAAAACGCAACCAGAAGTGCTAATTGGCTTCAGACCAAAAAAGAAGGAAAGCATTACTTCCTAGACCTTAATTCGTGGTTGTTCTTCCTTAAGTTTTGGTCACGGTTTTTTTTCAAATTAGTTTGCGTCATTAATAATAGCTTCCGCTGCTACAGGAGTTCACAAGGTGCGAGAGCAGATAGAGAGGCACGAGCTAACCATATCGTTCAGCGAGATATCCAAGATCTAAAAATTAGACTTGGGTTTGGGTCTTGGGTTCTCAGTTGGGTATGTACCCTTATGTTAGAAATTGGCGGCAAAGCATGCGGCGTGCGAGTTTTGTGCACAAGATGCTGCACTCGGTGGGAAAATGAGAATTGCGCTAGGAAAGCGGTAACCCAATCCTACGCCTCCTTCTATTCATTTTGGCGCTTAGTTAAGTTTGCTTTCAACCTAGTTTCATTCCATCTTCTGGGCTATACAGTGCGTTTCATAATTATAAGGTCACTTCTGGATTTCAGGTTTTCTCAACAACACCCCATTAAGGAATCTCTTCAGTCTCATAGACCGATTCCTCATCTGTAACTACTCCCGTATCCGATTTTTGGTTGCAGACTCGTTTAACTTATGTTTTTGAAGTATTTTCGTTTTTTTTGCATCGTTTTATAATTATAAGGTCATCTTGAAAAAAGGAAAAAGTTGAGGCTCCAGCAAGTCTGTGAAGGTGAAAATGTATTCCAAATACATCTTCGTGATACATCAATCATTTTGTGGCTTGCTGCTATGTTCCGAGAAAAGCCCAGATTTGGGATACTCGTGGTGCTAGGCTCAGTTTGAGAGCAATTTCAAAAAAAAATCGGAAATTCCTGTGCTCAGTTAGATAATATTTAAGTCATTCGGTGCCTTGAAATTTTTTCAGGCTCTGGACTCTCACGTGAGATCATCGTCATTAACGAGAAAGGGATTTTGGGGAGCACCTGATACAGCACCTTCTCCATGGAGCAGATTTATTTGGAGTTGAATCATTCCTTGTCTGGGACCACAGCGCGTACAGTAGTTAGGAAGAGCAGAAACATCACCAAAGAAATAATGTAGTTTCCGAGGCCTACAGCACACCGAAAGGCGGCACGACTTTAATTCATAAAGTTCTTCTTGGGCACGGATTGAACGAATTTGAATCTGCACAGCAGTTGCACCCTGCATGCGAGTTATTCTATCTGAATTGTATTTTTCAGTCTGAAAATATTCTATTTGTATGATGCTGACGTGTAGAGATAGTACTAGCTTGGTCTGATAAGTGCGCCAATCTACGGGAGACTTGGCAATTTCTGTAGGAGAAGCGTGATCTCCCAAGTTCTTTTCGGCAATGAGCTTGCACTGAACCTTGCCTTCGAAACCTGCAGAATGGACTCCAGAGAGTGCTAGAAGATCCTACGACGAAATCAGTTGCCGTTGAAACCGACCGGGCTCTTCATAATTGCGACTCAAGGTTTGGCAATGCCGTTGTTCACGTAGGTCATTCAACGTAATTGCGGTTAAAGCTCCGAAATACCAACGTCCAACCATAGGTACTATGTAGTCTGGTCTCAGCTCTATTAAGGAGATCTAGAAGACATCGCCTCAAATATTTAGCCCGATAATCGCCAAATCTGGGTAGCAAATTTTCTGTTTTTTCGGGGTGACCTTATAATTATGAAACGGCACAAAAATTAGAAAATATTCATAACAATGTCGGGCTCAAAGCTGATGTTATCAAAACCAGTATAGGAAGGTTTCCTGTGGTGACGAATCTATAAAAAATACTTAAAAAGTTCCCGGTTAGCTGTCTCTCTTGAAAACCGAAAATTTGGGGGTGACCTTATAATTATGAAACGCGCTGTATATCATCCTTATCGTTATCATTCTATATGAAGTATGCGAAAACAAGTTTTCAGATGTTACAAGTTTACTAGGTTCTTTTTCTTGATTATGGAGTCAATGCAGATGGGGTCGTGCTGTGCTAGAATGTTGGATGCGATTCAAGTAGAACACGGAAAGCCAATAAAGAAAGAACTGAAAAATTCGTGACATCCAAATTTTGAGGCTGAACTAGTAACCATATCTCAGGAGCAGTTCGAGTACATGCCTGAGCGCTCCACCACAGATGCCATCTTCATCATTAGACAGGTGATGGAAAAGTACCGTTGAAAGCGTAAGCCCTGCTACCTCGCCTTCCTAGACCTTGAAAGGCCGTCTGCCACGGCCAGACGCCTTCGTTTGCCAAGCTGGAACTCGCTTCGAGAACGAGAGATACCAGAGCACCTGGTCGCCCTTATACAGTACATGTAGGATGGGGCTAAGGCTGTCATACGCACCCCGCAGAGACTGACAGCGGAACTAGAGATCCCGGTAGGGGTACACCAAGGCTCAGCTCTGAGCCCGTTCCTCTTCCTGCTCACCTTGGATGGCATGGTGAAAGACTTCATGGAGGAACCACTGAGGACCTTTCTCTACGCTGACGACATTGCCCTGATAGCGGATACCAAGAAAGAACTTCAGACGAAGGTGCAGAGATGGCAAGCAAGGCTGGCAGAGAGCGGCCTACGAGTAAACGTCAAGAAGACCAAATTCCTAAGCTCCGGGGACTGTCCGGAGTCCATCGTGGACTGCCATGGATAAAGCATCGAAAGGGTTCAGGACTTCCGATACCTGGGAAGTGATATAGCTGCAGATGGTACGGTAGATCATGCCGTGAAAACTTGAATAAATATGGCATGACTGAAATGGAGAGAGCTCACAGGAATCCTTTACGATAGACGGTGCTCCAGGACTCTAAAGGGCAAGGTTTACCGATCGGTGATAAGACCCGCACTGTTCTATGGAGCGAGTGCTGGCACATAACAAGGAACCTTGAGAAGCAGCTACATTCCGCAGAAATGAGGATGCTGGGATGGGCATGTGGCTGGACGCGGCTCGACAGGATCAGGAACGAGGACGTCAGGGCAGTCATGCAGACGGCACCGGTCCAGTTGAAGTTGAAAGAGCAGCGGCCAAGAAGGTTATGGGCGAGTGCCGAAAAGGACGGCAGACCACCCAATTAAGAAGGCAGTAGAGTTCAAAGTACCCGGTAACCACGAGGAGCGACCACGAGGAGCCCTAAAGAAAAGGTGGAGGGACGTCATCAAAACGGATCTCACGGAAGTATAAGCCACGGCAGAAGATGCCTTGGATTGAAGAAAGTGGCGGCAACTGACAAGAACAGCGGACCCCGCAACGCGCGGGACTGACGCTAGGGAGAAGAAGAAGAAGTAGACACGAAGGCACAGATATGTGGCGCGATCATGGGTAATGGATATTATGTCGGTCAATAGCATCCACCGTTTTGGGTAGCCAAACTTTGGAAGATCATACTTTCGCTTAAAGACATCTATTTTTTTAGCACACTTTTTTCTCAACAGCCGAAATCTCATTCTCGAATCTCATTTTTCATCAGGAGATTTGTTTCGTGCGGTTCCGAAAATTATTGAAAGGCAAATCGACATCCTTCTTTTCTTAGAGCCATATCTTCGCTTAGGTATTCTTCAAAATGTCGAAGAAGTAGTAATAGGAGTTGGATACATTCAAGGCTAACAACGAATGAAGTAGAGCTACCGCATCTGATTTAAAGGCACACCTCGCGATAAATTGTGAGAGTTATTGCGGGTATTACTGAATGTGAAGGCGCTGCTTATCCCACCAATGAAGAAAAATGAGCCAAATCTCCTCACAACCACCAAAAATAGAACTCCCTGTATTCAGTCCTCGTACGAGTATTGGAGATTGTAGAAGAGCTTTTCCTCGATGATATCGCGCAAAATGCTACGATATCACCTGTTCTTCCCTGTTGAAGCTGCCTTCACTTTTGAAGTCGCTGCCTTATCGTGTCTTATCGCAAGTTTCCTTCTCCACGTAAGAGCGACGTTGGAAATTTGTTCGTCTAAGGCCAGGTGTGATTCGGCTCGATGGGCTCAACTCGGCTCGGGTAGAGCGAGCCTATCGCCGCGAGGATGCACGATCAAGCCGCAACAAGGGTGCAGTCCGAGCACCTATCTAAGGACCTAGTTGCCCCAAGAAAGTAAGCCACTAATGTGATTATCGCGTGGTGTGTCTTTTAACAATTCTGGATGGCTCATCTTTAGATGTGTGTGTGTGAGCGAAGGGGGGGGGGGGGTTGGCGCCGGTCCAGCAGATCTGTTCCCATTGTAGGATTCCATTGCATGTCACGAACTCGTTATAGAATTAATGTGGACCATCCTTGCGTTAGGTTAGTCTAAAAAAGGGACCAGAGTATCACATGTGTCATTTTAGGAATTCGACTCTTCAAACGTGCACTTGCGAGGCTACCCCCTATTATATGCAGTTGTTCCTCCCAGGAAGTCGTCATAGTCCAAGTTCACTGCGAAGCGTTTCCTAGAGGATCCGAGGCATCAAGTGCTATTGTCCAAAACGTGGTTTTCTATGGTTTAACTTGATGGTTAGAATAGCAACACTTCCGAGAATCTCTTCGAGGCTTCGTATGTGGGTGAAAGAGTAGATTTTCCTTTGCGAAATCATACCTGAACAGTTTGAAAAATGGCGAAATATACCACTGAAAAGCTAAAAAAAACTCATTATTGTGCAAAACCGAGGAAACCTTTTGTCGGTCTTAATAGTAAAATTGAGAGTTTGGCTTGCAAAGAAGTGCTACTGAACACTACCTATAAACTTTTTTATTTATACTTTTTCACCATTTTCTTTTTACGTGAGCACTGCTTTTTGCATCCCAAAGATCAACGGTCGATGCAAAAAATCAAGTAGGGTCACCCCACAGGCAGGGCTTGGAGGTGCGAAGTGACCTACAGAAATCCTATAATTATCTTACTTATACTAGGCTAATACTTTCACCCGTACGCACCACTCTTAGTCTTACAGTCAGCGAACTTCGAGCCACGGCAAGGGCGCAATCTCTGTCAATGGAGACCGCTCCGCGAATCATCCGACAGAGAAAGTAATTTATTCAACTTATGATGTAATGTGTCTTCGTAGCCGGCTTGATGAAAAAGTTACTTAAATGAGTTATTCTGATTTTATGTGGCTTCTGTACTACTTCTGTTGGTCTAAAGCATAAAACATGGAATTGTGAACATTTCTTATCGCACTTTATTTACAGCATGAATGCTCCTACAGAGCTACCACAAGGGTCTGCCCAGCTTGATGACACGAAGGCTCCGAACTGTAAATATGAGGTGCGAATAATTCATCGGTCTTATGCTTTAGCTGCACAATGTGCGATTCGTTTCGGATGCTGCGCTTACATCATGAACCGTGACTTCGAAAGATGTAAAACGCGAAAGTGTAGGTATAATGCCATACTTTAGGTACTCGACGAAGACGAGAACGGTGCTCCAGTAAAATATGCTACAGTAGGCGACACCGTGTACCACAAGTAAGTATGAAACTCAAAATACGCATACCTTTTCATAATTTTGTAAGGCCTAGAAGCTATCATTTCTCTTGGGAATATATATTGATTGGTGTCAGCAACTGAATACAGAGTGCCCACAATAGTGTCTAGCTTCTAGGCACCAGCCTCCATGCTGGGCCCGGGTGCTGCGGTCGAGAAAGGGGAACGACCGAACATGTGAGATAGACGTCTAATTTACTGTTCTCGAGAAGCGCGATGGTCGGTCGTCTCAGCCTCCTGTAATCAGCGAATCTCATCGGAGAAATGGGAAAACAATGACTCCGACACACATGACGACATTCGAATGCAGAACAAAGCTAGACTCTTACACCTTCGTTCTTTTACCTAAAGCGTCCGTCCTCGGACGTGGAAGCCACATACCCGTTCTTTTTTGGGGCGATCTGGCGTCAGCGATCCGCTAGCGGAGTATCAGCCTGAAAATTGGCGACTGGAGGAGCAAAAATGAGCAAGGTGGAGTAAGTTACATTCAGATGAGGTAAAGGAGTAAGGCGTGCCGTGTTACCTTATCGTGATGTTCACCGCGCAACGTGGCGAGGGACGACGTCGCAGGTTGCGCGAGATCTGGGCGCGTGTGGTCAGGTTGAAGCTGAAAAGTTCTGTACGAGAGTAGTAAGTAATGGTGGGAGATGATTGTAGCAGTGACGAGAAGTGGAGAAGGTCGTAAGGACTGGAAAACGTCCCACATTGGATGAGGAGGGTGTGGTAATCCCGTTATATGAGGTACAATGCGCTTTCGGGAAGTTGATGAAGACACCGATGGTTGCGAATAGTGGTGTGCATGGATCTGAATCGAAACCGATAACGATACTCGAGTACATGGTGCCCAAGAACTAAAAACGTGCATGTGTGATGAGGTCGAACGCTGATCATTCGAAAGATCTGGTGGTACGGAAAGGTCGATGACGACGTTGTGAGCCGTGGCCCACTGCAAAGGCATCCCCACTTGCCTAACTGGCGGTGTGCGTCGACTTTCTCTAAAAGAAATTGTCCATGTCGACATGTGGTCACAGCGACATTCATTTTCTCCTGATCGTTCCCGACGCGGCGTGCAGATTCGTGCGTGGCGTGAGTATGATGACTACATCATCTCCCTCCCCCAGACGGAATCGACAAAGAAGAGATGGGATCCAAGACGGTTGATTGCTTGCGCCAGATAGGCTGCTGGTCCTTGTGAAACGTGATGACAGCGATCGATGCTGGTGTGAGCCCCTTGCTTGACATGTGCCTCACCAGGTTTTCGCAACAAGCGGCGTCGTCGGTGTTTCTTGGCAACAAGCGGCGTCGTCGGTGTTGGAGTGAGACCGTGTCGAAGATGTTTGGGAAGCATCTTCTACGTTAATTAAAACAAACGGTAGAGCCGGATTCAGTAGACGTAGATGTTGACAATAAGTGAGCGTTAGTTTGACGACGTCCCGCTCACCAGCTCCATCACAGGGCAAGTTGTAAAGCAGTTAGTTGAGGCATCTCCCATGTAGATCTGTCGCGCCAATGATAGGCGGGTGGTAATGGCGACAAACGCCGGCTCTCGTATATGTAAGGAGCAAAGTTCGTGGAACGATATTGCAACGAGGCCTGGTGGAGTTCAGTAGCGCCGAAATCGTCATGCAAAATGGTTGGAAAGCTCACGTTGAGCATAATAGCGACGGCCTCCTCCGTGGCTTCAGAACTGTGGAATTCCGTTATTCTCACAGTCTTTTTCTGTCATACCGAGAGCGGCGTTTGAATTTCTGATAAGGCGGTCGTTGAGGCGTCGTCCTTCAGCGTTGTGTGTCGATCGGACAGTCTCCCGCTCCGTCAGAAAATTTGGTTGCAAGACTCAGCAAAATACTGCCTGGAAGGTCAGGAGAGGACCGTTCTGAATGCACACCCGGAGGGCCCAGACTTGGTCCGCCCGTAAGCGGAGAACGGGCCGCGAAGATGGATGCAGATAGCAGACATGGCCACGGTGTAGTGGGGCTGGCGTACCGCTTCTGGACGGCGTGGGCTGCCATGAGCTTCATTTATGACGCGGGCAACTTCCGCTGTTGGACGACGGGAGCATCCGCGACCTCGTTGACGAAATGCTCGAAGGGGTCCGAGCCTGTTTGTGAGTGACCTAGGCACAAGCAAACGGCGAGCTTCGCGGCGCCGGTGCTGTCGCACTCTACTTTACGACGACTGGCCCGTCCTAGAGGGTCATGGTTCGATGGCAATCTCCACGTTGATATCTCGTTAGTCATGAGAAATTCCGCACGGGCCATCCGAGCACGAAACAGTGTAGTGGAGATGACGATTCAGACAACTACTAGACGTGAACGACCTCGCCACTTTCCGCGATTCCGTGGTTGGCGTGGCAGCGAGACGCGACTGGCCAAAGGGCACCGTGATGTAATTGTTGACGATATTCGTCCCCACGTCCGCTGCGCGTGACGGCGACTACCATGCCCAGCACGTTGGTCCGGTTGCAGGGCGCGTCATGTGGTTGGAACTACGCAAAGTACGGGGTGTTGAACGCAGTGAGAAAATGAGAATCTATACAAAACCTTGACCGAATACTGGTCTCTGTCAGAACCTCGAGTTTTTGTCAAGTCGTTGACGGATGTTTGCATCAATGAGGGGCACGCCCTTGGCCGAATCCACTTGAGACCACTTGGTACAGAACAGGTTGAACAAGCTCTTGGAGCAGTGGCACTGAAAACTGTCGCCGGTGGCACTGGTCCCGTTGTTGGAAGCTGCCATATTTCAGGAATTTTTGGAATCGTCCCGGTAACGGTGCTCTAGGAGATCTATGGTCAGTTGTACTGCATGCTGACGGAAGGCGATGTTGCCTACGGACACAATGCCTCCATGATTGGTGATCGGTTGGTCGATGACGGCTGGCCAACGAAGTGACGTGGGGACCATGAGTGGCAGGTACGGCGTGACCATTTCGTCCGATAGGTTGGCACACAGGCAGCGGTGCATCACATGTCTACCCAATGAATGCAAGTGTGAGAATTCGTTGAAGTAGTCGGGCGATGTATTCTCCATTGCGACGGATGAGCGGATGTTTTTGAATGCCTCATACATCGAGGGTAGGAGGCCACTCATGACGCGGCCCGCTAAGACGAGTTTAGCTCATCGGCTGTCAGCCAGGCTCCCGGCGGATTGACGCGAAGAACACGAGGATGCCCACCGATGCGGCGGACGAGAAGGCTGATCAACGGTGGAATCCGCAGGGGGGTTGAGAACGACGATGGAGAGCCACCGATGAGGCTGGAATGGGAGACGCAGTAGGCAAAAAACGTGTTTGACGAAGATGGATTGAGAAGTGGAAATCACCGGTAGCGATGTCCATATCTTGAGCCTTCGATTCTGTAGGAGGGGCGACAAGATCACTGGCAGAATTTGGATCTCGGTGGTCCGGGGCCGTCCCCGAAGACGATGACTCAAGCAAACTGGTTTCAGAAAGATGTTACCCGTATGGGAAGAGGCTAGTAATGCGGAACACCGGCGAAGCTCCATGTGACCGCTACCCAAATAGAAAACTGCGATGTCCTGGCGTCCCAGAAGGGATCGTGCCGTGGACGTGGGATGGGCACGAAGCGCTGCCTGTATGGTCAATCCGAAGGTGTTAGACCTTTGGCAGAGTTATTACGAAGCGCGGAAAACGAGTCCTGTCACGTCTTTGAAAGCGAACTCATCAGAAGTTGCCAGAAGTTGGGGCAACAGCTGGTTGGATGATTGCAGGTTAGCGGCAGCCGACAATTTGCGAATTCGTCTGGTGGCGCGTGCACATCCCAGGAAAACGTAGGCGCAGAAAGCCGATCGGGGCAACAAAGAGTCGATTTGGTTCGAAGCGTGCTGGATGCGCACCAAGCCTTTTATGAGCAACGAAAGCGAGACACCATGGCTGACGAGGAGGCGAGCGAGGAGTCTTTGTGTCCATGAAGCTACGAAAATGGAGTGGAGAAAGAGAGGGTACCAAGTAAGTAATAGGGGGGCTGGAAATGTAGGAGGGCAGAGTGGAAGGAATGCAAGGAAAAGTTGCAAAGTAGAGTTGGAAACGTGGATAAAGCAGAAGGAAAAGGAGGAGAGAATCGGAAAGAAACGAAAATAAGCTACGAGTGAGAGCTCCCACCTTTGCCGCCTCATCAAGTCTCCTTGCTTACCAGTGTCATGAACGAGTTGCACCTTTACACTACAGACAAGTTCTTAGAAATATATGTTTATTGGTGTAAGCAACTGACTATGGTGTGCCCACAATAATGTCTAGCTTCCGGCACTAGCCTCCATGTTAGGCCCGAGAGCGGCGGTCAAAGAAGGAAAACTCACGATTGGCGTCCAAGTCGTTGTTCCCGAGGAGCGCGATGGTCGGTCATCTCCTAGTATTGTAATCAGCGGAAGTCATCGAAAAAATATCATCGAAGAAATAGCAAGGAATGACCCTATCACTTACGACGGAACCATATCCATTACATTACAGAGCTAGGCTCTTACAGTATTAATATCAGATAAAAGCTGCGCTTAGTGCATGCGCCCACCTCATGCCATCATGGTGCCACATATCTCTTTTTGTTTCGAGTCTTTGTTTAGATGGACATGCGAGTTGGTAGAAAAGGCGAAGTATTGCATGACGGTGCATTCCTGCACAGTAGACGATGGGCAAGGAGTGGGACAACAGCTTATGGATGACAGAGGGTAAGTTGCTCTTGAATACGTTAGACCCGAAGGAGATGTTCATGAAAGTTCTCTGAGTCTACCCTTTTTAATCAATGAACCATATCAGCCCTTCATATGATTTATCAAAAATAGCGAGAAATTGTCGTTAGTTTCTTCAATTCTCGCTGCACTTGAAACTCAACACCAAAGGTGTTTCGAACTTCGAAAGTAGTGCCTACAGAGATACTTCTGGGTTGTATCATTTGGAAGTGTCGTTTTTCTTTGCTCAGGGGTTCTTCATCTGCTCTTGTTCAGTTTTCATCATTATCGAAACTGCTGCTTTTACGGGAGTGCGCTTACCCAAAAGCTCACATCCAGCATTCTTCTGATTTCTGCAGCAACAAAAACAATGTCGAATGGAGCCTCGTAAAGACCTTTAACGATACAGCTCGATGTGATGCAACCAGGACAAATTTTTGGAACATGGATCATGACGTCCCTCTGGCACGAAATTAGGCATTACGTGAAAAGCAGCCTGTGGAATGGAAAAAAATTTGGAATGGGATAAGATAATGAGCATAAATGGTCGGCGTGAAGCTAAGCTCCGCCCACGATTGGCGGAGCGTGCACTGGAATGCTCTGCTTTAAGAGATTGTTCGTTCGGTTCGTATGTGGCTCAAACGTGGGAGAAATGGCTCGAGGTAAGTTTTGAGTTTCTGAAGGTCATAAAAGAGGACCGTGCTAAGTAAGCGAGACGCGCCCTGAATGGTGGGTCCGTACAACGAAAATCCATAATTCGTTCTCAACGCGACATAAAAATTAGGAGAATCGGTAGAGATGACAAAAATCCAAGCTATTTCGAATATACTTACTACACAGCATAGCCCTGCACAGCACAGCACCAATTCTATAGATTGTACCTATAGGCCATTATGGATCAGCTATCGGTTTTCCGTGGGCCAAGAATGTGTAATGAATTACTTCGACGACACAGCAACATTACAGAGGAGAAAACTCTGTGAAGCAACATACTAACAACATACGATATCGACTGAACTCGTCGAGTTCTGTGCAAGAAGCTGGGACTGTTTATGTTTATGTTTATTGTCGTATGTAACAGCCCACGTCCTTATAATAGGTGATACTAATATAAGTGAAACATCATCATCACAAACCTTGAAACAGCTGTTTATTGGAAAGTTATGTGCTTGAAAAGCAACAAAAAAAGAGGAAAAGAAAATAGTGTGAGCAAGCAAGGATGAGAAAGAAGTCAACAGGTAAGGGTTAGAATTCTCACACGGCCGTCATGTGAGAATCAACAAAAATTACTCAACAAAAATTTTTTCAAAGGTTTCTGAAGAAATCAGAGTAAAATGTATGGTGCCGTGAAGGAATCATGCACGGAGAAATAAAATTCTTTGTTACTCATTATTTATGCTGTAATTGCTTAATAAGGGCCGCATGTGAAGTTTCACGCAAAAAATGAGATCTCAGCTAAGATACAACTCCTAATAGTAGTGGTCGAGGGCAGGAGTATTATATTAGGTTGTTGCAAAATTTCGGTTCCAAGGTATGTATAAATAAGTAGATTTTTTACCGTGAACTATTCCATCTCGAAAAATGTCAGACATACCATATGGTAGGTTTTTTTCTTCTCTTTCAAAAACTTCTATGAATTTCGCTCTAATTTTTCCAGCCGGCCTTTTCCAGGGCTGCGAATAATCATGAACCGACGCGACTATGGAGTCATCATGCTTCACGAATTTAAATTGGGACACTCCGCAGCGGGGGCAGCCTGTAATCTCAGCAGTGTTCTTGGGACGAATTGTCTTTGCGAACGGACAGTGGAGCTCTGATTTTAAAAATTTGCTTCTGACGATTTTGATCTCGAAGGAAAATCGGGTCGCGGCTGCAGGTGGTCGCTTAATGATGAAGATATAAAGAGAGAAGTCGAAGCAAATCCGGAGACGAATACTCGTTCGTCAGCAGAAGACCTGGACATACATTACTCTAGAGTGGCCAGACATTTGCTGGAAATCAGCCAGGTGAAGAAGATGTCAAATTGGGTGCCTCATGACCTGGCCAATGAGCAGCGTCTAGCACGTTTCGACACCTGCTCTAATCTCCTAGTTCGCCATAAAAATGAGCCATTTGTAAGTCGTATTATAAGTGTAGATGAAAAATGGGCTCTTTATGATAACAGGAAGCGGGGATTAGTTTGGGTAGATAAGGATGCTCCTCCAAAAACTTTTCCTGAACTCGACCTTCACCCTAAAAAGGTTATGATTACTGTGTGGTGGTGCTGTAAACGTGTAATCCATTACAGTTTCTTGCAACCTGGTCAGCCAGTCACAGCAGAGTCTTTCTGTTGTGATCTGGAGCAAATGTATACAAAGTTGCAAAAATTGTGGCCGGCGGGGGTGGATAGAAGAGGGTCGATCCTGTTGCAGGACAACGCAATACCACACATCCCACAAATCACTCGGCAAAAGTTAACCTACTTGGGTATAGAAGTTCTCCCTCACATAGCGTATTCTCCCGACCTTTCCCCCCACAGAGAATCACTTTTTTCGAGCCCTCAATTCTCAATTGCGTCAGAAACAATTTACTAATTTAGACGATGTTGTATCTGCCTTCCTTGGCTTCGTTGGTTTTCGTGATAGTAGTTTTTATAGTGAAGGCTTAGATTTATCACCTGTTCGTTGGCAAGAATGTGTAGATTCTGATGGTTCTTATTTCGATTGATTAGCTTGTGTTTAAGCTGAGTTATAGTCGTTTGAAGTATGCGCTCCGTTTTCGCAATTTTGCAACAACCTAATAGTAAATGCCGGCACCATTTTCTGCCGCACTCGGAGACAAAGAGTCAAACTGTTTGCGTATTTTTCTGTTAATACTATGAGTCCCCGACCGTGGCGGACAACGAGACGAGCGAGCACTTACTCTGAGGCCCCGCCCCTTCAGCCACCACTCTGAGGAGCTGTATCTTAACCGAATTCACACTACGACATAAGCATACAGGTGACAGAGAAATTTATTTTTCCATGCACGACTCTTGAGGTGCACTTTACTGAGAACAGCTGGAACACTCATAGAACAACTTACCATACCTGGTGTCGGATCTTGATTTTGACGCGTAGAGTTCTCAATTCAGAAGTAACTCTTGAGAAAATTTATCCGCATCCAACAAGGTCTCTGTGGTGAGGATTTTGAATGGCATATCAAGGTCATATACGCTTCGACGAGCTAGAAAGCTGGGCAGGAAGAAGTGATGGCGTTTGACACCACTGAGAGTAAATCACAACTCAAGCGAGAACTGCGCATAGGAAACATAAGCAGGTTTCTAAGCGCTTCCTGAAAGTCAAATGCTTTTTTGTTGGATGGGGAAGAAATTTGTTACACCCATCCGAAGATTTGAAAGAGCAAAAATGAGCCCATGTATTTCTCTTCTGTGTATAGCCTCAGTCCAGTCATATAGGAACTAGGAGGAGCCATTTCGAAATATTTGAACTACGGTGATGATCTAGTGGCAGAACAGAACTTTGAAAGATCCATGTTGGGAAGAAGGCACAATGCTGTGCTTTAGATGAAAATCACGTAAACGCTCCACAACCTTCTAGAAGCCCTGGCAAAGATGGACGTTTACTAACTGGGATAGTATTGCAACGATTATACGGTGACTCTTATGGCACGGGTGTGGCCAACGAATGTCTCCAGTGAGCAGGGTATTCCGCTCTCATATAGGACAAATTGAAGATGTGCTCCAGCGAAAAGAGGATAGCAGGGAGATAGATTCGATAAAGATTAAAGGACGTAATCTAAAGTGACAGATGAAGAATGGACCAAGTAGCAAGCACACATCAGCACCGGAAATGCGAAAAGTCGAAGACAGCCGAACATCGCTGATGCGGTAGTTAAATCATTATGTAAGTGTAGACCATCAGGAACATGCGACTCATACACATAAGGAGCGATTACGCAATACCAATGCTAAAAAGAAATCAAAGTATGTGAATTTATTGGGGAACCACCGCGTAGGATTCTGGTGGGCAGGCCATTTACGGATTTCCTAGAGGGCAAACTAGACAGATATGTGTTCCTGAGCTTTGGACATATATAACTGAAAATACACATCCAGCGACTAACTACACCGATATGGCATTTTAGGTGTTCTCTCGATAGCTTTCTTTTGAAAGATTTGAACTATGGTGATGATCTAGTAGCAGGACAGAAAGCACAGGTGTTCAAGTTTGCCGACAAACCAACGGTATTCTTCTCATGTATAGTTCGATTGGAATTCAAAGAAGATTCAAGCAATAAATGCACTGTGAGTGTTTCGTTGGATTGCAAACTACATAATGGGTAAATGTAAATTTCCTGTCACGGTGATGCAAGTTTGATAGTGAATGCATTGTCAATACCGTGCAATCTCAGAAGTTGTAAAACGCTGCTTTCTTGAGAGCACACTAGAAGTGATAAGGTGAGATTAGAGGCGGGTTTGAGACACCTTTTTTGTCACCTGACAATGAATGACAGTGAAGAAAATAGTTCGAAGCTTGAGTTCTCTCGTAACCTTTCATTTTGATCTCGGTAATCACGCGAGATTATTCGGTACGCTAGGAAGTAATTTTTAGAAAGAGCAGTTGAGGTAGAGAGGTTGATAAGAAGATGATCGATAGAGGTAGCACTTATCGTTATCTAGCGTAACGCATGGCGATATATCATATTCACATGTAGAATTGGCTCGTCAGATAACAAAATGTAGTCTAGAAAAAAGTTAGCATTGGTTCCAATCTCGTGAAACCACAGTCTTATACAGGTGACGGCAGAATTACTCCAGTAAACTGGGAATTCAACGGCATTTCGAAATCAAATTTTGCGATCGATTCCACCTGTCAAAATTATCTAGTACAAGCATGACAGTTCAAAGCATGCTAACAGTTGCCTTTGACCTATACACAGTCCTTCAAACCTTCCGCGAACCCTTCGCATGTGGCACGCAGGTACGGTTCATCGATTTCGTTCCAGAATTTCAGAAGCGCTTCTTTGAGAAAGTCCGAATTTGGGTGTATGGTAGAATGAGCTTCTTTCTCCAAGACGGTCCACAAAGAATAATTCATTGGATTGGAGAACCGGAGAGCCATTCGTGTGTGCTGAAGCTGCTCGGAGAACCAATCCTGGACCGCCCTCGCCTTGTGTGGTGGAGCAGAGTCTTGTTGAAAGCAGCAGTGAGCTTCTTTGTAGTGGGAATCGGCTTCAGAACTTTTTTCATGGCATCCTTTTGAACCGCTGCGTTGACCTTCACGCCATCTTCGACTAAAGCGAATGAAATTTTTCTTGAAGATGTGATTCCTCCCAGAACCATGATGGATTGAGGCTGTTTCGCATTTCCTTGAAGCCGTCTTAGGCGGTAGCATCAGCGAGCGAGTCCCCAATAATTCTACTGAAGACTGAACAACGTAGAACGTATCATCGCTGAAGACGATGTCTCGAGCGCATGCCACCGTAAGTCGTTGCAGCAACCTTTTGCATCACTGCAATCCCCCTTCTTTATGTGTCGGTCATGAGTTGGCATTTCTACAAATGGTAAGGAAACTTTCTGAGCTTCCCCTGACTGTCTTCCTTTTTGAACTGTCGCTTCTTCCCACGCCTTTTCTATTTATATGTGGCGCACCGATCTCCTAGCGTTCCCTCGGATTTTCACATTTTCAGGTTCGTCGTTCGTTCCTTTTCAATCATCTTTGGCCTTCGATTCCTTGTGGCGTTTCATTGTGGCCTGAACCGTTCTGCGAGGCACGGAAAGGATTCACGATATCTCTCAATTGCTTGCCGGCCTCATAAAGCTTGACAATAGTACTTCGTAGTTGGAGCACCCAAGTATTTTGTACTCGCGCTAGTGTGAAATGCACAAATTTCAGTCAAAATATTATATATTAGGCAAAGAACGAAAAATCCTTAAAAGTTTGTAAAAAATTGAAATGATTGGGTGCACGGGTAATTTTGCCGCATCCTGTATGACTGGAAGACACAGACAATAAGATACAAGCGAGATATGGTATGAGAGCAGAACAAGATGATACCATGCGTTCAGCTACCTATCAAATTGTACCCAACGAAGAAAAACGCAGATTGGTTTAGCGTCCGTCACAATACTGTCCGGAGCCACGATACGAATCGGTGCCAATCCAAACACCTGAACGGGTGCTTACTGAGATCCCGAGAGATTTTCCGAAACCTCCCGCAAATGCGTCCAGTAAACAGATAAGTTGATTTTTCTTGTTCCAGTTGAACGAACGATGTGTTAGTTCCGCAAGAGAGTTTCCGCAGCATTTTTACTACCCTTTTTGAGCGCCCATGTTTTATCTAGGAGTCCATTGAAGACCGTTTTGCGATGCGTGCAACCAACAGATTTATCAAGCTTCACTTCCTGTATATATGTATCAACTGGATTTCAGCCATGATAGAACAAAAATGAGAATGTGATCATCATGAGCCATGTTCCTCACAGGAAGATATTCGAGCTGAAGCGTCATTCCGCGTATCTAACCTAACCTTTTTGGCACATATGAGTAATATATCAGGCTCCTGCATAAGTCTTGCGACACATGGATTTTTTCAGTCTTTACTCCTTAAAACTCAGGGACATGTATAGACGACATAATCACAATTGTTTTTTACACTTACCCCAATGACTGGGTTGACCCGCATGTCCTCTGTCCAGAAGCTTACAAGTTAAAGTTACAGATTTGAGAAACTTACGGATACACTGTTCGAGATCCAGATCGCTGTTCTCACTCCCTGTGTAATGCTTAGGGCCCTGATTAAGTGGTGTTAGGAACGCACTACCTTGAGATCAAGCTACTGCCCCACGTAGAATCAGAACTCGAAAGCTCAGCTCTTTCCGTGATCATTTCGAAGGACGAATCAGTCGATTTTCAGACTGTGGAAAAAGTGTAAGCTAGTCCCGAAGTTGCGTGGTATGAACAGTAGTCGTTTCAGTATTACCGTCTGGTACAGCTCTAGTGGCACTTGTGAGAAAATCTGTAGCAATTAGATCTACATTGAGATTGAGATCAAGCTACTGCCCCACGTAGAGTCGATTTTCCACTACTTTGGCGGTATAGCACCTTCTCATAGTCACCAACGAGTAACCAGCTTTAATATACAATAATAGTGTCTTCCAACTCTTTTGTCATTGAAGATTAGCATAGCAAAGTTTTCTATCCACTCGCACTGCTGTCTCGTTCGACTTACTGAGTTGATAAGGTACATAACAGTTCCTCGAAGCCATGGCTACGTGAGGCCTGCCAATTGTCA
This sequence comes from Trichostrongylus colubriformis, assembly GCA_963978905.1. NCBI lineage: Eukaryota > Metazoa > Nematoda > Chromadorea > Rhabditida > Trichostrongylidae > Trichostrongylus > Trichostrongylus colubriformis. Next base: position 34,741,339 of record OZ022258.1, on the reverse strand, counting down.
GCAGGTGAGGAGTACAATAAGATTTGCTCTTACCTATAGCCTGCCGGCCGGCATTCGAAACTGCTTTCAAACTTCCAAGGATATTATCCTGTCCAGTGGGTGGATGAACTACGAGATCCGCGCCTCCTGACCCAGAACCAATGGAGCGGTGGGAAACTGAGCATGAAACTGAGCAGGTAGCATGAACACTGAGTACAGCATAGGTAATAGCAGGTGTTTCTCCAACTAGGAATTCTGAAGAGACTTGTTTTAAATCATGGGGCTGAACACGGAGTTATGAAATCGATCCGATCGTTGCTATAATGTAGTGGGGCTACCCCGTATACACGTTAAGCAAATCATCAAATTATGCTATAACTGAGTACAAGTAGGGTAGGAATTTCGAACGTATCACAAAACTTATGCATCAATCTGTGAGCTTGGATGTCGAGGTTCCATGAAAAAAAAGAAGATGGAGTGTAAATGATGTGCGGCCGTAGCACTTCTCTCTGGTGCTATGACTTCGTGAAGGTAATAAAAAATGGCCCACCCGAAAGGCGTTTCTGGCACTATTCGCCAAGTCCCGTGGAAAAAATATGACACAACTCCTCTGCCACCTCTTCTTTAACGAGGACTACCAACGCGGTCGTCCAGTCGACGCGACGCCTCCAAATTGTCGCGCCATGGGTTGCCTCTATTTACACTCTAGAGTATACTCTGCACTCGAGTCGTCTAGCAAGTATGACAAAAGGCGGAAAAAGGTCTCAGTCGATTGTGTCACTGCCAGTTACTACAGAGTGTGGTTATCGATTGACGGCCTTTTTAGAGGTGGAATCGCTCCTTGGTTCGAAATTTTCCCCTAAACCTGCGGGGCAGGACTAGCATAGGAGCTGGGCCGTTGAGGAATTATCGACAACAACTGAAATATATGAACCCCTTCAACCCTAAGCCGACCCACAACTTCTAACCTCAAACAGCGTTGGAGGAGCCAGGTGCCTGGATGGCAGTTTTGATCTCGCAAAAATTGGTCATCATGCTGTAGGAGCATTTTCACTTTGGAGAACGTAGAGCTGATTCCTTGCAAACACTGCAATGACAATCAAATTATCGGATCCATTCACTTTTCGTTTCAGATTGGCGAAAATGGCAATGCTGACAGTGCATTTGGTCTCATGAAGCAAGAAATCTATGAGGAACATTTGTGAGAATGTCGTAACCTGAGCAGGAATTTTCAATATTGCACAATGAATGTTATGTTGTAAGACCCGAAAACTTTGTTACAGTTATAGGATATTTCAGGCAATATCGCAAAGCGCGACACTCCTCACGGCATGCCATTGATGTCGACGTGGCTGCTTCTTCAATGGAAGTAGTGGAGCTTCTAGAGCATGGTGAGTCGATTTCGATTGAGACATCTCATTCTGCTACTTAAATACAAATAGATCGAAGTTTCGATGTTGAGTGATTAGCTAAAGGTCCTTGGTTCCTTAGTGAACTTTTCCAAAAGAGTGTTCTGAGCGTCTCACGTCGTGGACCAGTAACATCAAGTGGACTCCTTTGGAGTTCATTTCTGTTTTCCCTTCGTGGAGAGGGCACTGAGGACGGAGACAGGTTTTGGAGAATTCTGTTTCTTCCGTTGTTATTAATCTTAACCTCGTAGGAAAAGAGTATTGCCTTTCGTCGGAAAATCATGCGACTTTGAAACCATGAAGGACTTACTGCACAGTCCATTAAGTTCTCGAAACTTCCGTGGCTTTCATAGAAGCTTCGTAGATCATGAGAGCAGCGGACAATTATCACGTGCAAAGGAGGACCTACTAAGTGTTGAACTCTGGTAAATAGGCATACTGGTCTGCACAAATATATGCGGAAGATCGAAATTGGATGAGGGTTGACAGATGAGTGTCGTAGGAGAAGATAGTTATTTCTGAAATGTTATCTAAGGATGGGTGAGAAACTGATTCTAATATCAATATCGGATATGACTTGAGGAGGCTTCCTCCTCAAGTCATATCCGATATCCTCTGAGGCAAAATAGCACGGAAAGGTTATGGTTGTACTAAGAGTGGTCTGATTCTACGGTTTCATGGTTCTGGCGACACCAACACAGCTGAAATGTGAATGATGAGTAAATGCTCCTTTAGCTTGCGGGGCTGAAAAGGTTTACAGAGATGCACATGAGTGTCGCTCGGGAGCGCACGTCTTAATTTTGAAGCGAGAGTTTGCTCACAACTAGGGTCATTGTCTCTTCTGGACGCAGTTTTTCTGGATTGTGTCAGGTTTCCTTCGTTAAAACACTGACGAGATTCTGACGAGTTGAAGGGGGAGGTATTGTGGGATGGAAAGCTTGTGGTGACTTCCATTCTTGATTGGGCACAATGAGGTTTTGAAGCATAGTGATGAGTGATGACAATGCGCAGAATTCAAGAGTTTGCTTGAAGTATTGTGGGATGGAAAGCTTGTGGTGACTTCCATTCTTGATTGGGCACAATGAGGTTTTGAAGCATAGTGATGAGTGATGACAATGCGCAGAATTCAAGAGTTTGCTTGAATCTATCCGTCAAATCTTGTTGAGTGGAGAGAGAGTTGTAGCACAAAGGTGCTTGCTCGACTCGACGATTTCGATCACAATGAGTTGGGAAAGTCACAAGCAAAGATCTTTTCCTCCCCTTGTTGAACAGGATTTGTGCCGTGATCGCGCTCGGGGCTCAACATGAAGCTCGTGACTCTGGAGATAAAGGCTCGCTCGTGCGTGATAGTCTCTCAGATAAAGGCATTCTTTGCGGACTATGTCAGGGAGTCGGGGCAACAACTCGGTCGGGGGAAGGCCGTATTACAGTTCCTGCCGTATATGTGGCTCCGCGCACTCGGAGGAAGTTTGTTGAGCAATATTGCTTCCACACTGGTTTCGCTCGTGTCGCCTTCATCATCGGTAGACCTCTTGCATGAGAGAAAACTTCGTCATGTCATTAAGATAGACATTATCGCCTACCAGAGTAGTGAACCGAGACAAGAACTGCGGGTGTTTGAAGATATTCCCTACAAAGGGAGGAAGTTTTAGTCGAGTATAGGGCATCGACGAAATAGAGCAGTGATGAGCTGACTGCTGTAGCATACGGGAACATGCTCGTTTGTGGTTCGCTTTTATCCCGGATAGTTGGCTCTTTCGATCTTCTGTCCTCTTCTGCCCTACCTCTTCGGATGCAGAGGATAGGCGCAGCCCTTTGCGTTCCTCCCCAACACTTTTGCTACAAAATCGACGCGACATTGGCGAATTTAGACATGTCCGCAACTTTTTCGAGCGTGCCATCTCGTCGGAAGGTTCACAACCACGTTTTTTTCTTCGCAGATTCAGAGGGCGGTCCATGGTGATCAATATCTTGGATTACATCGCCTTATTCGAAAGGATATCACAGTGACTAGCTTCATTTTCTGGCCTTTCCCTCTTTCTTTGGGTTTACGAGTTCCAAGAGGTTTGTTCGAGACCTCCGCTGGCAACTTCACATGCGTACCGAGGGGTACCAGGCAGAATCCTACCTCTTCTATTAAGTTATCAGGGCAGTATTCTCGCTCGTGTCGATCTCACTTTATGGCCTTTCCCAAAGACCAGCCTGGGTTGGTGAAGTGATCGCTTCCCTCTTGGAGCCTTCATATGTACCCGATCACCCACCTTCGATGTCTTCAGGCACTTGCTTGTACTGATCATAAGCCTTTTTTATCGTCCTAGCATTTCAGCATTCTTCTCCCGTCCGTACTTATGAGCCATTTTTGTGGCCACAGCTACATCCTGCTATAGCTGTTCAATTCCACTGCATACTCAACTCTTGAGCTGGTAGTGTTTTTCATGAAACACTCGGGTCAAATAAGTATAGTAAGTGAAACGTGATTCTTCGGTGGAATCATGTGCCGTCGTGTTGTAGGCAGCTCACAGAATGGAATTATTTTAACCCGCTGTATTGACATTTTTTCATTATTTTCTTCTCAACTTCGTGGAATGGTCTAGTCGAGCCAATCTCTCGAGGGTTATAGCCTTCTGTGGTTACCTGGTTTACGCTCATCAGAATTGAGTTTCTGCATTAGTCGATTACTGATTTACCTTCTTGGTCAGTTCGATAGCATGGCATATACTTCTCGGAGTTTAGGAAAGTGATCGACCATGCTGAGCATATACCAATTTCCTACGGAGTTTAGCCCCATCCAAATAACATCCAATGAGCTTTCTAGGAAGCCGAGACGGCCTTGATGTCACTATCGGTTTTAGGGTCGGCGTCATTGTATGCCAGTGATTGCGACAGAGACACTCGCAGCACTCAGGGTCAAGCGTAGCGTCGAGGATAATTTCAAAAAATGAGACCCCCTTTCTCAAGGTTCCGCTACTTCTGTTCGGGCCAGTTTTGGCGATGACTGGCGGTGGATTCTTCAGATGTTCTGTTCTGATCCTGTTGGACTAGGTGCTGTACCATTCTTAACCGACAAAATGGCGTGTCCGGGTTCGCAAGGGAGAACTGAAGGAACGAATATCCATCCTGCTTCTGATTACTCCTAGGCAGGTGTGCATGACTATCGAAGAAATTCTGGTAGAAATCGTGAATGACATTTTCCATTGGCCTTTCGGAAGCAGTTACTGTATCTTCTAGGCGACGGAGACCGGGTCGTTTTGGTCCTATAACCGGCGAACCTTTAGCAGGTATCGCGAATGCTCCTCCCAACCTCTACTGCTTCAGCCAGTACTGCTGCTCTTCCCTTTCCAAAATATTCTTTGATCCCCTCTCTGTATTGCAATCTCTAAAGTCACTTGATAATCGCCTGCGGCTCCTGCGGCTCAACGTTGGCGTATCGGCTCGAGTGCTTCCGAAGAAAGATGGCTCTTGGCGACTTTCATACCCACTGCTCTCCTGGCCCGATCGTGAAGATGTTCCACGAGCCGCTTGTACTCGTCGTCGATGTTTTCGATAACAAAATCCTCCCATACATCAGCGAGAGAAGCGAAAATGTGCCTGTTGATGACTGTTTTAGGAATTCTCTTCTCAAATTTCGCGGCTCTCTCCTCAGGTATCGAAAAGACAAACCTTGCGTGGATGAGCCGATGGTCTGACTTCGTATATAACATCAAATAAATCACGAAAAACCTTGCTGAAAATGACGTGATCGATCTCATTAAGGAATTGTCCGCAGGGTGACTCCCAAGTCCATCGTAGATGGGAGGGCTTCTGGAACTGTGACATATCGTGGATGAATTTGATCGATTTGATAAGCTCAAATAGCCTTTCCTCACTGATCATTTCAATTCGACCCGTGAGTCCGATGTGAAGCTCATCCCTTCTCTTCGAGCCGATCTTAGCTATGAAATCGCTGACGGTGACCTTGAAGGAAGGTATGGCCTTTCTTACAAAAGTTCTCCAGTTTCACATGAAATGCTTTGAGCTTACACTTGTCGTAGCTTGATATGGGTTCGTGGGCAACGAATATGGTCAGAGTCGGAATCGAACCACATAGTTTCATTCGCAAGAGTCCAATTCGAGTGGTCGGATTTCCATGCGAATCGACGTTAGTGGCCAAGTGCGTGTTGACGAGAACGTCCAACACCTAACGCCTCAAGAACAGTTTTGTGAACGGCGTATAACGGGCGATACCTTCTCGCCTCAGTCAGTTCAATTACGTTGCAATCCTCTTGGCTAGCATCATTACATCTTCGATGCTCGCTACCGATGCAAAGGTCCGTGCATTGGAAGTACAGATCCCATCTCAGTCTTCTCGATTTAGGCAGCCTGTCATAGCCCCAAGTTTGTTGCTCCCGGGAGTTCCTACACAACGCTGTCGTATTGGGGGATCTCAGGTTCGGGGAGGCCTAGAATGAGGTTTTTGGCAAGGTTGAGAACAAGCAAGTAGCTTGTCGGGTCTTTCGTGGTGTTAGGTCCACTTCGGGTAGTTAGCCAGGTTATTCTGAAGTAGACCTGGGCGCATTCATCTGAGGCTACCCCGGGCCGCTTCCAATATGCCTTCCAGGGAACCAACTTGCGTCTCAGGGTGAGTATTAGGTTGATCGGAAAGTTTTGATAGGGTTGAGGTTTTTTTCTATTACTCAGCAAGTAATGCAGGCTAATCAACAATATAATAACCATCGTTAGTTATAACATTGTCCCACCTAAAGAGCAGGTCAGCGATTTCCTTCTCCCAGAATTAGGAGGATTAGGAGTCAAAGAAGTCACCGACCACATGTTCAAGGTGACGATTTTTTTTTGCTAGGAAAGCCTCAAGGGGCCGGGACAAGTGGTAATCTGAGGGGGCAGTATCAGGTGAATAGGGTGCATGTGGAACCGTGTCCCAACCTAGCTCCTCCAATTTTGCGCAGGTCTCTGCGCACCTATGTGAGGGACCCGTGTAAAATTGGAAGAGCTAGGTTGGGACAAGGTTCCACATCCGTCCTATTCCCCTGACACTGCCCCTTCAGATTACCGCTTGTTCCGGCCCCCTAAGGCTTTCCTAGCAAAAAAAAAATTTGTCAACTACGACCACCTTGGACAAGTGGTCGGCCCTAATCCTCCTAATTCTGGGAGAAGAGAATAGCTGACCTGCCCGTTGGGTGGGACAATGTTATAACTAACGATGGTTATTATATTGTTGGTCCGCCTGCATTACTCGCTGACTTGTAAAATAAAATAGAAAAAAATCTCAACCCTATCAAAACTTTTCGATCAACCTAATATATGTTGGCCTCTGGTCCGCGATTAGCCAGCTATCTGCCACCTACGATCGCGCCACGTCGCCTTGCCACCTAACGGTTCGAAGCGAGAGAGGCTATTCGGTGAATGAGATACTTGGAGCTTTACAAACTTCATGAATATTATAGGAAAAGTGATCACCGTCATATTGAAAAAAGGCTATAGGAATTTTCAGGTGGTCAGGCAAAAGGGGACATCAGAGTCGCAAGCACTACTCCCTCCGGTTTGCAGGTAGGGAATTAACTTTCAATAATGTAAGACCAGTGGCTTCTTCTCATTATATTTATCGCAGGTATGTGTCTCGAAGTCGTCGCTGGGCCTCACACTGACCGTATTTACACTTCTCGTCGGGATCAGCGTTTTCTTGTATCTGGAGATATCCTCAAGAAATGCACAGAGCAGGTGTAAACATATATATTATATTGCATTCAACAGAGCAGAAAATCTTGTTCCCTTGCTGTTCAGTAATGTTTTCAATTAAGAGTCGCAAAATGAACAACGGTTCCATATTCCACACCATGCACTCTGACAACTTATCATACACATATTGCGGAACTGAGAAGATGGAAGACGCGGTTCTCACGTTCATATAAATAGGCACTTGTTGCACATCGACAGTACTGATCATAAAACAACGTCTTCAACAATACCTACTTCTATAATATTGCCAGTTTCATGGTTTTTCAGCTTCTTGTTTACCTCAAAGTACCAAATCCTGGTAGCTATGATCACAATCTCATTCTCATCTATATATGCAATGTGTGCTCTAATCCATCACTGTTGATCCATGGCACCCGTGAATATGTAGACTCACCCCTTTTGTGGGAATCTTGTTTTCCATTTCTTGCATATCACGAGGAAGAAATAGATCGTTTCACTCCTTGAATTGTATATATCCTGTGACACGGTCAGAAGCTATGAATGACTGTAGAGGTTTAAGTGGTACGGCAAATAGCAAGGTATAGCTCATTTTGTATTCTGTTTTCGAAAGACAGAACCATATACTGCAAGTATCACTGCCGCATACCCGAAATCGACATTACACTGATTCACTCATTTGACTGGATTGCAGCCCGTTCATAGTATTTACTGTGGTGTGGTATCAATCTAGTTTTATTTCTGACCGACCGCTGAATCAGTAAGCTCTGATATTACTGTACCATCCTACGGTCAGTAATGCCCATGTCTCACTTGATGAATTTTGAATTTTTACAGCTGAGATGAGACCACCGACGGTCCTTCCTCATCTACAATTTACTACGTTAGGTAACTAGGATCATTTTTGATAATTCACGGAATTTGTGAGCGCTCACTCCTGACTACTATGATTTACTATGAGCTCGTATGAATTCCCCTTTAACTTCTTCGTTTGTAGATTTCACAAGAATATGATGTCCGTTTTCGAAGTTGGATGTTGCAATGAGAACTAGTATGTTTAATGATGGTGTATCGTATACTTCTCATCAAAATGCTAAAATATTATCAATATATATGCTTCCACATTTTTTTCTCATCTACTTTTCCTCTTGTGCATGCTCTACAAACATACATTGTAGAACCTGGGCGGCTGTGCTCATTGCTCACAGTAAAAGGAATACCTAGAAAATTTCGACTATTCCTTGACAATGCCTGTTCACCTGTTTTTCAAATCCTGCGCTGGGTGATTAAGCCCTCCTCGCTGAGCTGAATGAGATTCTTCCTGATAATCGCATTCGCAACTTGCGTAAAAAAACCTTGAGCGGCAGATACGTAGCACGCACATTGTATGCACATTGTAATGGAAAAGCATTCACACCTCAGTCCTTTGCTGGTGACCATGTGGCCGGGAAGAGCACCACACTATGAAAAATGAAGCATCAAAGAGCCCCTGGCAAATGGGAAATAACGCTTCACGTCGACCGGGTGTGAACTGAACTTATTGACAAGTTTTCTCTACCTTCCCCTAATTCAAACGCTGCTGATAGCTCTTGCATATTGTGCTAAAACGAAGGTCCGCAGAAATATGGGATTTCGCAAAATTTTTGTATTCGGCTCCATGATGGCTTTACTGGGAGCTCAGCATACATTTCTCAAGAGAATCGGGATACTAAACAGCTACGCCTCCAAGTGCGAAGAGATTTTTTAAGCCGCGTTCATACTCAGCGCAAGGCAGGGTGTGGGTGGTTCATAGTGGAGGCACAGTGGTTGACATAGGCGGAGACGCAGATATCGCAGCCACACCATGCCGCCGGCACCGCAAAATATGAACGCCACTTTATTGAAGTAGGACGCGCTTACAGCTGCTGTTTTTGTAGAGGTGGCGTGGCAGTTCCGTGTTCAATTATGAGATGGTACTACGGGGACTTGAGGAGGTTTCGTTTGTCACGCAGCATACTACAGTCGTAGAGATTGCGAGCTGTGCAAGCATTGGCAGATCATCATGCCAGAGTCCTTCATAAACTCGATCATCATCGATACAACCAATGGTACCGAACCCATCAATGGTAGTCCTTATAGAGCAATAGACCACGATCATTGTGCTTAGCCTAGAAAACCCAAGGATTGATTGGTAGAAGTCGTTTATATCATAATATAGAGTCTTTATGAGAATTAGGTTTACTTGCTACTATCTGCAAAATCCATGGACTTATTTCTGTAAAATGGAAAATAACGTATCGCTGAAAAAGTCCCAATACATCCATTGTAAAATGAAAACCCTGTTTGAAATATGTGGAGAGAAAAATGCCACTATGCTGTAGTTCTACACCCTTCACTCAGATTTCTTCGTCCTTTGGTTTTATCTTCAAGGACCAGTGTGATGAAAGGCCATTAACAGCTATTGCAGAAGCCATTTACTAATCTGATGGCGGTTATTACACGGTGGCATAGATCGTGGAATGAATTATAAGGCCTGCAATGAGATATCATGAGAGGCTCTGCTTTCCCAGACGTTAACTGGCAATAAGTCAACAAATAAGGGGAAGGCATTCTATATCATGAAAGCAAATGGACAGTGCCACAAGCCGGGCTAACGTTTTTTCCAGAAATCCTAACAAAGGAAAGCGGATGCAAAACTTACGTGTTATTCGCGACACCCTCCCCGGTAGGCAACTTTTTCAGCGCTGCTTATTTTCCATTTTATAGAAGTTGGAAATTAGTCCTTAGGGGCTCTGAAAGATGTCACCGACCTCCTACCTGATCCATCACTATGTACGAGCTCATTTGTTCGATTCCACAGTCCTACTTAGAGTCTGCTGCTATGGACGGAGGCATGGTAGTTAGTTCATGGCAAAGTCTTAACTTACATAGCTCACCCGAAACTCTCTTTCGAGCTCTGCAACTCGAACTTAAGAGGGATGTCCTACCGATGCAGCGCATAACGAAGGCTAACATAAGTGTGGATGGGCCGGTCATCTTCTGAGGATTTACCACGACAGATAACAAAAAGAACAGTTGAGTGATTGCCTATCGGCTTTTCGCGGCCCAGAGAAAGACCTTTTGTGAAATGGAGTGATGTGCGGCATCTAACACAGTTACGAATGGTGCTGAACGTTTCGTCAGATCGCCATCGCCATCGGCTTTCAAATCGTTAAGGCGGGGATCGTAAAGACCACAGTCAAATGGTTCACTCCTGGTGCCTGCACGTGAATCGGGAGGCGTGAATAAGCATCAGCGTTCATTTTCGTGCGAAAAAACAGTCATAATATCAACACTGATAACCAAATGGTAGGTGTGAAGCAAAGTTTAGGAGAAAAAGGTCTTTTAGAGCTACTTCTAGCAAGCAGTGAGGACTGATGTTCCCATGCCGTTCTCTCGTTGTGTCAAACAACAGAACACCTTCGCAAATGCAGTTCCTAACCTTTTTCTTACCGGAAATCTGTTCGATACCTGGCATTCGGACATACAAGCATTATCCCCCATATGTCATGAAAGTCGCCTACAGTAATGCTCATTACCTGGCTGTCTAATCTGATGTAGCTATCATGTTGTGAGGAAAGTGGTGGTCGGTTTTGCGTGTTCACAGGCTCCCTTTTGCTCTTTCTGAATATGGGCTTTCCAGTTTTCGAATTATCAGAACAGTTTGAAAATACGGTAAAATGAACACTTTCTGGTTGGCTTCACTTCACGGGTTCTATTTCGGTCAAGCAATGTAGACAACCACAAATGTAAGCACTGGTGTGCACACTATGATAGGATTTCGCACCGTGGCCTGTCGCAAGCGAAACCATGCGGACGAGCTAGAGGCGCCGTGTTGTTGGGTCCTTCTGTGGGTGGCGACCCTAGTACTATGTGTAATCGCTCTAAGAACCATGTATAGGGAAGCGCGTAGCTCGCACACTCTGCGCCGCTCGTCGTGGTGCAAAATCCCGGCATAAGAGTACGCACCCTTAGGCACTGCAGTGAAAGGGGAATGGCATTGTATACCTAGTTTTAGAAGTACAGAAATGAGAAAGTTGCTTGAACTTACAGTTGATCAAAGCGCTTCGATTATAGAATAGCAGAGAGCGATGAGAGACCATATTCGCACGGGGTATCTCAAAGCATTGGCCCTCCCAATGCACTTGTGGTTGACCATCCACGTAGCCTAAACTATTAAAAGGGGCTGTTAACAGCATCTTTCACAGATCGTCCTGCACAAGTTGAAGGAGTTGCAGGATGAAGCCCTTTCTCGTCCGTTGCATTCCTCAGAACTTGCGCTGACTGAACCAACTTTTCCAAACATCTAAACAGCTCCTTCAATAACAGAGTAATCGAGAAGCATGAAGAAGAAGATGATTTGGAGTAGAATTTAATGATTTTGCGCAATGTAAATCGCCCACCTTTCATCAAAATGGAATGAGCAGATGTGCATCATGTTGGGAAAAGTGTGAAGGTGGAATGGTGCGTACTCCGCAGAAAAAGATGCATTCTGGGCCGAGCTATGATCACTCAAAGGTCAAATTGCGTAATCCGATAAAAACTTTCTTTACAACCTAATACCATTTTAGTAAAGGTTGCAAAGTTCACGTAACTGGCTGGCAATAAAACGTTTGATGAAAATGCTATCGTTTTTTTCGCCTTATTATCCATATGTTTTATATCAGTTAGTCCAGATAAATGTAGAGCAAATGAAGATTGGCTCAGATCAAAAACGAAAAAGTTTTCCGTAATCCCTTTTAATGGCTGGTCATGCGACGCGAATCCCGTCAAATGCAATAACGCATACATTGAGACCCATGTGGCTTCCAACGCCCTCAAAATGTCCACGGTCACTTCAGATCACCATGTCGTCCATGTCCGCACTATGCTTGCTGGCAATGGTGAGTCATTTTACAGTGTAAAAGTGGGCAGGTTGAGGGATCATGATGAAACATCTAAAACACCTTGGGCGGAGGTTGTGCTTATTCACACTCTTATGGTGAGATGATCAAATCCCGCATCATTGCACGTCGCTCAGGCAAATAGGTAGCAGTAGCTTGTACTTTGTCTGGCAACCACATGTCATTGCATAGTCCAGTTAGCATTAACCTGGCACCACGATTTTGAATGGAACTAGAATGCACAACGCATCCCAACAAGGGATTGATGTCGTTGCAACTCTCCCCTTCTTTGACCTGAACGTACAGGAAACTATAGACCTAAAAGTGCTCCATAATTTCAGAAAGATTTTTACAGAATTGCCTGCAAGATTTTGAGCAGGCCCTTCTCAATCCTGAAATAGTACAAATCGCATTTTGAACAGTTTGCTCGGAAGAAAGTCAGCTTAATTCATATTTTACGACTTGCTGCTCCCACGTCAATACTGAGCCTAGTGCCACGATGTCGTAGCTGGGAGCAAGTTTGGTTACAGGCTCAAAGTCTTTTGAAAAGTTTTTGTAGAACCCTGTAAAGTTTTTTCGGAGTAAAATTCGAAATCCCACATCGTTTCATACGAAACATGGAACTTTGGAGCAAAACAGTTCACTCTGAGCTCCAAATTTTGTTCATATTCAATTCAATGGTTCAAAGTTCGTTTTACATTAGAAAGTACAAAATTCAGCAACCGCTGCATCGCTCCAAGGACGCTCTTAAGATGAGAGTAGAGCATGAGTTGGAAAAATCACACTCAAATAAATTGGAGAGATCATTGCCCAGCGCCAAGTGAAATGTCAACGTGGACTATTCAAGAGAGAACGAATTTTTCATACTTTCCAGCTAGGTCAAGCATGGCATCGTGGAAAATTTTCAGAAAATAACGATCCCACCCTCGTCTCGCCCCTTGTTCTTCAGGCTCCGCTACTTTCGTGGCCGGGGCGATTCGTCAAGGAATTAAGAGCCTACGGCTAAAAAACAGACCAAACCCGTGACAAAATAGGAAAAATAAGAGCCTAATGGAATTCGATACTAGTATCCCAAAACTAAAGCGTCACCAACCATGGGTCACGTGTTCGTTCTCTGATGATAGAGGAGAAGGGTTAAAAGCCGTACATGGCATGCGTCAAGGATGAAGGACGAAAAAAAGAAGGGTAAAAAGGTTGGAAACCAAACAGAAACCATGTGATGTGCTCCACTGTGATTACCGCGTGGTGCGCATCACATGGTTTATGCCTTTTCGATCCCCATAGTGGCTCGCTAGCACAGGTCACGCACTTGCAATCGTAGTAAGATATCAATGAAGCTCATACCTGCTAATTTTGTCGCTTTCATTGCTAATCTATTCAGTATTCATCCACCCTGGCACCCGTGGGCGGAGGTTTTGTGCTTCTATTTGGTGCCATCGGACCAGCGAGGGGGGGGGGGGTGGGGGCATGGCATTGGCTGGCTCGTTGTGTGATGTGTCATATAAGATGTTTCCATCGACAGCCCATTGAGTTCAAGGGTATACTGCTCCGCGGTCTTCCTAGAATTTAGTTATGCGCTTTTGATGCGGAAGCTTGTTGCCTTTTTCACATCCACCATTCCAAGTGAACCAAAAATACAGCGTGCCCTTTGACTCCGTTCACTTTGCTTTGTCCATACACTCTCTCTCTTCTATGATATGGTTCTAAGCACTTCTCTTGTCCTACTATATATAATTCGCTTAGTATGTCTGTGTGTGTGTGTGTTTGTGTGTGTGTCCGTCTGTGTGTCACGAAATTCATATCTCGCGTCGCAGCAAAGCTGGGAAGCTGAATTTCACAAGTGATATAGGGGGTGCCAAGGGAACCTCAGCGGTGGTGGACCGAAAGTGATAGCAGCTGATAGGGGCTGATAAGGAGCCTCGGAAGGCAAATGCCGCCAAATCCGTTTCGCCTTTCGGGTTGATCCCAGAGCGCTGACACTCATAGGTGTTGTATGGGGTGGGACAGGGACATTAATGGTGGGTGACCCGCATTGATAACGGCTGATAAGATACAATAAGGAGCGTGAAATGGCTGGAGTCGTCGAATCCGTTTCACCTTTCGGGTTGATCCCAGAGCGCTGACACTCATAGGTGTTTTATGCGGGATGAGGCGGAAACATTATTAGCGGGTGATCCAACTTGAGACAGGTTGATAAGATACGATAAGGAGCCTCGGAAGGCAAATGCCGCCAAATCCGTTTCGCCTTTCGTGACCATTAATCCCAGAGCGCTGACACTCATAGGTGTTGTATGAGTTGGCCAGGGACATTAATAGTGGGTGATCCAAACTGATAATGGTTGATAAGATTCGATTAGGAGCGTGAGAAGGAAAATTTCACCGAGGCCAGTACGCTTATGCGCCTAACAGTGGAATGTTTACATTCGCAGGTATTGTAGGGTACGGGAACCCAAGTGATAACGGCTTACGGTGGCTGATAATAACCGTTAGGAATCGGATGGGATGATCCTTTACATCGCCTGCTACTACTACATGACCGCTTTAGCAAGATCGTCTGATGCACAGTGCCATTAGGTGAACATATTTTGTTATGTTCTGATATCACTGGCAGAAGTATCGACCGCTGAATTGCCTAGCGTTCCGTAAATGGTGCATTTCTCTTGATACTGCGATCTACACTGATAACCATGATACAACCTATATTTGTGATAGCAAAGCGAACGTTTCACTCGGAATCATTTTCTAATGCGGTACTGGCAGCAACAGTGGGTATCGACCGCTAGACTATGTAAAGTTCCAAATAGTGAAGCATGTACATGAAAACGATAAACGTCGATAATCGGGGTGCGGATCTACCATCAGTGTCGAATACAAAACTATCGATGCCTAAACTATCCAAACACCCATTGATGACCTAAACCAGTTGACACACTACTGCGCGCGTTACATGTCGATGACGTGCAAAATGGGTTCGATGCAAAGCGGCTGAAGCATATTGGGTATTACCGAAATGCTTACTTACCACGCCATCTTCTCTGCTTTTATCCAAATACATAGCTCAGCTGCAAGCAGAGGAAAGGAAATTTCCATTAAACTCCATACACAGCTGTGGTCGTGCCGAACGAACCCATGTTGCACAACAACGTCATGAATCGCGCGCAGTAGTGTGCGCCCGCCAGCTGGTGAAACCATGATGCCCTAGCTTGTCTCCTTCTTGTGGGGTGCCCCTTTCTATATGTCTTTCGAGGCTTTTAATTGAAGATTAAATCAAATCACACTTCACACACACATACACATACACATACACATACACATACACATACACATACACATACACATACACACATACCAAACTCCTGGTTTAAATATAGGGCATGATATGAATGTATGTAAACCTATTTTTCTCATCGCTAACTGGTGCAAGGTGAATCCAAAATGTGATACGAATCTTATCATATGTAATTGTTCTTAAGATCGCCTCATCGTAAATAAAATTAACAATTTTCCTGAGAAGGCTGTGTGGTTTCAAATAAATATTTTCTCACCTGATATTGTTGTAATCTTTTGTAGTTAAATTTGTGATGATCGCTATCTTTGAACTGCTTTTTGGTGTAGCTGCCTCCTCTGGGTGAAGAATAAAAGGTTCATCTCCGGATCTGTGCACATTAAGGTTAAATAGAAGCTGGAAAAAACAAGTACATAGTATTTCGTGATGTCATGTAAGTACATCTACTTCCAAAATTTAGACGTTATCCGCTACTTCCGGAAAAGTGCTGAACATCGGATTGATGTTTGTGACTGATATTCAGGACAAAGAGGTGACCGTCGAATACAAGTGAGTTGTGCAATCCAGGCAACTCCAGCAAAAGTTATAGCATTGTTGGCACACCACGAGATAATTAGATCAGTCGATTTAGCTCCTCGAGCACTGACTCCTTGAATGACTATCCAGGTTGCACACCCACACAATCTTAACATTCTTTTTCAGCTGAACTAACCAATTACGGAGCTCGGACGAATGTGGTTAGATAGGGTTAGAAGACCCAGCGGCGGAATTAAGGTGACGCTCAAAAGGCGCATACTGAATAGACACTCGGAAGCACACTGCCTCAATAAGTCAAGTCGATCAATATGAACATCGCGTAGTGTACCTGTAAAGAAGATCGAGATGCCAAAAGTGTAAGTAGGTGCACGCAAGGAGGGGCGTGTGAGTGATGTTTGCGAGCCCGCACGCATCGCGTACAATGAAGCACGCCCAACCACGAAATCCTGTTCAAACTATGCTGAGAAAGTGGAAAAGTACTCTTTTTTGTCGATGTATATGTTTCAGATCTTCAGCGTCAGCTGTTCTTATAGCAAAGGATCGAATATTTGACGAACAACTCTTGCCAGGATATGACTTCAAGTTGGTAAATATGTCTCTAGCTCCTCTTCCTTCTGTGTTTTGGCCAATGCTCTACTACAGCCACTCTTTTCATAGTGGAGATTTCGCCAGAAGATAGAAAAAAAGAAAATGAAAGGGTTCCTTTTGGCACCTTTCATCATACTTTTGACGAATGGTATTATAATGCCTCTGCAACACGACGATTTCTCAAAGATTGCCGGCAACAGTGCAAAAGGAGTGTAAGCGGGCTGATCTCATTTTGAGAGTCGACAGAGCTGACGAGAGTCTCTGCGAAATGATTCCATTCTCAAGGAGAAATGCATCAACTATACACAGCACGATAAAAGAAACTGTCACTTCCCAACACGCAATCCAGAGAAAGAGCCACCTTCCCGGATGAAGCTGAATGTCATCAATAACATGAGGAATACATCGCATGGCCATGACCAAAGCAAATTGCCGCTGAAGCGAAAAAAAATTTGGGTTTTGCCGTAATCAAATACAAGCGAATAGTGCAGAGGAAAGGCGGATATAAGTTGATGTATCGATGTGGGTGGAACCTTCACTTCCAAAGACCAAGTATATTCCGAAGCCGAAGACGCTTGATTGGGTAGTCCATTTCTGCTTGATGGGTTATTAGGCTTTTCTGCTATCGTCACTTAGTTCCATCAATGTGACTCTTAAAACAACTGTGGGATGGTCTCACGAGTAATTATTTTCCATTCGTACTAGTTTGATCCGCCTTGTATATTGGTAACGGAATCCTTTGGGGAATTTTCGTTGATTCTCGCATCGCAGAGGGGGTATAAAAAAGAGCAGAGGGTCAAGCAGTTGAGAGCTGAAATGGTACGGCGTTGGTCATGTTATGCTTTCGCTTATGAACAACACATCAAAGTAAATATGACAATCACGAGGATCAACAACGCACACGCAAAAAGTTCGCCTTGAAGCCAACCTTGCATCATATAAGACGAATTGCCTTGGGCAGTAGATCTTCGGCTTTCTCCTCCATCCAAGATACACCTTTCTGCGTCGCTGCGAGCGCCATTACGTTCTGCATTTCTTTAAAGAGAGTGGAAGGAATGATTCTGATTGATTGTGGAATATGAAAGTAGGGCTGGTGTGTAGTGTAACAGTAGAGTAAGAACGAATTGAAATGTAGAAAAAAGCCGACAAAAAGGAGCCCGGAATCACCCCTTCACTCTCGCGCCTTTCTGGGTCACTAGCCAGGGTAAACTGCAGACAGAGGTTAATCAGCCAGCCGCGAACGTTGTTCCGCCCTCGTCGGCAAGTCACCTGGCTGATGAGCCGCTGAACAACGAGCCGTGCTGCCAGATCGTGATATTACCTCAAGCCGTGCTTTATCGAAAGCGAGTTTCGCGACACATCGCCTTTTCTACAGTAGAAGGTTTGTTTTCACAAAGCATGTATTCACAAATCTCACTTCCTTCTTAACCACTCGCTGTGCCTTCAGACATTTTCGCCACTTTCTTTTTGCAGCAGGCTTACTAGAGTGCTCAAGTGGGTGTGGTCAGAATGGGTTCGAGCGGTGGTGGCCCCATCATAGTGCATCGGAGAGGGCGCATACTGACTACTTCTCCGGAGACCGGCTGTCTCAAAAAGGAAAAGTGTACAGTGGTGACCCTGTCTCACTATACAGAATCATGCTTCCTAGGACTTCCGATATGAGATTAGTTTTGACCAAAGGGTTTTCATCTGTACTCCACAGGGACTTGCGATTAAAAATGGTGAGGAGCCATACACTCATTTTGCGATGCTTGATCTCTGCAAGCAATATTATTCCAGCTTCACTGTGCGATTCGATCAGTGTAGAGAAGAGCTAGCCGCTGGCATTGCTATCGAAATGATTCGCGATCTAAACGTGGACGCCATTATTGGTCCTACTTGCAGCTTCCGTACGTAATTTTCCGAAACTTTTCATGTAACAAAGAGACTTTGCGATTTCCTCTTTGAAAAAGTACATACAGAGTAACCAAAGTTTTTTACCAATATTCGCTAACATTTTGTTATTTGCTGACTACGAGAACAGAATTTTTCACGGAATATATTTCGGAAATAAGGAATATATCGTAGATAGAGGAAATATATAATATTTTATACGACGAGCTCACTTCCATTTGTTCGTTGTTAATGACTCCGCCATAGTTCTATGTTGTGGTTATCCATCTACTTCAGTACAATCGATGACATCCACGAGATGCTGTTATGTCTCACACTGATCGATTTGAAGCCAGCCTTCAACTCCGTTGAGACAGAAACGATTATCGAAGCTGCGAGGAACCACGATGTACCTACACAGTACATAACAGTACTTCGTGAACTCTATAGCAACCCCACAACCAGAATTTCACCATTCCACAAGGAGATCATCATCGACATGAGGGGTGCAACAATGCGACACGATCTCGCCTGGACTTTCCACCGTCACTCTTCAGAGCGCATGCTTCAACTAGAATGAAAAGGCATGGGAGTGAAGGTCCATGGCCGGCATATTGCAGGAAGCGAACGAATGCTAACCAATTTCGACTGCGAGTGGAAAAATTGATTTACAGCTGAGCCTTACGAAGATGTCGTTCATAAAGAACGGATTACTTCCGATGCCCCATTCACGCCCAACGGAACGAAAATCATTGAATGCTTCAGCTATGTGTACCTAGGTCGGGAAATCAATAGGATGAACGACTTCACCAGCACCAGAGCCGAGCAGGAGGAGAAGAGCGGTTTGGGAAGCTTTCAAGACAATCGAGAGAGTAGTGAAGAAGACATCTAGCTCTGCACCAATCTCTTGACTTCGCAGTTTTTCCTGCCCGGACATATCGGAGTATCACGATACATGCAAGTGCAGAGCGGAATCCTGTGTACCGAACCGAACTTAGTCGGCGATAGAAGAGCAGAGATGCCACCGTATCTGCCAGTGACGCGGAGTCTAGATGAGCCGAACACGTCATGCGTTGACAGTTGCACCAGACCAGTTACCGACTGGATTCCTCAGGACGTCAAAGGAAAACCCAGAGGATGGTTAAACTTGCTCGCGGAAGCTCTGCGCGAAGGTAACGAGAGGCTACTGCATGTTCTTGGTGCCAGATTGGTTCACTGGACTGCTCTTGTTCGAGACAGTGACGAGTAGAGGCGAAGGTGGCGCGCTCTTAAGAATCTCGATGAGCAACAGGACGACAGGTGATACAGATGATACAGGCTACCCATATCCATTACCAGCTAATTGAGGTTCTCGCCTTCCTTGAAGAAACGCATCTTTGCTGTGACAGCGACATTCAAGCTTCCTCTTAGAGGGTGTCTTTAATTAAGTGCTTAAGTATCCACAGTTGTGTATTCTCCGTTGTCACAGCGCCAAAACAGTAGGTGGAAGAAAGTAATTGAATAAGAGCAGATTAACAGTATACCATCAGCAATAGTCTGGCTATATTTGTTATTTTTTTTATGTCCAGGGATGGTAGTAAGTTAGCCGAAACAGATATTTGCCTCCAAATATGCTGTAGACTTTTTGAACCGAGTAAAATCGGGCTCACAGATTCTTGCTGAAAGAGAGTGAATAAAGCACAAGTAAGCTAGAAGTTATTTTAAAGTCACACAATATAGTGGTGAGAAGAAGAACTGGTAGTTAGTCGTAGCTCGCGGTGAAAAAACCAGAAGCGGCGAAATATCGATGAAGTGCAGAGACGCAGATCAGTATAGTTACTGCCAGCGAGCGCTAGCTTTTTGCTGGCGGTAACTAAACTGGTCTGACCCTCTGCACTCACATTATCCTTCAACCTCCCAAGTTACCTACCAGTGAGCCCTCAAACTAGCAGTGAAATAGTAGTTGCAAGGGATTTTCGGTAGCTTGTGAAAAGATTACTATATGTAGTATGCGATGCCCTGTAGGGGTAAAATGGATAAGGGAGAAAGACTGTCACGCAAAGAATAAAGAGTGTGTAGGGAGAGAGTGCGAGACAGTAGGTGCCTTACCTTGAATACCTTGAAGTCCAGTCTTCAAGGGTGGTCACGCCATCCTTGCAGGACACATCCATGCCAAGCGTCGCGATTCCTTGCCACTTGCCGCCATCTCTGACCAAAGATTTTCTTCAGTGGGTTGCTTCATCTGGTTGGTGGCCTTCCCAGCGGTCTCTTCACTCCACGAGGATACCAGTCGGTCACACGGCGCGTCCATCGGTTATCTCTGAGGCGGGCAACGTGGCCGGCCCATCGCTTCTTCGAATCGTAGATGGTTTCGATCACGTCTTTAACGCAGGCTCGCCTCCGGATCTCGCGACTGGGAATCTTTTGCACAACGACACACCACACATAGTTCGTTCCATAGCCATTTGTCTCACTGCCAGTCTGTCTTCCTCAGCCCGAGTTGTATTCCATGCCTCGCATCCGTAAACTAAAGCTGGGAGGACATGGGTATTGAACACTTGATCTCAGCTCTGAGCGTCACCGCTTGTCGGTGAGAACATCGCGATACTCATTGAACGCATCCTGTCTTACGGCTTCGGCAGATCTCGGCTGTGAAGTCGTTATCCATGGTGATTGCCTGATTGAGATAGACGTACGAGGAGACTTCTCCGATCACAGAGCCCTCCAGATGTGAACTGTAATCCTCTACGTAACTGTTCTTCATCCACTGAGTTTTTCCCGGATGGATTTGGAGCCCGGTAAGACGAAAGACTTTGCGAAGAATTCTCAACGAATCCTTGAGAGTACACGGCTTAATGCCGATAAGAATGATGCCGTCCGCAAAGAGCAGATACTGGAGCTTCTCACCATCTATATCAATGCCGCATGGAAGCTCAACGTTTCGCATCACGAGCTCGAGAGAGCGGAAAACAGTTTTGGAGAGATAACCTCGCCTTGCCGCACTCCGCGTTGGATTCCCACACGAACTGAACTATTCAGCAAGTTGACGTCAGTAGAGCAGCCCGTAATGCACTGGCGTATTACTTCGATGTATCGCAGGGTCTCCGAACGTAATGAGAGCATTAAGTGCCGCCTGAAGTTCGATCGTGTCAAACGCTTTCTTGAAATTGACAAAGAGGAAGCATAACGGAAGCCGGTACTCTCTACAGCGTTCCGTGAGTTGTGAACGACGTGGATATGGTCAATAGTCGAAAATCCTTCACGAAAACCGGCTTGCTCTCTGCGCGTGTTCATAGTGAGTGCGACACATGCGATTGAGAATGATGCGAGAAAAAAGCTTGAGCACCATGGATAGGAGACCGATAGGACGATAATTGAACAAAGCATCACGTGGTCCCTTTTTGTGCACTAAGATGGTCTTACAAGGGAAGGTTTTTTTATTTCCCATGGAACTTTGAAATAAGACCCGGGGGATCGATAGAGCTTCAAACGCTGATTATAACTTTGTGAACTAAAATTGCCAAATGGCATCCTGAAGCGAGTTTCGAGGGGTCAAAATTTGCCTGTGGCACCTCATTGGCGAGGCACTTTGCCATCAGACGGTTTGTCGAAATGGCCATTTGCAATGAGACCCACACCACTGTACGCGCTTTTCGATGCTGATCTCAAATCTGTATTCGGAATCTGTCAAACAATTACCTGTATGAAATTATGAAGGTTTTTCTGAACAAAGGAGTAATACCATTTCATGGTATGTTTGGGAGCATAGCGCGCGAGTCATACGTTTTCACGCAAAACCAGTGCGATTTTCGTGTTCATGGGATCAAATTACCATATGGGACAAATTTTCAGCCAATTCGAGAATTTGACCAAATCTCGGAAAATCTGATGGGCTATTGTCTGGCAACCCATTCAACAAAGGAGTAGTCGTTGACCCTTGCCCAGCAAATGCTCTTATTTGACGCTTGTTACGTGCGTTTAGTGTGATGGGCAAGTGTGATAGGTATGTTTAGGTTATCTTGTTCAGCTTGCAGGGTTTTTTTTTGTGGAAGGAAATTCAGAAACTCCTACTTAACCCCTGGCCACCCCTAATTTTCCGAAGTTGGGCCAAAAACTGGATCCGGCTGGAAATTTGCACAGAGGGGTGATTCGACCCTCTACGCGCGAATATTATACAAGGAAACGTTTAGAAGTGAAAGAAAAGCACTTACTGACAATGAAACACAAAATGCAAAAAATGCCGCACCGGCGGGAAGCTAACCCACGATCTTGCGCCTGCAAAACCGCGGCACTACCACTGAGCCACAGAGTCCACTACTAGCTCTCCTCTAGTCATGCTGATGACGAAGCGCCTCACCATTGCGATGTCACAGGCAAGTAATAGGCAAACTTTGACCCCTCGTAACTCGCTTCAAGATGCCATTTGGCAATCTTGGTTTTCACAGTTATAATCAGTGTCCGAAGCTCTATCGATCCCCCCCCCCGGGTCTCATTTTAAAGTTCCATGGGAAGTAAAATACCTTCCCTTGCTAGATCCGAGCCAGTCATGCGGAACCGACCCCGTCGCGAGGACTTCCCTGAATATATCGGCGAGCGGACGGGTGAGGAACTCCTCCATACACCTCAAGTGCTCTGCTTGCATGTGGTCTGATCCAGGTGCTTTTCCTTTCTTTGTCTGACGAATAGCATGGGCCACTTTCGACTTCAAAACTCGCCACTCCTCCCTTTCAGCTGCGTCATCAAATGCAATAGTAAAAGGCTGAACTTGCACTTTGGTGGAGAACAGATCCTGGAAGAAACTTTGAATCTCCTCTTCCATGTCCTTGCGACTTCTGGCAACAGAGCCGTCCGTTCTTGTCAAATACTCGGAAGAAATAATTTTGAGGCGAGTGCTAGTGAAAGTTCTTTCGATGCTGAGTGATTTTTGAGCCGCTTCCCTTGCTCTCCGTACAGCGTATTCACGATAGTTGTTCTCCACTCTAGAGCGAATGACCTTGTTTAGCACCGTGCGAGCCACCGGGTTCAGGGAACTTATCAGCTTATTCCAAGTAGCCAACATCCGTAGGGTCTCGTCACCTAGCAGCTGGCGTGGTTTGCTCAGAACACGCCCTGAAGCAGCCTCAACAACGGTTCGGATGGCAGAGATCATCCTCCCGTATCTATCATGAATGTCACCATCTCCACCGGAAAGGTCTCTCTTAGAAGCAAGCGTCCATAACGTATTCTCACACATCGTGAATCGAGCTCTCCGTGAGTGACTTGCAGCTATCCGTCTCCTTTCCTTCTTGAGATTTATCGCAATGGTCGCTCGGACTAGACGATGATCGGAACCGATGTCAAAATGCGATTCACCGATGACTGCGACGTTGTGACTCAGACGCAGGCAGTTTGTCATGATAAAATCGACTTCATGGAAGGACTGTCTGTCAGGAGTAGGCGACGTCCATCGGCGTCCCTGACGTTTCTCGTAAAATGAGTTTGCCACCCATAGTCGACATCGTTCGGCGAATAAGGCCAGGGCTTCTTCGCGAGAATTCCGTTCAGGTCTTCCATAGGGACCCACACAGCTCTCACCGGTCACGCCGACGCCCAAGTGGACGTTAAAATAACCAGCGCAGACAGCGTAGTTACCTTCTGGATAGGGGTTGATTGCTCGATCGAGTGCGTCGTAGAGCTCCTCGACATCGTCTTAGCTATAGGCGCATGTGGGCGCATATACAGACAGAATCTTCATCGTAGCCGTTTTTCCGATTTCGAGCACAAGCATTGCGATCCTCTCCGAAAGGACATCACAGTGAGCAACACGAGCCGCCAGTTGTGGCGCCGCCAACTCTGCCTCCTCCTGAACCGGCTCCAAGCACGACTTTGGCCTGTATGCCACTTCCATCTGACTCGTCTTTGCGTCTCCTGGATGCATGCCACGTTAATCGCACACCTGTCCAATTCCGAAATAAGCTGATCAATTCTGGCATCGCTGCTGGAGCCTCGAGTGTTAAAAGTGCCGATATTTGAAAAAGAGTTTGGCAGATCGCTTGCCTTGAGATTTCTCCTCCTCTGCCATTGCCAGCGGTCATCGCGACATCGTACGATGTGTCCGGCTCATCTAATCTTCCACTCCTGGGCAAATACGGTGGCATCTCTGATTTTCTGTCGTCGTCTAAGTTCATTACACAGGATTCTCTGCACTTGCGTGTATCGGGATACTCCGGGCATCGTCGTCCCGATGGTGCGTTCAGTGGCACCGGTCTCTTATTCCTGCTTACGTGCAGTTCACATCTCTGAGGCATATGTCATGGCAGGAAGGACTGCGAAGTCGAAGAGATTGGTGCGGAGCCGGATGTTCTTCATCTACTTCACAAGTCTCTCGATGGTTTCGAGAGCTTCCAAAACCGCTCTTCTCCTCCTGCTCGGCTCTGGTGCTGGTGAAGTCGTTCATCATATTGAATTCCAGACCTAAGTACACATAGCTGGAGCATTCAATGACGTTCGCTCCGTTGGGGGTGGGGTGGGGCATCAGGAATTAATCCGTTCTTTATGAACACCGTCTTCGTAAGGCTCAGCTGTAAATCGATTTTTCCACTCGCAGTCGAAATTGGTTAGCATTCGTTCGCTTCCTGCAATATGCCGGCCATGGACCTTCACTCCCATGCCTTTTCATTCTAGTTGAAGCATGCGCTCTGAAGAGTGACGGTGGAAAGTCCAGGCGAGATCGTGTCGCATTGTTGCACCCCTCATGTCGATGATGATCTCCTTGTGGAATGGTGAAATTCTGGTTGTGGGGTTGCTATAGAGTTCACGAAGTACTGTTATGTACTGTGTAGGTACATCGTGGTTCCTCGCAGCATCGATAATCGCTTCTGTCTCACAGAGTCGGAGGCTGTCTTCAAATCGATCATTGTGAGACATGACAGCATCTCGTGGATGTGATCAATTGTACTGAAGTAGATGGGTAACCACAACATAGAACTATGGCGAAGACATGAACAACGAACATCTGTAAGTGAGCTTATTGTATAGAATATATTTCCTCTAGCTGCGTAATTAAATCCACTTTATCAATGAATGTTTGAACCATCACCCGTTTTGTTATAAATTTCCCTTATTGTTATAACCAAATGGGCTGCGCATACTACTGCGCGCGTCACACATGGAAACATGCTGATTGGGCTCGATCGATATCGATCAATCAGTACCATCACTCGAACGGATTGCAGAAGCAGAGAACTAGCAGAAACGTGAAGAGGGAACAAATCCCTCCCCGTCAATCTCGTCCTTCCGCACCAATAGATATCGATCGAGCTCATTTTGCATGCCTCCATGTGTGACGCGCGCAGTAGTATGCGCCAGCCCAACTGGTATCTAAAATTCATGATTTCAGCTTTTGTGCGACGCGAAATATGAATTTCTCGACATTCGTCTTTTGAGGTCTCTTATCAGCCCTAATCAGTTGCTATCACTTCCGGTCCCTCACCATTATGTTCCCTTACTACCCCCTATATCACTTTGAAAATTCAGGCTCCCAGCTTTGCTGCGTCGCGAGATATGAATTTCGTGACAAACAGACGGACACGCACACAGACAGACAAACGGATTATGTATACATAGTAGTGATAATCAATGATCTCCATGCTTTCCATCTCTGTTGTAGTGAGCTTACAAAGATTCAGTTATACTCCATGTACCATATCAGTGAATCCTATCTTATGACAGTCCTTTATTTTACACCACCATGCTCCATTCTTTCCTTTTTATTCGCCACTAGTCTTTCCTTTAAAGGTAGACTACGCGATGATCAGTTTAGTGGGTTACCTTCTTGGGGAGAGTAGGTCTTCGGATAACTGTTCAGACTGAAGCTTTGTTGCCGCTCCACGGTGCACCCTCACGGTGCTGTGTGTGCTTGAACACAATCGAGCAACGCCCACCCAACCAAATCACACCTGGCCTTAGGTGAACAATTTTCAATGTGGGAGTTGCTTTCATCATCAAATTCAAATTTCATCATCTTTCATGAAGTTATCTCCTCTTATCGCAAGTTTCCTTTCCACGTGAGCGCCACGTTGGAAAGTTGTTTGACTGATTCGATTGGATGGGCGTGGCTAGGTTGTGTTCAATCAGGCACAGCACGGTGTAGCTGGACTGTGCGGGCGCAACAAAGATTCAGTCTGAGCCGTTATCCAAGAGCCCGCTTCTCCCAAGAAACTAAACCACTAAGCACCTTGCTCACAGTCCACAATTCCAACAGGACCAAGGGAACAGCATGCCCTTTCACCCTGTTTATCTTTTGCGTTGTCCATGCGCTCTCCTCTGTACGATATCGTTCTCAGCACGTATATTAAAAAATTTGTGTCTCACCTTGTTTCCTATTTGCGAGGTGCCGCTTCCTTTTCCATCGAGTTTTCAAGTGAAGGTTAGATTGAACATTAGTTCTGGATTGGGACCCAGTAAGTCGGTTCTATCACATCTCCCCTTTACACATTGAAACCTCAGCCTGCGAAATTTCGTTGATCACTGCCTACCTCAACGATTACGACACCCCTTTCCGCAGATAAAATACGATCCCCCCGTCGGGGATTCCTCAAAGGAGACTTGACCCTGGTTCCAACTGCTAATATCTCGGCACTACTGAAACCTGCCCGTTGTTCCTGATTGCCAGTTTCGGATAACTACCGCCCCAGACTTCTTCATGCTCAGGTACGGGCCTTTAGACGAGAATTGTGTCTCTCCACGGGACACAAGCATACTTCGAAGGTTTTCGCTTTGAGTCTTCGTTCAAATCTTCTCAAAAGCCTTGAATAAGTGGTAAAACGGTACCGTATAAATTAGATCTAGATCCCTAGTACGACCATACAGACAATTTGTTATGATTCTTTGACGGGCTTATTTTACTAGCAGCCTTGAACACTGATTCATCAGACAGAGGAAAGGGATGCCATTAGGTGCAGGGACCCTTTCAATGCGGTACTTGCAAGCTGGAGCTGTAGAATTAGATCGTTTCTGAAGCGACTACGGAGTCCTATCTTCAGGGTCCAACTAATGCGGCGCCCCTACCTTGCACCCATCGCGTGTCGCGCGAAACCGAGGCCACGAAGACTTTTGTCCTAGTGGCACATTCCCGTTAGAAAGTTCGTCGTAGCACCGGTGCATTGTTCCATTTCTCAAAATGAATAAGTTATGAGATCACGAGCAGCCGCATACGGAGGCGTATATTGTGGCACTTCCGCGTTGATTGTATTACCTTTTCCGAAGATTGCAAGCTGGAGTTCGTAGCTGGCGGTCTGAACCATGAAAAAATCCATAAACTTTTCCCTTCTCACAGGATTCTCGAACCATTGCCTCCACCAATCCCAAGGCTCCTAAGTGAGGTGGGGTTGGCGAAAAAAGGTGTCGTTCATGAAAACTCGAATAACGGACATTGTTTACTATAGTGTCAGATTAGAGAAGAGAAATCGAATAAAACACTTATTGAAGGCACACTACGGACAATCAGTTTAGTGGTCTACTTTCTGGCAGATAGGTCCTTTGATGACTGCTCAGACTGAATCATTGTTGCGGCTGCACGGTCCACCCACACGGTGCTGTGCCTGCTTGAACACAAGCTAGCCACGCCCACCCAACCAAATCACACCCGGCCTCAGTCAAACAACTCCAACGTGGCGCTCACGTGGAAAGGAAACTTGCGATAAGAGGAGATAACTTCATGAAGGAGCTAATTCGATGATGAAAGCAACTCCCACATTGAAAATTGTTCACATAAGGCCAGGTGTGATTTGGTTGGGTGGCCGTTGCTCGATTGTGTTCAAGCACGCACAGCATCGTGGGGGTGCACCGCGGAGCGGCAACAAAGCACCAGTCCGAGCAGTCATCCGAGGAACAACTTTCCCCAAGAAAGTAACCCACTAAACTGATCATCGCGTAGTGTGCCTTCAAAGAATGCAGTAGTGGCGAATAAAGGAAAGAATGGAGCAACTGCTGATGTAGTATAAAGGGCAGTCATAATATAGGAATTTATCAGGTTGATCGAAAAGTTTTGATAGGGTTGCGATTTTTTCTATTTTACTTTACAGCTCAGCAAACAATGCAAGCTGATCAGCCACATAATAACCATCGTTAGTTATTGTATAACATTGTCCCACCTAGCGGGCAGGTCTGCGATTCCCTTCTCCCAGAACTGCGAAGATTGGGAGTCAAAGAAGTCACCGACCACTTGTTCAAAGTGATCATTGTTGAAGAGTTGTTTTTTTGCTAGGAAAGCCTTGAGAAGCCGGAACAAGTGGTAATCTGAGGGGGCAATATCAGGCAAAAGGGTGGATGTGGAACCGTGTCCCAGCCTAGCTCCTCCAATTTTGCACGGGTCTCTTTACCTATGTGACGCCTAGCGTAGTCATGGAGCAGGTGCACCAAAGTTCGCCCACATAGGCCGTTTTTCTCGAACGGCTTCCGCAATTTTCTGCAGATGACCAGCGTAATAGGGAGTGGTGACGATGTGGCCTTGCTCGAGCAGTTCGTAGTAGAGCTAGACGAAATTTTGTGCACCTCCTCCATGACAACGCTAGGAGTCACATATGTAGGTAAGGAGACCCATGTAAAACTGGAGGAGCTAGGCTGGGACACGGTTCCACACATTCACCCTATTCACCTAATATTGTCCCCTCAGATTACCACTTGTTTCAGCCTCTCAAGGCTTTCCTAGCAAAATAACAATTCGTCAACTATGCCCACCTTGAACTAGTGGTCTGTGACTTCTTTGACTCCCAATATTCCCATTTCTGGGAGAAGGGAATCGCGCCCGTTGGGTGGAAAAATGTTATAAATACAGATGGATATTATATTGTTGATTAGCTTGCGTTGCTTGCTGAGCTGTAAAACAAAATAGAAAAAATCCCAACCCTATCAAAACTTTCCGATCAACCTAATATCTATATGGCTGAATAATACTAATTTGTACACAGAGTATAACTGAAATCTTTGTTAGCACACTACAACAGAAATGGAAAGTATGGAGATCATTAATTATATCAACAATAAGGGAAATTTATAGCAAAATAGTGACTAACAGTCATTGATATTGAAAACTTATAAGTACGAGCTTGTTCCTATATATGCACTTCATAATATTGGCAATAATAAAATCCTCAACATATACACTATCATTAGGAATTTCGGCCGGATTCCTGGTTTTCTGAATGAACGTTCTTATGCTGAGAACGTACATATTGGCGATTCTCAGGGTTACTGATTACTGAGCCTTCGATGGTTTCAGGAATATCAGTGCTGTTGAGAGCGAGTCTTATCATCTTGAAATCGAATTCGTCTGTTTAATATTCTGTGAAATCTCGTTTTTACCCATCAATTATATAAATCTTAAGATCTAGGTAATTACTGCATAAAACCTAAGTGTCGAAATTAGGTTTATTCGATATACTGTTCCATAACATTACCGTCAATGTCCCTTGTGCTCCAGAATGGTATTTCAAAACGGTACATTATAAGACCGCTAATCTGAAATGACAGATACATGTACCTTTGCATGGGAGCCCTGTTAGGGTGTTAACTCATTTTCAAATCCTCTTTTATTGCGGCAGAATCTTGATGCAATCTCATTTCATAGAATATGAAAGTGCTCTTAAACGTACAAATTTCAGCTGCGATATCTACAGGTGTGATAGCTGCATTCTATGATATTCCGGTTTTCACATGGGGTTTGAGCACCTCCTCAACCTTATCCAATATGGATCGATTCCCTACAACAGCAGTAATGTCTGTAAACTCTTTCAGGTGACGTGATTCTCATTCTTTCCTGCTTATTTGTTTCCTTGCTTTACCTTACATTTTGCTTTCTATTTCTTAAGTATGCTCAAACATACCCTAGATACTCTTTCTTCACTGAATCTTCACACCTCGAATGAACTTTGAGGGTTGATTTGTCAAATATGGCCCTTACAAGCAGGAAAAAACGTGCAGGGAGAGGAGGGAGAGGGGGTGTAATTCAAAACCTCCTCATTACGGCGGGAATCGGGCTACCGTGCTCTTCATGCTTCTTACTGGTTCCTTTCTCTGAATAGGTTTAGTTAAACCGGAACTGGGCCAACTCATGACAACCAAAGAAGGTGAGCACGGTGCACCTATTTACAATTGGGCAGTGAACTTGCTGGACGGCTCTGACACACATCCCTGGAAACACTTTGATGGCATGAGCAGTGAGCTGGGCGCTTCTAAGTGTGCGAAGAGGTTTATGAATGATAACTGTTATCGTTAGGTTTAGGTATTTATATGAAAGTAGATATTGACCGCCTCATTCAGCAACACGCATCTCCACCTATGAATTTCATTAGAGTGATAACAGCTACCAAGAAATGAACAGGAATTAGTGGAAACACAGAGTGGGTTTAAAAAAACAAGAATTAGCCTCAACAACATTTCGTTGCAGCCTTGGAATAGCCATCCGTCGTCTCATGCTGTCATTTGAATGGAAAGAATTCGCCTTCGTCTACTCACTCTTGGGTGATCAAGAAAAGTGTGATGTCATGAGATCAGATATTCAGGTTACCATTCTTTTCATATTTTCCTGTCTCATTTTCACTTTTATTAGGTTGTAAAGAAAGTTTTGGCCGGTTTTTGAAATTTCAACTTCGAGAGATCATAACTCGGCTCAGAGTGCATCTTTTCTCACGGAGTGAGCACCATTAGATTCGCCACACTCTTGGCAACACTATGCATACCTACACATCTCAATTTGATAAAGGGCTGATAATTTATATTGCGCGAAATGAAAAAAAGTCGACTTCGAATCGCCACTCTTTCTGAACACACTGCTACTGAAGGAGCTGGCCAGATGTTTTGGGAAGTGGGGCATAGTTAGCGCTAGATCTGATGAACATGATAGACGAGTAAGGGCCTCACCCTGCAACTGCTTCAATTAGTGGAAGAGGATTTGTGAAAAATGCGCTTGCGCATGACTGCCGTGAGGGGTCCCGCGGCACCCATTTTTTTGGATTTTTCCAAATCAAGGCCACTTGAGGTGGTCAGCTAAGGTTGCTTGTTGAGGGCCAATACTTGTGGATATCCCCTGCAAATATGGACGCTCATCGCCTTCTGCCGTTTTAGTTAAAGCGATTTGATCAATTGAAAATTCGAGCAGCTCGTCCTCATTTCTGCACTTCTGAAACCGGAGACAATGTGTTCCATCCAGTGATACACCCCCTCCTCTTGCAGTATTCACATTTGTGGTCACCTTCGCTGGGACTCGGCTAAACAAGAACTCTTGAAGTGAAGTCATCTTAAAAGTGCCATTTTCGCAGCACTTTAAAACTTCCCTAATGAATTGAAAACCTTATGGCATTCCAAATAAAACATATATTCTGAAAGAGCAACTTTTTCTCTATCTAACGAGCACAATATGTCAGCTGATTCATGTTGACGCGCTCTGATATTTGAATTTATCTTGTGATAACGAAAAAGCGGCCAGAACTTTCCTTACAACCTAATTTTTCAATACTTCGTAGCTTCTCCGAAAAAGTAGCCATGAAGCTATTAGTTAATAACTGTTTGAGGACAGTGCTTCATTTAAGCAAAATTTAGTAGGTGTGGCAGAGTTAAGACATGAACTTCCCTCAACCTCAGCATAACAATCTACTGTAAAAACCTCATATATGCGAGTCTGTGTGATTATTTGTTTGTCCAGTTTAGCAATACCATAAAAGCTAACCACAGAGGTCATGACTGGGGCATGGGTGAGAAACAACGGAGCACACATTCTTGCAGAAGAGCTAAGCGTGCTCGAAATATGTGGCTGGCGCATCTAGGCTATTCAGTACGTTCTGGTCCATTTTTACTCCATTTTGGTATAATTGGAAGTGACTTAATTTGGGAATCATCGGCCAACATTATTCGCAAAAGTCGGCCAAGGTGTAGCCAACTTTGTGGTAACACTGACGTCGCACGGGAAATTCCGATGCGGATAAGGAACTCTGCTTTCAGAATTTGTTTTTCTTGTCTCCTGAGGAACGCGGTTATCCATTTCGAAAGCGGAAAAGGATACAAGGTGCGAGAGAGAGAAAAAAATAACTGAAATGAAGCACCTATAAACGCTATCGTGATAGCAGCTTCTTGTGATGCCTTTCTGCTGATCTTCGTTTTCTTGAAAAGGAAGATCAAAATTTTTAACTTGTGCTGCGAAAGGTCTTGCTCCAGTCATGCATCATAAGTCGGAGAAAGCTTGCTATTTGCTCATGGTAACCGACGATAAGTGAAGGGATACTGCCTTCAACTCACACCCATTCTGAGCTTTTTCCACTTTTTCTCCCCTAACGCGGTAATGAGACCATAAAATCACTTTTGTGTCGAGCGCACTTTTGTGTCAAATGCCTTTCAAAACGGCAAGTTTTCTCTTCTTAGTCTGTTAAAGGGGATGTTTCCTCAACTTCTCCAAATTTATAATGAGTAGCAGATGATAGCGTACGAATTTTTCTTCTGTAAGACACTAGGAACTTATATGTTTCATAGATTATTTACCACCTACTTCATATACGTTTTGCCCCTACCTCATCGCTCTTCGACCTTATATTCTACCAGCTTGCTGCTAATCAAACTTCAACATGAAATCGCATCACTACATGTGAATTACTCCATCACTCTACGTTTCGGCTCGTCAGAGTCGTCGTGGGCGTGCGTGATGCCGTGATGTACTCCTTCTCTACTAATTTTCTTTCTTTTCTGATTACAATCCTGAAATGGTTCTCTTGCTACCTTAATTACTCGTGCTACCTTAATTACTCCTGCTAAGATTCTCTTCAGAACGCCGTTTCGGAGACAGACGAAGTGAGAATTTCGTCAATCAGTCAAATGTGGGATGTATCTCATGAGACAGTGGTCCGAACACTTACCAATGTCAGTGCGAGAGCGAGAAGTAAGAACTATCTCATCAGCACACATCACAAATACAATAACTTGAGAAGCCTAAAATGCCAAAATTAAGAATTCACTCGATGAATTAAAAAAGTCGCCTGTTGACTTTATAGGATCTTTCTGTACCATAAGGACAGTGTAAAATAGCAGCGCAGTGAAATCATAAAGCCGCAATACCGTTCAAATTTTTTTTCAAAAAACGAGACCTGGCCACGGGTCACACGGTCATAAAGTCTTTTGAAGTGAGTAAAATGAGAAACAATTGGAAGCTTCGAATCCGTCTCGATGCGACGAGCTCAGCAATCTATAAAATGTCGAATTTAGAAAGTAGGTCACCAGTTTCTCGGTGGAATGTGCGGAGATTTTTCTACCCCCAGGCAGGACTCCGACTTTTTTGAGCCTATATTTACATATTACATAATTTGTTGCTCACCCGTGATCTGCACACACACCAATTTTCCACTGAACCCTTGAATTATCTTGAGTCTTCATCTTTGGCCATACTCTACTCTTATTATTAGGCTGTCCCGAAAGTTCCGGAACACCTTGGCGGACAATTAGGGTTTTCGGGCCTTCCCACGATGGATAGCCGGGGCATTTATCGATTGACTGGTAAGAACATCCAGAACCTTCCATGCCGTAGGTATATAAGGATTCGCGCCTATCCACAAAAAAATAGAGTTCGAAATGGGGACGTCACTCCGAGCAGTGTACCTCTACGAGTTCTACCGAGGGAGTTCCATAAGGGAAGCGGTCCAAAACATCAACGCCGCATTCTGAGCAGGCACTACTTCGAGTACAACTATTTACCGTTGGTTCACCCGCTTCCGTTCTGAAGATATATCCCTGAAAGATCAGCGACGCAGTGGCCGACCATCTGAGCTCGACGATCAGCTTCTCAGGAGAACAGTGTGAGAGAACCCCACGGCAAGCACACGTGAACTAGCCCTGCTACTCGATTGTGGGAGTACCACAGTCAATCAGCATCTCACTCGGCTGGGAAAGTGCTCTCCACTTGGACACCCCATGCCCTATCCGACAGCAACGAACAGGCACGTGTTCACATAGCGGAATCTCTTCTCAGCCAACCACGCAGAGCCGAATTCCAAAGTGACATCGTGACCGGTGATGAGTCGTGGATACAGTATGACAACCAATCCCGACGTGCCTATTGGCTTCCGAAAGGAATCCCTCCTCCAACCCAAGCCAAGCCGGACCAGCATGGCAAGGGGATGCTGCTCTGCGTTTTCTGGGACGCGCAAGGGTTGCTCTACCACGAGTTGCTCCTGGTCTCGCAGACAGTCAACGCGTCCGTATACAGCAGGCAGCTCAGGAAACTCTCCCGAAAAATGGAAGAAAAACGGAGGAGAAGGTCGAATGTCTACCTTCTACGGGACAATGCAAGGCCACATGTGGCAACAATCACCCGGGACACCTTGGCGACGCTAGGCTTTGAAGTGCTACCACATCCTCCAAATAGCCCCGACCTCACACCGTCTGACTACCACCTGTTCGCTCCTCTAAAGAAGTTCTTGAAGGAGAAACAGTTTGAAAGGGAGCGCGACATCGAGATGGGGGTCGAGCGTTTCTTCGCGAAACAGCCTCCATAGTTCTGGGCGGATGGGATTGGCAAGCTTCCGGATAGGTTGCAGAAGATGATGGATAGTAATAGATAGTAATGGTGAATATCTTGTTGACTGAAATGTGTTTGTGTTGTAAAGAAATAAATTTGAAAGAAAGCGGTCGAGGTGTTCAGGAACTTCGGAACAGCCTAATACTTTAATCCAAAGTTTAAGTGCCTTTCGGTACGCTTGACGCTGATCATGTCGTCGGACACTTTCACCTGGCTGTCAAGGTAAAGGAGCCAACCATTCGTTGGTGTCTCTCGAGTGAGCTTGATGTACTGAGATTGTTCGTTAAGAATACGGAAGCATTCATCCACATCAGACTGCGTTGATGTTATGATGAAACAGTCTTCGATGTATCTGCGGTACATTAGTGGCATGCGAGCCAGCACCGGTTCTTCGATTCTATTAGGTGTACGCAGAATAAATGGCTGAAACAGACCACTTCTTTCAAAACGCCATAACGTCGCTCAGACACAACTTTACTTGTCGAAATAAAAACCATTCAATCTATAAATTTTTGCCAACGATCTGGTAAAGAAAACATGCCATTATGATAAAATTCTGGGTTGCGAGAAATAATAAAGTCAACGGGCATTTTTAACCTGCATCCTATCGGCAAACTCCTTCTGACGCAGGTTTGCATCGAGAACCCGGAAAAGGTGGTAATCCGTTGGGGAAAGATCTGGGGAATAAGGGGGGGGGGTGATGGAGAGTCTCGATGCCTAACTGCATCAGTTTTTGCCGGGTGACTAGCGAAGTGTGAGGTTTTGCGTGATCCTGCAACAGGATAAGACCCTTTCTGTTTGTCAGCGCCGGCCATAGTTTTGCAACTTTTCATACATCAGAACCAAATCACGGCAACAGGACTCTGCTGTGATGGTCTGACCAGGTTGCAGCAGGCGAAAGCGGATTACGCCCTTACAACACCACCAGATAGTGAGCAGCACCTTTTTGGGATGTAAATCTGGCTTGGGGAAGACTGTGGGAGGAGAACTTTTGTCTACCCAGACATAGCCACGCTTCTTATTGTCGTACATAACCCATTTCATCCACAGCTATGAGGCATTCAAGCAAGGGATCCGATCTCCAGCGAACAAGTAACTTACAACAAGTGTCATAACGTGCGTACTGCTGGGCATCGGTGAGATCATGTGGAATCAACTTCTGACTTTCCTCACTTTTCCCACTTTAGCGAGGTATCATGAAAATGTGCTCTGGTGAACACCCAGGTCCTCTGCCAGCGCTATTGTGGTTGTTTCCGGTTTTTTTTTCTACGGCCTTCAAATCCTCGTCGTCAAGCGATGATCGTCGAACTTGATGCGGCTCATCTTAAAGATTAGAGTCTCCAGAAGCACACCTCGCAGAGCAACGGCGCACGGTTCTTTCGGCAGGGGACTCTTAGCCCCACTCACGGCTGAGCTTCGAACTGGCTTCTGCCGCGGAGTGACCAGTTTGAACTCATGAAGCATGATCATGCAGAACCCGTACCTTTCCATTCTGAATCAGAGCTTGTAAAAAACCTGGTATCAAAGGCCGCCACCAAAGGAATTGTGATCTGGAAAGGGCTAAGCAAGATTCACAAGATGGTATATTCAGGTTGACTCCCGCTGTATAACAGCGCCGAAAAAAGGCTGCGTATTTGAGGATATCATTAAACGGCCATTTATTCTGCATACACGTAATACTCATAAAGCATATCGCAAGAGCTGATGCAAGCCGCTGACCCATAGCCAAACCTCTTATTTGGGAGTGGTAGAAACTTGACCATTCAAATATGTCACAGCTAAGACATTCCTTGACCAGAGTCATGATGTCATTTCTCTGGAGTCCAAAGGTGTTAATGTTGCTATGGTGCCTATCAAGCATTTCGGACAATGCTTGTTGGGCCATGTCGTTTTGGACATTTCTGTACAAAGAGGTGACATCGAATGACTCAACAGCGCAGCTAGGGTACATTCGAGCGCTGTGTAAGTGGTCAAGGAATAATCTCGTATTAGTCAGGTGCGCAACCATGGTCAGCAGTTGGCTCACGATGATGTTGAGGTACCATGAGGTTCGGTCGGTTGAACCACCTACGCAGCTAATAATGGGTCGTATTTTGAAAGTGCCCGCCGACATGGAAGTCACATTTTCAGGGGAAAGCTTGTGAGTCTCAATCAGACTGTAGAACACAGGACATCTGGGACAATTTACCTCAAGTCTAGTAACCAGCTTTCTGTCAATCCCCGTAGATCTTCCCTGCGTTATCCAAGTTCGGTTTAAGCGATTGCATTGGAAGCGGAATTCCTCTACACTAGAGGGCGGTATGTTGAGTCTCGGTAGAATGTGCGCGGAAGTGGTATTGAGTCACTTTTTAGGCCTCTGAAGACGACGAAAAGGTCGAAACGTCAGACCATAAATAAACTGATCCACCTAACAACCTCGTTCGGCAAAGCATTACACGAATATTGAAAACATCATGCCGAGGTTTCAAGAAGAGAGAACCTGCAGAATTCCACACATGTACGGTTTCTATTGGATCTATTACATATCGTAAAATCGGTCATTGGGGAAGATGTTGAGGGACAATGAGAAAGGTCACCCCACAGACAAGGCTAGGAGGTGCGAGGTAAGGTGGAAAGTGGCCTAAGTAATCTTGTAATTATACCACCGTGTACCTACAGTGCACTTTATGAATTGAAAGTGCACACCCTCAGGATCGATTGAGTGATCTAAGATCACTACCCTTTCGCAGACTACCACTTGCGTACTGCAGGAATCACATTAACTTCCGAATTACAGGCGCTTCAAACAACTGTGTAGGTGTCCTTCGAATGCTGATTAATTTCCTCTCTCATCGCTATAATGACATCTTTAAGCAATGAAAATCGCTTGGTGTCTCCGGGAAACAGTATCTGTGTCTTCATAAAATAGTAGCTACTCGAACAAAGCTTGAATCGTGAATTCGGAAATGATACTGATTCCACATGAAAGTGTGAACATGGAAGGAAAACGCACAAATACGAAAGAAATTTATACAGCTATGTTTACAAGGAAAACTGCTAATCAAGAATGTGAAAATCATTTCAAGATGATGTTTCAATCCTCTTATAAGGTTGTTCGGAAAGTTCTAAGCGTTTTGTGTCACTATTTTTTGTACATTCATTGCTGGTTAAGAATTCATTCTCCCTCTCAGTAGTGCATGCTAGAGAAGTTTTGCGCTATTTTATGGCATAACTGCCGTATCACCACTGTCAATGAAGTCCCTTCTTCCAAGACTTTTTGAGGCATGTTGAAGGAGCAACTTTGGACGATATTTTTCTTCAACTACAGATTGGAGTAATCCACTGTCAAGATAGCTTGGCAAATCCACCAGATTTGGGGGTTCAGTAGTGTTGAAGAAAGCACCGTGCGGCAGTAGTTCAACAAATTCGTTTTAGAGATTTCAGTTTTAAAGGTGAACCTCGTAGCGGTCGACCTAGAGCAATAGCTGAGCAGAATCTGAAGGCGTCTGTGGCGGCTGAACCATACCAAACAGTCGATACATTGCAGAAAATCTAGACGTTGGCGAATCCACTGTTGCGGATGGTCTAAAACTCATTGGGAAGGTGAGAAAAAACGACAAGTAGGTGCCCCACTATTTGGACAGAAATTGGCACGTCTCGAGATTTCTTCTTCGCTGCTTTTGAGCAACAGAAACGACCCGTTTCGAAACGAATTGTCACATGTGATAAAAAGTGGATTATGTGTGATAACAGGAGACGTTGGGAGGTGGCGATTGGACGCCTGCGAACCACCGAGACAATTTCCAAAGCTGAATCCTCACGAAAAAAATATCAACGTCTCAGTGTGGTGGTTGTCGGCGGGTGTGATCTATAAAACTTCTTGTCACCAGCCCAAACCATCACAGCAGGGTCGTACCGTGAAGAAATCGACAAAATGTACCGAAAATGGCGTCAGCTGCAGCCAGCACGCGTCAACAGAATGAGTCCGATTCTTTGGCATTACAAAGCCAGCCCACACGTTTCACAAATCACTATTCATGGTTTGAACTAACTAGGGGTTGATGTTCTACTACATCCGCCATATTTTCCAGACCTTTCATGAACCTACTATCACCTTTTCAAACATTTCCAGAACTTCCTTGATGGGAAATACTTCATCAATCGGGACCAGGCACACCCAGTTTTTCTTTGATGGGTTTCATCGAGTGGTGTCACATTGGCAAAAGTGTGGTGATACAGACGGTGGTTGTCTCGAATAAACACGATGAGTATTATGAAGGTTATGATCGTTTGAAGTGGAACACTCGAACCGCTGAGAACTTTCCGGACACCCTAGGTATATATTAATATTACCACCCTAGGTATATATAAATATATTGCCTTCCTATTCTTTAGATATCGTTCTCTCGAGTGAGTGAACGCTAATTATCCTACTACTTACTCTGCAGGGTCCATGCCTTGCGGTGTTACCACAACGCATATCAGGTCAATGTCTCGCAGCGTTACCACATCACACTGGTACCCACCATACTGTATTGAGCTCTGTTCACTAATGGTAATGAGCAATAAAAGGCAATATATTTGTGTACATCCTTGATCAGCAGTTTTCTTCTGAGCACAATTGTATAAATTTCATTCGTGTTTGTGTATTTTCAGCCCATCTTCACAGTTTCATGAGGAAATAATAAATCCAAATTCACGATCTGAAGCATTGTTTGAGCATAGTTATTATTTAATGAATGCATAGAACCTGCGTTTTGAAGACACCATGAGACTTTCATTGCTTAAAGATGTCATTTAACACGGAAGGCCCATCAGGTCATGGTGAGCTTTTTCAAAACGGTTTTTTGCTCGGCTAAATGGTTTTGGGGGGCCCAGAAAATAGTTGATGTTCGATCCCCACTGAGGACAAACTTTTGCATTTTTCTTTTATTCTACCAGGGAACCGCTATCTCCAGTATTTTTTCGTACTAAGCGTATGATTGTTTTGGACCTGCCAACGCTCATAACAGGGGACTAGGCGTTTTCCCGCAGAGAACCTGTGATATTCATGCTCACGAGGTCGAACTACTCTAGATGACAAATTTTCAGCCTAAACGAGATTTCGACCCAAACTCGGAAAATTGGACGACCATCAGCACTATACTGCCATGGTAAAGAACACTCAACGAAATGGAACTCGCTAGCCGATATAACGAAATATTTACTATCTTTTGGCGCCGCATGGTTTGCTAGGTGCACTTCACTTGGATTGCGCTGATTCCGCACATGTTCCATTGAATTTAATCGAGGCTGCTAGTTGTTCGTTCGTACAAGTGGAGCAGTGACTGTGTGCCCATGTCCATCCCACTGCCTCGAGTTTGGGTCGACAATTTGGATAAGATTTTGTATCTAGAGCTAAATGAGTCTCGTGAGCACGAATATCACACTAGTTTGGCACGAAAACGCCTGGCACGCGTGCTAGGGGCGCCGAAGGGTCCAAACACGTAATTCACTGAAAGCTTGTAAATGAGGTCACTTTCGTGCACCAGCGACCAAAATTGCGGTTGTTTTGCATTGCGCAAATAGTACAGCGCTGGACAAAGAAAATTAAGAAATTGCAAAAGCGAGGACGTCTAGGGGAGTTGAACCGCAAACGACTCCTACCGTGCTAGTCCAGTCCATCCCCCTATCCCTTCGGCCATCCAAGCACTTCAAGCACGATGACCTCTGCATCCCCTATGAGTTTTCCTTGCTTCGTTTAGCAGTTACCATAAGTGATTCTACATTTTTTAACCAGCTTGCAGTAGTTTTGGCGTAGGTTTGAAGACAGTCTTTTGATATGCATATACTGAACGCCGCAGCTGGAAAGCATCGCAGCGAACTTGTCAAAATTGCTTCTTTCTAAGCAACTTTTGTCACTCATTTCCTGGGCCTCCCAAAACCATTTAGCCGAATTTGAGACCGGTTTTTTGCTACATGTATGTCGCCCTATAAAATGCAAAAAACCGTTTTGAAAGAGCTCACCATGACTTGATGGGCCTTCCTTGTAAGAGATGCGAGAAGAAATTAATCCGCATTCAGACGACACCGTACACTGATGTTTGAGGCTTTATTATAGAAGAAGCGCTTGCCTGCAGTTCGAAAGTTGAGGTGGTTCGGTACGCATATAGTAGGCTGCGAAATTGAGTGATTCTTTCACGCCCTCGGTCGATTCTGCCGAAACGAGCATAAGAACTTTTAAAAACTAAACATTTAAAATCGTCGTGCAAAGCTCTAGCTGGAAGTGTCATGAAACTCCATGTAATTCGCTAAAAAATGATGCTTGTGCAGAACGTGGGCGACCAGCAATTGAACGTGAGAAAGTAGGCCCAAAACAGTGGGAGTCTACCTGAGGGTAAAAGTGGATCTTTGCAGCTGTCGCTGGTACCTTACTTATCCTAATTCGAACCGAGACGAATCCAAAGCTTCCAGTTTTTTCTCATTCCGTCCACAGCAAACGACGTTATGACAGTGCGACGGTTGAGTCGGTTAATCCGCCGCCAGGTGTCGATTTTCAAAAAATGTGAGCGGTATTGCACTTGAAATGCTAAAACTAGTCATTTATGAGTCCGCAACAGCATAACGATCCAACTCGTTCAAAGAGAGAAAATGCTATTTTCAATAAATGTGAAACGATTTAAGAAACCTAAAAATGCTCCATTTGATGCCCTCGAAGTTCATACATCATGAGCGTAGGCAACATTGTTGAGACTTGCTTCCCCTGTGCTAAGGTGCAGCACAAATTGTGTTCATTGCCGCCAACAATAGGGGAATGTCGCACATTGCTACGGTAAAAAAATAGCTAAACTCCATTCGTGATAAGTGCTTCATTTACTTCAGTTATCGTTGTCTGTCTCAAAGAAGGAGAAGGTTATAAACGAGATTTTATTCTGGCAGCAAAGGATGGCGGCTTTCTCAATAATGAATACGTTTATATCTTCGCTGATACCAAGTCCAGAGGATATGGTGAGCTTGAATAATTCTTTAAATGCGAGGAAACAACGAGTATGCTGAACTTCTCTTGATTTTTTGAAGGAAGTACAGTATCATGAGAATACTAATTTCGCCTTTCCTCTAGTGAATTGCCCGCCACGCAGCGCTGGTTACCTGCTCCTTATAACATGACTGTTTTCAAATCTGTAGATACTTAGATTGAAGATGACGTTACGGATTACGTCTATAATTTTTTTAGTGTTATCTATGATGAGAGAGTAGTTCTCATATGGTATTTGACGAGATAATTCACTCGAAGGCGATCGTGACCAAAAACATCCTCACACTTTGACCAGGTCTCCTGTCGGTGTGTTGTCGGGTCGGCATGAAACAAAACATACTTTTTCCTGTGAGGATCGAAATGGAATTCCAAGTAAGCTACGGATTGCAAGAAACAATAACTTACAGCAGAATCTTCCTCGTACTGGCAGCCGACATAAGATCTGGTCAAAGTGTTATTGAATCACATGGCTAAATCGAAAGCAGGAAGAGGCCAGCGCTGTAGAATCTTATCTAGAATAGAGTTGTCCACTCTACGATTGTTCTTCGCGTGCATTGATCATTACAATTCGAAGAGGCCATTCTTTGAGACAGCTTGCTTTGCATTAAATTGAGTGAGGGCATTTTTCTGTTTCTACCCATTCGCTAAAAAAAGGTCAAACTGGACCAATCACATAGAATGTAGAATAAAGGTCACTCGGATGTGAAACTCTTATCAAAATTACGGTATGATTTGATACCAAGAAAAGATCACAAGTTCGTGGGTGATGGCCATGTCATGAACGACTTTTACCTCAGTTCTTCAGAACACGAAGACGTGGTTATATGCCTCCAAGTTTAGGTACAACTGGTACCGTGTTGAGTGTTACCCTGAAGTAGGGCGCAGTTAAAAAAATGCCGGTAGCACCCATCGCATTGAGATTTTCTATCGCTGACCAACAACACCTTAGCAAACAGACTCCCACAAGCGGAATGTGAAATTATGGAATTGTTCTCCGCGACTTTCACTTCAATAGCTTTCTCATTAGTAGCAAAATTGTCGAGAAAAGCGATGATGTGGATGCATAAAGACCGAATGCTCCTCTTTCATCTCCTGGAGAAGGTTGATGTACTCAATATCAATAGAGCGAAGTTTTTTGGAACATAATCTCGAATAGTGTGCTTGTTCGTTGATGTTAATTATATTCAAAACGGAAGTGCATTCTGTGTGAAGAATTCTCTAGCAATCTAGCACAATCAACCGTGGTGAAGCGATTGGTTGCAAGCAACGGGAAACTTGCTGACAGCTTTATCATTCGAATCTGAATAGTAGTGTGTAAATCCACAACGAATATGATTCAAATGAAGATATTTGCAGTTGTTCCTTTATCTGGTGGAAGAGAGAGGCGAATATGGGAAGATATTCGTCCACAGAAAGATGGCAGAGACGAAGAGGCAAAGGTGGCATTTGGGCAGACCATAGTGGTCTCAGATGTACGTTCTTCAAAACATTTCAGCTGGTATCTATCATCGAGCTCAGTTTTCAGAATCTTTTGACAACATCTGAGTGTACAGTGTATATCGGTCCCTTGTATGCACGACTTCGAGTATCATAGTCCTCATAATTTTTCAGCTACAGAGAAGCATGTTCCATATCCTATCCGTTTCACTTTCGTCTTGGAAGTGAACGGTAAATTACGCTGTTCCTTTGCCAGTGATCTTTTAGCCACCTACATTTCGTATGCTCGCACAGTCAGTGTAGGAACATTAGATCACTTTTACGCAAAGGCACATATATCGCAAGATGTCTTAGTTGTGGTTATCGCGCTTCGATACAAAGTTTGAGCTGTCTGTTGCTCGTCCGACAGGGAAAAATAAAACACTGAAAAAGGCTTTGAAACGAGGCCCACGATGAAGAAAGTGGATATGGGGCATGGTATTCCTTGCACCAGCAATACAAATCTTGTTTTCTCCTCATGTCACAGTTAGATCGAAGCTTCGTAGAACGCTTTGAAAATGGGTGTGGAGATGGAATACTTTGGCTGGTTCATCAAATAACCGTCCTGGACATTCTTGCTCGAACCACACATTCAGCGCACGTTTCACATGCTATCGTACTCTACGATAGATTGTCTCTCGCAGATAACTGTGAAAACTCTAGAAAGATTGAATAAACAAGTGCGCTCGAAGTCCCTCCTGAACGCATCCTTTTCCATCTTATAGGCTATAAATCACTGCTTTTTCAGCACATGGGTGCAGGCGCTGTTGGAGCCGATTACAAAAACTTTAGCAAGTTAGTTATCTCACGCATGAGTGATCCACCATTCTATTGCATTCAGGAGTGTAAGGATGAGAAAGATTCTGCTGTAAGTTATTGTTTCTTGCAGTTCGTAGTTTTCACTTGATATTCCATTTCGGTCCTTGCAGGGGAAGGTATGTATTAGGTTGAACCATAATTTCTGTCCCACAATGACAAAAAATTTCAAATTTATTTTTCTTAATTTGTGTC
This sequence comes from Trichostrongylus colubriformis, assembly GCA_963978905.1. Taxonomy (NCBI): domain Eukaryota; kingdom Metazoa; phylum Nematoda; class Chromadorea; order Rhabditida; family Trichostrongylidae; genus Trichostrongylus; species Trichostrongylus colubriformis. Next base: position 34,697,079 of record OZ022258.1, on the reverse strand, counting down.
TAACTTCAGTCAACAAAATATGTACCATTATAATCAACAATATATTACCAGCGAGTAGGGAGATAATAGATGCCTTGCTTGTAGAAGTCTGGAGATTTCTGGTCGAAGGAAGCCTGGGGGTCGATGTTGAGATCATCGTAATCTTTGAACTGTCGTCCGTCGAGGAAGTGGGTCAGAGATCGGAATAGGCGGTAGTCATTTGGGGCCATGTTCGGAGATTACGGTGGATGGGGGAGCTTCGTTCAACCACGGTTTTGGATCCTTTGACGCGCCAACTTTGCCACATGTGGGCGAGCGTTGTCGTGGAGAAAGAAGTCTCGAGCCATTTTTCCGGTAAGTTTTGCGGCTTCGGTGTACAACTGCCTGCGTAGAGATTGACAGTGGCTGCCGTGCTGGATGCTAACAGTCCCCCTTTTTTTGAAAATTTTGAAACAAAAATTTTCTTTGCAGTTTTTGGAATTTCCGTTTCAATTTGAGTCGATGGAGCCATCTGGTTGCCGCCATATGAGAGACAGTACTTGGGCTCGTCGACTGGTTGATTCGGTTAGTGGCCTTGCATGCTGAGGAACCGGGGCGGTGTTCGTGAATTTCGTACCTCTCGCGAAATTGTCGCAGATTCACTGCTAGTTGAAGCCATAGAGAATATGAATGTGTTAATCAGTAGTTCTTTTCACTCACTCGCTTTACATACCACCCCCCCCCCACTACCAAATATTCCAAAAGCTTCCACATTTCTCCGAGAAAAATAAAAAGTGTGACAGAAAGTGTGAAAGAAAGTTCAGCCTAATATCTTATCATGCTGACCTGATAACTGCAGCTGAACTTCAGTTGAAGTGTAGCTTGTAAAACATGAGGCTCTGCTTCAGGCAGCAGCATATGCCGGTCAGCTTCATGACGCCTTCTACGCTTATGCTCGCGCACTCAATGCTTCCCTGCAATCGGATCCAGGTGCTCACCGTAATGGAACTCTTCTTCTGAATAACATAAAGATGACGTTCCAAGGTATTTGTTTCTTCAGCTATCAGGGATTGATTTTGGCAGCTCTTGAGCCGCATCGACAGGTTCGTAATAGAACACAATGCTACCATCAGGGTGCTCGAATTTCTGGCACGTGCACCACATATGTATTAACCTCAAGATTTTTTTGCATAACATCAGCTTGTCAAATTTCCCTGCTCCCAATGCCTACTATATCTTCAGTTTTTTCCTACATATTTACTTTTGACGCTTCACTTCGGTAAGTATTATGACTGGTATGCAGAAATATTGGCCAGAATAGCAGGAGTATTTCAATCTGTGCGTGGTCTTGACTTCCGCCTGTAATGCTCGGAGTTTGAAAACTCTCCACTCTACTTCTTCTATGAAAGATGGACGCTCGCGGCTCTTAAGCCGACATTCATCTCACGCGTTTGCACATTGCCAGAGTTTCATGTAATTGATGGCGTGAAACCCAGCTGACAGACTGAGAGAATGTCATGGTGCTGAGATCTGAAGACAACGTCCAGCCACAAAGCCCTTTTAACATCCGGAAATAGCAAGGTTAGAGAGCTTTTGGAAGCTGCGACCTCGCCTAAAGCTGGACTTTTTGGATAGAGCCCCCTTTTATAGCGGAATGTATGCTTGATTTGTTCTGAAGTTAAGTCCACATCACAGCGCTAGACAAGGCCTGGCCTATGGACTTGGGTGAAAGTGTATTTAAATATATGACACCGCCACACGCTCTCACTCAAGTCTGGAGGACACGCACTATCTAGCACTGTGAAATGCACTGTAATGAAATACAGTTTGTAAGACGATTTGGTGAACGATCTAATACAAAGCACACGAAAGGTACAGTCAAGCATATTGCTAGATTTGTGACGGTGTATAAGGCTTTTTCACAGAAGAGGTGCGTCTCATTCTTGAATTGATGGGATATCGAAATTCGTGCAAGTCGGAAACAGTACATATACGACGATGAGACACGTTCATCCTCGACGGTCAAGCATTCGATCCGCGCTTGCAAATGATGAATAAAGTTCACGTTTGATCCAGAAGCAGATCGCTCTTTTATCAGTGGAGATCAGACAGCAACTGCCGGAGAAAGGGAGAAGTATTCTCAAAATCAACACAATCAGTTCAACAATGCTTGTGAAGAAGGAATCTCATTCTTAAATTGATGGGATATTGAAATTCGTGCAAGTCGGAAACAAGCTTTAATTACCCAAGTTTGAGGAAGGCTTTGAACCGCACACATGTCTGCGAGTGGTCTGATTCCGGAGAACTATGAAGCGTTGACACCTATTCTGAAGACTCCTATCAGTGATATCTTCGCACTTCCACTTTCGCAACAAGGCCCTGTTTGTGGCTTTTTCGAGGAGCAATTCTTCCGCTGCACGGAGGCCTACGGTGCTAAATTGGGCCGCAAATATTGCGATTTAGAACATCGCGACTTTAGAGAGTGTCTCACAAGTGAAAAACAGAAGAAGCGTGCTGAAGCGATTGCCACCCAACGCCTGAAGTTGTTCCGCTTTATCGACTGGGAAGGCAAGCTCGATAAAGCGTTCCTTGACAACCATCCAGCACCTGGACACTTCAAACCAGACTACTTCGAGTGGAATCCGATTCAGTAAATCACAATTTGAGTATAAATTAGAAATTAGATAAGGAATGAGCCACAACGACTCTCACACTGCGGGAGAACTCCGGACAGCTACACCGTCATCAAAATCGACGTTCTCACGGAACCAATATGTTGAAGCATTTCTACAAAAACGATATTGTACATTCCAGCAGCTCTAGTCCTAAGAAGACAGAAATTTGAGTAGACCTCCTTATTGGATGTTGCCTTCCTCCTGTTTGCCTTCTAAGCTTTTACGTCGCGTTGACCTTTGCTTGTCAACAACAATGACAGTACAAGTGCGCTGTCTTGTTCCCTCTACTCATTAGTCCACTGATACGAAAGTGTTCTTGATCTCGGCGCGGAGCTCCTTCGCTGAACTCGCCTATAGGGGGCAATGTTGAGATAACGTTGAGATTATAAAGCATGGAAATAGCAAAATAGACATGGCAAAATAAAATAAACTACAAAACGCGCGAAAATAAAGTGTCAGTGCCCTAGAAAAAATTCATTTTTGTAATTTCACGTGAATGTTATAACAGCTGAAGATTCATCAGTACACATCATACACATTAAGAACAACACCTATATTGAGTTTTTTTAGGCATATCTGGCCTTGTTCAAATAGGAGACCAAGGTGATCGATGGCCAATGTTTTACATCGATGGTCTGAACAGCGATGGAGTACAAGTTCTATACGGGACTGTTTTTGTCAATGGATCTTATGGGGTATATAATCATATAATTTCAAAATTGCTTCCTTTATCTTACGCATTCACTAACCATACATGTCTCGATTTGAATAATGAGGGAAATCGTTTCAAAAGCCGTAAGAATAATAATCTGGGATTATCACTCGGTTCATCTGCATTAATGTGTTAATTGAGAAGTACATTCCTCTCTACAACGATGAAAAGGAGCTCTGGTGGAGTAGGGGTGGAGTCCGACCACCGTCTATGCCAATGTGTGGTTTCACTGGAAAGCAGGTATTCTAGTGCGATTTCAGTGGATCAACTAACAAGCCTAAAGAGTAGCAGCAAAGCTGTTGATCTACCTATGTTTATTTTTGTTATGTAAATACTTGCTCATTGCAGTGTCCTGCTAACTTCTTCAAAGATTACCTTGTGTGGGTAATAGTCGCAGGTTTTTTGATCTTAATCGTCATCATTGCAATCGTTATTGGCATTTGCTACGTGATTCAGTGAGTTTGCACTCTTCCACAATCATGTAGCCAAGGTGTTATGTAAACTGCTTAAGCATAAGAAGAGAAGAAACCAAGCGTTTGAACCAAATGTGGCGCATACCTTTCAGTGCCCTTGAGCCCATCAGTAAAAAGGTGAGAGGTATGCTTGTGTTATAGTTGGCGTCACTAGTGGTTTGTTTCAGAAAGGAGAACATAGCCTCAGATCTCTACAAAGTGGCACGAGCTCGACGTCTACAAGGATTTTGATAGAGAACAGAGTTGAGACGCAAAACTTCATTTTCTATCGATATCAGGCTAGTCACTTGAAGCGCCTCCTAGGAAAAATGTATGCGATCCATGTACTGCTTTTACCAATCACTGCAAAGGAAACCAGAGTGCCGTACACAACCATTCAGAACGTAAACTGAATTGGGAATGTGTTGAATCATCAACTTTTCATTTTGCAGACTACCACATCAAAATTCTCTGAGTAAATCTTTTTAGCACAAGGTTAGATTCATGGGAACAGGGTACTAAATGAAACCAATGGGATGGATTATATCTATCCATCTGCCTATATTTAATATACCGAACAAACTGTTGCAAGCTCTGCCATTTTTTGCATAGTTTCTTTCAGAAAGAGAATGTGGTCGCAATGAAACACGAAGCAAGGACGCAGCTGGATTCTCAGGACTGTCTGGAAATGCGTAAGGTACACTGCAGTCAGTTTTTCGGGGAACGTCTTTTTATAATTGGGCTATTCCATGAGCGATGTCGCTTTTTTTCTAGGAAAAATTTTCTTTTAAGTTTTATCAGTAAAGTCTCTTACAAAGTCTCTTTGCGTTCCTATAAAGTCTATTTGCGCAGCACGAATATATCATCCGAAAAAGATTGATTTGCTTCAGAAAAGAATGTGCAGATCGTTTATTAAATGTTTAAGATTTTTGAGATATTTTCCTCTAGATTATTTGAACAACATCGCTCGGGAGATCATTCGAGAAGAATTTCTCTGCTCTCGCGAGGTTGTGCTTCACTTTCATTTGACCGCGAGTCAAACTGAACTTGATACGGACGAGCACATTGCTAAAGGAAAAAACGTCACGAGCCCAACTTGCCACCCACGGGAAATATAGTAGTAGTATGTCCTCCATCGGTAGCGCACTTTCCGCGTCACCGCCATTATAATCTCCCGCAGCCGATTCGTCTCATCGTCGCCTTTTTTACTCTAGCGTGAATCTCCTTTTCGTCAATGTACTCCACCGTATCTTTTCTTCTCTGAGTCCTTTCCCCGTTCGACTAAATTACCTGTTCTCATTCACTCAATGATCACCTTCTGCGGTGGTACTGTGACGCCACAGCATTCGTTACGATCTATTACTCTATCATAGATGCGGCTATGAATCGCATTTTCAATAGGCCTTAGTGTTGTGTTTTGTATAATGGCTTGGTAGATTTGTGTATGGTGTATTACCCTTCCCTCGCATTCGACAAATGTGATACGTTCACCAAAGCGTCGTAGTAAACTATGTTTCCATTTCAGTCAGTTCGCTTTGCATGCTATTTCAATCGAACATGTTATACGGTTCTGTGAATATACCTTCCTTCTTCTACCCCTTGGACTGATTCTGTTTTCATCTCTCAGCGCCTGCTCTCTTTCTACTTTTTACTTACACCACTCTGGCTGGAACAAGCATGCTTGCGGGTTTCACCAGCAGATAACCTCTACTGTACCTTGATTGTTGAAGACTACCACTGAGGGGTCAACGGAATTCCAAATTCTTCAGTTACCCGCATACTTGTGTTACATGTGCTTGCTATAAAAAGATTTACGCGCATATACAAGAATCCAATTGTGAAAGAGCTCCCCAAAGTGGCGGACAGAGGGGTGGGGCATCCGAGTGCTAGCAGCCACGGCGCTCTAGGAGGCGACAGTCACGTGGAACAAGGACGCAGGCGAGAAGTAAACCTAAATTTGACGCGAAAAATTGAACTGCGCTTTGGCAGGTAACTGATACTCAAATGTTATGGCGGTATATGTGGCAGGGTTTACCGATGAGCTGCTCTTCTGCCAGTTTTTCTATTTCTGATCTAACAAGGGAAGGACCCCAGGTCGAAGTGGCCATTCGAATGAGGTACATATGGTCCGATGGATTTTCGGACGCTGATCTCGAATCTGCATTCCAAATATGCCAAACGATTCTCCGAGCAGAGTTATGGACGTTTTGAATGAACGGCTACACGCTAGATCTTATTGGCGACGCACTATTTCATCAGCGCGGCCGTTGCTTAGCTAGCAACGGCCTCAGTGGCTCGTCGGTAGTATTCCGGATCTGCAGGACAAGGTTCGCGGGTTTGGGGTTTTTTTAGCTACTAACATTATTCACAAGGGAAGGATACCAAGTCGAAGAGATTCCCATACCACACGGATCAGGCGTTGTTGCGTAAAATGATTATGATATTCGGGCACAGGAGGTCGAATTACCACTCTGTGCAAATTTTCAGCCAAATCCAGTTTTTGGTCCAACTTCGGATATTTAGGGGTGGCCAGGGGGTAAAGTGGTAGTTTTTGGATTTTTTTCGGCAAAAATTCCTGCAACCTAAACAGGATAGCCTACAGATACCTCTCACACTTGCCCATGTACTAAATGTACGAAACAAGCGTAATAGGAGCACTTCCCAGGCAAGGGTCAACGACTTCTCCTTTGTTCAATGTGCTGCTACCCAATACCCCATGAATTTTTCCGAAATTTGGTCAAATTCTCGAATTGGCTAAAAACTTGTCCCTTGGGGTAATTTGACTTCCTGAACACGAGAATCGCCCTGGTTTTGCGCAAGAACGTCTGGCTCGTGACTGTGAGCTTCCAAACCTACCATATAATAGTACTGTTTTTTCAAAGAAACCTCCATAACTCTGCTCAGAGAATCGTTTGGCAAATTTGGAATGCAGATTCGAGATCAGCGTCCAAAATCCTTCGGACCATGTGTACCCCATTCCGAATGGCCACTTCGACCTGGGGTCCTTCCCTTGTAAGACAAAGGTGGTTTCTTGATACTTCCCCGTGTTTCTGTTCATGTACTGTATGAAGTGGAGTGATTTCAAGAGGAAGTAGAACCATGGATTTCTCTTGGACGATTCCAGCAAACATGAAAAATGGCTTAGACTTTCTATCTCGAAAGATATGCACAGAGCAGAGCACCTATGTGATCTGAGGCGAACATGCATTATAGGAATGCCCTTGCAAAGTTTACTTTCCATGTAACCGCATTGAAAAAATGAATAACTCGAACCTTTTACATAGCATGTAGATCGACAATTTTCTTAGTGCCGTATGGCCTAGGTATTACTTTATCTGAGCAACGTTCTCACTAACTAACTCCTCATCTGCACTGTGAAAACGCTAAAGCTAGTGCTCAGCTCGACGTGATTATCTTACATTTTTTACTATACCTTGCATTCTCAATGGATGGTCTCTTAGGAGGTCTGGCTATCGGAGAAAAGTCATTCACAACAGTTGACACATACTCGCTCCCGGCTCCCTTCAGAAAAATTGACTTGCTTTGAAAAATCATAGCAAAATTTTTTCTTATCTGGTGCTTAAACTCATACACCTCTACTCGGCTAATAGAGTTATGTGGACAACATCGTGATGATTTCACGCGCAGTTAAGTTCTTCGGGGCAGAAGCAACCCCATTTGGTCTGTGCTACCTGTGCTTCTCTGATACATTACTCCTCTGTAATAGTTAGTCCACTAATGAGCTTTTCAGCTGATAGTGAGCACATACATGTGTATTCCACGCTGTCGTATCATGCGCCACGTAATCACGATGGTATTATGTACTTGAATAATTAAAGATGCGAGAGCTGGAGCACGACAACATCAATCGGTTTCTTGGGCAATGTCTTGATGGACCACAAATGCTTTCAATATGGAAATACTGTTCTCGGGGCAGTGTGAATGATGTAATCGCTAACGGCTCAGTAGCAATGGATCAGATTTTCGTGTTCTCCTTGCTGAGAGATATTGCAGAAGTGAGTGCTCCATACGTTGTGAACAAAGCGGAGTAAGTAGCAGTATAGGTATTCTGCTTGTGAACAATTTAGGCATGCATTTGATAAAAAAGGAAAGCAGTCGTGAATTATTGTTTAGGGTTTGAGCTTCATTCATCATTCGTTTCTACAGTATCACGGCCTTCTTACATCTAAGAGTTGCTTGGTAGATGATCGCTGGTTGGCAAAAATATCAGACTACGGCTTCAGAAAGCTGCGAGCATATGACCGGCGTACCCCTGAAGGTAAGAAATGGGCGCATCTTGTGTAAATGTGCTCAAGGGCACCTCGAAAAAAGTCCGTAAAAAAACCCGAAGAAGTTTCCAGCAGGATTCACTCCGCACCCTGAGGCTTTGGAGAGAGACTGAATAGCCGACAGAATCATGGTGCAAAAAATTTGAGCACATATGCAACCTGAAAGGCAACTGTTAAGCTTAAGGTGCGACTCTGCGCATGGCCACCAAGCCTTGAAGCATTTGTTTACATCGGTCTGAAATATATCATGAAGACAACCACGGCCGTAAACACCGTAACCCTATTCACTATAGATTTTGATTGTTTAATTGTTTCTCGGAGATACCCAATGTGTCAGCACGCATCTCCCTACATGCAATGGACCCCTGCCAATGCCTCTATGTAAAGATCACTTGAAAGGGGAGCAGGTAGCAGGGTCAAGCATGGGTTCAGGAATTCTCAAGGATGATCGTATTTTGGGTTAAAGAAACGAGTGTTGCTCTTTTGGATATCCCTGAGAAATCCCCATGTAAAACCCTTTTTAGTGATAATTGAGGCAGATGAAGTGTCACTTTGTACTAGGATGCATTACTGGGCTGAAAATCAAATTGAGACCATGTTTGGGATCGTGTACATCATCTCAGTGTACCAAACACCACTCCTAGAAATGAGAGGATTCTCAAAAATTTTACTTACCACATGATATACAGTTCATGCAAACCACACAAAGGCAAGCAAGGAGGCCTCAGTACACTGGTACAGGTGAATATTTAAGCATCGGAAAGGTACTGCGGTCCTCGGCCTCCAATTCTAAATGCGGATATCTTGGCTCATACAGAATTCTTTCAATCGAGATAAGAGTCATGAGGATTAGCTTATTTTTGCCATCGAGATACAAGCTTGCTTATTCTATGCGCAAAAATGTGGAGATCAAGAGGGGATGAATTCCTTGTAGGACGCTTCATTATCGTGCTGGGTCTTGAAACATTTGAGGTGGTGAGGAAAGCTGACCAGACGCGCAAACGGTAATCATTGGACCAGGTTACTATAGCGGATCCATTGAAGTTTCATAGTCCCGTTCACTGAACTGAACTTTTTCAGGGCTGTTCATGCAACATGGGGGCCATGAGTTATCGTGATAAGAGATAGCTTCCTTGTTGTTGATTAATAATGAGCCTATGATCTGTAGTTTGTGGTGCATCTCATGGGCTCCTTACGACTCCTTGCGGTCGCAATAGCTTCGCCGCAATCCATGGAGCTATGATGAATTAGAGCAGTCGTAGACCACCATTCCTCCGTTATGCTAACGAGGCTGACCACTAGTAGCTTCACTTTTGTTCAGACATTGTGCATATCGTCGTCGATTGTCCAGCAAAATCTGGTTCTAACCATACATGTTAACGAGCGATTCAGAAATGGGTCGTTTGTGTGCTGTAGAACGAGAATGTACAAGACGATGGAACGCGCCTCGATAAGTATAGACAATCCTAGGGGAGAACCAGAGAATAATTTAGAAACTGAAGCATTCGAAGCCTCAAGAACTTTTCTAACGACCTAATGGCTGGCTGCAATCTATACGATCCTTACTCGAAGATATGATATACATGCTTGAGTGCCCGAGGAATCAACTATTGTACATCTATGCTCTGAACTCTAGATAGAGCTTCTTTGCATGGTGACATTTCTTTCACTTTGTTTTAGACTTATTGTGGACAGCTCCAGAAGTACTGAGGCTGGACTGTATTGGATCTCGGGAAGCTGACATCTACAGGTGAGCACTGCTGGTACCACCCAGTTTTTTTACTTTTTACGAAGTTTGACGAATAGGTACGGCGAGGATGCGATTATCATAGCTCTCCTTTGCTCAACTGTATCCCTCTTTGAAGTCACTGTGAGTCAGAGAACCGACTTTGCATTTCAGTCGCAAGCTACTCATACACGCAGAAACATGCACTGACCTTGCTACGACTGTTTCCTACAGCCATGTCGCAGCAGCTTTCCCCATGTTGAGGAGGAGAGGGGAAGACTCCAGACTTGAGCTGAAACTAGGTCTAAGGAGGATAAAGACTTCGGGGAGACCGAAACAAGTTCCATGTGCTGGAAGGCTTTCTGAGCGAGATGTAGCACACACTGTAGCACCCTCCTCTCGAGGCTTAGGCTAAACCTCATATCCCCCTGACCATGTTTGTGTTGTATGTGCATGTCATCCAATGTGCGCGATAAGCTATTGAGCAATTGAACGTGGTGACTCACATTGGCCCCTTTTATTATATCACTGCATTAAAGGCACATTCCAAGATTACCTTGAGAAAGCTAAAGCGTTGAAGTATGAAATCTGTGGGATGCGGCGAGTGCTGAGAGATGCGGCGAGAACAAAAACCCGAAAATCCCTCCAGAACGGCAAAAAAAGCTTTCTGGCATCTGCCCTTGTGCGGGTTTACCGCGTAAAGGTGAGCCGTTCATTGTGTCCGCAGGGCGGTAACATAAGGAGCATTGAGATATCGCTTGTGAACCCATGCCAACGTTGCCTTTACTACTGGAATCTCTTTCTTATCGTATCTTATGTCGCACAATCGCAAGCCTCATCAACTACGTTGCTGCCACCGTAGCCAACATCATTGCCAGCAATCACGCCCAGGGTAGGCGGGCCTGGACTGCATGGTGGAGTCGTTCTTGATTCTCAGGCTCCTCACGCTTCAGTCTCACACAGGCTCTTCAGTAAAGGTACAGCCTACGTATCAGCAATCGAACAATCTGACCACGGGGAGAAGGGTGTTTAACCTTATGTTTGGATTTCGCACCGCGGCACATGGCAAGCAAAGCAATGCGGGCGAGCTAATGGTGCCATGTTGTTGAGTCCCAAAGCGATTACAAGTCAACTCTGCATTGCGCCTCTAGCATTACGGTGCAAGGTCTAAGACCCAGCTATAGCAACGCATAGCTCGCACACACTGCGTCGCATGCCGCTCGTCGTCGTGCGAAATCCTGCCATAAAGGTGCACACCCCGGAGACACCTGCTATACTTCAGAAATCCTAGAATGTGCCTTCGAAGGAACCGGAAGGGGTCCGAAACAAGAGGAAGATGCAAAGAAATGAGCATGTTGTAACGAACACTGAAGGTTAGAAGCGATAAACGGTGAAAACACCCGGATTTAAAAGCGCGACGCTGCGGTGTGTAGTCGCACCCATTCGCATCCATGCATCCCTTTCCGAGTTGTCCGCTGTAGGAGACGGGCCGCGGGCCAACGTTGGTTGTAGCACCTGTCTCCCAGCGCAGTGGAGTGGCCATTCCCAACTACATTAGCATTCATGTAAGTACATCTAGAAACAATATAAGAAAGAACAAAGTAAAAAGTTAATGAAAAAAACAAATTCATAATAGAAGCGTCTTCTTTTGGAACCATGCTAAGGCGTCAAATTGGCGAGTTTGTGCAATGGCGGCCACTTAAACTCGTCCACACTACGTCTGTTTCACCGTAGGCCAAAATTACCCCTTTCCGGTGTCTTTAATTGCGAACTGAACATAGTATCGCTAATTATATTACCGATGGTGAACTTAATTTTGATCAGCGACATTTACTTACGAACAGCACTGTCAACGAGCTGCAAAGCCAGTTTCCGCCGAGATGCAGTGATATACTCACTTCAAGTGCGATCAATGAGGCTCTCAATTTGCATTCTCGACATCCAAATATCTTTTTTTGTTTGCTCCCGAGATACAATCTGCTAAGGCTTATTAGATTTTCGCCGAACTATGGAGGTCAGACCCCGTCGTACTATCAGCTGTGGTTTGGGAGATTCAGAAGCAATGGTTTTGATATTAACGACGAGAAATAACAAGGCCAAAGAAGACAACGGGGGGTGGGCAGGAGATATTGTGGAGAGGATAAATTTGGCAGATTGTGAAATATGAAAGAGGGGGTACCCAGTAGTGTAACTGTAGAGAAAGAACTAAACAAAACAGCGAAATACCCTCTGCATCACTAGCCGGTGGTGCATTGTAAACGGAAGTGAGCTAAATCGGCCGGACGCAAACGTTAACCCGCCCTAGCCACCATTTCTCCGGGCGGATGAACGGCAGAACGAATCGCTGTGCTGCGAGATCGAGATGAGACCTCAAGCGCCTGTTCAATGCGTGTTTTGGCTTCATTCGCGAGGTCTGAAAGAAGGAGTGGCTGCTGCACAAATGTCTTCAACTTTAGTCACTAATTATTAACTTGGTAGTAGCAGAAAAGAACATTCTGTGGCGTGCTGTGAGTGTAGATCAAATGTGAGTCTTGTAACAATTCTACACGCAACTGTTCGCGGTAGATCTAGAAAGTTCATTAAAACCGCAGTCAGAATGGAGTAACTGTGAACTCAGATCGCTAGAAAGGAGAACCGGTGGAAAGGGTCCGCATCGGAGAGAAATAAGCACAAATACATCTATTGGCATAGTTCAATGGTATGTTACAAAAAGTGACGAAAACACCTTTACAGTTCGGATAGGAATACATCCTTTCGAAAGAACACCTGTTTAGTTCACTGCAGCGCAGGCTCACTGCCCGATGATTTTGGAAAGTCGGAATTGTGCAAAAACAGGCTGGTTATGGGAACCCTTTGGCAGTGGTACAGTTTTACTGCAAGGATACTATCAAACTATCTTGAAAGCGGGTAATAGGCTGTAAAAAGTCAAGGAAAATGATTCGGTGGGACTGTCTTTGGATTTCAGCATAAATATATTTTCTTGGCTGGAAAAGGCCAGAATTACTTCGCCACTCGTTGCGAGCCACACTCTGGGAACTCATGTGTTTTGATAAATGGGTTAGGCTAATACGAATATTGAGCCAAATAAAGAAAGATACTCTTGAAACCAAGCACTCCATCGGCCAGAAGTGGATGAAGCAACTAAACGGTGCAAAGGGATGCATTACGGAACGCGATTGCCATGGGGCTCTTGCGTTTCAATAACGGAATTCTGCGGAAATGTGCATACAATATTCGTAAAAGACGGCGAATGAGAATCATCTGCTAATTATGAAAAATAACGCTAAATGCGTGTAAGGGTGATGCTTTGTCACTCTTTTGTGGTAATTACGGTGAGTTCGTGACGATGCACGCTCCTTATTGAGATTTCTGATAGTGCCCATGATGTCAACACCCAGTATTCTAAGAAGAATGAGGGATATGACTATGAGCTTTCCAATGCTTATGCCATGCTTTTACTTCCGAAAACTCGGAAACGGTTGAAACTTTAGCCGAATTTATGCAGCTGGCTGCTTCATCCTTGAAAAACATTTATACATCAATGCAGTGTGCAGTGGCTTACTTTGCCTTGTAATGCTTAATCTCTTCTCGGTCTTTTGATGATCATTCAATTTTTGTGAAGAAAGCATTCAGCACTAGCTCCGTTTCACAATCAATCTTTTCAGCTTTGCTATCATAAGTGCTCAGCTGATTGCAAAGAGCTCTCCGTGGGATATTGATAATCAAAAGGAAGACGCATCAGGTTTGTGTACTGTGATTTGCCTCTCCTTCATATCCTCTGTTGTAAACAACGACTTCGCTCACGAAACTTTTGCAATTACTTGCTACTGAACCACTGAGCATCTTCAAATCACGAATTCAGCAATATTTCAAACTTCAGAAATCATTTACATAGTGAAAAAAGGAGGACCTGCGCCATCGCGTCCTCTGCTCAACAATGACAGTGAAATGAATCCTGCTTTGGTAAGCCTACTTCCATGAGTGTGCAAGTGACGAAAATTTTACTTTCTTGAAGAAAGTATTCAAAATCGACGATTTTCTCGTATTTTTACCACACAATAAGAACAAGTAAATTTGGCTGGATGGGAGGAGATGCTCTAGTGCCAGGTGGTGCGCACTCCCACTCTCGTGGTGCACAAATCAAATCCCGCATCAACGCCCGCCCAGGCCAACCAAGCTTTCCATCCCTCCGGGGAAGGTGAATTTACGTCAGATCCGACAGAGAGGATAAAAGCATCGACTTGTGCATCGGTTGGCCTCCGAAAGTCACTGTATGGGCCGAAGTGCATTCACCTTTCATCACAATTCCGAATGGAACATGTATGGGCTGCGTAAAACTTTGCATATCGCCCTTATATCGCATATCGTAAATGCAACGTAAACATATGGGTAGTAAAAAAGTCTATTTTTCCGTGGATTCAACAGCAGCTACACGAAATGTGCAGAAAACGTTAATTTGGGTGAGAGAGCGTTGGACAAGGTAACCGAGTATGTAATATGGACACCATGTGCGCCAGGTAGAATATTCCTAGCTTGAAATAAATTGAAATAGAATGAAGGATGAAAACTCAAATTTCCTTTATATCCCGCTAGTTTATGCTTTCAGAATACCAACGGCATAATATTCACTTCTCCATTCTTTTCACTTTCCGTCAATTAATCCAGGTGAGAAGCTGTTTCACTCGTTTTAGTTCCGTTTGATCCGTGACTGCTGGGCGGAGCGTCCATCGGAGAGACCATCCGTTGACGTAGTAAAGTCAAATCTGAGGGCAATGGATCCGAACAGGTAACAAGACCGATATTTTTCAAATCTCTTCTCAAAGATTAAATCTTGCTCAAAATTTTCCTCCATCAGATGCACTGATATTAATAAGCCGTATGGAATCCAGCTTAGCTGGCTCACATAACCCCACATTATGCTCAAAAGTACGAAGTGGGATCATCAAGTATCCGAGAATGGGTGGAAATCGTTGAGCACCTTGTGCTATATCTCTTCGTGTGTCGCCCCAGTAATATGAATTAGTCAACTGCTTCTCTTCACTACGTCCTTGTGGCTTTTAGTATGTCACCCAAAACTTTGCACATCGAACAGTAGTTCGCGACTCCATAGAATTCCCATACTTGTTACAATGTCAACTCAATAGTTCGATATATTACTAGGTTTGGACAAAAAGTTTTCGCCATTTTGCACCTTGACCATTTATTCTCATTTTTCAGTAATGTAACTCCAAATCTAAAGAGTGCTTAGGGGCCATTCTGTGGGGCAGGTCTGCTCTTTATCACAGGCACAAAGCCTCATGGCGTCCCAGACGGGATAATGTTATAGCTCTCATTTGTAGCCCTGCAAATTCACGTTTAAAGATGATACAAAGGGCTCAGATGATGCATCCTTTGAAAATACTCTATTGGCGATCATAGCTTAGTCCTAACCAGATTCCACGAAGCAGTTCATTACATAGCCGTACAAAACTCAAAAGTGATCATACCGCTAATTTGCTTTTCAACAATGAACAATGAAAAATGGCCATATGTCACCAGCAAAGGTCTTACCGCTTTCCGCATTGACGCAACACGCACTTCTGAAGTTGAGCAATATTACTCTATAGTGTCGCTGAATCGTTGAAGCAGGAGATACGATTCTCGTTGTCACCAACTCAGTGAGTAAGACAATGCAGCAGTATGAGTAGCTCAGTATCCTTGTTGTGCTGTCATTGATTGGCAGAATTCCTGCGCGGTGTTATCTTCAAAGATGGAGGCTGAGTGTCTCACGTCACCGTAGGAAGAGATAACACCATCAATGTATAGAATACGCTCCTTCTCAGAGATGTCACAACCAGAGTTATAGCAGCTCATGAGGCTGGAAAAAAGAAAAAGCTAAGTTCTAAAGCTCCTCATCGTCCTACGTGACCTCTTACCCTAGTGTGCTCCAATCACTACTCGATCCTAAGCTTCATATGAGTCAGAAATTTGATTACCTAGTCACACTCGAATCTTCTATCCATGGGTTTCTCGAATCATAGCCTTTGAACTTCCGGACAAAAGGCATCGAGCAGTCACTGGGGTCAGGTGGTAGGAGACACCGATGATTATGAATTGCCTGAGTATACCCAAAGGCTTAAAGATAATGAAGTCCTGGAAATAGCCGGTATGTCGCAAGACTTATGCGCAAACCTAATAGTATGATGGAGGCAATTTCCGACTTCTTCGGCTCTACTCACCCTCCAATGTGACTCACTACCCGATTCTGCCATCCTTACATGAATCGGTAAGGTTTTTGATCGATGGCTCAATTGCCCAAAGAGTTTTCAGCTCTGTGGCTGCTCCCGATAACTGATGTGTTCCGGGGTGGGGTCCACGAGGTCGAATTTCCGCGCGGCCGCGCGCGATGAGCGGCACGGCGGGTGCGAGTGCCAGTGGCAGGGCATGGCAGCCTTCAAGCGAGACAGTGTGGCATGAGGGGAAAGCGCAGACGTGACGCAGTCACGCTCGGCCGGACGACCAAGGGCAATCGATACGGCGAGTCGTACGGGGGCGCCGCAAGTGAAACGCCGCGAAGCGGAAATTTGACCTCGTGGACCCCACCCATGTGTTCCGTAGCCCGCTTCAGGCCTTCTGTATTAATACCCTTCAGGTTCAGGGATATCAATCAATGGCAGTGATTGTATATTTTTTATTTGCACACTGTGGTTTTTCTTTGGTTTGTTTAAATATGTAGGCTCTTGCATACGGTGTCTGCATCGCAGCTTTGCCCAAACACTACAGCGTCTATTATAGTTTTAGAAATTTTTCACGGTGGCTCACGCGATGACATTGATCCGACATTATATTGTGCTGAAGGAAACGTTCTCTTTGAGGAATGGCAACCTTATGGATTACGTTTTCAACATGCTGGAGCAGTATGCCTCCACACTTGAAGGCGAAGTAGAAGAGCGAACGAGGCAGCTAGTGGAGGAGCAGAAGAAGAGTGATATCCTCCTATACAGAATGTTGCCAAGGTAAGCATTCCAATAGAAGAAAAACGGCACCGCTTACAAATTACATTTTACCAAAATCCTTCACCAAAATTCCACTCTGTAAAGACAGCAGAGCATGTCTCATACATGACATCAGCTAGATAAATATAATAGGCTGGTGTATAATCAATGCGACGCTTATTCTTGGGTCTTTCTGCAATGAAAAATGACGCTCTGACGACTACCAAGTGGGAAGCAGTCCTTGATTGCCTTTGTGAAAAGACTCCCGAATACTCATGCCCCTCGTTTGCAATGAGCAGCCTAAGAGTGG
The DNA here is from genome assembly GCA_963978905.1 of Trichostrongylus colubriformis. Lineage (NCBI taxonomy): Eukaryota > Metazoa > Nematoda > Chromadorea > Rhabditida > Trichostrongylidae > Trichostrongylus > Trichostrongylus colubriformis. Next base: position 34,679,983 of record OZ022258.1, on the reverse strand, counting down.
AAAAACAACTCTTAGATCTTGAGCCATATCCTGTAGAAAAGCTATCCGATCAAAATAGATCCCAAACAACTAAATCTCCTGCGCGACGGAAATGTGTAGTGAACTGGGGCGGTTTAAATGGTTATCTTAAAGTCAGAAGACGAATACTGGAGTGAAAGCGAAGCGCTGAATGAGGCTGAAAGCTGCAATAAATCGGGAAACCCAAAAATAAGAGCTTATTTGGAGGAGTGATGCTTAAAGGAATCGTCCACGGAAAATGAGTTTTGTGTTACCCATATGTTTATGTTGTATTTGCCTAATGTTGGTTCATGCAAAATTTCACGCGAAAAAATGTGAATCTGGCTGAGATACAGCACCACAAAGTGCGGTCCAGCTGGGCGGGGCCTCCGTGTAAAAGCCTCGTCCCGTCGTCCGCCGTGGTCGGAGACGCATTGTAGGAACAGAAGGTTACTTAAACAGTCCCACTCTCCGTTCCCAACGGCGGCGGACGACGGGACGAGGCTTTTACACGGAGGCCCCGCCCACCTGGACCGCACTTTGTGGTGCTGTATCTCAGCCAGATTCACATTTTTTCACGTGAAATTTTGCATGAAGCCAATATTAGGCAAATACAACATAAATATATGGGTAACACAAAAACTCATTTTCCGTGGACGATTCCTTTAATGAAAAGACACACCCAGCGACAAGCACAGAGTAAGAGTGTTGCAGAAAAGAATAGGTTCAAATACAATAGGGCTGAATAAAACCAGTCTTCGATCTACATAAACTAGATTCACATGTTGCCGACTGGCTATAATAAAAAATAGTGCATTTTTAATAATTTATGATGACTTTAACGTTAATAACATTGGATTAGAAAAGCTGCACGGTTCTGCTTCTGAGGAGTACACACCGTGTGAACAGGGCTATTCTTAACGTTCCTCCAATATTAATGGTTTGATGACAGTAGAACAAAACATATGCTTTCATTATTCAACAGTATCGAGTCTTCGTTAAGGCAAGTGGCGGATAAACTAAAGCTTGGGCAGTCTGTTGAACCAGAAACCTTCGATAGTGTGACTATATTTTTCTCTGACGTGGTGTCTTTTACGAATCTGGCCGCCAAATGTACTCCATTGCAGGTATGTAACACTCCATTTCTTTCAAACAAATACGTTTGCTGAGAAATAGTCTTAACGTCTTCAGCGGTATAAGCAGAGTGTGAGCTGCTAATCTTGGCGGTACAGCATGAGCGACCAATATCTACTTACTTTGCATGTACATCTTCACGAAATTTTCGTGTGCCAAATCAAGTATTGCCGCAGCGAAAGAAACAAAACTTAACTTGAGACCAGTTGTGTTTTTGTACCATAAATGTGCACTCGCAATAGAATGACGGTACTCTACCGCTTCTTACCCGGATGACCTGTCATTCTGCTTCTTTAGACTCTTGTGTTTCTCCTCATTCCTACCCCATCCTACATAGACCTTTATCACCTCCTTAAATGGAGAACTGGTGAGTTCAGACTGCGTTCTGCTCTAATAGCTATCATGAGCGGCCTGCAGCAAGAAGTGATTTTGCGCGTCCCTACGGAATATCATAGCGTGCTTTCAAGAAAAGTTGTGCGCGGACTACGAGAGCCGACATTCGCAGTTCTTCTCGCTGCTTGAGTAATTGTATGCATTTTGGTAGATAAGTACGTAGAGTGTTGTGGTGGTGGAGGTCCAAGAACGGTAGCGAAGAGAGCTTTGTTGCGCAGAAGAGAGAAGTGAAGGTAAGGGAAAACGATGAGTATGTATGCCCCAGGATTTATACATCTACTCCAACCAACGGCCATTTGTGTGAATATCAGATCACACGACATAGCAGGGAGCAAGATACGAAGTCACAATTTATCTCTGGAATCTCTTACAACACTTCTCTTTTGAGTGATATCTAATAGGGACCAAGATGGGTCCACCTGGAGATGTCGTTGCTGTCTTTGGGTGCGCGGCGATAGTTGAGGCTGATCCATTGGAAACATTCGCATCGCAGCCTGGTCCATGGTCGGGGTGTCGATGAGTGTCGATGAGGATACATTGTCGATGAAGCCTTCGGTGAGTTTGCGATATAGCGCCCCCTGACCCCTGCTGGGGGTCAGGGGGCGCTATATCGCAAACTCACCGAAGGCTTCATCGACAATGTATCCTCCAGTCTAGGCCCAGTGGGGTTAGCGTATCGGCGACTCAGCATGTGCTCGTCGTGTGTGACCGTCTATAACAAAACGGTACTTCTAGCTTCCACGTACATTGACAGGCAGGCTGTTGGCAGACTTCAGTGTGAGATCGTCGATCGGATAGGATATAGATAGGGTCGTTGTAACTTCGAACGTCCGATAGCGATGCAGTCTGTGTTGTTCAACAACGTGACGTCTGCTCCCTTGTCAAGGAACTTGTGTAGTCTTTCTATAGATTTATAATGTACAGTCTCTCTATAGATCTGCACTGAGCGATAGAAGCGGGATGCATTTGCGATGTCGGTTTGGATCAAGGCGATAGTGATAGTGTTTGAAGCCCTTCGTGCTCGTTTTGGGTTTTGATTCCTCCTCCTCATGAAATTCAGCCAAATTCTCGCTCAAGGCAGGTGCTCTTACAGTCGTGACACAACTTGTTCAAGTAGGGCAATCTTGACTAGTGACGTGCTCCACAGTGGAAGCACTGAGAAGGCAGCTCGCAATCTCGAGTTCTCGGGGGTGGGGGGGGGGGGGGGGGGTCGCGGCATTAGTGTGAGATGAAGGCGAAGGAAACGATCGCTCGAGGAGAGCGAGTAATGACGAGAACCGCTGTATCTCATTGTCAGCGGAGAAATCCTTCAGCTTGGCATAGTCCAAAGTTGCTCCGTCCTTGGTTATGACGTCTTCGTACCGCCACCACCGTACCATACATGGAACTTGAAGTCGCCGTCTCGGTTGTTCACGAATTGGGGCAGACGCGTTGATAGTGAGTTCGTGTCCAATTCAGCCACGCAACGGGAGCTGTTGGAGAGACCGGCCATTCCGCAGAGATCATTTTCTTTAGGCGGTTGATCACTGTGTTCTAATTTTCTATCTCGTCTTGGCTTGCGCATCCAAATTATCACGCGAACTTTCATCATCCATGCTTGCTTAGCTTGCTGCCGTACTGGCTTTGCAGGGCCGCAGTGGTAAAGTTCTTCGGCTTGACTTGCTCTCTCTTCGGGTGTTCGCATTGCAGTCTGCTGAGCACCAGCTGTTGTGGCAGTGAAAGTCCGAGAACTACAGCTTTGAGAATGTACTCCTTTCTAGAAGAGAGAACTGATTATAAGGCAAATCGATGGGTTTATATACCCCGAGAGCCTGGTCAAAGCTCAGGTCAACTGTGTGATTATGTGATCACAACCATAGCAAGGAGCGAAGTACGAGATCGCAAATGATCTCTGGAACCTCCTACAACACATAGCATCATCAAAACCTGTTTCACGGTGCTAATTTTTCTGGCGAAACGATATTTCTAAAATACTGCCCTGTGTGACAGAATTTCCCATTTCTGAGATCTTCCGTAGTTAGAGATAATGTCACACGCTGTAGCTCGATGATATATCAATATTATATCGTGTTGGAGCACGTCCTGAAGGGTGCCATGGTTGAAGGATTTTTTCAGTATGACGTACATATGGTTTTAATAATGAGAGGAAGCGTCGGGGGAGATGACAAAGATGTGAAGTACTTCTCATCAATTTTACAGTTTTTCTTTGAAGTTGCGCTCGTCAGAGATCTTTATTGACCTTTTCAGTGTGAGCTCTCCTAAAAGACATCGGGAGGGGGCGTGTGTCCCAATACGGGCTTGAGGTGACTTGCAGTTCGGTAGTGTGCCGTAATTGCCCACATGACGTGTCACCAAGACTTCGAGTATGATTTCATTAGGGTTTTCTATTACAGGCAACCTCTGTTCTCTCTCTTTCGCGTATTTTCTCCTTAACTGTTTCCCTTGTTGATTGCTGTGTACTGTTTCATCTGTTCAACATCATCATGCATGAAATCAATTCTGCCCTACGCGACATCATATGACAGTGGCGTCGGTCCGCCTGAAGCGTGCCGTTCGAGGTGAAGCGCGCTAGAGTCGCAATAAGGCGCCTCAAAGGCGAGTTTTCGAGGCAATCTTCGTTACACGCTACTTCGTCCTACCTTCGCCGTATCATTCTCTGGCTTCGAATGTTCGTTAACGGAGGACAGTGTTCCGAAATACGGTTTTCTTCCTTACCACTCCTGGTGCTTTTAACAGCCACACCGCACTTTCCGCTTTGGGTTAGAGATTTAAATTTGGTTCTTGGTTATGGTGTGGTGTGATGTATGCGTTCTTATGTGAGCACACTTGCCAAACTGCATAGGTAGTCTTTTGGTTGTTGACGCGAGAGAAACCGTTCTGATCGAGGATTAGTTCCCACATCTATCTTTTGGACTGGTATTATGAAAAAGGTGTTCCAAGCATAAACGTTATTGAAAAAGTAGAAATGAAGGAGTTCATGATCCCTCAAGCAGCTTATTTGAGGTCGGCTTTACAGTATGAGTTTTTATTTCATTTTGAATTAAAAGGCAGAAAACGTCGATGTCAGAAATCTATTCAAGTACATATGCAACTGTGATTCTACACAGACACATGATCGTGTTCAGGTGGTAAATTTGTTGAACGACCTCTACACAGTCTTTGACGGAATAATTGATGCACACGACGTCTATAAGGTAGGGTTCAGATGTTTTCTGTAGACGTATATTTCTTTTGACACATTGACGCCCGCGTCCTTCTACGCGCATATCACACATGTGACATTGTCGCACTGCTTGCGTACATACTCCGCTACAAAACGAGAAAATTATAACTAAGCCTCAGATTTAATACTTCCATGGGGATTCGGAAGAATTCGCGTACCTCTCTATACCGATAGGCAATATTTCTCTCAGAGTAATATTCATTATTCGTATTCGCAAAAATATGCTCATTATACCATTCAGAAGCTGAGTTAAAGTGAAAGGGGTCTCGGTAGTGCAGTGGATTAGCACACCTACCCGGAAAGCATGGTTCGAGTCCCGTCCGAGGCCGAAGCCTTCGCCTATAGCTCAGCATACTTGTGAAGACTTTCGCATCGCGGGCTGTGGCGAAAATCAGCAGCTGTAAAAAAAAATCAAAAACATCAGAAGTATGCTATATTTGTCTGGATACGTGGAACAACAAATAACATATCTTTGATCAGAGGGAACCGAGCAACTTCTTCTCAAACACTGTCGATGTAAAAAAGTTGATGCGCAAGTTGAAGTACAAGGTGCTAGTCTAAAAAAGTATCTCAAGATTTCATTAACTGGAGTGACCCTTGTGAACAGCCACTGTGTGATTTTCAAGCCTCATAAATTTATTGAAACTGAAGATGTCTTATAGCCATATCATACACAAACCCAAAGAACAAAAACAAGTTGTATAGCGATAAGATAGGTGGAAAATATTTGCGAGTGGGAACGGTATCCATGTGCATACCCGGCGATGCCCAAATTCTAGATGTGAGGGTTTGCGCAAGCATATTCGGAGACGCGCGCGGGCGCCAGTGTGCTTATGTTGTCATTAAATAATTCTGCATGCTTTTTTACACTTTGTAAGCACGAGCCAGTACCATAACACTTTCTTAGGTGGAAACAATAGGAGATGGTTACCTTTGCGTGAGTGGTCTACCTCACAGGAACGGCAAACAGCATATTAAAGAAATATGCAGTATGTCACTTGGGTTTATGAACAGCCTCAAAAATTTCAAGATACCTCATCTTCCTCAAGACGGCGTTAATCTGAGGATCGGAATTCATACAGGCAACGTTTTCTTTCCATTCAGTTCCTAAGTCGGTTATGAGTCCTTCACGAATCACATATTAAAACAGCACAATGGAGATTGATTACTCTTAAACTCGGAAATTAGGTTCCACTGGAATTTTTAACCATTTTTCAAATTGAAAAATACGTATACGATTATGATGTGCGTATTCAAGCTTAATTTTTGAGGCAGAATTTGATTTTTCGCAGTGAAGATGCGCCTCAGAGAAATTTCCGTACAGCGCTGTGTCGCTTGAAATTTCACTTGAATATAGTAGAATTTTCAACCAGGTCCTGTTTGATTTTAATGACAAAATTCAGCGTTCTTTCTCGACGATTATTTTCCAATGTGTTTGGAAAAATAAACAAGGTATAATCACAACGTTTCAAGCTCCCGTACCGCACCCCTGTGTTTTTTATAAATGCAAAGAATGCATATTTCAGCTCATAGAGGATTTTGCAGCACACCATCTCCCTTTCGCCATATGTACAGCGTAACACATTTTGAGATCGAACCAAGTTTTAACGTTCATATCAACTTAAGCCTGCTTTTACTACAGTTTGCGGAGCCACCATGATAAGGCATGGCAGTAAGAAGGTAGCTTGACACCGTGAGCTAATGTGAGCAGCTTTTTTTTACCGAGAGCGTGATGACAGACGAGTTAAAATTGAACCCTGCTCACGGTTCCGTATAACTGCGATGGAGGTCTGGCTGGTACACTAGATGGTTTGATCGCTTCCCTGGTCGAAGCAGACCCACAAGTTTCCAATGTAAAGCTTATACTGTTTATTTCAAAATATTGTGTTTTGATCAGCTGTTACTTTCTGCTCGATTTCAAAACTTCTTCACCTTCAGGATCAGTAGTGGCGGGTGTTGTGGGATTAACGATGCCACGATACTGCCTTTTCGGTGACACCGTAAATACAGCGAGCAGAATGGAAAGCAACGGAAAACGTTAGTTACAGTTGGAACTATGCATTTAATCAAAAGAATGTAACAAGCTAAAGTTCTCGAAAGTAGCTGAAAATTACCGAAAAAATTAAAGGAATTTTTTTCGATAGCTCAGACTACCTATTGCAATACTGTGCTTATATAACATGATGAGTCTATGGAAGTATTGCTTTCTGTGCTCACGCAAATATGTTTTGAAGCGCGTCAATAATAATGATGGTCTTCCATAATAAAGAAGCTCCAGACTAATCAGAAGGAGCGATCAAGCAGCTGTGCGTGGAAGTCGGGGGAGATCCGTAGAGCGATTCAAAAACCAACTCATCAGAGATCTTTTGCAATTCAGCTACGTTGTTGGGATCCAGTATTTTCATTTGTCGCGACCATCACCGGGATAGGGCCTTCACTAATTCGGAAAACACTGGCACATCCTCGACAAAACACAGTTTCACCAACGCTGTGTTTTTGAGAGCAGTAACGGAGTGGCAGACATAGGGCCGAATACGAAAGCAGGGCAAACATCATGAATTACGAAATTCAGCTGGAAAAATCCATTTGTCTTCTGACGCTGTACACTTGCTGGATGCGATTGGAGGATTTGATGTTGAATCGAGAGGAGAAGTCATCATAAAGGTCGGTCAAAGCGGGAATAGTCGGAATCTTTCTGCTTCGTTTTCATCCCATTATTGGATACAATCGAAAATAGAAAACGTTGCTTTCAGGGGAAAGGTGTGATGGAAACGTTCTGGCTTCTTGGGAGGAGCGCAAATCACCATCGACCCCGAATTGAAGGGTCCTCTACATCCTTGCGAGGAGAACATCTCGAAGCACAAGACACCTTAAATCCCACGCCAGTCCCTTACATTTCCAAACACAAAGGAATATATGAAGTGTTCAAGGAAGGTTCATAACGTGACTGTTAATGCAAATAATGACAATTATTCTGCTTCTGTCTTCATCGATTGCCAGTGTTCCCGTTGGCTTTTGCTCCCATCTACACATGTAAATGCATCCAAGTTACACAACTATAAATTGCAATATTACTCATTTCCGATGTGCATTGAAAGAGAACCGCCTATCACAGAGGCCTTCTCCGTATAAACAACTTGCTATGCAGTGTAATCGTACTCGAAAAAGCACCAATAAATCTGTTCAGGAGTTTTCTTCGAGCTGCAGCAGTGACTTTCCACTGAAGTGGCTAGGTTTGAGGAAAAAGACACGCTTCCTAAGTATAATGCGCTCGACTGATGTCGTACAAAAATTCTGGTACTTCTGGTTAGGCGGGTTGCTATGTAAGGACGCACTGCACGGTATCTTCGATCACGCTTACGGCGGGGATATATTAACTTACGCAAGTAACAGATGAGGTAAATAAGAAATACTGATATGACGACATGGAAGTTCGAATCATATCTTTCTTTTTTGTCGTAATTTGAGGTTCATCATTCATTTGAAAGCTCCAAGTGTGTGGTCTACCATGATAGCATGTGCAAGGCTAATTGACAGCTGCTTACCATAAGCACACATTGTAAAGGAGAACATTTAATACGACCGAGCTGGCCAAATTTGCTGTTTTTATGTACTGCTCATTATTGCTGTGTGAATACACACAGGTTCTCTCACCCTGAAGGAAGCACACAGCTAACTACTGCTTGTTCACTACAAGTGTTAAAGTATAAGTTCTTCAGGTGCTATCGCAATGACGATGGCCTCTTATAAAGAGTTGCACATCTAAGCAACTCGGAGAGATCTCCAAGGAATCAATCTGCACATTCGGGCGTATATTTTTGTATAAGCCTTAATGGAGGAGAGGTGGTGTCCCTTTCCCTTTCTAGGCTTAGGTAAAAATAGTGTCATAGTGGGATGTCCCCCCCCCCCTCTCATTGCGATAGCACCCTTTTTCACTTACACATGAAACTGTTACAGCGTCCAGATACAACACAGCCATGCATCCTTTCTCAGAAATTATGTGGAAGTTTTTATATATACTGCTTTGCCCTTCGGAGCACTGACTTTGTTGTGGTTGTACATCTGTTTTGGTGAACATATTTCTAAAAATTCGCGGATGTGTGTATGTGATGGTAATATGTAATTTCAATCCAACTTAGTGAAACTTGGCATTTGGTTATGTATTTTGCTGGAATTGTAATTCGATGATCTAGCCTCAAGCATAAGTCGAATCCAAATATCTTCCATATGCTTGTTTTTGAGCCTAGAACCTTAATATTAATGACAGTGTTCAGGAGAGCACACTTCTTCCGTTTTTTTACTGTTCGGTCGGGATAAGTCGAGAAACTACGCAATCGAAGCCTGCTATCTTTTTTGTGCCCTGCGCAAAACAATGAATCCTGTCTTCAATAATATCGCAATGATGAGGTGAGTGGCTTCGCATACACATTAATACTAAAACCGTATAAAACCGTAGATAGCTAATATAGACCCACTGTGACTGTGATGCTAGTACTATGTTTGCTGCATACGGTATGTTATCTTTTACTATTAATAGTTACACTCTTGCTTTTTTCTTGTGGTCATTTTATCATGACTTGTACTGGGTTAAGGGATAAGTTGCCGTCTTTTCTATTCTCTGCTTTTCACAACGTTCCCATCACTTCCAAGAATGCTTACATAAATTAATTTTCTTCTGCTCTACAAAACGTTGTATTTGTTTTTCGATACCTTTGATTGCATCATATTTATGAGGTTCAGAAATGAGGTAATCTTAAGGCGAAAATTCGCACCCACGACATTTCCTTTCATCGAGTTCAAAATATACATGCACATATGTTTTCGACAGAGCTTCTTCAGCACTTCAGCAGTCCATTTGTTTTTGATTACTCAATCTACTGTGTTTTTCAAGGTTCAGAAATAGTGTAAGTAGGCACAAATGTCACTTTTGGCACAACGAGGTCCCAATAAATTGACCTTCTCCACGTCAAATGAAATCAAATAAGGGAAAATAGACATCGTTGTAATCAAAGGTGAGAGTTTTCTTGCCCAATAAAAGTGTCTGATGAAATCTCGAGTTGCGAGGGAAAGTGCCGGTGGGTACTTGCTGAATACCCCATTTCTCAACCTCAGAAAAATTAGGTTGTCCCAGAAGTCTTGTATGATTTCTAAAAAAAAATCAATGTTTCTTGTTTACTTTGAGGCAGGTCTAGGCGGTTCGGGAGTATGGTAGAAGGCCCTCTGAACTTTCTGACGAAATATATATTGACCCACCGAATTCCGTGGAGAGAGCTTCAATGCCCGTTGTCGATACTCTTTCAACACGCGGTGTCATTCACTATGAGTAGTCTTGCAGCGCCAAAGTGACGCAAGCTTGCCACTCCATTAACGCTGCATTGGGCAAGGGATGTGTGAACTACAAGACCGTGCGTCGCTGGTTCATCAGCTTCAGCAACGGCGACATAGACGTGGAAGGCAAACCAGACTCAGGGTTGTTACCTCTGGGACGCAGAAGGAATGCTTTTACATGAGGTCTGGTACGTGGCGAGACAGTCACCGCAGCCGTATGTACGTCCACCAGCTCCAGCAGCTCGCCATCGCTATTCGAGAAAAACGCAGGAAAAGGTGCGCGGTCACCCTCTTCCATGACGACGCCCGCTCCCATTTCGCGAAAAGTACCCAGGCCAAGCTACAGGAGCTCGGCTGGGATGTGCTGCCCCACCCGCCATACTCAGACATTGCCCCTTCTGACTATCACCTTTATGATCCTCTTGAATCCTTCCTTGCCAAGAGAAACTCGTTGATTATGACTTGCTCGCAGAGGCGATCGCTGACTTCTTCGACTCTCAGAACCCAGAGTTCTGGGAGGAGGAAATCAACGATTTACCTATGAGGTGGTAGAGTGTTGTCGATAACAATGGTGTATACGTTCTTGCCTAATTGTTGTTGGTTGGAAGAAAAAATAATAAAAAGTGGTAATCGAAAGAATCCTACAAGACTTTCAAGACTCCTGCAGAGCAGAAAAAGCTGTATCGAATGCATATACGGATGTTTCTTCAATCTCGATGGTAGGCGAGAAAGAGAACACAAAAAGTGGACATCTTTGCGGAGTACTGCATTTGTGAGCCTTAAAAACAGCAAACATTTTTTAGGGTGATTTATCAGGTTGACCGAAAAGTAATGAGACAAATGCAGTGGTGAGACTCGACAACATATATTTTTGGACGTCGAAGTGGTGAGAGGACAAAACTCTGGAACTTAGTGTTTGAAGACCCGTACTTTACGCCATCCAGGGAATATGGTCCAGACAGACTTCATCTTTCACTAACGTGCTAGAGATGGACGACATGAAAACGCTATATCGGGCAGCTCTCCTTCTATACTACTTCCGTTCCGAAAAATCCGCGGATGAAGCCCATCGGCTCTCGCCGGAGAAAATGAAGGACCAAGCACTTTATCGAACGAGGTCAGATATTGTGACAAGTTCGAAAAATGTCTCGAAACTATAGTCGATCGGGACGTCCACCTACGCAAAAGAAGCAGCTTACACTTGCCTTTTGTGAAGAACGATCTGACTTTACAGTGCGCAACTTGCGACCTCCTCGGATGCTCCTAGATCGACGTTACACGATGTTCTTCGTGCGTCGGGTAAAGTGTTAATACTAAGTAGTACTACGAAATCTGTCACATTACTTTCCGGATAACCTAGCAAAAATGGATGACTTAGGTAAGGGGTGATTTAAATAACAAGCAGTGCCATTCTGTAGAGCAGAAGAAGCTCTATCGAAATACATTTTCTGACTTCGATGGCAAACGAAGAGGAGGAAATGTTGAGAGTGCGAATTCTCACCTCCACAGCACTTCATTTCTAAACCTCATAAATAGAAAGCAAGCGAAGGAGACGAAAAACAAGGGACAAGGTTCTGTAGAGTAGAGAAGGTTCTATCAAGCACATACATAAGCTTTGTCGGGGTGAAGAATACGTTGTGAAATACAGAAAACAAGATACTGCGGGAACGCATTCCTCAACCCAAGTGTTATCAAGCAGTCTCGGATTCTTTTTACCACTTGGTTACGCCACATACTTTGCGCACCGACGCCGGCACCGCCCGGTGTTGGCCGGTCCGCAACATATGAGCTCGGCCTAACCACAGCAAGTTGGACAGATGCACTTTGAAACAGTCATCAATCCTGTCCAAAGCTTATTACAATGTATTTGGTACCATACTCTAAGAAAGCCCACCTCAAAAGGTGTATTATCCCAGATGTGACATCTGTAAGCACTTCAAATTCAGAGCTTTTTCATGTTTGTAATTTCAGGCCTTGGACCTTGTTTCCGCTCGAACACTCAACATTGGCCTAATGTTTGTAGACGGGATTTCAAGCATGGACATCACAGTAGGCTACAGGTGTGTTCATGGTTAGAGGACTGATCAAAATATTCAAAGTTGCAACAGCTCATGCAGGGGACTGCAAAGCGATGGCTCTAGGTTCATATAAGGATTACGCTGAAATCATTGTCAAACACTCTACGGTGAAGCTACCGTTCAAACACAATCTCAGGTCTCACAACCGTATTCCACGACTCCATTAATAAAATCTTCAACAAATCTTCAAATCTTCCAAATGCAATGAGTCCGTCAGCCTCTCCCATCTGCAAATGCCAAGAAGCAGCTAAGCTTCTGGGGCGTAATCCACGAAAGTGTAGCCTGACTAGTTACCCAGGATCACTGATCCAAGAAGGTAAGTCGACCTATCTGATTACCGCGAAGTGTTCCTTTAATAGTAACACGAGTATTTTGATTCCGCTTGTGAACGGATATCTCAGGCTCAGGCGATAAAAAAGGATGGAGTTTTGCTTTTTGTATTTCTCAGGGTTTTCCTGTTGGACTTTGTGAAACAGCATAAGACGTGAAAAATCCCCCAAACTGTTTGCTTCCACATAGCTGTCTTTTTCATTTTGCTAGCTAAAATTTGCACAGACAGGGTTAACAACTGTTTAAAGGCACAGTTCGCCATAATCAGATGGGTCCACTTACCTCTTCGGGGCAGTGGATTCTTGGGTATCTGGTCAGGCCACACCTTTTTCACGTCCCACGTGCCGTATCACTTGCTCGCACCCACTCCGACGCCACCCATTTCGCTCAGTTGACCAATAAGGGAGCCCACGTGGGTGACGTCGGAGTGGATTCGAACAGGTGTAACTTCAGGATAGCGCACCGTGGCGAAGCTAAAAAGTGTAGCCTGACTAGTTACCCAGGATCTACTGATCCAAGAAGATAAGTCGATCTATCTGATTACCGCGAAGTGTTCCTTTAATAGTAAAACAAACATGCTGCACCTATACCGCCGATCGTACACTGTACAAACGCACAAAGGAAGTGAAGGCACCTAAAGGAGTCCTATCCTTCCACTGACCTTGAAAATATAAAAATTATCGGGCATGTGGGGAGTTGCGTAACGAGACGTCCTTCTGCCGTACTGCTGCGATCGTCTTATAGGGTGACTCATTCACGTCCGTAAAAAAGACCTTGAAGCTCTTTATTGCTTACTCTGAGATGAGCCATCACATTTGACGCTAGTGAACCCGACTTTCTTAGTTTTTCCTAAAAGCATCATACGGATTCTCTCCAGCCGCTAGCTTCTCATACATATTCGTGCCTGTTTGCAGAACCTCGGCGTCAGCCGTTCTTATTGCAAGGGACCGAATAGTCAAAGAAAATCTTCTTCCAGGATACGAATTCAAGTGAGTATAATATCTGAATGACCTCTGTTTGGGCGGTGGTGGTTCAACCGAGAATATGGGCTAAGTTTGTTAACCGTGGCGAAAATCTGCGCTTCGTATATTTCATTTCCTGATAACTCCCATTTCAGCTTCACTGTTCGATTTGACCAATGCATTGAGGTCCAAGCAGCTGGCATCACAGTAGAGTTGATTCAGAATGCAAATGTAGATGCTATAATGGGGCCTACATGCAGTTATCGTAAGTCATTTAATTGGTGAAGCAATATAGGACCCTATGAAGTGTTAACTCGACGTCTGAACTACTGATGTGGTTTCCACAAAGTTGAGCTTGCTCTCGAAAATTCCTTCTTAATAAAAACGAAAAAGTGAAATGAGCACATCTTCGACCTTACTTGTGGAAAAATATTCGCACACTTAGTGTCGTCGGAGCGTTAATAATAGCGCGGAAGCGAGTTTATCGTTTTTTGTCGCAAAATATTGAAGGAAAATTTCTTCGAAATCTGATAAGCCACTGATGCAATTCTTACATATTACTAGCCTCAGCTCGCAAGTGTGTAGGAATTTTGATGTCCTACATAGTTATTTCATATAAACCTCCCTTCCTTGTGATAATCGTGAGTAGCACTTTCGTATTAATCGATTTATGGCGAACAGCTATAAAAAACGACAAAACGCTTCTTTCCGTGATTCTTAACACTCGTACTGCACTAACCCTAAAATGAAACATTGTAAAGCCACGGGAAGTGATGTGCAAAACGGATCTATTTTAAAGAATACATCAGTCTGAAATGCCCATGGGCCTCGCAGCATTCAAAACGGCACGTTTTCAGCTGCTATCGTTGCGGCACTGAACGGGGCATTCTACAATATTCCAACATTCACGTGGGGTTTGAGCACTTCTGCTGCTCTAGATAGTATGGACCGATTTCCAACTACTGCAGTTCTTTCTGTCAACACTCTGAGGTAAACTGACATTTTTTTCGATTACTCAAATTATTGCCAAAATTGGAAGCTGTGCAAATTTCGGTAAATGTGCTAATCCATCACACCAACAAAGCAGACCCTTTCACCAGTCTTCAGCTTCTTAATAAAAGGGTATTGCTGGTTTTATGCTCAGAAAGCAGGGAGTCTAGATTCGAAGCCAGTACAAGACCAAACTCTTTCCAATCCCCCTAGCATCTTTGTCACAAATTTTGGAAGATTTTCAAGAACTTCCCTATAGCTTTACTTTGTCGCTTCTCTGCGTGGGGAGCTTGACCACTGAGATGTGAACTGCACGCATTCTAGCGGCTACAGAGCTTCCTGTATCATTGCACGAACTTTTGAAAATGAGCACCTTGTAGCGATATGACACATAGCTCTGCTTGTTCAGCTCTACCACAAACAAAATATAACATGAACCGAAATTTCTGGTGACATTGCTCGCAGCAAATTCTTTTTTCTGGGTGTGATTAGTAGCAGCCTAGAATTTATTCTCAAAAACAGAAGGTTTGGCCTTTGATGCTAAAAGAACCGGTCTGTGCATCGAAAGGTTGAAAATGGACGAGATCACCCACGGTTCCACTTTTATTTCCACACTAGATGGATATGTATGTAGTTTCTTGAATCATCCTTCCAACTTCAACACGCCATCACAAGGATCGTCCACCATTACCTTTCGAAAGCTAGTTGGAATAAAAACCCTCAACGTGCCACAAGTAGCAAGGAATACTAAACTTCACGGTATTAAACCTCTCGCTCAATCTGTTTGCTATGTGTAGCCCCCATGCTCACTCACATTATTCGTAAGAGGTTTCCTCAGTGATATTAATAGCGAATCAACATTCGGCTTTGCGCCCATCTCTTAGAATTTTTTCTTGCTTATCGCCTGCTCTAGAAATTGGTGTAACAGGGAATAGATGTTTCGATGAAAGGATACAAGACTGAGAGAGCAGGCCTACTCCATTGAAGGCACACCATGCGATGATCCAATTAGTGACTTACTTTCGTGGGGCGAGTAGGTCCTTGGATAACTGCTCAAACTGCATCCTTGTTGCGGCTGCACGGTCCACCCTCACGGTGTTGTGCCTGCTTAAACAAAACCGAGCCACGCCCACCCAACTGAATCATACACGACGTTAGACGGACGATTTTCCGATGTGGAAGACGCCTTCGACATCGAAATGGCTGTTTCATTTAATTATCATCTCCTAAAGCAAGTTAATTTTCCACGTTTGAGCGCCACGTTGGAAATTTGTTCGTCTAAGGCCGGGTGAGATTCAACTTTGTGGGCGTGGCTCGCTTTTTTCAAACAGGCACAACACCATGAGGGTGCACCGTGCAGCCGCTACAAGGATGCAGTTTGAGCAGTTATCCAAGGACTTGCTCGCCCCACGAAAGTAAGCCACTAATTGGATTATCGCGTGGTGTGCCTTTAAATTTGGCAGAATATTACTTCGTTGTTCAGCACACGGCATATGATATATTGTATTATAGCTGAAAACAATGCAGTGAAAAAGAAAGAGACGAGTTTATGATATTCAAAAAACTTAGCATGTTGCAGCCTTGGAATAGCAATTCGCTTAGTAATGGCATCATTTGCATGGAATCAGTTCGCATTTGTGTACACAAATACCGGCGACGAAGGAAAATGTGAAGTTATGAAAAACGACGTTCAGGTTTCACAGCTCCTTCTTTATGACACATCCATATTTGATGCTCGTAAAGGAAGAATATAAAGATATACAAAGTGTCATACTGACTAGGTACATATGCTATTACAAAGTTGTTGTTTGAGACCGCCATTGCAATGACGGAGGAGATCACGATTTCTGCTCTCTATCTGATGAAAGATGTTTCGTCAGACACAATCATCCGAACACTAGGCAACGTCAGCACAAGAGCGAGAAGTAAGTGTCGACCCTGTACGAAACTTCAAACATTTCGGTCCGTACCGCTTGCCCAAGGAATCTTCTGTCAGTTCAATAGTACTTAAAGGCACAGTTCACGATAATATGATTATCTTGATTCCATCCCCGAGTAGATAGCCGCTTTCACAAGAACAAGATGTGTGCCATCACCGCGGCGCGAGGGTGAGTGCTAAACGCGTGAAAAATCGGTCAATGAGATGGCGGCCACCGTCTCAAGATGACCCACACCCATGTTACGATTTGCCAGCGAAGCGGTGACATATACGTGTATAAGAGGCATGATATCGACTGCGATAAGAAAAGATAGGGAAAATTCCCATAGGAACAGCAATCTTATCGGATGATATTATCACGCAAAAACTTGTCGAAATGTTTGCCTCTAGTCTGAAGGCTCGTCGAAGCCAAAGGTCAGAGGCACCGAATTACCATGGTTTTTGAAAGGATTATTCGGCTCTTTCTTCACTTATGTGTTCTTCAGCACCTCCAGAGTCCTTATGGAGCGAGACGACGCACGAAAATTATCGTGAATTGTGCCTTTAAAAACGGAACAAATTTTACCGGGTGACGGGGAAGACCTGTATTTTTTCTTCATTGCAATTGTAACCAATGGATTTTTCAAATATCCATGCCGCTTTTGGATGCCATGGTCGGTTAGAGCGATGTGTAGCGAGAGGAAGACTTTGACAGAACTGGGAGAGTTCATATGCATGAGTTACGAGTCAAAGCTCTTTGAGATGACACTTAGGCATTGTAATATTGGAACTTGACTTTGCAAACGAATCCCCCGTACTGATGGCAGAATAGGTTTAGGTCGCGCACCCTTCGCAACTGTGGCAACTCCCTCACACAGCACGGACGCAAGCTGCAGTGCACCCGTCTGCTCACATTCCACAAAAACGACAGCGTACACCTTACTGCAATCTAGAATACTGAAGCTATGGTAACACTGGAGGATAACCGCTAGGAAAAACTGGGCCTCACAAGCTACCTTTTGTCGCGGATCGCGACTGTCCCTGCGGGCGCACCGCGCGCCCGGTCCCGGCCCCAGTCGTGGCTCTATAAAAGGAGTCGCCACTGCCAGTCGGTGCTCATACACCTCTCCCCCCGGGAGGAGAGGGGCAACAGGCGAAAGCTGCTAGGATGCTAAGCCAAACTGTTGAGGCCTCAACAGTTCGGCTTCAGACCGTCAGGACGCGGTGCGGTCAGGCGGATCGCGGTCGGCTTGGTTGAGCGCCGGTATGCTCACGTCCGCTATACCCGAGGACGTGGACGGCTGCACGCGGGGTAGAAAGCCTGCAGGGTGCAGCAGTTACCGCAGTTACCGCTAGTATTCCTTTAGTTGACCTAAGGGGATGAAGCACGGTCGGACCTGAGATCAGGCAGGAAGATGAGAGAGGGCGACTATTGTGAATAGTATGTACATAATGAATATAAAGAGACAGGGACAGTAGGTTATTGATAGATGACCTATATCATATAACAACATATCTCCACTCTTTCAGGCCTGAAGAAGGTGTCAGACACCGAAATATAGCAAAAATATTCCAGAAACTTTTGAGACTTTCGAGGGGTCTTTTGAGTTTTTTGAATAAATATTTTGGAGCCTCAATTGTTGTGAAACATTCACATATCCATGAGACTCCGGAACAGCACAATATTAAAATAATGAATATAGTTGTCGTAAGAGTTGTACTTGCGTTGTACGAAGGATAGTCTAAAGGGTAGGAGAGCGTGAGCACATACTTCCGGGAAGCGGCGGCCATACTATGGGGAAAGCAGTATGGTTCCTGGGGAAGCCCACGCGGACAGTCACAACGCGCAGGCACAGCAGCCGCGTGGCGCGGGGTCCGGAGACCCGGAACCACGATGCTGTTGCCTAGCGGTTAGGAGGGCAACCGCCCGACGAGCAGCAACACCTTTTGGCATCGGTAGCATCATATTCGAGCCAGTGTGCTGGAGAAGAAAAGTATTCGTAAAATGTGTTGTTGTCAGTTTTGTTTTGACATCGAGTGAGCATAGCCAACCAAGTAGAATGGTCCTGGTTGTTACTGCTAGTATTATTACGGAGGCCTCATTAAATCGAAAGAGGGCATGCAAAACTCAAAAAGGCATGAGAATCCTCTACAAGTCGTGTTCAATTTCGTTCAGTTGTTGTAACCTGCCTTGCCGAGGGAGTCGGACAAAAACGCGCTTTTATTCTCGCAGCCAAGGATGGCGGATTCCTCACCGGCGAGTATGTCTATATTTTCGCGGACACGAGATCCAAAGGATACAGTGAGTTTTCATATACTGTTCATGCACTATCTATACAAACATATATGGACCAAAAAAGAAAAGGGTATCAACATGAGTCACTGGCATGCATGTTCAACAAGTATTTTCAACAAAATATCTCCCCGGAATTCGACAGGAGCTACTTTGGTTTGGACACAGAGACGAAATCGGCGAAGAGAAACATCTGCAGATGGAGTTCATCGTATATAACACCTCATGCTTCCGTCAGAGTAGCTAGAACATCGACTGAATTGCGAAAAGAAGGCGTTGCTGTAGAACGATGAGGCGCAATTTCCAAATCCCACAAATCAGATGATATCCGAGTCGATACTATTTGGCAGAACTATCTCAATAATGTACTCGAAGGAACGCACATCTCTGAATGGTACCTCACCTTGGACGCGATTCGGACCGCGTTCAGTACCACGCCGCCCCTGCACTAAAGACGTGTGTGCATTGCAGTGCAGCAGTGGTCTCAGAAAAGCCACCACTATTTGAGCACTTTGCAGCAGATCACCGAATAAGCCGAGCCACAGTCCTCTCGACCTTTCCTTTGATGTTTTGCCTTGAAGAAAGGTGACCAACAGACATCCCATAACGTCCACTTCCTCTGTGCCGTACACTCCACCACGGTCTTGAAGTGGCTCTAAAAGCAAGCCCGCGGTATTACCACTGATCGCGGGATTCCGTGAAAGTTACTTCAAGGAAAGCATGGAACGGTACGCACAGCATCTCATTATGATCGATTGTTTCTTGCTATTCCTTTCGATGTACCCGGCGCAAAACGCATGGTACTAGATTAGTGGCACGGTATGAAATGTGTACTGATCACCTACACTTCGAGCGAGCCTTCATCTTGAAATCTCCTGCTTCTTGATGAGATAAGGCTTTGCCTTGCGGTCAGCAGATTTTGCCTCACCCTGTATTCATCACCCATTGATTTCGGGTGGTTTTTTCTTTTTTTTTTCTTGGCCTGACAACTCAATCTGCCTCCGCAGCAAAATGAATCATTCACAAAATCGACTAGATGTAATATCAGCCACAAAAGACATGAGAATGATTCCCTACTCGCCTTCTTCTTGATTTCAAATCTTGGTTATGCAGCATATAAGGGGCAGTTAATCTTCAAAAAGGCATAATTCCACGTGAAGTAATGTATGCAGAGACTATACACATTATCCACTGTAGGCAATATCAGGAATAATCAAAGTAATCAGTAAAGGGAAGGCATGCTTTGTGTGTATAGATGCGCGAGTTTGATCGGGGCAATCTGATGCGCAATTCGCATAGGTAGGCCTACGTCAATCGGCCTATCGCGGCTCTACCGTGGTGACCGGGTAACAACTAGAGGGAGGTACTGCAACGACAGTTGCCTGACCTAGCTATTGTCCACTTTTTCAGTGATGTAGAGTGCAAGATAACACGACCTGATGGTAACCGGTGAAAGAAGGACGGAAGGACCGTTCAAATCTTCAAGTTTATTGGGCGCATTATACCGTTCTTCCCTCATTGAAGCGCTACTCAGCACCTCTAGTTTCATATTTGCAACTGAGTGAGTTGCTCTCCATGGTGCTTTCATCAGTCCCACTCGTCTTAGCTGCGTTTAGTAGCTTATCGCTAATAGTACTGAAGTTAGATCAGGGTGGCACACAGCGGTTTTTTGAGAACAAGTAGTTGGAGTCTTTTTGCTAATTGGATTTGTATACGATACGGACATTTCAGCTACACCTCTAGCTGGTGGGAAAGAACGAGCGATATGGGTTGATGTAAAGCCACAGAACGATGGTAGAGATGAAGAGGCTAGGAAGGCATTCGGTCAAACTCTGGTTATTTCAGATGTGAGATTTTTCCCATTTAAGTCAGTTGCAGCTGAACTTCCGAATGTTATGCACACGGAGAGGAATTGAAGTCGGTACTAACAATACTAGGATACATCTGCACATACACCAATGCTGCGTAGGAGTGCTCAAAGGCAAAGTCTAATGCTTGTCAGAGCGAATCTACAGCAACACAAAATCGGATTCCTTCGATTGTATCGAACGTGCTTGCTGACCTTGTAAGTGGAAGATACTCTACAATGGTGAGAACCAGGGTCAAATTGGGGTCGTATCTTGCGTTGAAAAGGAAAAGGTGTTATTTTGAATTTCTGGTGGGGTAGCAGTTGATCACCTTGCACTGTCGAAGATTTTTTGCCGGCTAGGCGTTTTTCCAAAAAAAAAAGGTCCTCCATAGGTAAACTTAGTACTATGTAGCAATGCTATGAAGATTATGGACATGACGATCTTTCTTGGAAAAGCGCCCGAATTCAGGTATGGATGCCCTCTTGAAAGCCATGACCGGGAGGGGGGGACCTCACACTGCTGCAAGCATATGGATCCAGAAACTTGTATCAGTTGCGTTTCCTCCGACGCCGCACAACTTGCTAGCTGGTAGACTCGTTCTGATCTTGTCTTTACACGGGCTTAATATATGGTTATTCCCAATGGTAACCTTGCATGTGAGGTTGGGGAACCGTCTTGTTCATCAAGTATATTTCAGCATATGGGTACCGGTGCTGATACCGATGGGTACAAAAACTTCAGTCAGCTTGTAATATCCAGAATGAAAGAGGCTCCGTTTTACTGCACTGACGACTGTCGAGGGGAACAGTATTCCGCCGTAAGTCTTAAAATGTGATGAACAGAAGTTAAATAGCCTCCCTAGATAGGATCAAAATTTTCCATTGGTAGACTTGAATATATACGTTTTGAAGTCTGAAAGGAGAGTGTGAGATCCAGACTTCATCAGAAGACATTCAAATATTTTACAGAAATGTTTCAGAAGGAGTTTGGGCCTCACGCAGGCTTCCCGCGCAAAGCCCCCTTCTCAACCCTTAAATAAAGCAATGTATTAGGTTGTCTCAAAAGTCTTGTAGGATTTTTTCGATCTTCACTTTTTATTATATTTTTCCAACAAACAGCAGTCAGGCAACAACGTATTCACCATTGTTATCGACAACACCCTGTACCCTCATAGGTAAATCGTTGATTCCCTCCTCCCAGAACTCTGAGTTCTGAGAGTCGAAGAAGTATAATCAGCGAATTTTCTCTTGGCCAGGAAGGATTCAAGAGGATGGGTAAAGTGATAGTCAGAAGGGGCAATGTCTGGAGAGTATGGTGGTTGGGGCAGCACATCCCAGCAGGGCTCCTGTAGCTTAGTCTGGGTACACTCCGCGACGTATGGGTGGGCGTTGTCATGAAGGAGGGTGACCGCGGACCTTCTCAGGCACTTTTCTCGAATAGCGACGGCGATCTTCTGGAGCTGGTGGGTGTATATGGAAGCGGATACTATCTCGTCTTGTGCCAGCATCTCTTGGAAAAGCATTCTTCTGCGTCCAGGAGCAGTAGAGTAGAATCTTCTCCGGATGGAGGTCGGACATGGGCTGCATTGGTAGCTCGGCGTCACGTAGCAGCCAAAAGGCTCGGGCTGCGTTGGTATCGTACATGTCCCAGCTTTCATCGCCCGTAGCCACATAGACGAGAAAGTCGTTGCGATGCGGGCAGAGTAGCAGCGATTGACAGATGCTCACACGAGCACATTCGTGACTATCCGTCAGGGCATGAAGTCCATCGCGACAGCACCTTCCCATAACCGGGCTCGTGAAGGCGACGATTTACGGTTATGGGTGTTTGTCCATTCCTCTTCGCCAGCTCGCGCATGGTGCTTTCAGGATCGGCGCGAACGGCGGAGAGCAGCGTCTCGTCGTCGAATGCGTGTGGGCGTCCCGTGCGTGGCTTGTCTTCCATGTCAATCTCGCCGTTGCTGAAGCTGATGAGCCAGCGGCGCGCGGTCTCGTAACTCTCACATACCTTGCCTAATGCAGCGTTGATAGAGTCGCAAGCTTCCGTCGCTTTGCTGCCCCAAGACCACTCATAGTAGATGACACCGCGTGTTGGGTGGGTATCGACTACGGGCGCTGTAGCTCTCTCCACGGAATCTGGTGGGTTAATAAATATTTTAGTAAAAAGCTTAGAGAACGTTCTACCACATTCCTGAACCTCCTAGACCTGCCTCAAAGTAAACAGGAGTTACTCATTTTTTTTGGAAAAATCCTACAAGACTTTTGGGTCAACCTAATATTTAACACAGTTTTGTACAGATTTACACCCCACTGACTCACTGCTGCTACGGAACTTATCCTCACCGCTTCAGTGGTAGTATATAGTGTAGATTGCTCTTTTTTAAGCGTTTTCAGTCATCATTTTTTGCTAAGCATTATGAACCTTCGGAATGAGTTTCGAAGTCCCGCACTATTTTTACACATGTAAATTGATTCGAATCGACACAGGGCCCCGGCAGAACGGTACTAAGAAATGTGTTTTGTCTTCGAGGGCGGATTGTGTCTCAATAGAGTAGAGGTAGACAGTTACCGAAATATTGGAGTAATGCTCAAACGTATAAAAATGAAAACAGCAGTGGAAGATTGAGCCTAAGAGGTTATATATTGAAATGATGTCATTGCCAGGCATCAGTTTATGCGGGCCAGCTTCACGACGCATTTTACACCTACGCGCGTGCATTGAACGCTTCACTACAGACGAACCCTGACGCTTATCGGAATGGCTCGCAGCTTCTGGACAACATCGTGATGAGTTTTCAAGGTATGGTTTGACTGATACGACAATGCATTTATTAGCTAGTGTGATACGACTGTGTATCTCTGAAGGCCGAGACAGGGGAAATTCGGACGAACAGTGAAAAATGTAGTAATATGAAAGTAGAGGTGCTTGGTAATACGATGGTGTAGAAAAACGGAAGGAAGTGGCCAAAGACCGAGAAAGAGGATCCCCTTTCCACCGTTGATTCTTGACGTCAACAGGCGGGTAGTCCAGACTAGTTTTCCACTGCATGTTGCCAAGTAAACACAAGGGAATGTTTAGAAATTCGACAGCATCTATCTTGCGAAGTGAGCTTCTGGCTAAAACTGCTTCTAACTAAAACCGCAATACTTGCGATTCTGCCGCATATCCTTGGCCGCTCTCATCGTAGCCAACTAGGAATTACGTCGTCTGGAGGCGGGTCTGTCATCCAAATATGTCAGCTTTCAACCGTAGCGCCGTCACTACAGCTCGGGCTTCTCAGGCCCCTAGTTTCCATGTGAGTGACTTCTTAAAGGGATTTTCCAGTAACCACATGATCCCTAATGCTGCCTTTAACAAAGAATTCTGCACCGCGGCGTGCTGAGTGAGCAAGATGGGTGCGACCCGTTTCTAGTTGGGCTCCTAAGCGACTACCATAACGAGCACTTTATTCTGGTGCAGGACACGCTAATCGCTTGGGAATCGAACCACATACTGCACACTCACTTCGAACGCCATGTAGCAGAATACTATAGTAACGAAGTAAATTTTGCCACACACACCCCTTACGCTTGCACTCCAGCATGCTCATGCCCTAGTGATCTAATCCTTCTCATCTTTTGGTAATTTAGGCATGACTCTAGAGGTCAGGCGTAATGCTCTGGTATCTCCGAACCTCTCTGGATTGTACTCTGTGGCACGACCTTTTCTCTTGATGATACCAATTCCATTGTCTACAAGATCACTTTCAAAAGAATAGTCCACAAAAGTTCGAGTTCTTCTTCATTCCACATAATTATATATATTAGGATCTTTATGGGATTCGCGAGTTTTCCAATCCAGCCTAGAAGCATGAAGCGTCGGAGCCAGTGAACTGTCCCTTATATACAAAATCTTCTCCCTGCAGAAAAGTATTTCACACCTAACTTAGGTAATCTCCTGACTTGGTCATTGCTTTTAGAGAGATTTGATAGACAAGTGTGGTCGCAATTGTATGTGATAATGGTAAACGCCTAAACATATTCTTTATTTCCATGACGTTCAAACTACATTGGTAACAGTAATGGAGTATTTGTGGAATATGAAGGAAGGTGCTACAATCAGGGGTGTAACAGTGGAGAAAGAACGGAATGAGGCGATTAAAAAATCGCAACCTGAAAAATTCCCTCCGCTCCTTTCCGTTAGCTCTACCCCGATGGATGCTGTGGAGTAGATGTAGATGACGAGGGGCTAAGACAGCTAGCCGCGAACGTTGCCCGACCGAACAGAAACTCGCAAATTGTCAACCAGCAACCCCAAAAGCAGGCAAACTGGGTCAGAAGATAAAGATCCCACTGAGTGCTTTTTCAATGCGATTTTTGTCACAGGTCATCTCATCTGAACTCAAATGTTCCTTCACAAAAAAAAACAAGTCTTCCCACTTTGCATTTTCTTCTTAACCATCAGAGTTGTCGACACGTCAGCCATATGGATGGACGCTACTGTTCAACGACAGACTGGACACGTCAGTCGAGACACATTCAACAAGACACCCGGAATGCCCCTCCCTCTTGCCTTCCGTTACTATAATACAGCGCAGAGATAAAATATTGCTTGGCGTTGATTCAGTGTAGTGCATTGTTTTTAAAGGAATTAGAGTTATGGGTTTCCCCTGCCACTTTTCGAGATAGCCCTGATTTTTTCTGTAAGTGCTCATCGACGGACAATACCATAATAGTGTCCGAAATGTCATCACCTTTGCACTGTTTACTGAACAGTACTTCTCGTTGCAAATATAATCACGACTGTGACGAAGTTCACGCTCATGGTTTCAGCATCCGTTATGGAGATTGTCTCAATAAAAAAACCTTAAATATCTGGAAATCGTTCTTCAGAGGTGGTTCCGTTTTTCTAGCAGAGAATCTATGCCAAGCATCAGAATCTATGCGAACTCCAAGACGATATTTGGCCATATGCCTCCTCTGGTGAATATCTCTATTTTTTGATGTGAATTGTATCGTTCTCTACGGTTGGCTGGACTGGTCTCGGATGTCCCGTACAAGCTTAGAACAGAGCGTTTATTAGCAAGACAGGATTAAGTGAGTATCGACGAGATCCTTTGGACGGCAGACGTAGACTAACTCTAGTTATCTGGTGATCTGTCCTTCCATAGGCTACGGGCGGAGCTACTACATCGATCGAACAGAAGTGCAAAACAGAGCTTCAAAATGAGCGGGAAACAAGGCAGCCGATTCCATCGATCGGATATACGGGCAAAATAACATGAGTCATCAATGGGACATGGCTAGAATACTCAAGATAGCATGGTTATAGCATACACAACAGATTGGCATAACAAAACAAAACTATTAGAAAACGCATCACACGAAACATGGCTGATATCTACGAAATATCCATATTTCACTTGAAACGTCCAACGATTAGCGCTGAAGGGAGCATCATGATCAGCACATCAATTCGCGTCTTTACCACATGTTCGTCTGTAGATTTTAGTACACAGGTTCTTACGCATTGTCGATGCTGCGTTTCCATCAACCTGTGCATCACAGCCTGCATTATCTCCGTAATCCTAGTTGTGTTTCTAGACTAGGTAGACTCATGCCGCGTGGCCATATTTAGAGACACCTGTGCCGAGGCTCGAGCGCCAAGGCGCTCGCATGGCACGCGACGATTTAAGTTGAACGCAGATTTGCCTTCCATGAAACCTTTTCTATGGAACTTACAACGAAGCGGCGCTTTTCGACGATTGAGCGTCATAGACCTAGCCGTTGCTGGCTGTTCATC
The DNA here is from genome assembly GCA_963978905.1 of Trichostrongylus colubriformis. Taxonomy (NCBI): domain Eukaryota; kingdom Metazoa; phylum Nematoda; class Chromadorea; order Rhabditida; family Trichostrongylidae; genus Trichostrongylus; species Trichostrongylus colubriformis. Next base: position 34,653,706 of record OZ022258.1, on the reverse strand, counting down.
TCGTGCAACTCGCACCCTAGCTGATTTCTTAGTGATTAGAATGAAGTACCTATGGACTTCGAATCGATCTTTGGCATGCTGATACGTTCAGTGTCAGTGTTGAAATCTCTTCACTGCCTTTTCCCGTAGTTAAAACAGAAATTTGGCAGCACTTTCTCAACCATACATGGACTATTGATGCCATCCTTCTTGTCATTGTTGAAGGATTTGAAGCATTGTTTTCCAACTGCACGATATTCAGACCTGTATTCGCTCGGCTACCCGATTCTTCAACGTATTTTTATAGTCCACTAAATCAAAAGATCAGCTATCTATTCGTAATGCCCAAATTCATTGATCATGTTTAAGTTCCATGCATTTTAGAAACCCTCAGTAGACAGTTATACCCATCCATTTTGTAGAGGCTCTTTGAAATGATATGAGTATTGAAAAACTTTAAGAAGCAATCCTATCAATCCCTTGCTCTCGTTTCGATCAAGAGTAATGATCATTTGTCGAAACGAATAGGCTTGAGTAAATGTCCAGCTGAAGGTGATGAGGTTCATGCAAGGAAAGGTCAGCAGGTGTCATCATGATTAAGCCTTGACGAGAGATAACATGGAGCTTTAATTGATTCGAATAGCTCAGAGGGGGTACTGTACACGTCCCACATGAATCTCGGTTTTCTCCATCAGGCTTATGCCATCGCTCTCCCCTGCAGCTATTTCTCAGGGCTATCCGATCTAACACACAGCGTCAGTAACATCTTCAAACCAACAGTGCTTCAACGATAATCGCCGTAGTCCGCTAACCAATAATAACCTTAGCTGCAATTAGCTTGTGCGCGTAAGCTCTCATGTTCAGAGTAGAAAATGGAAGTGCTTGCTTGTCTGCTGCTTCTGTGCCAGAGATTAAATATGGTAATTTATGCAGGTATATCAGGGCTGGTCGAAATCAGTAAGAACGGAACGCGCAAGCCACTTTTCTATCTTGATGGTTTGGACAGCGCAGGTGTTCAAGTTATTTACGGAACCGTTGCTGTTGATGGATATAAAGGGGTAATGTTTCTTTCGTTTTTGTTTTTAATCTCGAACCACGGTACTCACTAGCATAATGAATGTTTTAGAAAATGCCAGACTCTCAAGCGCATTCTGTGTCGTATCTACATCAGCTCTAAAGCGATTAATTTCTCCAAAACCATTTGTTACAGGTCTATAAGCCTCTTTACACCAATGAAGCACAGATATGGTGGAGCAGAGCTGGAATCCGCCCTTTGGCAATACCCAGGTGTGGATTCTCCGGGACTCAGGTAATAGGGAATCTTTTAATGTGGGGTTAACTTGCAGTCAGCGATACATCCGACATGCTTGGAATGTCAGGGTACAGCGGGAGTCGAAGATTACTCAACACGAGCGTTATATTTGACTCGCACAGGAGGGGACCGCACCTGCAAAGGTCAGGGAAGAGCACTAGAATCTAATTTTCGAGTAAGTAGTGAAAGCTGAAGGATATTTCACAGCGAACCCTACTTTGCTTCAAGTATTAGTTCATAGCAATACAACTCATTGCAACTATACAATCCGTCAACAGTTACTGGTATTGTAGGGGATAAGGAACGTTGAAGGGGTTGTATGTGATCTTCATAGAAAGGGGAGGAGTTGTACTGAAACGACTATTTCTCGACGCCTGCGAGTTCTTTGCGGATGGTATTAGGTTGGACGGGAAGTTCTGGGACACCTTGTGAGAAAAATTCAATTTATTTTAATTTTATTCACAGATTTTATTCAGAATTTTATTCAGCTCGACTGACGGGGATCTTCTTCAACGGCAGCTGTCAGGGCGTCGACATCGAAGACCGGAGGACGTCCTGAGCGTGGTTCATCTTCTAGCGTTGTCTGTCCTTCACCGAAACGCTGATACCACCGAATCACCGTAGACTTCGAAGTGGTGTTCGCACCCATCGAGTGGTTGATTCTGTCGGCCGCCAGGCGCGCAGAACTACCAAGGCGGTACTCATGAAGAATCAGCAGTCGAAGACCTTCTCGCGAAATAGGCTCAGATTCGCCGCTTGTCGAAGCCATAGTGGTGATAACCAGACTAGTGAAGAGTCCTTCACACTCCATCTATATACCCTTACCATGGACTGTCCCACAATTCTTTACAGGTTTCTACAGGAAAAAACAAAAAGTGTCCCAGAACTTCCCGTCCAACCTAATACTTTCTCAGAATTCGAGTGTATTTCATTTCATAAAGAAACAAGCTTTTGCAGTGTCCACTCACCTTCGCAGAACAGTATCTCGTTTGGATCATCGTCGGTAGCCTTCTGATCTTGGCAGTCATTACTATCATTATAATAAGTGTTTGCTATATGATTCAGTGAGTCTTCATCTCTCTTTCACATCGTGAACTCGTCGTAATTCTTTTGTAATTGATCTCTGCGCTTGTCGAAATAGATAGGTATATATTCAGTTTGAAAAGAAAAGAGGCTGAACGGCTGAACCAAATGTGGCGCATTCCCTTTCTTTCTCTAGAATCACTGACCAAGCAGGTAAATCCAATTTTGCTACATTAAAAGAATCGTCCACGGAAAAGTGGGTTTTTCCGTTACCCATATATTAACGTTATATCTGCCTGTGGGCCGCATGCAAAATTTCACGCGAAAAAATGTAAATGCGGCTAAGATACAGCACCACAAAGTCTCAGCTGTGAGGTCGGGTCCTCCGAGCTGTGTCCACCCCGCCGTGTGCTGCGATCGGAGACGCATTGTAGGAACAGAAAGTTACGTAATCAGTCCCACTCTCCGTTCTCAACTGCAGTGGACGACGGGACGGGGCTTTTACTCGTAAGCCCGCCCACCCGCCGAGAATTTGGGGAGCTGTATCTTAGCCGAGTTCCCACTTCTTCACGTGAAACTTTGCATGCAGCCCTTATTATGCAAATACAACATTAATATATGGGTAACAAAGAAACTCATTTTTTCGTGGATGATTCTTTCAAGAACAAGCTCTTCATCGCTTGCCTATTCCTTTTTCAGAAGAGCGAGCACAGTCGACGTTCTCTCCAAAGCGGTACGGGCTCGACCTCAACCAAAATCACAATGGAAAACGTGACGGAAACGCGAAACTTTGTGTACTTTATGTATCAGGTTCATTTTTGAGTATAAGTTGGCACGATTCGATTGTCGGCACAATATAAAAGTGCGGGGGCCGAGTACACGAAGCAAAGTAAGCAACGTAACCCATCAAAACGAGATCCCGTTCTGCTATTGGTTCGAGGCAGTGAACGAGTTCGTGTCTATGCCTCTGAACATCGATCTCACTAGATACGGTAAAGTACGAACGGCCCAACCCTGCTGTGATCCTTTTTCTGTACGTCCTCAGAAGGATAAAGCACACAATGTTGGTCCTGGTGAGATTATCAAGCACCGTAGGTGTAGTGGCGAAACCGAACGTGTCTACAGGATTTGCGAAGAGAGCACTTTTTTCTTCCACTTCAGTACCAAATTAATCAAACATTATTGAACTCTGACAGGATGCTTAAGCACACAAATCCAAGGACACAGTTAGTAGGATCACTGAACTACGTAACGGCCCTCTGCACCACAAAATCGGGAGCTTTTGCCAATGCCCTCACTGAACTTGGCGGAACCATTATATCATACCCTCGTACACAACCCTGCTAAGGTTTGCCCACACCGTGTGCCGAAGAGGATCATAGGGATGGTGCACTTGAATAATCCGTTTCACCAGAATGCCAACGCCCTCGTAGCTGAACGTGTCCTCACTACTGAAACCCCATTGGGGTCTGACTAGGACGAGGTGGGAGACATAGCAGCGCTCTTCGAGTAGCAAGACGTCAGCGAGTTTCCAGAGCCGTGACGAGGGCTAGAAAGATATCCACGAGAGATCCACCCCGGAAGTTGGCTTCGCAGTTTTGGACGCCGAGTTAGTGGGTATTCATAGGCCCGACGGCGTCGACTGACAACTTCATCCTCTGATGAAAGTGGAAGATGTGAATCACAGTATGCTCCGACTTAGATAGAGCATTTCGTAAATTGCCGTCTGCATGGCGTAATGCAATTTTGCACCCTTGGTGTGTCACAATGAAGGAGGATTGTCGAAATGCCAATAACTCCCGTCTGTTGTCCAGAGGTTGAGAGACATGAGTACAAGATGTGACATGCAAAGGAATCAGAATTGTAAACGAATATCACTCCATCCAGTAGAACAAGTGGTAGTCATACTGTTAATTTCCCGTTCTGTTTTACAAGTTACTTTCAAGAACGAATGCGTGGCTGCGATGAAGCACGAGGTGAGAGTACCGCTGGAGTCCCAGGACTGTCTTGAGATGCGTAAGGTAAATATTCTTGTAATATGGATTATCGTACTTGTTTAATCCCATTTGCTTATGTGTGCAACCGAAAATGAAGTTCGCGTGTTGAAGTGGTTAACTTCCTGCCTAAGCAGTAGTACATGTGGCATTAAAATAAAATAAATAAATCAAATAAGTAAATACAATAAGTAGACAGCAAAGAATTCACACTTCTGCAATCATTGTGACCCTAACATTTTTCGTTTATCGTTTATTTTCCTATCATGTACATGAACGGCACCTGCACTGGTGATTGGTCGAAGAACCACTGACGATCACCTTTGCAGCGGTCCATTTTCATAAGTTCTGCCATCCGGAAGACCAAAGAACTTATACTGTTTTGCTAGGATGCATAGTGTGGTCGAACAATAATTATGTGCTAAAGTGCGGGGTGTATGTCTATTCTATCGTGACCCAGATCGGGATGCCGCGCAGTGCTCAGCGTCGCGCAGTGCGCCGTGTGCGGCGCACTGCGCGGCGCTGGACTGCCGGGTCACGAAAGAATCGAGCGTCCCTTCGCAGCAGGTAATGGCCGATGCTTTTCCATGTTGATGGAGGGTGGTATGAATTTAGTCGAAGCCCGGCGAAATGCTAGAATTAAAAGAAAGTGAAAATGAAAGAAAATGATGCAAGAACAAAATGATGCAGTCCGATAAACTTATTCCGTACCACTTGTTATATATGAGATGTTTCACCAATTAGTTCAGGCGGTAAAATACGTGAAGTAACTCTTGACCTTCTACTTACAACATCTATCAACAATAGCTGAAGCGTTAGAAGATGTCGCTCTTTTCAGACAAATCATTATTGTAACCCTTTTTTCTTTTCATTTTCTCCATTTTTCTCTATGAAATTTGTGATATCTCTTGAAACTGTTGAAAGATGTACAAGTTAATCCTCGTCAATACGTGACTCGACGCGTTACCCTGCGCGGCATCCCCATCTGGGTCGCGATAGAACCGAGCTTCCCTCCAGAAGTATCACGACCCGCATGCAAGCAAAATTTGCGCTTCATCTTATTTTGCTTAGCGCCAGAATGAGTTTTGTAGGGAGGTCAATGGCGTATAACAGAGAAAAGGGGAACAACAGTAGTCCTTGTCAGTTACGGTTGTCTACTTCCTTTTGCTTCGTCACTCACTAAGAAAACAGAAAACATTGATTCTTTCTTTAAAGCTCTCCAGAAATGATATGACTTCCCCTGCGCTCACCTACACTGCATCATGTTTGTGAGGACATAAGTAGACCATGTCACTACAGTTCGATCGTCATCGGGGCATAACGCAATTTATAGAGCTAACAATTAGGAGGAATCGGGCCCACTATGCTTTTTCACATCTCTCGGTTACCATGTAGAAATTCGTGTTGTACTGCCATCAATCGAGATTTCTTGTAGTAATGCTTTGAAAGGTTTTATTGAAAATGATTCAGATGAGGGAGCTGGAAAATGATAACCTGAACCGTTTTCTCGGACTTTGTCTCGACGGACCGCAATTACTATCGATTTGGAGATACTGCAGCAGAAGAAGCTTGAACGATGTCATCACTAAAGGATCGATGTCCATGGACAATGTATTCGTGTACTCACTTGTGCGAGATATCGCAAATGTATGTGAACTTATTATTAGTACCATCTTTGATTCAGTTTGTGGATTAGGTGAGAGGATTTGTAAAATGACCTATTTTTCGGAGAGAGAGAGTCACACCTCTTCGGACACAGGAACATGCACGTCCATGGGCTGGTAGCATTGCGAGATATGTCAGAGACTAGTCTTTGCACTTATGAGAGAGGCCTTTCAGAACACCGTGGCCATTCAAAATGGAATTTGTGTTGCCTTGTGCGGTTCCAAACGGTGAACTGGAACTCACCCTTGAAATCGCCATCAGAGTTCGGATGGGGCAGCAGACAAATCGCTGGGCTCGTTCTTTTCAAGAACAGCGTTTGGATCCTCGATGCACGCTCTTTTCTGCGTTTTCTTGAAGTGTCTTACTAACGATTTCAAAATGCTTTTTTACACCTCTGTAGGGTACTCGTGCCCATCAGTAGAACATAATATTGGGTTGAGGAATAAGCCCCTGCAGTTTTTTTCAGCCCCGTTTTTCACATTGTTTCCTTCATCCTTCGACAAAGCTCATGCATGCTTCCGATGAAGGTTTTTTTTTGCTCTATAAAACGATACTATCTACTTTTCGATTCCTTCGACTACCTAATATTTATGAGGTTCAGAAATGAAGTAAGCTGAAGGCAAAAAATTGTCACTTGCGCACCTCATCTTTCTCTTCTGCCATCGAGACCAAGAAATGTATAAGTAAATGATTCGATAGGGTTTTTCAGCTCTACAGAATGGTACTATTCTTTATGCAATTCAACTTTTGCTGTTTTTAAGACTCACAAATGCAGTACTCGCAAAAGTGTGCTTTTTTGTTATCTTCTCTTCCTCGCCTACCATCGAGATTGAAGAAGATGTGCATATATGCAATCGATGGAGCTTTCTTTGCTCTACAAGATGATGCCACTCTTCTTTTGTATACTCTCATATTTTAGCATGTAGGGATAAGCTCCCAACTGTTTTTCAATTCAAAACTGCATAACAAATATGAATTTTTTGACAGAGTGCTTTGTATCATTCGATAGAGCTCTTTCCGCTCTACAAGACAGTCTTCACAGTTTTTGTTCGAATAAATTTTTGACATTTTTTAGACCATTTAAAAGTCGACGAATTCGAACATTTTCGGCACCATGTGATGAAAATGCTCGATTCCGTCGGTTTTTAAATGATCTAAAAAATGGCAAAAATTGATTCGAACGAAAACTGTGAAGACTGTCTTGTAGAGCGGAAAGAGCTCTATCGAATGATACAAAGCACTCTGCCAAAAAATTCATATTTATCATGCAATTTTGAATTGAAAAACAGTTGGTAGCTTATCTCTACATGCTAAAATATGAGAGTATACAAAAGAAGTGTGATATCATCCTGTAGAGCAAAGGAAGCTCTATCGATTGCATATATGCACATTTTCTTCAATCTCGATGGTAGGCGAGGAAGAAAAGATAACAAAAAAGCTTAGTTTTGCGAGTACTGCATTTGTGAGTCTAAAAACAGCAAAAGGGTAAGCGATTTGAATAATAAGTAGTACCATTCTGTAGAGCTAAAAAACTCTATCGAATCATTTACTTATACTTTTTTGGTCTCGGTGGGAGAAGAGAAAGATGAGGTGCGCAAGTGCCAATTTTTTGCCTTCAGCTTACTTCATTTCTAAACTTCATAAATATTAGGTAGTCGAAGTAATCGAAAATCAGATAGTAATGTTTCATAGAGCAAGAAAAGCTTTATCGAAATCATATAAGTTTTGTCGAAAGATGAAGGGAACAATGTGAAAAACGGGGTTGAAAAAAACCGCAAGGGCTTATTCCTCAACCCAATAGAAATCGAAAGATGCCAACCTGGCTCCAGGCTATCCCCACTTGGGGGTCATGATACCAATCGATTCGACCAACTCTATTTGTCAGTAAAACGTGTAGCTGCGAAAATGTGCATTCCATGAACACTTGTGATGACCGATAAGGACTTTTCACACAAAAACCCTTGCGACATTTCACCAACATTCATCCCACCTTCGATCTGGATGGTCACAGAGAAGAGAACTTTCAGTCAGCATCAATTTTGACTGGAAAGTTGCATTCGGAGAGCGTCACTCGCAAAACACGAATATTCACACTCGTCCCACACGGAAATCTCAGGGCTCTTGCCATAGGCATCGGCGAAAAATGGTCGAAATTTGCTTTGAAATTTGTCCTCAAATGTGGTTCAACTTCCTGAATGTAAACACGAATATCGCGTCATTTTTAGTGAGAAGACAGACAAACACCTTTCTAAGCGATAAGACGTACTTTAGTCAGGAAGCGAAACAGCCTTTGGAAACAAGCTACGGGAATCTAACGACGTACCCTCTTTGGCCATCGGTGCTTGTGGCGGGGGTATTGGGATTTTTGCTCTCAACGAGAGTGACATTCTTATTTGGTGAGCGATGCTCTTCATGTGCAACCAGCGAAATGGGTGTTAGTTTGTCTTCTCACTAGAAGTAACGCGATATTCATGCTTACAACCAGGAGTCCAACCACATTTGGAGACACACTCCAAAGCACATAATCATGAAACCTTTTTTTGCCGATGCCTATGGCAAGAGCGCTCAGATTTCCGTGATAAACGAATGTGAATATTCGTGTTCTCGAGTGACGCTCCCCGAATGCAACCTAACCTTACAGTCAAAATGGTATGTTGACAGAAAGGTTGCTTTTTTTGTCAGCATCAAGATCGAAGATGGATGGATGTTGGTAAAACGCCGCAAAAAGATTCTTTGATCTTGAAAATTTCTTATCGGATCATCATAAGTGTTTTCGTTTGCTCTAAACAAAGTGGTGGTCGAATCGAATGGTATCATGAATTCGGAAGTACATAAGAGTAGTCATAAGCCTGAATGGCATCTTTCAGCACCTATTATGCTCTATTAAGCGGTACGAGTAGCTTTATAGGGCGTAAAATATTTGCAAATCGCTTGGAACCACTTCATGAAAAAGCAAAGCAAGCTCGTGCATCAAATTCAAAAACTGGTCTCTGGATTCCCAGCCCAACCAGTTAGGTAATTGCTGTGCCATCGATGCCTTATCGCAACTCGTATAGTTCCAGAAGCCCTCTCGTCCGAACTTGGGAGTCTCCCGGTGAAAAATCACACAGCAATGATGATCACGTCATCTTCAGTCTGAGGGTTTGCCTGATCGATGTCGCTGTTGTTCCGAATTTCTATATGGGATCGGACTATCGGCTCATCCAAGCGAGGTTTCTCTTTTTGATGTCAGGGGAGATAGCCGTCAAAACAGGGAGCGGAGTCCCAAACAATAATCAACGCTTAGGCTTCACTCACCTCGTCGCTTTGCAGAAGGATGCCATCATCGAAAACGTCTACAACGAGTACAACCAGGTCGTCGACCTTCACGATAGTCCCAAAAGGCTAATGAGTGTAGAAGTCATCAGCAGGTGTCTCTACTCAGGAAACCTCAAATTGTTTCAGAGGACAGAGTGGAGCCGCAGATGACTATCAGCTCGCGACCGCGCTTACAAAGTGATGCAGAGAGGCGATAGAGGATGATATCAAGAAGAGAAGAGGGGTGACGGTTGGGACGCACGGTCAGTGGGGCCACTGGGTCACGCGGAGGCCATGCACATCTCTTAAACTGGTTCTCTATACCTGTTTTCTCTAGGTACCACAATGGAACAAACCTTCAAAAAGGATAGGATTTATACGAACAAATTGTTTGAGTAATTTATGTCACAGGGCAAAGGCCACAGGCTCTCACGGGGTCGCAGGCCTAGGTCGAACCGTGTGTTGCAACCTACACCCAAAGAAGAGCAGCAGTGCTGGCTGAAACAGCGGAGGGTGGGGAAAGCATCTGCGATGCCCCGGAGTTTCCAAGTATGACGAAATGACCTGTCTCCGACGTCCGCACGGTACAGTAACTGCTTCCTAAGGGTGACGGTTGGGACACACGAATCTAGGCCGTGACACTGTAACAGCCTGTGACCCTTGCCCTGTGACATGAATAATTAAGACAATTTGACTACACAACGGAACAGACTTGCAAGGAGGACACGATTTACATGAATAAATTGTCTAAATTATTCATGTCACAGGGCAAAGGCCACAGGCTGTCACAGGGTCACGGCCTAGATCCGTGTGTCCCAACCTACACCCGCTTCCTAAGATGCAATGGAGAAGGTCGACTTCCGATCTGAACTGAAGTCATATTCACTTATCTAATTTGAAAAGGGATGGATATATTGTTCATTCGGTTTCCCGTTTCGAATTCCGACTTCGACGAAGGGGAGCGTCCAATCACTGAATTCATTAATATGAATGCATCATGCGGCTGTGACTCACATCCATATTGAGAAAGTCTTCGTCTTGACTGAGGCAGAATCGATATCGAAGCCTTAGCAAATCAGAGTTATCTACTCAGTACATGAGAATACTTCGTGACTCTACAAATTGATTTTATTTCAGGGTCTGGCCTTCATTCAACACTCGTTTCTGGAGTATCATGGTTTTCTAACGTCCAAGTGTTGCCTTGTGGATGACCGCTGGCAAGCGAAAGTATCCACCTACGGTTTGAGAAAATGGCGAATATGTGACAAGCGTCTGCCGCAAGGTGGGTACTGTTGTGTGCGATACAACATACTATTCATCACTTCAGTTTATAACAGAAGTGTGCGAAATGTAGGGTGTCAAGTTGCATCAACAATCGCTGCGATTCTCTCGCGTGTATTTGTTGATGAAAATAGAAGAAGATAGTACTCTCATGTGTGCACCACTGTCAAGATTGCAAACGCATCATGAATGAAAGGATGGGGGAAAAATTTCACTGAAGAGGGAGTGCGAACTAGATTGTTACAAAACGATGGAACGGTTTCATTTAATCGACGTTCTAAACACTTCGTCGTTTTCAAAGGCCCAGAAGTACGAGATGAAGATCATGTGTTCCATCTGGTCAAGTGCTCTGCCTTTCCTTCTTGGTTGCACCCTCCTGAAGAACTTGAATTCGGAGAAAATCGCGGAGAAGCCAACCCTTAGACCGTTTCATCATGCACCACTTCCCAATCCACTAGTTGTCGCGACTGCATATGGAAAAGTGAGGCATTAGTTGCACCCGAAAGAAGATGTCGCCACAATGACACAATGAAATGAAAAATAAAATTCTTTGTAATGGTCCCGTGCTGAGTGCGCATTCGAACAACAAAAAAGGGAGCTAAAGATAAATTCCACTCCGACAAACAGCAGAACGACGCTTTGGAGATCAAGTTTTCTAAAGGGGTCTGAACGAATTAAAGTCACTGGTGCTCTCCATAACGGAGCTGTGGGAAACGTTGGACGAAAGCTGACTAAAATGGGCGGATGACTGCAGCGGGAAACAATTCATCGCAAAAGCCATCAGTCCAGCGCGGAAACAAAAATTTTGAATGGAAGCGGATGTCTCAGAAGCATTAAGTAAATTTCACCACCTTTATTCAAGCGTAGCAGCAGTGCTCAGCAATCCGGATGAGAGCAAAAGGATATCACCTCGCCGATCTCCGTCGGTTACTTAACGACGACTTCACGGAGAAGAGGTATACCGAAATACCTGAGACAGAACCACATTTCATACCCCTTAAGAGCACGTCGGATGAGCAGGTGTGACGGAAAACCGCCTCAGGGTGTAATCAGTCGTCATGCTTTAAAAAAACCCTTCCTATAAAAAGAAAGTGGCACCTTCAGTCCCAGCACTTAGTTTCCATGTTCGATACCCTCGTCGCCGTCGCAAAACGAGCGTCTCCTCAGTCATCTCCTAGGATCAACCACTCCATAATCCATCCACCTTTTATTAGACTTACAATTATTTCATCCATCCTCACGTTCTCGCTCATAAATTTTCATAAAGTCGAAGTTGCTGCGCTCGTAATATTAGCGCACAGGCACACACCTCTCGTTCTAGACCTCACAAAACAGCTCAGTCAGGCCATCCTCGTTAACAGCTTCATCTGCTTTTTTTGGTTGCCAGCATCGTGTGGTTGGGACATGTTTGTTACTCACATCGCTACCTTCAGATTTGTTATGGACTGCTCCAGAAGTTTTGCGCAAAGATGATCTTATTGGCTCTCAAGAAGCAGACATTTACAGGTTAGTGCTTTGATGTGCTTCCCCAAAATATGAGCACAGGTATTTCCTTGTATGAATGACTTACAACTTTGAGCAGAGATCATAATGGTATCATACTCTTCGCTACGGCACCTGCATGCGCTCCATTTATACAGGTTGCGGCAAAAGTGGGTAAATAGGCCAGCCTGGCCATTCCGATGAGGTGCACATCACTGTATGCGTCTTGCAACGCTGAATTTGAATCCGTTCTCCAAAAGATCCGGATTGACTCTGCGAGTTATGGCGGTTTTTCTGAATGAGCAGTACTATCACATGGGAAGTGCGGGCGCCTGTGGCGCGCGAGAAAGGCGTTTTCGCGCGAAATCAGTGTTGCTTTCATATTTGGGACGTCCAGATACTTTTAAAAACTAGTTCTTAGCCTAGTCGAGACTGTGGCCAAAATTCGAAAAGATCGGTGGACAGTAAGGTGACCACAAAGTAAGTCCGACGTTTCTAGTTTCTACATGAAAAACTAGCGATGGAAAGACGATAACCGAGGCATCTCCAGCACTATCATAGAAACGAGCGTAGAAGGCGCCAAAGAAGAGCATTTTGACAAGAATCTGCAACTTACTCTTTGTTGAATGTGTTGCCATTCAATTACCCGGGATCCTTCCAAATAAAAATCCCATTTAGACTCAAAACCTGTCTGCAGAGGTAATCCGACCTACCTACTAAGGAGCCTTCATTACTTCGTTAGTCGCCCTGCACATCTGGAGAGCAGTTTTAAGTTCAGCGCCTTAAAGCACGGACAATGTTGAGTACCTCATTGAGAATGGCCTGGTATACTTATAGACCTTCCCTTGTAAGAAGGAAGGAAGGAGATATCAACACAAATTTCACTAGAGTATGTGAACAACAGCACTTCCAACGAACATATCACAATGTGTCTACAGAATTTGTGCATTAGCTCCTGCATCTGACACCATAATGTAGACGATGAGGGAAAGCATTTGCTATGGGTCGTACATGGTGATTTTGCCAATCGTTCCATGCTTTTGTAAGAGTGGTCTCAAAAGAAGAGATTCAAATGTGAGGACTAGCACAGACTCTGCGTTCCAAAACGCTCAAAGCGGAATAGTCTCAGCTCGAAATCCAAACAGCCTGGAGAGGTGCTACGAACCTGTAGAGGTGTTGCAAGTCTGGAGACTGGATTATGCCTAATCATTGGGGAGTCCGCAAGGTGAAACTTCACAGTTAGTATTAGTAGTTGGGCTGAAACAGTGGGTGGAGATTGTGCAGCTCATTCACATGAGGCATATAGTCATTTTGAAGATTTTAGTTTCGCTATCATATGCGCTCAGCTGATTACGAAGACATCTGCATGGGATGTAGATAATCAGATGGAGGACGCATCAGGTTTGATATGACAGCTTCACACTTTTTCATTGCTAGTAGTTAGTACAACAATATCGGAAGCTCTAGTGCAGTGGTAGAAACTGTTGCTGTATAAAAATGAAAAGATAAACGAGAAGATGGGGAGTAAAAAATAGAGGAATCTGTAATATCGAGCTAAAGAGTTCAATATTCAATTTGCATACATAAAGAGCTATTTTCACAAGTGATGACCTACTTCGCACCACATGTGCGAAAGCTTCGCACCTCATGTGCGTCGAGGTTATAACCTAGGTGCGAGAATCAGAAGTCAGGTATACGCCGCTTAATTCCATAAGTGGAGTAAGCGTATACTCAACTTGCGGAGCTAATGCTTATATGATCTATTAACAAGTCTGAAATCATTTTTTTCGGCCAACTTGTGGAGCTAATGCTTACATGATCTATTAACAAGTCTGAAATCATTTTTTCGGCCAACTTGTGGAGCTTATGCTTATATGATCTATTAACAAGTCTGAAATCATTTTTTCGGCAACATATTTGTAAATTTCACTTCGACAATGATAATTCATAGGTGCAGGGGAGGGGCTGGAACAAATGGCTCGCTTTTTCTCCCTCACTTCCGACACTATAGTAGTCAAACCTCAGTGATGACGAGGTGTTTCCACCCACAAGTTCAAAGGACCCCTTACAGTGTACAGCCTTTTCTACGAGCCGAATGGGGAGCCTCTGCCAAGTCAATGTGATGCGTCGCCTGAACACGGCAAAGTGCGAGTTTTCATTCCCTCGTTTACAACCTTGCTTAGGTCTGTCCACAATGGGTAATATTGGGTGTTGCTCCTAAATATAGCATTCTTCCAGAATCCCAACTCTCTTGCTCTAACAATAAGTACCAGAGCGTGCCATCGCCACTGAAACCCTCGGGGTGTATTCGAATCATGAAAAATAACACTCCAAGTCATAGCGGGGTTGACCGAGCAGCAAAAATTTAGTGACTGTCATGTACCGAAGCGTACCCTTAGGAAGCTTCCAACGAGAGACACATCACGGACGTTGCCTCTGCTGTTCTAGGCAGGCGTTGAAGCCTTTTGTGTTCTGAAGCCCGGCAACGTCGTTTGACGGCTCCATGTTTTTATGAGGATTAAAATGATGTGCAACAGTTCGCTTTTGCGCTGACATTACACTCACTTATGTGGTTAGAGAAATCGTTATCGTGCGCGGGAAAAACAGTTTTCCTATCACCCATATGTTTACGTTGTATTCGCTCAATAGGGGCAGCATGTATGGTTTTGAGGGAGAGGAAGAATTGGGCCTCCTTAAGGTGGCGGACAGGTGGGCGGAGATTCCGAGTTAATGCCCGCCTCAAGCTCTGTCGCGATCGGACTCCCACTACGCGTCTCTGACCGCCAGAGACGCAGAGTGGGAGCAGAAGGTTATGTAAACAATCCCTCTCTTCATCTGCTGCCACGGCGCAGGACGGGACGGGGCAAACACTCGGAGGCCTTGCCTACCCGTTCGTCACTTTATGAAACTGTACGAAGCTGTCAGTCGGATCTTATTCTTTTTTGTGAAGCATTGCATGCAGCCCTCATTGAGCAAATACAACATAAATATGTGAATGACTGAAAACTCAATTTTCTGTGCACGATTCCTTGAAATGGTATATATCTTACCACTGATTCCCGACATGAGGTGTAAAGTCTTCGCAAATGGTTGCAAAGCCGGTGTGATTTGTGCCAATGTGTACACATTCAGGATGACTGCAGTAGAAACAGTAGAGTAACTTAGACTGGAATAAAGCGCTTATTGCGCAAAACCTCCTAACATGCAGCCTGAAGTCGAGACTAGTAGAATGTGTGCATAATTTAGCTTGCATGTTTTTCAACGTTCATTGATCATTTCGATTCGCATGTCCTTTTGTGAGCTTGTCGCGACGCGATTTTCTTATACAGGAAGAAAAAGCAAAAGCTATGAAAAGGCGCTCTCGAGCGAAGTGCAATCAAAAGTTGTATGTGTGTTTGCAACTGCGGAATTTTTTTGCTTTCGAGGGCATCGTTGAGCTCCTGGTGGCAGCAGACTCAAAGTCGATCACTAGATAAAAAGGTTCAGGGTGTAGGTCTGGACACTGGAGGACTGGTCAAGGTCACCACTGCTCGCGGCCACCACGCCCTTTCGCGCGCACCCTTTCAACAGCGACAGCGGCTCAGCAATTTGTCGCGCGTCGTGGCAATATTCGTGTGGTGCGATGACCCAGGTCGGAGTGTCCGAGTGTCCTGGACTACATTCAAACTCTAATCGATTCTACAAGGATGCTGAGTTACGGGCAAAAGCTTCGGTGCCGGACGGGACTCGAACCCGCACTTCATCCTTTCCGGGGATATGTGCTAATCCATTACACTACCGACACCACCTTCGCCCTAACTCAGCTTTATCAAAAAATATCAAAAATATATCAAAAATTATATCAAAAATATATATATATATATTATCAAAAATTATATATATCCCTATATCAAAAATTAAAATATCTAATCGATTCCTTCTTTTCAGAAATACTCTATCTCGTAAAGAAAGGAGGTCATGTTCAACATCGTCCATCTCTAACTGGAAAGGGTGATAATGAATCGAACCCTGCCTTGGTAAGTTAGCTCATTTTTTTACTGTGCAAATTCTAGCAGAAATGCAGATCCAAGTTTCCAGTATCTAGCAAAGGCACAGAGTTTGTTGGTGTATCCGTGCTTCCTTACTTCCTTCAGAGCTCAGTGGAATTGGTGAGGGATAAAAACGTCTTTGTCACGGCACAGTTTTACAAACCGTATTCAGTATATCATTAACAAACATTGCTCTCTGGGGAAGAAGTGGAACTGGGGAGGAATCATATTTCAGTATACAATATAGGATTGAATAGGTTATCCCAAGGGACACAGGTTTGCAATGTCGCCCCTTCCCTTCTCTTTCAGTCGAGGTTTTGCGAGTCAGTCAAATTTGACCAGAAAGCTCTAATCAGAACCCGCTCGCTACCATGACATATTTCAGTCGTTTGAACCTATGATAAATGAAGAAGAGCAGGTGTCGAAGGTGGAGATTTTTGCATCCTGGCTATTTCATTTTGAGCATTAAATACCAAACAATCAAATGAATTGAGAAACAAGTAATAAGGTTTCGTATTGCAGAGAAAGCTTCAAAGGCACCAGTAGGGGTAAGGGAAAACTGAGATCTGGAAGTATGTCGCGAAAGCGAGGATCGCTCCTTAGTTCCTGTGGGGCACGGGTTCCCGTGGGTTTGACCACCGCGGCTCCACATTGGTCATATTCCGTGATCATTCGATATCGAACGACGGCTGCGCACCGCGGCACCACCACGGACCTCCCCGGGCAGTCTTCTCTGGGTTTGTATAATCGTGTGGCGCGTTCGACCTTTTTCGTCAAGACCACACGGGCCTCCCTAACGAGGCCGGCGGCGGCACCCCGGGGCTTGGGCCCCTGGAATTAGCTATGGAACTGTCCCAATCTCTGGATTCCACCTGAAATATTCTGATAGTGTCGTCGGACGGGGCTCGTAGCGAGAGCCCGGCGTGAGTTGTTTCTTAATACAGTCTTTATGCCGTGTATATTATGCTACTAGTTCACATAAATCTATCGGTCTTTTCGTGTAGTTTTTCTTACGTATATCTAGAGGTATTTCCTTGCTCCTTCTCGCGTCACATGTGTCCGTGTCGTACTGTTTCAATGACATTGTGCAACCTGGGGTCACTGGGGAAAGTTCCCAGGCGTCAGCCTGGCGGACGCGGTTATCAATCTCCCCTAGGTCAGTTGTACACAGCGGGACCCAGGGGGGGGTTAGGCTAGGCGTGGTCCGCGAACAATGCGGACCATCCATGGGGCACCGTTTGCAACAAAGTACCTGTTCTCTGAAAACGAACCTCCTACCTCAGAAGAGGTTATATATGGCGAAAATGGCTTTGAAAAAACGTGGCTTGGGGTCTTATGACGACCTCACGGCACGGCATGTCGTCCTGCGGTCGGGCGAGTCGCCGGAGAGGGGCGGGAACGATCGCGGCCGACTGATTCAGCCTCTGACCTGTCTGCAGTCCACTCCGGCTGATGACGCAGATAGAAGCGAAAGAGAAGAAGGATTTTCGAGTTCCTTTTCCCCAGCTTTTTCGCAGTTTTATGTATTTCTTTCTCTACTCTTATATTGCTGAGCACCTCTACTTTCATAATCCCCCAGTTTACCAAATACCCCTCCTGGTGTCTTTAATCGATAACTACATTGATATATTCTGTCAAAAAATGAACAGTATGCTGCGGAAAAAGAGGATAAAACGAGGGAACTTTTTGTACAACCCAGACCTTCTTATGTACGAAGGCTTATTTCAATTCAGTATCCGGAATTAAATGCAAAAGAGTCTCAATTGTTTCATTTCGTCGCTTCCAACTTTTTAAAGGATACATCCAGGCAATCAGTAATGAATGTCGAGTTGTATAACTATGTACATGCGAGTCATACTTCTATTTTCCCACAAGAGTGAAGGCGAGTGATTTTGCTGGACTGAGCGCTCCTCCGGGAGACCACAGATACATATGGTCTACGTTCATTCGATGAAAACTGCTGTCCTTGTCCCTTTACCGTCCTACATACCTCCTACAACATTCGGAGATGCCTCGCAATTATTCTTCTGAGCTAGAGCAGGTCCCTTTCTATTCTACTGGCCCACAAGAAAGAGTTTCAATTCTGTTGGCTCACTGTTACAGAAAATGCCACGAAACTTCCCTCGACACGGCAGGGAGGGATGTGAACAAGCTTACAGTAAGAATATCAGGGCTTATATAAAACAAATGTTCGCAGTGGAATCAAAAGCATTTTTCCACTCTGTCAGCGATACGTTAGTGCCTATCATATCACACACGTTTTCAGCTTCACCTCATACGTGATTGCTGGACCGAGCGACCCTCCGAGAGACCGTCTATAGACATGGTAAAATCGAACTTGAAGAGCATGGATACGAACCGGTACAGTTTCTAGTTCAATCTTTGACTCAATTGATCCCTTTTTCCGAGTATATTAACATAATAGCTAAATTAATCCTACAAAAAAGCCACAAAAAATTTGTGAATAAAACTATTAGGTAGTTCGGAAAGCTCTTGCGATTTCGAACTTTCCCACATAGATAGATTTCTTGGTTCTTCTCCAGGGCTATCTATACCTTATGAAAACATCTATAAGGCTTTCTTCGGGGAACGCTTCAAGACCCAATATACTGAAGCGACCTTCAACGAACTCATCGCCTCCAGATCTCCAGATTTTGTGTGGGCCGAGCTATGCATATTCAAGCTTAGAAGTCGAAAACTGCGAGAACTTTTCAAGCGACTTAATAATTTTTCCAACCGATGAACCTAGTTCAGACTTGCTGCTTTCTGAAAAGCTGGAGTGAAATTTAGAGAAGCAGTAGAAGATCAAATCTATGATACTCGTGACAGATATTAAAAGTCAAGATTGAGTGCCGAAACCTGTTTGGCATGGTGAAGTGCTGTTGGTATCTAGGGTCACGGGCTTATTTTTCCTGTCTCAAATCTATTAAGATATTTACTAAAATAAACGAAAAGTCAAAACCATGCTCTTAGAGGGGTTTGTAGAGGGGCGAAATAATATTTTTCCATTATATGGACGATACGGTGGCTGCAATTGTGCGCATACAGTCCATTTCCCTACGCCTGGCAGGGCGTGGCCTACGGACTTGCGTGAGTGGCAAGAGTGAGGGTACGTGGCGAAAGTGAGAGTGTGTGGCGGGGTGAGAGAGATCGATACACGTTCATCCGAGTCCGTAGGCCTCGCCCTGTCCGGCTCTGGGAAATGGACTGTACAGCACAACAATCGAATACTATGACAATAGGTAGTAAGTAATAGTAATATTATGTGGTACGAATTGATAAGCATCAAGTGTAGTATGACAATAAGCAATAAGTAATAGTAGTCATAAGTATTCGACAATAAGTATGATATGCTCATTTAACCTCATTTGAGCAAATCTTGCACTCATTTGATTGTGTTACCCTGAATCAAACAACCATCAATGTGTTGTTGTTGTTATCCCACATCCGACAGCGACTAGTTGAGACAACAACGAGAAACCCACCACCTTACCGCTTTCACTATTTCTTTAGCCAATCCAGCGCCTATGCTTACAAACAGGATGGATGGGTAGTGTCGGAGCAATAAAGCAGGAACAACTTCATTTTTCGTTCATTTGGGTGGCCTAAAATTTAGTATTAGTCATACTTGTACCGAATAAATATGTCAATGTGAAAGTCCTGTTACCATGATAGACCATGCCTTTGAAACTGGCGGTGATATAAAGAAATCTTCTGGCCTGAACTTGAAGGCAAGGGCACATCACTTTTCATTGAAGTAGGGGTTGATAGCTTGTTTCTTCAAGGAATGGCAACCTGATGGACTACGTTTTCAATATGCTTGAGCAATATGCTTCAACTTTGGAGGGTGAGGTTGAAGAAAGAACGAAGCAATTAGCAGAGGAGCAAAAAAAGAGTGATATTCTGCTGTATCGGATGTTACCCAGGTAAGGTATGAAATTATAGAAATAACATGCAATACTTAACTGAACCCACTTCTACACTTGTCACCCTTTCTTCCATACGATGTACTCTGTTGAAGTGATGAGTACTGCTAGATGTAAATTCTTTCATTATTCAAGGCAAGTAGCAGAAAAGCTGAAACTCGGAAAGTCTGTTGAGCCGGAAACATTTGAGAGCGTGACAGTGTTTTTCTCGGACGTAGTGTCGTTTACAACTTTGGCAGCGAAATGTAATCCCATGCAGGTACGAATTTCACTTCGTGGTTGATTAATGGCGAGTGTCTGCTGCATCGCTGTTTCTAGTTAATTCTACTTACAACTTCGCCCTACAAAATCGGAATATATCTTCGATTTCTTTACTGCTCCATGTGTGCTGAACACGAAGGGTCAGACGCAGGGTACAGGCTAGGGTCAAGCCTCCGTAGGTTCGTATTTGGTCCACTGAAAAGGGGCGGGAGTGTAATCGTTGAGGTAGGCAGTGATCAACGGAATTTCTCAGGCAGAGGGTCCAAAGTGTAAAGGGGAGAGTCATAGAAATGACTAACTGGTTACGAATTCAAAACTTGATACAATATTCTCTTAAGAGTTCGAGATACATGGTATGGGCACGTGCTGAGAAAGTCGGTAGACCAACCAATCAGGAAAGCTGTAGAGTTCGATGTACCCAGAAGGCGACGGCGAGGAGCCCAAAAAAAAGGTGGAGCGACGTCATCAAAACCGACCTCACGGAAGTAAATGCCACGGCAGGAGATGCCTCGGATAGAAGAAGTGGGACAACTGACACGAGCGATAACTGACAAGAACAGCGGACCCCGCACCGGAGCTGGACTGACCCTAGGAAGAAGAAGAAGGAGAATTCACTCAAAAGTTCGAAAGAGCTAGAAACGGCACCCCACAAGTAGGAAAAAACGTGAGGCACAAATTTTTTTAAAACAAGTGCTCAAGACAACATTGTAGGTGGGAGAGCGCAAGGACAGCGCAAAAGATAGACGAAGACAAAGGTTGGGCTGACTCCTCGGTCCTGTTGGAATTGCGGATTGTGAACAAGGTGTCAAGCCTCTGCAACCAAGCGCTAATAGCTTATATTGTGGTGCGAGGTCGAAAGTGGATACCTTGTTCACAGCGCACAATTTCAACACGACGCGGGGAATAGTGTACCTCTCAATCCGATGGATTGTCGATAGAAGCCCCACGCATGGCGCGATCAACAACGAAACCGGACAACGCCATTAGCCCTTTCGTTGGTTCACTGGTACCTACAGTCCAGTTCCCGTAGGCTGACGGGGCGTGGCCCACAGAGTTGGGTGAGAGTGTGTGGCGGGGTGAGAGAGATCGATACAAGTCCGTAGGCCTCGCCCTGCCAGCCGTAATTGAAATGGACTATAAATCAAGTACATAGAGACCTTCGCGATTCAGCGATTAGCCGTGGGAAACGGTATCTACAGGGGGTGCCAAAAAAAGTAATTTTGCCCACGGCTCACATCTGCCAATTATAAAAAACATAGGGAAACAAAAAAGATAAAAGTATTGGGGCAAAGTATTCCCGAAATGTTCCTCTGAAAACAGGAACAAGCTGTGGCTCCCTACGTTCACCTTTATAAGAATATGGAGCTTTCATTCGGCGCAGGCGGGCTTCGGAGTACCTACAGTACATATCAAGGTCCGCTTAAAACAGTGAAGCCAGGCTCCGTGGTAGGTCTTTTGTGAGAAGCTTCCTGAGATTGGCGCTTCGGTTCGTGGAAGTCACAGAGCCCCTGCTGCTTGTACAAGGCTGCTATGATCCAAAGTATCATTTTCACGCCTCAAATCCGCCTCCGGAAGGGTTTCAGTGGTAAGGGCATGTTTGGCTCTTGGAAACTAAGGGCGCTGGGAACCCGGAAAAAACGGGTACATAAGGAACACCACCCAGTATGAATCCCCCTAGGTACCTAGAGTGAGTGGACTTCAGCAAGGTTGTGAGCGAGGGCGACGAAATTTCGGATTTCGCCCAGTTCAGGTGACACATCTTGTTCACTCTTTCCTCGCTCCCGTTCCTGCTCGTACAGAAGGCTGCCACGGAGTATAGTGATAGAGTGAGGTTCGCTCTTGAATCTGGGGATGAAATTACCTCAGCAGAATTTGCTGTAGTTCGACTAAAATGGGGTAGAAAGTGAAGGAGACAAAAGACAAAATTACTTTTTTTTCACACCCTGTATACACGGGTACCAGTAATGATAATACTTGAAGGAATCGTCCACGCAAAAATGAGTCTCTTTGTTGGCCATACATTTATGTTCTATTTGCCTGATAAGGGCAGCATCACAACAAGGGCATGATTAACGCCACAAGTTTTATCATTTATCCCTTTCTCATAACTCGAAAAATTGGGTTCTTTTTTGAGGTGGTCAGTTTGTTGAATGATCTCTACACAATATTCGATGGAATAATTGATGCGCATGATGTTTATAAGGTGAGACATGACATTTCAAATTTCTCCTCGAACGACGATTTCATTTGGACTAGATTCCATTGAAGTAAGAGAAGAAAAAGTGGAGATCGCACACCTCAAAGTGAAGTGATGTAAGCACAGCCCAAAGTAAAGTGATGTAAAAATTGAAATTCCTGCAGAAATTATCAAAGAACGAAAACATACAGTGCAGCTACTACTTCGCGCTATTCTTTGGTGCGGGTTGCGAACGAGACTCGTATTCTGAACGATTATACTTGTCGAATTTACGTTGCCCATCAAAATTATTGGTATTAGGGGACAGCGAGGGCTCCTCCCAGGTACTTACCGAAATGTGATCTACGCCAGGGTTAACCATTTGTCGAGGAATTTTAAGAGGGGTCTTCAGAGGTATCTTTGAAGGCGGTTCACCTCTTAACATTCACACGCAATTCTCAGAGGAGAGATCGTTCCGAGATGAGAGATTTCGCTCCAACGTTTTTTTTTTGTATTTTAGCTACTTTTCCAACTTTCGAGTTAGTACTTATTCACAGAGAACCTTTTGCAGTTTGTCTGTTAGTTTACTGTACGAAAAATCTCATTTAGGTAGAGACGATAGGTGATGGATACCTATGTGTCAGCGAACTGCCTCATAGAAATGGCAAGCAGCACATCACAGAAATATGCAGCATGTCACTTGGATTCATTGACAGTCTCAGAAGTTTCAGGATACCCCACCTACCTCAGCAGGGCGTTAACCTGAGAATTGGAATGCATACAGGTCACTTGGGGTGTGTTGCAAGTGTTCCGTTTCTAGAGGTCGACACCGAACTGGGTCAACGCCCTCCGCGAATTGTCCGAATGGTGGCGTGTCCTGCCGTCTGGGCTCTCCCAGATCTGCCTAAGCCTTTTTAGGGGAGAAGCTTTGACAGTGTTATTTACCTGTCTTTACCTGATTGCAATCCGCCGCGCAACCTGACCTGACCTCACCAATCGGAACACTTGCACTCCACCCGGTCACTTGCATCATAACCAAAATGCCGTACAAGTGTCCGTCGAAAATCGTCGTTTACCAAGCATCACATCATATATATTGGGTCATTCCATAAGTAATGTCGTTTTTGTTCAAGCATAAATTTTTCCTATGAAATCACAAATTTTTGCAGCGTTTCATATATCATGTGAAAGAGGTTTTTCTGCTCTACAATACGGCGTGTTCAGTTTCTTAGTACTTCAGAATGGGGCCGACATTTAGGCTGGCGAAGAGGTAGGTCAAGCCGACAAAAATTGGCCAAACCGGCAATCAATTGAAACACTATATTTCACTTTAGGGAAATCAACCAGTCATGCGTCGCGTAATTAGTCCTGACCTCTTCTACAATCTGCACTATTTAGTTGATCAAGAAATCGTGTCGTTCTTTTTCTAAAAATTTTTTTTCGAAAGCACCCTCACTTATTCAAAATGGAACTTTTCCTTTCAAACTCCTTGCTTAGAGTTGTTTTATAAACCACTTCGAAGAACTTTTTTCTGCTACATCGAAAACGTTTTTCTAGTTTGTTTTGGCTGCGATTAAGATTATGTTTTAATACCATGTGATAGGGGTCCAGCTGACATTTTTCACAATTTATTTTTTCCATGAGAAAATTAAGGAATCCGGTCAGTGGTATTTCCCTGTTCCTACCCACACCCTGTCTTAACATTTCATCACTTTTTCCACTGATTGGTTGAGAAAATTTTCTTGCCTCGGTTCGAAGAAATTGTCTGAAATCACTGAGTTGTGGAGAAAAAACTAAATGTGGGAAAAGAACGACACGACTTCTAGATCAACTAAATAGTGCAAATTGTAGAAGAGGTCAGGACTAATTACGCGACACATGAGTGATTGATTCTCCTCAAGTGAAATGTAATGTTTCAATTGATTGCCGGTTCGGCCAATTTCTGTCGGCTGGACCTATCTCTTCTCCAGCCTAAATGTCGGCCCCATTCTAACAAACTCAGAAACTAAACATGAAATTTTGTAGAGCAGAAAATTTCCTTTCGAATGATGCATGAGCTGCAAAAACTTGAGGTTTAGTAGCAAGCATTTTTGCTTGAAAAAAAAACGACGCTACTTATGGAATGACCCAATAATATTAATTGATGCATTGTTTACTATGTTTAGGTTCTGTCGTAACTGGAGTAGTGGGACTAACGATGCCGCGATACTGCCTTTTCGGTGATACTGTAAACACAGCCAGCAGGATGGAGAGCAACGGGAAACGTTGGTTGTTTTTTTTTCATCTAGCACATTAATCATATTTCGGAGTTATTCAGAGAGGCCCACAAAATGCCTAATAGAAGTGAGAAGAATGTTCAGTAGAAGTGAATGTACGGCATTCGATGCCATTCGCCTTTTCATACACTTCAATTTGATATGCGTCGACAAAAACACTTCATAAAGACACCATTGAGGATGACGGAAGTCGAAGCGCTTGTTCTTATCAAGGTGAAGGGACTTCGAGAAGATAATTTGAGAAGGTACTCTCTCTGGAAAGCGCGCCTCTTCATCAACGCTTCGCCTGCCGGGATGGATACCAACGGCTGAGCAGCGGTGTAGGGTGATGCAAAATTCATCGCTGGCCTTCATCAATCCCTCCAGCAATGTAGAGGGCGCAGAAGCACGTGCTCGATAATTGGCTGTTGGATAGAAGACCCCATTCCTCAGAGTTTCAGCCGTTTCATTCACTTTTCTCCTGTTGCGTCACCTAGCGTCTCTATGTGCTTTCAAATTTCCCAATCGCTAAAATCACGCTCGAAGTAGTGTGTGAGCGCGGTACAGCTTGACGGATGGCGATCATGATCAAGGCGCACTCTGAGGAAATAATATTAGCATCAATAATGAAACACTTGTTCGAATGATTCAAGGGGATTTGCGGTGGAAAGAGGGAGATTTGGGGTTGGAAAAAGAAAGAAGCAGTTGCATTCGATCGCATTTACTGTTTCATAGAGCTGTGTGTCTCTTCAGATGTATTATAACTTAACTTACTAAATGGTGCTATCGCAATGAGGAAAGAGGGATCTTATAAAAAGCTGCACATCTACGCATCTTGGAGAGCTTTCTGAGGGGTCAACCCGCTCACTAAGACGTATAGTTTTGCCTGAGCCTTACTGGAGGAAATAATATTCATAGTAAGATGCCTTACCCCTCTCCTATTGCGATGGCACCTCACGTACTACATATGTGAACCAATTTGAAGGAATCGTGCACAGAAAAATGTAATTCTTTAATCCCATATATTTATGTTGTACTTGCTTAATAAGGGCCGCATGCGAAGTTTCACGCAAAAACTGAGAATCCGGCACCTCAAAGTGGCGGCCGAGTGTAGCGGTGCTCAGAGTAAGAGCCCGCCCCGTTGTCCACCGCAGCGGAAGACCCATAGTGGGAACAGCAAATTACTGAACGGTCGGACTCTGTGTCTCCGACCGCGGCGGACGACGGGAGCCCCTCGGCCTCTACTTCAGGGGCGGTATCGTACCTGGATTCTCACTTTTTTCGGATGAAACTTTGCGTGCGGCCCTTGATAAGCAAGTACAACACATAAACGGGTAACGGAAGAACCCATATCCCCGTGCACGATACCTTTGAGGGTCTGCGTATTTGGAGATCAAAATCGCTTGATATTTGTCAGGTTTCTGACACCGGTTTCAGCCACGCGATGTCCCCCGCGCGTCACATAGCTCTGCTGAACTGCGGACTACGTATAAGATAATCTTAATAGGACTGATTGAGCGGTGTGATTTAGCAAAGATAGGACGTGCAGTTTTATTGAATTCCCATTTATGAGAAAGAAATCATTAACTAGCGCCAACCATCAGTCATAGTAGTCGCGTTCTGCGACTGCACCCCATGATGGTAAGATCCCCCATCCGTTATCCACCCTCTGCCCGCATAACTTGCTGAACCGCCCAGGACTTGCCAAAGAGAATGCAATCGTTACTTTTTGATCGGTCTAGTTCAAACGGCACTACTCCTCCGACAACCTAACCTAACTGCATACTACTCCAATGTGCTGACACCTAGTACGACATCAGCACACCGCAGAATATGTAGCTGCGGGTATACGTGATAGGCATTTATATAGGTAGGGAATTCTATCACACCGATAATGTTCACTGAACTGTCGATTTCCCCTGTCATCCCCTATCACAACCACTCACGTGCAGACGGACAGACGTACAGATCGACAAACAAGCCGACACACATAGTAGTGGTTTTTATAATAGAGAGATATGCATATAAACCAGACTTCCTCGAACTGCCTCTCCAATAATTGATTTCAGCTGGGAAAATCCATCTCTCTGCTGAGGCTAAACAACTCTTGATGGAAGTTGGCGGTTTCGATGTCGAGTCTAGAGGAGAAGTCATTATCAAGGTGACAGTGAACAATGACATTACGTGATTAATCACCTTCTTACATAATGTCATACATTTTTCCCATATCTAATGAGAGTGACTATTTTACGGCGATTTCCAAGGAATCTCCTTCGATCACAAACAACAGGTAGTGTAAAGAGATGTTAGCAAAGAATCAAAAAAACTGGAGTGGAGTTATTGAATTAATCGCCGTTACCTTACTTTTCAATAATGAGTGATATAGTCTTGATTTCAGTGAAGATAAAAAGGATAAAGTTAAAGGATAAAGTTTTTGGCGTTAATCAATTCCTTCTGCGGGATGCTCCGCACATTCTAGTTCCATTCAGAATCGTGATGGCTGGTGAGTGTGATGTGGCCTATACAATGACTTGCGGTGGCCAGCCGATGTACAATCAGTGCTTTTATCCTCCCAGACGAGTCTGTTACCAATTTACCGACCCCGGAGGGATGGAAGGCTTGGTTAGCCTGGGCGGGCGTTGATGCGGGATTTGATCCCCGCACCATGAGAGTGGGGTGCGCGTCACCTGTCACTACACCACCTCCGCCCTCAGTGAAGATGATATGTGAATATGAACCCTTTCAAGTTCCTGCTACCTGTAAAAGATTGTGATATGCTGCAAATATTTCAGAGATCGAAAAATTCCACTTTCTTTTCGGTTTGGTGTATCTGTAAGAGTGTCCAAGAAATTATGAAACTTCTTGCACTTTTGGTGAAGTGACAAGATCACGTATATGTAACAAAACGGAAACTGGTGTGACACTTTGTAATGTAGCCATAAGAGCATTAAGCGAGCACGCGACCAAACGCCATTGTTATTTTTTTCCCGAATTCAGTAGATTTGAATGATCGCTTCAATTGAACTTCAGACCTATCCCTCAGAACACTCACGATCTAAAACGTGATGGTATCTTTCTTGTACAGATGTGCACTGTAGTTTGAATACAGGGCTAGTATAAGTCAACTATTTTGGGTTAGAGGAATGTTCTGAGGTAGTGCAAGCTCCACCTCATTGCTACGTCTTTCCTGTATCTGACCGCTGGAGTGCGCATTCTTTCAAGCATGAATGAAGGTCCAAACTTCATTACAGTTGTATATGTATGCTTACCTGATGCGAAAAGATATTTGTTTCACATTTCTCCACAGACATTTGCTGTGGAATTCCCCTCGCTTCGCATCTACTTATTGAAGTTCAGATTCTAGTGCCTATCGCTGACCTCTACAGGTACGACCCCCTCCTGTTCGATCAAATTCGACCACCCATGTTGAGGAAGTTCCAGTGTACCCTGTCTGGATGTGATAAGGGACTATCCGGAGAATCAAAGGCGCCCTGTCAATTTACCTTGTAAGGGCAGTAGCTCCTCGATTAGATACTCAGTTGCAGCTTTTTCGCGCTGCCACGGTGCGCTATCACAACGCTACCCGTTCATGCTCCTCGCACGCCCTGCTCAGCTGACCAGTAAGATAGCTAAGGTGGGTGGCATCGTGGTGGATTAGAGCAGGTGAAACACCATGATCGCTAAATGAAAAAGGGCAGCCTAGATAGTTGTCCCAGAAAATATTGCCCCAAGATGTAAGTCGACCTATCTGGTTAACTCTAAGTGCGCCTTTGAGTGAGTGAAATAAGGTTATTTGATAACGGAAGGGCTGTTGTAAAAACAGCAGATCATCTTCGTAGTTTTCTTAAGCGTTATGGTTATCCGAACCTGGTTGACTGTGTGAAGCATCCATGCGATGATGTTCTTCTACCGTAATGAAATATACTGTATTCAGGGGAAAGGAGTGATGGAGACTTATTGGCTTATTGGTCGAAGTGCTGATCATCATCGCTCATCAATTTCGCCAGTGAAGCCTGATGAAGACTGAGAATGGATTAGTGCTTTCCAGAAGCGCAATCCGAAGCAGCATTGTATAGTACATTTGAAGTTTTAGAGACTGACTGAACAAGTACGAGTTCTATCATTATATTTCATAACTCTTCATCGCGAATGAATCAATTACCTCAATTCCTTCCTCGATAAACATTTCCGCCCGAGGTTTTGCATCACACAGTTCCAGAAGCCTCGTAAATATAAAAGCAGTAGTTTAAGTTGTATATTGTGGCCTCATCAAGCAGATAAATTTGCCACATCGTTTTTGACACAAGGCTCCGGGCATTGTACGCTGAAGAATTCTTAGTCTTTTCTAAGCTGCAACAAAAATGAGGATCGAATGGGATTGCCTCTCTAATACCTCTCAACAGTACAGAACCACGATACAGATCCATATTTATTGCACATTAACTCACTACAGTCTAGTTAACATTATAGACAATTACGACTGGTTTTTCACCCTACGAGTAGTTTTTCACTCGTCCATCTCACTGAGGAGCCTCTGAGGTTGGTGAAGGCATAGGTCCGTATGAAGACAAAAGGCGAAACAAATCATTTTTTTTGATTTTTAAATTTTTCAACAATTAATTTCTCGTGTTGGGAAAGAGCGAGAAAATCGATCAACCGCGTTACTCGGGTGGGGGTCACGAGGTCGAATTTCCGCGTGGCCGCGCGCGACGAGCGGCGCGACGGGTGCGAGTACCAGTGGCAGGTCATGGCAGCCTTCAAGCGAGGCAGTGTAGCATGAGTGGAAGCGCAGACGTGACGCAGTCACCTTCCAAAGGCAATCGATACGACGAGTCGTACTGGTGGCGCCGCGAGTGCACCGCCGCGAAGCGGAAATTCGACCTCGTGACCCCCACCCGCGTTACCCGTGTTGGCCCCCCCCCCTCTAATACATATTTGAATGGCTGTCCGAAAAGTGCTCCTTCTCTGAATCTGGCTTTTCCGAAGACATTTGTCTCCGAATCCTGTACTATTATTCATCTTCAATTTTCAATGCGATTAAAGTTGGTCAGATCCACGTAGTAAGGGTCCACACGATGATGATAACTATCTTCCACAACAATCTTGGCTAGATTCGAGAAGTCAGAAATCGCCGAGCTCCGGCGGTGCAACCAAACTCGAGCAATGCCCGACCAAGCAGGTAGGGGAATATTCAGAAGACGCAGCATTAAAAGGGATGCACGTATGTAGTGCAATAAATTATTTTCACAATGAAATGTAGGATTTCAATCAACTGCTGGTTTGGCCCATTTTTGTCGACTGCAGCTTCTTCTTCGCGAGCCTGAATTCAGCCTATGTCTCAAGGAATCTAGAAGCCGAACGCATCATTGCGGAACAGAAAATTCCTGCCTGCGTAAGAAACAGCATGTGTCTTATCTGTTTTTTACGCATTCAGATATTCATGAGGCTTCGTCACAGTGCAACACTAAGAAAACACCTGTTAAACGGTACATGAGGCAATTTACAGGCTTACCTTCCGGGACAACTCCATCTGAAAAAACGATTACGATCATTGCTAATGAAATGAACCAATATTTCATCATAGCTGCGTGGGAAATGCATTTTTTTTCTGCTGCACTCTCCGCGGATCACCTTTTTACGCAATTTAAAGAGTGTAATGGAAAGCCGCACAACCACTCTGGAATGACTACTGGATTTTTTTTTGCCGTTTGACAATGTGTATATGTATGCATGTGATCATGTTCCGAGGCTTTTCCAGCATTAGAATGACACATTTAATTCTCAGTGAGAAACCATCTGCTATAGTAAGAAAAAATAACTTGCATTCATATAATGTACCCGGAGATCACAAACATTTGACACATGCTGTTTGCAGAGTTTTCACAGCTTGAACAGATTCCTCGTACAGTTTCTTGCAAAGATCCTCTTGCCACCAGCTGGATGCGGGTTTATGGATAGCGAAGTCCCTTAAAATACTGTAACCATTGGCTATGATTTTCGCTCTGTTCAATTAATACTTTTACCAATACCGTTAAGCTCGAAACTTCGTTACTCGACTGCGGAACTGCGACGCAGTCAGGTCACTCGCTTTACAGGAGACTTTGCTCAACCATTGGGCACTTCTCATTACTTACTCACACCGGTTGTGTACTCCCATGTCAGGATTTCGCATCACAACGAGTGACGTGCGACGCAGTGCGTGCGAGGAGTGAGCGTCGGTGTAGTTGAGTCTTAGATTACACGTTAATGCTAGAGACGCGATACGCAATTGACAGGTAATCGCTTTTGGACCCAACAACATCGACCGCACCGTTTCGCTTGAGAGTGCAACATCCTGACATAAACGTATACATCCACTGATACTACTGAGTTGAGGGATAAGCTCCCGCGGTTTTCTTGTTCTCTGTTTTTCACGTTGTTCCCTTCATATTTCAACAAACTTATATATGTTTGTGATAGAGCTTTTTCTGCTTTTCTACACTCTGCTGCTTTTTGTTTTTCGATTTCTTCGATTGTCTAATATCTATGAGGTTTGGAGATGATCATACTCTATATATAAAGCAGAAGTTTGGTGTGTTTGTTTGTCTGTCTGTCTGTCTGTCTGTCTGTCTGTCTGTGTGTCTGTCTGTCTGTCCGCTCACCGCATAATTTCTATCTCGCGTTGCAGCAAAGCTGGGACCCTGAATTTTTAAGGTAATATAGGGGGTGGTAAGGGGCATCAATGGTGAAGGAACGGAAGTGATAGCAACTGATAAGGGCTGATAAGGAGCCTCGAAAGGCGAATGGCGGGAAATTCATATCTCGCGTCGCAGCAAAGCTGGGATCCTGAATTTTTAAGGTAATGTAGGGGTGGTAAGGGGACATTAATGGTGAATGAACGGAAGTGATAGCAACTGATAAGGGCTGATAAGGAGCCTCGAAAGGCGAATGGCGGGAAATTCATATCTCGCGTCGCAGCAAAGCTGGGATCCTGAATTTTTAAGGTAATGTAGGGGTGGTAAGGGGACATTAATGGTGAATGAACGGAAGTGATAGCAACTGATAAGGGCTGATAAGGAGCCTCGAAAGGCGAATGGCGGGAAATTCATATCTCGCGTCGCAGCAAAGCTGGGATCCTGTATTTATAAGGTAATGTAGGGGTGGTAAGGGGATATCAATGGTGAGGGAGCGGAAGTGATAGCAACTGATAAGGGCTGATAAGGAGCCTCGAAAGGCGAATGGCGGGAAATTCATATCTCGCGTCGCAGCAAAGCTGGGATCCTGAATTTATAAGGTAATGTAGGGGTGGTAAGGGGATATCAATGGGGAGGGAACGGATGTGATAGCAACTGAAGGGCTGATAAGGAGCCTCGAAAGGCGAATGGCGGGAAATTCATATCTCGCGTCGCAGCAAAGCTGGGATCCTGAATTTTTAAGGTAATGTAGGGGTGGTAAGGGGACATTAATGGTGAATGAACGGAAGTGATAGCAACTGATAAGGGCTGACAAGGAGCCTCGAAAGGCGAATGGCGGGAAATTCATATCTCGCGTCGCAGCAAAGCTGGGATCCTGGATTTTTAAGGTAATGTAGGGGTGGTAAGGGGACATTAATGGTGAATGAACGGAAGTGATAGCAACTGATAAGGGCTGATAAGGGGCCTCGAAAGGCGAATGGCGGGAAATTCATATCTCGCGTCGCAGCAAAGCTGGGATCCTGAATTTATAAGGTAATGTAGGGGTGGTAAGGGGATATCAATGGGGAGGGAACGGATGTGATAGCAACTGAAGGGCTGATAAGGAGCCTCGAAAGGCGAATGGCGGGAAATTCATATCTCGCGTCGCAGCAAAGCTGGGATCCTGAATTTTTAAGGTAATGTAGGGGTGGTAAGGGGACATTAATGGTGAATGAACGGAAGTGATAGCAACTGATAAGGGCTGATAAGGAGCCTCGAAAGGCGAATGGCGGGAAATTCATATCTCGCGTCGCAGCAAAGCTGGGATCCTGAATTTATAAGGTAATGTAGGGGTGGTAAGGGGATATCAATGGGGAGGGAACGGATGTGATAGCAACTGAAGGGCTGATAAGGAGCCTTGAAAGGCGAATGGCGACGCAGCTGTGTTGTGATGGGCCGGTAAGGAAATTACACCTAGGGATACACCGAGGGTACCCATGTCACTCCCATAGTCCAGCGTCAACCATTTACAACCTGTCTGCACCACATACACCCCTATCCCATTGTTATGATGTCTCAACTGAACTGCTGCCTGGAAAGGTCAGGCATGTTAGAATTGGGTAGATGCTGACCTAAGCGCACAGAGCACATAAGAATTAAGCCTAGCTCCGCCCACTGTGAGCGAGGCTTGCGCGGAAACTGCCGGTGTTCAAATTTAAGTCCACGCCTAGGTTCCAAAAATCAGGCAGGCTAGGAATGGACCTGTAGAGGTCGGGCAAGTTAGGGATGGGTTGGGGTAAGCCAAAATGTACGGAGCACATGAGAGGCAAGCTAAAACCAGGAGTTTGGTGTGTTTGTGTGTGTGTGTAAGCATGTGTCCGTTTTTTGTCACATATCTACTTTCAACTCAATTGCAACGTGGAGAGGTCGGGCAAGTTGGGGATGGGTAGGGGTTGACCAAAGTGTGCGGAGCTCATTAAGAACTAAGCCTAGCTCCGCCCACCGTGAGCGGAGCTTGCGCAGAAATGGTTGAGAAAAAATCAAGAGTGGGCCTGTAGGGATCGTGCAAGTTAAGACTTGGTAGGGCCTCATCTCAGCTGTATCCTGGAGGGTCGCGCGAGTTAGGAGTGGGGAGGGGCTGACCTAAGCGTACAGAGCATATAAGAACTAAGCCTAGCTCCGCCCACCATGGGCCGGTCTTGCGCCGAAATCGATGAATAAACGAACTTAGGTCCTCGCTCGGGTGTTGGAAATCGGGCAAGTTTGGAAAGAGTCTGTTGCAGTCGCGCATGTAAGGACTGGGAAGGGACTGACCAAAGTAAAGGGAACACAGAACACAGGGAGCGCAAATTAGGCACGGGCTGTGGAGGTCGGGCAGGTTAGTATTGGGTAGGGACCGAGTGTACGGACCACATAAGTTCTAAGCCTAATTCCGCCCACTATGGGAGGGGCTTGCGCCGAAATCGATGAATAAACGAATTTAGGTCCTCGCTTAAGTGCGGAAAATCGGGCAAGTTAGGAAAGGGTTGTTGAAGTCGTGCGAGTAAGGACTGGATAGGGAAAGACCAAAATGTAGGGAGCACACAAGAAGCAAATTAGGAACGGGCCTGTAGAGGTAGGGCAAATTAGGATTGCGTAGAGGAAAACATAAGTGTACGGAGCACATAAGTTCTAAGCCTAACTCTGCCCACCATGGGAGGGGCTTGCGCCGAAATCGATGAATAAACGAATTTAGGTCCTCGCTTAAGTGCTGAAAATCGGGCAAGTTAGGAAAGGGTTGTTGAAGTCGTGCGAGTAAGGACTGGATAGGGACAGACCAAAATGTGGGGAGCACACAAGAAGCAAATTAGGAACGGGCCTGTAGAGGTAGGGCAAGTTAGGATAGCGTAGAGGAAAACATAAGTGTACGGAGCACATAAATTC
Source organism: Trichostrongylus colubriformis (assembly GCA_963978905.1). NCBI lineage: Eukaryota > Metazoa > Nematoda > Chromadorea > Rhabditida > Trichostrongylidae > Trichostrongylus > Trichostrongylus colubriformis. The sequence continues at coordinate 34,619,452 of OZ022258.1, read as the reverse complement.
TAAGCCTACCTCCGCCCATCATGGGCTGGGCTCGCCCGAAATCGATGAATAATCGAATTCAGGTCTTCGCTCAAGTGCTGAATCGGGCAAGTTAGGAAAGGGTCTGTTGAAGTCGCGCATGTAAGGACTGGGGAGGGACTGACCAAAGTGAAGGGTGCAATAAGCAAATAAGGCACGGGCCTGTGGAGGTCGCGCAGGTTAGGACTGGGTAGGGGTCATGTGTACGGAGCATATAAGTTTTAAGCTTAGCTCCGCCCACTATGGGCGGGGCCTGCACCAAAACCGATGGGTTTTCAAATTTATAAACCTTCGCTTGGGTTGCAAAAATTGGGAAGGTCAGGAATGGGACTGCTCAGGTCGTGCGAGTAAGAACTGGATAGGGACAGACCAAAATGTAGGGAGCACACAAGAAGCAAATTAGGTACGGGTGTGTGGAGGTCGGGCAGGTTAGGATTGGGTAGGAGTCAACCCACCAAACTTATGTACTCTGTACACGTCAACCCCCTGTGTATAGAGTACATAAGTTCTAAGCCTAGCCCGGCCATAATTGCAGTAATGGTACCACACTCACAAAGTGACTGTTTGTTCTCGGTTACCATTAGGGAGTGGTGTGTTATTATCAGATGTATCTCTCGGCAATCAGTTAAGGTCAATGTTTCTTATAGAACTGATACATGCACGTCCTCTCCAAACTTTTAATCCTCAAAAGTCAACTACTACGGAGCGCATCAGCGCTCACGATGAGACACCTCCAACTGCTGCCGCTCCTTTTAGCGTGGCCGCACCTTTGCGATTGTGCCTTACACACTTGGATCAACGATGGGAAGGGAGTCTTCTTTCTTGGATTTTTTGACCGTTTCGATCCATCTTCCTTACTTTGGTACTACTAAGTGCTTCAATTCTATTTTTGTGTTCGGATCGAATCCTGCCTTTCTTTTAAGGGGTTTTGCCTTCAGTGGGGAAGAGGTTACAGATGGGTGTGGTGTCTCTTAGTTTCAACCAAAGCCGATAATCGTTGGAGGTTTGCTCACAATATGTACAAGCCGCATATTATCCGTTCCCTGCTGCTATGTGCACTTCCTATACACAGGGCCTATTCCTGCTGCAATGCGCGCGAAGCGCGCATGCGAAAGTCGGCTCGCCGCGCCAGCGGCGAGCCGAGAGTCGCTCCTCGCTACAAAACAGAAAGCCCGAAAGCCACCCTGCCGGGGCGGCGAAGCCGCCCCTACGAGGATTGGCCGGCGAAGCCGGCCAATCCGAGTCCAGGAGGGTTGACCGGCGTCAGCCGGCCAACCCGACTGGTATAAGCTGAATGCAGAAATCTGCACTCTCGACGCTTCACCTTCCTCGTCTGCCATCGAGATCAAAAAATGACCCCATATCCACGGGTTGCTTTTCATGTAATTCCTGATTTCGTGACACACAGATGGACGGACGAAGGGACGAACAGACGGAGAGTTTCAAATGTAGTAGGGATAGGCGTCACCGAAAAATGATGAAAAGGAGGAGGGGGAAGGAAATAGAGAGAACTGTGAATACACTCCTCTGAAAACCAACCTCCCAATTTAGAAGAGGTGATTTATGGCGAACTTGCATTGAAAAAACGCGGTTAGGGGTCTCATTATGATCCCTTGCACAGTGAGTCATTCTGCCGTTCATCCGCCGGGGGAGTTGCGGACGAGGGCGGGAGAACGTTCGCTGTCGGCAGTAAGCCCCTTGCCCGTCTGCAATCTATCCCCGGCTAGTGACAAAGAAGTGTGCGGGAAGGGGGGCGGGAAGTTCTAGGTCCCATCTCTTGGATTCCTCACCGTTATATTTCGTTCCATATCTGCCGTTACTCTGCTGCGTACCTCCAGTTCATACATATCTCACAATCTGCCGAACTTACCCCTCCCGAGGTTTTTGAATTATCGTGAGATGTGTTTCAGATGCTGCGCTATGCTTATTCAGAGCTCGTTTACTCGACTTTCCCAGTTTGTTTTTGTCAATGACAGTGGTGCAGTTTTTTTGTGCTTATTCCGACAAGTTGATAAGTGCAGGCAGAAAATGACATCAAACGGAACCCTTTGGCTATATGAACCCTCCCTAGCTCACATAGCAGGGCTGAACAATTGAATACTTTTTGAGCTCACCTGAAATAGTGTCCATTGCTGTTGTGTAGATTCTCACTCAACGCTAGAAATAGAGGCATTTGAGCTCCATCGTCCTGCGTTTTGAGCACGAACCACATCAATGGCCTTAAAGTGTTTTGAAAGGTAATAATGTTACATTTTGCATCAAGTATTAGTCTATCAATTCAGGGTAGCACGTCATATGAGGTTAGTTTACTAACCTGAACACAACACGAACCCACTGGAACCCGGATTCTTTGAGAATGTTGGTATCAACATTTCCTGGGTGGCAAACCGTAACTGTTACCGGTAAACTCTTTCTCTCCAATAACCTTGCAAGATACCAGGTGTACATTACCTGTATAAAAAGCTTCATTAATTTTTCGGGAGAACCGAAAACCAATGAATGGATGAAATCGAGGAACGTCCTAGGTGGCATCTTCGAATTGTTTCTAAACAAACCTGCGCCATTTTACTTCTACTGTAAGCCATCATACCACCGTAGCGATTAGGATCATTCACGACGTCAAAGCTAAATAGTAGTAAACTGACGAGGATCAAACTGAGCTCACAAACTTCATTGGGAGCACCTTACGCTGTCAGCGAACTCGTGCAGTATAGATGACACGTTGATAATTCGACCGTCACTGGACTTACAGATTAGAGGCAACAGTAGTTGGGTGAGCAGAAAATGACCTGTAAGTGACTGCGGATACGAGCACTACTGCGAATTGTGTTACTCTGCACAAAATCTGGCTACAATGGCCACTTGACCGTCAATGTCGAAGAGGTATGGTAAGGTATGGTAAGCGATGCTTATCAACTCACTGTTTTATTAATTCGGTCACACGGAGCCGCTGATCGTGAAAATACAGCATCGTTTGTGCAGCGCGCTCAGGTAATTTGTGATCATTTCCAATGACCCCCTTCCAAGATTCCATGAACTTGGAAAACGACAGCTCTCTACGGCATCCCAGAAACAATTGTCGAGCGGTAGGGTGCGAGGATAAGTTCAGCTATTTGCTCTACTAGTGTGGAATGTGGATGTAGATGTCCACACGTTCTTATACATATACCCTGCTTCTCTACGCAGTTGCGAGCAAATCAAGCAATACAAGATTTGTAGAGCTAAGATGCTCGACTTGTCCAGGAGACATATCTTTTAAGTACCGCCTGCAAGTAAAGTAATGAATGCATGCAAAGTGATCGCAAGATAGCCGGGTGCAGTCGGTTCACCGGACAGACACCATACACAATTTGGTGGGTCGCTTATTAGCATGGTACCAGTACTCACTTAAAAACCTCTGTTTGTCAAGCTTTCAGTTGGCGGCGTTTCCCAAAAACACTGAGGGTGGCAGTTTTGGGAAGCACTTCCTCTCGCGAAATCAGAAAATAATTTTCCATGTCAGAGGGGGCGTTCGGAGGTTAGGCGCACATATCCTCTAAGAGGGCCCCCGATTCCATCCGTACCATCGTGGCCCTTTTGATCAGGTAAGCTCAAAACATCAGGAAGTAGTAGTCACTTCGGAGACAGCTACTACATTGGGATATTCGATGTCCATATAAGAGGCACTCCGCCTACCCCATCTCGTGATGAGTATGATAATCTTCACGCATACGCCTGTCAAGGTTTCCATTACAATCTCTAGAAAGGGGCTTGAGGTGCAGCCGCTTCAACACAGGCTGACTACTCCCCCCTGATTCAATAGACTGTGGTTGTCTCGACCCCGGTTGGACTCAGCACCCTGAATGGCGCACCTTGAAGGAACAGCAAGGGTGCAACATTGGTAGTCTACTGCTTCAATAGGTGAACCGACTAATTTTATTATAGCAGCGTGAGCCCTCATGTAGGTTACTTTCTCCGCCAGAGAGGTCAGAGGCAGGAGGGTCTCATGCGGCACAGCAGGAATGTATTATGGACGGTAAACTTTTCTATGTAAGCTTGTTGAATACAAAAAACGAATATACCTAAATAGTTGCATTGCCACGTCTTCTCAAATCCATCAGCGGTTTTGGTGAATGTGGGTACCCACAGAACGCCCGCATTGCAAATAAGGATGTCGAGACGAGGAACTTCTTAAAATGTTGTGTGCGTCGAAGCATTCTCAATGTGCTCCTCACTCAGACGTCGTAGCGTCCTCTGTGCCGCCAGTACGATACTGAACGGACCTTTGCAAAATTCTTCCACAAAACTCCTTACAGAACTGAAGCAAGCCAAATCTACATGTCGAAGGATGAGCCTATTTGGATCGCATCCTTCCTGCACGTGCGCAACTATTAATAATTCGTCACCATTCATGCAATGATTTCAAACACCTTTGCAAGCCTGCTTATGGATTCTAGGCCTCGCTGTTTGTCACGGATCAGCATATACACTGTAGCACCTCTTCGATTCAGCTCTGCCGTTATGGCTTGCCCTGAAACAATGCGGGTTGGAGATTGCATGAGCTAGAATAACTCGTTCGTCATATAAAAATTTGCTTGATAAAGTTAGAAATCAACACATTTACGTGAAGTTTCAATATTTGTATTAATTTCACTTCTCACACATCTATGAAAAAACCTTAATAAAAAAGTGCGACACGGGTAAAACACGAACTGAAGTGTGACAGCACTTTTTTTCGATGTCGCACTGTTCTTTTCGCGTTTTTTATATCAACAATAAACAGATTAACGAACAATAACCTTCGTACTTATTAGCACTCTTCGACAATCGGTCCCTATATGGGGACATCTCTTCTGAAGACAAGATTTCTGGCTTCCAACTTCCACATCGCGGGCTACGGCGAAAATCAACAGCTATCAAAAATCAAAACATCAAATTCTATATCTACTCGAGCCTTCAGCTACGCAGTTCGATGCCAATAATTGCCAACCGCCTCGTTACAGACGTTTTAGATGTGAGTGCTGATAAGGTGTGGTAAATAAACCATTCTGAAGCTAAGTTGAGGTGAAAGGGGTGCGGTATTGTAACTGATTAGCACATATGCCCGGGAAGCATGAAGTGAGATTTGTAGTCCTGTTCGAACCCAAATCTTTTGCCCATAACACAGCATGCTCTGCCATCCCACCAGAACCCAGCGCTGATTCTTCGATACTTTTATACCTTGATGGTCTTCGCTGATCCACTCGATTCCTGGCGACTTGCATTCAGTGTGGCAGATCGCGTTCTCTGAACGATGTTGAAAATGTGTCGTCCCACCCTGCTGGCGGTCTCTCTCCAGCTCGTCTTGTCCCGTTAAGTCATTCGATCGCTCTTAAACGCCAGCAGTGGTCCTTTCGTCGAAGTAAGTAGCCGGCTCAACAATGTCTCATCTTTTTCATGTTTCCCTCAAGTGCAGCGATAGGGGAAACTCGGAAGAGCAGTGAAAAATGCAGTGAGTATGCAAGTCGACGTTCTGCGTTATACGATGGTGAAGGGAAAACGGAGAAATAACTGAAAATCCGAGGGATGAGCCCCCTCCTCACCCTTGATTTTCAACACGGACGAGTTTTCTGTCAAAAGGCGCGTAGTCCAGACTAGTTTTCCATTGGCATTTTGCCAAGTTACTAAGGAATGTTTGGAAAAAAGAAATACGACAGCATCATTTCTGGTGTGAACTTCAGGCTAAAACTGTGGGAGCGCCGCAATACCTTCGATCCTGCCGCATGTCCTTGGCCGCTCTTACAGTAGCCAACCGGGAATCACGTCGCTTGAAGGCGGGGTCTGTCATCCATAGGTGTCAGCTAATCCGTTGCGCCTCCACTACAGCTCGGGGGTGCGCTTTTCGAGTGGAATTTCGTCATGAACAAGCTCCTTAGGCCCATAGTTTTCATATGAGTGCCTTCTTTGAGGAATTTTCCGACAACCACAATATCCCTAATGCTATCTTCGCATCTTCCTTTCGTAACCTGAGCTGCTGTTGCTGATACAGATTGAAATATCTTTTCAGCGCACGATGGGCTGACGGTATTGCAGTGGATACTGCCTTCTTGTCAGGCCAGGCTGCCCTTGCGTAGCTCGGTTCCAGCAGTACTGAGGCGTTGAAGAGTGATGCACTCGGATGTGAATCTCTTAGCTGGTCAGTCTCCTCACGGACTGAGCTGAAAGCTGCCCACGAAGCGCGTCTTCTCGGGATATTTCGGCTGTTAGATCGTTCGCCAAGTTCATTTCCTTCCCCAGAAATGCGTAAGAGTCCACCTGCTGAATGGAACGTCTTATTGAATTGTGGTCCACTGCTAGCTGTTGCCTGGCTGAATATGCGCGATTCGGTTGGGTTCGAGCGGGTGTAGCGCCGTAAAAATACCCGGTGACGCAGCAGCGAGGAAGAAAAGTAAGCAATTATCCAAGATCCACTTGCCCGAAGAGGTAAGCAGCCGTTCTAGTTATTGCGTGGTATGCCCTCACAGGAACTTCTACACATTCATTTAATCTCATACTCCAAGCGCTCAAAAATTCTCCTAAATCAATACTACTCACCAATACCAGAATTTGCTCCTGTGACAGCTACGATCTTTCCATCTGCTCTCACGTTTTCTTCGAATCTCGTGCCTCTGATGTATCTCCTCAAACATATCACTTAAATCACATGTAGTCCCTGCATAGCGTTTGCTGTTTTCATAGCCCTTAATGGAAGAAAGTATTATATATGAAATGTGGAAATAAGCCACCGGCTTAGGTGATCATATGTTGCACTTCCTGTCCATCAGAGTGTCTACACCTTTTTGAAAACTGAGAACCTACTGGGAGTTTCTTCACTCCACAGCTTGCGTAAGGGTGTAGCAAATGTGTGTGAAAGATCTTCTATTAAAAACGTCCAGCTCTCCCACTCACTCTGTGAACTCAAAATGCACTTACAAGCATCACTGAAGTACAAAAAATATAGGTTCTATGCAAATGTTTCGTTCTTACTCAAACACACAATGATCATCTGTTCTCCAGCGCTCATCGTGCTTTGAAAACAGAGTGATGCGTTTTTCGAGATCTTTTTGGGAAACCCTTAGAAGAAGATGGCGTAAAATTCGAAAGCAAACCATGTTTTTCAAAATTCTGTTTGTACATGTCATCCTCTCGCAAATAATAGCAAGAACACTGTATAGATAACAAATCGCTGACGCGATAGGCGCAACGGCAAAACATGCTGTTCGGAAGAAAATACGGCTTTTCATTTCAATAATAAAAGGATAAAGTTTTTGGCTAATCAATCCCTTCTGCGGGATGCGCCGCACATTCTAGTTCCATTCAGAATCGTGATGGCTGGTGAATGTGATGTGGCCTCTACAATGACTTGCGGTGGCCAGCCGATGTTTTGGGTCGATCCATAAGTAGTATCGTTTTCATTTTTTCAAACAAAAATTTTCCAATAGAATTGCAGGCTTTTGCAGCATTTCATATACCATTCCAGAGAGATTTTTCCGCTCTACAAGATGGTGTGTTCAGTTTCTGTGTGCTTCACAAAGGGGCCGATTTTCAGGCCGGCGAAGTGGTTGGTCTAGTCGGCAAAAATTGACCGAACCGGCAATTAATTAAAACACTACATATATATTACTCCGGGAAAAATTAATCAATTATGTCACCCATCCTTAGCCCTGACCTCTTCTGCAAGTTCCACCGATTGTTTGCTTGGTACGTCACGTCAGTCTTTTTCCACTTTTAGTTTTTCGGCCACAACTCGGTGATTTTTGACAATTTTTTCAAATCAAAGCAAGAAAATTTTCTCAGCCAATCAGTTGAAAGAGTGGTGAAACGTAAATTAGAGGTAATGAATAGGGGCGAGGAAGCATTATTGCCCGGATTCTTTGGATATCTGATGAAAAAATAAGTTGTGATGTCACCTGGGCCCCTATGACATGGTTTTGAAACTCAATCTGAAACGCAGCCAGATCAACATCGAAACATCTTTCAAATAGAGCCAAAAAAACCCTTTCGAATGGTTCATAAAGCTATGCTGAACAATGAATTTGAAAGGAAAAATTTCTTTCTGAATGAACGTGAATTTTCTCGGATAAGGTCTTTAAAAAAAGTACGACGTGAGTACTCGACCAACCAATTATTGGAAATTGTAGAAGAGATCGAGGCTAAGTACGGGACATAGGATTGGTTGATTTTCCTAGAGTGAAATATAGTGTTTTAATTAATTGCCGGTTTGGTCAAAATTTGTCAACTGGACCTATCCCTTCGCCGGCCTGAAAATCGGCCCCTTTTTAATATATACAAACTGTGGACATACCATTTTGTAGAGCAGAGAAATCGCTTTTGAATGATATATATTATAATATATCGCACAAACTTGTAAATTTCTTAGAAAAATTCTCAGTCGAAAAAAAAAACGACATTACGTATGGAATGACGCAATACAAGTCAGTGCTTTTATACTCCCAGACGAGTCTGGCACCAATTTGCCGACAAGGAGGGATGGAAAGCTTGGTTGGCTTGGGCGGGCGTTGAGGCGGGATTTGATCTCCGCACCATGAGAGTGGGGTGTGCGCCACCTGTCACTACACCACCTCCGCCCAGGCCAACCAAGCCTTCCATCCCTCCGGGGTGGGTAAATTGGTACCAGATTCGTCTGGGAGGATAAATGCACTGACTTGTACATCGGCTGGTCACCGCAAGTCATTGTATGGGCCACATCACATTCACCAGCCATCACGATTCTGAATGGAACTGGAATGTGCGGCGCATCCCAGAAAGGAATTGACTAACGCCAAAAACTTCACCCTTTATCACTTCAATAATAAGTTAGGTTAAATGATAAAAAGTTGAAGCCGTATAATGAACGCCACAGTAGCCACTATACTCATAATTTGATCTCGTTTTTTGTTCAAGGAATGCTGTGCTCGATTTGTATGAGACAATCCTTTCCAGTAACGAACCTGTTCCTCAGGCGTGGCTACCCCAGTGCACCATCTGAAGTACATATTCGATCTAAAGTAGTTGGGTAGAAGCTCGATACCCTACTTCCATTTGATGATAGGGGTGTCAATATAAGTACTAGTCATGATCATTTGTTAACCCGCTACGGGATGACGCAGGTCGCACCCAAAACGAGTGTCCTCGAAAGAATCAAAGGAATCATGCGAGAGTAAATGAGTTCTTTCGTTATCCATATAAATATTTTGTATTTACTCGATGTGGGCCGCATGTAAAGTTTCACGAGGAAACGTTAGAATCCGGCGAAGCTCCTCAAAGTGGTGCTTGGGTGGTCGGAGCCTCGAAGAAAATGCCCGCCTCGTCATCCGCGGCAGTCGAAGACAAAGAATGGGTCTAAGTACGTAACCTTCTGTTCCCATTATGCGTCCGCGACCGCAGAGAACGACGGGGCGGACATTTACTCTGAGACACCGCCCCCTTGACCACCACTTTGAGCTGTATTTTAGCTGGATTCTAACTTTTTACGTGAAACTTTGCATGCGGCGCTTATCAAGCAAATGCAACATAAATGCAAAGATCATCTGTTCGTCTGTGAAATGACAGTTCCAGTAGGTCTCCAGTGCAGTAATGAATAAATAGTCGAAAATTGAAAGAAATCTTGATCGTTGTAGGATGCTGATGAATATCTCTGCGTACCCCCATACGTAAAGAAATGGACACTCGGACAAAACCATTTCTTTGGTAGAAGGTAAAATTTGCGCATCAGAGTAGTATGTGAGGTATGGACAAGAGCAACAAGTGTCACTGTCACCCACCTGGCTTTGATCTCTTCCAAGCTCTTTCTGTCACATAGAGTTACAGTACGATTAAAGCGGAAAAATAAAACAATTTCTTGACTAGGAATGACAATTCTTGTTCAGGGAGCTGGTTGTCCCGAGACGGGTAGCGGGTGACATCCACCCAAGAGACTGTTTGAGAAAAAGTTTCACAGCTCCAATAACGTGTTAATCACAGGGATTTGCGCTTGAGATCTTCCGATCACTCACCGGCAGTAAATTAACGATGTCACAACAATGACGGCGATCGCTGCATAATAAAGCTCAGTGCTTTGAGAACTGCACATCGAATGCGCAAGCAGCAGGAGAAGCGATTGGAGTGGAAGTGCAGTGCTTGGAAGAGAAACAAAAATCATCATGAAAGACAGCATTGAAGAGAAATCAGTGAAAACGGAATGACGATGCAAAACTACATATCTCTCATGTCTTCGAAGAAAAATTCAAATTCTATAAACACGATCGAACAAATGGAAAACAGCACCGGCCGCATCAGCATAGAATTTCATGGGAACCTGCATGCGTTCGCTTTGTGCAGTGATAACACTGGTATGAGCAGAAAAAGCAGCGTGTATTGATCCGCGAGATAAGGATCTCAGTGGAGTTCGACGACCAATGGTCAGCAAATACAAGCCAGCATGATGGACAACACGCGACCGAACAACAGACTAAGCTAGCCTCTTTGTAGATTTATATGTTCAAGACCGTTGAGATCTGGTTTCCCCCGTTCAACGCAGGGTGGAGATGCTACAGACCCGATTAAGAAGTGATCTAAAAATGAGATTGACAATACATGATGCAGGAGTTGTGGGAAATGCTGCCCGGAACTCTCAATGAGGTGATCGATACGAGCGGCTGAAAAGAGTGCAAGTGGTGAACATGTCGTTTAATCATTCATTCAGTGAAATCGTCACCATGGACGACATAATTTTTCGGCACGTCTGTCGCCATTTCAAAACGAATACATGCAACTAACCCCTTACGCAGCATGATATAGGATTCTGAATCATAGATATGGTGCTAGCAGAAAGAGTAAACGTTACATGACTTTTTCCCATCCCTGCCATGCTCTCTAAGAGCAACGTTTCTTGAAATGTCGGTAGGTGTATTTGTTTAATCATTTTGAGCACGACATCACAAGGCATTTGAATGTCTTTGAATAATTCAACCCAGGTCAAACACGAAAACGAGTCTTATCCCCATGTAACTATCCAAAGTATAGGGTTATACCTGCTACCGGTGAAGGTACTACACGGGTAATTCGACTGTATCGCTGCCCTACACGATGGCGGATGGAAGTGACTGTACCTGTCCTACGCCGACTGACGAACGCGGCCACCACCATTTTAGGCAGAAAAATGCGATTCATTCTATTAGGTTGATCCAATATGAATCGGACAAATTCACAAAATTTTATCTTTATCGTACAACTTTTTAACTACAACTGGGAATCACTTGTAATATGCTCCATCTTTATCGATGACCTTCTGCTACCGGTTAGGCAGATCGCGGATGCCCTTGCTCCAAAAGGCCGGAGGCTGGGCCTCAAAGGACTTCTCGAGTACCCTCTTGACGTCGTCGCGAGTTTTGAAGTCTTGGCCGTCCAGGTGGCATTGGAGGTGAGAGGGAAGGTGGAAATCCGAAGGGACCAGGTCTGGGGAGTACGGTGGGTGTGGAAGCACGGAGCAACTGTACGAGAGCAGCTCGGCCCTGGTCGATCTTGCAATGTGGGGTCTCGCGTTGTCGTGCTGGAAGTAGACATGTGACCGCCGCCGTAGCGATGGACATTTGCCCTCAGTTCTCGTAATCGACTACTGTAGACGTCGGCGGATACTGGTGTACCTTCATCGAGCAGCTCCCAGTACTCTACGCCGGGTACGCTCCACCAACCGCGGTTTTCGTCTTCGATGGAATAGTCGCCTGACGCAAACTTCGAATGCCACAAGTACACTGCACTTCTGGCGGGGGCATGCGCTTTATTAACTACCTTTAGGCGTCTTTTAATATCCGCGGGTTCTTGGCCAGATAGCGATAGAAATAGTATGATGTTGCGGATATGGTCTCTGGACGGCTTGAAATTTCGCGGCAATGGCGGAATGAAGCTAGTTTGGAGCGTTTGTTTGACTGTGTTTTGAAGAGCTTTCTTTACTTATTTTAACGGTACCTCGCGCATCCATTTTCGTCAATTCATTGCTGAGTTATGATCCCTGGAAGTCATCACTAACATCTGTCCATTTCATATTGAATCAACCTAATATCATCGCGCCATTTCCGCTGATAGTATTATTGCCACTCGTTATTCTTAATTCTTGCATCTGTCCTCCTTCTAGAGCACATGCACCCTCTATGGGCAAATGTTCCTATATAATTTCTGACCAAGCGGCTGCGCACAGTACTCCGCGCTTCACTAGTTGGACCCCAGTTGGCCGATCGAAGTTGCTCCTTTTCTTCAGCTTTACTCAATACTCATCACCACCGAAGCAAAACATCACTGCTCCTCACCTTTAGGACATGAGTTCTACGAAGTTCTCACCTCTGTATGTAGTATTACTGACCAGTTGGGGTGGTTCACTACCAAGCTCAAGCCTCGGTCGAGGAATCCGTGAGAGGGGACCGTATTCGCTCCGCTGGGAGAGGGTGAAGGGTGTATTTGTTGAAGTAGGCAGTGATTAATGAAATTTCTCAGGGTGAGGGTCCAAAGTATAAAGGAAAAGTGTGATAGAATTGAATACTTGGGCTCAAGTCTAAAATAAATATTTAATTTGATCTTCCCTTAAAAAAGGAAAGAACAGAAAGCGGCTCCACAAATAGGAAACGAGGTAAGACACATATTTTTTAAAGATAAGTGCTTAAGACGATATTGTGGAGAGAAAAGCGTATGGACAACGCAAAAAATAGACAAAGTCGAAGGCTAGGCTGACCGCTTTGTCCTATTGAAATTGTGAACTGTGATTAAGGTGTCATGCTTCTGCAACCAAACGCTCATAAGTACGCTGAGATGCGAGGTACTTACTCGATACCTTGTTCATAGTGCACAATTTCAAGACGAGCACGGCAATGACGCTTTTTTTTACCCAGATGTTTGGAAGCTTATGCGTGGCGCGATCCACAAGGAAGCCGGCCAACACAATAGCCCTTTCGTTGGTCCGCAGGCACCTGAACCGCGTACAGAGACACCTCCAAAATTCACCGATCAGTCGTGAGCACCGAGCATCTATCCATCGGTTTAGCTGGATTATTACTCAAAATCGTATGGCATGAAAACGAAAAATCAGCTGATATGTTCTTGTTACGTGGCTTACTACGGTTGCAAGTTCGTGATCTTGTGCTAGCGAGCCACTATGAGGACCAAAGATATGTCGTATTCACTGAGGTTGTGAATGACCACTTCATGCGTGGCGCATCCCGCAGCGAGGCGAACGGAGACCCCACCGTCTCGTTGGCATCCTGAGAGAAGAAGATGTGTACTGGAGACGTAACAGCATAATGGATCATTTTTTCCAACTAACCATGGGAAGATCTTGCCCACCTCGACGAAAAAGAACTTCTCTGACTGGCTCCCCCTCAGAATAACTTCTTTCTTTTCTAAGAAATGGTGTAGGTCAAGTAGTCTATGAAAAGCGGCAGCCTTGTAGAGCCACACCGCGAATTTGCACTTCCATATTGAGAACTAAGAAATGGTGTAGGACACTGGGGAAACCAAGCAGACAATAGATTGCTCCGAGAAAGTTATTATGAAAACAGTCAGTTCACAGCACTTTGAACATTGAGTTTCAGTAAAGCTACAGGTAATCAAAAATGCTCTGATTCACTATTGGGAAGATTTCGTAACCCATCGCAACCGCCGCGTCGCTACCGCAGTAACGTCGCAGTGGAGCGCATCACGAGGCTCTATTTATAGATTCTAGATTATATCCTTGTTTTTTCCTTTATCCCTGCAGCATTACTTCCATGACTTGCAAGCATTCTTCTCTGTCATTGAGGAACAGCACATTAGACATGGTCGGCGGCTGTACGGAATATAAGTACTGAATTTTGTTAGGTTCTTACTTCTCTTGGGCTTTTGTTTTGGAATATGTATAAGCACTAAGTTTCGTGAGGGTCTTAATTCTCTAATTTTGTCAGGCGGTTAGCCTCAGTTTTTGTTTTTGATCGAGGGCTCTTGATTTCCTTGATGCGTTGGCTCGCAATGGTCGGGTAGAAGCCACAGAAATAGCGGAAGTTGAAGAAGGGGGAGGACTCGCATTGGGGCCTCTTTGAGGAGATTCCATTATTTGAAAATATTCTTCGACGCCACTCTTGACCTTGTTCAATACCCACTTTCGGCCCTTTACATGAAAACTGATAACTTCGATGTTGATCCACAGTGCGTGGATCCATGACATTTTCACCTCTGTAGCAGTAACTATTCGTTAGACAGGCCCGTTACCCATTTCCGTCCCTCTGCACAAAGACCGATAGCTTCGATAAATACCAATCGATATTTATGTTTGTAAGAATAGTCCTGTGCAGTGGTATTCAACTGTTGCTGCGGACCACCCTCCCTGTTATTTACGTCAGAATTTTCCAAGTTTCAACAAAATATCTCATATAGTGTTGGCATTTTTCGATTCTGGCTCCGTCCACCAAGACGTGAGCTCATTTTCCGTAGACATGTCTTCTTCCTTTCTATCGTGTCTCATCCCTCCCTCTCGCATTTCACTTCTGTTCTTCTTCTTTCTTAGCGAGATTTCTTCGGGATAACTTACGAATTTTTAGTATAGGCTCCACCCATAACCGCAGAAGCTCTACCTTTCACTGAAACCTTACTTGGCTACTACTTACCAGTCTCAGTTTTCTGCAGTCTTAAAACCCAGTGAGCACCATCCGATTGGTTGCACGCTCCGCCCACTGTGGGCGGGTCTCAGTTCACTTCAAGTATGTTCAAGTTAGCTAGTTTTTGGTCATCTCCACCAATTTCGTCCCAGTTTCTTGGTTGCGTTGGAGCAGCGTTTCAAATTTTTGCTGCAAGCACAGCGCGTAGTTGGCGGAGCGTGCACAGGGATCGCTCCGCCAACAGTGCGCATGTATTTTTCATGGCTTCAGAGCACTCATGGCTACCCTCGACCCATCCTTTCTCCGCGTCTGGCTTTTCTGGAACCGAAATATTGATTCTTAAGCAGAAGAGCGAATATTTCATTCCCGCAGTGTGTGGAGCATTGCCTGGTTCACGCGTGATCCATGCTTCCTGTCCCATTGGAAATTTGTCCCCATCTTCACTTGTCCCCGTTGTTTATGTAATGCGTAGTTTCGGAACGGACGGTAGGGCAGACGTGAATGCGCATAGGTGCAGAAGCAGACAGAGGAAGCCTTTTGCATATACAGGGTGCTGCAAAATTACCCGTGCACTAGAAGAAGGCATTTCAAAATAAAACTTCGCAAATCAGGTTTGACTTGCAAATCATGCTGACAATTATTGAAAAGAGCCTTCACGAGTCCTTCAGACGTTCGAGGAACACTTCGCATGCGTCACGCGGGTACGATTAATCAATTTCGTCCCTAGATTACAAAAGCGCTCCTTCAAGAGAGTCACAATTCGGCTGATAGCCCAAACAGAATAATCCATCGGGTTAAGGTCCAGAGCACTGGAGGGTCATTAGGCGTATGTGATGAGGTCAGGCAGCTGCTCGCCGCTCCAGTCCTGGATCACCTTCGCTTTGTGGGCTGGTGTATAATCTTGTTAAAAGCACCAGTGAGCTTCTCTGACGTGGGAATCGGCCCACTGCTCGGGACAAGTGGAGTTTTCCCCTGAAGATGTGATTCATTCCCAGGCTGTAATGGACTGAGGCTGTTCCGCATTTACCTGAAGTCGTTCTTTGGTGGTAGTATCAGTAAGCGAGTCCCGAATAATCCTCTCATTCTGGGTATTGAAGACTGGATTAAACGTGGAAATCTTTCCATTGCGAAGTGTTGAGCGCGTGCCACCGCTGATGAATGCAGCAGCCCTTTCCTTTTTTTCAATCTCCTCTCCTTTCTATATCCTTCAAGAGTCAGCATTTCTGCGGACAATCCTTACTGACCTTTCATTTATTCCTATGCCTTTTGTCATGTGATGCATCAATCTCCTGCCGTTCCTTCGGAATTTTTCTCTCACGAGTTTCACATTTTTCCCGCTCGTAGCTGTCGCACACCCTCCTCCTTTCCTAGCCTTCTCGTTTTTCATTTTCTTCGAGCGTTTACTTACGCTGAACCGTTCCTCAGGGAAAGAAAAGAATCTCCACAATATATCTCGCTTGCTCACCGAGCTTATGGAGCTTCATAATAGCAATACGTAGATTGGAAGCCTAATCGTTTTGTACTCAAGCACGTATGAATCCCACAAATGCAGTGAAGATATATTAGGCGATTAGGCGAGAAAAGCGGGAAAATTTCGAACTTCAAGATTTAAAATATTAGGGTGCACGGGTAAATTGGCGCACCCTGTAGTAGGGATAGACTCCAGCGATTCAACTCCGATTTTTCCACTAATGCTCCTCTACCCATTTCTACCACCGAAGTACGCGTCTGATGTCCTAATACCTGCGCATATTTGTTGTAGAAAAAACTGTAGAAGAAAACTTTCGAAGTAACCCAATAGCTGGTGTCAAACTTTTACTTTAACTTTAAACTTTAACCCTTTTCTTCTGAAACTAAATGAAGTATAATAGGCACACAAAATTGATCGCTTCTCGCTGACGTTCGGCAACTACATGCTTTGCGGTCCTCCATTCTAGTTGTATTTGAAGTGACGAGTCACACGTACATAACTGTGAGTCAGCACATGAAGCTCTCACTTGGTACGCGAGGTAATGTAACTGTCTTTGCAGAGAGACCGTTAACAGCAGTTTGCTTGAATGCACGAGCTGCAGGTGTACAAGTAACGTTTCCAGCCGGAGCCTCTTGGTGAAAACGGTGACGACCCCAAGACCTGCCTAATTGCCTCTCGCTTCCCTCCAGTCTGACATCCTTCTTGCTCTATAGTGAGGCTCTGTTGCCGAAGGCCTTCATGAACTCGTGCATTAGATGATGCAGAGCTAGCTAGGAGATCCCAAAGTCAAACATTCGAGGCCGTCCAACTTTTCTCTTAACATTAACACCCCCTGCTCCGTAAAAGAAGCGGGAAGAGAAAAAAGTGTGGAGCATGGTGAAATGTGATGCGAGCGTCTGTGTTGCAGATTTTATTACAAAATAACAGTTTATTTTACACCCATAGTTCCCAGCGAAAACGCTAAAAAGCTTATCATTTCGACGGCAATTCAATATATGTGAGCGATGATATTGCCGAAAATATACCGGGTTCGATTCATGGGTTTTTAACCTACTCTTCTACCTCTTATCACGTTTAACTGGCAGCTGTGGTGTTCTGACTGCGTAAACTTCCTCCGACATCTCATGGAACAGCCAGGTCGATGCTCCTTCGTCTTTCAACATAATACATACTCCTTCCAGAGGTGATTGATGAAGCCATTAGCTCATTTCAGACACACTGTTCAAACATAAAAAGAACGAACCGATTTTCTCATGAGAAATAAGTGTAGAAACAAGTTTATTGAGAAAAGTCGCTAACACTTTTTGAAAGGTTGTGTTTGTAACAGAAAAGGAGTCTTCAATCTTGCAGGAAAGCTTCGAGTGACACTCTTCATTTGCGAGTAGAGCTGTTGCATCTTTGTTCACGCAATTGAAGATCTTCCCAAGTCGCTAATTTTCGGACGATCCCCCTTGAAGGCGCCAGCAATCTTTTCAAAGACTACCATCTGTAATACGTATCTCACCGAATATAGTGTGGATGTCATGATAATGACCATGGGTTTTTAGCATTTTAATCCTGATGTTCAAATCGCAGACAGCTTACTACACATACACCCTCTTCAACCCTCTCTCTTTTATGCTTCCCTTATCCATTCTGTCATCTTCTGCAGTACGAGACCTCAGCAGATTGCTCATGAACTGCGAGAATCACATGAAGCCTACATACGCTCACTTCGCAATACCAAGGGAGAACGTCGCCTTAAGAGAAAACTTACTACCAAAGAACGGTGAGACATTTAGAATTGCCCATCCTATAAATTAATTTGCACCGAACTTTGCCCCAAATCATCATTGTGGAGGTTCATGTTTTCATTGCTATAGCAGTTTCCTATGCAGATTCATTCGATGAGCCTACGCGGAAGAATTCGAACTTGAAATCGAGCACGTGCTGATTGCTTGCGATGCATATTTTCTGATCCTCTGAGCGGCATTAGTCGTCGTTGAGCGCGGTTACAGCACTTCAGTCAGTCAACATATTCATAACTGTTCGCTTGACAGATGAAATGAAGACAGACAGGATTGTAGGAGGAGCGCGATTTATCAAGAAGCTGCGGAATGGTATACCTCGCGGCTCTGTGGGCTCCCTTAGATAACAGATAGTTTCATTCCAAAAACTTGTGTTATTGTACGTTTCCTGCCGTGAGCTTAACTCGCCAAAGAGAGAAAACTTAAGGTGATCCTAGCAGGTAAGTGTAAACGAAGAATGCATTCTGGTTGAATGTTATTTGCTTTATTATGACAACTTGTTAAAACCCTTTAAGAGGAACCGTGGGCGCTTGTGTAGAACTCCGTGACCGGGGTATTGTTTTTCTCCTCTCCCATATGAACTACTCCGTGTTATCATTGTTATATAGCTGGGCATCTGATTGTGAGCACACATAGGCGTCTGTAGAAATAGAGCAATGCCGGAAGCTAGTATATGAATAATACACACCGATTCAGGGTGAATATATCAGACTAAAATGGTTTACTAACTTACATCGTCATCGTCACTTTCGGGATCTTTTCGTGACTTCGACACACTCGTTTTGGTCCTGAAAACCCTATTATGAGAGCTATTGATGTGAATCCTCGAGAATGACAGCGAAAAAACCTCTGAGTGAATCAAATATAAAGAACTTATTTGTCTAGTTAGCCTTTACGCATCGCACTACATAATTAGTAAGAGTGCATCTACAAGTGATTTCACAGCATCTTAGTACTCCACATTTAATTATTCGATATTATTACTTCTACAGTGATAGATCAATTCGTGATCTTGATGATACCTGTCGAAAAGCACAGTTCCTTGCCAACTTGAAAATCGGATTATCTTTGTTGTGAAAATACGGAGTCCTAACGTTTGAATGTGTTATAGATCCTATTTCACACCTGTGCTCAACATGACCTTTCTGTCTTGCTTTTAACAACTCAACACTCATCAAGTAGGCGCAGCCCGTAGACCATGCTTCTAACAAGGGAAGGGTTTCAACTTCCAGTGGAACTTCGAAATGAGACTCAAGTGGAAGGATAAGGTCTCGAATGTTGTTTACAAATATCCACCAAACCAATGTTGCAAAATGGCACTACGAAGCAGGATAGGCAAAGTCAAAGCTTTTTTGGGATGACTCATCGAGCAGATATTTTGCTTAGCGTAACTCATCAGAAGGTCTGATCGATTACTGTTTACCACGGGTAGAGCAACAGCGGTATCACAGTAAGTGACGCCGACCCTGCTGCATAGACGCTTTGCCTTCCATGAGTCACACCAAGCAAAATATCCCGTCGATAACATCGCAAGCATACTGATCCTCTTAACCCCTTTAAAGCGGCAATTTGCAGTGTTGGTTCCAACAGTTTTGATCAATATTCGAGACCCTATCGAAATACCTAGGTCCCATTCGAATGTTTCATGAGAAGTCAAAACCATTCACTGGTAAATTGTTCCTCCAACCATTCGCAATACGCAGCGGGACTTATGTACGGCGTAAACCTAGCAGACATCATCGAGTCATCAGACCTCCGTCTACCCAGATTATTTTCTCCTGCGTACGTTGAGCTCAGCGCCGGCTCAGTTCTCGAAGCCCCACATAGACGTTGCGCCTAATTACTATGAGCACTCCTGAGTTATCTCATTCACGTCTTAAGCTCTCTGGCTCCTTTCTCCCTTTTCCTGTTCGATTAACTCATTCCCAAATGTCTCAATTTGTGCGCTTTATTATTTGAGATTGTGAATGTACGGTTACCAGAGATTATTCTTATTGGTATCTCATTCGCTGGTTGATTTTTATTGAATGCTTGCTATTGCTTAATTACCCAAGTTCAAGGAGATTGCGTCGTAAGCCAAAAAAATTGTGGTATTCAAACGTGTTGTTTGGTGGCGGTATTGGTACTAATCTGTGAATCTATCATAATCGCGTGAGAGAGCCAACTTCAGTACATATAGGTGATAGATATTAACCGATATCGAAGATATCACCGCTGAAGAAGGTTTGACCCTTCTGCTAAAAGTGGTCACTATTGGGACTATTGGGAGTGTAAACAGTTTATGGATCGGTAGTTTCGAATTCAGTCGCATCAATCGGTAGCAATTTGTTCATTTGCTAAGCATCTATTTCCTACAAATTGGTGATAGATCCAAATGACAGTTATCGACGCTTATCGTTTTTGTAAACACGCCCCACAATTTGGAATTTTACGTAATCTAGCGAACGATATCCAGTATTGCTGCTATTTGGAATTTTACATAGGATAGCGGTCGATACCGAGTATTGTTGTTGACACCGCATCAGAGAATGAATTGTTCGTTTCGCTATCACAAATCTAGATCGTAAAGCTGCGTTCATACCGAATTGAATGAGAGTTTCGGCGCATCGGCGCATCGGCGCACTGGCGCATTCGCGATTTGAGATTTTTGACGTGCTACGTCACTCTAGCAATGCGTTCAGTTGAACGCGTGCGGTTGATTTCTTTTTCTCCTCCTTCCATTTCTTGATTTTTCCATATCTTATCGAAAGTCGGTATCTGCAATGGCAAATATCCAAAATCGCGGATGCGCCATTACTCTCATTTTTCAATCAATGCGTATCTTATCCATCACGCGAATGCCAATTCTCTCAAAACGCGGCTGCGCCGATGCGCCAATCCGCCGATTCTCTCAAATCGCGGATGCGCCAATACTCTTACTTCTTTCAATCAATATGTATCTTATCCACCACGCGAATGCGCCAATTCTCTCGAATGGCGAATGCGCAAATGCGCTCATTTTCTCGATCGATACGTATATTTCACTTTATGCGGAAGCGCCAAAACTCTCACTCAATTTGGTACGAACGCAGCCTAATTTGATAATCCTTGTAAATCGCAGTATCAAAAGACATGCACCAGAATTGGAAACCGATTATCTGAAGTAAGATCATATAAACCAGTGAATTTGGGAGTCTGTTTGTCGGTACATCGGTCGGCATGTCGGTGTAGCGGTATGTAGGTATATTAGTATGTAACTCTGTCCATCCGCAAAAAGATGGTTGTGGTAAGGGAATCGATAGAGAAAAACAACCATTCGTAAAGCAACTAAATGGTTACCAGTATAAATCTAACAGTAACAGTAAACTCCTAACAGTAATCAGTCATCTAACAGTAAACTAAATGGGTCATCTAACAGTAAACTAAATGGTAACAGTACCAACCACTGATTCAAGCGCCTGCCTAATACACTCGCGGTCTTTCTTCTGTGCTCGCGATGCACCAGGTGTCATCAGAAAAGAAAGATCACAGATGTGAAAGCTGTCGAAGGAACAGTACGATGTAGACTTGATGGAAATTGAGCAGATGAAAGCTTTGCAAGTCTTCCATTGAGTCATTGTTAGCTCAGTCTGTCATCGGAATGTGCGCAGAGGGACAGAAAAGGATGCGTCCACCCATCTATTTAATAAGTTGCACGTCGTATTCGCTTAATCACATCCCTGAGCAATCCAATAGACTATCTCATGCGTAGCCCGCACCTGGTAGTAATGAATGACGCGTAAAATACATCATGAGGCTGACACTGGTATAATTTATTATATCTAGTGCGAGAAATCGTCTAAATGTCCTGGTGTTTTTTTCTTCTGTTCCAGTTCACAGAGCTCGGCATCTTCTTTTTTCCCGACATACGTGTACTATAAGGACCACAGGTGTACTTGTGTTTCGGAGTTAAGTACATTTCCAACTGTAAGGGCATTCACATGGAGATTAAGACTAACGCCATTATACTTGCAGACTTTTGATGTGAGATGGACAGGTTAGCCCAGCTATTTGCAATGAGATACACATCGCTGTGTGTAATTGAGTGCGATGCTGAGCTCAAATCTGCTTTTCATGCTTGCAAAACTTCTGTACAAAACACCAATGAAGGTCTCCTCAATGAAGTATGCCGTTACACAGTAAGTACAGGCACCTGCAGCGCATTTTGGGCAAATACTATATGATAGTCGTGCTCCGGTGGTCGAATGCGCTAAGCGCACCGAACACGATTAAGAGCCTCACTCCCTCTAGCGATTATCTATCCACCTTTTAGTACTGGGTTCGTTATTCTTCAGCTCAGCTCAAACCATTGCGCTATGAACGTTCCATCTTCGGGATCATGCTCACGTATTTCTGTGACTCTGCGACGTTTGCAGTATAAAAGCGAAGGATGACTTTACAAGGGCATGTGGGTGCCCTTGTAAACTCATCTTCCGCTCTGCCTAGCGGGATCCGCTGAACGACTTTTCATGGTACAAGACCTACCGAGACAATAGACGCGGCCTTGACCGCGATTAGAACAAGACCAAGAACTTGTCACATATGAGGCTTACAATCAGTATGATAAATTCATGGTGAGTCTTTGTTCCTCCAGAGAGCGTGGCCAGTAACTTCAAACGGTCACTGAAAGGCGAGCCAGAGCAGAGGCACAAAAACTTCAAGAAGGCGCTGAAGAGCCACCATGAATTGAAGTATAGCTACAGAGAGATCTTCATCTTGAGACTAGCTTCGAAATCCAAATTTTCCTCAATATCCCGCTAACAGTTTCGAGATTAAAAATTTTCTCCTAAGTTCCACAGGAGCAACTTCAAATCTTGATTTTCTTGCTTCATTCTCTTACTCGGTGCTAAGAACAGGGAGTCCATGACTCTTTCGACACTCCATGATGTCTAAGACAAACACACATAGGCGTCTTATACCACCTCCCGGAAGCTAGAGCAAATAGTAGGAGGCCTTGGAGCATAATAGTAGGAGCGGATGTCTCGGTGGATCCCATCCTCCCCCAAAAAGCACAACGCGATAACGTGCTATTCACGCCAACAATCGACAATGAGGATCTTTACGAAAGAAGAGACGCACAAACTTCCGAGTCATATTCCAACAACGCAAATGCAGCCATGTCTGAAGCGTTGACTAGCGCTATCACAGCAAGAAAAACTTCGTGTTTTACATCACGTTGAGCGATTTCTCCCCAAAAGATAGTGTTACGATTCCTACGGTAATAATATGATAGGTGTATACGGAAGCGGCTGAATCGCCTTCCGCTCCCATATCATCATTAGGGGAAATATATGTGTTGGACATTTCTGGGTGATATTGAATGAGAGCATTGTCGACAAATCGACTCGAAGCAGTGATACATTTTAGTTACCTGTTGTGTTAGTGTTCATTGTTCGTTGTTAGACCATGTATAGCGGTGCTGTGAAACACCGCTTAGTTATAAAAAGTTTGCAGAATGAAAGCTATTTGCCTAAGATAAGTATGATAAAGATATAACAGTAGCATAAATGGTGATGGGGAGTAGAAGCGAGGCTTAGTTTGCTCACTGCGAGCTGACGGACAGGTACGCCTCAAACTTCTTCATCCCACAATACAGCAAGGTACTGTTACATTCTGTGCGTGGATAAACTTTCATATCTAAAAGTGTTAGATCCGCGTGACAGAGAAGAGCAGGCTCAACTGGGAGCCAGAAGTACAGACTGACAGAACTACCGTTGCTACAAGCATCAACTCCCAAGAGATCCCGGAAATGGTGAAGGTCAACTACTTGCTCAGCACGCTTACGGGCAATGTCAAAGAATCCATCAAGAAACTCCAGTTGACGGCACACAACAATTCCAAGGCAATCATCTTCCTCCTGAATGAAAAGAACACTGAGGGAGAGCTAGTCAATAGCTTGATCAAACGGCTCGGTTCATGGATCTTGCACATATTTTCTAATAAAGAACAGCGCCTGTTTCTCGAGAATCTCCAAATGATTATGGTCCAAGTGCAAGGAAAGGGCGAGAAGGTGAGCATTTCATAGCTCAGCAAGAAAGCATTCATAAAATTCCGGCACCCGACATAGAGTTTGGTTCTTGCAAAGAGGTAGGAACAGGCCACGGAAGTGGCATTCACCATGTGGCAATCTCAGACTCCTCGATGAGGTTCCCACTATTGTGAAATTGATACTACGATTTATGATCGAGAAATCTCTCGCAACAGCATTTTCTGGCCGTTTTGGTAATTTTGCTAACACATTGAAAAGCAGTGTATGTATTGCGAGAATGAGTCCATCTAGTAGCTCCTCAAAGATTGCAATCCCTCAAGATCGGTCTCAACATCTTAGGTAGAATCATCTGTGCCCCATATGTGCCTCCTCCCAGACGAGACCTCAAACTGCGACGGACTTCTTTTTTTGAGTGCACTGAGGCGCACCATACATCTCATCGTTTCTCTGCGGAAAAGGTCACAGCAGCAACCTCACAATACCGGTTCCAATCTCGAGCAACGCGATCGTAGAAAGGAGAAGACTGCTCATCAGATTACAGGACATGTAATGAAAGAATCAACGCCTAAAGCTCGTTCAAATGTTGGGCTAGACTCTCACTCTAGAAAGCTATTGAAATCGATGTGTGCAGATAGCTCAGAAGGTAAAGTACGTCAGTACCAGCTGGTCTTCATACGTATTGGGAGAGGAGGTGACCCCCAAACGCTCGAATCCCTTAAATATGGAACTCTAACACCTTCTTCCTTTTCCCTACATTTCGCAACAAGATCCAGATCTTCTTCACTACCTCGAATTGTCGACACCTTTCAAGGACAAGAGCGTGATAAATCCATTAGTTTTGCCCGGAGGTCACCTTCTGTGGGCTTACGTGTGGACGGGTCACCAGCTAAAGGGTGTATATCCTTATGTCAGAATTCCGTACCGTGGCATGTCGCAAGCGAGGCGATGCGACCGAGCTAACATCATCGTGTAATCGTTCTATGACCCAACTCTAGCGCCGCGCATAGCTTGCATACACAACGTCGCACGCTGCTTTCGTGGTACATAGTCCTGACATTAGGCTAGACACTCCCGTTAAACTATTCGGGGCTTCCTACCAAGCGAACTTGGCCCCCTTTATCAAGAAAATGCAGTTCTCAATTAACTGTGGCAGCCCGTGCAACAGAAGATGGAGAAGGCAAAATAAAACCCTTCTCCGGGATAATCTTTGGTCTATGAATACTGTTCAACCCATTTGTTCAAGTATGGGAAATGCATCAGGAAACTCTCCGCAGAGGAATTCCGTGAAGCGCCACCCGGTACTACCGGACAGTAAAGCATTGGCATACAAGCCTCTCAAAAATGTATGGACGTCTCTGGAAAAGAGCAAGCAACTGGGAAGTGCTGAATCACCACCACAACGTCCTTCAAGAGTCAAAAAGATCGGTCAGACTGTGGACAAGAACGAAATAGAGAAGCATGTTGGGAAAGATTATATTCCACATCAACCGGTTCTGTATCATCCCTACCGCCTGTCGCCCCGTTTCTCATCGAGAGTCTCAAGCGGGCCTCGCCAACATCTTTTATCCTCTCAATCGCGAGCCAGAGTAGTTCAGTGAACCCTTCTGGCCTCAGCGGCACGGAGGAACTCGTTTCTTTTGTGCGGAGCTTTCGTGAAGAAGTCTGACCAGACTATTGAACCGACGGTCGTCCAGGTGTTTGCTCTGCGTCCCTAGCGATCCAATCAATAACCGCTATGGTCCAGTGGTCATCGCGATACCGTATAACGTGTCCGGCCCATCTAATCTTCGAATTCTAGACAAATACGGCCTTTGATCATCGACGAAGCTTGGAGTTATGGATTCTCTTCTGCACTTGCATGTAGTCAAATACTCGCATCGTTCTCTCGATGGCGCTTTGGACGACGGCGACCGCATACTCTTTGTGCTCACGTTGAGTCAAAGACTCCGAGGTATTTGTTAGAACAGGAACGATTATGGAATCGAAGACGAGCGACGAACCGTATTTTCTTCGTCTTCTCTACAACTCCTTCGATGGTCTTGATGGCTCCCTGAATGCTCTTTCCCTCCTGCTCTGTTGCTGCGTCGTTCAACATATTGACTTCTCCACCGAGGTACACATAGCTGGAGCAATTTGTGATGTTCGTTTTGTTGAGCGTGTATGAGACATAGGTACCAATACGTTTTCCATGGACACCGTCTTCGTCAGGTTCAAATGTAAACCGATTTCCACACTCGCAGTCGAAATCAGCTGGCATTCGCTCCGCTTACTGTAGGTCTTATGGGCACGATGTCGTCAACGAAGCGTTAGTCGATGCCTGCCATTGACTTTCAATCCCATGTCTTCCTGTCTGTCTTCTTGTCTGTCCATTCCGGTTGACACGTAGCCTTCTAAGGAGCGGCGCTGACCGCTGAGATGGCGTCGCCTTGTCGAACCCCTTTGTACACGTCAATGATATCTCCTTGGAGGTTCCAGCACCACAATTTTTTGCAATCTTCTTCTCGTCGTTGTCGCATTCGTTCCCGGAAGTTCCTCTCTCCGTCGTCACGTCACGACCCCTCACCGCTTTCCACCACGTCCTACAAATTTTATTGTGTTGTTGTTGACATCTGTTGTGTGGTGCCGTTTTTCTCTGTTTCTGATTAGCCGTTTTAATTCAAAGTGTTTCATTTGCATTGAGCACACAGAGTCGCGGCACCACTTTCTGTTATGAGTTGTGGCTTCACAATACTCGTTCTTCATCGTGGCGTTCTTACGTTCGTTGATTTGGATTATCTCTACATGACTGTATTCCAATAGCGACATTTCGTGGCTTCAATGAAATGCTTTTTTGAAAACAGTGGTAGCGCCTTGTAAATCTATCTGCTCGCGAGAATGCCTTACTACACAAGTCATGAAGATCAAGCCGAAAAAGCTTCGTGATCAGTTGTAAATATAATTGCAAGCAAAAAATAAACTACAGACGCAAGAGGAAAGGAGGAGTAAAGAAAGATGAAAGCTCCTGAAGGGAAGGCGAAACCAAAAAGTTTCACATATTTCTCCAAGCATGAACCTATGCCCACACACCTATCCTTGCCGCAACCACGACCGTCTTATGAATGCACCTAGTTTTTGCTGCGGTAAAGTACGGTCTTCTCCCTCCTTGTGTAAGTGCACTATTTTCGTTTCAAGTCTATACGACGATTAGTGCAAATACAAAACTCACCCATATTTCGCTTCAATTTCTTTTGAAAGCGTCCGAGCGTGGAAAACTTGAACATGTTTGAGTAGAATTAGCAGGAAGTAGCAAGA
Source organism: Trichostrongylus colubriformis (assembly GCA_963978905.1). Classification (NCBI taxonomy): domain Eukaryota; kingdom Metazoa; phylum Nematoda; class Chromadorea; order Rhabditida; family Trichostrongylidae; genus Trichostrongylus; species Trichostrongylus colubriformis. The sequence goes on along the minus strand of OZ022258.1, from coordinate 34,592,284 downwards.
GAACGACTGAAACAAAGAACTCGCACCAATTTCCTTGCTCACACTCAATATATTACTGTGAATAATCTGCTGTGGTTGCTTCTAGTGTGTTGTGTATATATACCGTGTTACCACAAATGCTATTCGCTGGATCTGATAATCTTGGCTTCATAAGCTGTCATTTTTTATACACTGGTATACAAAACTTGAGGACATTACAGGGTCACTTAATCGATTGTTGGATGTAGAATTGGAGCAGCAGTGAATAAAGGCCGTTTGATAGTGACCAAAAACCAACAAATTGGACCTTGTTCATTCTGGTCGCGTACGAGCTTACGCCCAAAATATGGCGCCAACGGGTGAGTTGTTCCTAATGAGTAATTCGCTTTTGATCGGATCCATAAGCCACAAAAAGACCAGTGAAAAATTAAAGATGAAAGAGCAAAGGAAATAAGGAAAATAATTGTATAAGTAACTAGATTCTACAAAGATGAGACCAAAGCTGGTGCAGCGTGTTTGATCTTCTCTCTCAGCCGTAGAACAGTAATTCCTTTCAATACGCACAGCTACACTAGAAAATTGCCCATTTTATTCAAATTTTAATGTTTCAGCTGGTTGATTACATTGTGCGGGGTGAATCGAAGCAAGAAAAGTTTTGAACGTGTGCGAGTCACTGAAACTCCGATTTTATTAAGGTAGAGCTCGTCAAGCTTCTTGAACTACTCAGCATTGGTATTCCTCTGTACAATCCTATCTCTTCTATGTGTTTCCTATCGCCTTTTGAGCTCATTTGCTAAAATAGATTGGAGTAAAGGACATGTCTTACGCTTATGCAGATGCCAAAAGAAGGCCTGAGGGGTCGAGACAGAAATACCGATATTTTTGACGGAGCTACCTACTTAATACCAAAAATTTTGATGGCCTGCTAATACGGGTCTACTGTTATGGCCTCATATTTCCATCTAATACGGTGTTGCTCAATTAGGAGAACCAACTCACACCCTTATGTCTGATGAGCGTGTCGCACGGTGAACTCCATTGACCTGAAACATCCATTTTCCTAGGTCCAAATCTTGCTCACTGGAAGCATCTCCACTTTTGCTAGTAATTAAGTACCTGTCTTATTTGCCGATGTCTTGCCGCAGAAGAAGTTTGCGTAAGCATCTATAGCTATGAAGAGAATCGATAGGATGAAAGTTATTGTCTGAAGATTCAATTTCAAAAGGAGAAACAACCTGAACATAAAATTAGTTCAACATTGATGCGAGTCAGTTCGAAAGAAGAAGCACAGCTTGGACAGGTCCGAAAATCTGAACTATATTTCAAAATAACATACCCACACAACGTAAGCAGGAACGAAGAGCATTGTCCTATTCATCCATATGCCAACAGTTATTAACGCAAGGGACACACACCATACAATAATGCAGGCAGTCCACAGAGGCATTTCTGTTACTCCTGAGTGTAATGATCTTCAGACTTTGAAAAAAAAAACGCTTTTTCGGCAGATCTAGGGGCTACCTTTTCAATATTACAAATAATTCCTGGAAATGATTCACTGGTGAGCGGTCTGGTATTCGCTATAATACCTTTGACCCTAAGGCTACAAATAAAATCTCAAAGTTCTTTCTACAATTGTCTTGACGCTTCTGGAGACGTCCGCTCTTGGACCATTTTGCCCTTGCGGTCATCGAAAAATTGCGCAACGTGGAGGGCCTACATAATCCTCGATTCCCTGACGAATATAACAGTACCCTTCTACATCGAAAAATCGTGGGAAATGAAGATCACGTAGACCATTGATTACCGGGGAATTTTGAAACTCTGGATTCCATTTGATCTTGTTAGATACATTGGTTAGGATAAGGAAAACACAAGAATTATTCTTCCAAACACGTTGGATGTAGGAGTTAGGCCGGTACACTCGCTGGGTCAGGTAGCTGTTATTTGCAGGGACAAGCTCACAACGAGACAGCAGCGCTATTGTTGCGTGATGGCCAACTCGGATTTCCTGACCACAGCAGGAAGGACAGCAGAAACAAGGAGACTAATAGAAGAACTATATTCTTCTTCTCCTTCACCCCTTACTAGAAAGCTTTCCAAGCTGAACTAGCTACCTACTGCCTAGCTATTGCCCATGACGCTTTCACTCGAATTTCTCGACTACCCTAAAGTCCCATAGATAAGAGCGGTTTGTTTTACCGGTAAAAAAAATTCTCAGAAATTCTTTAAAAATTTTTTGAAAATTAGCACTGTTTCAAATTTCTCTCCAGCAGCAGTCACTCCCAATGCAACAGTAAAATTAGATTTCTCATAGCCGGTTTCGCAATTTCAACTTCGGGAGATCATAACTCGGCTCAGACTGCATCTTTTCTCACAGAATAAGCATCATTTGATTCGCTACACTTTTGGTTATAGATACTTGCATATCTTATTTTGAAGAAGGGCTGATGATTCATAGAGCGCGAAAAACAAAAAAAGTCGACTTCAAACCATCATTCTTTCCGTACACACTGCTCTGAAGAAGCTGTCCAGATGTTTGGAAAAGTGGGGCATAGTTAGCGCCAGATTTGGTGAATATGATAGACGAGTAATGGCTTCAGCCTTCAACTGCTTCAATTACTGGAAGAGGATATGTGGAAAATGCGCTTGCGCATAGCTGCCCTGAGGGGTCCCTCGGCACTCACTTCTTTAGGTTTTTCCAAATCAAGGCTACATGAGGTGGTTGGTCAAGCTTGTTTGTTGAGGGCCAATACTTGTGGATATCCCCTGCAAGTATGGGCGCTCATCGCTTTCTGTCGCTTTAGTTAAAGCGATTTGATCAATCGAAAATTCGAGCAACTCGTTCTCATTTCTGCACTTCTGAAACTAGGGACAAAGTGTTTAGTACAATGCTTCACCTCCTCCCCTTGCAGCACTCACATTTGTGGTCACCTTCGCTGGGACTCAGCTAAACAAAAACTCGTAAAGTGAAGTCATCTAAAAAGTGCCATTTTCGCAGTACTTTATAATTTTCCTAATAACTCGAAAAACTTGTAACATTTCAAGAAAAGCATATATTCAGAAAGAGCAACTTTTTCTCTATCTAAGGAGCACAACTTGTAATCTGATTTATGTAGACGCGCTTCGAAATTTGAGTTTATCTTGTGAACGCGCGAATGCGGCCAGAACTTTCCTTACAACCTAATAAAAAAATAGCAATAGAAAATGTGTAGAGAACAGTAAGAATAAAGGTAAAGTTGTAGGCTATTAATGCGATAATCATGAGCACACAGCGCCAAAGAAAAACGTATACGAACGTCAATTTTCATTTTCTAGCACAAACCGCTCTTATCTACGGGCCGCTCTTATCTATGGGACTTTAGGGTAATTGCATATAGCTCGACACTGGTTTACGCTCATTTCAAAAGGCGTGAATGGACCATCGACAAGTCGTTGAAGATCACTTCGTATTACCTACTACCCGACCTATTAGTCGGATACAATCTGCATTTGATCTGCTTCCAATCTGGCTGATTACAAGGACAACGTCGTCAGCGGGAGTCGTACGGTAACAAGCCATAGACCTTCCGTCCGCGGATGACTCTAATGAAGGCGTGTGCTCAAGGAAACGTGGGGATTAATAATTGGTGATGCAGTGCAGCTCCATTTCTGTCACCAACAAGACCTTGTTAGATCTTTGCGGGTTCCTTCCCATACGTCAGATATCGCGTTTAGATCGAGCCGAAGTCTGATGGCAGTTGGCGGATACTGCTTAGATATTCGGTCGTGACCTTTTGATACCTGATTCCGTACGGTTGCCCACCAGCGAAATCCATGAATGAGAGAAGTGATGAGTTGACACAATCATCCTGCTTCAGATGACACGTGGAAATTGGAAATGAGCACGTGGAAATTTGGAATTTGCCTACGAGTCGGTGGAACTGTAAATACGCACTTTTTAACCTGTGACTAGTGAAATTCCAGCGGCATAACGAATCTTCATCGTAGCGTGCGCTGCTTGGACAGCATTGTAACCATTCACTCGGAATCATCCTTCTCTGTATAGTTTCACCAGGTACTAGATTGTGACTTCGTAATAATCAAAGAGCACTTGCCGTTTCAAGCTGGTATACACTTCAGAATTTCTGATGAGAGATGGTCTTTGCATTTAAGTTTCTTGCCTTTCTAGCACAGTTGTATGGATTTTTATCGAGATGTGATTTTTGAAGCGTTGTGAATCTTGGTGGATCTCTTCATGAATAAAAGAGTCCCCTTCAGAGTCGATGGTTCATTCAGTGTAGAGCCGCAGAACAGCTGTTTCGAAACTCCGTTTTTCGAAATTCGTGGATCTCCTCACGCATGAGAAAAAGGAAGCCTTCCATCAGTCGTCGGTTCGGTCGTGTGAGAGCTGTAAAACAGCGTCAGCCATGTCAGTCAAATGATGTGGTTGAAGGCGATGTTATCAACGCCATTTTGGAAGGGGCTCGCGATTCTGACAGCGGTGGCTCTCGATTCTGACAGCGGGTCTCTTAAACATTGACATCCATGAATGATGTCGTCGCACAATGAGCTTTCACCCAGTTCATTTCACTCTGTAGGAGTGTTACTGCTAGTGGAACTGAAGGTATTGCTATGTCCTATACATATTGGGTAGTCGAAAAAGTTTTTCCGTATTTTCAAATATCGCTTTCTCCCTCCAAACAACTTTCCAGCAATCTCTTCTGTATATACACATGTAGTACAAGTCCACACGCATCTAAAGGTATTGTTGTCTTCCATCTCCCGGATAACCCTTTTCGGCAAAATAAACATATCAAAGGTCAACCTCATTTTCAATACAAAATTTTTTCTTGAATGGGGTTAGACAGGGAAAGGAAAAGGAGATAATCCGATGGAGCAAGATCAGGGCTATAAGGTGGATGGGGCAGCAATTTTCATCCAGCTCGAGAATATTTTGGCGAGTCATTTTTTCACTAGTGGTAAAAAAAATTTTGAATTTTTTATTTTGAAAAGATTTCGAGCTTGGATTAAAATTGCTGCCTTATAGCCCTGATCTTGCTCCATCGGATTATCACCATTTCCTTTCTCTGTCTAACCCCATTCAAAGAAAAAAAAATTGGAATTGAAAATGAAATGACTTTTGATATTTTTATTTTGCCGAAAAGGGTTATCCGAGAGATGGAAGACAACGATACCTATAGATGCGTGTGGACTTGTACTACATATATATGTACAGAAGAAATTTTGTGGAAAGCAGTTTTGAGGGAAAAAGTGGTATTTATAATACGAAAAGACTTTTTAGACTACCTAGTATTTCATAGGAGACAATCCACGCCAACACCAACACTACCCTCACTGAGTGCTTTTACAGCGAAAAATCATATAAAAACTCAGCAAATTACGTTAACCAAAATCTTCCAAATATGTACGACAAGCATGATGCTCATGCGCTCAATAGTCACAGTGTTCCAAATCAGATTGTTCCAATGCACCTCCATGTGAGCTTATGATGAATATGACAGCGATGTCGATTGAGATCAGCAGTGTAGCAGTTATCTGAAGTGAAGAAATAAAATACAGGTAGATTTCACTGACAGCTAGGAACAAAATCAATGTTCACTTCTCTCATTGAATTACATGTGAAAATAACGTGGATTTCAGTATGATACCTATATGGGTTTGCTTGGATTGCCAAAATTTCTCGGGCTACTCAACAGAGCAAGAACTTAAGCGTTCGTTCATTCGACGCTGTAATGTCCCCTAAGGCACTTCAATTTTGGATGATGGGAGAGCTTTCGCAAAAATCTGACAAAATAAATACAAAAACACCCAAAAACCTCTTATGATCCGAACTAGTAAAAGCCCCATGGTATCAAATCTGCCTGGTGTTAATAGAAATGGTTATGTGTCACCGTGGTTCAGAGCTCAAAATGCGTCAACAAAAGAACAGCGAAAACTAGTAAAACCGAGTACACCAAGTTCATTTCGACACTTGGTGGTGATATGATTCGATGGGGTCATTGTACGGGATCCCACGATCCAAACCAATTATAATTGAGTATAGACAGATTCTTTTCGCACGAATCGTAGGTTTTCTTGTAATTGCAATAAAATTCATCAAATGAGCATATCAATCGAAATTATAGTAATCACTGTGCAAGGCCACCCTGCTTTCAAAGGCACTTTCCGCGCAAGCTGAAGGGAGGAGACATCTCGTTAGTAGTCGGATGGAACCTTCGGTTCGCCCCACGTTATGCTAAATACCACCCTTTGCGAAAAAGGAGTTCCTCCCCAGCCCCGGTTCGTCTTCAGCACAAATCCGGGTAAGAATCTTGCAACAAAACTGTTGCCCAGCGATTCGTATACCACCGATATCTGACGAAAGCACGCCTCTCGTTAAACTGCAAGCGATATCGTGCCCTCAACTAAAACCAGAGGCCGTGCTTCACCTACCACAGATACAAAATCGAACGAAAAGGATTGAACTCGTCAGAAATGTGGCTTTCTAAACACAGCTCTCGCACGAAGGTTACAATCAAAGAACGAGCCTTAGTTGATGATATCACGCATAGCCCAACAGTAGCACTCAAAAGTATTCGGTCAAGCCTTGTTTGTCATAACTTTTTTCTACTTGACCAAATTTGACAAGATTTTAAAATGTGGTGCCTGGATCTACTGTCAATATTTCCTCCTACTTGAGTGCCGCTTGACTCAATTGATGGTTTTTTACAAGAATTTACTACAAAACCACCGAAAAAAGAAAAAGGCTTGGTCAAGAAAAACGGCTTTCTTTACAGAAACAAAACGAGTAAGCCTCAGAGAACATCGATATTCTGTAGAAAGACCACGAATTTCGATGACAGCATCACAGCGGGACGGCATAGGGACGGCACCCAGAAACAAAAAATTGAGTTTAAAGGCACATTCCAGGATCACTGGGATATCACATATACTGCCGTGGATGGATAGTTCGACCCAAGTTACGTAGGCTGTACCTTTACCGGAGCGTGGATGTCAGTTCCTGGTGCGTGCAGAGCCAAAGAATCTAGCGCAACAGCTCCGCCCCGCCCACTGCAGCCGGGTGTATGCTGCAAGTGTTCCGGTGCTTAGTGTGGGTCAGGTGACTTGGTTCACGAGACATTGGTTTACTATCAATTTCAAGATCTTGGCTACGTAGCTGGTCTACCTATGTCAAAGATAAGAGTCGAAGACTAAAGGCACACCCCCGGTTGGGGTGGGCGGGGCCGAGCTGAAGCGCTAGATTCTTTGGCTCTGCAAGCTCCAGGAACTGACACCCACGCCTCGGTAAAGGTACAGTCTACGTGGCTTGGGTCGAACTATGTATCCACGGCAGGAGATGTGATATCCCAATAATCCTGGAATGTGCCTTTAATCACGTAACCTACACCGTTGAGCGCCAAAATAGTATATGTATTAAGTATGCAGTGTCTCCAAGTACAACATACTAAAACTTGTCATAGATCGGTCCAGTCGCAAAAAAGTTACAAGTGAAAAACCCAAGTAAAAAACCAATTGGCCGAAGACTTTTGAGCGCTACTGTGTTTAAACTCTTTCTCCTTGTTAATATGGTCTACATCTTTCATGAAAAGGAATACACCCAAATAAGAGCCGCCTTTTTCAACATCACACCTGTTTCAACATGGCCCACCATTTTGTTAGGCCGCCTTCATACTTTGCGCCGGCAATGCGTGGCTGCGCTCACAGGCAGCGGGGCGGCACGGAGAAGATGCAGAGACGACGCAGGCAACGAGACAGCGCGGCACAGGTAGAGACGCTGAGATACGCAGCCACGCCTTGCCACCGGCACCACGAAGTAAGAACGCGGCGTTAACGTATTAAAATGGCCCGCTCCCTTCTGGTGGTAGAGAGGTCTTTTCTCATGTGTTTTGACCACTTCATTCAGTTTTCCTTTAGTTTAGTTAGTCCTTTAGTTCCACTTCCGTACTATTTTTTTGAACTACAGGGGGTGCCAAAAAAAGTAATTTCGTCTCGTCCACTTTCACCCCACTTTAGACGAACTACAGCGAATTCTGTTGAGGTATTCACATCCCCAGATTCAAGAGCAGACCTCACTCTATCACTATACTCCGTGGCAGCCTTCTGCACGAGCAGGAACGGGAGCGAGGAAATAGTGAACAAGATGTGTCACCTCAACTGGGCAAAATCCGAAATTTCGTCGCCCTCGTTCACAACCTTGCTGAGGTCCGTTCACTCTGGGTACCTAAGGGGATTCATACTGGGTGGTGTTCTTCAGGATCCCGTTTTTTCCGGCTTCCCAGCGCCCTTCGTTTCCAAGAGCCAGAGCCAAAACGTGCACTTACCACTGAAACCCCTTCGGAGGCGGATTTGGGCATGAAAGTGATACTTCGGATCATAGCAGCCTTGTCCAAGCAGCAGGGGCTCTGTGACTTCCATGAACCGAAGGGCCAATCCTTAGGAAGCTTCCCACAAAAGACCTACCATGGAACCCGGCTCCACTGTTCCAAGGGGACCTTGATACCATGGGTGCTCCGAAGCCGACTGCGCCGCTTAAAGGTTCTATATTTTTATGAAAATGAAAGTAGTGAGTCTCAGCTTGTTCCTGCTTTGAGAGGAACATTTCGGGAATATTTTGCCCCAATACTTTCATTTCTTTCGCTTCCCTATGTTTTGTATAATTGAAAGATGTGAACCGTGGGCAAAATTACTTTTTTTGGCGCCCCCTGTACTTATGAATTTCATATTCGACAGCTCTCTACCATTGCCTTCAACGTTAAATTGCTTTTGATGTAAACTCCAGACTCTTCGCCAGCGCATGCTCTGTATTATCATAATATTAGGTTGTCCCGAAAGTTCCGGAACACCTCGACCACTTTTTTTCAAATTTATTTCTTTACAACATAAACACATTTCAGCTAACAAGATATTCACCATTACTACCTATCACCTTCTGTCATCTATCCGGGAGCTTGCCAATCCCATCCGCCCAGAACTGTTGAGACTGCCTCGCGAAGAAATGCTCGACCTCCATCTCGATGTCGCGCTGCTTTTTGAGCTGTTTCCCCTTTAGGAAGTTTTGTAGAGGGGCGAACAGGTGGTAGTCAGACGGTGCGAGGTCGGGGCTATATGTAGGATGTGGTAGCACTTCCCAGCCTAGCGTCGCCAAGGTGTCCCGGGTGAATGTTGCCAGATGTCGGCTGTCGGATAGGGCATGGGGTGTTCAAGTCGAGAGCATTTTCCGGTATCCCAGCCGAGTGAGATGTTGATCGACTGTGGTGTTCCCACAACCGAGTAGCAGGGCTACTTCACGTGTACTTGCCGTGGGGTTCTCCTGCACAGTTTTCCTGAGAAGCTGATCGTCAGCTGAGATGGACGGCCACTGCGTTGCTGATCTTTCAGGGCTATATCTTCAGGACGGAAGCGGGTGAACCAATGGTGGATAGTTGTGCTTGCTCCACATGCGACGCTGATTATTTGGACCGCTTCCCTTATGGAACTCCCTCGGTAGAACCCGTAGAGGTACAATGCTCGCAGTGACGTCTCGTCCATTTCGAACTCTATTCCTTTTGTGGATAGGCGCGAATCTTCATATACCTATGGCATGGAACGTTGCTCAAAGTCAATCGACAAATGCCCTGGCTATCCATCGTGGGAAGGCCCGAAAACCCTTGTCCGCCAAGGTGTTCCGGAACTTTCGGGACAGCCTAATAGTACTCTTCTGTGCTATCAACCGTCGCAGCGATTTTTTAAAATTTGTCTAAAAAAGCTAATTCAATAGAAGCTAATTGAGCTACCCTAAAATCCCATAGATAAGAGCGGTTTCGTTTTCCGGTGAAAAAATTCTTAAAAATTCTTGAAATCTTCCAAAAAATCCTTGAAAGTTAGCATTGGTTCAAGTTCCTCTCCAGCAGCAGTCACTCCCAATGCAACAGTAAAATTAGATTTCTCATGGACGGTTTTCGCAATTTCAACTTCCGGAGATCATAACTCGGCTCAGACTGCATCTTTTTTCACAGAATAGGCACCATTCGATCTATGCTTTTGGCAACATTGCGCATGCTTGCGTATCTCATTTTGCTAGAGGGCGAAAGATTTGTATTGTGCGAAATGAAATAAAGTCGACTTCCAAACACCATTCTTTCCAAACACACTGCTGCTGAAGAAGCTATCCAGATGTTTGGGAAAGCGGGGCTTGATAAGCGCTAGATCTGGTGAATATGATGGACGAGTAAGGACTTTAGCCTGCAGCTGCTCCAATTACTGGAAGAGGATTTGTGGAAAATGCGCTTGCGATAGCTGCTTTGAGGGGTTCCGCGGCACTCATTTTTTTGGGTTTTTCTGAATCGGGGCTACTCCAAATGGTTAACCAAGTTTGTGTATTGAGGGCCAATACTTGTTGATATCCCCTGCAAATATGGATGCTCATCGCTTTCTGCCGTTTTAGTTAAGGCGATTTGATCAATTGAAATTTCAAGCAACTCGTCATCTCTGCAGTTTTGAAACCAGGGACAATGTGTTCCATACAATGCTCCACCCCCTCACCTTACCGTATTCACATTTAAGGTTTCCTTTGCTGTGACTCGACTGAATAAGAACTCGTGAAGTGAAGCCATCTAAAAAGTGCCATTTTCGCAGTACTCTAAAATCTTCCTAGTAGTTCGAGAACCTTGTGGCATTCCGAATAAAACATATGGTGAGGAAGAGCAACTTTTTGTTTATCTAAGGAGCACAATAGGTAAGCTGAATAACGTTGACGCGCTGTGAGATTTGAATTTATCTTGTGAACGCGAAAAATCGGCCAAAACTTTCCTTACAATCTATTAAGAAAAAGCAATAGACGAAGTATAGGAAATAGTAAGAATAAAGGTATAGTTGTAGGCTATTATTGCGATAAACATGAGCACACAGCGCCAAAAAACATTTATAAACGTCAGTTTCCATTTTCTAGCACGAACCGCTCTTATCTATGGGCCGCTCTTATCTATGGGATTTTGAGGTAGGTTGCGCAGCTACACTCCATCGAATGATCTTTTGCGTACTTTGCTACTCTGAATGTCAAAATATAGAATACTATACCTATGTCATCACCTCTTCAACTACTTCTTCTTCACGTAAACAAAAGTGAGGAAAAGTGGTGTGTGTGTGTAGAGCTACGCTTATATAGAATACGGTTAATCACCAAAATACTATCCGTTTGCTTCAAGAAGGTATTCCTCGTAACCTCATGGACGAAAAAATTGTGTAGCGCAACTCTGTGCCTTTTGTATCGAACTGTGTCCTGCACCCTATGTAAGTCTCGCGAGGGCTCACTTCTCATCTGCATACACCATTTTGTCGATTCACCTTGAAATTCAGGAGCGAGCTTCCTGCAGGTGCTTATGTGTCAGAACAGAAGAGAATTACTGTAGAGCGTTCTCGTTTACCTCCGAATCAAGTGAGCTCTTGATTCCGACCCTCCTCCGCTTTTAAGAAGGTGCACTTGTGCGACCAGACCAGATCGTACCGCACGGAAGGACATCTTGACGATGTGAAGGGGAGGGGGGAGGGGGAAGGGGGGGGGGTGCTCGTTCAGAGCGCGTGCCTTCATCCAGAAACTGTACACCTATTCAGCCCTATATTAGCATAGGGACGCCCACATTCAGACGACTCCCAAAAGAATGTCATAGTCTCCAAGATCATGTGAATGATGAAAGGTAGCATTCGTCAAGCAGAAAAGCACTTCGCAAACCATTGATTTGGTCCTGCATTAGCTTTACGGGGCGCCATTCTCGAGCGTTCGTAAAAGCTCCCAGTAAAGAGCGATTGCGATGACACTGCTCATGCACCTTAACAAGCTTACTGGACTACATCATGGGTGTGTCGAAAATCGTGGTTACTGAAACCTTTTAGAACATCATTGATCCCATATCGATCAGTAGTTTACTAGAAGAGCTTTCAATTAGAGTGAGTAACAATTTCTCAGATTTCTTCAAACATGGAATGAGAGAAGACTCACAATCAGGAACCGCCGTAGGAAGTGTAATCTATCGTGATGTGGATTTTGAAGGGAAGAAGTGAACGAAAGGCAGAAAGTGCAAATTTGAAACATGTGCAGTTGATAACTCAAAAACACAGATTTTCAGATTTCAATGTTCAATCCCAGACTCTTCTCCGCCAGTGCTTCTTGTCACTTTTGTTTTAGCTGACAATTTCTATGATGTCCCCTGTTGCGGCAATGTCGTTCGCCCAAGAGGATGGTTGGTTTGCGGCAGCACCTCCACGATATCTTTTGACACACAGAGTGACCAAAAAGGGGGAAGGGCAATTAACTCAATCTATTTCCCCCACGGCGATGTCCACCCCACTCAATATGCTCGCGATTTCGAATAATCTTCCAGCGCTTATCTGGTTTGGAAGTTATTATACGGAACTGATCTTCTAGGCATGAAGCCGAACTACTTCAGTTTGACTGGGCGGCAGAACCATCCTCCTAGTCCAGTAGCGGCAAGAGTAGTCTCATTACTGATCGGTGGCCGATTTGATCTTGCAGTACTTGGAACGAGCCATTGATTCCTTCTGTGCACTAGGTTTTCATAATTCCTTCAACAGTTGTTCTAGTACCTTGTGGCTCAGCGGGATCGCCCAAAGCATCCATTTTTTTGCTATCTCTTTGCTTTAGCTACAGCTACTTTAGCAAACATTTGCAGCAATTGGTACCTGCGAAGCTTTTCACAGTGCCCCCTTTCTGCCGGGTCTTACAGGCCTCTTCTACTTCACTCGTATTCACCTACCTCCTCCTACACCCACGCCGTTCCATATGCTTTAAAGATTCAGCTCAAGAGAAGCTCAAAGATTCTCGGTGCTTCATTCATGCTATGAACGAGACCTTCTCCGTCACTTGCGATAAGGTTATTGCGATAGGATAGGGCGATAGCATGCAAGCTAAGCGCGACAGAGTGCTGAGGACGTTGTAACGGAAGCTCGTCAGGACCCTTCCTCAGAAAAAAAAAACGGAAAAGGTGTGGCTAATCATCACAAGGAGTGTCTACAGCAAATTAGAAATAAACGACTTGCAACTTGTACGAGTGCTCGAATAACGTAATCTAATTTGTTTCTGTTGTGTACATAATCATATCTATTATACGAACTTAGTTCTTGAGCGACTACATTGTAGTGAAATAAAAACAGCTTCAAGCGTGGTTTCTTGATAGCATCAAAACAAAGATAACCCACCTTCGAGTTGAGGACGTGGTTGGTATCAGCAGGAGGTGGGGTTACAGTGATGGATGGTTTCATCCCTCGTTGCCAATTTTTAAGGTTCGCAATTTTGAACTCTGAAACGAAAGGTACACGAAAATCGGAACGGAGACGATAGGCAGGAAGATTGAAGGTAGGCTCTCTCGAGCCGCAGGGGGTCGTCATCAATTGTTGTAGAAATAGAATAAGTAGGACTCGCTCACTCATTTCGATCTCCTTGCAGGAAGGTGACTGAAGCAGAAGGAGGAGGGAATAGAGTTACGATGCAAGGAAGCCAATCACTCTTGAAATTTTGTAAATCTCATAAAATATAATGGATTTCAGTGCAATAGACAAGTGATAAAAAGGGAAAGAGACGTTTGATAGCTTCACTAATGCAGATTCAATTAATGCATAGTCTTTACTGTTCACCTAATCAGTTATTCAAAAATACCGTAAGAATTACGTGGAAACATGCGGACTATTTGCGACTCCACCTTGGCCCATCCCTTGAATATTTCACCTTGAACGGTTATTTGGACCGATTTCTTCACTAGAGATGAGAGAGCATCTCAAGATAGTTGGATTTGAAATCTACGAAAAGTTATGTAGAATGATTTGCAATCAAGCAATTGTAGGAAAACTACGATTATCAGTTAGGGGCTGTTTCGTCAAAACCCACAGAAGAATTTTAACAAGGACTGCAACTTGATAGCCTATATCCCAAAGATTGATCCGTTACTTATACAGCGTTCGAAGACCATTTTACAGTGAATATTTGCCCTTGTGTCATAGATTCATCCAACTCGACAACCAAACTTTTTTGATTCATCGGTCTATTTATCGTCTTCATTTCCATAACGCACATCACGTCAAACCCTTTCCAAGAAGGCGTTCGCGTCAAAAGGATGTGCTATTTGCGATCGGAGTCGTAAGTAACCCATTAATGTCAGTTTTTAATTTAATGAGTTTGAGTTAATGAGTTTGGTAGAAAACATGCCAATCTGTATCAATCAATATTCATAGTGTAACATGGAGAAAGAAGATTGCATTCCCAACATTGAAATAAGGCTGTGGACCGCTGACTGAGAAATTGTGGTGAATCTGCAATGAATATGTTTCGACATTCTATCAGCATATCGATCATGTCCTTGCTTTGAAAACGAGAATTTCAAATGGAACCTTTATTCGTGAACCATGAACCAACGTTCGAGCGCTTCGTCTTCTTCAGGGGACTGAAGAAGGCTCAAAGCACTTGATTTCTAGGGTACTCGAACAAGAAGCTCTTTCTCTCTAGTTTTCTTAACTCGTTTTGAAAGCGCTCCCGAACAATTTACCTTGTAGAAGGAGAACAGACTCTTTGAAGGTCCCGCCATCAAAAGAAGTCTTTGAAAACTGATGGACCTGGATGAAACGTACCAGGTCTTTCACACATCTACATCATCTTGCAGAACTGAACCGCTGCGAGCCATTCGGTATAAGAAAACCGGGCATTGCACCACTGGTAATTACTATGAGGAAACATCGTTTCTTTAGGACATAGAATCCCTCACCCTCGTACAATTTCAAAAAGCTTCCGATGAATGAATCGGTAGATAAGGAACTGGAAAACCAAGTGAAAAAGCATAATGCGACGGGAGGTGAGTGCCAAGCTAAAAGAATGCTGCTGCAATTTTGATTTTCGACAGCACTGTATCAGCCGTAAGTACTATATACCTATTAGTGACAAGTGATTCGGAGAATATGATCTGGGACCGTTGCTATCAATTTCCTTTCGTAATTGAAAAGATTAAGAGCTTTTGACTTCATGTATCAAAAAAGCTCAACTCCAATGAGCAGGGAGCTGAAGTGCCATTTGGATTATGTTGGATTGAAGAAAAGATTCCAGTGCGTCTACCCGTTATAGGGTCTTTTTTCGGTTCTAGTCATTACTGTTTACTGAAAGTGAGGCTTCAAGCGGTGAGATTCCGAAAAAGGTAGTTCGAGGCATCGAAAGCAGGAAAATGATGCATGGTTTCAATAGAGCGGCTGAAGCCTAAAATTTGGAAGAACAACAAAAAGAGCATTTGGTCAAATCCCCTTTGTATTTTCAAAGGAATTGTATCTATTTTGAGACGCTTCCTTCAGGGCATTCACGAGAAGTGCGCTTGTAGCAACAAGACATCGGAACAGTACACTTCTCTCCCTCCGATCTGCCACCTCATACTGAGCAATAGCAACTATGAGCACGCAGAGTGTGTAGCGTTAGAGCAGATTATCGCGCAGCCCGCGGCGAGCGGCGCGGCGACTGCGAGTTGTTCTGAAGTGCGGAATCTGCCAAAGATACGTATCGATTGCGACTGCAAAATTAGCGCTTCCGTGGAAATGCAGAATGTGGATTTGTGGAGTTGCGGAAGAGGATCGAATACGTATCGAATTCCGAGCTTCAAAGAGTCAAGAGGATTAGGGAAATGAATATTCCACATTTCTGCATCTCTATGAAAACGCTGATCCCGTACATCCACCATTCCCCTGATCAATACTATCTGATACTCTCCCAGAAATTCACAATTCTGCATTCTACAAAAACGCAAAATCCGAAACTCTTCCAAATGATATCTATCCATTCTTTTCCGCAGAATCCACAAATCCAAAAAAGCACTAATCCCACTACTATAAATGCTGCCTAATGTTTCACGCCCAACCTATGCACAAATTACAACACAAGCAATAACACTAATATAGAGTAGACAGGCACAAACGCTCCGTGTGAACTTAGGGAAAACAGCTCTTTTATGAAATGACTCCCACAGTACAAGCTCAATGCGTCCTGCGCGGAAATCCCAGTCGACCGCGGCAACTCGGGCTAATGGCGCCGCAAATGCAATGCCGCAAATCGAAAACTCGACGAAAACTCGAAAACGAAAACACCCCAAAGGTGCGCGGCCATCCACTTCTTTTACCATCGAGGCACATATTTTCATCAGATGGTCATGATAGTTATCTTCGAGCTACTGATAGACGGTCGTTAAGTGCGGCCCCTTACAAGTAATTTGCCATTAGGACACATGAGCCGTAACTGCCACCCTTACCCCGGCCATTCGACGCATCCTCTACGACGGATAACCAGTCCACATCAACGAGTCCTCACATTTTCGTAATTGATCGACGTCGGTCGGCCCATAACAGACAACTTTTTGCGAACCTGATCCCCTTCGACTGGTAATCTGAGCATGGATTCTTGTTACTTCTCCTTTTTCGGCTTCTCTTTAGTTTTCTTTACGTTCTGAACAACGGGAAACACCAATTTTTTACTCCCCGGTGATTGCATTCCAATCTTTTGGAATTGTGATACAAGCTACGTCGCAGGGATTTGCAATGTTTCTTCGAGAAGGTCATTAATTTGGTAACCGTCAATCACGAAAATCTGAGGGGTTGGTGAAATGGATGACCTGTACGTCGCTGAAGCGTCGCTCCGTTTTAATCCGAAAAAAAAAATAGGTTGAAAGGTCTCTGAAGGCATGTTGCTTTGCAACAAAGCATAAATTTGACTCCTATCTAATTTCGAATCCGATAATTTATGACTAGTGTGAAGTGGTGTTTGAGATGACTATGATGATTTAATCGTTTTTCCGTAAATAAAGCTTCACACTTCTGTTTTGCATAAAATGCAGCTTGCTCTGTAGAACTTCTCATTGAGCCAGCACCATTTGAAGCCTATGTATTGCATTCGGCAGAGCAGAGTGAGAGAACATCACGGTAGCAGTTTGCATGTCGAAACTTCATCAATTGTAAATTTTCAGAATTCTGTGAGCAAATTCCAAAGACAAAACCAAAATCGAGAGTTATAGATATGTTTATGCACGGTGAAAACAATGTGAAAGGATGGGAAGAGAAGATTTGGAAGGAGTTCAACTCGTTGTCATATTATCCGTACAACAAGCACGGATGAACCGTCAGCAATAATGGTATGCACGCGACGAACGACGTGTCACGAATAAGCACCGTTCGTTTTCGCACAGGTGCTTCAACGATTTTGTCGGCTTTTGTAAAAGTAGTCAACAAACAACGTGGCCGCATAACAACTGCATGAAATGCGCTTTGCAGAGAACCTCTGTGGTTGTGGGCTCCAAGTAAAAAATATACTTTGAGGCCTGCAGAATATTAGGAAAACTGGTCAGCCAACGGTATGTGAAAAGGACGGAAACAAAAGTGAGATCTTAGGAGCTGCAACTACCATAGATCCACGTCAGCTGCTCATAACAAACACGACGAAAGAAGAAGCAGCCTCTGAAGGTGATCATTGAACAATTCTCCTAGAAGCTGTTCATTCGCAATGAGGCAAATATGTATATGTGTATATGTGCGTTACATGAAAATGCATAGATAGGCAGCTTTTCATCCCAGTGTGCATCCTCCTGAACAGGGATTTATTGCCTTTGCATGCTCCTTTTTTATAGCAGTTTTCGCGCTTCCTCATCCTACAATACCAACTACTTGTACTTAACCAGTTGGCCGGCGCACACTACTGTGCGTGATTCATGGCGATAAATTGCAAAATGGGTTTGATCGACATGATCACCGTTGTGTATGGGATTGAGTAAATTTTTCTTTTTTCTGCCTTCAGCTGGGCTTTCAAACTGCAAAGAATCAGGAGAGGTGACATGATAAGAAAGCTTTTGGCAGTAATATAGATAAGTCGCTTTTCATTGAACCCATTTTGCACGCCGACATGAATTGCGCGCAGTAGTGTGCGCCAGCCAACTGGTTATACATAAAAGAATCTCATGTAGAAACTCATCGCTGACTTAAATCCATCTTCTCCCTACGTCTGAGGCACATTTTAACCAAATTAACAATTTTCTTTCCTGAAAGAGAACATTTCAGTGCACGCCCCGCCCGCCGTGGGCGGAGCTTGACTTGATCAATGCATGATCTATACTTCTTGTGCCATGCCCTACCCATCCCACACTTGTCCCCATCTCCACAGGTCGTTTTTAATAATATGTCCAAGCTCCGCTCACCACCGCAAACGCCCCGCTCACTTTGCTCAGGATACTTTTTTGACCTTCAGAAACTCATCGCTAACCTAAATCCATTCCCCCCCCCCCACGTTTGGGGCACATTGGAACCCATTTAACAATTTTCGGTCTGAAAACGGACGGAGTGCACGCCCCACCCACTATGGGTGGAGCTTATCTAAAGTAGGATACCACCCTCATATTACTTTGAAAATTCAGGATTCCAGCTTTGTTTCGACGCGAGACATGGGGAGATGAATGCGATCGGCCTATACATTGACTTGCGGGGGTCAGCCGCTGTATCAGTCGAGGCTTCATCCTTCCAGATTAGTCTACCGTCAGTTCACACAAACGCATGGATGGACGGGGCGCTGAGGATTTGATCACCGCAAGAGATTTGATCACCGCAAGAGTGGGAGTGCAAGCCTTTCTTTCTCCTCTGAGGTTTGGGCGAAAATTTACTCTTGGATGTGCAAATTTGTGAATTTAGGATAGTATCAGGTGAAAGACGGCAGCGAAAAGATGACGCTTCCCAGCTACATACATTAGCAGCATTACAACACAAATTAACAAAAGTAGCATCATCCTGATTCAGACGGCGTTCGTGCCAAAAATCAATGTTCTCGATTGTTCGTGATTCCCTCAGCTTTCTGGATGACCCCTAAATGACAATCTAAAACCAAAACGATGTAAAAATTTCTTGCACCATTTCGGTGCAATTGCACGAATTTGATGCCACATGAGAAACAGATGTGATATCCAAGTTCAGCATCCCGAGTATCTCCTATAGACAAAGTTTCAGCGAATTAGCTCATGACCAACTCGCGGTATCTGGGGTAGTGGTAATTGAATAATGGAAAAGTTTGTTACAAGCTGCGCACACTACAGGTGATTTTCCTTCACCTCTCAACAATTCATAGCTGATACCAGCCCAACTTGAACCACGTGTATGTCATTTTGAAATCGAATCAAAGAATTTTGCCCAGATACAGTCCAGTTCCCGAAGGCTGGCAGGGCGTGGCCTACAGAGTTGGGTGAGAGTGTGTGGCGGGATGAGAGAGATCGATACAAGTCCGTAGCCCTTCAGCGCACGACGCTTATATTTGGTGAAGCCGACGTGCACTCTGTACATGCATCTTGGCACCAGCTCCACCAATCCCGTACTCGACCGGATCTCTCCAGATGATTCTCCAGACTATGATAAATACTATGTCGACGACAAACAACCGATATACAGATCAAAATGCTGGTTCCTATGTATTGAAGACACAGAAATCGCATTTGAAAATATGTCGCAGTGAATCTTTACTGGCTTCTCACTTTAGAGCCTGGCTTCTAAGTAAATGTACGTCATTCTCCTATTGTATATAATCCCCTGAGCATGTCTGTTGGTGTGTGTGCGCGTCCGTCAATCTGTCTGTCACGAAATTCATACTTCGCATCGCAGCAGTAGTGAGCTTGAAATTTTCTACGATGTCGTGAATGATAATGAATAGATATGGGAGGTGATACGACTACAACTATAGTGGGTGGCCAAAGCCGATAACAACTAGTAAGTCACAAATAATGTTGAAATGAGTTGTCACCAAATCTATTGGGCGTTTCCTGTTGACGTTAATAGGGAGTTTGCATTCATAGGTGCCATGTGGCGTGTACGGAACATTAAGGATGGGGGTTCCTGAATGATGGCAGCTTGTAAACTTGATAACAGTCGTCAATTTCAAATCTCACCACTCTTGTTGCAATTTTAACGTTATGCAGAAATATTCGCGGTGGGTGAATTAAACTGATAACAGCCAATTAAAGCTGATAGAGGTTGGCGGACTGGAGGGCATACTCTGTTCTTTTTGCTTTGATCCCATGGTTTGACACTTACTCAGCGGTAAGAAGTGAAACAGGACATCGATAGCGTAAGCTAAGGATAAAAGCTGGTTGGGCCAACAACGGGTGATTTCGATAGAATTGAGTTCACGGCTCTTTTCTACATACGACCCCGAGCGCAGATGCTCTTCTGGAAAATACATATCGTTAGTTAGTTCTCGCACGAAGTTCTGTAACTAGACTTTAACTATTTACACTCTGAATGAAGACAAGCTTCGTAGAGAAATACAGAGCTTGCAAAATGATACAGCCATCTATAAATTGTCCAAAAACCCTGTTTCCAGCGTGATTCAAAAAAGTCTCTAAGTAAATGATGTAGCCAGTGCGGATGCGCATTCGCGCATCAACATCAAATTGTAGTTGGAAAACACAGAAAAATTTTCTCTTTTATGTTTCGAAAATGTCGCTCTTCTTATTCTGCAGAATAATACACCCACAGAACAGACTGAAGTATCGAACAACAAGAAAACAACAGAAAGGAGACAAATTCTAATTTTAAAAGCAGTTGGACCTCCTCCATTTTTAATATCCGAAAATTTTGACTATTTAGGCGCATATGACTGCGTTTTTAGTCCACTCGGTGCCATGATTCGATGAGGGCCTGTTTAAACTCCCTAACTTCCTCGAAATGGCTTCTCTCCACGCAGCTCCTTTTCAGCATAAGACTCCAACGAATTCTCCATCTGATAAGGGGGGTCCGCTCATTGTCCAGGACAGAAGGTCCGTTTGGTGACGGTTTCACGATGATGAAGTGCTCCGGCTGACAGGAAATGGCCCATTAACTTGCACAAAACAAGGTTTTGGTGTAGATTTCAACACGCACGACGAGAGAAGGGTACGAAGCAGAAAGGTCCGGTGATCGGATGGCTTATCCTTCCGAGAACGAAATTAAAATCCCAAAGATTTCTGGTCCCCACGCCATGACACCTCCTCCTTTGAAGATCTTTTCGAAAACCGAAGTCTGTCCTTCACGCTATGGTGCCGGTAGTCGCCCAGTCAGTCAATCTGAGTTTTCTGTCATAAGGAAGAGCATCACGATCTGCTCGCATCCATCTCTTGGCGAAACCGACCCTGCCTTCGCGATATTCTGGGGTTCTAAAAACTGCCCCTCTCATTTCTTGCTTAGAAACAGATTTGCACTTCTTCAGGTTCCTATAAACAGCCTTTGTTGACACCTCAAGCATAGAACGAACACTGTGCGCGGTGGAAGGAGCTTTAGCCGTGCATCCGTCTCCGAGGGCGGTACGAGTATATTTCTCCAAGCTCTCTCTTCTTGAAACCTCAGCATCCCAGTGTGCTGCTCTGCCGAATGAGAATTTTTAGGTGGATCAGTTTTTATCTACGGTCTGAATTTTCAACTCTTTCGTCGTCATCATAGGCCTAAAAAGTGTTTCGAAGTTTGCTGACCCTTGACATACCCGTTCAAGCGCCAAAAGCCCCTAGCATTCCGGGCTTACCCACTCAATCCATGGAGAGTCGAATGGACAATAGAAAGATATTGAACTTACCCCGTGATATTTCGCGAAAGGTAGGACCTCATTGTCGGCTCCGGTTAGTATTATGTGCGACAGAGAATCACTATACAGCGGTGATGACAAATGACGGTGCTGTCAGTCGCGACATCATTTTAATCCACAAAAAGGTACAAACGGTAGGAATTCACTTGTGACTGAAAGGCCTGTTGCGTACTAGCTGATGTTTAATATTGTCGTTCGGAATATTGACAAGAACGACATCGTTCTAAGTTGAGCACAAACTAGGCATGGACGTATAGTTGAGGAGAATGTGTCAGAGATGAAGAGCAGACACAACGGTACGCGGTTGCAAGGGCGTTCCTTGCCTCCTATGATCACCCAGAGCGATGACTGAGTATAGCAGTTTTCAGCAGCTATGCGGGAAGCCAACGCGACTGATTCTCATCCTTCGTCATCACCCCTGCACACTGCCATAGCAATCTTAAACATGGTTTTTACAACAGTTTTCTCTGCAGCAGTGAGGTGGGCTGATTTTGTGTGGATTAGAACATTCTTAGAGCGTCCTTTTTGGTACTACTTGATGCTGATCATGTCGTCGGACAGTGTCACCCTGGTGTTAAGGTAAGGAAGCCAACCATTCGTTGGTGTCTTTCGGGTGAGTTCGATGTACTGAGATTGTTCGTTAGGAATACGGAAGCATTCATCCATCTCACACTGCGTTGTTGTTATGATGAAACAGCCATTTTGATGTATCTGCAGTACATCAGTGGCATACGAGCCAGCACCGCTTTTTCAATTCTACTCATAAAGCATATCGCAAAAACTGGTGCAAGCCGCTGACCCATAGCCAAATCTCGTATTTGTGAGTAGTATTAGGCTGTCGGGAAATAAATGACGCGGTTTGACGGCAATTTTTGAGAAAGCATAACTTTCTTCAATCACAACTTTATTTATCAAAATGAAAACCGTTAGAGTCTACACACTGTTGCCAACGAGAAGGAAGAGATTCGAAACCATTAGAATGAAAATTAGCATCACAGGAATCAATAAATCGAAGGAAAGCAGATTCTGCTTTGGCTGCAGTATTATGAAAATTATTGCGAAGGTTTGCATCGAGAGCTTTGAAAACGTGATAATCAGTGGGGGGGGGGAGGTCTGGGGAATATGGGGGATGAGGCAGAACCTCGATCTCTAACTGAGTCAATTTTCGTCGGGTGGTGTATGAAGTATGGGGCCTCGCGTTATCCTGCAACAGGACAACGCCCTTCCTGTTCACCGCTGCCGGCCAGAATTTTTTCAACTTCTCATGCATCAGCTCCAGATCACGGCAGTAGGAGTCTGACGTGACCGTTTGGCCGAGCTATAATGGATTAGACCCTTGCCACACCACCACACCGTAAGAGGAATCTTCTGCGGGTGTGGATCGGGTTTCGGGAAGGTGGGGGCAGGGAAAAACCTATCAACCCAGACGTATCCCCTCTTACGATTGTCATACAAAAGCCACTTTTCATCCACGGTTATGAGGCGGTTGAGGAAACGCTCATTTTTGTAACGAACTAACAGATTGTTACAAACGTCAAAACGGGCAAGCTGTTGAGCCGGGGTCAGATCATGGGGGATCCATTTTTCCATCTTCTTCACTTTGCCGATGTCTGCAAGATGGCGCGCCACTGTTGAGTGATGTACCCCCAGATCCGCTGCTAACGCCCGTGTAGTTCTTCTTCACCGAAACTTCGTCACCGATGGATGAATGCCGACCTCGACCCGGCTCATCTTCGAGACTCTCATCGCCTGAAGCAAACCTTTTGAACCAACGTAGCACAGTGCTTTTCGAAGTCAACTCCGGTCCCCATGCTTTCACTATGTTCCTGGTTGCGTCGCCTCCAGAGTGGCCGAGTTTGAATTCATGCAGCATGATAGCTCGAAGAAGGCGGTTTTCCATAATTGACTTTAGGGTCTATAAAAAGGTTAGTAATTAAGACTGCCCCAAAGTGAATTGCAATAATGAAAGCGCATACCTTGCTCTTCCAAACGCACTATTGCATCTTTTCTAAAATCCATTGAGGAGTCATATATTGCTCATGAAACCGGGAGTACCCACACCTCGTCATTTATTTCCCGACAGCCTGATAGAATCTGACCATTTAATTGTGTTACAACTAAGACTCTCCTTGAGTAGAGTCATGATGTGATTCCTCTGGAGTTCAAAGGTATTAATGTTACTATGATGCCTATCAAGCATTTCGGGCAGTGCTTGTAGGGCAATTCGTTTTGGACATTTGTGTACGAAGAGATGACGTCGAATGACTCTACGGGTAGCCAAGGTAAATTTGGGCGCTGTGTAGGTGGTCAAGGGATGATCTCGTATTGGTCAGGTGCGCAGCAACATGGTCAGCAGTTGGCTGACGATGATGTTGAGAAAACATGATATTCGGCCGGTTGCTCCACCTACAGAGTTGATAATTGGCCGTGTTTTGGAGGTGTTCGCCGACAGGGAAGTCCCATTTTCAGGTGAAAGCTCAAAAGTCTTGAGCAGACAGTAGAACACAGGACATCTGAGGCAATCTACCTTGAGCCGTAACCAGCTTTTTGTCTACCCCGTAGATCTTCCTAGTCTTATCCAAGTTCGGCTTAGGCGAATGCACTGAGAGCGAAATTCCTCCGCACTAGAGCGACGTTACGTTGAGGAGTCTCGCAGATGATTCATCAACGAGAGGATAACTCCGAAATGCTAGGGGTCTTCGGCGCTTGATCTGGTACGTTGGGCTGGCAAACTTCGAATCACTTTTCAGGTCTCTGAAGACGATAAAAGGGTCAAAACGTCAGGTCGTTAATAAAAATTGATCCAGCTGAGAATCCTCGTTCGGCAAAGCAGCACACGATCGCTTCGCCAAAAAGTAATGGTCGCCTGCCAGTCCTTGAAGTTCCTCCAGCGTTGCCGAACAACCGGCGGCGTGCTATCACGCTTCATAGTGAGTAAAAGATCGGTGTGGCATGTGGCTTATCCGAAGATCGCCCGAAAATAGGAAAGAAATACCGACAGATGTTTAGTGTGGTGATCAAGAAAAAAGCTATTGTATGGTATTCGTCATTACCGAAGTGTGTCTCGGAGGAGACAACATGCCGGCGTCTTCTTCGTGGAGGAACTTGGACGAGGGTGGGGGATGAGTGGAAGTTGATCTGCGACTCTATTCGTCCTAGGGTCAAATCCTTCCTTTGTGCAGATACGACACACTTGCTCAATCTCATGTAGTAGTTCGTAACAGCAGAGAAAGAAACTATATCCTGTGGACCTTCGGATTGACGTCACCCGCACTGAACATGATAGTCATCGGTTAGGGTCACTGTCATTGAAAGCACCCATCTTTCGTCTATAGCATTACGTCTTCTCAATCTTGGTCCAACGTTTTCGATTGCACAGTGCATCAACTCATTTCTTATCCAAAAGCTGTGGAAAGCTTGCGAAGACTGCGAGACCAGTCACGAGCTAAGTATGGGAGCCAATTGAACCCGCAGAACAACTCAATCACCTCTCGGAGCACAATGCCACCAGTACATTTTCTCGGCTCATTTTTTAACGAGAGCCTCTTCCTTTGCAAGAGTTGACGTCCTATTATGAATCTTGTCGTCGAGTGTTTTGACCATCCTCAATCAGCCCCGACGACGATGTAATATCAGCTCGACGCACGAGGAACAGATGTGGTTCAAAGAGGTGCGTTAGTTGAGATCGAATGGTACGATGCGTGTCTCTGCGAGTGATAAATTTGGGGATAAAGTTCGCTGTGATGCCACAAAACCTCGACCGAAATATCACTCCATCTGCGAGACTCTTCAACGTACCGTCGCTCTAGTGCAGAAGAGTTTCGCTCCCGGTGCAATCGCCTCAACGGAGCTCGGATAACACTAGGAAGATTTGCGGGCATTGACAGAAAGCCGGTTACTTGGCTTTGGGTAGATTACCCCAGATGTCCTGTGTTCTACAGTCTGATCAAGACTAATAAGCTTTGAAAATGTAAAAATGTGACTGAAAATGAAAATGTGACTTCCCTGTCGGCGAACACCTCAAAACACGACCATTTATCATTTCTGTAGGTGGAGCAACCTGCCGAATATCATGTTTTCCTAACATCATCGTCAGTCAACTGCTGACCATGGTTGCTGCGCACCTGACTAATACGAGATCATTCCTTGACCACCTACACAGCGTCCGAATTGGCCCTGGCTAAGCTGTGGGGTCATCTGACGTTACCTCTTTGTAATATTGAAGGTTCCCTGAGCTTCATTGTTTGACTATTGAATCCTGTTTGTGTGGAAATGAAGGCTCGATTATTATTTCTATTGATGACGTTTCGGGCATAAGCCCTTCTTCAGATCAGCTGAAAACTATTACTAACAACATCACAACATGAGTGCAATGATACTAAACAATCAAAAACTACCAACCAAGTTCTAAAGCGCGATAGTGTGACGCTACTGTTAGAACGGGAAGGGAGGGCGGGGGACGGTTCTTAGAGATGTCGACTAGAAATGACATATGCTATCCCCTCCGTCATTTTTAGTCGACATCTCTAAGAACCGTCCCCCGCCCTCTCTTCCCGTTCTAACAGTAGCGTCACACTATCGCGCTTTAGGACTTGGTTGGTAGTTTTTGATTGTTTAGTATCATTGCACTCATGTTGTGATGTTGTTAGTAATAGTTTTCAGCTGATCTGAAGAAGGGCTTATGCCCGAAACGTCATCAATAAAAATAATAATCGAGCCTTCATTTCCACACAAACAGGATTCAATAGTTACCTCTTTGTCTCGAGTGTTCGAAACGACATGGCCTTCAAGCACTAACCGAAATTCTTGATAGGCATCATAGTGACATTAACACCTTTGGACTTCAGAGGAATCACATAATGACTTGGTCAAGGAGTGTTTTTTTTTTCAGAGCCTATATAGCTAATCCCTGTCAGTTGTGACAAGAATAGCCTTAAGTTGAAAAATGTCATATTCGGGCACGTAATTTCTCACAGGTCATGGAGTCATTGAGAATGCCACCTATTAGCACACGGTGTGCCGCTGCTTCAATAGCTTTGGATCAGGAGATACTAGCCTTATTATTTACTCACTAACAGACGGTCAGACGCTCTTTGAAGAGGATGATATCCTCACAGGTTTGAAAGCAAATCGGAAATCACTATACGTAAAGTAACAGCAACACTTACTCTACCCATTTGACAGTCGACAAAATACAAATTAAAATCAATCGAATCAAGCCATCACCTAGGAATGTTGAAGGTTTCAAAAATACTATTGACGACTACTTGGTTCCGTAGAGCGTATACCCTCGATTGTTGTTTTGTTGTTTTGTTCGCTGTTACTTCAATGTTCTGCGTGAGTTTACCTTGTGTAATAAATGTATGTATGTAACTGTACTTAACACTGTTCCTAGAACTAGTATGCTATATGGGTGCCTGACCAACTCAGTGAGTCAACCAACATAGCAGTATGAGTGACTCAGAATCTCTGCTGTGTTGGCCTTGATTGATAGAAGTCTACAAGACATCATCAATGGAGATGGTAGCTGGGTACTTTACGCCAGCCATAAGAAGGGATACCCATTGGGAAAGTGGCGAGAATCGTCTCCCCTGTAGCAATAGCTATAGGTCATTCTGTTTACTCCAGGTTTTTATAGGAACGCTGTGAAATGCGTTGTACCTGTACCAATTGCACTCTGTACTACTGTCACGACTGCTGTTTATGCCAAACACCATCAGAAACTAGCTAATACGTTTTCAATGTTTTCCGAAAAGCCAATATGTCATCCAACATGGTCACTTATGCAAGCGCGTCGCAAAAAAGAAGGGTAAAAAGAATAAGCTGAGCTTTGAAGTTTCATCCTACAAGCTCTGCTGCCCCAGGGATTCAGAATGCACCTTAATCAGGGTCATGAGCTCTAAACGAAAAGTGGAAGTGATTATACAGCCACACTCGAAGAGTGCTTATCCTATAAATATCTGACAAGGGAGGCCCATCAGGTCAATGTGAGCTTTTTCAAAACGGTTTTTTGCATTTTATAGGGTCACATACATGAAGCAAAAAACCGGTTTCAAAACGGCTAAATGGTTTTGGGGACCCAGAAAATGGTTGATAGTTCGATCCCCACCAAGGACAAAGTTTTGCATTTTTCTAGTTTTCATCCATTTATGCTCATGTATGACCACACGTGCTAAATGTGTGCAAAATCAATTTTTATTATGTCAGGAAACCGCTATCTTCAGTATTTTTGCGTATTAGGCGAATGATTTGTTTGGACCTGCCAACGCTCATAACAGGAAAACTAGGCGTTTTTCCGCAAAGCACGTGTGATATTCATATTCAGGGGGTCGAACTACCCTAGGTAACAAGTTTTCAGCCTAATCGAGATTTTGACCCAAACTCGAAAATTTGGACGACCACTAGTATTACTACACCATAGTAAAGAACGCTCAACGAAAAGAAGTCGGTAGCCCATATAAGGAAATATTTGCTATCTTTCGCCGTCGCATGGTTTCCTAGGTGCACTTCACTTGGATTGCGCTGATTCCGCACATGTTCCATTGAATTTAATCGAGGCTGCTAGTTGTTCGTTCGTACAAGTGGAGCAGTGACTGTGTGCCCATGTCCACCCCACTGTCTCGGTTTGGGTGAAAATCTCGATTTGGATAGTATTTCGTATCTAGGGCTAGTTGAGTCTCCTGAGCACGAATATTACACTAGTTTCGCACGAAAATGTCTGGCAAGCGTGCTAGGGGCGCCGAAGTGTCCAAACACGTTGACCACTGAAAGCTTGTAAATGAGGTCACTTTCGTGCACCAGCGACGAAAATTGCAGCCATTTTGCATGTGCGCAAATATGAACCGCAAACGCCTCCCTCCTCCACCGTACCAAAGCCAGTCCGTCCCACTAGCCTTTCGGCCATCCAACCAGTGCGAGTACTCTGTCCTGTGCAACCCCTATGAGTCTTCGTTGTTTCGTTTAGTAGTTATCATAAGCGATTCTACATTTTTGAACGAGCTCGCCGTGATTTTGGCGTAGATTTGAAGACAGTCTTCCGATATTCATATACTGAACGCCGCAGCTGGATAGCATTGCAGCAAACTGGTCAAAATTGTTTCTTTCTACGCAACTTTTGGCACTCACTTTCTGGGCCCCCCAAAACCATTTAGCCAAATTTGAGACCTGTTTTTTGCTTCATGTATGTGACCCTATAAAATGCAGAAAATGGTTTTGAAAGAGCTCACCTTGACCTGATGGGCCTCTCTTGTGAGAGCCGTGGCATGATAGAAATGCACCTTTTAATAGATAGAGTTTGTACGTAATAAATGGCTATATAGTCTGTAAAAAATATTTCTTGGGTATGAACTTATGCAGATCAATACCATAATGAGGTTGAAGAACCTTCACTTTATAATTCAATGTTGTCCTAATAATCCCTCCTAAAAATAGCTCCGACGGCCAGGGCACTCCCAGGTGTCGAGGAAAATGGCCACTTCAATGCGACCCCCCCCCCCTTCGGGTCCTCAAATGCGACCCCCTCCCTTTAATCATCTACAGCTCCGCAAGGTTGTATATTCTCATTGCTAGGTGTCTCATTGCTGTTTTTGTGTGTTTGTATTGATTGCTCACTGAAAATAAATCTTTCCAAAATTTTTATTTTTTCATTCATCATTTCTGTTCATAGAAACCAGCCAATATTCAGAAGAAACGAAGTCGTTCAACAAAAAGCACATTTTAATCAATATGTGTAGTACGTTGTAGCTTCTTCTCCGAACAGCTTTTCCGCTTCACTCGACGTGCGGATGCGCGCTCGTGGAAAAAATACACATACATTTATACTACTGAGCTTCAATGGGACTAACGAAACGAAAAACTGAATTTAAATAAAAAGCAGGTGATATCCATCACAAAATCCAAAGGAAAATCAACAAACCTCTTTTCGAAACAGCTTTTCCGCTTCACTCGAGAAAGCGTTTGGATTCCTAAGATCTGAAAAAACACCTGGAAAAAAAGACAAGAAATGAGCATTAAAACATTGGAACATAAAGTACAACGTCAACAATATGACTAATTATGAAAAACAATCAATATACATAGCAAAATCTGAAAAAAAGCAACATACCTTCCTGCGGGCGGCGTCTGGATTTCACGATTAAAAAATAGCTGAAAAAAGGACATGAAATGAGCATCAAAGACATTGAAACATTAAGTACAACGTAAACAATACGACTAGGTATGAAATACAGTCAAAGAACATAGCAAAATCTAATAAAAAGCAACATACCTTCCTGCGGGCGGCGTCTGGATTTCACGATTAAAAAATAGCTGAAAAAAGGACATGAAATGAGCATCAAAGACATTGAAACATTAAGTACAACGTAAACAATACGACTAGGTATGAAATACAGTCAAAGAACATAGCAAAATCTAATAAAAAGCAACATACCTTCCTGCGGGCGGCGTCTGGATTTTGACGCCAGTACAAACCTGAATAAAGCACATGTAATGAGCATAAAAGATATTCAAACACAAAATATCACGTAACCAATACGAGAAACTGGTTTCAAATAAAAAAAACACAAAGAAAATACCAACTAGGAAATCAAAAACCTGAAAATCGCGGTAACATTCGAAACGCAAAGCGGACCTGCGGTTGCGTCGCGGCGTGCGAACTGGAGCACGCAAATCGACAAAAATGGCTGAAAATCGCAAAAGTACACCTTGTTTGAACGATTATAACTTTCCTCATTTTCTATCAATTGAGACCAAAGTTGTTTTTTTTTTGAAAGTACTAGGTTCGCTCTTTCTAGAAATTATTTCAGTCGCTTCAAATGCTCAGAAATGGGAGAGGTACGCGAGTCGAGGATTAGTCGAGGAAAATGAAAATTGCATGTGGGTTTTTTGACTTCTAACAGTAATAACTTTTTTCTTCGTGCTAAATGTTTTAAAACCACAGTTGTTTTTCTGAAACAAGAGAGTTTGCTCTTTCTAAAGCGCTTTTAAACTCTTTTGTACGTTGCTTAGATCTTGAGAAACTTGAGTCGAGGAAATGTCGAGGAAAATTTTTTTGGCATTAAGAGCGTGACAGCGTCACACAGAGAGCGTTCAAAACCTCCTCAAAAGCAGCCCTATACTTTCTGAACAATTTTTATGGTAGCAGTGCAGTAAAACCAATACCTTAGCGTTCTCCGTCCTTGCTCTGGGTATGCGCCATGCCTCCTACTTTTGCAGTAGATGTGATTGGAAGGACAGTAGATGTAACTAGAAGGGTGGTTGACTTAGTAAGATGATCTCGTGTGGCTATCAGATAGGCCATTCGAGGCCTCCGCTTTAGGGATCCGCCATGCACTGGTCTCCTGCTACAAGTTGCAGATAACATTGAAAGGGTGTTCCACGGTGCGAGTGATCAGTGAATACTCTTTGAATGTTCAATGTTTTAGTGAACAGTGAACACACTAGTGCACTTCCCCGTGAACACAGTAGCGTTCTCCTCTCCCCTTTTCTCCTTTTTTCGTCGATGATAAAGTGCAGGGACAGCGCAGCGCTGCACTGTCCCTGCACTTATGAATTCAGTACTATATCTTACTGCGATTCTTATTGGACCCTTACGGCTCCTTCTCCAGGTGAAAGGAACTATTGCAGTGGTGAAAATCTCAGGGCTCATTTACAGGTAGAGCCTCTCATTACAGTTCAGCCGCGTGTGACAGAAGAAAGGATGCATGTGTGGCCTTTGTAGAGACAAGAATAGCATTCGTTTCTATAAAACGCTGCTCGACATCGGAGAAGCATTAAGGATACCTCACATGGTTATTCAGGTAAAATAATATTCACTATTAATTATTTCGAAGACTGATTCCCTTCTTTGTAGGCCATCAAGTGTATACTTGTCATCCCCGCTAGCAATGCCGATCCCGAACCCAGTTTTTCAACAGCCAATAGGCTCACAAGAGGTGAAAGGAGCAGCTTAGGAGATAAAAACTTGAATAGCCTGATGAGGTCAGCTTTACCAACTTTTAGCGCTTCATACAGTTTACCTCTAAACTTCTTCTTCTTCTTCTTCTTAGCGTTTGTCCCGCACAGCAGGGTCCGCTTTGCTTGAACGACGACGCCATCTTATTCGGTCTTCAGCGTCTTCGGGATGGAGTCCCACCATCTTCATGTCATTTCGTATGACATCCATCCAACGTTGCCTGGGTCTTCCCCGAGGTCTTTCTCCGGCCACTTCGTGCAGCGTCGCTTTTTTTGACGACTGAGTCTACATCAGCACGCAGTACGTGCCCGTACCATCTCAATCTGGATTCACGTAGCTTATCTTGGATTGGGACGACTCCGAAACAATCTCGCAGATCTTCGTTGCGTATGCGGTCCAGCTGAGTCAGACCAGAAGACCATCTCAGCATTTTTGTTTCCATGACGCCTAGGCGTCTTTCGGCCTCTTTCGTAACTGGCCAACACTCAGAACCGTATAACGCCACGGGTCGCACAACTGTCCGATATATTTTTGACTTCAGCTTGGTGCTGACCTTCCTGTCGCAGAGAACACCAGTTGCTGTTCGCCACTTATGCCACGCTGCCGATATTCTTGAATTGACCTCGTCCATGATGTTCCCGTCTTGAGCGATCGTCGACCCCAGATAGCAGAATGCACTTGACCTTGGCAAGTCTATGCCGTCCACTTGCACGGCTCCAAGAAACGACGTATCGTTTGTCAAGTACACTGACTTTCTTGCATTCAGCCGCAGTCCGAAGCGCGCCAATCTGTCATTCCAAGATTGAACCTGCAGTTGTAAGCTGAGCCGGTCCTCGGATGCGAGCATGACATCGTCGGCATACAAAAGCGTCCAAGGCACTGGTTGTTGCAGGTCTCTAGTCACAACGTCCAGGACTATATTGAAGAGTAGTGGGGACAACGCGGAGCCTTGATGTACGCCTACGGTGATTTGGAAAGGCTTTGATGTTCCCGCTGCCGTTCTGACGCAACTGGTGGGGTTCCTGTACAGCAGCTTTATCCACTCCACCAATTCCTCTGGAACATTGTGTTTCCTCAACGCGTACCATATCGCATTGTGCGGTACACGGTCAAACGCTTTCTCCAGATCGAGAAATCCAAGATACACCGTCTTTGACTTTTCTCGGTGCTTCTCCACGAGCAGCCTAGCCGCATATATTGCATCAGTCGTGCTGCGGTTGCATACAAACCCGCACTGGTTAGCGCTAAGTGAAACGATATCACGCACGCGCTCATCCAGAATTCTCTCGAAAACCTTCATGGTGTGACTGAGGAGCCGTACCGGCCGATAACTCGAACATTCTGCTGGGGAACCCTTCCTCTTGAAGATTGGAATGGTTATGCTTGAAGTCCAATACTTGGGGATGCAACGCTCTTTCACTATCAGGTTGAATAGTGAGGACAGCCAGATGGACGGATCCCAGAGACTTGACTTCCAAATTTCGGCAGCGATGTCGTCAGGTCCGGTCGCCTTACCATTGTTCATCTTCTTCAGTGCTTCTGTAACTTCCGCAGGAGTAATCATGGGAACAGCCCCCTCTGTTGGAACTGCATCCTCTATCGGCGGGTGAGCAAACTCCTCAGTTGAAATTCTTTCAAAGTATGCTCTCCATCTCTCACGAACATCTGGAGGGTTTGACAGAAGCTGTCCTTTTTCGTCCATGATACCGTAGAATTTCTCAGTATCCTCAGTCCTTCGATT
This sequence comes from Trichostrongylus colubriformis, assembly GCA_963978905.1. Taxonomy (NCBI): domain Eukaryota; kingdom Metazoa; phylum Nematoda; class Chromadorea; order Rhabditida; family Trichostrongylidae; genus Trichostrongylus; species Trichostrongylus colubriformis. The sequence continues at coordinate 34,559,017 of OZ022258.1, read as the reverse complement.
TCGGGATCTTACAAGCTTTTACAGGTCTTTCTCACCTTCACGAGTGTCCAGCTTGCGGTACAGTTCTTCAAATCGAGCCGCCTTAGTCTTCGCTACAGCTTTCTTCGCTTCTGCTTTCGCAGAGCGGTAAGCGGTCCAGTTTTTAGCAGTCCTATCTTGAAGATAAGCATGGTATAATGCCTTTTTCTTTTTTACGCAGGACTGAACTTCTTCTGTCCACAACCATGCTTCCTTGCCGATGCGCTTCCTACCGGTCTTTGTGTAGCCCAGTACTGTACGAGCAGCTGCTAAGATGTTCTTCTTTGCCGCGATCCAGGTATCTTCAACAGAAGTGATGTTCGGCAGTGCCACCCGTCCAATTACCTCAGCTTCGTTCTCTCTGAACCTCCACCACTTTATCCTCGCTGGTCCAGTACGCTCCGCATACTTGTGCTTTGGTGGTCGCAGTGAGAATGTGCCCACTAGTGGACGATGCTGAGTTGCTACAGTCTCGTAAGGAATGACCTTTACGTCCCTTGCTAGCCATCGGTCCTTTCTTCTCATAAGAATGAAATCGATTTGCGACGAGTTCCTTCCACTGTGGTACGTCGCCAGATGAGAATCTCGTTTTATGTACCACGTGTTCAGTATTATGAGATCATGGGCATCGGCATAGTCCAAAATGCGGTTGCCATCATCGTTTTGGGCGCCGTACCCAAAGGCGCCATGGCAAGGATGTCCGTTACTGTGCTTCCCGACATGCCCGTTTAGATCTCCGGCAACGAATAAGAGCTCATCAGCTGGTACTAGCATGGTCTTACTATCGAGCAAGTTCCAGAAAGCTTCCTTTTCCAAAGCCGAGCATCCAGCTTGCGGAGCGTATGCCGTGAAGAAATGAATCTTCCGCGATTCAATGACAAAAACAACTTTCATCAGACGGTCGTCATATCTTTCTACTTCAAAAATGGCGTCGCGGAATTTTTCAGATACAATAATTCCAACTCCGTTTCTCGTTCTAGCAATTCCATCATACAGAATTTTGTATCCTTCTCCAATGTCTTTCGCTTTCGCTCCTGCCCACTTCGTCTCCTGGACAGCGCAGACATCAATTCGTCTCGCCTTCAGAGCTGCTGCGACTTCCCTCGATTTTCCTGTCATCGACCCAACATTCAGAGTCGCGAATCGAGTTGTGGCCTGATTTAGGGCTAACTTCTTCAGCCTACCACGCCCTTGCTCAGTAGGTAGCCCTTGCTTTTCATTTGACACGCCAATCGGGCGATAAAGGCGCGCGTCGCTTCCGGGGTACGCCCTAGCCTTTTCCTCTACATCATAAGTGACCATCGTTCATTGTGTTGTGACTCGAGCGTTCCTCGGCCGACTTGTCACGAGGGTCTGTCGCCGGAATCGTATCGTCCGCGTTCGGCCTACCCTGACTAGGTAGTTTCCAGTGGCACCACGTGGAGGAGCGGACACCACCACCAGTTTACCTCTAAACTATCAACTCTTATCTCCATATCAAAGATCTACCGCAGAGTTCAACGCGATGAGCCGAGCGTACTTACCGTTACGCCCGCAACTCTGGCTAAGCAGTGGCTTAACCCACTCCCTGGTCTAGGAATTTCGGCTCACATGCCATCAACGTTTAAAAGTTCCTATAGCTTCATGAAGCGTGCCAGTTATTTCAAGTATCTTTTTTCCAGTTCATGCCTCTTCAATGGTAGTTGAAGCTCAGAATTCCAGGTGCTGCACAAGATCTTGTGAAGCTATCTGCCCAGCACTCTATGATCTCGCATAAGCTCAATAGCAGACCAGATGCACACGTCATACGACTGTCAAAAGAGGATCATGAAACAGCGAAAGCAATGATCTTTTCATCTGGTGCTCTTCGTGATGATGATAATTGATATAGACATTTCATAGGGTTTTAATTTTTATTTGTACAATCATTTACATGCACCACTGCAACAAAATTATAGCAATTTAACAACGTGAACAACAAGCATGTTTTGCTGGATTACTTGTCTAAATTAGAGTCCGTTGATAGTATGACTGGTATAGCCCAAAATGAAAATAAATTTTTCCTCTTCTAGATGGATACCGACATGTCGTTCCTACACACATCAATGAACTCTATGGTAGCAATGCATCAACATATAGTTTACGGTTTTATGAGTATCTTGGTTCTATCCGCGAGTAGACAGGCCCTTCCATAACGATGAGGTGTGAGTCATCATGGCAGCGCGATGGTGTGTGCTAGACGCGTTACGAACCCACAAATGGTCGCGGCCACCTTTTCAAGATGGCCTACAACCATTTGCGATCAGCCAGCGAGGTAGCGGTGGCTCTTTTCGTGTATGTGGGGGAGATATCGAGTACGAAGGGCTAGAGGAAATCCCATGAAAGTATCGCCTAGCTACAGATGCGACCCCCCCTCCTGTCCGGCCAAGTGCGACCCCCCCCCTGTCGAGGGAATCCTCGACTCCCGAAGTGCCCTGCCGACGGCGCCAAGATGCCGTATTGCCGCTTATAATATTACTTCGGTGAGTTCGACTGCCTGATTGATCTCCACTGCTTGAGCTGATTTACCTATTCTTCTAATAGCTATCTAGGCGATCGTCGATCACTCAGCTGACCGATTGTTTCAGAGGAGTTATGCTTTCTGCTCTTTCAATTCTCACTTTCGCATGCTTTTTTCCTAGTGTGACGATAGATAACTAATAAGTGTAGAAGATTGGAACCTGTAGTTGGAGCTGAAAAAAAAACTCGGCTAAATTCCATGTCAGTTAATCCAATAGACGGGAAAAACATGCCTGGAACCTCAAGACATTATTCAAGGTTCGCGTGTTAGATCGCGCAATTGCACTATTTACGGGATCCAGGCGCATCATCCACCCAAACGTTACGTATCTTATCTTTTCCATCCGAATGACCTGATCGCCTGTGTCGCGAGAGAGACGCGATGTTCTGAATCCATTGATCGATATGTATTTCCCACTACGCCTGATGTGCGCGAGTCGCGAACTTTGAACAGTACACAATGTACGAGGTCGAGCCTCACGCGTTTGAAGTGCGCATTTTAGCTCACCACTTATGCCGGATTTACTTGAACAAGATTGTCTTTTTACCCTTGTCGTTTATTTACCGGTTGGAAGGTATCAGTAATTATTTGCTTGTGAGAGAGGGAAGTTGAGATTATTCTAGCGATTCGCCGACTTCTAAATGGTTCACTTCTGCAGAGCAGTTCTCGAAAATGAGTCGAGTGAGTCTGACTGATTTTCTGATTTCTCTACTGGTGAGTGTATCAGTACCTGATGAGTCTGATTTCTCTACTGGTGAGTGTATAAGTACCTCTGCCTTCAGTAATAGGCACGGCGCTTGAAATTTGTCGCGGGGCTGATCTCTGCTATTTGGATTTGGAATTGGTTTTTGCGTGCGACTCAACGCAACCTACTGATACTCATCATTTCCATTACAGAGTAAATTACGCAGACAGAAGAAATCTGGTATGTTTACCCTCTCACCTTCGACGTCTTTGTACCTCCTGCTATATGTAATCAGCTGTGTGTACCGCTGCGTTTGTGTGCGGTGCGGAGTGCCCGTTCGTCGCAACTTCATAATAAGGTCGCAGAAAAGCGGGAACATTGACTTTTGGACAGGAGGTCGGCTATCTTCGATAGACTGACGATTGCCCCACGCTGTAAGGAGGGAAACTCGCCTGGATGATCTGTTCGGTGACCCAACAGCAATGACTCACACGCAAAAGCCGGCTTTTGTACCCATATTGCGAAACTGGCAGAAATAGACGACATTGGTAGGTCTTTCTCATCAAGCTGTGCGTCAACGGTCACCCCTGGTGGCTTTGTATCTCAGTGCCCGGAGGTCCATCCGGTTTTTAGATAGATAAGATAGACACCGGTAACAAGTCTACATAACCACTACATAAAAAGCATGGATACAGCAACATTATACAACACACTGCATTACATGAGGTTTTACCATTACATATCGTTGTATCAATGCATAACGGAAATAATGCGTATTCATTGGGTAATGAGTTTGCCTTACTGCTTTGTGTTGCAGAAAAAAGTAAGGACGGAAAGAATCAAAAGGTCGGTTTGTTCTGTCTTTCCACCAACTTGCCCCCTTGCAGTAGAAATTACAAAGTTCAGAAAGACTTTATACCGAATGCTAATCATGACGAAATTGTTGATGAAGCCATGGGAGCACAAAAGAAGGTAAGTTACTCTTATTACTGCTAATGCAAGCATTTCAATGAGGGACTCATCGCGCAAAAATCCAACTTCGGATAGATTTTACAAAAAGACGCAGACTGTTGATTGCAAGAATAAGGAGGCGCAAAAAACCGAGCAAATGCGATTTTTCTATCACGTATTGTAAATTTATCAGTACTCAGCCAGTTTCAGCTTGAAACCAAAAATCACTAATGGGAAGTCGAAATTACATCAATCAGAGCCCACACATTTTGCTGCTCATTAGTATGCAATGTTCAAAAATTTTGGGTTTCATCAGCCAGAACGAAATTGCTCAAGTATTGTTGTCGCTAATAAGTGTCAATCGACTGCCTATTGCGTCACTCTTTTGTACAGTAGCCCATAGACTTCCGATAAAAGGTGGATTCGAGCTCCAATATATAAGTAAAAAATGTGTCAGGCAACAAGCGCAGTTGCATTTGGCGAAGTGTAGGCTGCTGTGGATACAGTTCACGCTGTATTTTTTATTTCAGCGAATTCTTTTACTCTTTGCCAAATGGCTTTGATGAGTTTCATTACTAAACATTTCCTGCTTAAAACGATTGCTATGAATACTCGCAGCAATCCTAACACTAGGATATTAAGAGCGATTCTGATGCGGCAACCAATGTATCGTTTCATGGAGATACACGTCAACAATGGGCTCACAACTTAATGTCAAAGAAGGTAGGTACTAGAGGAATAGATTTCAGATGAATAATTTAAAACATCAAGTTTTTATTTGCCTCACCAAATTACTGCGGTCTTAGCTTTGTGTGAAAATGTCTTATAATAGCAGCATATTAGTGTAATACCGCCTTTCCTAAAATGGTGTTTCATCTTCCATCTACATTTTGTTGCACTTCAAAGACAGCATTAGGGATAATATGGTTAACGGGAAATCCCCAAAAGGAGCCACTCACATGAAAACTATGGGCCTGAGAAGATTACTCATGGCGAAATCCCCGTCGAAAAGCGCGTCCCGGCTGTAGTGACGGCTTAGCGGATAAGACCTGACGCCTTTGATAAGCCCATCTCGCCTCCTAGGGTCGATTTTACCGAAGAATGACTGAGATGTAGAGTAATAAGCGTGATAGCAGAATGATACTTATCGTATCGTATTAAGCCGTATCGATCGGAATGACGTGGTGCTTGACGTGTGAGCTTTCGTAGTGGAAACTTCCACCAGTCAGTATCAAAGATTGGAAGGAATGAAACAAACGAATACCCCAAACGCCATCTTAGGCAGTGTTCATAGTTCACGATTCAGGCGATCACGCGATTCAGGCGGAAGGAAAAAGATACATATTGATTGGGTGATTCAGGCGATCACGCGATCGCGTGCTTTACGCGATCGCGTGATCGCCTGAATCATCCAATCAATATGTATCTTTTTCCTTCCGCCTGATCGCGTGATCGCCTGAATCGTGAACTATGAACACTGCCTTAGATGTAAATCTCAGGAATAATTCTTCTGACATGGGTAGCAGATGACTAGTTAATAACACTTGTTTCGCACGGAGGCGCAATAATGTTGGTACGTGTTGCTGGATGCGCAATCGAAGCTACTGTGTGGTAAACTTAATTCGGTAAATGGTACTTATACAAAAAACCAAGATTACAAGTGCGAACCTTGCTGACGACTCTCACACCCGGCAGCTTCTGCACTTGCCTACAACATCCCACATTTTACCTATGTTCAGAGTTCGATTCACTGGTGTGCAATGAGTCAGACTCTCGAAATTAATTTTCTAACAGCCAATCCTTCTCCTGTTTGAGGCGAAGATAAAACCCGCTGAGGTCCATCAAACTGTAGATAAGCTAACGGAGGTCAGGTTTGTCGTACCTCGGCTACCACTATCGGTTTGTACGGCCCAAAGATACCGTTTTCGATCTTGAGAACCTAGTTTTGAGGTCAGGCATTAGCTCATTCAGTTTTTTGAACTGGAAGCATTGCTGTGTGTAACCTTGGAGAGGAGTGAAGAGTTACTAGTGAGGGTTACCAAAATTACATGCACGTCATGTTTCATAAGTTCCTCATATCAATGTTTGTTCACTAACAAATAAGAACATTCTGCACTACTATGACTGAGCAGGTGTGGATTCATTGTAGCAGTTCCGCACGCAGGTAGTCGCATGTAGATCCAGTACAAGCATGAAAGAATGGAGCGTCAAACGCAGTTTCAATAGACTGATCATTGCCTAGACTACCGCTGCGCACTTCTTCGAGAAATTAATAGAATTTATTGGCGTTCACAGACACTGTCAAATAAAGTGAAAAGGAAATCGGTACGAAAGAGCGAAGCAACACTGTTCACTTGCGTTGAGGCGTACGGTAGCATGTTGCAAAAGCCGTCAAGCAGACACTCTTGCAGTTTGAGTAGAATCTTTATTACCAAGGTAATCAGCAGGTACCCCCTTCTCCCTTCTACTACTACTAGTCAGGCGTCTTCGCAAGTTCCGCTGGTCTTCTGAGTCATCGTCACCTAATCCTATCCAAGGCGGCCTTCACTTCGGTGACGTCGTTCCTGATAGCGTTTATATCTCTCTTCTTTGGGATTCTTCGTTGTTCCTCTCCTTGCTGTGCCAACTGCATAGTTTTTCTTACAGCTGAAGTCATATAAGCATGTGTCCATACCAGTAGCTGTTCCCTCAACTGCAGCTGGACAGGGGCCGTCTCCATGATTGTTTTCACTTCTTCGTTCCTGATCTCGTCCACTCGCATTCAGCCGCATTTCTATCTCCTCATCTCATCCTATCTCAACAGCTTTCGCTATCGTAGAGCACTGCACATCTTGCCGCTGATTGATACATATCGCCCCTGAGCGTTTTGAAGCATAGGACTCCTGTGGACTCTCTCTTTTTTATTGAAGCCGCGCTTGTTCGAGCTTTCACACTCCACCATCTTATACGTACCTTCATCTTAGCTCACTTAGCTCTTGGATCACCGAAGCTTTTTACACCCTCTGTGGTTTTCCCGTGACTATCCATCATTTGTTTAGGGCAGTCCTCAAGGATTATGAACTTGGCCTTTAGTCGGAGTCCCTTTTTCTACCAACCTGTCCTGCCACTTCTATAATTTGCCTCAAGTTTTTCTTTGTCGGATCGCTATAGCACCTGAACTTTTCCCAGTTTTGGAATGTTGTAGAAGAGCGAGAGTGGGCTGGTGATTTCCATGCCTCAAAAAACGCAGTTCGTGGTGATCAAATTATGAGAAAGACGGGAGCATAGCAGGATTTCACTTATCATATCGTATGCCGAATCGATCAAAGTGAAGTGGTGCTGATGTGTCGGCTAGCGTGGTGAACGCGTCTACCTGTCAATAGCAAGGATTGGAATGAATGATAGAAGTCCTGCAGCAGGACGAATAGCCGAGAAGGCGGGGTAACGTTCGCGGCCGGCTGATATAGCCACACCGCCCATGTGCATTCCACAAAATTTACTCAATATTTTGCCAAGTTCACTCCTTCCGATATCGTCGAGCCCGTATGTTTCTAATTGTGAGTGCATTTACGTGAGCTCGCATGGCATTTACAGTCCATTTCGAAAAAACAGTCGGGGCGTGTCTACGGACTTGGATGAGGGCGCGGTGGAGTCAGAGCGCACTTGATAGTTGTCCGTCAAAAGCTGATTTCGGCTGCATGTGTTCCGCTAACCTCTGCTATTTTTACTATTTCTACCATTATTTTGCATAACGACGCTGATTTTCGGGGAGGTAAGTGAATTTTGATACAAGTGACTCAATTTGCATGCATTGTGCACTGTTTAAACCGTAATCGTCACTTTAACAATATGTTTTTGCTTTCTTTTGTAATTGCCCTTGATGGTTTTATATTTAATCCACAGATATTTCATTCAGTATTCATCACAGTGATTCGATAGTTTATCTGTTGTCTGTAGAGACATCAATGAACACTGTTTTGAACACTGGACCTTTTTGAAGCATGCATTTTTCCTGGTCATGCTAATTTTTCCTTCCGCACTTTTGAAGTTTTCTTTTCTTTTCGACTCAGTTTCATTACGATGTCATTGATGTGCTTTTTTCATTGTAAAGAGCACTCCTTGACACTGTTTTGAATTCCGTAGTCGCTTTTGAAATCTAATTCCCCGGTGTTATGCTGCAGTCGTCGTGGTTCTGCTGGTTTCTCCGCAATTCAATTGAAAAATTGCAACTATTCTTGTTATTTCATTCTATAACAACTTGTTTACAACAGTTTTTGTTCTAGAGGTGCTGCTGATGTTTGCGAAGGGAAGGTAATGTAACTCAAACCGGCTGTCGCACGCCTGACAGTCGCTGTTTAAGGTAAGAATATCGTGCTTTGTGTCTTAGATCTTTAGTTTCTCTTCTTATTCTGTCTGCTGTATCCACGGTGTGATTAGGCTTTTTTCAGAACTTTTGCATGTCCATCCAACTTTCACACCTGCATTTCATGTGGGTCTACGAATTGCATGTTGCTGAGCTACTTTTTTGTGTCGCTGACTGTCGCTTTCCTTTTCCACTGCAACGGTTTTGTTACTAACATAATAATATTCGTTCCAAGTCTAGGTGTTTAATGGTGCTGTTGCTTTTTCACCTTCTTTTGGACACGCTTGTACACACTAACACTTCTTACTGACCCCTTCTTACCCTGATTCCCGTCCTTTCATAAGAGTTCTTTTTACTAACGCTATTACTGATTTCAGTTTCATTTCTCTATACATAATTATTCACAGATAAAATTTACAAACAACATGGATTTGGTTAGATCAATTAGGGACCCGGTACTGTATACGTTAAATAAATAAAAAAGCAAACCCGTGTTAGTGATCAAATCAGAACCCGCTAAATAGTTCAGAAATTTACAGCTCTACACTAAAATCGCTAAGCAAACCATCTGGTAGACTGCTATCAGAGGTTAAGGACGATGAGGAAAATAAATCCTCACTACAAACTTCATTGTTGTTGGCATCTACAGCCTCTTTCAGTCGCGCATAGTCTTCCTCCTTCAGCGCTTCTCTACACCATCCCTCGCAGAGGTGCCTCGGCACTGCCCCTAGTACCTCCACAGCCCTATTTTTGACCTTAATGAAGATTTAGTTTTAGAACAACTATCATAGGTGGGAAAATTTTCAGAAAATTACTGTTTCCAGTCTATCCGTGGGTCGTCCAATTTTATTGAGCCGATGCTTGAGGTAACTCCATAACAGCTCTACGGGGTTGAAAAAGCAATGAAATGGAGGGAGCCTAAGTAAGCCCACCCCCATATCATCACAGATCCTCTCAGCAGCATAACAGCGTAGCGCTGCTACACCGCCTCTACTGGCGACGAAATCGTCGAGCTAAACATTGCGTATAGTGGTGAGATAAAGTTGTTCGATAGATTCACGCACCTCTATCAGAAGCGACGCTTTTGTACTATCTATAGCTACTTCAACTCCGTGTAGGTTAAGGTAGTCTATAATCTCCTGCTTCGTAGAGCCTCTGTTAGGGATCTGACAAAAACAATTTCTGACTTCTCTGCGACGGATGGTTGGTCTACTTCGACCTCACCTTTTCCAAAGCCCTCGTATGGTAGGGGGCATTGTCGATTACAAGTGTGACATGTTTACCCTCCGCGAAGTCCTTCATGAGGGGCACAGATGTCTGTAGCCAATCCTCAAATATCTCATGGTCCATCTCACGATCCTGCATAGTCTGCTGCCTGCTCACAAGGACATGGGTGCAGCCGGGTACAACTCCACCTTCAGTGAGTGCCGCAATGACGATGCCTCGCTTCCCTTTGTTCTTCCCAGCAGTTTTCCCACAAGAATACTGCTGTATAGCCGCAGCGGAGGGAAAGCGCGGCATCGTGTTGTCCATCCAGCCTCTCTTCTTCACCATACCTTCGAACACCCATGTCTCGTCCATATAGACTATGCAGTCTCCTCTTCTCCTGGCCTCTTCGATCTTTCTCAGATACGTCGCTCGGCGGCGAACGATATCCGAGCGTTCGAAAATGAACCTTTGCCCCTTGAGGATTTTGTAGGAGAAGCCAAGCCCCTTCGCCAACCTCCAGAGCGTCGTGGCCGACCATGTGAAGTCGGGATAGGTGGCCATCACTCGTTGTCGCAGCTCCAAGATAGTGACATCTCTCTCCTCTTCAAGCATTTCGTGAGCCACCCGTCTTATCCGCTCACCCCACACTGCGCCGAGGTTATTCATAGCGGTCATGACCGCTGCTTTCCGAGAGTGACTCTCTCGAGTCGCCCGCGTACTCACAGGGAGGACCGGTGAGTTGCTAACCCTTCAGTGAGTGCCGCAATGACGATGCCTCGCTTCCCTTTGTTCTTCCCAGCAGTTTTCCCACAAGAATACTGCTGTATAGCCGCAGCGGAGGGAAAGCGCGGCATCGTGTTGTCCATCCAGCCTCTCTTCTTCACCATACCTTCGAACACCCATGTCTCGTCCATATAGACTATGCAGTCTCCTCTTCTCCTGGCCTCTTCGATCTTTCTCAGATACGTCGCTCGGCGGCGAACGATATCCGAGCGTTCGAAAATGAACCTTTGCCCCTTGAGGATTTTGTAGGAGAAGCCAAGCCCCTTCGCCAACCTCCAGAGCGTCGTGGCCGACCATGTGAAGTCGGGATAGGTGGCCATCACTCGTTGTCGCAGCTCCAAGATAGTGACATCTCTCTCCTCTTCAAGCATTTCGTGAGCCACCCGTCTTATCCGCTCACCCCACACTGCGCCGAGGTTATTCATAGCGGTCATGACCGCTGCTTTCCGAGAGTGACTCTCTCGAGTCGCCCGCGTACTCACAGGGAGGACCGGTGAGTTGCTAACCCGCTCGACAGTTCGCTCACAAACACCGCATGCTGCAGCAGTCATCGCAGAAACTGAATCGAAAATAGTCCCACGAGAAGTGGGCCCGAGTTGTTCCTTCAGTTTAGCAAAAAACTGCCTCACATTGGCGATAATGGCCTTCGACTGTGGGGTAAACTTGCAGGAGCCTTCCAGGTTGTTCTGCATACTGTTCATCAGCACGTCAATCGAAATATCTCTAACTGCAGAACAGAGACAACCCTCACGACGTTCCACTTCCTCCGGTTGCGTTGGCAGGCGCGGTTGGGCAATGGCAGACTGAACAATTTCAAATCAATCGAGTGCTGAAAGTTGAAGTGGGAGCTATAGGTATTCCTCTAACTCACGAAGTTGTATGCTCCATTCATTTTGAAAAAGCCGAGCTACTGCGCAAAAAAATTGAAGCCTGAAGTGGAACCCCTTGTGAATGTTATTCAAATGTAAGGCAACAAAGCAGAAACAATCAAGGATCCGTGACTTCCTCTTCCAATGTTTTTTTACGAAATCCATGTTGTTTGTAAATTTTATCTGTGAATAATTATGTATAGAGAAATGAAACTGAAATCAGTAATAGCGTTAGTAAAAAGAACTCTTATGAAAGGACGGGAATCAGGGTAAGAAGGGGTCAGTAAGAAGTGTTAGTGTGTACAAGCGTGTCCAAAAGAAGGTGAAAAAGCAACAGCACCATTAAACACCTAGACTTGGAACGAATATTATTATGTTAGTAACAAAACCGTTGCAGTGGAAAAGGAAAGCGACAGTCAGCGACACAAAAAAGTAGCTCAGCAACATGCAATTCGTAGACCCACATGAAATGCAGGTGTGAAAGTTGGAATGGACATGCAAAAGTTCTGAATGAAAAGGAAAGCGACAGTCAGCGACACAAAAAAGTAGCTCAGCAACATGCAGTTCGTAGACCCACATGAAATGCAGGTGTGAAAGTTGGATGGACATGTAAAAGTTCTGAAAAAAAGCCTAATCACACCGTGGATACAGCAGACAGAATAAGAAGAGAAACTAAAGATCTAAGACACAAAGCACGATATTCTTACCTTAAACAGCGACTGTCAGGCGTGCGACAGCCGGTTTGAGTTACATTACCTTCCCTTCGCAAACATCAGCAGCACCTCTAGAACAAAAACTGTTGTAAACAAGTTGTTATAGAATGAAATAACAAGAATAGTTGCAATTTTTCAATTGAATTGCGGAGAAACCAGCAGAACCACGACGACTGCAGCATAACACCGGGGAATTAGATTTCAAAAGCGACTACGGAATTCAAAACAGTGTCAAGGAGTGCTCTTTACAATTAAAAAAGCACATCAATGACATCGTGATGAAAACTGAGTCGAAAAGAAAAAGGGACACCAAAAAATCAAAAAGAAAACTCACGGCGGAGGTAACAATTCGACGACTGCAGCATAACACCGGGGAATTAGATTTCAAAAGCGACTAAGGAATTCAAAACAGTGTCAAGGAGTGCTCTTTACAATTAAAAAAGCACATCAATGACATCGTAATGAAAACCGAGTCGAAAAGAAAAAGGGACACCAAAAAATCAAAAAGAAAACTCACGGCGGAGGTAACAATTCGACGACTGCAGCATAACACCGGGGAATTAGATTTCAAAAGCGACTAAGGAATTCAAAACAGTGTCAGGGAGTGCTCTTTACAATTAAAAAAGCACATCAATGACATCGTGATGAAAACTGAGTCGAAAAGAAAAAGGGACACCAAAAAATCAAAAAGAAAACTCACGGCGGAGGTAACAATTCGACGACTGCAGCATAACACCGGGGAATTAGATTTCAAAAGCGACTAAGGAATTCAAAACAGTGTCAAGGAGTGCTCTTTACAATTAAAAAAGCACATCAATGACATCGTAATGAAAACTGAGTCGAAAAGAAAAAGGGACACCAAAAAATCAAAAAGAAAACTCACGGCGGAGGTAACAATTCGACGACTGCAGCATAACACCGGGGAATTAGATTTCAAAAGCGACTACAGAATTCAAAACAGTGTCAAGGAGTGCTCTTTACAAGTAAAAAAGCACATCAATGACATCGTAATGAAACTGAGTCGAAAAGAAAAGAAAACTTCAAAAGTGCGGAAGGAAAAATTAGCATGACCAGGAAAAATGCATGCTTCAAAAAGGTCCAGTGTTCAAAACAGTGTTCATTGATGTCTCTACAGACAACAGATAAACTATCGAATCACTGTGATGAATACTGAATGAAATATCTGTGGATTAAATATAAAACCATCAAGGGCAATTACAAAAGAAAGCAAAAACATATTGTTAAAGTGACGATTACGGTTTAAACAGTGCACAATGCATGCAAATTGAGTCACTTGTATCAAAATTCACTTACCTCCCCGAAAATCAGCGTCGTTATGCAAAATAATGGTAGAAATAGTAAAAATAGCAGAGGTTAGCGGAACACATGCAGCCGAAATCAGCTTTTGACGGACAACTATCAAGTGCGCTCTGACTCCACCGCGCCCTCATCCAAGTCCGTAGACACGCCCCGACTGTTTTTTCGAAATGGACTATACTTACGCTACCGCAGACTAATGTGTAGTGCAGCACAACTCTATAGAAAGCATAACTGCGGCGCTGCTATGAAGTCTGCATACATAGCTGTAGTATACATCTATATCACTTTCTATATGATTAATGACAATCACTGATTACTATTTTGAACCTGGAGAACCTATGTGTAAGTACGCGTACAGCGAGCGTCCACAATAGGTTGAATATTTTAGCCGATTCGCTCAGTAGCCAAAGAGTTTGCTCAAAACAAGAAAATTAAGCCTACAGATTACACTACGGAAGCTTATGAGAAAAATGACGCAAAGAACAGGTTGGTACTTCATCAGCCACCTTCAAGTCTGTCTTAGTTCTTTAAACTGCGCTATCTTGTATAAGAACATTTGTGAAAGCCAAGAACCTTCTTGATACCAATGGCGTCCTTTTAGGTGAATCTATCAATACCTACGAAATATGGTAATATATCACCACTAAGAATCCTTTCTATCTTTTCTTCCAATAACAATTTCTCTTTCATTAAATCATTAATCAACGAATTATTTCTATCGACTTGTGATGTTTTTGTTGACTGCTGACTATTGCTTCAGCCCGCCATGCGAAGATGCAGGGTCGTGGGCAAAAGCTTTGGTCATGGACGAGATCTGACTCTCGGTCTGTGCTTTCCGGGCGGGCCTTAATCTAGCATCCTCGTAACGATTATTTCTATCGATACACATCGACAGTTATCCGGTAGGCTCATAAAATGATGAAACCCTTCATTTTCACGTCAAGGATTTGCTAAGGAGCTTGCTGAAGTGAGTACGAAATTCCAGCTTTCTGTCTTGCGCGAGGCAGAACCTTAGCAGGTGGCATCCTGATGATGCCGATCCTGTTGAATGCAGTGGTAGAACTAGGATTAAACAAACCGAGCTTTGACCACTTTTTCGGTCTGTCCCGATATGAGTCAACAAGGGCTCTAGCCAAAAAAGCAAAGCTCGTGATTCACGTTGAGCAGCTCCTGACAATTTGTCAGAGGGAGGAAAACCGAACTGAGTCTTTGTTACAAGACCCCCCAAAAAATTTTCTTTCCTTATTACTTCATTTTTCAGAATTCGATACTTCCGACGAAACGTGCGCCATCTAATTTTGTTATTTGTTTTTGTTCCTACTACCTTGCTGAAGTTTGTCTACAGTGGGTAGCTCAGTGATTTTATATTGGGTGGTGCCCTTGATTCCGTTTCCTCGAGGTTCCCAATGCCTTTCGCTCCCAAGAATTAGAATGTCCATTACCACTGGAACCCATTCGAAGGAGGGTCAGGTGAGAAAAATTGCACTTCAGATAATAATCATAGCAGGGTTGGTCGAGCGTTAAGAGCTGAGGACCACCACGAATTGAAGCATCAACCCTCGGGAGGCTTCCAAAGAGAGACACACCACGGATGGCTCTGTTGTTTTAGACAGACGTTGATGCTGTTCGTGTTCTAAATCCCGGCAGCGCCAATCTAGCTTTCAAACTTTCATGACGATCACAGTGGTGACTTCAGCTTGCTCCTGCTTGGAGAGGACATTTTTGGAATTTTTCCTCCGTTACATTGTCCCTTTCCCTACACTCTTTTTTGTATACTTGGTCGATATGAGCCGTGAGCAAAATGACTCTTCTTGCCCATCCACCACCCCCCTCCCCCCTCTCGTCTCCTTCGTGGACATTACACTCAACTTATGGAATTGGGCGGCGCTGAGCTGGCCTCTATTCTCGACCTAGTTAGTCATTTCTTCGCACATGATGTGCGAAGTTTTTGCACATGATGTGCGGAGTTTTCGCACATCTGGTGCAAGGCAAGTGCAAAGTTGGTCATTCGTGCCAATGTGTACACACGACTGTAGTACTGTCTAATAATCGACATTTTTCACGTTATCGTTACACCGTATTTGAAAAGACAAGTGAGTGTATTGAAATAGATATCTGCTTCCGTTTGACGATCAGTCCGGAGCAAGAGAAGTAATTCTTCTCACAAGCCTGAATGTGGTTCTCAGAGGATCGTCCTTCAGTTTCCTGAGCCGAATTCTACTCCCATGCCCGATTCTCTTAAATGACCGACCAATGCTTACGGTAAAATGAGCAAAACAGCTCACATTATCTGTTGCATTAACATATTTGCTGACAGTCTTTATCAACTCGATCATTAATCAACGCCTATGCATGAAGAGGCACAACTACAGCAACTCCTGCGAAAAATGTGAACCCTTTTTTCCGCATTGTAGAGAGCACTTTCGCTACTGGTAAAAGTTTTTCGATAGACCTCTATCGAGCACAAAACCGAGCGTCACAAGTAACGATTAGGTGTAATTATTGCATCTGTGTTGGGTTGCAGGTATAATGATATCATATGCATCGACGCAACGCGTGTGGTACTGAAAGATCGACCACCAGCGGATGATTACATAAATGCCAGTTGGATGACCATGCCTGATGGACAAAAATATATCTGCACGCAGGCATGTTTCCATCTCGCTTCTGTTTCAGGACAAGTTGGGCTATCTCACATGGTCACAATCACGCGCACAACTACCTGATGTGAAAATAGACAAACTGACTACCCGATATCGATAAAGTCCATATCGCATAATTCTACAATGTTATACGTGCGGCACTGAGCTCAGTTTAGTGGTGAAAACATTCCGCGCTACTGATATCGAGATGCATTATTTTTCTCCATGGTCACAGAATATTTTCTCTTTCCAAGCACTCAATGCTTGGGGCTCAAGCCTCACTGGTAGTTGGTATTTCAGTGGCCTTGCACACCACATCATGCCTTTACAAACATGGTCTTCTAAAGAACAGATATCTTAGCGGCCG
The DNA here is from genome assembly GCA_963978905.1 of Trichostrongylus colubriformis. Lineage (NCBI taxonomy): Eukaryota > Metazoa > Nematoda > Chromadorea > Rhabditida > Trichostrongylidae > Trichostrongylus > Trichostrongylus colubriformis. The sequence continues at coordinate 34,542,579 of OZ022258.1, read as the reverse complement.
ATACCAATCGCATCTATCACTGATATCGTCTACCCTATGACTGATATCGGGCAAGAAAAACTTGATCATCCTCTGACAATCTGGTATCTGGACTCGGGAATAATAGTGTATTACTGAGCGAATTATTAAACAATTACTTGTTATCAACTCATATCGGCTTTCATCAGCTGCAATCTGTTCTGACTCCAGCGAACCGTTACAGATTCACCTTTCATCCCACGTAAGGGAGCATTACATTCAGTGACATACCCTTCAATACTTCTTATTGGTCCTCATCAGCCCTTACCACATTTGATCATTTACCTTTAATGTCTCTTCACGTCCCACAATACATCTATCAGTGTCGCCTCGAAAGGTGAAAGAAAGTTGGTGGCATCTGTCTTCCAACGCTCCTCATCACCGACTGCCAGCTGCTATCAGGGTAGGGTCTCCTACTGCCAGTGCCTCCGTGCCATTCCCTACGCCTAATGGAAAATCCATTCAAACTCCCTTGCTGCGACGCGATATATGGATTTTCAGTCAAACCCACAAATTACACGTAAACAGACCAGTAGACACTTCGCCGTTATGATTGTACTAGTTTTGCTATCGTACAGTTCTGAGCGCATCACACGGTGAAACTATGTAATCATGAAAGCCAATAGTGACTAATCCATATCGATGGAAGTCATAGAGCGTGATACGTGCAGTGCCGTGCGCCAGTATAACTGTCATCACTCTGAACACCTACCACTCCTTGGGAGGATAAAGGATATAACGGTACAAGCATTTTGCTGATACTGATATCATGGCAAATGGTGCTTTCACCAAACACTTAGTGCATTTTACCAGCAGCGGTTGATAATTTGTTATTTATTACTGCTTGTCGGAAGTTTACGATTAGCGTCCAATCCGTGTCGCTACACTAAATATGAGAACATGAACGAAATGTGTTTACCCACCGATTTTCTGATATTGAGCTATAGTAGTCTTTCGGTTGTATTCAGCGGTGTCGGATTTCATTTTACTGAGTGCAGACTTTCATCAAACTATCAAAAGTAATCACTAGTTATCTCTCGCTTTGCAGCAGCGGAGGGCTGCGAGAAGAGCAACTGCCTCGGTGCCGTACGATTTCAGATACGCATTATAAGCCTTATCACTTCATATTAATTCAGATCATTTCTGTCTCCGACCGACCCCCGATTTAGCCAAAAGCCTGAATCTTAAAGGCTGGGAAGTACATGGGAGGCGGTCCGGTGTCGACTTCAATGAATGAGCCCCGAGTCTACCTCGGCGTAGCCTGAGCTCACCCAGCCCTCACGACAGAGCCTGGCAACAATCTCGTGGGTTTTCATCTTGCCGTAAACAGCAATGAGGGTGAGTATCATGCTCCTATATCTGAGGGAGCCCTTGAATGGCAGTGTTGAATGGGACCGCTCGGAAGAAGCTGCTACCTTCTCAGTGCTCATACCATCTGCCTAATTCGAAATGTACTAGGATAGCAATCTGTACTTTCCACTTACGATCCCTTGCATCAGAAGCGAGTATCGAAGATCTAATAATGGAAGCCAAGAAAATACTTACGACGTCAAGACGAAAAGGCTCAGCCAGCTACTCGCCCTTTGCGAGACTGGAGAACTGTTCCTTTGAACATACGACAGCAGAGGCCTTACGATGTGGAAGTTCTCGTCAACACGCGTCTGGCCATGAATATCGATTCGCACGAAAATCTGGCGAACCGTATTGGAGTTTTGCGATTGAAGAAAATGTGGTTCAATTCCGGCTTTGACCATCTTCGTCGCCTACGCCAAAGTATTCTCATCAAGCTAGGAGGAGGAACAGCTCGAAGCGGTCTATGTGGAATTGAAGAAGTTAAATAGGGAAGACCATACTTTCTTCGAAATCTTGTCGGCGCGATTTCAACGCTAAGATCGGTCTTAGAAAACGGACAATGGACTTCACTTCGAGGCTCACGGAATAGAATGGAATGCCATGTTGTTGGGTCCCGTAGCGATCGCAAGTCAACTGCTTATGGGACCCCTTGCATTACCGTGTAATTAGTCCAAAGCCCAACTACCGCGACGCGCACAGCTCGAACGTACAGGACATCGAGTATGTCACTGACCTTATCTTCTCCCTCTGGTCTCCACGATTAAGGAGTTCCGTTGCAGCTCGAATGAACAGGGTACATAATGATTCAACGATTCTGCGATTTGGGATCACGATTATGCGACCGTGCAAATCGCGCGATCGCACGATAGCAAAACTGCATGTGTCGTGGGCACACTCTCACCTGAGCATTCTATCATTTCATTTGATCTTTGGATTGCAACAGATCATCCCTGGGACCTGTGCGATCGCAAAAATGCACTTTCTCAAAATATAACCGCAGTCCTAGACTTTATTCACGGAGTCAACGTTAGGCCATGCTCATACTTTGCCGTGCCGGCGGTGAGTCGTGGCTGCGTGTCCCTGGGTCTCTTCCTGTACCACCCGGTATCGTTGCCTGCGTCGTCTCTGCATCTCTCCAATGCAGCTTTGCCTCGCTGCCTGTGAACGGCGCTACGCCCTGCTAGCGCAGCGTTTGGGCATGAGGACCCCTCTGTACGCCGCTGTCTTGACGCTGACACTGACTCCGGCTGGGCGAGGCGTGCAGAGACGTAGAGAAAGTACCTGGGTTTCATATCGCATCCCCCATCTATGAGATCCATCTATGTCCGCTCATCCTTGCGTGGTCGGGCGCAGTCCACACAGGCAGTCCTACAGAAATCTACCTTGTGATAAGTACAGTTTCCGAGCTATAGCTATACTGGTGAGAACTGTTCAAAACAATGAAGGGCAGAGAGAAAAAGAAAAATAGCGTCGAGGAACTGAGACAATCTCAACGAAGATTGAGTAAGCTGAGATGCTCTGGCATGTCTTCAACGTGTGCGGTTACCCTCCTTCGCTACCCTTGGTGCTTGTACTGCGACGCTCTCTTGCTTGTAGAGCCGACTGCGTTTTTGTCATGTTTGATCAACGTCTCATTGTCAGATATCCAAAACGGAACAACTTGATAGCGTTTATTTTAGGGACCTCTCATTGAATTTGTTGCTGACTTTTGGCACATGATCACATCTGAAAAAAGTAATGTTATCGTGATGTTATGTAACTTCAACGAAGGTATGCTCTTGGTTCATTTCAATTATTTGCTAATTACCTATCGTTGCCTCGACGTTCTTAATCTTTCTTCTGGATTTGAAAAAAGCATGGGAATTCGTGCATCGCAGTCAGTATTTGCAACGTAATTTGGGTATCTATTTAATTCACTTATAAAGCATGTTGTGACTACAACTCGGACAACTTGTTCGTTTTTTAGATTTTGTCAATTCCAACCAATCTGTCACCTGCCACCTCTCATGTCTCTGCTCATAAGAGTTTCAAGGTCTCCAGCAACTTTTTCATTCGTCCCTATCGTGAACGAGAGTAGTCTAGTCCATCCTTCTGGCTTTAGGGACACGCAGCATCTCGTTCCTTTCGCGCAGAGTTCCTGACAGTGCCCTACATAGAAAAATTGGTGAAGACGTCTCATCACCGGTCCGACGGCTTCACATTCCTGACGATACTGATGGTCTGACCATCAGTATAACAAGACCATGCGGAGGCGCGTAGTAGTCGCCAAACAGGCTCGGAGGTTGTGGATTCTTAACAAGATTGCTCGCATTTTCACTTGAACTCATTTACTCCTCACCCCTTCATCACTGGTCTATCATTGGAAGACGGACTTGCGTTAAAGAAAGCATTCGCGATGAGATAATGACAACGCGCACTTTTGCAGTGTTTATTTCGTTAGTGGAAGTATAAAATCCGTGACAAAAATGAATCAGTGTCAGCGCCCAACATGAATTGTCCTAGTTACGGTATTCCACTATGAAGAGGAATTACCGAGTTTTTGTTCCAATTTCACCCCCTTCATCCCTCACGATATTTCCTGTGCAAGGAACCGACAGCTTTTTCTCGTGTTACGCCTGTATCTTGAGTGGCGTGGCATCCTTCAAGCACACAAATAAATAACACATACAGCGGCTCCATAGTAGACAATCGGCTCAGAAAAGAGATCGAAAAGTTCTTCTGAGCATACTGCAGGTAAACATGAAAAGTGCTGCTTCTACTTACCGAAAGAGAAGAAGGATGTTGGAGTTTTTGGCGAGTTCAAGGTTTCCGTTAAAGAAATTAAGCCAGATCCTTTCGACGGCATCAAGCACACCGTACTGGAAGTGAAATGGGAGTGAGTAGTTTCAGTAAATTAGATAGTGGACATTTATTCTTCTACTAGTATAAGTATAATATACATATACATATATATAATATATATACTAGTAATATATGCAATCCTCCCACTATGTCTGTGCTGTTTGTCCGTCCTTGTGTTTGCCACATATTTCATAGCGATGAAACGCTGGTGGAACTCGTGCGGAGACATTGAGTGAAGGGATGTGTCATGAGTTGATAGAGACAGATAAGGGGCTAAGGAAAACACATGCCGCCAAATGCCTTATGCGCTCCTAGCTGACAGCGAAGTGGTGGCACTCATTAATGTTGTAGGACAGGTACTAATGTTAGCTCGTAAAAACAGTGAGGGGAGTCTGAAGGCAAATTTTATCAAATCCGCTGTTCTTTTACGCCGATCCACAGCTTTCGCTCTTAATCATGTTTTTGTGATGTGGAACGAGACAATAATGGTGAGTATGGCAATAGGATGTAATATTAGCCGTTAGCAAGCTAATTTGGCTGGATGAGGTGCATAACTTACTTCCACCACGCTTACGCCATAGTCTAAGTGTAGAGGCAAAATAGCTGGGCACATTCACATTCACATTCTGTTCATACTTCGATGTCATTTTAGCAACGAATCGACCGCTAAATTATCTAGGCTTCGATTTAATGTAGTGATCAGTGTGAACAGTTATTTGAAGGCACCAGTAGGGGTAAGGGAAAACTGAGATCTGGGACTACATATTCTCTGAAAACGAACCTTCTGCTCTAGAAGAGGTCATATGTTGCGAAAATCGCACTAAAAAACGCGGCTTGGGGTCTTATGACAACCCCGCAGCACGGCAAGTCGTTATGCGGTTATGCGACCAGAGGAGTCGCCGTAGAGAGGCGGGACCACAATCGCGGTTGGCTGGTCTAGACTCTGGCCTGTCTTCGATTCACTCCGGCTAGAGACACAGAGGACGAGAAAGAAAGAGAATTTTCGGGTTTCTATTTCTCGGTTTTCTCGCCGTTTTATGTCGTACTTTCTCTACTGTTATATTGCTGAGCACCACTACTTTCGTAATCACGCAATTTGCCAAATTCACCCCTACCGGTGTCTTTAACAACTAATGCTAGCCTGAGCAATAAGCGCTGAGTGAGTGAATACATCATCTACCGAGCAATTCGGCTATCGCACAGTGTTGCTCGAACCACATAGTAGAATCATGCAGAGGTGGTCGATATTGCCTACTCGACTTCGATAGAATCCTTACCGCACAATGTACCGCGTAGTATGTGTAGTAATGTGCGCAAGCCAAACTGCATCTGAACTCCGAATAGCTTTCCGGAAGTTCATGCTGTTCAGCAGATAAAACATTTTGTTGCCTACAGTTACGTTGGTTGACCATTTAAAGTTCGGCTAGCAAATGGTCGATGGAGTGGTCGTTTACCGCTATATATCACCTTTTTGAGGACAGTCATTACTATTGGAAATCAGGGTCGTTTAGCGGTCAATACCTTCTGATGTGACAGAAACTGTAGAAGCTAATGTGTTTATTCGGTGCACACTCAGATTTGATCATTGATACGTCGTTGATCCACGGGTGGTTTATTTTTGCTTGTCATACCTCTGTAGAGGGCCATAATTATGTTTAAGTCAAGATATTAGGTCTGTGCAGAATAAATGGCCAAAACGGACCACTTTTTTCAAAACGCCATAACTTCGCTCAAGCACAACTTTATTTGTCGAAATAAAAACCATTCGAATCTACACATATTTGCCAACGATCTGGTAAAGAAAATATGCCATCATGATCAAATTCAGGATTGCGAAAATTAATAAAGTCAACGATGGCATTTTCAACATGCATCGTTTCGGCGAACTCCTTCTGACCCAGGTTTGCATCGAGAACCAGGAAAAAGTGGTAATTCGTCAGAGATAGGTCTGAGGAATAAGGGGGTGAGGGAGAGTCTCGATCAGTTTCTGCCGGGTGACTTGCGAACTGTGGGGTTTTGCGTTGTTTTGCGCACCCAGTAAAAAAATGATGCAATTATGCATCGAGACTCTCCCTCACCCCACTTATTCCTTAGAGCTATCCCCAACGGATTATCACTTTTTTCCGGGATCTCGATGCAAACCTGCGCCAGAAAAAATGTAGGGTAAAAATGCCACTCTTGACTTTATTAATTTTCACAATCCAGAATTTTATCATGATGGCATATTTTTTTTATCAGATCGTTGGCAAGATTCTGTAGATTGGAATAGTTTTTATTTCAGCAAATAATGTTGTGTGTGAGCGAAGTTATGGCCAGTTATGTTTTGGCCATTTATTCTGCACAGACCTAATAGTTCGACGGTCAACCCGCTTCACTGAAGAAAGAGGATCGGAACCTGTCTGACCACTGATCTTTCATCACTCGGGTTAAAGGCAGCATTAGGGGTACTGTGGTAATGGAGAAATCCCCGAGAAGTCATTCACATGGTAGTCCCGGACCTAAGAAGGCTACCTATGGCGAAATCCCGGTAAAAAGAGCCCCTCCGAGCTGTCGAATCGCCGCAGAACGCCGCAACCGCCCATCTGTCCCGCCTCCTGATAAGTAGATCACGCCTCCGGATGAGGTAACTCCCGATTGACTGGGGTGGGAGCGGCCAAGGAGATGCGGCAAGATCGGAGGTTTTGCGGCGCGCTGTCGCAGTTTTAGCTTGAATCTCACTCCGAAAAATAGAATTTGTCGTATTTCCAAACATTCCCTTGTGTTTACTTGGCAGCGTGCCAATGGAAAACTAGATTAGACTACCCGCCTCTTGACGGACAGGTCGTCCGCGTCGAGAATCAACAGTGGAAAGGGGGTCCTATTTCTCGGGTTTTTGGCCATTTCCATCCGTTGTTTCTTCACTGTCCTGTCACTAGGCATCTCGACATTCACATTCACTACTTCTTTTACTTTTCGTCCGATTCCCCCTTATGCTGCCTTTAAGTGGTTGTATTTTAGTGGTAAGCAGAGCATCAACTTCCGTCGAACTTACTTGTTATCGGGTCTTGTCAGGCCTTATCAAGATTGCACTTTCTAACAATTGCTCTATCTCCGTCTCTCCTTTCAACTTTGGAAAATAACAATGTTTCAACTAGGAAAGCGCGGTGGGCTTGATGACTTTCGCGTCCCAACGCTTCCTATCATCTGTTAGCTACTTAGGTCACCCATCCCTCGTGATAATATGTAACAACCAATCATGATGAAGTCAAGATAATTTACCGGTCGATCTGTGCGCTGTAGCCCGAGTCCTCGAAAAATAATGTTTGTTCACAGATATAGGGGTTTGTCTATCGGGAAGTACCGCGCGCGTCCTCTGTAGGACGGTGTAATATGCCCTACACCGATATAAATACGTCAGTTTCCGTTCACCGTGAGTCATTATAATCAAGCTCTGCATTCAATTATCCTATGTGAAGCGCACAGTAGTGCGATAGCCAGATTGGTTATAGATAACCGTAATAAAATTGCGTACAACCTCTTTTCGATCTGATTCCCCTCCGTTCAGTACCAAGTCTGCAATAGTTCATCATCTTGCTTACTTCAACTGGCCAGATCACACTGCACCGTTGAGTGCTGCACCTACAATAGGAATGTTCAAGTTATCCCGTCAACTAGCTAACGGCTCTCCGATCACCGTTCACTGCTCTGCTGGAATTGGTCGAAGCGCCACATTCGTTGGTGAGTCAAATCTGTTCGTGCAGTGGAAAAAAAGACACAAATTTAAGTTTCAGCAATTGATTACGCGTCACAAAAAATTCGCGAGAAAGCAAACGCTTCCATGGTAGATGTCATAAGAGATCTTCGCTGCCAAAGGTTCCAAGCCATACAGTCAGCTATACAATATGTGTTTCTTCACATATGTTTGCTTGAGCTTTTTGCTGGTGTAAGTGTAGCTTCGCAAACCTATACAAACTCTGTGTCAAAATAATGTAAAATCAAGGATTCAGGAAGGCGTCCTACCCCGTGATTCAACTTTCAACGACTATTTGGACAGCTACGTTTCAATGATCAAGAGATACAACAAAAGAGTGGAACAAAAAGAAAAGGAACGTGAAAAAACTGAAGCATAGTGTCGCATTCTGCAGTGCTTTCATCCTTCGACATCGTTTCGCAATACTCGCAAAAATCATGCCTATTCGAATTATGACAATAATCATCGATTCTTTTACATTACATACCTTATAAAAAGTCGAAAAGTTGCTAGTTTGACTCTTAGAAAAAAATTCCAACATAAGCTTAGTCAAACTTCAATAATACCACTGGCCTTCGCAAGAGAATAAGTGACCTATCCCTTCCACTATATTAGGTCACGGCAAAGTTATGAGCATTTTGAGCAAATATTTCAAATGAATCATTTATTATTTCCTTTTTTGAAGTGCTGCCCTTGTTATCGGAAAGCGAACAAGATCGTCAACGCTCCCGATTTCATACACTGCATAATCGTAGTAAAATTGCCGAGGACTGCGTAAAGCCGCACAAATGTTAGCGCGATTTGACATTCGGAGATCCCAAGCCCTTATTCTGGGATGAATTTTTTCCTGAAAGGGGATAGCAGTTTCTCTTTGCCATAACTTGATAAAGGCACTACAACATCGAAGCAAGCTCCAGCAAGTAGCGGTCAAAAGCGACGCACAAACATGAGGTAGTTAGATCATTTTGCAGTATGGAAATAAGAAAATAGGGGAAAGAGTAGGAAAAGCGGCAATTTCAGAATGAATCACGGAAATTTTTGCGTTTGCTAGCTAAATGTGGTGTTGCTGCGCGATCCCACTGGCTACATTTTTGTGCAGTCTTCCCGAATCACTCTGCAAGCACAATTTAAAGGCAACATTAGGGGTAATGTGGTTACTGAAAAATCCCTGAAAGAAGTCATTTACATGGAAACTATAGGGGTGAGAAGGCTATCTGTGGCGAAATTATGGCGAAAAAGGGCGCCTCCGAGCTGTAGAAATGGCGCAACGGATAAGAGCTGCCGCCTTTCGATAATCTAACCCGCCCCCGAGTGACGTGATTCGTGGTCGGTGTGATGAGAGCGACCAAGGACATGCGGTGAGATTGAAGGTATTCCGGGGCGCTTTTGCGGTTTCAGCATGAAGCTCACTTCAGAAAATGGATGCTGTCGTATTTCCAAACATTCCCTTGTGTTTACTGGCGACATGCCGACGGGTATCTCTTTCGCACTACCCGTCTCTTGATGGAAAGGTCGTCCGCACCTAGAACTAACGATGGCAGGGGGTCCTATTTTTTGGGTTTTTGGCCAGTTCCATCCGTTTTTTCTTCACTGTCTTGTTACTGGGCATCTCGACTTTCCCATTCACTACTTCTTTTACTCTTCTTCCGGATTTCCCCTAATGCTGCCTTTAAGGACTATTCATGGTTAGCTGTATCATTATGCAAAGCACTGTATAGGGTAGATGTGAGCGATCGTGGCGATGGCTGATGACTGAAAGGGGAAATAAAATATCCTGTTTTGGAATTGAAAGGCATCATACAAGAAACACGGGTTCTTCATTTTCTCAACATTGGGTTGTGTAGGCACTTGCAAACCACGAGATTCATACACAAAACTGAGTTCCAAAAAAGAAGCAGTTTTTTTTTTTGGGAAACCAATATTGGCGACCAGCCTGTGGCCAACCTGATTATGTGAATGGAGTGAAATAGCACGGAGCGAAATGTAAAACGTTGAAATATACACGATCATGGGAGATCTCTTTCAAAAAAATACAGTTTTCTACCATCATGGCTATCAAACTCTACAATGGGGTTTCATGAGCAGTCATTTTTTGATGCAGTACTTTTGATTCATGAAATAGTCAGCGCTTTCAATGAGGACCTTCGAGATAGTGAAACTTACATATGAGTCTTATCATCAATGTGCACCAGTTTGAAGTGATGTAACAGCTAAAATTATAATTTTCTGCTATTACAAGATCCACCCTTTGGCCCACACGTAGTCAATTCGTTAAAGCACCTGGACGAGATTGAGTGCCGAAAAGGGAAAGGAAGTGGAGAGCGGGTGTGTGCACTTACGACGGAAATCGCGTGGCTGCCCGTGGCGAGTGGCTCGGCGGGTGCGAGTACCAGTGGCAGGGCATGGCAGCGTTCAAGCGAGGCAGTGTGGCATGGGTGAAGTGCAGAGGTGACGCAGCCACGCTCTGCTAGGCTGCCAAGGGCAATCGATCCGGCAAGTCGGGCTGATGGCGCCGCTAGTGCGACGCCGCGAAGCGGTTTTCCGTCGTAAGTGCACACACCATCGGAGAGCCAGCAGAAGCGACCAGGCTCTTATCGAGAGGCGTAATTCTCTTTCTCACTACTGAACTGTAAAAGTACATAGTTGCCTTTACTAGTAGAGGAGAAAATATTGTAGTTAAACGATTTATCATCACTGTACACATCACAAGTTGAATGCACTCTAGAATATATATAAAATTCAAAAGAGCTTCAGGGAAACCACCAATATGGCATACAGCGTGTGAGCATTTTCCAAGAATTTTCGTCCAGTGGAACAGACTATATAAAATATTAGGTGTTTTATTCGATCATGGACGAATAGCGCTAAATCTGATATGTGAGAAACAGCTGCATTCCAAGTGAACAGCACGGGATAGAAAACAGAGAGTTTGATGCGATACGTTGAGAAATGCAGAAAGACACGTTTGGCCTATGAATACGAATCATGATGTACAAATACCCTTTTGTTTCGGACTACTTTCCTGTGTTAGTTACATAGTGTATTGACTCGAACCATCGATTGGGCTGAAATCGATTCCAAAATCCTGGACCTGAAAAAAAAGCTAATACAAGTAAATATGCACCAAGGCAATCAGGTTATCTTTTGTCACCATATGTATGTCAACATGAGTTACTTCTATGCCTATCAGCCCTATTAACACCAATAAGTTCAGTCCTATGGAAGAATTTACCTCTCACGCCTGTTTTTTGGAACACGAGCTCCGGCCCCGCTGGTGGTACCGTCATTGGCAGTGGCCTGAATGTATGCCTTTCTGTTGAGGTGAAGGAATTCGTTTCCTTTGGGACGTCAGTTGGACGGCTTGTTTTCGTTTCAGGACGCTGTCTGCAATCAAGGAACATGGTCATACAGGAGCATGATGAAAACCTTGCTCATGTGCATCGACTTAAGTGGAGCAGTGAGCCTTGCTGAATCAGGATAGTACATGTGGCATATACATAGCGCATAGTTATAAGATGATGATGAATTCAATTTCACTGACGAAATCCGGCCTAATTAAGAGCAGGGAAATTATATTGAAACACTTGAGCTTGGGTTCTCCTTGATAATTTATTTACGCAGCTGCACGTGTTTAGAGGGGCTGGACAGATGAACCAGCCAGCGGATAAAGAGCCCAGGGGCAGGAGCAATCATCTGTTATGAACCTTAGGGAGGTTGCATTATGAGCTGATTATGGTGGAAGAGGAATATTCAGCAGGTCACTGTTTTCAAAAGCTAATGGGAGCAGGGATTGCGAGTGCAAGCATTGCATACTATCCATCAGTTGATTGTCGATCATTTTTCAAGAAACTTTTCGCATATATCGTATTAGATCAGTCATCAGAAGTAGGATCGGGTGGAGGGGAGGGTTGGACGACAACAATGTATACGAATAATATCAGAAACTTAGAAAAAGCTGATGAACACCCTCATATCAATTCCTCAGGAGCTAAAATGGCCACATATTTAAGCCAACTTTAGGGATTCACGGATCTGGGCGTACTACTTGAGCACCACAAGTGTAATGCTGCGGTTTCTGCAAGAGGAATCGTAAGCCACTCACGTCGATGTCATTTCTTGAGGTGTCTCTGGGAGAGTCTTCTCTTCTGGAACATCCACGACTTCTTCATCTGTCGTTTCACCACTTTCCGGTTCTACCTTAACGTCGCATTTAAAATCGGACGAAATTGCTGTCCGTCGTCAGTATCACTTGGAAGCTTTTGCTTCAAAAACATCATAAAAGTGTTCTTTTCGAAGTATTTGGTTGGTCAAGTATTCGCCGTCATAGGCCGCGGTCATACTTTACGTGTCTGCGGTAGGGCGTGGCCGCGTATCTTGCGTCTCCACACTGCCTCGTTGCCTGCGTCATCTCTGCACCTCCCCCGTGCCACTCTCTCTCGATGCCTGTGAGAGAGAGTGGCACGGGGGAGGTGCAGAGACGACGCAGGCAACGAGGCAGTGTGGAGACGCAAGATACGCGGCCACGCCCTGCCGCAGACACGTAAAGTATGACCGCGGCCTTAGAAGGCAACTTCGAAAGTCTTGAACTCCGCATGAAGAGATCGTAAGAAAAAACTACCAGGTAAAACTTTGTTAGCTGCAGCCATGTAGACTGGTTTATACGCAAAGAAATTTAAAATTGGGAAGTAACGGAGGCCAATTTCGACGGCCTTCTAATTTTGAACTATCATACCCCTAGGAATCGATCCGACGAGCGAGGGACGTGGTAACAGAGGACAACCTGACGTGTATCTTTAAAGCTTTCTCCATCATGCGAAATTTCGAAGTGAGGGTCAGCGTTACCGATCATCAATGTGTAGGGAGTGATAGGACTACTACGCTCGTTGAAGAAGGGCGTAAGATTCCTCTACAATAGAACGACCTGGTTTATCAGATCTGCGCAATTGCGTTAGCGATGGGCCTAGAGAAAGTCCAAAAATCTCCCAAACAGCGAAATGGGTTATGAATTCTACCAACGTAGCTCTTTTTTTATTATTTTGCGGCTTCTTCCTCTTTGCTGAATGGGATTTAGGTTTCGTTTCACATTTGAGTCTCTTCCAGAAACCACAACTTCCTGACGCGTACATGAAGAAAACTGCTTGAAACCGCGTGCACCGCTGTGTGAAGAGCTATCAGTTTGCCTCGCTTGACCTAAACTTACAAGACCAACACCTTACTTTACACATCATGGAGTCACTTCTTCCAGAAGTCGCCGTCGCATTACAAGCCAACCCTGATGCAATTTATAGGAGTTCTAAGGCATATGGTAGTACAAGCCACAAACCCTGGAGGCATATAGTACCATTCAAGAGCCTCTTTCCTTGGTCTTTTGTATTTCCAAATATTGACTAGAACAACGGCAGCTCAGAAGTGCTATCAAAGGCTTTGTACCTATGAAAACGACAGATTTTTCTCTGTGAAATGGCTTGTAGTCAAAGACCACCATATATTATCTGCAAGTATGAATACATCGAAAAATCTCGAGGAAAAAGCGCAGATCAAAACGGCGCAAACTTTTGACCAACTTAATAGAAAGGAGCCACATTATGAATATGCTCATAAGACGATTGGGGTAACACAAATCTCTTGTGCGATTGTAATCGATGAAGGGGAGAAGACGAAAAGAGAAGAAAAGAAAACAGCTATGAAACAAGGAAATAGCAGCATTGCATTGTAACCCAAAATTAGCGCTCAGGACCAACCTCGGTTTCCACCGACGCTTCCGTGATTTCCTGAGCAGGTGTAGAAGGTCTGATCGTTGTGGAAAGTAGACGTTTCCAGAATGGAATATATTTTGACGAAACTTTGGAATTTTGACTCACAGTGAATCTGAAAAATGGAACGCACTCGTGGACAAAATACAAACCCTTTTTTGTAGAGCAGTATGAATACCTGTCCCAAATATTGTTTTTTGACGAGGTGACAGTTATTGGTACAGAAGTCGTTGTAGCTGCAGTGCGAGTTGTCCTGCTTTTCTCAGATGGCTAAAACTTTGTTTTTCTGCCTGTTTACTTGTTCATCGCGAGAACTTTCGTGCAGAGTTAGAGAACCAAGTGAACGTAAAAGACCGCGAACACGGTAGATGAGAAAGAAAGTATGTAGAACCCTGCACACACACAGAAGCGCCGAACCCCTTACCCTTTTTCTCCTTGTGGTAGTAGTTAGCTGATCCGTTTCCTCCTGATAGTTTTGCTCTTCTTCTGGAACTTCAGTCGCGGTCGTGGTTCTTGATTTTGAGGCCTTTGTGCCGCGCGTCAATAAACGAAGCCGGTTTATCTATAGATGACGCATAACCAAATCGACATGCAAGAAGCAAATAAAAGCCAAACAAAAAGCACTGGTATGGAGCAAAGCATAGGAAAGGGGTCCACGAAAGTATTAGGTTGTAAGGAAAGTTCTGGTCGGTTTTTCGTGTTCACGAGATTAATTCAAATCTCAGAGCGCGTAAACATAAATTAGCTTACATATTGTGCTCCACAGATAGACAAAAAGTTGCCCTTTCTGAATATACGTTTTATTTGGAATGCCACAAGGTTTTCGAATTATTAGAGTAACAGCCCTTCATCAAAATAAGATATGCAAGTATCCATGATATTGCCAGTAGTGTGGCAAATTAAATGGTGCTCATTCTGTGAGAAAAGTTGCAGTCTGAGCCGAGTTATGATCTCCCGAAGTTGAAATTGCGAAAACCGGCCAAAACTTTCTTTACAACCTGATATTCCGTTCAAATGACTGAGGAGACAGTATGAGAGTCACTTCGATGATGTGTCTACGATTGAAACTATGCTCCTACGGTCGGAGTTTCAGCATTCTTTTTGTATAAAATAGGCAACAAAAACAGGTTCCCGTCATGCAGTGGAGCAGTACAAACGAAAAGGCCTGAAATAACTTAAAAAGACGCATTGTGCGAACCCTTGTGGTTGTCTCCGCCGTTTCCTCCTCACTGATAATCGTTGAATTGAGAATTCCTGTCTGTGTGTTGCAGATTGCGGTCGCATAGCATCTCGAAATCATCTGAATTATCGTTTTTAGAGTGAAGGTAGATGGTGCTCTCTATGTGAGAAAAAATAAGCGCATTTAGACAACTCTTTACGATCTCTGAAGGTTCCACGACACGAAGCTGAGGCAAGTCACATGTATGAAGTCCTAACTCAGCCTTATCTACATTTTACAGTATAAGTGTCAGAGCAGCAAAAACGATCTATTCGTGGAGCGATGATGGTAGTCTTGAAAATCGCGTGGTCCTACAGCAGTCTACATTATGCCTTATGGGGGCAGGGACAACCATCTGCTAAGACTTAAGGCTCGAATGAAAATTAGGGGGGGGGGGGGTGGTTGTGGTGGTAGCAACTCGTACTTCATTTATTACCTTTTACGTACTTGTGTCTTTCTATTCCACATTTCTTGAGGAAACATATGGCAAGCAGTAAATACGGTAATGATAAAATGAATCGCGCAGTTGTACATCTGTTACTGTGATCAATGACATAACGATTTCTAATTTTTTTTTACTCAAAGATTGTTTGTATTCAGCAGCGGAAAGAATCCTGGGACGTGAAAATGAAATTCATTGGAAGGTCATTTGTATAGTCAACAGAAAAACTCAAGGCAATCGAATCGTGGAATGTTTGCACTTTCGCGACAGATCAAACATTGCTTCCAAGAGTTAAACTACGCGACCGCTTCTCTCTAACAATTGGTCATCAGAGAGGCGATATTCCTCAATTTGAAGAAACCTAATTGTCTTTATTTGAAAAATGAAAACCGGTGATATCGTTATGAATGAAAAATAAAACCCGCCTGATGGATATAAGCTTTCGCCTTGTAGCCGTCTTTACGATACTTTGCGAGGAACGTTTCGAAAGTTCCAGATTGACGACAGTAAGCCGCATCTGAAGCATCCTGGCAACGAAATGACAGCTTTTCTCCTGCAAACGTTCTCTTCAGAAAGTTAAGAGCAGTGGTGCGGGTGATGTGGGCAATTGGAGCTTCTAAAGAGACTCATTCAAATAAAAGCTACTGAACTATATCTGGCGTAATCACCAGCGAAAAGGAGCGCCTAGAAGTTTTATGAGACCTGTCTTCTTCGACAGTTGTCATTTCTTCTAACAGGGCCCGCTACTTTCGCTAACAGAAACCTCCTCACTTCGGAGTCATCGGTGAGAAGGAGCACCAATTCCTTGGGTTCTTGACCGTTTCATTCCGTTTTCCTTCACTTTCGTATTTATGAGCACGTGAACCTTCGTGTTCAGCACTCTTTTCATGCTGGATCCGTGTTCTGAACCAGCACGCCTAGCGTGAAATAGTTGAGTGTCATAGAAAATTCCGTTGAGTGTCATAGGAAATACAAATTCCAGCTCAAAGAAAATAGGATGATATCAAATGTAAAATTTCTCATCGTCCCTTCCGTGCTCTCTTTCTTCGTATCTACGGCGAACTCTCAACTCCCTAAAATCCACATACTCCAGCAAGACATACGCATATAGACCAAATTTGATAGCGCTTTTTGCATTTCTGTCAAAGCGCTTCAGAAGACTGGTCTTGAGGGCCGCATGAAGAGTCCAGCGAATGTGGAGACCTACCAAATCGCCTCAAAGCTGAGTAGCCTAGACCATTTGCATTTCATCTTGCAACATATAAGGCGCCACACCCGTCTCTTTGCTTGTTTGTCTGCCCGTTTGTCTGCTTGTGCTCGTTTCTGTTCGTGTCCATATCTTTCTGTGTATATGTACGACTCTGAGTTTATTTGTCTGTCTGTCTGTCTGTCTGTGATACGTATGTGACGATTAGAGGCATGCTCCGCGATAACCAGATTTACCTTATTGGGGGAAAAGGTTCCTGGGTAACTATCGGGTCTGAACCTTTTCCGCGTCGCCACGGTACGCCATCACGGCCCTTCACCTGCTCGAACCCACTCCGACCCACCCACTTTGCTCAATTGACCAATAAGTGAATATAGGTACGTGTGGTCAGAGTGTTCGAGCAGGTGAAGCGCCGTTGATGGCGCATCGTGGCGAGGTGAAAAAGATGCAATCTAACTACTTACCCAAGGATCTACTATGTATTTCATGAAGGAAGTCGACTTACCTGATTATTGCGGAGTGTGCCTTTAATATGTGGGGGATAGTTTAGAGGATGCTATGGGATAAGTAATGGTAGATGAGAACTAACGCCAACTGATGAAAACTCATATGGAATGTCGAAAAGCCAATTCCGGGGAACCGATCACGCTTTTCGGGCTAATATTATACAAAGCCGTTGGTTGGCACTCATAGATGTTGTGTAAGGTAGTACGAGTACTTTCATTGTGGGTGATCGAAAGTGAAAGCAGCTGATAAGATCTGGTAAAAGATAAAGGATAAAGTTTTAGGCGTAATGGAATTGGTCATATTGCTCCTTTTCATTAGTATAACCACTATGACTTGTGTTTTCGATAATCGAATGATGATTTCAAAAACCAAAGGAGAGTTCGTTCCAATTTCGATATCACCAATGAGAGAAAGCATTGGCGCTAAGCCATGCAGACTTCGAGGTAGTGACGAGATCTCACCTATGATAAGCAGTTGTATTATCAACTAACAATGCAACTAGAGTATAAGAAGCACAGCAAGCGATTCCCACTCAGACATAAGCGATTATAAAGTAGGTGCTATCGAGAGAGGTGCACCTTTGAAAAAGTTGCACATATAAGCTTTTGGAGGAATCTTTGGGGGCCAATCTGCATATTCAGGCCTATAATTTTCCCTGAGCCTGCGTGGAGGAAAGAAGGGGTTCTTCCCCCTTCTGGGCATGGGTGAAAATAATGTTCACGGTGGGATGCTCCCCTCATTGCGATAGCACCACGAAGTGTTTGGACCGCTGAAGTATCCGAGTTAGCAATGGGTTTTTGAGATATCACTTCCACTATCGTGTAGTATCGTGCATATCACACGCAAATTTGCAATGTGGCTCGATCGATATTTACCAATATTGGCTGCGATTGCTGGGTTGGTTTACTGTATCTTTCATTATCAACATGTGTGAGTGTCATCATCGTCTTTTTATTTTAGCAAGAAGACTTTGAGCTCCAAGTCAAACCACACAGGTTTCAGTGTCAATCGATATTAATTTGTCGGTATCAATCAGATAGACTACACAGCTCCGCGATTAGATCGAGCAGTATTGGATAGCTAAACTGGTTTCTTTGTATGGGGCCCTGTATCGCGCTTGTAAAAGAATCCCTTCCGTTTTCGTACTGAACTGTCCGTTTTTCCACCTACGCGGCTATAAACAGGTCTATTTGTTTGCTCTTCTTTTACGAGTACTATGTGCTATGGCACATAAAGCGAACGAAGCCTCGAATTTATGCTGTTAAAAAAGTATCGCACCATTCATGCATTATCCTACCCTTTTCCGGGTCAGCTGTGTGTTCAGCATGTTAGGGCGGGCAGTCAGCTATAGTAACTTTAGCACTGCACCCAATAGCATTTATCCTTTGTAGAACACCCCAGTTCCCTTCGCTTTTGATGATACGATAGCAGTCTCCTTTTCTCGTCATTGTTTCGGCGCAGCCTAATCTGTTTTCGAGATCTTATCATCGAAGGTGTTTTCTGCGGCCCGCGGGTCGTGAGCCGCACGAGTGCAGCGTCAAACAGAGTTGAAAATACGAGCAGTTACGAAAATCGGGCTCCTCACAAGCAGCAAGAAGCCGTCGAAGCTTCGAATTAAATCGATTCTTTGAAAGAGAATGGCTGCGTTGCTGATACAGACTGATCATGACCTGCCTACTTTTGCTTTCAAAACACTAACCCTTAACTACTTAATATAAAAGAACGGGGTACCTTTTACGTAAGTACGGGTGACATACCTTACCTCCCGCTCCGAAATTACTAGCTAAACGTGGTGGGAGAAAAGTTGTCAACAAAGACGACAAAAGGGGATACCATTCGCATAAACCCGTCCAGATAGACTTTTTGCGCAAACATCTTGCTCTGCGGGAATGCCAGCTGGCACTGAATTTGTTTGCTAAAAATAAGCGAAGTCGCTAGGTCAACACTGACCGACTCCAGAGTGCATGCTACAGACCAAGGTAGCGCTCAGGACACTCGCTTTGGGTCAGGACATCATGACGTTCGTTACGTGGCATTCATTACACACTCCAGTGGCGACTCTCTGATGCAAGCTGGAAATTATGCTTCGCCGGCTGTCTCTCAAATGCGAGGAAAAATGATTGATGGCTGCTTTGATGAGTAGTAGTGCTCAGGTGCTCTTACCTTGTACGTCTTTGCATTTTTTTACCTTCCGAATATTAAATATCATGAATTGAAAAGCAATGCAAAGGATGAAAGAATGAAGTGTTTGCCGTTAATCAATTCCTTGTTGTGATGCGCCTCGCATGTTAGTTCCATTCAAAATCGTGGTGAAGGTGAATGCGTTTTAGCCTGTTCAAAGACTCGCGGAGGCCAGCCGATGCAGAGGTCAGCATTTTCATCTTCTAAGCAAGTCTGGTACTCATTAACCTAATCCCGAAAGCTCAAAGGCCTGGTTGGCTTGAGCGAACATTGATGTGGAAGTTGATCCCAACACGCCAGGCGGCACAACTGTATTGCTTTACTAAATCAAACATCGGCTGACCCCCAGTTTCCAGATGCGGATCTATGCATCCACATTCTCGAGCGGGAATACATACTATAATATGCATAATACAAAATGATAGGTTTTTGTACACAACAAAGATAAAGCGAGCACTTTACCATTTATCCTTATGTATATGAATATCATAAATGAAAGATCGGTACAAATAGACCTGCGCTGAAAATAGCTAGTAGCAAGCTTGATTCGGTACTGTGGTTGCTGTGAGCTCCTTGGGACATGACTCCTAATTTTCAAGCCCGCGTCATAGAGAATGGAAACACTGACATGACCATAAACTGGAAAAGATGATCCTATCGCAGGGGGGGGGGAGGTGGAACATACCACTATGGACATTATTTTTATCTAAGCCCAAAGGGAGAAAAGGACCCCTTCGTTCTCCGTTGAGGGTTTGGCGAAGGTATACTCCTGAATGTGCGGATTAACCCTTCATAGTAGATCTCTCCAAAATACTTAGATAAGCAACTTATTATAAGATGCGGCACCCCTATTGCGAAAGCACCGTAAAGATTTCAAGGTACTGACATAAGCGCATAGGTCTCAAATTACATCTACAGCTTACATTTGGGATCAAATAGAAGTAGCTGCGGATCACATCCCAGAAGAACGGTATTCTTTTTTCAGATGCGTTCACTCGTACTAGCGCAGTTGACACCCTATGTGAGCCAAGACTCCTCACACAGGTGTAACCTTGGGTCTCCCAAGAAATCGAAACAGTCAAAATGTAAGACCCATCAATAAATATATTTGCCCATAAAAAACGTGCCATGAAAAAAGAAGCACGATTGACTTCCGCAAGATGGCTTTTTTGTTTCAGTGAGATAAGCTTGCAGAGACCATCTTGTTGATTTCAATAAGCACCGATATAAGATATTGCACACCTCCCACGGCCGCTTGAAATTTCCGCTGCAGAAATACGTCCAAAAAGGCGGGATAGAGTGCATGGAAAAGTTCAGCATTCCTGATTGTGGGATGCATTACCGGCTTCCTCGGTGAAACATGAACTGCATTTGAATTGTACAGTGTACTGAAATTTTAGCCGGGGTTTTAAGCGGTACACTGATATTCCCATTAACCGTCAGAGCTCGTCTGGTACAAAAAAGACGAAAGATTGACAGGTCTGGACAAAAATCGTTGCACAGATTTTTTACGTGGAGTAAACTCCTGCTATGAGTGGCAGAACAACAAAGTTATTATCTCACCTCGTTCATGACAATAATTGAAGCACATCACACCGAAGCCGAGCTGTTGGCAAGCGCCATGCCTCGCTTTGAAAATCGAAGCACATGTCTTTTTATACTGGAACAATGACAACCGAGGCATTATAAAATATCAAAAAATGATAAATTCTGCTCAGTTCTCGTCCTCACCTGGAAGTTACTGCCCACTGGTTCTTTGGCGCCCAATCGTGGAAGGATCCACGTTTTGTCAAGCGCTCTTATCAACTGGTTCAGCTTATCCACATCAAGTCGTTCGCTTCGCCCAGGATTCTTAAAGCCATATGAGATATTGGTGGAGTGCGTGGTGTCTTGATCAAAAACTTACGTTCTGTTGTGTTCTGCTTGCAGGTCGTATACCCATGGGTGCAGCATTTTGCCGTGATTTGGTTTGCTCGATTGCTCGATTCACTTGCAGTTGCCTTCTATCTGAAATCGTGGTAAGTGCATTCCACACATAAACCTGAATTAATTTATGTGAGAAACTCAAGTATGTAATTAGGGCTATGCCGTTAGCGACATTGTTTGCACACTTTTTAACTTCTAAACAGAGTTTGCCTGGCAACACCGTATTCGACGCATTCCGACGATTCCACAGCCAATCTCATCAATTCGCTTCATATCAAGGTCCACATTATGGGTTGTGCCGGTTCCATGACCTACTCTTCATTTTTATGGACTTAGGTCTACGTAACTCGAAACTCATCCGCCCCCATATCGAAGGAGCGCTATGAATTTTGATGCTCAAATAAGATTCTTCCTTGCCATAAGGTTTATTGCAATATCATGGGCCCCCATTGAACTCATAAAATTTTCAAAATTTCGAAATTTAAGAGTTTTTGGAAGAAGGAAGAGCAACTTTGCCAGCTGCAAGGCATATCGGCAGCATATTTTGAAGATATCCTTCTTGATGGGAGCAATATTCGAACAGTATGAGCATACTATTTACCGTCTGCTGACATTTAATTATTCCATTTTGAGCAATGGCTGCTCCATCATCGAATAGTGTAGATGAGCCATGAGTAGTTCTACATTTTGAATGAGAATAGAAGTGTGGCACACTGGCACTGGCATTTCAGAAATATCTCTTTTTGAGGAGCAATTTCCACTGACCCAACAAAGCAGGATTACCGAAAGCTGCAGCATGGAATAAGCTTCTCATATAAGAGGCCAGCTGCCGAGATTTTCGACAGAAACAAAGGGATCCCCATTGGTGAAAACATGATATGCTTTGTTAAACGAATCGTCCCATGTTTCTAATAGACAAACAGGCGATGCGAAAAGCATATCACAGAGCAGTGGTAAGACGCAAACTGTTTTATATGGGTGGACCACTGGAAAATTAGATATACATCGCTTTAGCGGGTTTCCTGCTGCTTAATTCCCTTCCTCGTATATCACAGCCAACCTCGTACTACCCTCTCAGTCAAATTCATTTTACCAACATGCTGAGAGCGCATCTGCTGAGGGGACGCAACATATGAAGGTACCTTGAAGAAGTTCCCGCACATTCATTTAGTGCGTTCTATGGCAAATTTGAAGATAAAATTCTTAAGGCGACTCCCTTACGCTTATAGCAGCGATAGACTGGATTTCAACAGCTACTGCCACACATTAGCGTTTCTTCATTAATGAATGCCTGAATTATTCCCGGTAGCAAAGATAAGAACTGAAAATTAACCGTTACTCTTTAGTAGATCGATAGTGGTGTGGTTTGATGAGAAACATGACCTTCCAGGAGGTTTCTAAGCGTACTTACACTAGTATCGTAGCATATTGCACTTTACTCGTTCCGTTCGCCTGAGTTCCAAGTTTTTTTTCTTTCGATCTACTCAGAGGCCAAAAAGTCGTGGTTGATATGATTCTGCATGGTAAAAATAACACCAGCAGTAGACATCCCAGTGCTAACTATGTCCACTCCGCTTGTCAAGCAACTGGTCTGTAACTGAGACTCCAAGCAAACATAACTGTTCTGACTCATGGAAACTGGACCAGGTTTTCTCAGGCTGGTGTCGGCTGGAATCATTTGAGATCACAGCACTAGGTTCCTCTTTCCAATCCCAAGTTGGTTACCCGACTATGAATTTAGGAAAAATCATAGGGTTGGGCACCGATTTAGTACGGAGTGTCTCCAACAGGTGGTTTCACCCAAAGTGGTTTAGCAAATCAGTACAGCAATGAACACTACGGGCTATTTTACTTAGTTCTAGCTAGGTTATCCTTTAATTTCGCCCTTGTCATGTCCTTGAGCGTACCTCGCCCAGACCATCCTCGAGATGTGAATCACTTCACAGTTGATAGCCCCACACCATTCTCACACCCTTTTTTTGCTCTCTGCTACTTTGCCATTATGTTAGCGTGACGTTTACCTACAAGACCCCTCACTGTACCTCTGAAAAGGTGTTATAATGGGCATGACCATATGTCAGCTGTCAGCTGAAGTGATAGTCCTTATTCTAATTCATTGTGGTAGCTTGCAACTCAGAGCTACCCACTCATCAGCAACCTAGGTAATGCGGGTGTACTGCTATCACCACCCTTTGTAATGTAAACTTGGATCGAACAACAACTCAAGGGAACTTAAACTGAGCTTTGCACTGAAATGAACATCTTGCATGGATATCACGAAGGATCTGAATTCACTGCGCTGCTGGTTTTTCATCCAGAGACAATATAATGAAGTGGTTCTAGGCAGAGAAACAAAGAGCTGAGCCATTAATCCGGCTTATTTTTCCCTTTTTTTATCTCATTCTCTCTCAAACTCCCCAACTTGGTTTGCAAATCTTATTCCACTGCACTCTCTCAGTGTTGACCTTAAGCGTCGACTGGTTTCCATGATCCCCGGTCCTGCTGGACCTGATCAATGCCTTAGTTTGCGATCTGCGCTGCCCTATTGCTGACAAATGAATCCGCTTTCAAGCACTTGCTACGAACGAAAAAGGGGTGTCGCAAAGCATCTGTGTTTGAACCGAGGCTTTTGGAGCCCGAAAGCGACGAAAACCCTGGGTCATTGTTAGCGAAAAAGCTCAAAGTGAATGGAGAAGCCGACCATCAGCAATCAACATTTGACTGTGAGCTTTAACGGAGACACTTTCTTTGGACCCGTAGGACCTGCAGCTGATGGGAAACGATAACATCACAAGATTTCCATTTCAGAAAACTCACCACTTAGTAGGGTTCCTCGGAAATATCGTATTGGGGTTTTTCTGCGCGAAAAGGTCGGATTGATTTTCTCTGATGGAGTAGAACTCCAACATGTCAACCAACTGTTATTCATTTAATAATGAAGTATTACAATGCAACCAGCACTTAAATCAAGAAATAGGGTCTTTACCCTCACGGAGGCCTCTTTACGCACATGTGCTCATAGAGACGCTTCAAAAAGTGCTTCATATAGGTTTTTTGACGTGAAGGCGCCAAGGCATGGATTGAGTGGGCAGTTCCATAGCAGCGCAGTTGGTTGCCGTCTACGGCCCACGGTTAGCATGGAATGCAGCACATTTGTGCTTCTCACAGGAAAACGTGACGCCACACTTGAAAAGTTCTGAGGTTTCTGTTTGCCGAGGCCATATGAAACAAGAGAAATGATGCATGTTTACACACACAATAAGCGCATCACGCATCAGAGCACACAAACTCATTATGCAACGAATCGGCAAATTAAACAGCTGATCTTGTGCTGTCTGTTCTGTCGTTGCTCTGGACAATGAATATTGACTGTTCGAAGAGGGTGAACAGTGCTGAGCACTCAATTTCGAGAGGATAACTCGCAAAAAAAAACCATCGGGCTAAGCCGACTAAAACCCAAATGTACTCCTACCGTCTCTTTGGATTACACTTCTTTACTCGCTCATTTCAAGGGCCTTAATGTAATACTTAATTTATACCACGAGTTCCTTAGATAAACGACATACGGTAGTCTGTTGGAACAGTATGACCTGTAGCAGAGGGAATGAAGCTTCGTTCTTTGTCAAAACCAAATGAGAAGCTCGAACACCTACCAGCACTTGAAACAATGGAGGAAGAAATACATAGTAAAGCGACTCGTAGAAGCAACCGCATTCTCCTTGCAGCAATAGTTCCTGCTCGGTAGCGCAGAAAGTAAAAGCGGTCCCGCGAGCAGAGCTGAAAACAGTGAGCAGCGAAGAGTGATAGAAGTGTGGTGGTCACACACAGCCAGGGGCGCGGTCAAACAGGCGAGACGCTCATCGATATAGCGTGGATGGATGCGAGATGCTGAGTGAAAGAATGGAGGAGAATGTGACCGAAGACAGCCAGTCACGAAAGGGGCTGAGGCAATTGGGACGAAATAAGCTATTTCAGGACCACACAGCCACTCATCCGTCTCCGGTTGTCAGCAGGCACACCTGAGACAATGAAAGCAGCAGCCGACAGATTAACTTGGCCTTCAGGGCGCTTCAGAACGAGGGGAAAGTGTCACCCGCCGCCTTACAATCGTATCACATAAATTTCACACAAAACATAATTTAGCGTAGAAATTGAAACGGTAAGACATGAAAAATTTTCTCTAGTAAACAGTAGGTGGCTCAGGAACTCTTCTTCTCCAATTTGATTTAATCCGACGTGAAAAAGTCAGTTTTTATGGACCTCGATACGCCTAAAGTGCAGATTTTTCCTTACAAGTTACTACATTTCTGGACCTTCAAAATAAAAAACAATCAAACGATTGAAACAACCATTTCATAGAGCCGCAAAAGCTTTATAAAACATATGCGCATACATTTTTGACCACGATTGCGGACGAGGAAGATGAAGTGTCGAGTTTGCGAATTTATGTTTTCTGCTAAATTCATTTTCAAACCTCATAAATATTACTGGGCAATCGAAGGATTCGACAAAACAAAAAGCAGCGTTGTGCAGAGCAGAAAAACTATTGAATACATAAATAAACATCGTCGAAAGGTGAAGAGAACGTTGCGAAACACGGAGAATAATAAACGTCGAGAACTTATCTCTCAATCTAATATATGGTACCAGAAATGCGTTATATAACTTTAATATGTAGGTCTCCTCCTTTTCAATTGAAAATAGAGAAAACTCAAAAAAAAAGTACATAGATGGTCTAATCACATGGATACATGATGAAAGCAAGTGTCGTGATCATTTTTCGATACAAATCACTCTCATTAAATTTTCCAAAGTCGATTGAAAAGTATACAGTGGCCCTTGAATGTCATCATCAGCGACAATGACTTGAACACGCCAGTACACGCTCTTCAGAATAGAACCCTGAACCATGAGTACGTTAGCAGCGAAACTTGTGGCTACTTCCCTCTCTTTCTAAGCACATGGTACGTGAGATGAGGCGATCAATGACCTTCCAATCGAGGCCATCAATAAGTTAGACTGCCCTTATTATTATTTGTCGCTCTGTATCACAAGCACCGTTCTACAGTTCTCCATTCTATCGAGACTTTTTAAATTTGTATTTTGGAGATTCTTCTAGGATCACGTTTGAAACTTTTGTGTAACAATCTATGGACACACTTTTGAGGAGCTTTTTTAGAGCAAAAACTCATTCTCGATCATAATAAGAAAAAGCCAACCTGAACGCTTCAGTAATATATCGTGCTGCAAAGCTGCGAACTGTGATTTAGGCGAGATGCAGTACAGGAGTAGTTTTATCATTCTGCAGAGCCGGTCAGATTGTTAATGGGCTTTAATGGCTAAAGTTATGGCAGATTCACCTTCGCCGTCATCTGAAAAGGTAAGAGTCAGGCCATGACCATTTCGAGCAATTCTTTCCCCGTGCTACATATCTGACGACAACTTATTCCATTCCGACTGATTATACAGAGAGTGCAAAAAAAAAGTAATTTTGCCCACGGCCCACATCCGCCTATTATTCAAAACACAGGGAAACGAAAGAGACAAGAGTATTAGGGCACAATATTTCCGAAATGTTCCTCTTAAAGCAGGAACAAGCTGAGACTCTCTACCTTCGCTTTCATAAAAATATGGAGCCTTCAAATGGCGCAGTCAAGCTTCAGAGCACCCACGGTATCAAGGTCCCCATAAAACAGTGGAGCCAGGTTCCGTGGTAAGTCTTCTGTGGGTAGCTTCCTAGGGATTGGCCCTTTATATCATGGAAGTCACAGAGCCCTTGCTACTTGGGCCCTTGCTGCTTAGACAAGGCTGCTATGATCCGAAGTTTCATTTTACATGCCTCAAACCTGCCCCCGGAGGGGTTCCTGAGGTAATGGCACGTTCTTGAAAACGAAGGGCGTTGGGAGCCCGGAAAAAACGGAATATTCAAGAACACCACCCAGTATGAATCCCCCCCCCCCCCCCCCCAGATACACAGAGTGAACGGACCTTAGCAAGGTTGTGAACGAGGGCGACGAAGTTTCGGATTTTGCCCACCTGAGGTGACACATCTTGTTCACTCGGAACAAGCAACCGTTCCTGCTCGTGCAGAGGGCTGTAACGGAGAACAGTGATAGGTGAGGTCTGCTCTTCACTTTATGGATGAAAATACCTGGTCGGAACTTGCCGAAGTTCGATTGATGTGGGGTTGAAAGTGGAAGACAAAAATTACTTTATTGGCACCCCCTGTAGAACCAGGCTAGGAATTCAAATTTAAGTGCAGAAGAGAACATGCGCAAGTTAGTCAGGATGTGCGTATCCATGAAGGGTTTGCCCCTGAATCGGCTCTTTCAATACCAATTTGACGACTTCCTTATTTCCAGCTAGTGTGATTGATTTCGTGATTAAGTACAGCTACGATATGTTCTTCCCAGCCCTTACATAAGGAATCAGTTGAAGTATTGAAGATTGCGTGTGATTTTTGGTCTACTAACCAACGACCTGATTTCCACTGTGCCGGGCCCTAATGAGGGTGAGTCCAGCGAAACGTCGGCCAGCCTCCTGAGCACATGGCAAGAAAACTAGAACTTAGAGGGACCTCAAAATGTGAGGGAACTGCCTATGTCAGGAATTTCGCTGCCGATTGACAGTCCGTCCCGCATTCAGGTTTTCGGATCCACCTTACGATCCTTATTTAGGCTCTGCCCACGAAGGGTGAGCTCCACCCACTGTTGAGATTTATCTTTCTTTCATAACACTAGCCACTACTGTCACTCCCACTTTTCCATCCGTCTCTAAACCACCCTGAAGAAATTGCAACTTCTACAATGAGTACCACCCGATTAATTATGCGTTCCGCCCACAGTGGGAGGATCTTCGCGCACTTTGAGCGTGTTGAAGATTGCTCGCAAAACGGTCTTTTTGTTCCTGATCCTATCGAGCCGCGTTCAGTCCTCTGCCCATCTCAGCACCCTCATTTTTGTGGAATGTAGTTGCCTCTCACGATTCTTTGTTATGGGTCAACACTCGCTGCCATAGAGTATTGCGGGCCCTATTATTAGCCCCAGTGGGTATACCATGACCGTTAGAACTCTTGAACGGTCGATCGCAGAGGAATCCTGTTGATACTCTCCATTTCAGACATGCCGTATTGATTCGAGCTTTCACGGCGTGGTCTACCTTACCAACCTCGGTTATATCATTTATCAGATATCGGAAGTCTTGATTCCTTGCTTTCTTCATAGCGGTCACCGATGGACCATATACAATCCTCTGACAAGGGAGGTCTTTCAGGTCATGACGCGCTTTTGGGAAAAGGTTTTTTTCTATTATATGGGGGTACCTACATGAAACATATAACTAACTTCCATTTTTGCTGAGCGACCCTACGAATGCCAAAAAAGGAGCAAAAAAAGTTTTTTTTTTAAAAAGGCGATTTTAACCCACTTATTGTAACGCATACTCCTTGTAACCTTGACCATGTGCAGATCCAAAGGTGTTCTTCCATTCCACATCCAAAACAAAGTCAAATACGGGAAAAAATAAGATGTTACCTCCACCATGTACTAAAAGTGTGCAGCTGTTTCACAACGGTTCCCCGATGTTCGTGTTGTCCAGCGAACGGATGGCCTACTCGATACGACGATGGACTCTCAAACGGTCGAAAGGCATGGGTTGGTGGTTCGGGCCCCGGCCCTGCCAAAGTTTTGCATTTGTTTTTGCCTTCACTTTTTTATCTTCAGATATGTCTGTATATGCCAAACGACTATGATTTCATTGACAGCATGCCAAAATGACTCTGTTTACGAATTTTCAATGAATTTGGTGATCTGACTTTTTTGGACACATAAGGGCCCGTAGCGCTCGAAATTCGCGATTTTGCGCAAAATGAGTGCCATATTCCTGTACAGGGGGTCAAACCACCCTTGGGGACACATTTCTAGTCAACTTCAAATTTTGACCCTAACTTCGAGAAAGACGTTTGGTCATGGGTGCATGGTGCCCTTTCTATTTGTAGAAGTGAGTAACTAACAAAATTGTTGAAAATCAGTGGAAGATGCACAGCATGGATGCCTGTCGTTATTACTTGACCAACCAAGCATCAAGCAAGAGAAATAGTCAGGATTGTCAGGATTTCCTAACAAGTGATGCCGTCGTCTCCTTCGTTGAAGGTGCAGTCGAAGGTATATCAGGGCCCAGCTAAAATTTTCGAATTTTGGTCAAAACTTTGATTGGGCTGGAAACTTACCCCCTAGTTCGACCTCCTGAACACGAATATCAAATCCGTTTCACGCAAAAACGCCTCGTTCGTGCGCTATGAGAGGTAAAAGGTTGAAAAATTGGACTGTCAAACTTGCTGAAAACTGGCAGTGTAGGGCAGTCCGGGGTTCTAAATGTGATAACTGCACTTAATCTTCATATTCAAATGTTTACGAGTCCAAAAACTGAAAATCTGAATTTTGCAAAAATTTGTCCTCGGTGGGGATCGAACCATCAACCCCTTCTTTGGCATTCGTAGGGCCGCTCAGCAAAATGGACATCAGTTATATGATACTTGTACGCAACCCCATACATGCAAAAAACAGCTTTCAAAAAGCGCGTCATGAGTTGGAAGACCTTCCTCGTGAGCTCAGAGCTTGGTCTTCTTGGCGTTTTGTCGTGGGCCGTTCACTACCAGGCTTGCCTGCCATCTCCGCACTTTCGCATGGAGTTCTTTTCTTTAATCCGCCATCAGAACAATGTCGTCAGCGACATTGTTCTCAGAGAGTAGTCTTCAGCGGTCAGGAAAGGGCTCAGGGATGAACTTGGTGTACCACTAGGGAGATCTCTTCTCCCGCTGTCTGTCCCTGCTAGGTGGGTATGACAGCCTTGGCCCCGTCGTACATGTCCTGCACAGGGGGAACTAGGTGCTCCGGTATCTGTGGTTTGAAGCGCATTCCAGAATAGTGGCTGCGGTAGACGGTGGAAGACCTTTCCGAGGCAAGGATGGCTAGATATCGAGGATGACGGTTTTCACGGTACTCTGCCATCACCTGTACAAGAATCATGGTCAAGACCACCTCGAGGAATCCTTGACAGAGGGATCATATTTAATCAGGTGGAAGGGGGGTCTTAATCGTTGAGGTAGGCAGTGATCAACGGAATTTCTCAGGCTAAGTGTCAGAAGTGTAAAGGGGAGATGTGACAGCATTGAGTAATGGGTCCGATTCCAGGCAATATTCAATTTAAGCTTTACTTAAAAACTGGAAGAAACAGAAAGCAGCACCTCCCAAATAGGAAACAAAGTGAGGCAAAAACTTGTCAAAATAAGTTGTCAAGATGATACTGTAGTGAGGAGAGCGCATGGACAACGCAAAAGATAGACAGAGTTCAAGGCCAGGCTGATCCCTTGCTCCTCTTGGAATTGTGAGCTGTGAACAAAGTTCTAAGCTTCTGCAATGAATGCGCATAGCTTATGCAGTGTTGCGTGGTCGATACTCGATAGCTTGTTCACAGTGCACACTTCCAAGATGACCACAAGAATAGTGCACCTCCTAACCTGATAGATCGTTGATGGAAATTCCATGCACGGCGCGATTCATAACAAAGCCGGCCAACATCAAATGTCCACTTGTTAGTTGGTCCGCAGGCACCGAAACCACGTACAGAAAAACCTTCGAAATTCATCGATCAGCCGTGGGAAGCGCTATCGAATCATAGGCGTTAGCTTGAATGAATACCTCAAAAATTATGGGACAAAACGAAAAACTAGCTGATATGAACCCCTCTCATGTCTTAACACGGTTGCAAAAACGTGAGCTGATGCTAGCGAGCCACTATGCGGACCAGAAAAGCATTCGTACTTACTGAGAACATGTGTGAAATCCTCATGCATGGCGCATCCCTCAGCAAGAATCGCCGAGGCCAACCACCCTACCGTTGCTTTCCTGAAAGCAAAAGATGTGTACTGGATTCAATACAGACACAGTGCATAATTTTTTTAAGGAATCATAGGAAGTCCTCGTCACGTCAACGAGAAAAAAATCCGCTCGACTGGCTTCCCTCGAAGTAACTTCTTTCTTCTAGAAGATACTGTAAAGTCCATGTATTCATCGGATGACAACCTCGTGGTGGACTCCGTGAAATTCGCTCTCATAAGTATGAAGGAAGTCACGATCAATTGAACTGAAACTTCACGCTCAAAAGTCGGCGTACGAAAATTTGGAAATTTCTCCCCAACTGGATTTTCATAAAGAGAGACTACGCGTAAGAAACGTTCTGTAAAAATAGTGACCAGCGGGGTTCTGCGCACCGCTTCCGGCTGACGTCTTAGCTTTGTAAGTGATTCAGCAAAATAGTGATCTGAAAGGTTACGTCAGTAAAGACAGAATGGGCTTGGAAAGGATGTACGGAGACAAAGGGCTGTGCGTAAGAAACGTTGAGTAAAAATAATGACTACGGGAGTGCTCTGCGCGCCTCTTCCGGGTGACGTCTAAGCTTTGTAACTGATTCTTATACAACCTTCAAACATATTTAATGTGATCTGGTTTCACCATCAACCGGCCTGTCAAGCTGGGCGTGATGCAGGAATACTTGCAAATCATGGTTTTGTGCCTCGGCGAGGATCGAACCCAGTGGTTGAATGTGCAGATGCAAGCCTTCACCCCTATACACTCGGCTATTCCTACCTCGGATCGACCATTTCTATTAATTTTTCCAAGTCTCTGCGCCGGAACTGAATTATAAACTTTTGCCATCATTTTCTAGATTATCGTTTCCCCACGTTTGGTCCATTCTGGAACGCGATTAATATTCTCCGATTCGAGTACCCAGCACTTCAGTGTACGCTGCGCCCACCGACGGCGAAGCTTGGCTTATTTCAATTGTGCTGCTCACTCCTTGTCTCATGCCCAACCCATTTCAAACTTCCCCCATCTCCCTAGGCCGTTTTTCACGTAATGCATAATTTTGTGACAGTCGGAGGGACGGACGCACAGACAGCCGATGCTGTGACACACGTTTCATGTATAGTAGAAATTGTCCTCCTATGCGAGTTTTTTCCATAGCCGAGTTCCCTAAAGGGGATATGGGCATAATGGGTGCACTCCACGGTAGGCTGCTCTTGTCAATTTGAGTTCAAACTGGTGCAAGGTGAAATCATACCCAAAAGCTAAGGATCTCAGGTCGAAAATTTCTCTTGCAACTTTCCTGCGCGTTTTGTGGAGCAGTTCGCGAATCTGCTCCTAATCTGCCAAACCATTCCGTGAATGGAGCTGTGGAACACTTTCCAAGTGCACTGTCACAGGTGTATGCTGTTCCCGCCCATATAAGTGCGCGTGACAACCATGGGAATCTGGCAACAGCATGTCACTGTGTTAAACCCAGTGTTTCAAGTATGTGAGATCGTGATTGAGAAACGCCTGACGACGTTTTTGATTCCTGGTTATCCTGCCATACTTCGGAAAAGGTACCAAGTCGTATTATTTTGCTTATTCATCTGAAAGGTTAACAACTATAACAAAGATATTCTAAGCATACCAAATACTTATGCTTATCGTAGCTGATGCATGTAACAAACGCCGAAAGTACATTTTCTCAACAACGACCGAGGACTCTCCCCTTTTTTGAAGTAGTGCCATCATTTGCTTTTTCATCTGAAAGGTTAACAACTATAACAAAGATCCAAATCCAAAGATTCAGTCAAAATCTCGATATCTCTCGAAACTCATCCGAAAGAGTTACTTGATCCCCTCACTGCTTAGTAAATAGGTTTTACGCGAAAACACTGATGCATGCACTACAGGCACCTGCACTAACTAATTAATGGTGGAGTTTATTCAGAGAACCTTCATGACTCCACTGGAAAACAGAGAGATTTGAGATCACGATCTACAAACGCGTATTGAGGTATGCGTCTCATTGCAGGTTGCGATTTTGACGTTAGCTCTGTTCCTCGTAAGTTGAGGAGTTGGAAAAACGAGTCACAGGAAGGAAAAATGCTGTTTAACGTCCAACTTTTTGTTATCTTCAAAATCGCAGCCCGTTTCTAGATTCCGGGGTTTGTCCTAGAATTTATGGGAAAAGGGAATGATATTAGTAATGCATATCCTAGAGAAGGGTAAACGTACAATATGCGCGACTTTCATGGCACTACGCATAATCCACGTCTAAAAGGATCCCTCGGTGAATTTAATATTTCTGATTCAATCAACTAATCTCGTCTGAAGTCTAAAGTGATCCCAGGGTGATTTGAATTATTCTGATTCGATCAACTAAGCACAGTATTTTCGTGTAAAAGTTTATTGGGGCTGCTCCTTGAGATAATACCGAAACTTCGTAGCTCATTCTAGGCAACTGTCATTGCAGCAGTTTAGGTACGACTGTGTATGCTACTCGAGTTCCAGACCTAGAAAACCTGCACCTGTTTCGAGAATAAAAACGGTCGAATTGCGTAGTATGTAATTTTGTATGGATTTTCAAGGGATTCGCGCATTTCTCGCTCCTGTTAACCGAGTCCATCTGAAGCTCAATGTCATCGTTGTTCTTGATGAGAACCGTAGCCGCTTCGTCAGCGACAAAACTTCACCCGTGTTTAATTTCACGTTGAGCGAAAGGAGTCTTGTCGCGCCTTGAGTCTGGATTGCGATAACATCGTGGTGGACCGACTTTAGACAAGACATCCGCATCGATCACAGCCCGGTGTGCCTTATCCATCGATTTCGTTGTCTCGACTCCTACTCGACTTTGATTTGCTTCAAAGACTGCCCACCCATTTTCCTTACAACAATGACATGCTTCCAGCCATTTGTTTCATAATCTGACTGCGAGACTGAAGTGCTCTGAAACATATCGTAGAAGAGTGAAAGAGCCGCGTAGTTCCTTACCACTCTCGTTCCTAGTGATGCGTCTCTTCGTACTCATTAAAATTTGAGGGAAACTTTTGTTTTGGCCTGAGATTCTCAAATTGGATGGAGTCGAGATGCTAAGCCTTATCTCTTGGGGACATGTAGCACTGCTCTGTTACTTCCCTTGTGAGAAAATCTTTAAAAATAGTGGTTTCGTGCTTTTCTTAGCTCTTACTCTTATTTTTTTCGTTCAGGTAACACTATTCCAGAGCCATCGATCTTAATCCTTTATCGGCTTTTCTCTCATTTTCTCCTGACAGTCTCTCATGTATTTCACGGGTCCCATTTTCATCGCCGTTTGAGAATATTACGCTCAGGATCGCGATATCTTCGGAAGTGCAAAAAATTTAGTGAGCGTGACAACTTCACGAATGAAATTTCGATGTAGTCGCTAAAAAAATCTGAAACCCTCTTACAATGAGCTCATTTCTTGGGAAGTTGTTCCAGTGAAAGCGGAAATTCACACATGAATCTGTCCAAAATGTTCGATGGTTCAGGGCAGCATTAGTGCCTCCATCAAGATTCCGTTGATTTTCACGATAAAAACGTGGAAATTAAAAAAAACGATCTAACAAGAAGAAGTCTTCAAAAAAAAAGCTGTGCCCTTCGAAGCAAGAGCATTTCCTATATTTTTTAGTAGAACTGTGTTCCGCTGCCCGTAGTTCTACGGCTAATGGTGAGCAATTTGAAAATTTTCTATAACAGGTATAGTTATTATATAAAAAACCAGTTGTTGGCGCAGTGCGCGTAATACCATGGGCGTCAGTAGGTCGATCGGGATTGATTTTTTTCTATAAACTTTTAGTAACAGATTGTAACACGCCCCGCCCATTGCGGGCGGATCTCCGCTCATTCTGGTGGGACCAGGGTAGCTTGGACACTAGTTCATTCTACCGGTTTTTCTCTGGCCTGAAGGCTGCGTTATGACCTAACTATGGGTTTTTGTTGTAAGGACCGCCCACTCGGGGTGCACTCCGCGCACTATGCCCAGGTCTCTTTCATGTCTTTCAAAAACTCATTGCTGACCTCAATGCGTTTTGTTGCCACGTTCGGGTCATACTGGAACACAATCAACAGTTTTCTGTCGAAAAACGGAACATTTCGGTGCACGCCCGCCCACCGTGAGCGGAGCTCAACCTCATGTGTATTATAACCCAAATTACAATTTTCGAGCCAAAACAGAACATTCTAGTGCACTCTCCGCCCACCGCTGGCGAGACTTAAGATAGTTTATGTGTGCTCCTTACTCCTTGTCCCAAGCCCCACCCATCCCAAATTTCTCCTCGTCTCCGCAGGTTGCTTTTCATGTAATGCCTAATTTCGTGACAGACGGACGGGGGGACGGAGGGACGGACGTAGAGACAGAGGAAGCGTTTTGTATATAGTAGGGAAACCTTCGATGTTTGCCTCTGAAATATTAGGTTGATTCATAATAAATCGGACAAATGGTAATGATGATTTCTAGAGATCATAACTCAGTAACGAATTAACGAAAATGGACGCGCGAGGTACCGTTGGAATGAGTATGAAAAGCTCTTCAAAGTACCGCAAAATAGTAATCACTCCAAAGTAAATTCATTCTGCCACAATGCCGCACGATTTCAAGCGGTCCAGAGACCACATCCGCAACGTCATACTATTTATATCGCTATCTGGCCAGGAACCCGCGGATATCGGCAGACGTCTGATAGAAGTTCACAAGGAGCATGCCCCCGGCAGAAGTACACTGTAGTTGTAGCATTCGAAGTTTGCGTCAGGCGACTATTCCATCGAAGACGAAAACCGCGGTTGGCGGAGCGTACACGGCGTAGAGTACTGGGAGCTGCTCGATGAAGGTACCACAGTATCCGCCGACGTCTACGTTCGTCAATTACGAGAATTGAAGGCCAATGTCCAAAGTTCGCTACGGCGGCGGTCACATGTCTACTTCCAGCACGACAACGTGTCTACTTCTACAGACTGCACTTCGCAAGATCGACCAAGGCCGAGCTGCTGTCGTACAGTTGGTCCGTACTTCTATACCCACCGTACTCCCCAGACCTGGCCCCTTCAGATTTCCACCTTTTCTCCCACAGCCAACGCCACCTGGACAGCCAAGACTTCAAAACTCGCGACGAGGTCAAGGCGGCACTCGGCAACTTCTTCGAGCTCCAGCTTCCGGCCTTCTGGAGCAAGGGCATCCATGATCTGCCTATACCGTGGCAGAAGGTCATCGATAAAGATGGAGTATATTTCAAGTGAATCCCTGTTGTCGTAAAAAAGTTGTACGACAATGATTAAAATTGGTCAATTTGTCCGATTTAATATGAATCAACCTAATAATAAACTTGAGCGTTTTCACTGCACATGTGATTCTTAGCTATTTTGTCAATATAGTCAGTACAAATAGTGTCAGTAGTTAGCGTGTTTCTCTCACAGTCATGGCCCATTAAATTAGGCTTTGAAGTGAAAATAATTATTGTCCTGTATTCTCTGAGCTATAAACGAGTAGTTGGGAAGAGGTATCGATTCACTCTGTCACTGCGAAAACACTGCAGGGAAGTTAGAATGATCGGCAGGCTGTAAAGTTATATGATTGGTGTCAACGGAGCTCTAACCATTTGCTACTCGTGTTTCTTGTCAACCGTGCATCTCCTAACGTACAGCAGGAATTTCAAAATTTCTCTTCATTGCAGCTGGAATGACACCTCCGCATCTCACGTTCAAGTACGCGGGATTGATTCTGCTCACAGCGCAGCAGGCCAGGTGAGGTGAAATTGATGATTAACTTTTTTACGTTATTGCGGCACAGGTGAATCGAAAACGGGCCATTTGGTTGATTCGTCATTTCTAAGTCAACCAAATTTTCAAAACTGGTCAGCTCCGTAACGACAAGAAAGAGAGTGATGGCATTAATTGCGAGACATTGAGAGCTCTAGTTGCGTACAACCACTTCAGAATGCCTCTAAAGTTTCCTAGGAAGACGGTCGTCAGGCGACGTCCCTTGCAGCTGGTTTGCCAATGAGGCGCATGGGCCTTAGCTTTCACCCTAACGCCGACCATCCGATGCATCTGCTGTGACAGACAACTCGCCTATACCGAACCTTCAGCTTTTCCAAATCGATCGGCGTCCGTCGATTCATACGAACGATCTATTACGAATGTGATTCCATTCGACTGATGAACTAATGGGGGATGCTGGCTATTTTTTCTTTATCGCTTTATTCCGTCTCCTCTACATTTCGAATGATAGCATCGCTGATTTACTTCGGAGTGGTTGTAGTACAATCACTTTGGTGTTATTACCTTTCAGTCCTTCATGTAGCAATTACGAATTACGAAAATATGGACGTTAGGAACAAGCCGTCGGGAACAACGACTCCAATTAAAACAAGGCCATGGCGGAAGGCGCTGGATATAGAAAGGATGGAAATAGTGAAGTGTATGTCTAGGTCAGTGCACCCTGTGGTGGCTAGAGCCTAAAGCAAGGTAAAAGAGGGAGGAAAGATCGGAGGTTGACTTGGAAAGGGTGTACGTTATTGCGCGCAGCCTGTCGTCTTGCTGGGAGCCCACCTTGAGTTATTGTCACAAAAACGAATTCAGAATGTTGAGGCGGTATGTGTGGGAAAATGTGGGCTGGCTGATGACCGCTTGCCCCTGCAAAGCTTCTGTCAAGTGTTGCTTTCAATTTGTCTGCCTGTAAAGCTGTATTCTATGAATGAAAAGGCCTATCGCAGAGAACAGACCTAAAAATCATTCACGGAAAAACGAGCTTCTTTGTTAACCATGTATTTATGTTGTATTTGCCTAATAAGGGCGGCATGCAAAGTTCCATGCGAAAAAGAGAGAATTCGGCCAGGATACAGCTCCCCGAACTCTCGGCAGGGTGGGCGGGGCCTCCGAGTAAAAGCCTCATCTCGTCGTCCGCCGCGGTCGGAGACGCATTGTGGGAACAGAAAATTGCGTAGATAGTCGCATTCTCCACTCCCAACAGCGGCGGAGACGAGACTGGTCTTTTACTCGAAGGCCCCGCCCATCCGGCCGACAATTAGGGGAGCTGTAACTTTGCCGAGTTCTCACTTTTTTTGCGTGGATTAAAGAAACTCACTTTCTCGTGGACTATTTCTTTGAAAGTCTCAGGGATGTGGCATCTTATGGCTCCCGAAGCATATCCCTTACACGCCTTTTTTTTTAACCAATCAACCACTGAACTATCCCTGAAAAGAAAATAGTGGTGGAAATCAATTAATTTTTAGTTTTCGAATAACAATAATAAAAAAGTTAATGGGAAGGAAAAATGAAAGTCTTGAACGATTTTTTGACTTTTTCTCAGGAGTAAGTGGATTTCTGCTCCATCTTGTTCCTCATTATACTATAAAAATTTCAAAAAATCATGAAAGTTGTACGACCATTGTGCGGCTAACGCTACTGTAACGTGTGGTTTATGGTTATTTCAAGAGAATTCTAGCCACGCACTGTGTTCGAAGTGTAACCCCAAGTGTTTTCGGGATATAACTGTGCCAATCACTGTTTAGGCCGCGGTCATACTTTGCGCCGACACCGGCACCGCCGGTGCGGTCAATCTGATAACGCTCCGTTTGCAAAACGCTCAACCCAAGCGCACTGTAGTATGGTGATCGTGGCGAGAGCCAAGGAATTCAAATTCAAATATGGCATAGTATGGTACTATGCCAAATTCCACTTCGACACCGGTGTCATTTGACGTGCGCGCGAAAGATGACCGCGGCCTTAAAGACACCAGAAGGGGGTGATTTTGGCTTACGGTAGAACAGACGTAGTGTGGACGAGTTTGAGTGGCCGCCATTGCACAAACTAGCCAATTTGACGACTTAGCATGGTGCCAAAAGAAGATGCTTCTACTATAATTTTGTTTTTTCCTTTACTTTTTACTTTGTTCTTTCTTATATTGTTTCTAGATGTACTTGCATGAATGCTAATGTAGTTGAGAATGGGCACTCCGCTGCACTGGGAGTCAAGTGCTATAACTAACGTTGGCCCACGGCCCGTCTCCTACAGCGGACAACTCGGAATGGATGCGCTGATGCGAATGGGATGCGAATACATACCGCAGCGTCGCGCTTTTGTGTCCGGGTTTTTTCGCGTATTATCGCTTCTAACCTTGAGTGTTCGTTACTAAATGCTCATTTCTTTGCATCTTCCTCTTGTTTCGGACCCCCTTTCGGTTCCTTTAAGCTTGGCTTTGTGTCCTCATCCGCTCTTGTTGGCACACTATTCCCAAGACCTGATTTAAATTCTGAATTTTTAGCATGCCACTTTTGGCGCGATACACCCGATACCGCCACGAGTCGGACGTCTTTTTTACAACCGTCAACGTCTTCATGATGGAGGTCGTAAAGTTGCTTGCCTGTAGTGCTATGATTATTATCTCATCTCAGTCCCTCATGAAGTGAGTTTCATTGGTGCAGTCAGAGTTGCATTTTATGATTGAAGGATCGCCATTTTGAAAGCTCCACCGCTGCAGTCGATTTTATGACATATGTGACTGATAAAACGCCTTTCACTGCTTAGGAAGTAATATGTGTGTGTGAGTCTCATCGGTAAAACATGAAAGAATCAGGGCAGCGCTGAAGTGGAAAAAAATCGAAAACATTTCGCTGAGCTTAGAACTGCTTGCAAAATTTCATAAGCAATGAACTTAGTGTCTGCTGGAAACTGAGCACCAGTTCCTTGGGATGCGTCCGAAGAAGTGAGCTCAACCTTTTCGCGAAACAACTCTTCGAGTACACAGTAGACTAAAGGGCGTATTTCGCTCATGGCCTACCTCACAAGATACATTTTAAGGCAGAGCGATATGGTAAAGCTGAATCAAGAGGAGCATTTTTGAGGTTTCTATTGATAAGCAGAAAGATCTTGACAATCGGCTATTCAAAACCAGTGAATGAAAACTCCAATATACTGAAGTATCATACCGTGTTATTGTTACATGAGTCAAGGGACGAGCATTTTTACGGCAGCCTTTAGACGGTTGCTCTTTCTGTATTGCAGTATGACATTTAGCGCAGAGTTGGTCATATATAGGGATTTTTCTGATTTGCAGGAGACACTTCCAATGATTTTAGGGTTTTGCAAGAGATAAAAGAGGTCATTTACGATAATTCCATCGAAACGGTCAAAATCTGTATACCAGCACTTATATATACACTACAAAACAATCTCTACTATATAGCACTCACTCATCTTGAGGCCACAACATTTTGCGTGAGTTTATATCCTTCTGAAAACTCAGCTTGGTTTGTCGCACTCAAAGTAATCGTGCACGGAAAAAAATAGTTTCTCTAAAACCCATTCATTTATGTTGTATTTGCTTAATAAGAGCCGCATGTGAAGTTTTACGTGAAAAAGTGAGAGTTCGGCTATGATACAGCTCCTCAATGTGGTGGTCGATGGGGCGGGGCCTCAGATAACTGCCCGTCCTGTCGTTCATCGCGGTCGGCGACGAAGAATGTGACTGTTCACGTAACATGCTGTTCCCATTACGCGCCTCCTATCGCGGCAAACAATAGGGCGGACATTTGCTCTGAGGCCCCACCCCTCGGCCAGCACTTTGAAGAGCTGTGTCTCAGCCAGATTCTCATTATTTCGCGTGAAACTTCTTATGCGGCCCTTATTAAGCAAATACAACATAAATGTACGGGTACCAGAGCCACCACAAAAAGTAGATCTCATGTATAATGTAATAATGTAACCGTAGTCAAAGATGAATGTTTGCTATGTCAAGAATGTGCATGCTCAGATTATTAACAGAACTATTACAAGAAGTGTAAACACATGTATAACATTATAAACAATAAGCTTGCTTCATCATTGCTTGCATATGCTGCTCAAAAGCGGGGGTGTGGTACCAGCATCCCACTCTACTTTCGGAACAAAACTGTCTCAAACAGGGCACGCAAGTGTCAAGGAACATAGCTGCTTCAGTACGACTCCCCCCTCTACGGAGATCAAATACAACCTCCCCCCCCCCCCCCCCCCCCCGCCTTTTGTTTCTGACCTCCACAGTACCAGTACCTGTTGCCGGATTGTATAGTTGCAATGTGTTTTATTGCTGTGTATTCTTATATTAAGCAAAAGACATTCCCCATTTCCTCTCAGGGATTGGCTGTGAAATTCCACCCGCTCTTCATCTGCTTATTGAATGTTCAGATTCTGGTTGAAGGTTTGACCCCCCTTCCCCTTCTGTCCGATCCAATATGATAACCCTGTCGAGGAACCTTGAATCTTTGTGTACCCTGACCCCAGCCAGATATATTATTACCCATATTCGAAAACATATATTTGCGACAATCGACCGCAATCCGATCTCAAAAAACCAAAAATTGAATTCCAAACTAGTGTAACACCATGTGTCCACTCATGGCCACTCGAGAACGCCATGCGTCACGGATGATTTTACCATCTTTTCTATCCTTTCATTCACGCAAGTTGAAAATGGGAAAAATGCGAGGGAGAAAAATTACACCGATTAAATTCATACTACAGTACACACACCACAAGTTCACACAGTAGACGGACTCTCTTCGCTGCCTTTGATTTTCACCATCGATGAAGATAGGCTATTCGGAGGAGCTGCACTCACCGAAAAGAAGACGATGGGCGGGGCTACCACCGAGTAGTTGTAGTCGATTGAAGGGTCCAATTCACGATAGTTTTTGTGCTTTGTCGTGCTCCATAAAAACTCTGGGTATGCGGAAACACACAAAAATGAAGAAAAACAGAGTAAACTTTTTAAAAACACCTGAAACGAAGTGTTTCTCACCTTTGCCTTCGACGAGTTTGCAGGCTAGAAGTAAGCAATAGGATTCGCTCGCACGTGAGAATATCACCTGATGGTTCCTAACTAGGAGAATTTTCGCTATCATATCCTACCACTGTCCCTCTGGCCAATTCGAAGATGGATGTGCGCCATCGTGAAACGGTGACCGTCATCTGCGGTTCTGTACGCGTTCACGTCCACCTCGCGCTGCGGTAACGGCACACGCTTTGCCGCTGTGGAAGAGCCTATCTGAGTGCGGATGGAACGGAGATGCTCAGGTTATCGTGAAACCTCCCTTCAATCGTGTAATAGTTGCTAGAACGTGTCGCGAAATGGAAGCAAAAGCCAACTGGAATTGTGTAACTCCTTCCTCAGTTCATCAAACACTGATGGAATTGGTGGCTACATATCATTCTATCCAAAAAGCACAGCGAATTATCACCATGCCTTTTGTGGTGGATACAAGGTAAACTTCAATGGGTCTCATTCACTCATTCGTTCTAAGGCCCACTGACAACACTGATATCTGAAGCCCCACGAAAAGCGAAACTGATAATCAGTTAAACACACGTTTTACAGGTAGCTTTCTTGCAGGTTGCATATCAGATGAAGATCTTCACTACGGCACTGTTCATGTATTGCTTCCTAGGAAAACAGCTATCCGTAAATCAATGGATAGCACTTGTGATCCTTGTTGTAGGTAAGTACTAGGACTTGTTAGTACTTTGACAAAGGTGAATAGGAATTTGCTCGCAAACCAAACCCTACTCAAGGTCAGAACTGAATTTCCGAGACTGTTTCTGGTTTTCGACACCCATGGTCCACCACTCGCTCCACTGTGCAAATTGTGCACCATGTGTTACGTAGCAACTGGGAACCGTTTTTTTTTTCAAAAGAGGTCAGATTAGAATTAAGGACATGGGAAAGTCGTGCTGCCTATTTTTGTGTGGAAAGATTTTGGTTCTATCCAGCACACCGTCATCGCTGTCGCTGAAACTGGTGATTCTGTCGAAATTTCACCGTAGAGTGATTAGGGATCCTGATAAAGAATATGACTTCCGTTTCTTGACGTTAACAGGGGATGGCGCGCTAGCGCCGAAGCTCCTTCTTCATACTCTTCGTACAAAGTTGGCAAGTAGAGATTGTTCAGTAAATTTTCCACAGAAATGACACTGATAGCCGGTCGCAGTGCCTTAGCTCAGTTCACTATCGCCGACTCCCCAAAAGGCCCCATCTTCGGCTATTCCTCAGCGTAAAAACGGCTCTGATGATTCGCGAGCAGTTTGGACACTTTCGAAATACTTGCAGGTTAAAAACTGACGCTTGTGCAATCGTCAGGCACCTGTACAGGCTGCACCTTTTTGTCTAGCCATGGTACTTCACTACCGCGTAACCTCGACTGAGCTACACACGCCCACTTGAGATTCCTCGGGCGTTGTATTAAAAGGACTTTGCTAGCCGCTAGCCTGGGTTTGAGATGGTGGAAAGCGTGCTAACGCTCCATTGGCGCAGAAAAACATGAGCGTGTAGCTCTAGGCCTGATCTGATTTCGCTAGGAGATTACCGTTGGCCATCACGCACCTTCTGCATGGCTATAGGCCACACTCATTGAAGCAGCGCTTCGCAAAGTTTCATTTTTAATTTTCGGTCATAATTTCGTTTCTCTTCACTTTCACACTGTTGCACTGTTCCGACTTGAGTTTCCGACGGAGGACCAGGTTTTTTCCTCCGGTGACTCCGGTTGCACTGCCGATGCACTCGTTGTACAACTATGTAGTGTTGTGGCTAATCCTTTCTATATTAGAATCATGAACAAACTGTTTTTTAGGAGTCGTTGATGTGCAGCTAGCGTACGCTCCTGTGGTAGGTGCTGAAGGCATCGAACAAAAACCTCTCCTCGGTTTCGCTAGTGTCATAGTAATGTGCTTTACATCAGCGTTCGCCGGTACGTGATATTCCCCTTTACTCACGCCGTTACAGCCATGTGCAGCAACAATCGCTCTGCCCAAATGAATGGGGACTCCTTTGCCTTTTTGAAGCTTGGTGAATCGTCTTACTTTTGCCACTTTTGAATGAACTTACTATACATCACGGCAGATTTCCTTCCTCTCTTTGTTCGACAGAACACCAAACCATGAAAAATGCAGCTAGTTCACTGAGGAATATCGAACATTCTCACTCGCATCACGCGTTACTTCCGCTAAAGGATGGAATCATGTAGGTAGTTCTCACTGCAGCCGCCCCATTTGTTAGTGTTAATGTTTATTACGTTGCTAAGGCGAGCGTAGAAAAGAGTTGGAAAAACGAAACGTCAAACCAACAGAACATCAAACAAACATGATAAACCAGCAATTCAATTCACAAGCGATAACTGGTGAACCTCAAGGAACTAGGACATCATGTATTAAGTTGATTCATGATAAATCGGACAAATTGACAAATTTTAGTCATTGTCGTACAACTTCTCAACAACAACTGGGATTTACTTGAAATATGCTCCATCTTTATCGATGATCTTCTGCCACGGGTTAGGCAGATCATGGATGCCCTTGCTCCAGAAGGCCGAAGGCTGGAGCTCGAAGAAGTTGCCGAGTGCCGTGTTGACGTCATCGCGAGTTTTGAAATCTTGGCCGTCCAGGTGGCGTTGGCTGTGGGAGAAAAGGTGGAAATTTGAAGGGGCCAGGTCTGAGGAGTACGGTGGGTGTGGAAGCACGGTCCAACTGTACGACAGCAGCTCGGCTTTGGTCGATTTTGCAATGTGCGGTCTCGCGTTGTCGTGCTGGAAGTAGACATGTGACCGCCGCCGTTGCGAACTTTGGACATTTGCCT
Organism: Trichostrongylus colubriformis; assembly: GCA_963978905.1. Classification (NCBI taxonomy): domain Eukaryota; kingdom Metazoa; phylum Nematoda; class Chromadorea; order Rhabditida; family Trichostrongylidae; genus Trichostrongylus; species Trichostrongylus colubriformis. The sequence goes on along the minus strand of OZ022258.1, from coordinate 34,497,936 downwards.
TCAATTCTCGTAATTGACGAACGTAGACGTCGGCGGATACTGTGGTACCTTCATCGAGCAGCTCCCAGTACTCTACGCCGTGTACGCTCCGCCAACCGCGGTTTTCGTCTTCGATGGAATGGTCGCCTGACGCAAACTTCGAATGCCACAAGTACACCGTACTTCTGGCGGGGGCATGCTCCTTGTGAACTTCTTTCACACGTCTGCCGATATCCGCGGGTTCCTGGCCAGACAGCGATTTAAATAGTATGACTTGAATTTTTGAAGCGTTGAAGCGATTGAAGGAATTCTTGAAGCGATTTAAGTAGTATGACTTGATCTAAATAGGCTTGAAATCGTGCGGCACGGTGGCGAAATGAAACTACTTTGGAATGAAAGATAGATATTATGCCCAGTTGCCACTCTGAGCGAAGCCTATCGAGCAAGGAATACAACAGACACAGCAAACAATACAGTACAGCGAAGCAAGTCTAGCGTTACCGATTTGCTAACGACGAGTGCTTGACCACCGGGTATGCGAACGACGATCAATCGTAATAATTTCGGGCGAAAGAATAGCTTGAATAGCAGCCAGCAAATAGAATTTACAGCGAACGGCGGCATTTTCTTCACAGAACAACCAGTAGAATAAATTTACTACTAGTACAATAAACAGGAAAGTCGACTCCGATAGAACTAGCACTGAAGAAAATCCGACAGCTAGCAGAGGAGAAAATTCGGCCGCCGCCGCACAGCCCGAGAATCGATGGTCGATTGACTTCGAATCTCTGGATAGCCGTGAGAAAGAATCGGTTATAATGTCTCCATTAATGTGAGAATGATGACAAAGAAGTACATAGATATTGTTTGCACGAACAATCGTAGAGCAGCTGGACAAGAACTGCGCAGATCTACGTGTATTACGCCCGTACCTGTGAGAAAGTTTAGTAAAATGAAGGCTTCAGGTGTGTACCTGGAAAAAATGCTCAAACAAAGTAACACTTCTGTGTGGATGCAGAATATTCGAATATCGCTTATTGGGATTCCGCTATCACTCGTGTCGATGATTTTTTATGACGGAAAGCAGATATATGAAGGTAATCTTTTTTGTCAACTTCCCTAGTATTACGTAACAACTCTCCTTCAGCAGAATCTATTATGACTCATGTTCCTTCATTCTCAGCTTTGGTGCTGGTATTAGAATGTCGGCGTTGCCCCAAAATAATGCCTGATTTTAAGGTTCAGCTGGATCATGCAGTACAGGGTATGGCAAAATTACCCGTGCAACTGAAAAGTGAACTCTCAAAATTCTCCTAAAAATTAGCGCGCTCTACACGCCTGATATATGTTAACCGAATATTGCACAACTAATACGTACGTGAGTACAAAGCTCAGGCGTTCCAAGCTGCGAAGGGCTATAATCAAACAAACTTTCAAGGCTAGCAAGCATGTCTGACGGACAATATGAAGAAGAGGAGATGGAACGATGCAAATGGTTGCTGACGATTCAAGGTGACATGCGCTCGAGACATCGTCTTTAGCGATCAAAAGATTTCTGCGTTGAATCCATCTTCAACTCCCAAAGTGAGTGGATTATTGAGGACTCGCTCGCTGATGCTACCGTCAAAGGTAACATCAGGAAAGTGTGAAACAGCCTCAATCCATTATGTTTTGGGGAGAAGTCACTTCTCCAGGGGAAATACTTCATGTCGCCGAAGCTGGTGTGAAAATCATCGCAGCGGTTTACAAGGATATCGTGGAAAAAGTTGTCGAGCCGTCGGCCGGTTCCCACTCCGGAGAGACCCACTGATGCTCTCAACAAGATTCTGCTGCAGCAAACAAAGCGAAGGTGGTTCACAGGACTGATGCGCCGAGAAGATCCCTGACTTGATCACACACGACAGATGACCTTTCAATTCTCCGGACCTTAACCCGATGGATTATTCTGTGTGGGCCATCTCAGAGGAAAAAGTTTACTGTACCAGTCACTTGGACTCTCTTAAAGAAGCGCTTCTTAAATCTTGGGACGAAACTGATGAACCATATCTGCGTGTCACATGCGAAGCGTTTGTCGAACGTCTGAAGGACCGTGTGGAGGCTGATGTCGATCATTGTTGAAACTGTTGGCATGAGTTATCATGTTTGTAGTAGATAATTTTAATAGTTAGAATTGATCTGCGAGGTTTGATTTTAGAATGCCATTGAATTTTTAGTGCACGGGTATTTTGCCGCATCCTGTAGAGTGATGGGTAATGAATAGAAGAAATGCCCACTTACGGAGATGGACAACAAAATGCAATGCACTCGCAGTAAATCTAAAGCTCCACAAGGTCTCATCGTCGCACCAGGTCAGCAATAACAGAGATGGGTGTCATATGAAGGTTCCGAAGGATTAGCCCGTTCCGTGACCGCTTCAAAATGTTTAAACTTGATTGGTGTTTACAAGTTTCTTGACAAGTCATAGTCAATCAGCATTTAATTGTGTGCAAAGGACTGCGAAATGGTAATGGGCCGCTGCCACAGGGGAGTACAGATCAGAGCATCAAATTCTGTGTGCAGAGAGCGCCTATATGGATCAGACCACTCGCATCAGAGTAAAGTCATCGCCATGCTTGCTGTAGTACATCGTCAAGTAGCCACTACTAATGTCATCTTATGCATAGCCCGTCTCTAATCAGTGCCTTCTGACGCTTGAGTGCTTCGCGCAGCCAAAACTAGAACCATATGAGGGAGTGACTGAATTTCCTCATAAGCCCTCCATGACATCCACCTAAAAAGACAGCGAACAAAACGATATGCTCTTTTCAGAAGGCTTCTTTCACGGTTGGGACGTCATGGTAGTCTGTTTGACTGTCTTGAACTCTGCTGGAGGACTACTGATTTCCATAGTCATTAAGTATGCTGACAACATTTTGAAGGCCTACGCACAGGTATGGAACAATATTACGCTGCCATACACGGCAAATTACTAGCTAATGATTCTATTTTTCATGAGTTTGACCATAGAGCCGCAACTAAGGTGGTAATTTACTCTATTCGGCTAACGCTTCCGCCTTGTCGCCTTCGTCAGAGCCTGGGAAGGTCAATATAAGTGCAAATAACCCCGAGACACCTTTTCCGACTTCAAATCAGTTCCACAAAGCCAAAGAATTTGAATAGGAATCGCGAACCACAACTGCAGACGGATTCAACTGTAAGCATAACTGATTATCGCTGAGACCACGGCTTAAAGACACCAGAAGGAGGTAATTTTGGCCTACGGTAGAACAGACGTAGTGTGGACGAGTTCAAGTGGCCGCCATTGCACAAACTCCCCAATTTGACGCCGTGGCATAGTGCCAAGAAAAGATAATTCGTTCATAAATTTGCTTTTTCCTTTTACTTTTTCCTTTATTCTTTCTTACACTGTTTCTAGATGTACTTACATGAATGCTAATGTAGTTGGGAATGGCCACCCCACTGCGCTGGGAGTCAGGTGCTACAACTAACGTTGGCCCACGGCCCGTCTCCTACAGCGGACAACTCGGAAGGTCAGTGCGATGGTGCGAATGACGCGTGAATACATACCGCAGCGATGCACTCTTGAATCCGGGTTTTTTCACCGATTATTGCTTCTAACCTTCTGCGTTCGTTACAAAATGCTCATTTCTTTGTATTTTTCTCTTGTTTCGGACCCCTTCCGGTTCCTTTGAAGGCACTTTCCGCGATTACCTCGAATGGGTTTGAAGGCACAGTTCACGATAATTTTCGTGCCTCGTCGCTCTCCTTGAGGACTTTCTGAGTGCTAAAGAACGCAAGGGTGAAGAAGAAACGGCGAAACTTTTGGAAAACCTTGAAAATGAAGTGTTTCTGACCTTTGGATTCGACGAGTTTGCAGCTTAAAAGCATGTAGTATTTGGACAAGTTTTTACGTGATAATATTCGATAAGGTTGTTTTTACAATGAGAGTATTCCCTATCATTTCTTATCGCAGTCGATATCATGCCTCTCACACACGTAAGAGCCACCGCTCACCAGCTGGTTGAATCGAAGATGGGTGTGGGCTATCTTGAGACGGTGGCCGTCATCTTATTAACATCTTCCTTACGCGCTCAGCACCCACCCTCGCGCCGTGATGATGGCACACGCTTTGCCGTTGTGGAAGGGGCTATCTACTCGCTGATGGAACCAAGGTACTCATATTATCGTGAACTGTGCCTTTAAGGGCTGAATTATGAAATCAGAGGTGCCAAGGAATACAATGAGAAAGAAAAATCCGAAAGGTGCCCCCGAATATGGCAAAAATAGGGCCTCCTGACATGTGGCCTTGCACGAGATCGTCGCGTAAAAACAGCAGTTCCCGTTGGATAGTATCATAAGAACCTTGAGCTGTGACCTGTTTCCCCAGGTGAACGTTCCATTAAGTACTGAAATTTCTTCCTTATCTTATTTTAACGCAGAATCACAGGCTCACGTAAGCGCCACGTTGAAAAAACCTTCGTCTAATGCGGGTGGGGTCGCCAATTGGTGGGCGGGGTCCCAGTTGCCTCCCGCGGGCTTTGCGCTGGCAGGAGGGCTCGTGGCGCCTCTCTAAGGGTACAGCCGCGACAGTCACCCGGGGGTCTACTGGCTGCGGCAGAGTAAATAGCTGGTGAGATTATCGCGGAGAGTTCCTATAAAGGAATGTGCCAAATGAGTAGAAGAATTGTCCTTGGACGCAAACTCCCAACCTGTCTTTTCTGGCGTGGTTCAGTGGATGACTTCTTCCTAATCGTTTACTCGCTTCTGGGTTATCGGCGGAAGTTTTCTTTTCTATTAGGTTGTCCCGAAAGTTCCGGGACACCCCGACCACTTTTTTTCAAATTTATTTCTTTACAACATAAACACATTTCAGCTAACAAGATATTCACCATTACCATCTATCACCTTCTGTCATCCATCCGGAAACTTGCCAATCCCATCCGCCCAGAACTGTTGAGACTGCCTCGCGAAGAAACGCTCGACCTCCATCTCGATGTCGCGCTGCTTTTTGAGCTGTTTCCCCTTTAGGAAGTTCTGTAGAGGGGCGAACAGGTGGTAGTCAGACGAAGCGAGGTCGGGGCTATATGGAGGATGTGGTAGCACTTCTCATCCTAGCGTCGCCAAGGTGTCGCGGGTGAATGTTGCCAGATGTCGGCTGTCGGATAGGGCATGGGGTGTCCGAGTCGAGAGCACTTTCCGGTATCCCAGCCGAGTGAGATGCTGATCGACTATGGTATTCCCACAACCGAGTAGCAGGGCTACTTCACGTGTGCTTGCCGTGGGGTTCTCCTGCACAGTTCTCCTGAAAAGCTGATCGTCAGCTCAGATGGACGGCCACTGCGTTGCTGATCTTTCAGGGCTATATCTTCAGAACGGAAGCGGATGAACCAACAGTGGATAGTTGTGCTTGCTCCACATGCGACGCTGATTATTTGGACCGCTTCCCTTATGGAACTCCCTCGGCAGAACTCGTAGAGGTACAATGCTCGGAGTGACGTCTCGTCCATTTCGAGCTCTATTCCTTTTGTGGATAGGCGCGAATCCTTATATGCCTATGGCATGGAACGTTCCTCAAAGTCAATCGACAAATGTCCTGGTTATCCATCGCGGGGAGGCCCGAAAACCCTTGTCCGCCAAGGTGTTCCGGATTTTTTCGGGACAGCCTAATAGCTATAGGCCAGCTCCGAATACAGTAGAGGAAGAATAAGTTCTTTGCTCTGTCGCTGAGCTATACTGACTCCAGCTGCCCAGATCCTTCGCTCGTTCATCTTCTTTGGAGCCTTCGGGGCGTCCCTTACACTAGAAGTTAGTAGAACTGAAGATATTGTTAGACGAGGCACGTATGACAGGTAATGGAGGACTGAACAGTCTAAGGAGGCACGCTTTTGAACTTCGGAATTATCGATATATAGCGAATAAATGACAAGTGAGACGAAAACAGGTTTAGATATGAGATACGAGATACAATTTCGGCTCGTGGCCACCAGTATATATGTTAGTCCCTAAAACCTATCTGAGATGTGAGATTATCCCCAATAATCTCTAACTCAAGACATCCTCATAGAGATCAGAGACAGTACCGTATTTGTTTACATGACTGTCGAGGTTGCCTACCGATTTCGTGACCTATGTCCTTCGACAGCCCTCATCGCCTTATGGCACTAGATAATGTCCATATGCATCATATTCTTCAAGTTTTAACATGTACCTTATGGCGTTTCATCATTATATTTTACATGTATTTACATAGTCACATTGGCCTCCGTCGGCCTGGTGCGGAAGTCTTTCCGCACAACGGCTAATCTGACTTGCCCGTCCTCTTCTTTGAGGAGTATCAGCTGTGTTGGTATAGAATTACACTGTTTTGGTATAGAATTACACAATTACAGATCTTTGAACTATCCTGCGTCCCTTCCGCATAACGAGCGGGTTTGATGTTTTTTTATTTTTTCCTATACTTTGACTCAGGCGCACTGCGTCATGTCTTTCCGTTTTTCTTACCAACAGATTATTTAGAGCATCGCCATCATTGGTGCTGCAATTGGATCCTGGTTGATCTTTGATTTCGTTCCTGGCTTCTTTTTTTCGCTCGGTTCGATAATGGTAATGGTTTCAGTCGTTATGTATACAATGTATCCGTACGTACCTCCTGGATTTGATTTTGATCGAGTTAGCAACTATAACGCAAATCTAATTATGATCAAGCCCACCAAAAACGGAGAGCTGGGATAAAAAATTGTTGTCCATGCAATTTTCGATGTTTGATGACCATATAAAACTTCGTGAAAATAGCTCCTTTCTCACTACTGCTTTTCGGGAGCAAATCAATGAGCGTTAGGGTAAAACACATTTCTCTCTAATCTTCCTTCTTCTAAACACTAGGTTTTTTATGATCTCGAAGTTCGCTTAACCTCGCGTTTTCCTCATTTTGTTCCTCGAAGCTAATTTGTTTTTCTCTCGAATATTCTGATATGTAAGGGATTCTGATGGTCTATTTTCAAGTGAAGTCCCACTACATCTGTATTATGCAATGTTTCCTGTTTTTGTTTTTTTAGTGATATTTCCACAGGTTTCGTTTTCATGATGCCTGTGAATTCTCGATGCAACGTGATACCTCCAACGTTCGAGTGTAATCTGATGTCACTTCATGTTCGTGCCATTATTTTGTAAAAACAATTATCGCATTGCGGAATCATCTCAAAAGAGAAAGGTAAAGTAATTGTCACCACGTTGTGTAACCTTGCACCGCTTAAATGACATTTGATCGCGTTGGTGTCGCCGTTAGTGTCTAACTTTATGCCACAGTGAGAAAGATTTTACAGCGCCAAACCATTGCATATTTATATCACACGTTTTTCTCACATAATGTTCAAGAGCGACAGGGAAATAGGTGACGAAAGGTCTGGGGTGCGCCTCCAATCAAAGTCGCGTCGAGCGAGAAACTTTGGCAGTGTAGAAGAGCGTGATTAAGCAGAATCAGGAACAGATTCGTGCACTCCTCTACCAACTGGAAGTCAATCGGTCCCGCAGCTGCCGCGAGGTAAAGTGGAGTGCAGCGGTAGCTGGTGATGCTTTCGCAATTCTAGCAGATACACAAATACAAGCAAAACAACACGGATGGGGAACGTCTGACTGCAGATCGGGTTGTCTCGACTGCACTTGCTGGATGTTGGTGACGCTTGCTTTTTACACGACGACACCACCTATCACTTTTGCGTTCGGTCTAGGTACAGATATCTTTTGCTGAAAATTGAACATCTCGCTCAAGTGACGCACAACGGTAGCAGTAATGCGCACCTCCTACGTCACCGACCATAGCTTGTCGTGGTTTATCTCCCTCAGCTAGCTATGCAGTTCCGACTTCAGATGATTATTCCAACGAGACGAATTTTTCGAGAAAACATAAGAATAGTTTGAAGCGATGATGTGCAAAGCGGCAACACACGTACTGTTCTTAAATGTACCAATGCTGCGATTGGTTGCGACTGTTGGCTCAAATTTTGGCTCAAAAATTTGTAAGCAAAGTGGTGGACCACCGCTGTGTGTTTCCGATATTTCGTGTTGCAGAATAAGATAATGAAGGTGTAAATGCATAATAGTGATTGAAGAATTGTACACATGCAAAGTACATAATTATAAATGCACAAGACGAAACATATGCAAGGCAGTTTGCAGGGGATGTAAGCTCAACGAGCTTTTGAATGCTACGGAGACATTCGTACAGCCTGACACCTTCTGAAAATGTGTGCGAAAATCAAATTCTCAGGTTGTTTAATGATTTTCCTGACGGAATCCTATAGATCCGTTACTCGGGTGTCAAGTGACACCTAACCCATTTCGATTAGCTAATCCATTCGCTTGCTCGCTGGTTGACTGTCTGCCATGCCGATTTCGCTAGAAGCGTCTTGTTTGACGAGCGCATCTTGGAATATTCAAGAGGCAGGGTCGCAGGGTCAGCTACGTAATAGATGAGGGTATGGTCTCACAAGTCAGAGTGCAGGGCTGGCACAGTCTTCGACTAGTTTTTTTTTATTTTAAATTGTCCATACATTTATGACCCCACAACACTCACCACGAACACCTTACTTCAGACTCTCCAAAAGGATTCTGATCAGATCAGTCGCTGTACGTTTGTTTACCCCTGATGCTGCAAGATGATGGCACTGAAATATGCAATGAAGTCACAAAGATCTAAAAGTATAGCCTGCTTTCGAGCTGTAGATCGCACACAACAGCTCAAATCTCGCTCTGGCGTAGTAATGCCCTACTCGCTTTTCACTAGATGTTTGAGCAAGTTACTGGCAGCAAAAGTGGATGCCGTATGAACACAATCTCAGCGCGGCAGAGGATCTTTCAAAGAGTCAACTTGCGATAAATTGCGACCGCTACTGCGCTCATTACTAAAAGTATGAATCTCGGAAAGCCTTCATCATCCTGGAAACACTAATTTATTCACTTCTTCCCGATCAGCCTCATTTCTTTTCCTTTGGTGGATAATGATCACATCTATACCTTTTTCCAGAATCACTCCAATAAGAGGAAGCGAATTTTTAATATTTTTCCAATATAGAGATAATTTTTAGATATACTTTACAAAGTAAATACTCAAATCACTTACCCTATGATCAACGTTGTTCATGGTGTGCAATCCATCCATGTTGCTCAATGCACAGTCATATAAAATAAAAAGGTGTTAATGTGTTATATTATTACAACATAAATAATAATACGATCTCTCATTAAACATGCAACATCGCGTTGTTTACATTGCATAGAGGCAATTACATTCTATTTCCAACATTAAACCCATACCATGTTAAAAGAAGATGATAAAAACACAATAGGAGAACAAGATTTACAACTAAAAAATGTAAAGCAAGATAGAAATTCGGAATTCAACCGCTTACGAGCGACTGTAGACCTTGTAATATCATACCTTATAGATAAACCAGAAGTTTGATATGTCTGTCTGTTTGTCCACCCTGTGGTTTAATTACCCTACACCACAGTGAGTGAAAAATTCAAAATCATCGGATCGCGACGATCTATAGCGCATTCGATAGAGCTCGAAAAAAATAATGTAGATTATGATGGTTCTGTGCAGGTTTTGAGTTCTAAGGACTGTTTTGGCCCTACGAAGGTAAAACTGAAGTGTGAGCCTCAGACGGCCGTGTTTTCTCGGAAAATAGCGCTGCTTTTCCGGAAAATAGAGAGGCCGACAACGGTGTCATCGAACCCCAACAAATTCAGCGAAAGACTATGACTGATGTTTTCGACCAATCACCTCTGCTGGGGGCGTGGCCTCGGGCGTCTGCCAGGTCGGCGAGCCCCGGAATTCTCCATTTCTGCGGCGCCTCAGGCTTTTTTCAACTGGCGAGTTCAAAATGGAGTTAGAAGGCTGGAGCTTTGGTGGTAGTAAGAGGGATAGATCATGATGGATTCTTGTGAATTCCAAGTTGATTGGTTGAAAACTGTGGAAGTTGTTGTTTATCGTCTTTTTATCTCTTTGTGAGATGTGACTATCTTATAAAAATAGAAATTCGGAGAGATGCTTTTCAAATTCGTGCATGGTTTGTTTTGGTGGTCTTCTAAGGCTTATTTTATATACTTTCAAGCATTTTCAAGTGGTTTTGTCCGGCTTCAGCGTTCATTCGCATCGGAATTTCTTGCGTCTCGCAAAGCAAGTCTTCTGTGTGTTGCAATCAACTTTGTTGAATCGACGATCAATTATGCAATATGTGTGCCTTGCATTTTCAGTGATTTGTTGTGAGAACAGTGGAAGACTCGAAGAATTTGAGATCTTGAGGATTATGAGCCACTTTGATATCTGTGTTATCAACGTGTTTTCGTTCAATGAGCAGTATCCCATGTAGATATTACAAAAACTTTTGTTACAGCGTTTATTTGTTTATTTTCGGACACTGGAATAGTGCTATTCACGATATTCGAAATAATAGAATCGGACGAAATGACCGCTCTTAGGGAAAGCCACTGGAACGCACAAACTCAGACAGTGGAGCAAGATTTTTGTAGTTCAGAGAAAGAAGAGAAAGCTCGTATTAACGAGCAGGTCTTCAAAAATTTCAACGAGTCCATTGAAAGGGGGAAATCGGCTATGTTGTCCGACTTCCATTTAAGGAACAGCATGAAAATCTGCCAGATAACAGAGCATTGGCATTACATCGTTTGAGGAGCGTGTTCCACAAGTATCAAGCGGAAACTGATGATCTTCGACAGTATCACGAAGTATTTCAAGAGCAGCTCGACAAAGGCATACTAGAGCAAGTGGACAAGGCTGAGGATACTCTCGAGAAACAAAAGCATTACCTTCCGTATCAACCGGTGATCACCCCTCGGAAGGATACTACAAAGTTCAGGGTAGTGTTTGATGCATCGGCGCATTATAAAAATTGCCCGTCATTGAATGACGTGGTGCATCAAGGACCTACTCTATTGCCGAAACTATACGGGATACTCTTACAGTTCCGTATAGGGAAATACGTCATGCTTCCAGACGTTGAGAAAGCATTCCTACAAGTGCATCTGCATGAAGATGACAGAGACTTCACCAGATGCCTGTGGGTCGAGGACATCACAAAACCATTGGCAAACGACAATTTGATTGTCTATAGATTCAAGAGGGTCACCTTCGGCATAAATGCCTCACCTTTTCTTCTGAGTGCGACTATTCAGTCCCATCTCAGCAGTAAGTGCTGTGCCCATACAAGATATTGAATAACTATATTTATCGTAATAACGCAGAGCAGAGTAACTACAGAAAATGAACAGAACTAAGTGACCAGCGAAGATTTCGCGCACTCGGTCTATAAATAGACGGCGACGAGGCGAGTACACGATAAGTATCACTCGAGGGGAGAGGTCAGATATAATACGGGCTGAGGGCTCCACTTGTGGCGGACTGGGCGATCAGGCGGCATCTCCGCGGGTGTCTCGACTGCCTCGGATATGTACCCTAATGTCAGGATGCCGCACGATGGCGAGCGGCGTGCGACACAGTGTGTGCGAGCTATGCGCGTCACGGTAGTTGGGTCTCAAAACGATTACAACGTAATGCTAGGAGTGCGATACGCAGTTGACTTCCAATCGCTTCGGGACCCAACAATTTAGCTCGTCCGCATTGCTTCGCTTGCGACATTCCGCAGTGCGGCATCCTGACATTAAGGTACACATCCGACTGCCTCCAGCGTTGTTGTCATTTCCTCCGGTCACGACCTTATCTCTGGCTAACATCTCGAGTCCGGCAGCCTAGATCGTTCTATGTTAGTATGTTGCTACCGTAATCATCCCTTTACACCTCCCTCAACCACAAAAGTCCGTCCCGGACTTGGGGAAAAAAAACTCAACTCAAGCGACGCTGGGGTAGATTCCGGACCTTGCTCCGTGCGAGTGCCGACCAGGAACTGGTGAGTGTCGTGTATGGTTCACGTGACGTCGACAATACAGGCAGCTAAGATACTGATACCATATCTACGTGTCAAAAAAAAATAAAAAGAGAGAATGCAATACTGCAAGAAGAGAAAAAAAAGAAATCTTCCCTGTTCAGCGTTCCAGAAAGAGCGTGTCCAGCTGTGAAGACGGCACAATGGTGTGTGTGCTCTCGGCCCAGCGTATAAGCGTACCCCAGTGTGGGGGACCGCGCAGCGACTCTACCTGACCTAAAATGAACTGCCCGTAGCGGCATCTGGTGATGGCCACGTTTAAACGTAAGCGGTTGTCGACGAAGGTCGACGCTCCCTGCTCTATATCTGTTCGCGTGGACAGGAGTATTACCGCATCCTTTTCGCGCCCTTGGATAGAATCCACGGTCGCAATCTCGACCTGCCGCTGATCGGTAAAGTCCACTAGGAGTCGGTATTGCTCGCGGTAGAAGGAGATAACGCAAAGCTGATTTGGGGTCAGTCCCGCCCGGAGTAAGTGGTCTATTAGAGAGAGACACGTTAGGCTTCCTCTTCGTTGAGGTAGGATCGCGCCGGCGCCCTAATGGAGCTTCCTTGTACGTCAACCAACGCGAATGGTATGCGAGGGTTAGGAAAGCGGACCCGGTCCAACAATAGGCGCCGGTCCTGTGTCTTGGCTCCACTAACCAGGCTGCCGTTATACGAGAGGATATTGGGTAACGCGTTCAAGGCTGGGTGCGCCCTGAAGGTGGTAACCAAGTTGGCCCAAGGTGCCAAGGGTGACTGAGAGAGCACTTCCATGATGCTACGCGCCCCAAACAAAGCTGGGGTGGCGTCGCCTGGACACTTAGTGTGAGGCTGCAATCGATGTGTGTCGCCCACATATAACTGCGAGGCACCTGGGAAAAGCGTGGTGAGACAGGCAAATATCGGCTCTGGGACTTGAGAAGCTTCATCGATGATGATCGCTTTCCTGTCCGTAATGTGGGTTTTAAAGATACCGCCAGTGCCCGTTGTATTTATCAGAGATGCCGTTGTCAATAGCAACACATCCGGGGGTCGGAGGTCGAACATTAGCGATACCATCTTTTTGACACACTCTGAAACCTCCTTCTCGGCGAGGATGTACTCCTCGATTTCGCTCTCAGTCATATTCATGGAGCGATCGGGGTGGCGGGCGTATTGCTCATAGAGTGTGCGCCCTCGGCGAAATCTAGAACACAAGTGACGTTTCTCTGCGGTCAGGACCGAGTCGTACTGATCTTCAAGAGACTTAAGAATCTCATGAATATCTGCCGGAGTTGAGGGGGACTCATCGAGGAAGGCCGTTTCTGAGATGTATCTGAGAAGGCGCAAGCTGCGGAACTCCTCGATGGCCAACAATGTGTTCGCAAAGTGGGCTGCACCATTGTTCGTAGTGGTAGTAACAATCACAGGACCTTTCCCTGCTTGAATCAAGAGTCCCGCGATGACGCTGGCTGAAAAGGTTTTCCCAGTACCAAAGGCAGCGTTGATGCCTGCTATAGGGTGGCCTGCCATGGCTAGAGCCAGCGCTTCGCGCTGATGCTGTGTGAGAGTAATAAACTGCTGGTTTGACCGGAAGGTATCCGGGAGAGTAGGTAATGGCGGTCGACAACCTTCCATGGGCAGTGGAGGTGGTGTTTGTGGGTGCTTACGGTAGACGTTGTCGAGTACGTGGTGTCCCACTGTGCCTACCTCTACGCATTCGACATTGTGAAGCATGCGAGAGACGGCCTCGTTCGCGGCGTCCGCTGACTTAGTGAGCTTGCCGAGGCGAACATAACCTTCGATTACACGGCGGTCGCCCTGAGTTTGGCCGTGCTCGCTGAGCAGTCTCACAAGCGCTGTGTGATTCCACGTGAACCCTGCGATTCGCACTGAAAGTTTCCTGCTATCCATATCGAGGAAGGTTGAGACCACTCGCATTATAGTGGTATGGTCGGCGCCTGTTAACCAGAAGTCGACCATGCGCCTTTAGCCCAGCCGGCCTCATGCGGCATGTCGCGCAAGATGAAGTCGAACCGAACCGGGCACATGGTGCCAGGGGGTTGCGTGAGTGTCACCCAACGCACGGTGGTATCGTCATGCATTGTGGCTAGCGCAGCAAGGGCGGCGCATGAAACGTTGAAAACGCGTCCCATTCTACGCTTGGCAGATGCTGTGTTGGTTGCATAGTTATTAAAATCGTTGACGCGGTCAGTCAACCAGTCCTTGATTCTAGGGGTCAGATTCATTACCTTCATAGGCGACACCGCTTCACTCCAGTTGGTGGGCATAAAGCGGCGAACCAGGTCACATAGCTCGTCCCGTGCCTGCGCGGACACTGGTGGTTCGGAAAACCGAATGGCGCAAGACAAGTTGGTCCGAGTTTCGGCTAGCACCATGGAGTACTGGTAAACGCGCTCCAGGTCTTTAGCGCACATTGAGGGCGTAACCGCCACTGCCTCGAGAGCTCCTTCAAAGACAGCGAAAAACTTCCTTATCGCGCCCCTGTTTAGGGCAAGGTAGACCACGATCCCTAGACTCGGCTTGGTATTCACATGCGGACTACGAACGCGAAACGATCTACGCGAAAGAAGTATTTCGACGAGGCTTCCAACGCGGTAACACGAGGTATACGAGATGCCTTCAGCGTATCTTCCGGATGCTGCAGAGCTGCTCGCGTGGGCGTTACTGAATATACCCAGACCAGATCCTTGATTGAAACTAAGGTCTGATCGAAACCGCGCATATTTGTGGTCACGTCAACGGCGAACTGTTCCAACACTATGCAGTGCAGATCCCGCCTGTCAGGCCCGATTACGAAGAAATCCTTCGCTTCTAAGATAACCACAGCACCGTAACCGCCTGCCACCACTTGATACAGAACGGGGTAGGGGTCCCCGTGCAAAGGCGGGGCCAACGTCGACGAATAACACTCGCGGGGTGTCTGTTGATTGGAGCGTGCCAGCTCCTGGTACTGCCTTTGTAAGGTCCTATTGAGGATGGCGAGAGAGCTGTCGCGAAAATGCACAGCAGCTTCTAAGGTCTGCAGCTCCGTTACGGGTATCTTGTTAGATGGGCTAGGTGGATCCCGGATAAAAACGGGAAAGAGGGATCGAACCCAACGGGTGGCCTGGTACGCACCGGGGGAGATGGGCTTGCAGTCCTCGAGGGATAGCTCGCTTGTAACGCACTCACTTGTAATACTAGCGTACCTGGGAGGCAGTGGGCGAGCCAGCGGAGCCCATGGATTTCGGTCGGCCACCTGATGAGTGAAGTCCTCCGGCGTGTACTCAGGTAGGTCCTGTCTCCAGTCGCGCCACTTATCCTGCGGTGTATGCACCTCCCGTTGAAGGCCTCTGTCGCGGGGTGTTCCGCGTCGACCTGTACCTCCCCTACGTTGACCGCGGCGGGGGGATGACGAAGAGTCTGAGGGGTCATGAGGGGCCCTCTGGGTGTAAGAGGGACGCGCCTCTCCGCGTGCAGAGTACATGAGACTGATGTTAAAAAAGCGGGGGCGAGGACGGTGGCTTGCCCGGGTCCAGCGGGGTGGAGAACATGGGCGATGAACTGGCCTCTGGGTAGGGGGAAGGGGGCCAGAGGTAGAGGAGAGTTCCTAGGAGATACGGTGGGGGTTCCTTCCGAGACGTCCATCGGAGTAGGCGACCCGGCCGGGGTCGGATCCGTGTGTGGTGACTCCTCCAAGATTGAGGAACCTCTTTCAGACCCTACCTGATCCGGCGTCCCCGAGGTGTCTTCAGAGGTTCCTAGGAGAATGTCCTCCTCCATGGGTTCACTGCCAGTTGTCATTGCCGAAGATTCAGCTGTATTTTCGGTGGGCTCTTGGGCACCATGAGTTACATTCAGTGAAACTGCAGTATCAGCCAAGATATGGCTAGACGAGGATGGAGAGGGAGGGGCCCAGTACCTGACTTGTCCATGTCTGGATCGGATGGAGCTTCCGTGTCCATGACGACGTTGTCTAGGGCGATACGTTCGCGACTGAGTGAGTACAGAAGTTGTTTGAAGTAGCCGAAAAAAGTTGGGATTGAAACTACTATGGAACAATTCTATTCGATTTTAAAGGCGAAGTCTCGCTCACTATCGGGCGCAGAAGCCGATGTCGCGCCTAGAGGGACTTCAGGCGCTTTTTGAACCGAGTGTTGTAAGGGGGGCTGGGTTCTGGTGTACGCGCGTCGTTCAAGATCGACCGTGATCGTGCATATCCCGGAATGGTGTAGCCTTCCGCCTGGCAATTAACCAGAGCCGCCTGCTCTTCTTCGGGGGACATGGCGCTCTTCATGATGCCGGATGATAAGGTCCACGTTAAACGTCGGGTCCCTTCCGAACGGAAGAATGGCGTGTTTAGGGTGCTGCTGTGAGTTGAGGTATTGTACATGCATGTGCATGCAGGAATGAACTGGTCCCAATCGCATTGAGCTGCACTCATATAGGAGCGAAGCATAAGCTGAAATGTTGCGAACACGCGCTCACACGCCCCATTCCCCTCATGGTGGTAAGGAGTGCAGAAGTAGCGGCAGACGCGGAGCAACTTCCCCAACTCGGTCATGGTCTCCGATCGTAGATAGGACGCATTGTCCGAGATCAATTCGGACATGACTCCGAACTTTAGAATGCCCTCGTTCATCAGGGCTTGCGCGAACGTTGTTGATGTACAGTCTGGAAGAGCAACCGCGCTAACGTACTTGGAGAAGTGGTCAATCATCGCCATTATGTAACGGTTGCCGCGTTCCGTAGTGTGCATGGGGCCGGTAAGGTCGACATACACTTTATCAAAAATGGCCACCGGTACCGGGAGCAAGAGGTGTTCACGGTTGCGAGCGGCGGCCTTTTCCCGCTGACAAACGTCGCAGGCACGGCACAGGGCATACACGTCTTCTGCCATATGGGGCCAGAAATATTTGCGGGAGATCTTCGCCAACGTTTTACGCCAAAATAAATGACCACCCGCTGACGGGCTCTCATGAAATGCCAGGAAAAGGGGCTCTTTGAGCCGTTCAGGGACGACTACCAGATTTTGTCGCACGCCGGTCACTGCCAAGGGTGACCGACGGTAATAGAGACAGCCATTGGTCTTGATGCAACACTTGTCGGCTAGGTGAAGTAGGGCCGGTTTACGCCCATCTGTAACGTCGTCTCCGAAAAATCCCTCCCGCAGAAAGGTCATTAAAGTTCTGCAGAAAGGGTCCTGCTGCTGCTCGACCAGGAGGTCATGAGGGCGAATCGCTACCGGTGAATGTTGCAGAAGAGGGAGTCGTTGTGGTGGCTGGTCGGGAAAGCCGAGTAAACATCTGGAAGGCTCAACGATGTCGTCGACCTTCGGAGAGTCATCCTCGAACTTCGACGAGGGGCGGTAAATACGCGACAAACAGTCAGCCACTGTATTGGATGATCCCTTCAGATACTCTATGGTTATGTGGTAACTTTGCAGTTCTACGATCCACCGCGCCAAGTTATCATGAACTTTATTGTGTCTCAGCAAGAACGTTAAGGGCTTGTGGTCAGAGAAGATACGAGTTAGGTTACCGTAAATAGTGGCTCGGAAGAACCGTAGAGCGCTTATCATCGCAAAGAGCTCAATGTGGTCGGGCTCCACTGTCTCTGGGAATCTGATAACGCCTTACTGAAATAACGAACCGCAACGAGCCGTCGGGGGTCATCGGGTGCTTGCTGGAAAAGACCTGCCCCGACCGCGATGGCACTTCCGTCCGTACACAGGATAAAGTCCTGGTCACGAGGGTATGCCAGACATGGTTTACGCATGAGATGGTCTCGCAGTGTGACGAACGCTTGCTCTTGACGCGGACCCCAAGCAAATACGGCGCTGTCTTTCATCAGTTCGTGAAGCGGGGCTGCGATAGAAGCGAAGTCACGAATGAAGCGCCTGAAGAAAATAGCCATGCCCACGAATCGCTTAACTTCCTTGATTGTGGTGGGTGTAGGGAACTCTTTGATAGCGCGTATATTGCGGTCAGCCGGGCTATAGGACGTGAGGGATATCTCGTGCCCCAAAAAGGTGATTTGAGAACGCGCGGCTTCGGTTAGTTTCTTGCCTGATGTTTTGATGTTGAATACCCGAAACCGGTCAAATACTGCCCGAAGTGTTTGCAGATGCTCGTCAAAGGTCTTATTGAATATTATAATGTCGTCAATATATGCGAGACAGTGATCTTCGAGTCCCGACAGTATACGAGCCATTGCTCTGCAAAAGTACGCGCCTGCATTGCGCAGACCAAACGGCAAATACACAAACTGGTATATCCCTCGGTGTGTGGCCCAACCACACTTTTCTTGGCTTTGAGGAGACGTGCGCAACTGCATGTAACCCGACGCCAGATCCAGCGTAGTATAGTAACGATTCCCTGCCACCTTTACCAGTATGTCCTCAATGCGGGGTAACGGATAGTGGTCAGGAACCAGCGGCGCTGATACGCCACGGTGGAGGCGAGAGAGGAGGTCATTCCCCATCACCATGCTATACTTGTCGACGTGGCGTGGAATGCACGAGCCTTTAGTAAAATATACCACATGCGTCAAGTCGGAAGACCCTACTGAAATGCGCACACGCGCTATGCCTACCATCGGGACAGGTACACCTGTCATACCTATAGTGGAACGAATAGGTGAGGGCTGGAGCTTGAATATGCGAAGAAGGTCCGTGATACTACGGCTACAGACTGTGATGGCTGCTCCACTATCGACTAATGCGAGCATCTCAATTCCGTTCACCTTAACGGGAACCTGTGCTACAAAGAAGGTACTAGCAGCATCGAATGTTAACACATGAAGCGCTGCTAGAAGAGCACGTGGCGGCCACACCGATTGCGAGTCAATGACGATTTTACTTAACCGAGGGCTATGTGGGTCGAAGGAGCCGTCGCGGACTGGCCGAGACGAACTCGGGTGCTGACCTGAAATCTCTCCCAACGGGATAGTTGTGGAGGGAGTAGTAATGGAGCCAGGTGTGTTGTGGCTGAGTCGATTCGCCCCGAGATATTTGAGGAGCAGATACTTCAAAACTCGTAGAGAGACTATGCTCCCACAGACAGCGAACCAAATGTCGAAAGGGGACCAACTGCCTAACCAGGACCAGGAAGAAAGGGATACCTGGTTTGCAACGGAGAGGGCCGCCGGGTCTGGACTGCCGTGATGTGCTCGACGAGGCGATGTTGTTCCAGTGCCGCGCCAAATTCTTGAAGACGGGGCCCGTCTACCATTTCACGAGGTTCGTAATGACCAAATTATGGAATATAGTCAACGGAAAGGAACTATTGAAAAGATTGGTTTCCGTCCCTGAGTCGATGCGAAACGTCTCATATAGTGCTGGTGAACTCGCACCCGTGGATGCCTCGAGCCGAACCGCGTGAACTCCATCGAAACTATAAAAGAAAGGAACGGAGTGGCATGGCACCCTCACAGCTTCTTCCTCAAGCACGGCTGTGTCGACGTCCATGTATGCGCGATGGCTTATACCCGATGGAAAACTTATCTCAACCTGAGGACGAGAGAAACACGTGCCATTGAATCCGATGAAGCGCCAACTCCCGGGTGGGACGGACAGGCACTTGTGCACCTGTAAAAGACCGTTACCCAGATACAACGCAGCGATATCGGTGCGACCTAGTAGACGCCGTGCCACGACAGTGGGCTGAGACGCCAGTGCTGTCTGAATCGAAAGGCCTAAAAGGTTCACTCTACTACACAAAGATGAGATGGTGTGCCGGAAGAGGAACAGAACCGATGCTTTCGCTGACCCTTCCACTGCCAGCAACTGGGCCACTAACTGATTGGACGTTACGATACCCACAGATGAAGAAAGCGAACGGGCCACACGACGGGGTGCGACGATGGCGTAGCCCTGATCCGTGATCAACAGGGGCTTACCACAATCGAGAAGACGTTTCGAGGACGGAGTCCGGGACAAGGCAAACTCTCGGGAATCGCGGCCAACTCTTTGTCCTTGCATCTTGCCCATCGGGATAAACTTACAACCCTCCTCTGCCTTAGGAGTCCAGATAACAGCTGACCCGTCAGGTAACGTACATGACCCTCTGCGGTACTCGCACGCGCTCATGTCACCGGCAAGGGAGTCTGGGTGATCGTCCCCATGCTGGAAGTAAACCGTAGTCAAGAACAAAAAGCAGTTTGTGACTGTCACTGTATGCCGAGCACAACAGCCGAAAGGGGCGGAAGGTCAGTCTATCACTAACTCATTTGTCGTACGCCATGACCCGTCACGACTGACCATGCTGCCGTGATCCCAGCGGTAATGGTTGGCCATTATGCGACACTGTTCAATAGTAACAGTCTGCACTGCTTCTGAATGTGTGATCGAACGGGCGCCAAAGAAATTGACCGAAAACGAAGCGGAAGACGTGACTATCTTGCACGAGGAAGCCGGAGACGCATAACGTTCAGTATTGGGGCGAAAAATGCTAACCGAAAGGTTTTCGAACGTAGCATTTGTAGGAGGAAGAATGGTAGAGCAATTGTACGAGAGTGGAATATGCAAGATTCGATCTTGACGCGTGTGAGGACAAAACCATGCCGAGGATGCTTGAGCTGAATCGACAAACGCAACCACACAAAGAAGCAGAAGGACTCCAGGCAACAGCGAAGAAGTGGTGGGCAACAGAGTAAGAGCGGGAGATACCCGTCGGTGGTATACCGATTGCGAAAGCTCGCGATTACGCTCCAACAACGTTGCAATCCGAGCACGGCAGTTGGAGAGGGCCTCTTGCTAGTCGTGGCAATCGCCTCGTGAAGACGAGACGGCGCTCGGCTCGACATCAGTGAGGGTTGCCGGGTTTGCAAGCGCCATCAGATTGGCCCCCGATTGCCTCCCGCGTCGGGATTGGGGCTGCTGTGTCTGGGCAGTATTATAACGAGGCGACGGACACTGTCGCGAAAGATGACCGCGACCCCCACAATTATAACATCGAGCGCTGGAGCCCCGCTGCTGCGATGAGCGCGGGGTCATTGGCTGATTACCCCTCGGCTGTCTGGAAGAGAATGGGTTGGCGGGCTGAACTGAGGGAGGACGCCTGTTAGCTCCGAAACCCATACGATCCACCTGTGCGGACAGTGCCTGTATCTGCTGGCTACCAGTGTGAGTGGCGGGGTGCATCAGACGGTCGACGGCAGCCTCGGCTAGAAGCTGCTCGACCATTTGTGCGCGTTCCACTGCTTGTTTAAAAGTACTAGGATTGTCGAGGCGCACAAAGTAACGGATGTCACCGCGCAGTCGTGCCAGATATTCCTCTAGTATACGTTACCTGGGTGTGGGGATCCTGCCCCGAGGTGGCGGCATGGACAAGGTTCCGAAGGCGATCGGCGAAGGCGGTGCTGGACTCGGAGAGCCCTTGCTGGCACACCGAAAGAGCCTGGCGGGCCAAGTGTCTTTGCTGCGGGCTCTCGAAAAAAAAAGCTACGACACGCTGGTGGCCGTAAGTGGGCCACCAGCGTGTCGTAGCTTTTGCGCTGTAGGTCCGACAACTCCTCCACTCTCTCCCGGGCCGACCCCTCCAGGTACCCTATCAGAAAGTTGGCTTTCCGCTCATCCGTTATAGGGGTTGCACGCATGCGAAGCACGTCCTCAAAACGACGGATCCAGAGGGAAAACGGTGGGGAATCGCTACTTCCCGCAAAGAGCTGTAGCTTGGGGAAAGCCCCTTCAGGGAAACATGACGCTATAACGGGCTGCGCCTGGACACGTTCACCGCCGCGAATGAAGTGTTTAATTCGCGCAGGAGAGTGACATTGTTGGCTGAGATTTGCTGAGCCAACGATTCCGTAGAATGGTGGGCATCATGCCAGATCTCTGTCACGGCATGAGCGGTGGCGTCCCGGAGCTCCTTTGCATCTCGTCCCAACACCGGGTCATTGTCGGCCAGGTCGAAATTCACAAAGATGTAGACTGAGGGATAGAGCCGCTTATATACGGGTAAGCCGAAGCTTTAGAGGTTTATCCGAAGAATTCAAAACAAAAGGATGTAGATAAAGCGGAGATAAGACTTTGTTTAGAAAACTTGATCTCGAAGCGTTGCGCCTTCAATTATCTATCCCTTTCATCAAAGCTCCTAGGCTCTAGTTATCACAACGTTAAAGGCACACCTCACGAAAAATCGTGAGAGCTATCGCGCGTGTTACAGGATGTAGGGGCCCTGGTTTACCCACTAGTGAAGAAAAATGAATCAAAACCCTTCACAACTACCAAAAATAAAGCTCCCTGCCATCGGTCCTCGTACGAGTATGGGAGATAGCAAATGAGTTTTTGCTCAATGATATCGCTTAAAATGCTGCCATATCACCAGTGCTTCCCTGTTAGAGCTACCTTCGCTATGGATATCGCTGCCTTATCTTGTCTTATGCAAGTTTTCCTCTCGTCTGAGCCGGGTGTGATTCGGCTCGGTGGGCTCAACTCGGCTCAGGTCGACCAGGCCGTACACAGCGGGGGTGAGCCGTGGCGCCGCAAGAAGGGTACAGTCTTCACAACTGTCCAAGGGTCTACCTGCCCTGAGAAGGTAAGGACCACTTTGATTATCGCGTGCTGTGCCTTTAAAGCAACAACAGAAGTGTAAAAGCGCTTCGCGGCCGCTCGGGAGATGCATCTCATTAAAACATATGAACACAGAATCTTGTAACGCGCGAAAAAGAAGAAAAATTATACGATTTTGCAAAACCCTGAACCGAAGCTACCAACAAACTCAACGCAAAGCCGGGTAAGACACGAAGCGATTCCATTTTCCAAACGATCACACTGAACATAGGCCACGAGTTACGTGGATCAACTCTGAGGGTTGCTAGCAATTTCGTCGGCGACTATCTCTAGGCGCTGTATGAGTCTGCCCAAAAAGAAAAGGGGGCTCTTTACCAACGAACCCGGCACCACTTCGCGATACACTCGTCGCAATACGCTACGACCGCATACACAAAATCCATCCGCGGGAGTATCACCTTACCGTTTAATCTTGCAACTATGGGGAAAATCACATCCCATTAGGAAGACTCAATGGGTTCGATTTTAACGTGCACGGAGAAAAACTAGAAAGAAATTACCTAGGTAATAGCGAAAACTAATAGCGAAAAACTCACCTCAAGTGTCGAAGGGAAATGGAACGAAGCCGTCCTCCGAAGCTTGAGAGGCGAAAAGAAGAGTGAGCGCTCTATCTGGAAGACAAAGAGGATCGGTTCGCTCGCCAGAAAAGGTCGAGACAGAAAACATGGAGAAACGCGAGGAGAGCACGCTACATTGGATGGCCCCGGTTGGTATCGATCGAAGAAAACCGCAGCTTTAAAACAACCAGCACGATCCCTACGGTTGAACCGTATACAAGTGAGCCGTTATGGGGCAGAACCGAGGGCCCCCAAGGCATGCCCGGAACCACGATTCTACCCCCTCAAGTATGGCGGCAGGTCGTACGAAGCACGGGGGATCGGTGGGCCCTACCGATCGCCGCGAACGCACGACCAACATACAAACTGCGGTATCCGCCCAGATAGGGTCACAAGAAAACCCTCAAAAGCCTCAAAAAAAGCCTCTTAACTAGGAAAGAAACGTGATTCCGGGGAAAAAAGTGAGTCCTACAGCAACATGGACTCGCACTCGCTGCTAACAGTAAGTGCTGCGCCCATACAAGATATTGAATAACTATATTTATCGTAATAACGCAGAGCAGAGTAACTACAGAAAATGAACAGATATAAGTGACCAGCGAAGATATCGCGCACTCGGTCTATAAATAGACGGCGACGAGGCGAGTACACGATAAGTATCACTCGAGGGGAGAAGTCAGATATAATACGGGCTGAGGGCTCCACTTGTGGCGGACTGGGCGATCAGGCGGCATCTCCGCGGGTGTCTCGACTGCCTCGGATATGTACCCTAATGTCAGGATGCCGCACGATGGCGAGCGGCGTGCGACACAGTGTGTGCGAGCTATGCGCGTCACGGTAGTTGGGTCTCAAAACGATTACAACGCAATGCTAGGAGTGCGATACGCAGTTGACTTCCAATCGCTTCGGGACCCAACAATTTAGCTCGTCCGCATTGCTTCGCTTGCGACATTCCGCAGTGCGGCATCCTGACATTAAGGTACACATCCGACTGCCTCCAGCGTTGTTGCCATTTCCTCCGGTCACGACCTTATCTCTGGCTAACATCTCGAGTCCGGCAGCCTAGATCGTTCTATGTTAGTATGTTGCCACCGTAATCATCCCTTTACACAGCAACTATGTAGAGGATGAGATACTGGCAGCGGAAATCGCATCCAACCTTTATTTCGACAATTTGATTGTTGATGCGAACACGGTATTCGAAGGTATACAGAAATACAGGAAATTGAAAGCGGTTTTTGACGATCTCAAAATGAACCTCAGAACATTCGTGACCAAAAACTTTGATATAACAAAAGCCATAACGACGTCTGACCGTTCCGCAGACCTCGCACCCAAAGTTCTGAGAATATCTTGGAGCTCCATTAACGACAACTTTTCGTTACACGTGAAAGTGCCTGACAACGTGTTTGTCAGTAAACGCACCATTGCTCAGATGATCGCTTCTGTGTATGACCCGTTGAGATGGCTCCTCCCACTATCAGTGAAAGCCAAGCATTTCCAACAGACTCTGTGGAAGGAGCATTACGATTGGGATGAGCCACTGAGCGACGACCATAAAAAACAATGGAAGTGCACTGTTAAGGATATGTCCGGGTTCCGAAAAAACTTACCACGGAAAGTTACACTGAAAGCAATGGCGTCGTACGCACTAGTAATGTACTCTGACGCCAGTGGTATCGCCATGACAGCATGCACTTATCTTGCGTGTGATGGTACATCACATTTCATAATGGCAAAATCAAAGGTATCGGACAGTAAGCATTCGACTACCATTCCCAAAATGAAAATGAATGCCATAACATTGGAAGCTCGACTAACTCTGAACACCTTATTGAGTCTAAAAGCCTCTGTACCCATCACAAGGGTAATGTTCCTGACAGACTCAGAAATCGTGCTGAAATGGCTTTAGAGCTTACGCTGTCGTGACAAAACGGCACCTTACGTCATAAATCGAGTGCGCGAGGTACATCGAATCATGCAAGTGTTGACAAGCATGAGCATTGAAGTAAAATTTGCATACATTGATACAAAACGGAATCCAGCTGATGTCGGAACACGAGGTGTATCCCTTCAGGAGTATACCGAGCATGTATGTTGGGAAGGATATCCTCTCAAAAGCGTTCTTAGTGATGGATTTGTCTGAGGATTCTTCGACCTCCCACAAGAGCAAGAACAAGAGGAGAAAGATGTTTCGCATGCGGTGCAGATAAATGCTACGAAAACGGACAAAAGCGGGGTCGAGGACATCCCCATCTTACAAGATACAGCAGTAAAACTAAAAGTCTGAGGATTCTAGCCTACGTCATCCGATTTCTCAGGGGTATAACCTCACGAGTGAAAGACTCGCTGAGAAGCGAACTGTGTGGTGTACAACCCTTCCTAGATAAACCAATCGAAAGGACTACCTGACAGCATCCGAAATCAAAGACGCTCATGACGTATTGATCAGGAACCATCAAATAGTGCACGTACGTCCACGGTACATAAAAGAGTTATCAAGATCCCTTAATATCAAAGAAGACGAAAAGCATCTGCTCCGTGCATATGGTCGCCTGAACAAATCCAACTTAAGCGAAATGGCGAAGAATCCTTCCCTGATCGCGCCCAATACACAGAATTGCCTCGTCTAATAGTGTTGGAGGCGCATGGAGACTATCACAATAGTACCGGATACATCATGGCACAAGTGCGACAGAAATATTGGATTCCACGACCTCGAGAACAAGTGAAAAAATGCATTCGCACATGCGTCGCTTGTCAGATGATGGACAATCTACCGTACAAGTATTCAGAAATGACGGACCTCCCACAGCATCGAGTGCGAAAGGCACGACCGTTCCAGAATATAGGGTTGGACTATTTCGGGCCTATCACTATCTGTAACGATGCTCGTGAGCATAGAGAAGTTTATGGGTGCATATTTACGTGCTGTGTCACTCGTCTGATCCATGTGGAAGCCGTATCAGATGGAACAACAGAAAAATTTCTGAATGCCTTCCGTCGATTCGTAGCTCGCAGAGGGAAACCGCACTCAGTCACCTTCGATAATGCACCGACATTCGTGCTCGGAAGCCAAATCATAAACGAGTCTCTAGGTGCAGCCATGCAGAACGATGACTAAACCAGAGCAATGAGCGATCACCTGATCGAATGGAAGCACATTACACCATATTCACCCTGGAAAGGTGGATTCTATGAACGCCTTATAAAGTCGTAAAGCATGCCTTGATAAAGGCAGCGGGGAGACGCATTCTAGCGATGGAGCAGCTATGCACATTCCTTGTTGAAATCGAAGGATGCCTCAAGTGTAGGCCTCTCACGTATCAGAAAAGTGACAACCACAATGACATAGTGCCGTTGCGTCCGATCGACTTTCTCCAGTGTATGAATCTGACCCTTCCATTAGACTTCTCCGAGAAGGAAGATCAGGTTGATCCGAGCTACCTACCCTCTTTGACAGCATTATGCATAGAAACCAAGTAGCAAGCACAGGAAGCATTGCAATCATCCTATGCCATAACAGAGCGCTTCTGGGAAATATGGAAGAACCACTGCTCAACAGCTTTGCGTGAACAGCATCGAAGAAACATAGATGACAAGCGAGGCAACACGAAGGAAGATCGAAAAGGAGAGGTAGTACTTTTAAGTGATCCAATCCAGAAAAGGAGTACATGGAAGATGGGACGCATCTCCAAGTTGGTACCAAGCACTGATGGAGCTATAAGGGAAGTAGAAGTCTACTGTAACAAAAGGACACTTGAGCGTCCGGTCAATCAGATTATCCCCTTGGAGCTCTCAGAAAAGGATAATGAATCCGAGTAACATGAAACTACAAGTGAAGAGGATCATAGATCAGCATCATCTCTCCCGAATAAGCGCCATAATTTACGTCCAAGGAAAATGGCAGAATGTAGAGAGCAAAACAATGTCTACTGTTTCACATCACAACGGTCGTTAAAACCATGACCAGCTTAGCTCTACCTAAAAATGACGATGGCTTTAGCGATAATGTCAGTTGTTAGTGGTAGACAGTCTGATCGACAGGAGCAACACAGCATGGAATCTTCCACCTATCCAGCACATGCAATCGAGTGTAGACAACATAAAGTATATCTGCACGCATCACAGACCATAGAATATAAACCGTGCGTCAATAACCACTGCATCACAGTTAAGTCCCCTCCGGTGCACAAGCTGTTACATCTACCTCCTGAAGAATTACTCGACAACTACGATTTGCGCTGGAAGCTACGAACCAGAAACTTGTACACCTATGTAGAAACGAGTCGCCCTGCTCAACCATCCTGTTCCGCAATCGACTCCACGATATGTGCAGCAAATATCTTGAATCCAGAGTGTTGGCCGCCAAGAGTATTAACGGCATTAAGCATAACATTATTCCCGTTTGCTATACGATATACTATGTGCCCAGCACAGTGGGACACCCGGGTCGATCATACTTTCATACTAGCAGTTGCAACTGCTGCTGTGTCACAGTGTGCTTAAAAAGCATATTGAAAGCAATCTTTCATATAAGCAGATCATTTGAGCGCATTTTATGTTAGGCATATTACGTATGTCGAAATCGGTCTACGCCAAGAAGCATGAGAATACTACAGCGAAAATTCTCCGAACTTAGTGCATAGCGTGCATAGTGTTGAGCATAGACCATCAGCTATATAGAGCATTCCAACAAATCCTTTTTGAGTGACACTACTCATTTCAGAACGATGGCATCGACACAATCAACAGACGAGTTTACAAGAAAAAGACTTTGCTGAAATCCGTGAGGATTTCAGCAAGGAATGGGAGGAAATTCGAGGTCAGATCGATAGTCGGAATGATTCCATGGAGAGCATGAAGGAGAGTATCGAGGCGATGGGTGAATCCCTGAGAAAGATGAGCGAAGCAGCCGCACCTGCCTCCGATATCAAGCCTCACTCTCCTCGAAAGACAAGCATGGAAGAAGATCAAGGCGGAGTCGAAGATAATGACGATCAGGTGGAAGAAGATCTTCTTGTTTTTGGCGAAGAGTACGATTACCGCGACTCAAACTCCAAAGACAAGGAACAATGTCCTCCGGCCAATAAAGTGGCACAAGAACAGTACAGTTATCCAGAAAAACAGAGAAAAATGGGACTGGGACGACGCAGGAGTCTCATCAGAGCATTTCTGGCAGGAAAAGTGATGTAACGGAGCGGAAAATAAGTTATCTGAACTCCATGAGACCAGAGGACACCTTTCTTGTGTTCTCATTTTGCCTGGCCAAAGGGTAGCATTACTCGGACAGTTGTCCAAGATATGTGAGCGTCCAGTCGAGGATGTGGGCAAAAAGACCACAATAAGGCATTGTGCACTTTGCCAGAACGCATTTACGATTCCTATGGAGAGCTCGAGAAAATCGAGAAGGAACTTGAGTCCTTGGGTGGAGTGTCCCAACGTGACCATAGCTCAGAGTACTGAGAGGAGCTTTCCAGGAGAATGATTCTAGGGTATCCTTGAGAATGGACGCATGATAACAGCTTTTAGAAAAATAGAGCATCTCACGACATATCGGCTACCCCTCTTTTTTGTCTCTTAACGATGGTGGTTCTCTGACCGCTAGAAGAACGCATGAACTTTGACCCCCCGCGAAGAAAATTGGCGGCAATGAACTTTGGACCCTATATGGGGGGTATATAAACCCTCAGGGCAAGAAGATACACTACACTTTAGATTGCTCCTTTTATTTCTTTGGGCCAAGGTTTCAGAGCATTTTCTTCTTTATTATACTTCACTTAACCTAGGCCTCCAGAGCATCTCTCCGGATGGCATTTGAGAGGGGGATAGAGCATTCACAGAGCATTCCTTGTGCACTCTGCTCAGGTTATTGGTAGTATTATTTCGTTAGTATTAGTTTAGTTAGTTAGTATTAGTTTAGTTAGTTAGAATTAGTTTAGTATTAGTTAGTTAGTATCACTTTAGTATTAGTTAATATTCATTATAGGTTTAGTTTGCTAACAAACATATTCTAAGTTCATCATGCCTTGTTGTACTAAGCGTAAGAATCATTTATGAGTTACTAATGAGTTGTAAATTATTGATTGTTAGAATTATTCGTATTTATTCGTCGTATTTACACATTTATATTACATTTATTTGCATAAAGTTCAATTACCCAAGTCTGAGGTGCCACCACTGAACCGTACGAACAGTTCCCTTGTGAATAGAGTCTCTTCGACCTGGTATCGTTCCCTTGTGAGTAATGTTAGTAGTTATAAATAAGGTGGCAGAGTAAGTGATTGGAGCGGTAGGTACCAGTAAAAAGAAATGTTTAGGAATAAAAGAAAAGCACTTACTAACAATGAAACACAATACGCAAAAATCTTCACCGGGAAGAGCAACCCCTTAGCCACTATACAGGTTCAGCAACGGCCACTGGGGCTCACTGGTAGCTGGTAGTGATCTGCAGTATGGTGGCAGATGGTAAAGTGCCTCGCCAACGAGATATCACAGTCAAGCTTTGACCGCTCCTAACCCACTTCAAAATGGCATTTTGCAAATTTGGTTTTTGCAGTTATAATAAGCACGCAGATCTCTAGCGAACCATCTGGGTCTCCTTTTAAAACTCCTTGGGATGTTGGAACCCTTCCCTTGTAAGTAGGCTTAAAATATAAATGTGTGTAGAGCACCGGTGTGATTATTACACTGCGATCTGTCAGATACTTGTTATTATTGACCCAGCATTTCTTAACGACATACTTTTGCTCATGCGAATAATGACAGTTGTGCCAGTTGTTGGTAAAGATAACCAGTAGAGCATGGCAGGGCATAGCTCCATCCATGAAGAGCTCAAGGTGCAGTTCGCAATAACCTGAGTATTTTGTTCGCGCTTCCGTGAGTGAAAAACCCTTCTCCGCAACTGCAGAGTGTGTGTCATTACCGAAGCGTGAGAATCACTATCACTACTATATATAATCGGCTTAGTCTGTCTGTCTGTCTGTCTGTCTGTCTGTCTGTCTGTCTGTCTGTCTGTCTGTCTGTCTGTCTGTCTGTCACGAAATTCATAACTCGCGTCGCAGTAGAGCTGGGACCCTGAATTTTTAAAATGATATAGGAAGTAGTAAGGGGACATCAATGGTGAGGAATCGGAAGTGATAGCAACTGATCACTACTATATATAATCGGCTTAGTCTGTCTGTCTGTCTGTCTGTCTGTCTGTCTGTCTGTCTGTCTGTCTGTCTGTTTGTCTGTCTGTCTGTCTGTCTGTCTGTCTGTCTGTCTGTCACGAAATTCATAACTAGCGTCGCAGCAAAGTTGGGACCCTGGATTTTTAAAGTGATATAGGGGGTAGTAAGGGGATATCAACGGTGAGGAATCGGAAGTAATAGCACTGATAAGGGGCTGATAAGGAGCTTCGGAAGGCGAATGGGGGAAATTCATATCTCGCGTCGCAGCAAAGTTGGGACCCTGGATTTTTAAAGTGATATAGGGGGTAGTAAGGGGATATCAACGGTGAGGAATCGGAAGTAATAGCACTGATAAGGAACTGATAAGGAGCTTCGGAAGGCGAATGGGGGAAAATCATATCTCGCGTCGCAGCTAAGCTGGGACACTGAATTTCTAAAGTGATATAGGGGGTGATAAGGGGACATCAACGGTGAGGAATCGGAAGTAATAGCACTGATAAGGGGCTGATAAGGAGCTTCGGAAGGCGAATGGGGGAAAATCATATCTCGCGTCGCAGCTAAGCTGGGACACTGAATTTCTAAAGTGATATAGGGGGTGATAAGGGGACATCAACGGTGAGGGAACGGAAGTAATAGCACCGATAAGGGGCTGATAAGGAGCCTCGCAAGGCGAATGGGGGAAAATCAAATCTCGCGTCGCAGCAAAGCTGGGACACTGAATTTTTAAAGTGATATCACTATCACTACTATATGTAATCGGCTTAGTCTGTCTGTCTGTCCGTCTGTCTGTCACGAAATTCATATCACTACTATATATAATCGGCTTAATCTGTCTGTCTGTCTGTCTGTCTGTCTGTCTGTCTGTCTGTCTGTCTGTCTGTCTGTATGTCTGTCTGTCTGTCTGTCTGTCTGTCTGTCTGTCTGTCTGTCTGTCTGTCTGTCTGTCTGTCTGTCTGTCTGTCTGTCTGTCTGTCTGTCTGTCTGTCTGTCTGTCTGTCTGTCTGTCTGTCTGTCTGTCTGTCTGTCTGTCACGAAATTCATATCTCGCGTCGCAGCAAAGTTGGGACCCTGGATTTTTAAAGTGATCGGAAAATAGCATCAAACGAGCTATGGTTCAAAACATATGTACATAACATAACAACATAAAGAGCGTACATAACATAACAACATAAACATACAAATCAATAAAAATATAGAGAAAAAATCAATTGATTTGATAAAAACCGAACATAATATAAATACATGAAACCCTTACTGGATGAAATTGCATGAAAATATCACAAATTTGCCCGAACAAGCAAGAGCCTCATAAACAGCTGTCCAATCACATTACTGCAATGACAAAAAGTAAAATAGCATCAAACGAACTATGGTTCGTTCACGACAATAGACATCAGACATCAGACGACATCACACACGCAATGAAACAACCAAATAACGAAAAGTTATACATATAAGCTTGCAGGAAACGGATGTGAACCGGGGTGTGAGATTCAGCCGTTCCTGCCAGAAAGGAGACAAAAAGGGCTAGAATCTAAAACGTTCTGCCACTATTCAACCCTCAACTGGCAGTGAACGCAAATCAGAGAAACAACATACGAAAACGAAAATAAAATCGAAAACTACGCGGAAGAAGCAAGAAAATACAGCGAATTTTGAAGTTTGAGCGTCGATAAACACATCAGAAAAAGCAGACGCATACAATAGTCAAAGAAAGAAAAATACAGCAGGTATCGTTCCCTTGTGAGTAATGTTAGTAGTTATAAATAAGGTGGCAGAGTAAGTGATTGGAGCGGTAGGTACCAGTAAAAAGAAATGTTTAGGAATAAAAGAAAAGCACTTACTAACAATGAAACACAATACGCAAAAATCTTCACCGGGAAGAGCAACCCCTTAGCCACTATACAGGTTCAGCAACGGCCACTGGGGCTCACTGGTAGCTGGTAGTGATCTGCAGTATGGTGGCAGATGGTAAAGTGCCTCGCCAACGAGATATCACAGTCAAGCTTTGACCGCTCCTAACGCACTTCAAAATGGCATTTTGCAAATTTGGTTTTTGCAGTTATAATAAGCACGCAGATCTCTAGCGAACCATCTGGGTCTCCTTTTAAAACTCCTTGGGATGTTGGAACCCTTCCCTTGTAAGTAGGCTTAAAATATAAATGTGTGTAGAGCACCGGTGTGATTATTACACTGCGATCTGTCAGATACTTGTTATTATTGACCCAGCATTTCTTAACGACATACTTTTGCTCATGCGAATAATGACAGTTGTGCCAGTTGTTGGTAAAGATAACCAGTAGAGCATGGCAGGGCATAGCTCCATCCATGAAGAGCTCAAGGTGCAGTTCGCAATAACCTGAGTATTTTGTTCGCGCTTCCGTGAGTGAAAAACCCTTCTCCGCAACTGCAGAGTGTGTGTCATTACCGAAGCGTGAGAATCACTATCACTACTATATATAATCGGCTTAGTCTGTCTGTCTGTCTGTCTGTCTGTCTGTCTGTCTGTCTGTCTGTCTGTCTGTCTGTCTGTCTGTCTGTCTGTCTGTCTGTCTGTCACGAAATTCATAACTCGCGTCGCAGTAGAGCTGGGACCCTGAATTTTTAAAATGATATAGGAAGTAGTAAGGGGACATCAATGGTGAGGAATCGGAAGTGATAGCAACTGATCACTACTATATATAATCGGCTTAGTCTGTCTGTCTGTCTGTCTGTCTGTCTGTCTGTCTGTCTGTCTGTCTGTCTGTCTGTTTGTCTGTCTGTCTGTCTGTCTGTCTGTCTGTCTGTCTGTCACGAAATTCATAACTAGCGTCGCAGCAAAGTTGGGACCCTGGATTTTTAAAGTGATATAGGGGGTAGTAAGGGGATATCAACGGTGAGGAATCGGAAGTAATAGCACTGATAAGGGGCTGATAAGGAGCTTCGGAAGGCGAATGGGGGAAATTCATATCTCGCGTCGCAGCAAAGTTGGGACCCTGGATTTTTAAAGTGATATAGGGGGTAGTAAGGGGATATCAACGGTGAGGAATCGGAAGTAATAGCACTGATAAGGAACTGATAAGGAGCTTCGGAAGGCGAATGGGGGAAAATCATATCTCGCGTCGCAGCTAAGCTGGGACACTGAATTTCTAAAGTGATATAGGGGGTGATAAGGGGACATCAACGGTGAGGAATCGGAAGTAATAGCACTGATAAGGGGCTGATAAGGAGCTTCGGAAGGCGAATGGGGGAAAATCATATCTCGCGTCGCAGCTAAGCTGGGACACTGAATTTCTAAAGTGATATAGGGGGTGATAAGGGGACATCAACGGTGAGGGAACGGAAGTAATAGCACCGATAAGGGGCTGATAAGGAGCCTCGCAAGGCGAATGGGGGAAAATCAAATCTCGCGTCGCAGCAAAGCTGGGACACTGAATTTTTAAAGTGATATCACTATCACTACTATATGTAATCGGCTTAGTCTGTCTGTCTGTCCGTCTGTCTGTCACGAAATTCATATCACTACTATATATAATCGGCTTAATCTGTCTGTCTGTCTGTCTGTCTGTCTGTCTGTCTGTCTGTCTGTCTGTCTGTCTGTATGTCTGTCTGTCTGTCTGTCTGTCTGTCTGTCTGTCTGTCTGTCTGTCTGTCTGTCTGTCTGTCTGTCTGTCTGTCTGTCTGTCTGTCTGTCTGTCTGTCTGTCTGTCTGTCTGTCTGTCTGTCTGTCTGTCACGAAATTCATATCTCGCGTCGCAGCAAAGTTGGGACCCTGGATTTTTAAAGTGATCGGAAAATAGCATCAAACGAGCTATGGTTCAAAACATATGTACATAACATAACAACATAAAGAGCGTACATAACATAACAACATAAACATACAAATCAATAAAAATATAGAGAAAAAATCAATTGATTTGATAAAAACCGAACATAATATAAATACATGAAACCCTTACTGGATGAAATTGCATGAAAATATCACAAATTTGCCCGAACAAGCAAGAGCCTCATAAACAGCTGTCCAATCACATTACTGCAATGACAAAAAGTAAAATAGCATCAAACGAACTATGGTTCGTTCACGACAATAGACATCAGACATCAGACGACATCACACACGCAATAAAACAACCAAATAACGAAAAGTTATACATATAAGCTTGCAGGAAACGGATGTGAACCGGGGTGTGAGATTCAGCCGTTCCTGCCAGAAAGGAGACAAAAAGGGCTAGAATCTAAAACGTTCTGCCACTATTCAACCCTCAACTGGCAGTGAACGCAAATCAGAGAAACAACATACGAAAACGAAAATAAAATCGAAAACTACGCGGAAGAAGCAAGAAAATACAGCGAATTTTGAAGTTTGAGCGTCGATAAACACATCAGAAAAAGCAGACGCATACAATAGTCAAAGAAAGAAAAATACAGCAGGTATCGTTCCCTTGTGAGTAATGTTAGTAGTTATAAATAAGGTGGCAGAGTAAGTGATTGGAGCGGTAGGTACCAGTAAAAAGAAATGTTTAGGAATAAAAGAAAAGCACTTACTAACAATGAAACACAATACGCAAAAATCTTCACCGGGAAGAGCAACCCCTTAGCCACTATACAGGTTCAGCAACGGCCACTGGGGCTCACTGGTAGCTGGTAGTGATCTGCAGTATGGTGGCAGATGGTAAAGTGCCTCGCCAACGAGATATCACAGTCAAGCTTTGACCGCTCCTAACGCACTTCAAAATGGCATTTTGCAAATTTGGTTTTTGCAGTTATAATAAGCACGCAGATCTCTAGCGAACCATCTGGGTCTCCTTTTAAAACTCCTTGGGATGTTGGAACCCTTCCCTTGTAAGTAGGCTTAAAATATAAATGTGTGTAGAGCACCGGTGTGATTATTACACTGCGATCTGTCAGATACTTGTTATTATTGACCCAGCATTTCTTAACGACATACTTTTGCTCATGCGAATAATGACAGTTGTGCCAGTTGTTGGTAAAGATAACCAGTAGAGCATGGCAGGGCATAGCTCCATCCATGAAGAGCTCAAGGTGCAGTTCGCAATAACCTGAGTATTTTGTTCGCGCTTCCGTGAGTGAAAAACCCTTCTCCGCAACTGCAGAGTGTGTGTCATTACTGAAGCGCGAGAATAAGTAATAAACTCGTACAACCTGCAGATCGCATGACGGTCATCGTCTCGCAACCTCTGTCACCTCACCGAAGACAAAAGTAAGGAACATCTTATTTTCTGGATTTGAGTGTTCTCTTTGATTGTTTCCCTTCTAACGTGTTCTTTAGTAGCCAGACAATTTGTGGAGCGCTAAGACCCATGAAATCTATCGTGAACTGTGCCTTCATTCTCGAAAAGGAAATGAAGTGGTAGATATCATATCATAATTCGAATGGTTACAACAGACTATTTTCATTGTACTTAGTAGCCACATGCTTATACCAAACGGCCAGGAGAACTATCTGTTTATGACGAGCCCATTTGTCGACGTTATCCCAATATCATAAATTGTCTGCCTTTACGTACTATTATAGATTTCGGCAGGTATTTGTCACGTGGCTTGGCTGTATAACACAATTGACTAGCAACATCTGATTTTATTGATTGTCTTGCATTTCTTATAGATCACTTTTTCTTCCCAATCCAGGCCGATCCCAGTGCCATCAAGGAGCAAACCTGGAAATAGGGTAGAAATCATATAGTCGTACAATGTCCGTAGCGGCTCATAAAAGCCATGAAAAAAAACTTTATTTTCGCAACTAAATCATCGAATTACCAGTTCCGCCACCATATCGCTACAGAACATGGAAAGTGGAAGGGCCGAACCCAACCCATAGGCAATTTGCTGTTTCATATAGGAATACCACACAGATACGAAGGCCTGGGCTACAACTGAATGATAACTGAAGTGAACCCCTGAAGCTAGGTGGGCTCAGCAATGTTGACTTGTTAGTTGTCATCACGCCTCATCAGAGACCGTAATAGTGTCGTAGAATGCAAGTGAGAAAGGCGATCCTGCGCACAGATTAATGACGGACACTGAGTACAGTCGAATTTGAAGAAAACCCAATTTGGTAGCCTCTGCCTAACGTTTTCCCTGCGCTATGATTCTTTTTTGGGTTCAGAACGTCAGCAAACTACTACAAACTCTTTTTAGTACGCGTATTTCGATGCGAAAATTTTAGCTTGCGTATTGGTCTGCTACCGTTTTATTCGAATAGACTAGAAGACAACATACCATTAGCAGGACACACCAGGCAGATAGAGCTCTCATTGTCGTCCTGAAAAAATATAACGTCTTGAAATTGCAAAAGATACAGCGCGAAGGCTAGCGTAGGCATTGTATTCACGGTGACTTTTATATGATTGGATCAGTCTCACGATTGCAATTTAGAGTGCTTTGATTATCACCCCTTGAATATCAATATGTTTTAATCGACTTTTTCTTAAAATTTGCATTCCAAAATGGTCAGGATAATTGAATGGGACACTTTCAAATGTGGTTGAATGCAAAATCTTTCGACAACCAAGTGTTTTCTATTATCATCCATTAACGTTCATCACTTTTAGATCGTATCTGTCGCGTGCTGTATTATCAATTTAGCAATTCAGAAAGAGAGTGTATGGTAATGAAAGTGATGACCTCCCTAAAGTCCCTCATCGATGAGAACATACGTGCCAAAAGAAAATCAAGAGTAGCAGAAAAGGATCCTGAGGGTGTAACCAAGGGAAAACATTTATTCAATAAAGGACTTAAAAGACGATTAACATTACTCTCTCATTCTGATTAGTTAGATTGAAAGCACATCATGCGGAAGAGACGATCTAAAAATAATGAAATATTTAATGGATGATAATAGGAAACATTTAGAGCTCAGAGCATATGAAAAGCTTTCTTTGTGACAGTATCCTGATTCTCGAGTAATAGGTCGGTTCTGTGTCTGTAACACTGTTTCCGGGTGTAATTACGCCGATGGAAGAGTTGTCGCGTTTCTATACCACGTTCACCAGGGGCGAAATTGGCTCGGTTTCGGGTCACGGGGCGTATACGGCTTCCTCGCTGCGCTCACTCGTGCTATTTGGGTGGAGTGTGCATTCGCATTCGTTTACGGTAGTAAACGCGCCTTTCATATTGGTTGGGCACTCTGCAATTGGTTGAGCACTATGCACTGAAAACTTGGCCAATCCAAACACAGGACGCCGAGAGTGGTTCACGGCCGCTCTGGGCGTCCAAATGCCTTACCCAAGAAATGAGGCATTAATGAGTCAGCATTTTTTTAAAGAATGGATGATTTCGGAAAAAGTATGGGACCAATTTTTACTAAACTTTACATACATGTGCAATCAAACATGCTGAATCGAACGGCGCTACCAGCCACACGAAGTTCAGTAGCAGGCGAGATATTTACCTTCTAAGAAACCAGCACTTCTTCCTTGTGCTTTTCTTCGACGGCACTCTTCAAGAAAACGCTCAGAACTTGAAATAGCCACCGGTCCGCGGCCTCCCCACTCGACGTGGCGGTCGCGATGGTCTCGTCGCCTGCGTGGTGGGAGGCCGTGGAGTGCGCGACACTGCTCCAGCACCCCCGTCAACAAGTTCATGGGTCCGTATCTCGGTTCATACCGGATAGATTGAGCTCAAATTTTGAACATAGCATATATATCGACATCAATGCCTACATCAGTAGTCACAACGGCTCATTTCCACTTTAACAACTATTTCCATAATTCTTGACCTACTCGAGCCTGCTCTCCTGCACGGCTAAAGCTATCAGTAGAAAGTGGGGGTCAAATGGAGTGAGGGGGGGGAGGGGGGGGGGGGGAGGGGAGACGCAACTTTGCGTCGACGTTGAAGCTCCTTTCCTTCCCTTGGCAAGCATCTGTCAAAGCATAGGTCTCATCTACCTCAGCCTGAGCCCAAGGAAAGAAAGAAGCTTTGACGTGGGTGAAAACTTTGCGTATCTCCCCTCCCCCCGACTTTATTTGACCCGAAAGTGGAACTTTGTTCCATGATAAATTACAATATCTCTGCAAAGGTACCCCTACAATACCCCTCCAACACCTAGCAACGAGTAGCACTACTCCATTCTGAAAATAAACAAATAGACGCTGTAAAAAAAGTTTATGTAAAAGTTCATGTAACATCTATATGGGATGCTGCCCATTGAACGAAAACACGTTGATAACATAGATATCAAAGTGGCTAATAATCCCAAAGATCTCAAATTCTTTGAGACTTCCACTGTTCTCACAACAAATCACTGAAAATGCAAGGCACACACATTGAGAACTTCAATATGATTGTACCATTTCCACGATTGCTCTTTGAAGTGTGATTTCGATCGATTTTTTTTTTGTAAAAATCTGTGTTTCCAAATGATGAGGATAATTGAATGCGATAATTCTCCAAGTTCTCTCTTCTTGAAACCTCGGCATGATGTTAAATTAATCGTGTGCTGCTTTGCCAAACGAGGTTAGTAGGTGGATCAATTTATTTTTGGCCTGACGTTTCGACCCTTTCGTCGTCTTCAGAGGCCCCGTGATCCACCGCGAGTGGTAGGACGTCGCTACCGACTCGTGTTAGTATAATGTGCGACATTTAGAAGACTTAATGCATTGGACGAGAGATGGGTGTCTCCAATGACAGTGACTCTAACCGATTGATTATCACGTTCAATGTGGGTGACGTCATTTCGGTGGCCCGAAGGAGGTGCGATACTTTTTCAAATGTGATTGACTGCAGAGATAGATCGAGAATCAGGATACTGGCACAAAGAAAGCTTTTCATATGCTCTGAGCTCTAAATGTTTCCTATTATCATCCAATAAATATTTCATTATTTTTAGATCGTCTCTTTTGCATGATGTGTTTTCAATCTAACCAATCAGAATGAGAGAGTAATGTTAATCGTCTTTTAAGTCCTTTATTGAATAAATGTTTTCCCTTGGTTACACCCTCAGGATCCTTTTCTGCTACTCTTGATTTCCTTTTTGCACGTATGTTCTCATCGATGAGGGACTTTAGGGAGGTCATCACTTTCATTACCATACACTCTCTTTCTGAATTGCTAAATTGATAATACAGCACGCGACAGATACGATCTAAAAGTGATGAACGTTAATGGATGATAATAGAAAACACTTGGTTGTCGAAAGATTTTGCATTCAACCACATTTGAAAGTGTCCCATTCAATTATCCTGACCATTTTGGAATGCAAATTTTAAGAAAAAGTCGATTAAAACATATTGATATTCAAGGGGTGATAATCAAAGCACTCTAAATTGCAATCGTGAGACTGATCCAATCATATAAAAGTCACCGTGAATACAATGCCTACGCTAGCCTTCGCGCTGTATCTTTTGCAATTTCAAGACGTTATATTTTTTCAGGACGACAATGAGAGCTCTATCTGCCTGGTGTGTCCTGCTAATGGTATGTTGTCTTCTAGTCTATTCGAATAAAACGGTAGCAGACCAATACGCAAGCTAAAACTTTCGCATCGAAATACGCGTACTAAAAAGAGTTTGCAGTAGTTTGCTGACGTTCTGAACCCAAAAAAGAATCATAGCGCAGGGAAAACGTTAGGCAGAGGCTACCAAATTGGGTTTTCTTCAAATTTGACTGTACTCAGTGTCCGTCATTAATCTGTGCGCAGGATCGCCTTTCCCACTTGCATTCTACGACACTATTGCGGTGTCTGATGAGGCGTGATGACAACTAACAAGTCAACATTGCTGAGCCCACCTAGCTTCAGCAGTTCACTTCAGTTATCATTCAGTTGTAGCCCAGGCGTTCGTATCTGTGTGGTATTCCTATATGAAACAGCAAATCGCCTATGGGTTGGGTTCGGCCCTTCCACTTTCCATGTTCTGTAGCGATATGGTGGCGGAACTGGTAATTCGATGATTTAGTTGCGGAAATAAAGTTTTTTCACGGCTTTTATGAGCCGCTACGGACATTGTACGACTATATGATTTCTACCCTATTTCCAGGTTTGCTCCTTGATGGCACTGGGATCGGCCTGGATTGGGAAGAAAAAGTGATCTATAAGAAATGCAAGACAATCAATAAAATCAGATGTTGCTAGTCAATTGTGTTATACAGCCAAGCCACGTGACAAAAACCTGCCGAAATCTATAATAGTACGTAAAGGCAGACAATTTATGATATTGGGATAACGTCGACAAATGGGCTCGTCATAAACAGATAGTTCTCCTGGCCGTTTGGTATAAGCATGTGGCTACTAAGTACAATAAAAATAGCCTGTTGTAACCATTCGAATTATGATATGATATCTACCACTTCATTTCCTTTTCGAGAATGAAGGCACAGTTCACGATAGATTTCATGGGTCGTAGCGCTCCACAAATAGTCTGGCTGCTAAAGAACACGTTAGAAGAAGGAAACAATCAAAGAGAACACTGAAATCCTGAAAATAAGATGTTCTTTACTTTTGTCTTCGGCGAGCTGACAGAGGTTGCGAGACGATGACCGTCATGCGATCTGCGGGTTGTACGAGTTTATTACTTGTTCTCGCGCTTCAGTAATGACTCTGCAGTTGCGGAGGAGGGTTTTTTCACTCACAGAAGCGCGAACAAAATACTCAGGTTATTGTGTACTGCACCTTGAGCTCTTCATGAATGGAGCTATGCCCTGCCATGCTCTACTGGTTATCTTTACCAACAACTGGGAGAACTGTCATTATTCGCATGAGCAAAAGTATGTCGTTAAGAAAGGCTGGGTCAATAATAACAAGTATCTGACAGATCGCAGTGTAATAATCACACCGGTGTAATAATCACACCGGTGCTCTACACACATTTATATTTTAAGCCTACTTACAAGGGAAGGGTTCCAACATCCCGAGGAGTTTCAAAAGGAGACCCAGACGGTTCGCTAGAGATCTGCGTGCTTATTATAACTGCAAAAACCAAATTTGCAAAATGCCATTTTGAAGCGGGTTAGGAGCGGTCAAAGCTTGACTGTGATATCTCGTTGGCGAGGCACTTTACCATCAGCATGGCGGTTGCTGAACAAGCAACGGCC
Organism: Trichostrongylus colubriformis; assembly: GCA_963978905.1. Classification (NCBI taxonomy): domain Eukaryota; kingdom Metazoa; phylum Nematoda; class Chromadorea; order Rhabditida; family Trichostrongylidae; genus Trichostrongylus; species Trichostrongylus colubriformis. The sequence continues at coordinate 34,456,697 of OZ022258.1, read as the reverse complement.
TCCGGGGCTCACTGGTAGTGATCTGCAGTATAGTGGCTAAGGGTTTGCTCTTCCCGGTGAAGTTTTTTTTTGCATATTGTGTTTCATTGTCAGTAAGTGCTTCTCTTTTATTCCTAAACATTTCTTTTTACTGGTACCTATCGCTCCAATCATGTACTCTGCCGCCTTATTTATAACTACTAACATTACTCACATGGGAACAATACCAGGTCGAAGAGACTTTATTCACAAGGGAACTGTTCGTACGGTTCAGTGGTGGCACCTCAAACTTGGGTAATTGAACTTTAAAAGCAAATAAATGTAATATAAATGTGTAAATACGACGAATAAATACGAATAATTCTAACAATCAATAATTTACAACTCATTAGTAACTCATAAATGATTCTTACGCTTAGTACAACAAGGCATGATGAACTTAGAATATAAACTAAACCTATAATGAATACTAACTAATACTAAAGTGATACTAACTAACTAGTGTTAATTTAATACTAACTAACTAAACTAATACTAACGAACTAATACTACCAATAACCTGAGCAGAGTGCACAAGGAATGCTCTGTGAATGCTCTATCCCCCCTCAAATGCCATCCGGAGAGAGGCTCTGGAGGCCTAGGTTAAGCGAAGTATAATAAAGAGGAAAATGCTCTGAAACCTTGGCCCAAAGAAATAAAAGGAGCAATTAAAAGTGTAGTGTATCTTCTTGCCCTGAGGGTTTATATACCCCCCATATAGGGTCCAAAGTTCATTGGCGCCAATTTTCTTCGCGGGGGGTCAAAGTTCATGCGTTCTCCTAGCGGTCAGAGAACGACCATCGTTAAGAGACAAAAAAGAGGGGTAGCCGATACGTCGTGATATGCTCTATTTTTCTAAAATCTGTTATCATGCTTCCATTCTCAAGGATACCCTATAATCATTCTCCTGGAATGCTCCTCTCAGTACTCTGAGCTATGGTCACGTTGGGAAACTCCCCCCAAGGACTCAAGTTCCTTCTCGATTCTCTCGAGCTCTCTATAGGAATCGTAGATGCGTTCTGGCAAAGTGCACAATGCCTTATTGTGGTCTTTTTGCCCACAGTACATGCACTGTCTTGTTGGGCACCAGCAATTTTTTGTGTCATGATGGCTGTCGAGACAGAGAGTACATCGGGCCCTTCTCATCCTCGACTGGACGCTCACATATCTTGGATAACTGTCCGAGTAATGCTACTCTTTGGCCAGGCAAAATGAGCACACAAGAAAGGTGTCCTCTGGTCTCATGGAGTTCAGATAACTTATTTTTCGCTCCGTTACATCACTTTTCCTGCCAGAAATGCTCTGATGAGACTCCTGCGTCGTCTCAGTTCCATTTTTCTCTGTTTTTCTGGATAACTATACTGTTCGTGCGCCATTTTATCGGCCGGAGCACATTCTTCCTTGATTTCGGAGTTCGAGTCGCGGTAATCGTACTCTTCGCCAAAATCAAGAAGATCTTCTTCCACCTGATCGCCATTATCTTCGACTCCGCCTTGGTCTTCTTCCATGCTTGTCTTTCGAGGCGAGTCAGGCTTGATATCGGAGGCACGTGGGGCTGCTTCGCTCATCTTTCTGCGACACCGCAAAACCACAGAATCGCAGTTGGCAACGTCTGATGGCGGCCTACGAGTCATCAACACCATAAAGGAACGAGCGAGATCAATTTTCACACATACCACGCATAAGTAAAACATTCACGTTCGAATTAGCGATTCTCTTAAGGAATGTGGCAGACAATAGTCCGTAGCATTTCACAAAATGGTAGCATAACTCAATGATTTCTCGGGAAACTTAGACCAAGCAGAGCCTCTATGGCTCCACAGTCGCCGTGCTTCGGATATGTGGGTCAAATAAGGTCGGGGGAGGGGAGACGCAACTTCGCGTCGACGTCGAAGCTCTTTTCCCTCCCCAGGCTCAGGCTAAAAGTGATATCCCCTCCTGCTACACGAAAAAGAATCCGTCAAAGCATAGGTCTCATCTGCGTCAGTCTAAGCCTAGGGAGGGAAAGGAGCTTTGACGCGGGTGGAAATTTTGCGTCTCTCCCCCTCCCCCTTATATGACCCAAAATACTTCGTAAAAGAGATTTAATAGCAGTCGGGAGTCAAGCGATCGTGAAATGCATAGAATGAAAATTCTGCTTAACTGTTATGGCAAAGAATAGGGAAAAGGTGCTTTTATTATGTCTTAGGCTTTGAACTATATGAAAATAAGTGAAAGTTCTCTAGTATACAAGCAAAAGTTCCCTCTCAATTCAACACAGGCATTCGAAAAAGGACAGGACAATAATCACGCTATTGACTTATCACTTGAATTTCCTTCTTCGTGACATGTGATATGTCAGGAATCAATGGTCGGAATAGCGGCTCTAATTACGTTTAGCATATACTGTGAGTAAAATCGCATGAAAGAACGGACAAATGGAGCTTTTTACGGATGGATTACCCCTGAGAATGAGAAAGTAAGATGCAGTGGAAGGCTTCAAGTTATGTGGACATCATATACATTATTCCCAATAGCATGATTGAATGAAATGTAGAGTACACGATATGCAATTCACATCCGAACATGACAGAACCACATACAAGTCGAAGTGCTATGCAGTGCAACAGTAGTGAAAGAAAGGAGTGGAACGGCAAAATACCCGAGAATTAAGTTCCCCTTCCTACCTAAGATCCGAGGACGTGCCCTTCTAATCCACAATACCCATTTTTTTTGGGGCACTGACATTCCCAGGTGTCCCAGAAATGGATATTGTGGATTAGAAATCTCCAGAATCGCACACTCAAAATGAGCACGAAACGATGTAGCGAGAGCAATAAATAAACATTTTGATAAGTCACAAACAACACACGATACTTAGTTCTGGTGGAATCCACTTTCAAGAAGTAAATAGAAAGAAACCCCTTAAATGACGATTACAGCAACATAATGGACGACAAATGATGAAACATTCTATTTCACTCAATGCATTTCATTAGCAAACTGCGGAGGTGACTCTCTCTCGCTCTTCGCCGTTCCGCGCAAATTTGATGCCTTACATCTTGGATAGGCACGATGCACTTTAGCACTGGCGAAAACCAAAACAGCCGGCCACGCCGGCTTCCAGTGCAAACAAGAGCCGGCCTGGCCGGCTGTTGTTGTTTTTGTCAGTGTTAAGGTGCACCGTGCCTTTCCCTACATAGCAGTGAGTGAAAAACTGAAAGTTATCGGATCACGCCGCTCTATAGCGCATTCGATAGAGCTCGAAAAAATAATATGAGACAGGCCATTTCGGTTTAGTTGATTTTGAGTTCTAAGGTGTGCTATGGCCTTTCAGAGGTGAAATTGAAGTGTGAGCCTCAGACGACCGTGTTTTTCCGGAAAATAGCGCTGCTTTTCGAGAGACGCCAACAATGGTGTCATCGAACCCCATCAAATTCAGCGGAAGACTGTGACTGATGTTTTCGACCAATCACCTGTGCTGGGGGCGTGGCCTCGGGCGCCTGCCGGCTCGGCGAGCGCTGGAGCTCTCCATTTCGGCAGCGCCTCAGGCGTTCTCCGAGTGGCACGGAGTTCAAAATGGAGCTAGAAGGCTGAATTTTTGAGAGGAGCAAGAGGGATGGATCTTGAAGGATCCCTATGAATTTCAAGTCCTCTGGTTGAAAATTGTAAAGGTTTTTATTTATCGTCTTTTTAACTCTTTGCGATGTGTGACTATGTTATAAAAGTCGAAATATGGGGAAATGCTTTTTGAATTCGTGCATATTTTGTTTTGGTGATCTTCTACTCTCTATTTTGCAGTTTCTTGAACAAATGTTTTCAAATGTCTAATTCAAATGTTTCAAATGATTGTATCTAATTTCATCCTTCATCCGCATCGGAAGTTTCTGCGTCTCCTAAAGCAAGTCTTCCGTGTGCTGCAATCGACTTTGTTGAATCAGTAATGAACTAAACATTATTTTTAATGTGTGTACTTTGCAATTTCAGTGATTTGTTGAAAAAAATCTGGGGTGAATTGAAGTCGGGGGAGGGGGGGGGAGGCTCAAATTTTCACCCATGTCAAAGCTTCTCTCCCTTCCTAGGCTTAGGCTAAAGCAGGTGAAACCTATGCTTTGACAGATGCTTTTTCGTGCGTTAGAAGGGGATATCAATTTTAACCTAAGCCTAGGGAGGGAAAGGAGCTTCGACGTCGACTTTGGGTCTCTCCTCCCCTTCCCCCCTCCCCCCCCCCGACTTTACTTGACCCGTTTTCAGTTTTGTTTTCATTTTTGCGCATGCGATTGGATGTGATCATGATGCTATCGCAATGGGAGGAGGGCATCCCACTATGGACATGATTTTGACCTAAGCCTAGAGGGGGAATAGAACCCCTTCTTGCCTCTACTAGGGCTTTGGCAAAAATATACTCATGAATATGCAGAGTGACCCCTCAACGATTGGGATTCCGCATGAATGTCATATAGCGTTGTGCTGAAAGGTTTATTCGCAGATCATTACAGATATACAATGAAAAAATATGACAAAATATGACACTTAACATCACAAATACCTCCTTATGAGAGGTCCACCCGCATTGATACTCATTACTCGTAAAAAAAACCGTATACCCGCAATGAAATTCCCGAGGTGATACACGTTTTCTAAGAAAAAAGCATACATATACAAAAATATTTGAAAATTTCGCCATGTCTCAACTCTACCTAGCTAATTCCTGCAAACTTTGCCGCAGGTGCCTATGAGGGTCGAAATCCTCCATTATTATGAGGGCATCTTCCACACTGATTCTTCTATTTTCTCTAAGCCTTGCCCACATCGACTCCACCGGTGATGGGAAATACATGAGCCTGGCCCCAACGAAGTGTTGCAGCAATGACTGATCTGCTGCCCTTTCTTCTGTCTGCTCTACCTACAATTCAGTGACTTTCACTGCAATCAAGTTTGCTGAGCTTTATGTGATTACTCACCACATATTGGCATCCATTCCCTGTATCCTCATACACGATGCAGTTTCCATAGCGTTTCCTTCCACTGCACTGATCATGCTTCACAACAGCACCACGAACGCGGTCCGTGAACGTTTTCTGCGGAGAAATCTCGCTGCTTGTCCATCGCTTTTCAGCACCAGCACCACAGGGTTTTCCATTTCTTAGGCATCCCTGTATGCGATGCATAATAGTTGCAGCAAGGAATTAGCTTTTGGTGGTGCATTGGCATCGTTTCCCGATATAGGATAGCGATCCTAAAAGGATGTACAGTGAGCAAATATGAATAAGCATATATGTGAATTTATTTTTCAACGTGTACCTCTGAGCCCAGAAACATAAGCCGGCTGTGTCGGTACGCATCAGACGGAGAAACGAGCATGTTAGGACTAGAGGGAGGAACGAGGCCAGCTACACGCGTTTTGACGTTCAGTGAACAGAAAACGTTGCGAGACGTGATAACGTTTCGCACGTCTATCGCCCGCTGTATCGCTATTCTATGCGAAGTGGCCATTTGTTGCGAACAGGAGCCATCGTAAGATGGGATCACCTCAATTCTGGGAGGAATTATAACAGGTAAGCGGAGCTGTGCGGATGACTCTGTAACGAAGATATGCATTGTTGTATGAGAGTTGTATTTACGATGACATGTTCATTACAGTAATCTCACCCAATTGTGGCTGACACTCCTGGCACAAACATGGCATAGACACAGATGTAGTTTCGTTATAATGCCTACCATAATTCCACATTAGCTGTTCACCAACCTGGAAACCACGTAATCGGAGAATTGTTCCGACATAACTGAGATGAAATGAAGCAAACTGTTGTTTCTTACATTCATGTCTCGCGAGGCTTTGAAAAGCACCAGAAGCTTCAATAGTCGGCCTTGGTCAGTGGGATCTTGTTGATGAGGCTTGTGCGTGTAGAGATTGTTGTGCCTGCTGCTATGATTGAAAAGGCGGCCCAATGTCACGGCCCCTTTATATATGGGATCATGCGCAAGCATTTAGTACTTTTCTTGCCCACGACTTATTCGTTCATCCGTGAGGTATGCTGTAATATTACTAGCGTGTAAGGCCTTGCTGAGTAATATCCAGACTATCGCTTGCCGTTATATTCCACTTCATAATCACCGACTAAGGTCACATCCGCAGGATCCATTCTCATGTTAAGACGCTCATCATGAGTGATAAACAAACCTCTAGAAGACATGTCCATCAAACCCCATATTTTATACAAATGACATTAAATTTTTCACTAGAGTAATAAGGGATTGCGTCACCTATAATCACTGACGACTTGGTCTTTCCGGATTGGAACCTTGGCGAACAACCCTCTTCCACTGATGCTTGGGATATCGCGGATTTCCAGCCATGGGAAGTCCTTAAGACATTTCATGAAATGCTGATGATGGTGTTGCATGTGAACTGAACTCACCTGTATCGGTTGTGCTAATCGTCGTAGGTTGAAGCACTGTCGTTCGTATTCAGTTTGATAATACCCCAGTCCTCCGTCATATTGCCTGCTATTTAGCTCTTGCATGTAGCTGAGTACACTACCAGGATCAGCCGTTTCCGGTAACATGGAAGCGTAGCGCTGACGCAGTCGCTCTCCCTGTTGCCGTTGCATTCGCTCAGCTGCAGCACGTGTCCGTTCCAACATTGAGTTTTCTCCCTTCTATTTCCATCACTATTGGTGAAATCATGGCCAACCTCGAGGTCGTGGTTGCACGAATATCCCGTGCTACTGGCTGGATATCCTGTGCTCTCGATTCTGAGGCAACAGCAGGTGCTCTCGAAGCCGTTTCTGCGTCCTCAGCTCTAGATACTACGGCAACAGGAGCTTGCTGCCCCTCGCGACGAGAATGCGCTCCGCTACTACCTGAACTCTTGTTGTTATTCCACCAACTACTCGATAAAATCACTCGTATGGTTCTGATATCAGTTGCAGTGCAGTTGCGTATACCTGCTGTTCGACTGGGCTCGCCGACTACAGACGGATCAATCTCGTAGTCGCCCACTACATCCTCATAGAGTGACTCATTCGACGACTCATTACTACTGAATTCAACTTCCTGCCTCGGTGCCGTAGGTACAGCTCGTGATCTACGGTCTATAACAGATTCGGCCCACGATAAAACACTGAATACACACTTTCATAGAGATTATTTGCGTTAGGTGAATAAACACGGAATTTACCCTGTTGACGGTTGCAACATTCTTTTGGCCTCCCTTACACGCGCTCTGATATTACTGCTACTATTGATCTGCCACTGTGCATAGAACCTAATCTTGACGTAGCCGTATACACAAGATTTCTCGTACTGCCTCACATATTCCACTTGTGCTAAGGGCTGATGCGCTAAGAGAACAGCGATTATCATTGGTTAGTAATTTTATGAAAAAAATTAATAAAAGTAAGTGAAATAAAATAATAAGAAATTGAGGAAATAGAGATAAATATTCAATAAGGAAATAAAAATAAAATACTTACTTACTTACTTTGATACTTTGATGGTCCTTCTGCTGGCGGTCTTCTCAGCGGGGACCACAGCTCATCCATACCGCCCTATTTTTGGCGACTTGCATCCAATGTAGGCCGCGTTCTCTGAAACACTTGTAAAACGAATCGGCCCACCGTGTCGGCGGTCGTCGTAGCGGTCTCCTTTTGTCTCGTGGAAGCCACTCTGTGACGCGGAGACTCCATCTGTCATCATCACGGCGAAGTAAGTGGCCAGCCCAGCGGTGTTTCGAATGTGCCATGTATTGCAGAGGATCTTTCAAATGCGATCTCTCTTTCAAATCCGAGCTTCGCAATCCTTGCTTCCATTGTTGATGCCGACTGATCTTCAGAAAGCATCTTTCCAATGCACGATGAGCCGTCTGCATGGCCTTAGCGATTGTTTTGTTTTCGGGCCAAGTCTCGGTCGCGTAGCACAACGCGGGCAATACTGAAGCGTTGAATATCGAGGCCTTGAGGTCTGGATCATTTACCTGATCCGTTACTTCGCGAATCGATCCAAAAGGTGCCCATGCAGCGCGTCTCCTGCGGTTTATTTCAGGAGTGATGTTGTTCGCCATGTTCAGCTCTCTTCCCAGATACACGTAGGAATCGACTCTTTGAAGAGCTTTTCCTGCTAGCTTTACCGTTCCCGTTTCGCACCACTGGTTCACCATCAGCTGCGTTTTAGAAATATTCATTTCCAAGCCGATCTTCAACCCTGTCGCGTTGAGTTCGTTTACCATCTCTTCCATTTCGGCGAGGCTGCTAGATACCAGAACGATGTCATCAGCAAAGCGGAGGTTGCTAATTCTTCTCCCATCGACAAGATATCCTTTGTTTTCCCAATCAAGGGTTGACATCGCATATTGTAGTGCAGCCGTAAATAATTTAGGAGATATCGTGTCTCCTTGCCGTACTCCTTTCTCGATGGAGACTCTCATTGGGCGCTCGAACAATCGGATCGTTGTTGAGGTGTTCGACATGCACTGCTTAAGCAGGCGGATGTAGGCAGGAGGAATTCCGGCTTGCACAAGGGCGTTCAGAGCAGCGTTAACCTCCACCGAATCGAATGCTTTCTTATAGTCCACGAAAACGAGGACTAAAGGAAGATGGTACTCTCGGCTCCTCTCAATGAGCTGGGTGATTGCTTGAATGTTATCCATGCACGAAAAGTTTTTCCTGAATCCTGTCTGCTCCAGTGGCTGATATTCATCTGAGACGCGCTCCATTCGGTTGAGCAGTATCTTCGTAAACGTTTTGTACACGGTTGAGAGCAGGCTGATGGGTCGGTAGTTGACTATGTCTTCCCGCTGACCTTTCTTGAAAAAAAGAACTGTCTTTGAATCCTTCCACTGCTCTGGAACTTCCCTTAACTTGAGGTAGTGGTTGAAGTGCTTCACTAGAAGAGTATGAAGAGCGGTATTCCCAGCTCGGAGCAAATCCGCAGAGATATTGTCCGGGCCTGGAGCAGTTCCTTTCTTCATGCTTCTTATCGCATTGGCAACTTCTGATTCCAGAATAGTGGGAGGGTCTTCATCCGGCGGTATCGGGCATCTTGGAACAACTGTAGAGGAGCGGAAGAGTTCAGTGTAGAAATCATGAACGATATTCTCCATTGCTCTTCTGGATGTTTGTACTCTCCCTTCTTTGTCCATGAGAGCTGACATGATGGTCTTTTGATCATTGAGATCGCGCTTACAGCGTTTTATGCTTGATCTTGTTTCCGCCGCTACGAGGAGCTTGGTTCTCCTATACATTCGAAGCGACTCCTTGACAGCTACGCGACATGCCTTGTTGATGACAACTTTGTCCAGGTGGGTGGCGGCAGGATCTTGTTTCACAGCTTTCCGTTTTTCCAAGAGTTCAATGGCAAGAGCATTCAATCTTGGAGCAGGAACTGGCTGTGAGTAACGCGAGGCATCTGCGCATTTTAGCAAGCCCTGGACTAGGCGTTCGTAATCTTCCGTTGGATTCCCCAGAAGACTCCATTCGTAGGCTTCAATGGCAGATTCAAGCACCTCAGTATTGAAAATAGGAATCCTGAAGGGCTCTGGCCTGTGCGTGTCGCGCTTGAAGATTTTGTTGTTGAGACGTATCTTTGCGCGTATTAGACGATGGTCCGAGCCTGTATCGAACGACGGCAGCACGGATACGTCGAATAAACTCCACCGTCGGTTGGTCAGAACATGGTCTATTTCCGTGTGCGTAAGCCCGTTCGGGCTTTCCCATGTCCATCGTCGTCCTGCTGGCTTTTCAAACATGGAGTTCCCATGGAAAAGCCGACACGCAGACATAAAATCCAGCAACCGTTCGCCATTCTCATTTCTGTTCCTGGATCCATGAGGTCCGAGCCTCCAGTCACCTTCGGCGTTCGTTCCCACAGTTGCGTTGAAGTCGCCAACAACATATTTGTAGTAGCTTCTCTCTCTTCGGACCGTCTCTTCCAAAAGCCCGTAGAATTCTTCGCGTTCTTCATCCGTTGCCGCCGAGGTTGGTGCATATCCGTTGATGATGGATATTGCATTTCGATCTTTGGTCCAAAGACGAAGAACAGCGAGGAGTGGGCTGATGCGTGGGCTGATGATTTCATGAGAGTCTACTAGATCGGCAACTGTCGAATTGACGAGAAATCCAACTCCGCCAACATTCATGCTGTCCACCTTGGCTCCTATGACGAGCAGCTCGTTGTGATCGGTTTTTCTGACGGTTTCCGTTCTGCCTTTCGTCTCCTGTAAAGCCATAACATCGTATTTGATCATTCGGCTTCGTAGTAGTAGTGTTCGAAGATCAACCTCCGATGCTATTGTGCGGCAGTTATATGTGCAGACGAGAAGGCAGTCCTTGTGTCGTGGGGTGGGGATGTTTCCAGGGTTCCGATTCCGATGACGTCCTGATTCCCTTGCGAGATTAGATGGCCCCTCACCAGTAGAGGCTACCCCCGACGTCGTAGGGGAGCATATCCGGTGTGCGCAGGACTGGGGCGCGAGTATAGCTGTCTGAGCAAAGTGTTTGGCTTCGGTTACCCCCTTGTTCCTTGCCAGGGATATAAGAGAGCCGCCCATACACATTTCGCAATGCGACAATGCGTACTGCGTAGCCGTTTGTACCGTTAGCCACCACAGAATGGTGTGACACCCTATCACCGCGATGAGGTGGTACATGATAGGAAAAAAAATAAAATAAATTCAAATAAAATAAGGAAATAAAAATAAATATAATAAATACAAATAACAATAACAAACAAAACAAATAACATTAACATAATAAATAACAAAAAACAAATAAACAAACAATAAAAAATAAAAAATGATTTCGGAAGTGTAGTATAAATACACAGAAATTATCATAAATTATCAACCAAGTAAGTAGATATAAATAATAATAAAAACAATATGTATTGATGATAAAACAAACAATAATAAAACAAAAAAATAATAATAAAGCAAAAATTAATAAACAAATAAAAAATAAACAAAAATATGGTTGGCTCTCGCTTACTGACATTGCATACGAGCGATATCAGGATCAGCAAAGGTGGGAAGTGCTTGTGTTCGTGCTTGCATGCTCCTATCGTACTCCATACGAGCAATACCATGTCTTGACTGAATGAAGTAGGAATAGCCTCTTTTTTTAGTAATGTAAGAACCTTCATTTACCTTGTTACAGCTCAGCCCGAGTGCTCCGCATCCCAGTTCATCGAAAAAAGTCGTCATAAGACGACGGGTATTTTCTGGTGACATGCCTACACTATTCCATTGAATGAAAAACACCTTCAAAGGAGCCGTGGCGTCTGCGACATTGTTCATTCGGCACACACTGAATATAAAGCTTATATCAGCATCATGCATAAACCGCTAAAGACGTACTATTCACGGAACTTCACATAGTGATAGATCCACTTTTTAGACTTTTTGTCAACGACAAAATATCCGCCTGTTGTGGTGGTCGGCTCAAGAACTCTGTTGTAGTGCTTTGGTTGAGGATATCTTCCAACCTGGAGGCAAAAATACGCCTTGTCTTCCAAAGCATTTTCAAAGTTTACATCACTCACCCAGAACTGTTCCTGAGCTGTTAAATCGCCTCCATACATTACAGCTTGAAGTCCCATACCTGGTACATCATCTTCACAACCGCATATGTTGCCATAACGCGTTTTGTAAGTAAGTCCGTTCCTCGCCCCGTTACAGTGCACTAGATACGCCATGACAGCACTGCAAAGCCTTTTTAACGTATATTGGATAAAGGTTCTGAGCATTTCTAACGAGATGCTCAAAACCTCATTACGAAATTGTAATCTTGTTGCTGCACTGACCCTCCTCTCTCGGAATTACGCATGATCGATTTAATCCTTTCATGAATTTTCTTGGAATCCACAACTGTTCTCACCACACAGTAGTGCTCCATTTCGTGAACATAGCTATTCTAGAGGCCGTCCCTCTATATTGATCGCTCTTGGATTTTCGTACCGCTTGCATGCGTCCGTCTGCACCAGTGTAGGTGTTCTGCCTCTTCTTTTCCTGTTTTGCTCTATCCACCAGTGCGGCCAGTTCTTTTGCCTGCCCAATAACGAGAGTCCTGGTGGGCCCGGCAGCTTGAGCACTGGGTTTTTTGTGCATAAGTGAGCGTATAAACAACAACCAACCTGAGCCCATATTCATCTCTAAGAACTTATAGAACGACAGTATTGCCTTCGAGAATGACCACCTAACACTCAGTGGCACATTTTTGTCCACTAGTCTTTTGAAGAATTAATCCACGATTTCTCGTGAGAAATGGCATCATCGACAGATACTGTCTCGCCGAATCTGTATATTCACAAAAAGAAAGTTTGTACTGTGTGCGTTGCTGCTTTATGTGCCAGTGTCCAGTTTAACACTCACCTTCTTGATCGCATTGCAGCAAGCATGAATCGTTTCACATTGCTTGCATATGATTTGCATGTGTTCCGAGTTTCTTGATAAATCTGCTCTCCGCCACTGGCTCTTACTGGCAGTGACTGTAAGCGACTCACTTTGGATGGATAACAAGATCTATTACGCGAAAATCTTTTACCGTTTTACTTTTGAGATAGTCATGGAAATGTTGTAATATGGGATGTTGCTCCCTAATTAGTTTCCTCCATAGTTTCAACTCGCTATCTACCACGTTCATCCATCCTAAATCATAAGCTAGTGATAACTAGTTCTCCACATGCTGACTAGATATCACTTACTGAGACTGCGTTTGCTATTTGGTGGAATAGTGTACGTTTGCACATAGCATTGTCGCTCTACACTTTCACTCCAGTCGTCGTGATGATGAGCAAACATCAATGTCTTGTCAAGTGGTCCAAGGATTACATGATGTACAGACGCTCCCCCTTGAATACCGTCACTACTCCACTTATGTCTATAATTGAGCACTTCGCGAAGATTCTACCTGTATACTGTGAATCGTCAGTAACATTGACTGTGATGCAAAGCTGCTGCCTTGGTATGGCTTGTGATGTACGTGTTGGTGGTAGGGCTCGGTATTGATGACCGACATCCTAGAACACATTATTTCTGGCAAACCCATTCAAGATCCGACTATTTAATTCACCTGACGTGATGGCCCTTCCTGTTCACCCTGCACTGGAACAGCCGCTGCAACATGTGATAGTCCTGGTTGTTCTTCAAAATCCACCTCCAAAGCCTCCGGCGGTAAGGGACGCCGTGGCTGCTGGGCACTTGGGTGCTCAATGTGCTGAACGATCAAAATGAAATGTTGGTGATAGACCTCAAAGAAACATCAAGTACTCACTTCATTCAGCAATAGAATCCCACAGCGATTTAATTGTCGCAAAAATGCATCGTATATCATCTTTTCTCTAGGTTCCCGTGGTACCGGGATTTCGGCCAAATCCACATAGGCACTTTCCATCCTTTCCACTATTCCTCTTCCCACTTGTTCGTATAGCTTGAATATGAGTCTTTCGGCGAAGTACACACCACACCGGCAATGATTCCTACCTTATAGAGTTCACTGTTTTTCGCAGTATGATGCGTGCCGGTTAAGTGCCTGTCGAGACGGAACGTGCCATGTGTTGTATCCCTCCACTATCACATGTGTATCAAATGTTGTTTTCAAAACAAGTCGGTTATATAAGCCTCCAGAATGGAGTAAGGTTCAGTTCATTGTCCTGTCGTCTCCGAACTCAATGAAGCAGTCCACACAGCACTGCGTACACAACACCATGTTTTCCACACACCACACAGAACCGAACTCTATCGTGAGCGTCAGCCGGATAATACACGGCTGAATTGTAGAGTTTACCCTTAAGGTCGAATCATTAACCTTCTAGCTCCTCCTACCATCTGTTAGCTGCACTGGCAACTTGACTATCCTTCCAGTACGCAGCAATTCCGGCAATATTTGTTTCGCATAATCCCCTACTCGTTGAACTTCCTCTCTTCGGCAGGCAGCTCCCAATTGACTTGAGCCTATAGCAGCGGCAGCTTCCGAACGGCTTTCTTCTGGCACGGTAGGCTCCATTTTCCTGATTTACTCCTGACAACTCTCTCAATTTACCGAGACTGTCATTAGAAAAAACATTCCAACAAAAAGCTGCTGGCCAAAATTTCATGAGATCTTGCGTTAAACTAACCGAGACTATTTCAATAAAAAATGAATGTAAAAACGAAAGAAGTATTCCAAAGGACCCAAGATACTTGTTCAGAACACCTTTGAACGTACATTATAGCACCTAGTGCCAGCAAGAATGCAACGAAGGGATGAGCTATGCACACGATGGCCTGTATTACGGTGGGATAGAGGCCTACTGTAATTGTGGTCTTCGAATCGTGGAATCCCTTCACATTTTGACAGGTTTGTATGCAACGGCTTGGCGCCCGCCCAGCAGCCAGTACCACAGACTGGACTACCATAAATTATTCTATTATGCTCTTCATGCAAAGTCGGTGCGACATTCTCACTCAGGTACTTGAACTATCCCTTGGACAGGTTTTGACCCAATTCGTAATCCAGCTCATTTTGACGCCGTGGCGCCAGACCGATTCGCGCCATACCAGTACCATTTTCGTATTCTACGGATCAAACTCATTCAGTTCGTTTCCCTCCCGCGTTCTGCCCTGTAGTTCGTTATCCTAAATAATTCTGGCCAGGTGGGGTTTTATTCCGGCCACCATAGAGATCCATGGGGGTTACGAAGGCCGCGTCCAATCATAAATGCGCCGCGCAACCCTATCGCACGTCATGCACGCAACGTATTTTTAATTGAGCGCGGCCACCGTAACCCGGAGTATTTTCCGGCCAGGAGAGGTCTTACTGCGGCAGTCCGGCACTATACATTCCGGTAACAATTACTAGTATTGTTGCGGTAAAAAAAGGGGGGCGTATTCGATCTCTGTGTAGGAGGAGGAGGTCGTACTGAAGCGGCTAACTTGGGAGTGCCCACTCGGTGAGCTGTGACCAGTACATAGATTCAGTTTCGCGTCAACATTGCAAATCCTCTGATGTACCCCTTTACCCGATAGCCGTCTCTAGAAAAATCGATATTTTGGCTAGATTCGAGACTGAGAGAGAATTCCGAGTTTACCTAAGGTAGACGCTAAGAAGTTTCAGTAAATTGTCATCAACCCACTGAGTCCACACTCAAGAAGCGCTAAACACTAATTCATAAGATATCGCATTATGGCAACCGAGAATGTCTCAGTGAGAAGTGTCCTAATGAGTAGAAGGCAAAAGAAGTAGGTGACTTGAAGGAGCTGCCGCAATTGCTTAGACCACCCTTGAACATAATTATAGCATCAGAGCCGTAGACTTCAAGGAGACATCAGGAAAATATAAAATAAAAGAATACATGAAATGATTTAAATGTGAAGATTATAGAAAGAAGGAAGAGGAAGCAAAGCAGTTCACGAGTACGAAAAAGAGAGAAAAGACTGTATTGCGAAATAACGGTGCACTATTGTTCTATAGTTTGACACTCGAACGTAACTGTAGCATCAGAGCCATAGATTTCAAGGAAACATTAGGAAAATGTAAAGAAAGATGACTTCAATGTGAATATAGAAAGAAGAAATAAGAAACAAAGCAGTTTATGAGTACGAAGAAGAGAAAAGACTGTATTGCGAAATAACGGTGCGCTACAGTACTCCTATTTGCCAAGAAATAAATACTGGATATCTCGAATAGCAGACAAACCTACCCTAATCCTACCGCTGGTCAGCTGTGTTGTCTTGTAGTTGTAATGTATTAATTCAAAAATGGTAAGGAAAAACTGATCATATGGGTGTCGAAGTGTCGGGAGACGTGACACGTTTATATGTGTAGGTAAGTTTGGTGGAGGTGTCTGCTGCTGGACCCTTATCATCTGGTGACTCCTGTGTTCGCAGTCGTATTCGCTTGTTTCACGTTAGCGCAGATGCCCTAATAGAATGTTTGTTTATATATCAATCCATTTTGTAAGCAATATCGACCTCTGATTCGCAAGTCGGACTTTCCTCAAATTCATTAGCTTTTTTTGAGTGCATCATTCTCAATCAACTGTTGTACGCCAGCTACACATTGCATACTACCCGACCCCTGATACTGAAATCTTCCCCAGAGCTGACCTGACTTTGATTCAAATTGTTTATGAAATAAAGAATTTGACTGTTTATGAAATAAAGAATTTATGAATTTTTCATTTCATAAAAAAAACTTACACATAATAACACATGATGAAATCATCGACAGCAATGCAGTTTAAGATGCTGACAAATAATTCACGCAATAGGTGGTGTTTAGTTAGAAAAGTGTAACAAAAAAGATTTCGTAGCGACAGACGGATGGTTTCCAGGACGGTGGTTAAGCTGAACGTGGTCAAGATTCCGCATGAACTTTCCAATATGCTTGCAAGATTCAGACGGATGACAATTCCAGTGGTTACGCAATGCAACATGCTTGGCACAACCCACCTGTCGCAACGCACAATGTCCATCAAATTGAAAAAGTGGTCAATAATTGTCATGAAAGCACAACAACACGGTATTCAACATGTAAAATAATACAAAATGCTACAAATAATACAAAGAAATCAAATAGGTACTTGATATAGCAGGAGACTTCTCTAAAACATGGCAGGGGGTACAACAACATTAATAACAACGACAACTTCACCGAGATTCCAAAATGGGGGAGCGCACTTTAGTTTTACCTTGATGTGAACATTATTGGCAGCCTAAATCATCTTCTCTCAAAAATAACTCCTGTAGATAGACTCCCTCACGACCGACAAAATTGGAGAAGTACCATCGTCGAGGAATATGCACAAGTCGTCTCTGAAATCATCCATGAAAAGTATAAAATAACACCTCACATAATGCAGTTTTCAGCATATCATTAACTTTACTGCACCAAAATAAAAATAGGTAGGTTCCAAAAAAAAGCACAAGAAGATCGAGAGATATAGAGGTCAAATGAAATTGAATACAAGAACCCAACCACACATTTCACAGGGAAGGTTCAATCGAATCTCAAACTCCTTTTGTCCGAGATAAAAATATAAACAAAAATCGACAAGAAAGGAAAAGTTTCCGCTTGATAAAGTGAAGAGCGATCAAAAAGACAAGATACTTAGCCAAGGGAATAGATTTTCGAGAAAAACAAATCAACAATTTCCATCGTTATGAGCATAAACCGTAAAACCTTAGTATAATAACCAAATTCCAAATCAGCTACTACCCTATTCAAGATCAGATACATCACAAGCGCTGCCACACTAAACCTTTGTCGGTTCTCTCCTTCTAGATCTTGCTGACCTCTCTCGACTCATCTAGCCCTTCCTCACTTATCACGGAACGCAGGAAGGAGACCCATTCACGACTTGTCTCCAATGTCTCAACAATCTTTCGATCCTAGTCATACTTGAGTGTATAGTAAAGATCAAGCCAAATGAGATCGTACTAGACCATGAGCGTGTTCCAAGGGCCCGTGAATGAACGACCGTACACGCTATTCCTTCTAACTCAAAAACTATGACGTCCGAAATAGTGGCTTTCCTCGCATGCACATACTCACATCGCGTACAATAAATGAATAAAGCTTCAATACAGAAATTTCTAAATGTGTATTGAACAATGTGAGACTTGCAAAGTTTCATTCTGAAATAGTCTCTCATTGTGTTATACATATTTAGATCAACATGAGAAAGGACCGAAATCGAAAAAATGAAAGAGAATGCAAACACAGTGGGGCCCAACAACATAATGTACGAGGAATGAAAAACTGCAGACCCCTTCCTCCATTGATAAATACGCCCTTAAACTAGACAAGAATGGACTGCACATGTCAAAGATGAACCTGGTATAAAAGTAAATGTAGTACCAGGTAGAAAGATAAATGAACATTAAGTGGTAATGTGTGAGTGCTGACACAGTAGCAAACACGTTATTTACCGTTCAAACCTACAATTTTCAACAAAAGATATTAAGTCCCGTAAGGAAAAGTTGCTCATTTATAAACAAAAGGATCGTCACGGTGGGAACTGTTCGGACATATCCTTTTTGAAATAAGACCGAATCCATCTATCCAAAATTTGCACTCTCATGGCAATATGACATCTTTGAAAAGCTTGCCAAGTCGCCCATCAGAAACGTCTCTACACGATATTCATTGCGCTTGTTAGAACTCGCAGATAACAATGCTCAAAACGATGCTGACAGCACAACCAGTGCATTTTTCAGTTGTTGACATTCAGGATAAGAATTTTTGCGTGACCCATGCATCTCATATCTACTCTGGCTGATCACTCTACAAAAGCGAAAGTAGTGAAAATTCAACCGTTTGAAGCAATACTTATCAGAATTTTCAGATGAGAGATTTCAAATAATTACATGAACATTTCAAGATACCTACCAGAAGGATCAAAGCTCTTCCTTTGCCTGCTTGTACAGGCAAACTAGATCCTGATTCGTTAGACGCAAATTAAAACTCTTTTTCTGATGTAACGTGAATTGTGGCCTAGTGATCCTGGAAGATAAGCGATAATAAAAAGACAGAGAGCATAAAAAAACTTACGTAACTTACTGATTGTGGTAGAAAAGCATTCATACTATATCCACATGAGCCGAATGATTCTTCGTGAATCAGAGATCCATGAGGAACAATGTGGTTTATACCAGCACGCTGAAAATAAAATAAAATGTGAGAGGTGAAGAGGAAAAACCAAACTTTCATAATCATTACTCTTGTAACCGCAAATTATGGCTGCAAAAATGTATCGTCATAGTTCACACTAACCTATATATAACCCCCAGTCCCCGGATATCGAGAAATTACACCACAATCAAACAGGATTACCCCAAACGAGCTCTTCTCAAAGGGAACTGTATGAGGGGTACACGCATGGAACATACATGAAATAGATGTAGCATTCAAAAGGCTCACAATATCCCCTGAGCATTCCTCGGCATGTCTCCGACAGCGTTTCGTCCTCAGTGCATTGCCGAAGTAGAACCAGACCCGCTCGCACCTGAAATAAGGAAATTACGGTTTACAGGTGTGCCTTTGGTTTGAAAGCAGACTGGGGTTAAATGTCAAGCTAAATGATATGTATCAAGCTCTTTAAAATGAGCAAGAACACTAGGTTATATATCAGGTAGCCCTCGCAGGTAAATCCATGGGCTAAATGCGCATTC